>CM062804.1:1444422426-1445769719 GCA_031772625.1 Pinus tabuliformis
GTCAAAGTTACAAGTTTCTTTTCCACATCCGATTTTAACAATGATCAATTGCAATATTAGTAGTGCTGGCTTTGAAGTTTCATTTTCATGGATGATAGGGTGTATTTATTTTGATTATTGAGTAGAGGAGTTCATTCTACAGCCTACTATGAAGGCTATATGTCTTCCAAATATATATATATATATATATATATAATTTTTTATTATTACTTTTCCCTTTTTAATAAAAGTTGTTTACTGCATCAATAAAACAAGTAGGAATTTGCTCATTTTTCTGGAAGAGGTATTGATCAATTTGAAGATTGGACTGGTTATTTGTTCATAATAAAAATGCATAGCTATGTGTACTTAACTGTATGTTCAAGATTTTAGCTATAGAAACTGCACAATTCTGCAGCTAAACCACAATTCTGCAGCTGGAAAACAATTCTGCAGCTATGTATTTAACTCAATAATCTACTTGTCAACAATGCATTCTAATAAGAAAATCATGATCAAAATTTATTGGTTTTGTGTAATGATTATATTTTCAAGCATGATGCAAGAAAGAAGAAGAACTATGAAGGCGCTTTATCCGCAAGATCGATTGATGAATTCTTTTTATTGAGGAAATTGTTTTCTTTTAGAAATTGGATTTATTATCATGATTGTGAAATTGGACTAACCATTTGAAATGAAGACATGTCATGAACTTGTTAAGTATGCAATTTTTCGTATGTATCAAAAAGAAATTGATCACTTCTCTTTGAACACACTTATATTTTATTGCAATGTTAGTGCCATGTTTATTTTCAGGTTCCAGGACAACAAAGAATTGAAGGAGGCCAATTTGTGCACGATTGGTTTTCTACGACCAATTTCAACAGACATGAACCAATTAAATCCATTTCTATCATCCATAAATGCCATCATTTTTCCTCTCCAAACTCACAAACTATCCAAGCATTTTCGCTAAGCATCATCATCATCATTTTCCTTGCAAAGAGTCACATGTTTTCCACTTACATTTTCCATTCACATTTTCCATAATTTCCATTCATTAACCCATTAATAGAGACATTCAGCTCGCTTACATGCTGATTTTTCCTTTTGCTTTCCATTCGCCTGTTTACCCTCTTGTCAGTTTCCTTTCCATTAAATAAACTTTGATCCACTGCAAAAATTTTCATTCATAGTCCTTCCAAAATCATCATTTCATACTCACGTTAGATGATGGAGGATTCATTAAGGCCTCCCTTCTAACAAGTCTTGGCCTATCGACATCAACACATTATCTAGGTTCAGGGCTAGAGTCCTTATTAGTACCTTGAGGCTTGTATGCATCAATGACAAGTTCTCTTGCTGACAATCATGGGAATACATTAATGTCCCTTGATCGTTAGATCTTGCAAGTGGCTCGACATCAACTCATATATTCGCACTTAGCAAGATGTACTTAGGTACCTTGGCACTCGTTGACATTAATGGCGAGTTTGCCTCGCATTGGTTAACGACATTCATCAATGGCCGGTAATCCAATGAATTCTCTTCATGCTCGACAACAACACATTTATTTGCATGACTAGAATTGTACCATCGGGTTTTGTAGCAGGTGAAGACTATATCATTTCAGCATTTTGCAGCAGATACAACAGATTTAGCAGCAGAAATAAAGAATCCACTTTCACCACCTCATCCACTATTTATGCAACCAAGAAGCAGATGAAATTCTACATTCTATTCCATGATCCAGCAGCAGCTACAACTTCTCTACATATGCACAGTTTGTCCACTTCCTAGGTAAGTAAAGGTATGTTATTTTCTAGCTTTTAATCATAAAATTCCTTGAATACTAAAATTATAATTTTTGGAAAATACTTCACCATATTTCCTTTCTCATTTGAAAAAAACCATAAACACCTTTAGTTGGGGGGAAGGGACATCCATTTATTATCACATCCATATCACTTCATTTCATCATAACATACTTGTCCTAATCATTATGATTGCATCATTGTTCAAAAGTTGTGTGATTTGCAAATAAATGCCTAAATGATGAGCATATTATATGGCTGATTTATGCATTGTTAAACAAGTTCAATGAATCTCGCTGCAACAAAAAGAAAAAAGGTATTGAAACACAAGAACCAATACCAATTAAGATTTGGTTGTCACACAAGAACCAACCAAACATGTTGCAATTCAATGTATGACAAGGAATACTTTGCAAAATGAAATAAAATTGTCAAATACTATCAAATGCAAAGTTTAAGGACATATGATATAAGCCAAGCTCATTCAAAAGCAAATCATGATTAAGCAATGCAGTAGATTGCATGAGGACATGCAATAACGTCAGTTGGGGGGAATGTAGAGTCTCCAAAATATATTCAAAATATCATCCACTTTCACCTTTATCACCGCCATTTCACTCACATGTCGCAACTCCATGACCATATAACCTTTCATTAGCCTCCATTTTCATGATTACATGGGGTTACCTTTGTGTTTTCCAAAAGCTAATGATTTCTAGTATTATAAGTGAATTAAATGGTTAAAATTTAGAAAAATGACATATACTTGCTAATACTTAAAAGTGGCTTGAGTTTCATGACATGTGTAGGTCATTTGGAAGCTTCCAAGGCACCCTTATGTGGCCTCCAATGCTCAAATTCGAATTATCTTCAAGATATGGAAGAAGATTTAGATAAAGGTCATAGAGGATACATGTCTCATCATTACCTATTTAAGTTGTAACTCTATGAGATTTTCTAGGGATCTAGGGAGAGAATAATGGACCTCCATTAATGAGGTAGCTTCTTATATTTTTTGTATAAATAGGAGAGCCTTATCCTTTGAAAGGCATGTGTAAAGTTGGAGATACTCGGGTGGAAAGATAAGATTAAGATTTAGAACCATGCTCATGAGTGATGTTCACCGTGATTCGTAATGCTTTCACTAGGAGCCTCTCAACTTGCCATCTCTCATGCTTTTGGATTGGCCACCTATAATGTGTGAGATTTATTGTTTTTCATAGGCTAAGATTTATTTCTTTCATATCTTTCGTTGTGTGAGAGGTTAAGAGTGATTGCCTTTATTTGCTTTCTACCTAGAAGTTAAGAGCATTTGTTTTTATTTTCTTTCATATATTTTTCTGTGTGAGCGGTTAAGAGTGATTATTTTTATTTGCTTTCTACCTGGAAGTTAAGAGCATTTGTTTTTATTTGCTTTCATATCTTTTCCTGTATGAGAGGTCAACAATGATTGTTTTTTCTTTCATTTCTAAAAGAGCGGTGTGCTTTTCAATTCCTGCAAGATTGAAAGATTAAGATTTCAATTTCGCACGTTGTACTATAATTGTACTATAATTTCTTTTGAGTTGATTGTTGAATTAGAATAGGTGAATTTATTTTTTCATTATTTGGTTTTGTAGCTAGATTGATCTAAATTGAAAGTTAATTTCTAGCATATATAGTGCATGCATGCTTCACAAGTTTTACGAAACCCCTGGGTTGATAATTAAATGATAGGTAATTAATTTGCCTCAACACAAATAAGGACTACCGAAAATGATTCCTGATATGTCAAGTGGAACTACATCTAACTCAACTTCATCAATGAAATTTTCAGTAATGGCGAACTTGAATAAACACTTCCTTGCAACCTGTAAGTTTGCATTGTTTACTATCCAACCTAATGGATATGGCTTGTGATGAGGTATAGTTTCAAGGTTTAGTTTTTTAACCAAGTCTTCTGAAATCAAGTTTGATTGTGACCCACTATCAAATAATGCATCAATATTTGTATGATTTTAAATCACTCTAACATGAAACAACTCTATTCTTGACTCTTCATTTGGAGTGTTGTTTTGACTATGTGATGAACTAGTGCTTGCAACAGTTTCTTTTCCTTTTGTAACCATGGCTGAAATCTTGGTCTCATCACTAGAATCTGAACCAAGGTCATGTTGTGTGGTAGTTGTCGTCTTTTTTTTTCCTTATTGTTTTGTTTCTTAGTTCTTAATTCGGGATGCAGTTTCCAACAGTGGGCTTCATCATGCCCCTCTTTGGAATAGTGTTTGCATCTGATTTTCTCCCCTTATTTCTTCACACTTGCAATCTTCTTTCCCTTCCATTTTCGACTCTTTTTTTTCTCCTTACCTTTGAATAGCTTCCTCTTACTACCCTCTTCTTGAATGTTCTTTCCTCTAGATTCAAAATGCATGGCTTGCACACATACCTCATCTAAATTGTTTGGATTAAACATAAGGATAGTTTGTTTCAAATAGGAATGTAAACCCCCAATATATTTCAACAGTGTGTCCTGGGAATTCAAATTCACTCCTAATAACAAATCTCTTTTCGTAAAATCCTGTGTATAATCTTGGATTGTTTAGCCTTTAAGATGCCTAAAATTCTGCCAACTCACAATGGCTTTTTTCATATAGGCTAAAGGATAAAACTGTCTTTTAATTGCAGAAACAAATTCAACGCAAGTGATGGATATCTTACCATGGATTCTCATTTCCTCTTGATTCTTTTGTTCCCACAAAACTAGTGCATCTCCTTCTAGCCTCAGTGAAGCCAACTGGATCCTTATGTCATCTTCTTGAAGAAACGGAATTTTGCAGTATACCTTTAACTGTCGAATTGAATTGTCCAACTTTTCTACATTCACTTCTCCATTGTACATGGGAAGTTCGAATTTTATGTCCAATTTTAGTAATGGAGTCTTTCCTTTTAGGGTTTTGGAATGAGTATAGGCAGTTTCAGTGGTGGTAGTGGAAGATGATGCTGTGTGAGATGATGGATAAGATGAGGATGGTGGAGATGGAGGTGGATTTCTACCATTCCCTTTACAATCCTTCTTCTCATCTTTTTTGTCCTCTGAGCTTCCTTCTGCATGTGGAGGTTTAGAAATCTCTCCAACCATTTTGGTGTTCCTCTCTTCATAGAGGACTTTAACCATCTCAGTCAAAGTGTAGAAAGATTTCTTGAATTCTTCCTCTTCTGAAGAGGGACCTTCAAGCTCTCTTTTTCCATACATAATGGCTATGGATTCAGGCTCATAAATTTGTACTGCTTGTACCTCTTCAATCTCAATTGAAGGTAAAACATGAGGAGTTTCAAGTGCAGTTGGAATTGGAACTTTGGGTGGTGGAGATTGTGGCCTTGTGGTTTTCCTTCTTCTGGTCATTACCTCAAGAGTTGCAACCAATAGCTTCCCTTCTCCTCTCTACAACTTTAACCTTGTAAGCATCACAATTTTGCAACCATTAAAACCCTAATTGCACAAACTCAAGCAATCAAGCAATTCATCATTTTGCTCTGATACCAATTTGATCTATTTTTGTATGATTAGTTTTGTTGTGCTAATAACAATTATAGATTTATAAACATGTGCTTGCTTCTTTCTTTTTATGTTGAGGTTTCCTTAGTTGTTGGTGCTTATAAACAAGTAAAATTCCTTAAGTCAAACAAGACATTCATGAGAAAAATAGCTTCAAAAACTAATAATGAACAACAAACATGTACAGTGCAGCAAACCATCAAAGAGATACATTAACACAATATTTTGATGAAGGAGTTTACCCCTCCTGGGCTACATCTCATTGGTCCATCTTGCATGGATTGGACCTCTTTATTATCTCAATGTGGAAAAAGTGTTATTTACAAAGCTCTATGGCTCCTGATACCTGCACCAATGTGTTCAGAATGTCCAAATTAGCTAAGAACACTTCTCTCTGAGATAAATTTGGTCGAAAATTGCTCAAGATATGTTACATTCAATTTTTTCCTAGGAAGCCCCGCTAAATATGGAGAGACTCCAGTCTCCACCAAAAATAGAAGTTCCGCTGAATTGGTGCGCCACCAAATCCACTGCCAAATTAATTCATAATTAAAGCAGGTTTAATTAAGGTTTAAACAGAACTAATTTAAATCTAAGCGTCATTAGCACTAAGCACTTATCCATCCATTGGCCCTTGGTCACGTGCATGTGGTCACATGGGGAGGGAACTGGCCTGCAAGGCTGGTTCCCTCCTCCCCTGTCGTCGGCAACACTGTGTGCTTTAAATACAAATTCGTGGCTATGCTTTTCAAATCCCTTCGCAATGGTTCATTGGTATGGTATGGAGTTCGAGTGGGGAAGGTTACGGGTTCAAACTTGCCTCCGCCCATCCCATATACTTTTACCATATAAAATATATGTGCCATATAAAATTCGAAATTTGGACTTCATTGTAGAGGCTACAACCACCCTCCAAAATTTTGCCTTAGCCTATTTTGGAGCCTCCCTACCAACCTTACACAACACTTTGTCTTGCTTCGTCAAGTACTCAAGCTTTAGTGTTTTCCTTGCACAAAGGCAGCTTGTCGATCACAGTCGATCCATTCCCCTCACAGGTTGCTTACCCGGACTTGGTCCAGCTGCAGGTTGAGCAGCTTCCCCTTGAAAATTGTGCATTCTTGGAGGGAAACCAGCCTTTCCCTCCAAGAATTGCGCAATCCTCTCTGACAGCTTGCTGGTCTCCAGGATTGTGCAATCCTGCCAGCCAACCCTCCCAGCAGGATTTGCGCAATTTTCCCATCAATAGGCTGTTCAACCCAGGATTTGCGCAAAACTTTCCAAAATTCAGTTGTTGGGCCCAGAAATTGCATAATCCCCTTAGGTAGTCAGCCTAGCTTACAGTCAGGAATGCACATTTTTCTCAAGGAGTTGAGCACTGGCATGCATGGAAAGTCTAGTTGACCAGTTCTACCCGGGACTAAGGAAACTTAACTTGAATGCATGCATTACTTGATCTTCCCAGAATAGCAAGAGGCAACATGCAAAAGGTATCCCATGATTCAGGGAGCTATTTTTAGCAGCCAGTAGTTACATGCAAAGTTGTTTTAGAAGTTTCTCTCCAAGTGTCGCTTTTTCCTAGATTTGTGGCATGCTCGTCTTCAGACCAAACTTATTTATTTGATGCATTAGACCTCATTCATTCACATCGATCTTGGAGCTCTGACATCCCACAACACAACCAGGACTCTTTGACACATCTGTCTCATCTATTCACAGGTAAGTGGCCTCAACTTGTCTTTTTCCAGCATTTCTGTTGCCTTTTGTGTATTCACTTGTGCGAGTGTTGTTTGCTTGATTTATTTGAACGCCTTCTATCATTTACATATATTCTAGCTTGTCCTAGCTTTGTTTCATTTTTCATTACTATCTCACTGTTGTCACATGCATGAAACTGTTTTGCACGGATGTTCGCCCAACCGGTGAGTGACCTCACCCACATGCATGTTGATCTATTTGTTCAATCTTCCATTCATGTTTTTCATGAACTGTTTATCACTTCTTATATCACTTAGTGTCGCCATGCATTTCATCGACTTACTTGCTTTCAGTTTCTCGTCGACGAGTCAGGCCAACCTTGGCCTGGTCTCCGTGTTCACCAAGGCTGCTTTGTGTAATCTGGAGAAGGAATGCTCACCTTCCTCTCTAGATTTGTACATTTTGGCCCAACACTGGCCTCCTAGATTGAATTGCACATTTCTACATGTCAGTGGCTGCTTGGCCCAAAAATCTGTGCAAAACTGTCCCTGGGCCAGCAGTGTTTTCCAACTGGAATCGCGCATTACGCAATCCCAGCAACCAACTGCCCAACTTGATTGCGCATTTTTCAGATCCAGCAGCTAGTCTAGCCTCCTAGTCAGTCTATCCTCCTAGTCAGTCCAGACTACCTTTTGTGCAATTATGGCAGCCAGTCGCTCATCCTCCCAGTGAAATTTGCACAATCTTGCACATTAGTTCCCCAGGTATGTGTTGTGACCTTCCCTGGATTTGCTTTGTTTTCACTAACATATTTCTTGCCATTGCCATGCATGTTGCTTGTTTCTGGATCTTTCAGGTGTTCATCTGTCTCAATGGCTTCCAAGAGAACAAGATCCCAGGACACTGATGGTGTTGTAGTTGGAACAACAACTGAACAGGTGTCCTCTAGCATGCCGATCTACGAAGATACGAAGTTGTATCTAGACAAGGAAATCAAATTGAAGTGGCAAGAGGTGAATGAAACATTCGAAGGTACTTTCGGGAATACCTTGAAGACCATCAAGTGTACGTGAACATTCATAAGTCCATCCTATACTGGATTGCATGCAGATACACTGCGTTCCCATGTGCGGATATGATTCATTGGATCGTCTCTCACACTGACCCCAAGACGATGAGCTTGAGCAGTGTTAGTGGGACGAAGCTTGCAACCTTTTGGGCATGAGACTACAATGAGATGTATCAAATGGATGAGCCCATGACTGTCATGACCCCTTCATTCAGTTTTCCCAACAGTAGAGGCCACTCCAGAGATATTATGAAGGATTGGGTAAAGGAGCCAGCTCGTTTCAAGATGACCCCTAATTGGATCTATAAGATGAAGATATTGAGGAAGGCATACCAATATTTGGTCATATTCGCATGTCGACTGAGTGGCTAAGCAAGCACTGAGACCTTCCCTCAGAGTTGGGTGGTCGCGCTGGACCAACTGGCTAGAGAAGGAATACCATGCAACTAGTTCGGCATACTGGATCATCAGCTGAAGGAGCAAGTCACGAAGGCTTAACAGTCACCCGAAGGCATGCATGCAGAGATTTATATGTCTACCTACATTCTAGATGTAGTCTGTGCCTGACATGAGTTCCCGGGCTTAGAGTGGGCATGGTCACCGACAGAGACTGTTGTGAGCACATATTTCAAGCTATTCTCCGAGTGTAGCTTCAGAGGAGTGATCAAACGGTTGTCCGACCATCTTGTCGCCCTAGTGTACAGGTTGATATTCGAACAAGATCCACCCTGCATGTCAGAAGAAGCGATGAAGGAATTGTTAGGCATTGCAGATTGGTATGCCTCACCAGACGGCACGTTCATCCGAGTGTTCAGTGCGGAGAAGCCTCCGCATGTTCTACCAAAGTTTGCTTTGTACGTGCTTGTCAAGCAGGAAGTAGTGTATCATATCTCAACAGGATTAACAGCTAGGATGCAGCAGAAGAATAAGGAACCTTGGCCCACTCTTTCGTTACGAATTGGGTTGTACAAGATCTGGAGCATCAATCAAGTGGATGTCAAAGTTGAACAAATTGAGGAAGTATCCATTCGACCTCCGAAGCTTCAACCCGTATGACACATTATATTGTTGATGAGCCCCAATTTTTGGTAACAATTTGGGCTCATTTGGCCTACTTACCTTGCTCAATCCTTCATCTTTTATCACTTATGCATCATTTCTTAGTATATTCGTGTTATTTGTAGGAAGAAGGGCAGGTATTATTCCTATGTGACTAATACATGATGATTTCAGGTTTTTTTGGCATTAAATGGAGCAAAGACCACGCAAATGGGGACAAGGGGACAACAAAGGTAGCATTGCGGGTTTATAGGGAGGTTGTCCACAGTCTTGAATGACCTCCCTCATGATCTCCACCCTAACTCCGAGCTCCAACAGCTATCCCCACCGAGCTAAAAGGCAGCCAACGGATTCTACAGGAACAACAGTTTACTTTTAGTTGGACAGCCAAGCTCCACTAATTGAGGAAGCCAGCTTGATCCTCATCATGTATAAATATTGAGGTCGTAGCCTTTGATAGGAGATTTTTGAACTTTTGAACTACTGTTGCAATTTCTAAGCACGAGCTACAGCTCGGTTTTTGCTTTTTGTAAGCCAGTATTGGCATGTTGTTAGACTCATGATTATTTAATAAAGGCAGGCAGCTTTGGATTCAATTCTGAGTTCTTAAGGGAGCTATAGCTCTCAGGTTAGGGCCCAACCTGAGAGCAATAGACCTCCTTTTCTTTGTATTGTTACTTGTCTTTCCTTTCAGCACTTCATTTCTTTGCTTTGACATGCATTTGGAAAACACAGTCTGCTGATTTAATTTCTTTAATGTGATTGAGTAGGATTAGTTTATGGTTAAAGTGCTTTCAGCAGCTTATATTAGAGTAGGAGGATTGTAATTCATCAGAGCTCCAAGAAAAGGTTGATAGTGCACTCACTGCCATCTCTGTTTAGAGATTGGGGGTGTAGACCGTACCAACCACAAAACACGCAGTCTTATACGTTCATGCAAGCTGCAACACCATCATTTCAGTCATTTCAATTGTAGATCCATCCATGCATTCTGATCTTGAGCAATACTTCTTCATTCCAACACCATGCACGATTTCTCTCCAAAGTTTACATTGTTGTTCGTTGGTTTAATAACACAGTTAGAATAGGTGGATGAATTCTCGGTTTTGTGCAAGACATAGAGGATTTGTTCCATTTACACTGCGCAGCATTGTTCTATTATCTTCTTCTTCTTCTCAACCACGCCTAAGCCACCTGCTTAACCTCTGTTCAGCTCTTTTGCCTTCCAACCCTTCTACTGTTCACGTAGCTCCATCTTTTGGACTTTTCATTGCTTCCACCCTTCTATCCACCAACCAGCTGCATGTACTCTCTCTCCATCCCATCTCTCTGTCACTGAGCCATCACTAGCTCCCTTTTCATCCTACCTATCCACCCATACAGCTCCTCGACTCCTCCATCACCCAAAACTCCAACTGTAGAACATCCTGTAGAAGTTAGCAGACTTCCTGTAGAAATCCTGAGCTTCCTGTAGGATCCCCTGCAGACATCCTGTAGAAGCTTGCAAACTCGGTTGCCAAGCACCTGAACATTGTGGACTTCTATGGAATGATGTTAGAGATCCCCTGGAACGTCTCCTAGCCTTCATGACCTTTTTCCAAGCCTTCCTTCCCTTCGAACTACCCCTGCACAGTCAAGACCTAGTAAGAAGCACAATCACAATAACTCCACCCACTTGAGCAAAAATACAAAAATGTGTTCTCTTCAATGAAAGTAGTTCAAATTCATGCATCTCATCTCACTAGAAGTAATGGCATCATTTCTAGAAGTTTTCACTCCCACCATTGCATCATAGAGATTAAACTAGTCAGATTAGGGTTTACTAGGGTTTCCACGTTTGGTTGGCTTTTAGTTCATTCTTGCAAAGTAGGTTAATTTCCTCTGAGATAGCCTTTGTTCATCATTTAAAAAGCTTCTTCTGAGAACATATAGAAGTTGGCTTGAGCCCTAGCGGACTTGTGCCAGCTGACCAAGTGACAGCTGCGACAAGAGCTAGTACTTGTGCATACAGCACCGTCGCTTCCAAGTTTGTTACGAACTACCGGGTTGATAAAATTAGAGATAGGAAGCTCCAGGAGTTGTAGCATTATTGCTACAATACTGGAGCCCACCATCTTTTTGGCGCCGTTTCCGGGGAAGCGTCAGAGTATTAATAATTGTTGCTTTTCTTCTATTTTCTTACTCTTGCCTTCTGCCAAGTAGTTTATTTCATTTCCATTCTGCAAAAGTAGCATAGACATTTCCTGCTTTCATAGATTAGCATTTCTCGCTTTCATAGATTAGCATTTCAATTCTGCAATTTCATTTCTGCAAGCGTAGATTAGCCTTTCAATTCTGCAAGCATAGACTAGCATTTCCATTCCTGCAATTTCATTTGAGCAAAGTAGATTAGTTCTTTCCTGCTTTCAATTCAATTCTGCATCTTTATTTCAGTAAGATAGTTAGTTGTAGATCGATCTGTTTCAGTTTTGCAGGTACCAAAGAAAAACAAAAGAAATAAAAAAAAGTCTTTCCATTTCATGCCTCGTAGGAATCGAGATAAAACAGGCAAATTCTTACCCAACACCCCCACCACATCACTGAGTCACCCTTCTCTCTTCTTCGGTGACAGTGATCCAGAAGAACCTATAGGTGAACCTCCTGAGATATACGAAGATCCTATAGCAGAAGAAGAATTAGAGACCATCCCATCTGAAGCTATGGCTGACAATAGAGGAGAAGATGAGAGAATAGAAGGTGCCTTCCCCATCCGAGAGACCAATGGAGAGATGAAAATGAAGAACATTAGCCCCTCCGCTTTACCTCACTTCCATGGACTGACTACTGAAGATCCTGATACCTTCCTGTTTGAGTTTGATGTCCTTTGTAGAACCTATGACTATACTGAAGATGAGCAGAAGCTGAAACTCTTCCCTTCCACTCTTAAGGATGCAGCATTACACTGGTTCATGGGCTTACCTGGGAATAGTATCACTACTTGGGCTCAGATGCAGCAAGCTTTCAATACCAAGTACCGGGACTACTGTAGGTCCAAGGAAACCAAGGGAGAAATCTTTCGGATGACTATGGGAAATGATGAGTCCTTAGAGGATTATGAGGAGAGGTTCCAACTTAGCTATAAGCGGGCCAGGTGCACACTTGACCCTGAATCCCTCAAGTTGGTCCTGCTCCGAGGAGTCCCTGAAGACCTCTTAGACACCCTTCACATGTTAGCTGGGGGGGATATTTACCAACTGCCTTATTAGGACATCAAGACTGTGTTTAGAAACCACTCCAGGGCAGCTTGGAAACGAGGTAGAGGAAACCTCCTCTCAACTGGTGTCCCTTTCTCCAAACATGAGTTTGCAAATCAATTAGAAGATCTTAAGAGTGAGGTGAGACAGACCATTGCCATGCAACTGGACACATTCAGGATCCAGCAGAAGAAGGAAGAAGCTGAGAGAGCCTTGGCTATCTTTTGCCCTAGATGTACAAGGAGACACCCTAAGAACGAATGCCCATTGCATTCGGTTGAAGTGTGTTTCGTTTGTGAGGAGGACTATCCCACAAACCAATGTGCAACCTTACCTGGACTTAAAGCCATGTACCAAGGGACAGAAGCTCCCACTGAACCTCTCTATTTCCTCAACCAAAGGAGGCCACAAGGACCCAGACCTTACCAGCAGGGGATGCAAGGGGCACCCCAAGCTTATTACAGCCCCAACCAATCGACTCCTATGCCTTCCTGGGGTCCCCCTGCTAATCATTCTTAGTCTATGCCTCCTCCATGGTCTTACCCACCTCAGTACCCTACTGTTGTGGCCAGCAACAACCCCCCCCCCCCCCCCTTTTTTCATTTAGTATCAAATCATGATACCGAATGAATGGGGACCCTTAGATAAATTTTTTAAGAAAAGCTAGACTTTCTTTTTTTGAAGTTACAAATCATAATTTAGAAAAGGCATCTTAGATATTTTTCTATGGAAGACGATAGGTATTTTAAAGTCACGTATGCAAAAAGATAGGAAACATCTCCGTTACTCTTCTAAAATCAAAATACGCGCCACCCTCATGATTAATAACGACATCGCATCGCACCATACTGATGTCCAAAACGAAAAAGCCAAGAAATTCGTCGATCTGCGATATTGCGATCGCTAGATCGCACATCGGAGAAACAAGCCAGACGAGGTTTGGCAAGCACTAGGTTTTGCGATCTGCGATATTGCGATCGTGCGACATGCGAAGGTACGTCAGCAAATCATAAAATCACCTTAGTACGAATCCTTCGGGTGCGCCTTTCAAAGGAAAAGCCACTTACCATTACCTGACCTGAAATCATGCGCTTTTAATGTTAGTAAGTAAATTGGTTGTCAGTCATTAAGAGGATTAAAGACGTGTGCCTTGTTGGATATTTGCTTCACGTAAGGTGGTGTAATTGATTTATCTCTTGCATTTAAAACTCTCCCATCACCTTTCTGATCGGACATTCCATTTCACTTGTAATCTGCAGGAACAAAGTGCAAAGACGACTCAGAAAGAAACACAAAGTAAAAATGGGAAAGAAGAACAAGGCTCAGAGCTCCGAAGCAAGAGAGAAGACCAAGGAGATGGCGCCCCTATACACAGATACAGCCTGCAACCGAGATGCAGGAATCTCCACATGGGAAGGCATGTACAGGCTATTAGAATAGGAGAAGCCGAGAATAATGAAAGTGACTGCCGTTGCAGGTGCACCACGCTCCTCTAAAGCAACCCTCGAAGACCTAGCATGTTCATTCCTTCACAGAATAGCGGCAAGGCCTAAGATTCTACCATACACAGATATGGTCAAGTGGATTCTAGATGATGCAGAATTAAACAACAGCCAATTCAAGATTCAGGGACATGGGCTCGTGGGATCTTTCGCCGCCCAAGATCTGAAGCTAATGTACCATCTGCCCGAACCGCAAGCAACCTATAATGCAGAATTTCTTAGGAAGTTCGCAATGGAGAACCCAGATCTATCAGACACCACTAAAGAATGGTCTAGAAGAGATGAGCCGTTAAAGAAGGATAAGAAAGGTATGTACAGCACTGGTTCCCTTACTTCTCCATATTGTTTTGCTGCAGCCATGCTGTGTAGGTTGTTTGGTATTCCCGATATCAACAAGTTTTCATCTGAGTGGCTGCCATTAATCGACGCTGCCACAAATGCCGATTTAGTAGATTGGGCTAAAATTCTTTCCGATACTCTATATACGGCTGTGGTTAGTTACAGGTCCAAAAGATCCTTTTCTCAAAGGGTCTATCCTCCTTTCTATTTGGCTGCCTATGTTATGGATTTTTTTTGCCTTGTATCTAATTTCCCCATTGTGGGATGGAAATGGACTACCCAAGACCTGTTGCCTATTCACGTCTATCACAAAGTCTTGTGGGATTCCCAGTTTGCCCCTCATTTTTACCAGATTTGCCATGGGCTTATATTGCCCATATATAGAATCATATATGATAAGGACCCCCCATGGTGCTCTCCCGAAGCCGAGACCGACATCATCTCCATCGCAAGATGGTTTGGGGAAGAATGGTTTACTTACATTCGAGTTTATGGAAGCACTGTACCTCCACATGTCCTACCCTTGTATGTCCCAGATAAGCTTTTGGCTCGAGAAATCGCTTATCAAACCTGCTCTGAAGGCGGCTTAACCAAAGAATTAAAAGATAAGAAAAAGGCCATGTGGCCTCAATTTCCCATCAATTGTGGGGCCCTCTCTTTATTCGATGTAGGACACGCTTTTGGTGAGCTGGAAAACGTGACGTGCCTTCAATTATATAAGTTCTCGATGAGGCCATTCGACCCAAATAAAGTTGCCCAAGAGTTTACTACGAACGTCAAGATAAGAGTGTTCTTCGAACACAAAGATTTGTTCGACGATCTCTTTCAAGGTAAGAGCTCACTCAAAGAGATTTTGCGAGAAGCTCAGTCAAGGTTATCTCCAGGTGAACTCCAGAAATTCACATCATATAGAGATAGAAGGCTGGCCAGCATTCCACTAGAAAGGCTACGAATACCTACTAGAGAGCCAACTCCGAGCATCAGCCTCAGCAAGAACTCCAGCACTTCCAAATCTAAGTCCAACGCCGCGCGAGAAGGTTCCGAACACCCTGAAGAATCTGTGCATGACAAAAGAATTAACGAAGAAGCAGTCAAAGATACAGCTCGGTCCAGTGTAATGTTTCAGCAACAAGTTATCACCTCGCCACCAAGAGATGTTCCCCCTCCGGTTATCGAAGCTCCTCTTGTCACAGCAGAGCTGGATAAAGAGTGGGAGTCCTTCAACGAATTAATCAACCTCGAAGGGCAAGTCCCAAAGACGCCTGTGAATGATACAAAGGAGGTGAAAAAAGTTGCTCCAACCATAGTCAGCGTTACCACAGAAGCAGAAGATCTCTCCATCACTCCATCCTCAGAACTTCTACTTAACGTAGAAGAAATTCCCCCACTAGATGTGTTCTATAGTCCCCAGCACAAAGCAGTTGTGAGAAGACAAAGAAAGAAAAGAAAGCTCGAAAATGCACTGTCTCAAGATGCTGAACATTTAGACGTCTTGTGGAAAGACCCAAGTAATAATCCTACAGAAAATCTTACGAAGCTGTCTCAAATTGCAGGAGCGTATGCTTCTGCAACTATTGACAAGGCCTCTGAAGTTCAGCAGCTCTTAAAGGAACGAGAAAATCACATACAACTGCTACAACAATAGTTACAGCAAGCCAACGCAAACAATGAAGCTTCCAGACAGCTTGAAAAGCTCCAAGAAGACTTCCAACAGATGCAAATAGGCTACCAAAAGAGTCTTGAAGAAAAAGAAAAACAACTGCAGGCGGAGCAAGAAATGCACAGAGATGAACCTAAGCTTGCAGAGTTTATTTCAGAGTCCATCGGCTTGAACGAGCAACTACTGCAGCAACAAGAAGAATTGGGGCGTAAAATATCACAGTGGAGGCACTTCTGTGAGCTAAGCGACAAAATCACCAGTCAGGTGGTGGAATTGCGAAGCGAATATGATCAGAACGACAAGAGAGTGACAGAGTATCTGACTTGGCAAGACGATGAGAAGGGAAAAAGAGCAGGAGCACCTAGAATTAATGAAAATCATAAAGAAATGCTCTTTAATAAATGGGACGAGTAGATCACGCAAGCAGAGGAAGCAGCAGAGGCAGCAGCGACACAGGCAAGTATTCTTATCGACTGTGTAAATGAAAATTTACACAGGGCCAATTTGATTTCAGAGACCACCCCGGGATACCTACCAAACAAGTTGCAACTGGAGACAGAATGGAGGCAAAAGGCACAGGCAAAAGGGAAAGCTATCCAAGCACTGGCTAGACTGAATTGGGAAAGTTACTGGATGTACCTGGTTAAACTACATAGCCAATGGATGACGGTAAAGTGTATCATGAACGCAGCCGAGAAGGTAGCGCCAACTCTTATAGATGCCGTTTTTGCAGCCCAACTCAGAATGGAAATTAGCCAGCCGACTCTTCTCAAGCCTATGTTAGAAACATGCAACTTCAAAGACCAAGTCCACAAGTAGTTTTATTTAGAATGTTGTTTCTTTTTGTTTTAGTTATATTAGAAAAAGGACGGTCGTTTGGAAGCTGAATCCTCAATTTTGTAATAATATTATTATTAGGATTAGGACATAGTATTTTAACCCTTCTCATTGCATTGGAGAAGGGTCCAGAAATTTGTCAAAAACTTGTCCTCAGAACATGCATTTCTGCACCTCAGAGGAGGTTTTGATGAATGGAAGGATCGGATTTATTGATATTTGCATCTTAATGTCTACTACTGATGTTGCATTTCTGTACTCTTAGTAGGTGTTAGAAGTAAGTAGAAGTAAATCACTATTGCTTGAAGTTTGTGAGTAAAAATCAGTCATAAATGGTACTTTTATCTCTTGATGAATTTCGACTTATTTGCTTAGAGTGATATATAGCTGATGTTATTTATATGTTAGTGTATAAATGTGTGGTTACCATTTGGCACTTTTGTACGATGGAGTCATTTGTTCATGCTTGACATATAAATGATTTATCATGCGATATGCAGTCCACAACTGTCCTGTTTAACTTCTTATGCAGAATGGTTTATCTTAAATGGTTTATATTCTTATAGTAGCTGAATAATCTTCATTACCAGTTATTATATGAAATCTTTTTAGATCGCATGATGGAAAAGATATACCCCGGGTTAGCGTAGATTGCACATGTTGTTTTCATTAGATTTCAGCAGCTTATAGTCAAATCATGAGTTAGATTTAAATTAGCTCTCAAAAGTTCTCAAAGAAACAGCATAATCAAACCCTACACACACACACACACCCCTTAGATCGGGAAGCTGGTCCCGTTATCCCCAGTCGGACCCGCTACACCAAACGGGCAAGGAGCCGCCAACCAGGTTCCCGACCGGGTGGGTATCCCCCTTATTGTTGACCCGATTTCAGGGCCCTCAACATATTTGGCGCTAGAAGGAGGGCCTGAGCATAATACCTGTTGGAATGTTTTTTTTGAATTATAAATCTTGAAACAGGATGACTACTCATGAAGTTCCTATTTGGAGTTGCATCTATGTTCATACCTCTTCCAACATTCCACCGGACGTGGTAAGGCTATTGTCTCAGGTAAAGTTCAATGGTAAGAAAAACTCTTCCGCATTCAATCACGCCCTTCAATTCATACAAAAAGTTTCAACTTCTGATACTCAGAAGATTGATGAAGGCATTTTGTGCAGGATTTTTACTCTTACCTTCACAGCAGAAGCTACAAAATGGTGCAGAACCCTCCCAGTTGCATCAATTCACAGCTGGGACCAGTTCGTTAAGATGTTCATCTTGGAATTTGATTGTTATGATTACGACCAGGTATACGATGAAATTGATTATCTTAGAGAACAAGATGAACCCGTAAGGGATTTCAATATGCGATTTCATCTTAAATGCCTACAGCATGATCTCAAAAATGAGCTCACAGACGAAGAATCTTCAGATTACGATGAGTATTTCCTACCTCCTGTGTCTGACCAATCAGAAATTAATTCTACCTTTGCTATCTTTTCTTCTAATATGAATGATCATTCCAAGTTAAATACACAAAGCATCCATAATGAAGAAAATCTATAAAACCTGGGAGTCATGCATGCTCTACTACCAGAAAAGAGAGATGAAGATGCTAAAAGCAAAATTACCCTGGAAACAGAAGATGACTCTGACAATATCATTTCAAGTCAACGAACGCAGATGCCAAGGTTAGATCAATCAAATGTTTCTCTTTGAAAAAGTATCAACACAAAAAGGTATGATCTAAAGCCCGACATTTGTGATGGATCTGATGAACAAAGTTTCTTTTATGATGTTTTTAAATGCATTGTTCCAGATTTACATTTTTCTCTTTATCCTGATATTTTTAGTGATGACAACCTCTCCCCCCTTAATATTCAAGATATCTCAAAAACTACAGAGGGTTATTTAAATGACTCATCATTAGGTTTTCAAGTTAAAGAGATTGCATTAACACAGCTTTCGATCAAGGACAAAAAGGAATTGTCTGACCTCCCTTGTCAGAAAACATACAATGAGAAGGAGGAACCTAGGGAAATCTGTAGAGTCTTTTGTGATAGTTACTTTGACAATGATAATGTTGTTGAGTTTTCTCAGATAACTCAACTAGGGCCAGAGGATAAAGGACATCTTAAATCAGAAATCATGTCAGTCCACCCTCATCTCGAAGTAGAAGATCACTTAAATGATTTTACTATCCCAGGTAATACCCCGATCTATGATTCGTATCATGAGGAAAGCCCCATCCCTGTTTGTAATCATGACCTAGTTCCCTATTCACAAAACCTGTCCAGTTTTTGTGAAAAACAAGATGTTACAAGTAAAACCCAGTCGTGTTGTAACACTATTTGTATAAATTCCCAATCATTCCTTTCTCACTCAAACTCATTATGTACAAAATCGGATTTCTTTTCAAATCTTCAAACTTTGGATAGATTATGTTTTAGCGACTTACATATGAGAATTTTCTTCTCAAACAAAATCACAAAAAACTCGAAATTAACAGATAAAAGGTTACAAGTCATTGAAATCAAAAAATCTTGTCCACAATTTGACTTGTTGTCTTTCCTATTGCGACATCATCAATTCACAACTGAAATTCATTCTGATTTTTATGATCCAATAGGTACCCAGTTGGAAACAACTTTGCATAAGAAAAGAAAATCAGCCAGAATTCCAATTGAGGTTCTGTGTTTTTATTTCTCAGCCAACAATTACGATCCAAGAAAAATTCGTTTCTTTTTATTAATGCTTGGAAGATTCATTCGGCTAGGGATAAAAATGAATAGATGGTTCCATTGGAAATATCATTTCACATAGTTATTTCCTGTATATGGTTAGAATAGGAGTAGGAGTAGGAGTAGTTTAGTTAGGTTTTTTGTTTTTAATAACTGATAGGCAAAGCTATACATATTCTCTTCATAACCTCAGAAAATATTTGCCTATCATTCCTTTTTAATTTCCTCCATAATAATGTTTGTTCTGGTTCAATGGCATTTGACATTTACTGAAGATACCTTGTCTCTGTTTAAAATTTGGAACTTCTGCTACTATCAACAGCGAATCTTTTAAAAATTTGATCTTTATTATCATTAGAACTTCAACCCATATATGATGATAATTTCAAACTCCAAAATTTTAAAGAAAGCTATCTCAGTATAGGATTTGTTTTAAGTCAGCACAATGAAAGGTATCAATTTTAAGATAAGTATTCTCTGTCAAAACAGCCTTTATTGCCCTATCATTGTCGTCCAGAACTTTCTTAAGGAAAAACAATGACTTCCTCCCTGCTAAAAGGGAATTACAGCATTCAGAGAAACAACCCAAGAAAAACACTATATCTCAAAGAATAAGAGGTCTCATCACGAGCCGGCTTATCATGATCACAGATATTATAACTTGCTGACTTTGCCAATACTGTCTATCAAAACAGGGCAACGACTTAAGATTGTTGCAATCAAAAGACAAGAGGTCTCATCACGAGCCGGCTTGTTCAGCAAAAGTGTAAATCAAGTGAATGACTGTGTCATAATTTGGCCACCAAACCAAGACATTGTTCTTTAGAGAATTAAAAAAGGAAAAGTGTGTAAAAAGGATTTTTCTCTGGAATGTTGCGAATAACCTCAAGCAGGATAAAGGATCATTGCTGGTTAAAAGGTAACCCTGTCGAGGCTATGGACGCCTGCTGGCAGCGGAGGCTCTACCTGTGACTAGGAACATACTAAAGGACTGATAAACAGAGAAGACTTTATTTTATGTTTTACAAAGACCAAGTAACAGCTGATTTAGATGCAAAGACGAACTGGGTGTACAAATAATTGAAATGGAAAGAGTTTGAAACGAAACATCATAGGCAGTTTGAAGTCTCATTTGTCTTATCTTTTTATAATAAAGTTCAAAATTTTTAAATTTTTCAGAAGTTTTTAAAAGAGTCAATAGAAATAACAGAGATAACTGGTTCTCCCAAGTGAATCGCCAATTGTTGTGGCCAGCAACAACCCCCCCCCCTTTTTTAATTTAGTATCAAATCATGATACCGAATGAATGGGGACCCTTAGATAAAATTTTTAAGAAAAGCTAGACTTTCTTTTTTTGAAGTTACAAATCATAATTTAGAAAAGTCATCTTAGATATTTTTCTATGGAAGACGATAGGTCTTTTAAAGTCACGTATGCAAAAAGATAGGAAACATCTCCGTTACTCTTCTAAAATCAAAATACGCGCCACCCTCATGATTTATAACGACATCGCATCGCACCATACTGATGTCCATAACGAAAAAGCCAAGAAATTCGCCGATCTGCGATATTGCGATCGCTAGATCGCACATCGCAGAAACAAGCCAGACGAGGTTTGGCAAGCACTAGGTTTTGCGATCTGCGATATTGCGATCGTGCGACATGCGAAGGTACGTCAGCAAATCATAAAATCACCTTAGTACGAATCCTTCGGGCGCGCCGTTCAAAGGCAAAGCCACTTACCATTACCTGACCTGAAATCATGTGCTTTTAATGTTAGTAAGTAAATTGGTTGTCAGTCATTAAGAGGATTAAAGACGCGTGCCTTGTTGGATATTTGCTTCACGTAAGGTGGCGTAATTGATTTATCTCTTGCATTTAAAACTCTCCCATCACCTTTCTGATCGGACATTCCATTTCACTTGTAATCTGCAGGAACAAAGTGCAAAGACGACTCAGAAAGAAACACAAAGTAAAAATGGGAAAGAAGAACAAGGCTCAGAGCTCCGAAGCAAGAGAGAAGACCAAGGAGATGGCGCCCCTATACACAGATACAGCCTGCAACCGAGATGCAGGAATCTCCACATGGGAAGGCATGTACAGGCTATTAGAAGAGGAGAAGCCGAGAATAATGAAAGTGACTGCCGTTGCAGGTGCACCACGCTCCTCTGAAGCAACCCTAGAAGACCTAGCATGTTCATTCCTTCACAGAATAGCGGCAAGGCCTAAGATTCTACCATACACAGATATGGTCAAGTGGATTCTGGATGATGCAGAATTAAACAACAGACAATTCAAGATTCAGGGACATGGGCTCATGGGATCTTTCGCCGCCCAAGATCTGAAGCTAATGTACCATCTGCCCGAACCGCAAGCAACCTATAATGCAGAATTTCTTAGGAAGTTCGCAATGGAGAACCCAGATCTATCGGACACCACTAAAGAATGGTCTAGAAGAGATGAGCCGTTAAAGAAGGATAAGAAAGGTATGTACAGCACTGATTCCCTTACTTCTCCATATTGTTTTGTTGCAGCCATGCTGTGTAGGTTGTTTGGTATGCCCGATATCAACAAGTTTTCATCTGAGTGGCTGCCATTAATCGACGCTGCCACAAATGCCGATTTAGTAGATTGGGCTAAAATTCTTTCTGATACTCTATATACGGCTGTGGTTAGTTACAGGTCCAAAAGATCCATTTCTAAAAGGGTCTATCCTCCTTTCTATTTGGTTGCCTATGTTATGGATTCTGTTTGCCTTGTATCTAATTTCCCCATTATGGGATGGAAATGGACTACCCAAAACCCGTTGCCTATTCACGTCTATCACAAAGTCTTGTGGGATTCCCAGTTTGCCCCTCATTTTTACCAGATTTGCCATGGGCTTATATTGCCCATATATAGAATGATATATGGTAAGGACCCCCCAAGGTTCTCTCCCGAAGCCAAGACCGACATCATCTCCATCGCAAGATGGTTTGGGGAAGAATGGTTTACTTACATTCGAGTTTATGGAAGCACTGTACCTCCACATGTCCTACCCTTGTATGTCCCAGATAAGCTTTTGGCTCGAGAAATCACTTATCAAACCTACTCTGAAGGCGGCTTAACCAAAGAATTAAAAGATAAGAAAAAGCCCATTTGGCCTCAATTTCCCGTCAATTGTGGGGCCTTCTCTTTATTCGATGTAGGACACGCTTTTGGTGAGGTGGAAAACGTGACGTGCCTTCAATTATATAAGTTCTCGATGAGGCCATTCGACCCAAATAAAGTTGCCCAAGAGTTTACTACGAACGTCAAGATAAGAGTGTTCTTCGGACACAAAGATTTGTTCGACGATCTCTTTCAGGGTAAGAGCTCACTCAAAGAGATTTTGCGAGAAGCTCAGTCAAGGTTATCTCCAGGTGAACTCCAGAAATTCACATCATATAGAGATAGAAGGCTGGCCAGCATTCCACTAGAAAGGCTACAAATACCTACTAGAGAGCCAACTCCGAGCATCAGCCTCAGCGAGAACTCCAGCACTTCCAAATCTAAGTCCAACGCCGCGCGAGAAGGTTCCGAACACCCTGAAGAATCTGTGCATGACAAAAGAATTAACGAAGAAGCAGTCAAAGATACAGCTCGGTCTAGTGTAATGTTTCAGCAACAAGTTATCACCTCGCCACCAAGAGATGTTCCCCCTCTGGTTATCGAAGCTCCTCTTGTCACAGCAGAGCTAGATAAAGAGTGGGAGTCCTTCAACGAATTAATCAACCTCGAAGGGCAAGTCCCAAAGACGCTTGTGAACGATACACAGGAGGTGCAAGAAGTTGCTCCAACCATAGTCAGCGTTACCACAGAAGCAGAAGATCTCTCCATCACTCCATCCTCAGAACTTCTACTTAACGTAGAAGAAATTCCCCTACTAGATGTGTTCTACAGTCCCCAGCACAAAGCAGTTGTGAGAAGACAAAGAAAGAAAAGAAAGCTCGAAAATGCACTGTCTCAAGACGCTGAACATTTAGACGTCTTGTGGAAAGACCCAAGTAATAATCCTACAGAAAATCTTACGAAGCTGTCTCAAATTGCAGGAGCGTATGCTTCTGCAACTATTGACAAGGCCTCTGAAGTTCAGCAGCTCTTAAAGGAACGAGAAAATCACATACAACTACTACAACAACAGTTACAGCAAGCAAATGCAAACAATGAAGCTTCCAGACAGCTCGAAAAGCTCCAAGAAGACTTCCAACAGATGCAAATAGGCTACCAAAAGAGTCTTGAAGAAAAAGAAAAACAACTGCAGGCGGAGCAAGAAATGCACAGAGATGAACCTAAGCTTGCAGAGTTTATTTCAGAGTCCATCGGCTTGAACGAGCAACTATTGCAGCAACAAGAAGAATTGGGGCGTAAAATATCACAGTGGAGGCACTTCTGTGAGCTAAGCGACAAAATCACCAGTCAGGTGGTGGAATTGCGAAGCGAATATGATCAGAACGACAAGAGAGTGACAGAGTATCTGACTTGGCAAGACGATGAGAAGGGAAAAAGAGCAGGAGCACCTAGAATTAATGAAAATCATAAAGAAATGCTCTTTAATAAATGGGACGAGCAGATCACGCAGGCAGAGCAAGCAGCAGAGGCAGCAGCGACACAGGCAAGTATTCTTATCGACTGTGTAAATGAAAATTTACACAGGGCCAATTTGATTTCAGAGACCACCCCGGGATACCTACCAAACAAGTTGCAACTGGAGACAGAATGGAGGCAAAAGGCACAGGCAAAAGGGAAAGCTATCCAAGCACTGGCTAGACTGAATTGGGAAAGTTACTGGATGTACCTGGTTAAACCACATAGCCAATGGATGACGGTAAAGTGTATCATGAACGCAGCCGAGAAGGTAGCGCCAACTCTTATAGATGCCGTTTTCGCAGCCCAGCTCAGAACGGAAATTAGCCAGCCGACTCTTCTCAAGCCTATGTTAGAAACATGCAACTTCAAAGACCAAGTCCACAAGTAGTTTTATTTAGAATGTTGTTTCTTTTTGTTTTAGTTATATTAGAAAAAGGACGGTCGTTTGAAAACCGAATCCTTAATTTTGTAATAATACTATTATTAGGATTAGGACATAGTATTTTAACCCTTCTCATTGCATTGGAGAAGGGTCCAGAAATTTGTCAAAAACTTGTCCTCAGAACATGCATTTCTGCACCTCAGAGGAGGTTTTGATGAATGGAAGGATCGGATTTATTGATATTTGCATCTTAATGTCTGCTACTGATGTTGCATTTCTGTACTCTTAGTAGGTGTTAGAAGTAAGTAGAAGTAAATCATTATTGCTTGAAGTTTGTGAGTAAAAATCAGTCATAAATGGTACTTTTATCTCTTGATGAATTTCTACTTATTTGCTTAGAGTGATATATAGCTGATGTTATTTATATGTTAATGTATAAATGTGTGGTTACCATTTGGCACTTTTGTACGATGGAGTCATTTGTTCATGCTTGACATATAAATGATTTATCATGCGATATGCAGTCCACAACTGTCCTGTTTAACTTCTTATGCAGAATGGTTTATCCTAAATGGTTTATATTCTTATAGTAGCTGAATAATCTTCATTACCAGTTATTATATGAAATCTTTTTAGATCACATGATGGAAAAGATATACCCCGGGTTAGCGTAGATTGCACATGTTGTTTTCATTAGATTTCAGCAGCTTATAGTCAAATCATGAGTTAGATTTAAATTAGCTCTCAAAATTTCTCAAAGAAACAGCATAATCAAACCCTACACACACACACACACCCCTTAGATCGGGAATCTGGTCTTGTTATCCCCAGTCAGACCCGCTACACCAAACGGGCAAGGAGCCACCAACCAGGTTCCCGACCGGGTGGGTATCCCCCTTGTTGTTGACCCGATTTCAGGGCCCTCAACATATTTGGCGCTAGAAGGAGGGCCTGAGCATAATACCTGTTGGAATGTTTTTTTTGAATTATAAATCTTGAAACAGGATGACTACTCATGAAGTTACTATTTGGAGTTGCATCTATGTTCATACCTCTTCCAACATTCCACCGGACGTGGTAAGGCTATTGTCTCAGGTAAAGTTCAATGGTAAGAAAAACTCTTCCGCATTCAATCACGCCCTTCAGTTCATACAAAAAGTTTCAACTTCTGATACTCAGAAGATTGATGAAGGCGTTTTGTGCAGGATTTTTACTCTTACCTTCACAACAGAAGCTACAAAATGGTGCAGAACCCTCCCAATTGCATCAATTCACAGCTGGGACCAGTTCGTTAAGATGTTCATCTTGGAATTTGATTGTTATGATTACGACCAGGTATACGATGAAATTGATTATCTTAGAGAACAAGATGAACCCGTAAGGGATTTCAATATGCGATTTCATCTTAAATGCCTACAGTATGATCTCGAAAATGAGCTCACAGACGAAGAATCTTCAGATTACGATGAGTATTTCCTACCTCCTGTGTCTGACGAATCAGAAATTAATTCTACCTTTGCTAGCTTTTCTTCTAATATGAATGATCATTCCAAGATAAATACACAAAGCATCCATAATGAAGAAAATCTACAAAACCTGGGAGTCATGCATGCTCCACTACCAGAAAAGAGAGATGAAGATGCTAAAAGCAAAATTACCTTGGAAACAGAAGATGACTCTGACAATATCATTTCAAGTCAACGAATGCAGATGCCAAGGTTAGATCAATCAAATTTTTCTCTTTCAAAAAGTATCAGCGCAAAAAGGTATGATCTAAAGCCCGACATTTGTGATGGATCTGATGAACAAAGTTTCTTTTATGATGTTTTTAAATGCATTGTTCCAGATTTACATTTTTCTCTTTATCCTGATATTTTTAGTGATGACAACCTCTCCCCCCTTAATATTCAAGATATCTCAAAAACTACAGAGGGTTATTTAAATGACTCATCATTAGGTTTTCAAGTTAAAGAGATTGCATTAACACAACTTTCGATCAAGGAAAAAATGGAATTGCCTGACCTCCCTTGTCAGAAAACATACAACGAGAAGGAGGAACCTAGGGAAATCTGTAGAGTCTTTTGTGATAGTTACTTTGACAATGATAATGTTGTTGAGTTTTCTCAGATAACTCAACTAGGGCCAGAGGATAAAGGACATATTAAATCAGAAATCATGTCAGTCCACCCTCATCTCGAAGTAGAAGATCACTTAAATGATTTTACTATCCCAGGTAATACCCCGATCTATGATTTGTATCATGAGGAAAGCCCCATCCCTGTTTGTAATCATGACCTAGTTCCCTATTCACAAAACCTGGCCAATTTTTGTGAAAAACAAGATGTTACAAGTAAAACCCAGTCGTGTTGTAACACTATTTGTATAAATTCCCAATCATTCCTTTCTCACTCAAACTCATTATGTACAAAATCGGATTTCTTTTCAAATCTTCAAACTTTGGATAGATTATGTTTTAGCGACTTACATATGAGAATTTTCTTCTCAAACAAAAACACAAAAAAACTCGAAATTAACAGATAAAAGGTTACAAGTCATTGAAATCAAAAAATCTTGTCTACAATTTGACTTTCTGTCTTTCCTATTGCGACATCATCAATTCACAACTGAAATTCATTCTGATTTTTATGATCCAATAGGTACCCAGTTGGAAACAACTTTGCATAAGAAAAGAAAATCAGCCAGAATTCCAATTGAGGTTCTGTGTTTTTATTTCTCAGCCAACAATTACGATCCAAGAAAAATTCGTTTCTTTTTATTAATGCTTGGAAGATTCATTCGGCTAGGGATAAAAATGAATAGATGGTTCCATTGGAAATATCATTTCACATAGTTATTTCCTGTATATGGTTAGAATAGGAGTAGGAGTAGGAGTAGTTTAGTTAGGTTTTTTGTTTTTAATAACCGATAGGCAAAGCTATACATATTCTCTTCATAACCTCAGAAAATATTTGCCTATCATTCCTTTTTAATTTCCTCCATAATAATGTTTGTTCTGGTTCAATGACATTTGACATTTACTAAAGATACCTTGTCTCTGTTTAAAATTTGGAACTTCTGCTACTATCAACAGCGAATCTTTTAAAAATTTGATCTTTATTATCATTAGAACTTCAACCCATATATGATGATAATTTCAAACTCCAAAATTTTAAAGAAAGCTATCGCAGTATAGGATTTGTTTTAAGTCAACACAATGAAAGGTATCAATTTTAAGATAAGTGTTCTCTGTCAAAACAGCCTTTATTGCCCTATCATTGTCGTCCAGAACTTTCTTAAGGAAAAACAATGACTTCCTTCCTGCTAAAAGGGAATTACAGCATTCAGAGAAACAACCCAAGAAAAACACTATATCTCAAAGAATAAGAGGTCTCATCACGAGCCGGCTTATCATGATCACAGATATTATAACTTGCTGACTTTGCCAATACTGTCTATCAAAACAGGGCAACGACTAATTGTTGCAATCAAAATACAAGAGGTCTCATCACGAGCCGGCTTGTTAAGAAAAAGTGTAAATCAAGTGAATGACTGTGTCATAATTTGGCCACCAAACCAAGACATTGTTCTTTAGAGAATTAAAAAAGGAAAAGTGTGTAAAAAGGATTTTTCTCTGGAATGTTGCGAATAACCTCAAGCAGGATAAAGGATCATTGCTGGTTAAAAGGTAACCCTGTCGAGGCTATGGACGCCTACTGGTAGCAGAGGCTCTACCTGCGACTAAGGAACATACTAAAGGACTGATAAATAGAGAAGACTTTATTTTATGTTTTACAAAGACCAAGTAACAGCTGATTTAGATGCAAAGACGAACTGGGTGTACAAATAATTGAAACGGAAAGAGTTTGAAACGAAACATCATAGGCAGTTTGAAGTCTCATTTGTCTTATCTTTTTATAATAAAGTTCAAAATTTTTAAATTTTTCAGAAGTTTTTAAAAGCGTCAATAGAAATAACAGAGATAACTGGTTCTCCCAAGTGAATCGCCAATTTTTGTGGCCAGCAACAACCCCCCCCCCCCCCTTTTTTTCATTTAGTATCAAATCATGATACCGAATGAATGGGGACCCTTAGATAAATTTTTTAAGAAAAGCTAGACTTTCTTTTTTTGAAGTTACAAATCATAATTTAGAAAAGGCATCTTAGATATTTTTCTATGGAAGACGATAGGTCTTTTAAAGTCACGTATGCAAAAAGATAGGAAACATCTCCGTTACTCTTCTAAAATCAAAATACGCGCCACCCTCATGATTAATAACGACATCGCATCGCACCATACTGATGTCCATAACGAAAAAGCCAAGAAATTCGTCGATCTGCGATATTGCGATCGCTAGATCGCACATCGCAGAAACAAGCCAGACGAGGTTTGGCAAGCACTAGGTTTTGCGATCTGCGATATTGCGATCGTGCGACATGTGAAGGTACGTCAGCAAATCATAAAATCACCTTAGTACGAATCCTTCGGGCGTGCCTTTCAAAGGAAAAGCCACTTACCATTACCTGACCTGAAATCATGCGCTTTTAATGTTAGTAAGTAAATTGGTTGTTAGTCATTAAGAGGATTAAAGACGCATGCCTTGTTGGAAATTTGCTTCACGTAAGGTGGCGTAATTGATTTATCTCTTGCATTTAAAACTCTCCCATCACCTTTCTGATCGGACATTCCATTTCACTTGTAATCTGCAGGAACAAAGTGCAAAGACGACTCAGAAAGAAACACAAAGTAAAAATGGGAAAGAAGAACAAGGCTCAGAGCTCCGAAGCAAGAGAGAAGACCAAGGAGATGGCGCCCCTATACACAGATACAGCCTGCAACCGAGATGCAGGAATCTCCACATGGGAAGGCATGTATAGGCTATTAGAAGAGGAGAAGCTGAGAATAATGAAAGTGACTGTCGTTGCAGGTGCACCACGCTCCTCTGAAGCAACCCTCGAAGACCTAGCATGTTCATTCCTTCACAGAATAGTGGCAAGGCCTAAGATTCTACCATACACAGATATGGTCAAGTGGATTCTAGATGATGCAGAATTAAACAACAGACAATTCAAGATTCAGGGACATGGGCTCGTGGGATCTTTCGCCGCCCAAGATCTGAAGCTAATGTACCATCTGCCCGAACCGCAAGCAACCTATAATGCAGAATTTCTTAGGAAGTTCGCAATGGAGAACCCAGATCTATCAGACACCACTAAATAATGGTCTAGAAGAGATGAGCCGTTAAAGAAGGATAAGAAAGGTATGTACAGCACTGGTTCCCTTACTTCTCCATATTGTTTTGCTGCAGCCATGCTGTGTAGGTTGTTTGGTATGCCCGATATCAACAAGTTTTCATCTGAGTGGCTGCCATTAATCCACGCTGCCACAAATGCCGATTTAGTAGATTGGGCTAAAATTCTTTCCGATACTATATATACGGCTGTGGTTAGTTACAGGTCCAAAAGATCCTTTTCTCAAAGGGTTTATCCTCCTTTCTATTTGGCTGCCTATGTTATGGATTCTGTTTGCCTTGTATCTAATTTCCCCATTATGGGATGGAAATGGACTACCCAAAACCCGTTGCCTATTCACGTCTATCACAAAGTCTTGTGGGATTCCCAGTTTGCCCCTCATTTTTACCAGATTTGCCATGGGCTTATATTGCCCATATATAGAATGATATATGGTAAGGACCCCCCAAGGTTCTCTCCCGAAGCCAAGACCGACATCATCTCCATCACAAGATGGTTTGGGGAAGAATGGTTTACTTACATTCGAGTTTATGGAAGCACTGTACCTCCACATGTCCTACCCTTGTATGTCCCAGATAAGCTTTTGGCTCGAGAAATCACTTATCAAACCTACTCTGAAGGCGGCTTAACCAAAGAATTAAAAGATAAGAAAAAGCCCATTTGGCCTCAATTTCCCGTCAATTGTGGGGCCTTCTCTTTATTCGATGTAGGACACGCTTTTGGTGAGGTGGAAAACGTGACGTGCCTTCAATTATATAAGTTCTCGATGAGGCCATTCGACCCAAATAAAGTTGCCCAAGAGTTTACTACGAACGTCAAGATAAGAGTGTTCTTCGGACACAAAGATTTGTTCGACGATCTCTTTCAGGGTAAGAGCTCACTCAAAGAGATTTTGCGAGAAGCTCAGTCAAGGCTATCTCCAGGTGAACTCCAGAAATTCACATCATATAGAGATAGAAGGCTGGCTAGCATTCCACTAGAAAGGCTACGAATACCTACTAGAGAGCCAACTCCGAGCATCAGCCTCAGCGAGAACTCCAGCACTTCCAAATCTAAGTCCAACGCCGCGCGAGAAGGTTCCGAACACCCTGAAGAATCTGTGCATGACAAAAGAATTAACGAAGAAGCAGTCAAAGATACAGCTCGGTCCAGTGTAATGTTTCAGCAACAAGTTATCACCTCGCCACCAAGAGATGTTCCCCCTCCGGTTATCGAAGCTCCTCTTCTCACAGCAGAGCTGGATAAAGAGTGGGAGTCCTTCAACGAATTAATCAACCTCGAAGGGCAAGTCCCAAAGATGCCTGTGAACGATACACAGGAGGTGCAAGAAGTTGCTCCAACCATAGTCAGCGTTACCACAGAAGCAGAAGATCTCTCCATCACTCCATCCTCAGAACTTCTACTTAACGTAGAAGAAATTCCCCCACTAGATGTGTTCTACAGTCCCCAGCACAAGGCAGTTGTGAGAAGACAAAGAAAGAAAAGAAAGCTCGAAAATGCACTGTCTCAAGACGTTGAACATTTAGACGTCTTGTGGAAAGACCCAAGTAATAGTCCTACAGAAAATCTTACGAAGCTGTCTCAAATTGCAGGAGCGTATGCTTCTGCAACTATTGACAAGGCCTCTGAAGTTCAGCAGCTCTTAAAGGAACGAGAAAATCACATACAACTGCTACAACAACAATTACAGCAAGCCAATGCAAACAATGAAGCTTCCAGACAGCTCGAAAAGCTCCAAGAAGACTTCCAACAGATGCAAATAGGCTACCAAAAGAGTCTTGAAGAAAAAGAAAAACAACTGCAGGCGGAGCAAGAAATGCACAGAGATGAACCTAAGCTTGCAGAGTTTATTTCAGAGTCCATCGGCTTGAACGAGAAACTACTGCAGCAACAAGAAGAATTGGGGCGTAAAATATCATAGTGGAGGCACTTCTGTGAGCTAAGCGACAAAATCACCAGTCAGGTGGTGGAATTGCGAAGCGAATATGATCAGAACGACCAGATAGTGACAGAGTATCTGACTTGGCAAGATGATGAGAAGGAAAAAAGAGCAGGAGCACCTAGAATTAATGAAAATCATAAAGAAATGCTCTTTAATAAATGGGACGAGCAGATCATGCAGGCAGAGCAAGCAGCAGAGGCAGCAGCGACACAGGCAAGTATTCTTATCGACTGTGTAAATGAAAATTTACACAGGGCCAATTTGATTTCAGAGACTACCCCGGGATACCTACCAAACAAGTTGCAACTGGAGACAGAATGGAGGCAAAAGGCACAGGCAAAAGGGAAAGCTATCCAAGCACTGGCTAGACTGAATTGGGAAAGTTACTGGATGTACCTGGTTAAACCACATAGCTAATGGATGACGGTAAAGTGTATCATGAACGCAGCCGAGAAGGTAGCGCCAGCTCTTATAGATGTCGTTTTTGCAGCCCAGCTCAGAATGGAAATTAGCCAGCCGACTCTTCTCAAGCCTATGTTAGAAACATGCAACTTCAAAGACCAAGTCCACAAGTAGTTTTATTTAGAATGTTGTTTCTTTTTGTTTTAGTTATATTAGAAAAAGGACGGTCGTTTGGAAACCGAATCCTCAATTTTGTAATAATACTATTATTAGGATTAGGACATAGTATTTTAACCCTTCTCATTGCATTGGAGAAGGGTCCAGAAATTTGTCAAAAACTTGTCCTCAGAACATGCATTTCTGCACCTCAGAGGAGGTTTTGATGAATGGAAGGATCGGATTTATTGATATTTGCATCTTAATGTCTGCTACTGATGTTGCATTTCTGTACTCTTAGTAGGTGTTAGAAGTAAGTAGAAGTAAATCATTATTGCTTGAAGTTTGTGAGTAAAAATCAGTCATAAATGGTACTTTTATCTCTTGATGAATTTCTACTTATTTGCTTAGAGTGATATACAGCTGATGTTATTTATATGTTAATGTATAAATGTGTGGTTACCATTTGGCACTTTTGTACGATGGAGTCATTTGTTCATGCTTGACATATGAATGATTTATCATGCGATATGCAGTCCACAACTGTCCTATTTAACTTCTTATGCAGAATGGTTTATCTTAAATGGTTTATATTCTTATAGTAGCTGAATAATCTTCATTACCAGTTATTATATGAAATCTTTTTAGATCGCATGATGGAAAAGATATACACCGGGTTAGCGTAGATTGCACATGTTGTTTTCATTAGGTTTCAGCAGCTTATAGTCAAATCATGAGTTAGATTTAAATTAGCTCTCAAAAGTTCTCAAAGAAACAGCATAATCAAACCCTACACACACACACACCCCTTAGATCGGGAAGCTGGTCCCGTTATCCCTAGTCGGACCCGCTACACCAAACGGGCAAGGAGCCGCCAACCAAGTTCCCGACCGAGTGGGTATCCCCCTTGTTGTTGACCCGATTTCAGGGCCCTCAACACCTACTCAACCCACTACTCATTCCTATCACTCACATGCCCAGCCACAGCCTCAGTGGAATGCACCTCAGTCGGGGTGGAGTCCCCAGTACAACACTCCTCCTGCCATTTTGCCTCCACCACCAGTTCAACCTCAACCATTACCTCCTGCTCCTCCAAGGCAACCTCAAATACCTGCTCAACCGAACCCGAACCCCAACAATAGACAAGCCCAGCAGGTATACACTGGGGAAACATCATGCCCTACTTATGTTGTGGAGATCCAGGAGATCAATCTTCGATCTGGAAAGACTCTTCCGGATCGCCAACCTCCTCCCCCAGAGGATGAGGAAGATAAACAGGAAATTGAACCAAAGGCTATTCCACCCTTTCCTGAGAGACTAACAGCCACCACACAACCCAACCCAGAGGAGGATGAGCTCCTGGGTGAGCTCAAGCAGTTGTGTGTGAAAATACCACTTCTCCAAGCCATCAAGGATGTGCCAATATGCAACAAACTGGTTAAGGAAAAGTGTTTCAAACACCCAGGCAGGCGAAAGAGAGATGCTTCAACCATCAATGTCTTAGGACAACTGTCTGACCTTATGTTAGGACAAGTCATCTGCCCAAAGTATCTAGATCCTGGGAGTCCTGTAGTAGATGTCCACATCAATGGCACCATCATACCTCACACCTTGATTGATTTGGGGGCTGCCATTAATGTGATGACCAGGGATACCATGCTCAAACTCAATCTTCAGGGTTCCTTGAGGAATACCTCGACAGTACTGCAACTAGCAGATCGCTCCACTGTGACTCCCGAAGGGATTGTGGAGGATGTCTTGGTCTCTGTCGACTCTTGGGAATACCCTGCAGATTTCTTCGTTCTGCAACCCAAGGCGAAGCTTACTGGATATCCTCTTATTTTGGGAAGGCCTTGGTTAGCCACTGCAGATGCTTACATAAGTTTTCGTGCAGGAAATATGACCATCAAAAATGGTCCTATGTCCAAGCAGCTAGTCTTATACCCTCCTGCCCAACCTTCCTTAGAGCATGACTTACCACTTTGGTTGGAGGAAGGAGAAGAGGATGAAGCGTACTTAGCACCTTTGTGCACCCTAGATACCACTAGAAGAGACCCCCCAACCGAGGATGACTTGATTGAGACTTTGATCCAGAATCCACCTTCCAGTGCACTATCCTTAGAGAAATTGGTGGAGGATGCCCAAGCCAGCACCTTAGTGGATCTTTGTACCACCAACCCTGTTACTCCCAGAGTCAATAATGTGGAGTTCGGCCCTGAGAGAACGTTAAAGATCAGCTCCTCCCTATCTCCTTCCCAGGAAAAGGAGTTGTGTAGCCTATTGGCCAGCCATCTAGATGCTTTTGCTTGGAGCTATAAGGAGATGAAAGGAGTCCATCCTTCGGTCTGTACCCATCACATATACATCAAAGAGGATTGTAAGCCGGTTAGGCAACCTCAGAGGAGAATGAATCCAGCCCTTAAGGACATTGTCAAGGAAGAATTGCAAAAACTGTTGGATGCCGGATTCATTTACCCCATCTCAGATAGTGAATGGGTGTCCCCTCTGGTGTTGGTTCCCAAGAAGAATGGGAAGTGGAGAATATGTGTGGACTACCGAGAACTGAACAAAGCTACCAAGAAAGACCATTTCCCTTTACCTTTCATAGATCAAGTGTTGGATGGACTGGCAGGAAAGAAGTTCTTCTCTTTCCTGGATGGGTTTAGTGGGTACAACCAAATCCAAATCAGCCCGGAAGACCAAGATAAGACCACCTTCACTTGTCCTTGGGGTACCTTTGCCTACCGAGTTCTTCCCTTTGGGATATGCAATGCTCCTGCTACCTTCCAGAGAGCTGTCTTAAGCATCTTCTCGGAGCTGGTCCATGATGCAGTGAAAATCTATATGGATGACTTCACTCCTTATGGGGCCAACTTCCAGGAAGCATTGTCCAATCTGGGAAAAGTCCTAACCAAATGCATTGAGATGAACTTGTCCCTTAGTCCTGAAAAATGTGAATTCCTGATGACTGAAGGGACCGTGCTAGGCCATACCATTTCTTTCCAAGGGTTACAGGTGGATCCTAACAAAATTGCTCTCATCAAGAAGGTTCCACCTCCTCAAAAGTTAAGGGATGTTCGGATTTTCTTAGGATTAGCAGGGTATTACAGGAGATTCATTAAAGACTTCAGCAAGCTAGCCTCGCCATTGTTTGGCCTGTTGGCAAAAGATGTGGAGTTTAAATGGACTGACGATTGTCAGAGGGCTTTGAATGAATTGAAGGACAAGTTGGTGTCAGCCCCAATCTTGAGAGGTCCAAACTGGGCCCTACCTTTCCACATCCACACTGATGCCTCGAACAAAGCCATAGGTGCAGCTTTAGGACAAGTTGAACAAAAACTTCCATATGCCATTTACTTTGTTAGCAAAAACTTGTCCAAAGCTGAACTGAATTACACTGTAACCGAGAAAGAGTTTTTGGCTGTGGTCCATGCACTGAACAAGTTCCGACATTATATTACTGGATATCAAACCTTTGTACATACAGATCATGCTGCAATTAGATATTTAATGAATAAACCAGATGTGAATGCTCGTATTATTAGATGGTTACTTTTGTTGCAGCAGTTTGATTTGACCATTGTTGACAAACCAGGTAAAGAAAATGTTGTTGCTGACTTTTTATCTAGATTGGATTTGTCTGCAGATGAGGATGGAACAGTGGATGACCAGATGCCCGATGAACATCTGTTTGCTATCTCAGCACTCTCTCCATGGTTTGCTGATATAGCAAACTACCTTGTTTCAGCACAGTTCCCTCCGCACCTATCTTCAAGAGAGAAGAGCAGAATCATCAGAAAAAGTGCCTCATTTACTTGGATCGGGGGCAATCTGTTCAAGCTTGGCCCCGATCAGATCTTAAGGCGTTGTGTAAGGGAGGAGGAAGTCTTTGATATCCTCCTCACCTGTCATGATGGGCCTTGTGGAGGACATTTTGCAGCAAAGAGGACTGCCTTCAAAATCCTGCAGGCAGGCTATTATTGGCCCACACTTCATCAAGATGTCAGAAGATATATCAGCCAATGTGACCAATGCCAAAGAATGGGGAAACCGACTCAAAGGGATGAGATGCCTCTCCAACCTCAAGTGACTCTTGAGCCATTTGAGAAGTGGGGTATGGACTTTGTGGGTCCAATCAACCCTCCTTCGAGGCAAAGGTCTTACATCATTGTGTGTACTGACTACCTGACAAAGTGGGCAGAGATTAAAGCAATCAAAGCAGCAACAGAAGAGAAGGTGGTCGAGTTCTTAAGAGAAAACATCTTCTACAAGTTTGGCTACCCAAGAGAGCTGGTCACCGATCAAGGGAGCCAGTTCACATCCAACCTAGTTGAAGACCTACTAGCTCATCACAAGATCAAGCATAGGACTTCCACCCCCTATCACCCTCAAGCAAATGGGCAGGTGGAAGTCACCAATAGAGCATTAGAAGGGATCTTGACTAAGGTGGTGAGCAGCAGCAGAAAGGACTGGGCAGATCGCCTGGTTGAGGCCACATGGGCTTACAACACTACCTGGAAGACCACCACCGGCTTCACACCTTATGAGCTGGTCTATGGGAAGAAAGCTTTGATGTCCATTGAATTTGAATACAACACTTTGAGGATGGCAGCTCAGCTGGACCTAGATCTCAGCCATGCACAACAAGAAATATTATTGCAGCTGAATGGACTGGACGAGCACCGAATGCAGGCCCTCCTTCACTCGGAAGTGGTTCAACTTCAGAGAAAGGTGTGGCATGACCAACACCTCAATGACAAGCAATTCCAGCCAGGAGATTGGGCACTGTTGTATGACTCCAGATACAAAGATTTCAAGGGGAAGCTGAGAACCAGATGGCTAGGACCATATGCAGTGGAAAAATGCCATGACAATGGATCTGTTCTTATTCGAACCATTGATGAGGAAGCCATCCCCATGCTTGTCAATGGGCATCGCTTGAAGATCTATAGGAAGCCTCTCTCAAGACAAGAGTTCATCAAAACTATGGAGAAATCAGTGATGGTCATAGAGAAGGGTTCTGCCTCCGCTTTGGGCATACCCTGAAAGATCTAAAAAATAATAATAATAATAATAAAGATCCTTGGGTGAAAACCTCTCTAAGGCGCCCAAGGCGGGTGGTAGGGGTGAAAACCTCATTGAGGCGCCCCTATTGTCTTTCAAAAAAAAAAAGAGATTTGAAAAAGATCCTTGAGTGAAAACCTCTCTGAGGCACTTAAGGCAGATGGCAAGGGTGAAAACCTCATCGAGGCGCCCCTGTTATCTTTCAAAAAAAAGGAAAAAAGAAAAAAAGAAAAAAAACAATAAGAAAAAAGACAAGGACAACAAGTTCATAATGTAAAAGTGCATGCAGGTTGCAGGTGTTCTATGGAGGAGAGGAAGCCTCTCAACTCAAAGTCAAGGATCCTTATCATGCTGTCAGGAGACCTCACCAGCACCTCCTCCAAGAATACTCCTTTTCTCCAAGGTATGTGCACAATTTTATCACGGCTTGAGTCTTCTACAGGAAGATGCAGATTTTCTACAGGAAGGTGCAGACTTTCTACAGGAAACGCAAACTTTCTACAGGAAGCTCTGTATTTCTACAGGAAACTTCCTGTAGAAGTTTGGGACGGCCCAAAATTCATTTTATGAGGAGATCTAACGACTAAGGATCGGTTTGGACGCATGCGAGCTACTGTTGTCACCCTTGCACAATGTTGTCACCTCGTTCTACCATCCTTGTCGACATGCAATGAAGTTACCTGCACCAGCAAAGCAGATCGTTGAGTTATCAAAGAGAAAGCAATTTTTAAGATAAAAAAAATGCTGAGATGTCATACCATATCCATCCCAGCCACCCATGAGCTTAGGGAGCGTGATCGTGAGGCCAAATCCTTCGTCGTGCAGCATGCACACGAGGAGGAAGAACTGTTACAAGACATCCTGCGGGAGTCTTGTAACAGTTAAGCCCGCTAGAGTGTACACCAATCACAGTGCTGGCCATATGCAACGAAAACGCGGGCGCATGCAGCCAAGCATCAAATCCATCGTCGGCAGCCTATAAACATGAACCTCCGGGCCTGTACAAATTCATCAGCGGCAAACGAATCCACTCATCATCGTCCAAAAACCGAAAAATCGTGTTGCGGCCGCACAGGTAAGTGTCTCGACCCTTTCTTCCGTCAGATTGCATGAATTTTACTTTGAATTGTTTGCAAAGTGTGAAGTGAATGGGTTGAGCGGTTGTATGACCATTTGACTGGCCACGTCGACCAGTTAATGGTCTAGTCGGATGTTTGGGTGGCGGCCATGGAAAAAGGAATGGGCAGCACACACGTGAGAGCAATCCCGTCGGGAAAAACGTATTTAGCAGAAGAGACGGCGGCGGATATGTGGGGGGATGATGCGGCAGTAAGTGAACTCGCAGGAAAATGATGGGACGACGTCATCCAATGGTCCGGCGGGGACAGCTCACCCCCGCGCCACGGATTCCGCCGATTCAAATCTAATCGGCTAGATCGCCCCATGCATTTATCATTCACCGTTTGGAATGCGAGTGATCATCTGGATCCCTCTGCAGTTCGATACGCCGAGCCTTTGGCTATCAGAACGCCTGTGAAGCAACACCAAGAGCGCAGACCAACTGCAGTCTTTCCCAGAAATCGTGCGCTGCTCCTACAGGAAAGCTGTTTCTACAGGAAGGCGGGTTCCTCACGTCAAAAGGTGGCAGATAAAAAGGTAAACCTGAACTCTCCATGCAATTGGCTTTTGAAGGTGGCAGAATCGTCGTCTACAGTCTGGTCGTAGGAAATTGTTGCAATTGTTGTCTGCTGTGCATAAACTGTCGTTCTACAGGATGTCAGTGTAATTAAGTTGTGTTAAGGTCCTCAGAGATAAGCTTCGTGGATTATATGCATGACAGAAGCGTAATTCTACGCTCTGTCTCAGTAGACCAAATTTCTTCCGCGTTCGCCACCTCTAGTTAAAGCAACAGTTTTTATCATGTCGGGTGGGTTTATTAGACGGGAACCCACTGATTCAACAAAGTTAAGGGAAAATCTTGAGGTAGTGGAGCTCTTCACACGAGCACAATGGATATCCTTCTGTGACAAATTGCAGGGTTATGACGACGAAGTGGCAGAAGAGTTTTTACAAGCTTTGAGGCCGAAATCCAAAACATTAGCCACCGTGAACTTCAGGGGCCTAAGCCTCAAGCTCACCCCGCAATATATCAGTCGAATTACTGAACTTCCAATGGGTTTGCCATGGGATAAGGAAGAAAGGAAGTTGAGCCAACAGGCCAAGAAAGAATTCTTTCCCCCAAAGGAGGAATTCTCGGAAGACAAGAATGGGGTGCGTAGAACCAGTTTGCTGCCACCATGGAATGAAGTTAGCCTGCAGATCATGAAGTATATAACCTGCGAAGGCCGTTTTAGCATTGTGTACGGGTATCACTTTAGATTGCTCACTGAATTGAGGCACCAGATTGATCTTCCTGTAGAAAACAAACTGAGCATCCCTTATTTCCTGTTACAGTCTCTAATTGAGTGTGCCACAAAATTGAAAGAAGGCATACTAGACCAGGTAGCCCACCATGGATTGATAAAACTTCTCGTGGAGGATGTGCTTCATTCATATAAGGTTCCTCTCTCATGGGAAGCATTCAGAAATTTGACAAGAGATGGAGACATAAGAATGTTGACCGAAGAAAGTGGTTCCTCCAGCAGTGAGGAGAAAGGATCAGTGGTCGCGGGAAAGAAAGAAACAGGCCAGAAGACCCCAACCACAGTGCAGAAGAAAGAACAAAGGAAGAAGCACGAGAAAAAGGATGCCAAGGAGAAAGATGACACACCCATCTTGACAACAAGAGAGAAAAGGTTGCAAGGCAGAACGGACAAAGCTGAGAAGGTCCACATTAGCAAAAGTACCTCATTAGCGACCGCAACCACGTCAAAAAGCAAAACCCATGCAGAAAAGCAAACCAAGGCGGCAACACCTGTTTCTACAGGAAAGCCGAAACCGGCTTCTACAGGAAGCCCGAGAATTATGGAAAAAGGGTCTTCTATAGGAAGCCCGAAAATTACCAAAACAGGGTCTTCTACAGGAAGCCCGAAATTGACTAAAACAGGGTCTTCTACAGGAAGCCCTGAAAAAGTGAAACCCAAGGAGAAGAAAGCTGATATTCGTGAAAGGGAGGCAGCAGCTGTGCTGGCCGCCCTCAGTGCGCCACCTAAGCCAAAAGAGAAGAGAAAGAGGGGGACCCCTCTATACTTTAAAGCTCGAAGAAGTGCGAGAATAAAGACGGGCAAGCCACAACCCCCATCCAGCAGCCAAATCACTACAGGGGATGCCCCTACTTCACCCAGTGAGAGGTCCCCCTCGAAGATATCGGTCACCTACGAGAGAGGGAGCCCAAAAACAACTACTTGGAAAGGAAGGTTAGACCAATCGGCTTCAAAAGCCTGGCTCAAGGTCAAAGAAACAGAGAAGAGGGAAGGAGCGGCACCCTCATCACCAACAAGGGCAGAACAGGCAGAGCCACCAAGAGGAGGAAAGAAAGAGCGTATTCCGGAGCCTAGTTCTCGGCCAAGGACTAGGAGCTGGAGCAAAATTGCTCAAGGATGAGCAAATACTTTAGCTGGGGGGTGATGATGAGCCCCAATTTTTGGTAACAATTTGGGCTCATTTGGCCTACTTACCTTGCTCAACCCTTCATGTTTTATCACTTATGCATCATTTCTTAGTATATTCGTGTTATTTGTAGGAAGAAGGGCAGGCATTATTCCTATGTGACTAATACATGATGATTTTAGGTTTTTTTGGCATTAAATGGAGCAAAGACCACGCAAATGGGGACAAGGGGACGGCAAAGGTGGCATTGCGGGTTTATAGGGAGGTTGTCCACAGTCTTGAATGACCTCCCTCGTGATCTCCACCAGCTATCCCCACCGAGCTAAAAGGCAGCCAACGGATTCTACAGGAACAGCAGTTTACTTTTAGTTGGACAGCCAAGCTCCACTAATTGAGGAAGCCAGCTTGATCCTCATCATGTATAAATATTGAGGCCGTAGCCTTTGATAGGAGCTTTTTGAACTTTTGAACTACTGTTGCAATTTCTAAGCACGAGCTACAGCTCGGTTTTTGCTTTTTGTAAGCCAGTTTTGGCATGTTGTTAGACTCATGATTATTTAATAAAGGCAGGCAGCTTTGGATTCAATTCTGAGTTCTTAAGGGAGCTATAGCTCTCAGGTTAGGGCCCAACCTGAGAGCAATAGACCTCCTTTTCTTTGTATTGTTACTTGTCTTTCCTTTCAGCACTTCATTTCTTTGCTTTGACATGCATTTGGAAAACACAGTCTGCTGATTTAATTTCTTTAATGTGATTGAGTAGGATTAGTTTATGGTTAAAGTGCTTTCAGCAGCTTAGATTAGAGTAGGAGGATTGTAATTCATCAGAGCTCCAAGAAAAGGTTGATAGTGCACTCACTGCCATCTCTGTTTAGAGATTGGGGGTGTAGGCCGTACCAACCACAAAAAACGCAGTTTTATACGTTCATGCAAGCTGCAACACCATCATTTCAGTCATTTCAATTGTAGATCCATCCATGCATTCTGATCTTGAGCAATACTTCTTCGTTCCAACACCATGCACGATTTCTCTCCAAAGTTTACATTGCTGTTCGTTGGTTTAATAACACAGTTAGAATAGGTGGATGAATTCTCGGTTTTGTGCAAGACATAGAGGATTTGTTCCATTTACACTGCGCAACATTGTTCTATTATCTTCTTCTTCTTCTCAACCGCGCCTAAGCCACCTGCTTAACCTCTGTTCAGCTCGTTTGCCTTCCAACCCTTCTACTGTTCACGTAGCTCCATCTTTTTGACTTTTCATTGCTTCCACCCTTCTATCCACCAACCAACTGCATGCACTCTCTCTCCATCCCATCTCTCTGTCCCTGATCCATCACTAGCTCCCTTTTCATCCTACCTATCCACCCATATAGCTCCTCGACTCCTCCATCACCCAAAACTCCAACTGTAGAACATCCTGTAGAAGTTCGCAGACTTCCTATAGAAATCCCGAGCTTCCTGTAGGATCCCCTGCAGACATCCTGTAGAAGCCTGCAAACTCAGTTGCCAAGCACCTGAACGTTGTGGACTTCCGTGGAATGATGTTAGAGATCCCCTGGAACCTCTCCTAGCCTTCATGACCTTTTCCCAAGCCTTCCTTCCCTTCGAACTACCCCTGCACAGTCAAGACCTAGTAAGAAGCACAATCACAATAACTCCACCCACTTGAGCAAAAATACAAAAATGTGTTCTCTTCAATGAAAGTAGTTCAAATTCATGCATCTCATCTCACTAGAAGTAATGGCATCATTTCTAGAAGTTTGCACTCCCACCATTGCATCATAGAGATTAAACTAGTCAGATTAGGGTTTACTAGGGTTTCCACGTTTGGTTGGCTTTCAGTTCATTCTTGCAAAGTAGGTTAATTTCCTCTGAGATAGCCTTCGTTCATCATTTAAAAAGCTTCTTCTGAGAACATATAGAAGTTGGCTTGATCCCTAGCGGACTTGTGCCAGCTGACCAAGTGACAACTGCGACAAGAGCTAGTACTTGTGCATACATCACTGTCGCTTCCAAGTTTGTTACGAACTACCGGGTTGATAAAATTAGAGATAGGAAGCTCCAGGAGTTGTAGCATTATTGCTACAATACTGGAGCCCACCAATTGTGAAGGATCACTACATGATAGTTCAGTTCAATTGGATCCATGGGGAATTTCATTGGGCCGAGGAAGACTCATGGAGGTATTATTACCATCGTTCTAGACCCAATGAACAGGTTGGTTTAGTTGTAGAATGGTTAGCACGGTAGCATGAAGCAGCACCATGGAGAACACCAATAGTAGTAGCAGTAGCAGCAACAACAGAGGTAGCAGAGCCAAGCATACATGCACACAAAAAAGGGAAGAGAAAGATTGTCGACTGCATGGAGGGGGAACAAAGCTGCAAGTTTCGAGTAGATCCACTTGTAGAACAAGCAGCTATGGCTATTCAACAGAAGAGGCAACACTGTGACAAGTGAATCACGTGAAGGTAGAGGGATCAGAAGAGAATGGAAGAAGCAGAGAAGGAGTTTCATGAGCTGAAGGAGCAACTACGAAAAGAACAAGAGTTGTGCCAACATGAGAAGGAAACGCAGCAACAACAGATTCCGCGGGGGGTGCATCACACGCAGACAGACGAAGCAGCGCCCGTACAAGTAGTTGATTCTTTTGAACAATTGGCATCAAGTGAATAGGTGAACCCTCGCAGGGGAAAGACTTTGCTCATGAGATAGAACAGGCTTTTGAATAGCTGGATGCAGACATGGAGCAGCCGGAGTTGGAATAGGATATCGACCTCATGCCTCACCACAAAGAGGTCGGCCCGCCCGCTTCCATGCATCCAGATGATGAGCAAGTCTTGAATGACCAAGGATGCACTGAGATCCTTGGTGGTCAGCCGGAAGCAGAGATGCGCGACAAATCCTTTGATGGATCTCAACATAGAGTTGTGCACCCTGGCAGAGTACCAACTCCGAAGGACCGAACATCCCCTACACAACTTGAAGAACAAGTGTTCGTGACCAATGTGCACAAGGGCCCAACTGCTTTTCCTGATGCAACTAGAGTGTATGCTGAAGCCACTAACTCCAGTGTTTGCTTTCTCATAGCTGAGAATGAGCGAATGGCGAAGGAACTATAGGTGGCCAAGCAGGGAGGATACTTGGTGACAATGTTCGCCCGAGCTGAACTAAAGAAGGCAATACTGGAGGAAGTGTTGTCCTTGGACATGGTTATGCAAGCATTGTACTCCAAGTTCGGTACCATGCATCAAGCACATGTTCGTCTTCAGGGATGGCAGCATCCATGTGTGAAAATAGCTCGCATCTTGAAGAACATACATGCTGTCATTGATAGCATGCGAGCATGAACGATGAAGTATAAAGGATCCCAGCTTCATTTTCCACAGATGATGAAGGCCAATGCGGTCGAGATGCAAGCACGTATCTGGAGTCAGATCCGAAACTATGAAGACCTACTGCAACTCATCATTGGCATACAGGATTCCCATGCACGAGTATTCAAGAGCATGGAGGATGTTGTGCACACATAAGTGATTCCATCACTTGGGACTCTCACCCAAGTGAAGATCAAGAAGCAGGTCCAACAAGAGCTTGACTTGTACTTTGACGAGTTGATGTGTGTCGCCACCAATCTAGACTTGCCTATCAGTGCAGACATCATGCACAAGTATGTTGTTGGTACGGCCACATTGAGAAAAATGATGCACATGCTTTCAGATGAGTTGGACAGAGGAGCTCAAACAGTGTACCAGGATGCCATGGAGGCAAGGTTCAGGTTCCAGACGGATGTCACAGCGGAACACACAGACACTATCAGAGACTACCAATCTTGGCACCAATATGTTACTATTGATCAGCATGAGGATGTCGAGCAATTGGACTTCTATAGTTGTCTAAGTCAGAGTGGTGTCTAGTTTGGCTTGTTCAAGCCATTGTTCACATGGGTACATGTGCATCGTAATGTTGAGTCATGTCAAGTGTAAGTCAAGTCTCAAGAGTGAATGTAACAATGATAGAGTAGGTGAAGAGTCATGAGGGTAGTTGAACGGTCACAAAGGGGAATGTCAAGGGTCACCCCACCCTTTGCTATAAATAATCCCTCATAACTCATTGTAGAGGCTTTTGGTCAGCAAGCTTCTACTAAGACTATCTTGAAGAAGGCTTGGATAGTATTGTAATGCGCCTTGGCTTCTCCACTGCACGAAGCTAGTATACCTCTTTGGAGGAGTAGGCGGATGTGGCTGTAACGTTCCATTGATGGGGCTAGCAGGTTTACATGGTGTATTTATGATTGTGACTTACACTTCTTTATATAATAAAAGCCAACACATTTTCATGCATATGTTGTTATTGTAGTTGGACTTCTCCGGCTGCCTTAATGATATATGTTGTTTAACTCACGTACTTGTATATGAACTAATTTGTATGAAATTATATGAATCTTGTTGTCAATGTGTTGCATATGTTGTTAATGTTGTCACTATCTGTGTCGACTGCTCTGCCAGACATTAGACAAACCTTTCTCTGAACCTTGTGATATCAACCGTCACACTCGTCTCGGACTGATCCATGAGTGATGTTCATGTTATCTTACCTTGTATGTTGTGACTACTGCATCCGTGTCGACTGCTCTGCCGAAAGTTGTGCATGTCCTTTATGTTGTGTGTTCCTAGCCGAGTTGGGACTGATCCCTTTCAACCTAGAACTCACCTTCACCTTCCTCTCCCTTTGAAGTGTTGGAACCTCTCATACTCATTCCTTGACTCACTGCATCATTCACACCCTTGCTACTGACAGAGTTATCTTACTTGCCTATGTGCAACATCGTGGTCAAGGCATTACCTTACAACCCACTATTGCGACTCCTGCACCAAATGGTATGAGGTCTAATTGGGACTTCTTATTGAGGATATCCCCTTGACATGTTGGCAGGTCTAGCACCGTCAACAGACTTATATGTGTTATGCAGATTTTGTCTTAAAGTTTGGAAATTTGTATAAATGTGGATTTAATAATTAATGTTTAATAAGCCCCAAGAGTTAGCTCAATCGGTCAAATCAGTGCCTCGCCAATCGGGAGGTCACAGGGTCAATTCCCGAAAGCTCTTGGGGTCAGGTCAGCATAGGCCGAGGGGTGTGCTCCCCTTCGGGGTATGAGCTACCCAGTTCTTACCGTGGACGTAGCGGCTGCCCATTGACCATGGGTATCCGTGAACCACATGTGAAAAAAAAATAAAAAATTAATGTTTAATATTAAATAATATATATATATATATATATATATATATATATATATATATATATATATATATATATATATATATATATAATATAAATAATAATTATATATAATGTGTATATAATATATAATAATATTTAAATAAAAATATATTCAAATTCCACCTTGGAGCTAACTAGACAATTTCACCTTCACACAACCAAACTAGTGAATCCGGAGGTGACACTTGTCACAACCCCATTGGGTGAAAACTAAAGAAGATTCCCCTTGCTGATTGGACTACTGACTGGACTGCCATGTCATCATTCTATCTTATTCTGCAATTTTTTTTTAGTTGTTTAGGAAAACGAGCAACATGTCTTTTCTCCTTCATCCGGACTCTGTTTTTGATGAAACGAATTGCGTTGTGATCGTCTTGACGAGACAGACATAGTTGTACAGTTTTTGAGCCAATATGAGAACTTTGATTTTTGAGCTAAATACTGAGCACCTGATTAGAGTACATTCCCGCATAGGAACAAGATTCAGATATTTTGGCAAAGGCCTTGTTAAGATGCAAATTTGAGTTTCACAGAGGCAAGATCATGGTAGCAGATAATCCGTTTCTTGTTGAGGGGGAGTGTTAAAAATAGAAGAAAGAACTCCTAATTTAATTTGTCCTTGAATTAAATTAGGAATTAAATTGTAATTCTATTTTCATAACAACTTGTAATAGTTAACTAATTTAACTTGACTTAGTTGGCTTAGTATATTCAAGTTGGAAGTCTATTTAGAGTGATGTAGAGTGATCCCTAAATTTTAGGGGCCCACGTTGAGTTCTTTTGAGTTGTAGTTAATTAACTCAGTCTAACTGAGTTATAGTTGGTTAAACTAGTTCCAATTGTTGGAGGAACTAGTAGGAGGTCTAGTAGTGGGGACGGGCACTAGTGTAGCTTCACTGCTCCACCATTTAATTGAAGATTCACTCATAAATAAGTCATGAATTTTAGTTCAGAGGAAGACCCAGTTGAGATTAGAGTTTAGGGGCATTTTATTATCAGTGGTATAATTTTTCGAGTTGTACATATGGTGCATGCAATCAGTTGAGGACCTATGATGGATTGCACGGTTATGGAGAGAGAATTTCCCAATTAAATATGGGTTAATTCTCTCAGGAATTGTGCAAGGAATTAGGGACTTGATAGGTAGTAGAATTGGCTAAGTGTTGTATTGCGCTGGTTTGTGAAGTAGAGAGATAGATTGTACTTGTGCATGAATTGTTCAGGACAAAAAAGCATTGAATTTTCTTCTCAAATCTTCTGGTTAATGCAATATAGATAGTTGGGGTTTTGAGCAGTTTCTTTCCCCATGAAAATATTGTGTTATGTGTGATTGAAACTCTTCCCTTTCTACTTATTGTTTTCATTGATCAATTTTGGTTTTCGCTGAAGAGTAGAGTAGATTCTTGTCTTGTGTTTTAGCATATCACATAAGTTGTTGAATCTACAGTAAAAATATACAGAAATCAAGGTTGTGGATGCTCTTAGAAAAAAAGTGAAGGTAAATCATATAGCAGCTATGAGTTAATATGGGATGAATTTACAGACTCAGATCTTATAGGCAGGACAATAGGATGGTAGGTATAAAGATCTTAGGAATAGGTTACAATAGGGTACATTTGATCAAGATCTGGACTATCATCTCACGATGGATGTTTTGATCATATTTAGGGACAAGATATATGTTTCGAATAATAGTGAGCTCAAGAATATTATCTTGAGGGAATTTCATGCAAAGATATATTCATGTCATCCATATCAGAAGACTCTAACAGTGGTGAAGAAGTTCTCTATTGGCTGAATTTGAAGAAGGAAGTGTTAGAGTTTGTGGCTAGATATTTGGATTGTTAAAAAATAAAAGAAAAGTGTAAGCATCCAGGTGGTTTACTACAGCCAATTCAGATTCCAAAGTGGAAATGGGAGGTCATTTCCATGGATCTCATTATAGTTTTTCCAAGGAAATCTAGATAACATGATTCTATTATGGTTGTGGTTGACAGGTTAACAAAGGTAGCACACTTCATTCTAGTGAAGTGTACGTATTCAACAAGTGATGTAGCACAAGTCTTCATTAGAGATATAGTGAGGTTGCATGGTGTTCCGAAGAATATTCTATCAGATAGGGATGTTAAGTTCACTTCCAAGTTCTGGAAGGACTTATTTGCAGGTATGGGTAAAGAGTTGGACTTTAGTACAACTTATCATCCGCAGACAGAGAGGGTCAATAAGATTTTGGAGGACATGTTGATACTAGATGTTATGCACCAACAAAGAAAGTGGGAAGAGTATCTACCTATGGATGAGTTTTCTTACAACAATGGGTATCATGAGTCAATGAGGATGATTCCATTTGAGGCACTCTATGGGTGGAGTTGTAATACTCCCATCATTTGGATTGATCCAATGAACATGGTATTGATAAGGCCAGGCATGTTGGCAGACATGGAATAGGAAATATAGGTTATCAAACATAATCTAAAGGCATCACAGGATAGACAGAAGTGTCATGCATATTAACACGGGGCATTTAAGGAGTTTTAGGTTGGGGAACATGTGTACTTGCGCATCAAGCCCACGAAGAGCTCCTTGAGGATTGGGTAATGTAGGAAGCTAGCACCTCTATATTGCGGGCCTTTCGAGATCCTTGAGAGGATTTGACCAGTGACCTACAGACTTGCATTGCCTCCGACTCTGAAAGTCCATGATGTTTTCCATGTTTCAATACTTAAAAGATATGTAAAGGATGTTGATAATGTTATTGATTGGCCTGTATTGCAGGTGGAACCAAAAGGAAAATTCCAGCTGGAACCTTAGTGCATTTTGTAGAGAAATATGCTCATGCTCCGAAGCTGAGAAAAAAGTGAAGTGGAAGCACTTTGGGCCCAATGAAGCTACATGTGAGATGGTTGATCAAATGCAAGATATGTATCCTTCATTTTTTGTTGGTTGAGGCAAAGCAGTTTCGGTATATGTAACTAAATACTGCAATGAGTTGTGTTATACATCTCCAACAAGTGGTATGGTTGTCTTCATTTTATGTTTGTCATGTTGGTATTTCTTTTCAGCAAGTTGATCATTGTAAATATTGCATCGAGCTAATTTATAAAGCTCCGTAGGTAGTATGTTTTGGTTTTCAATAGTTTTACAGGTTGTAGGTGACCTTGAACACGGAGGATAGTCTTCCCCTAAGGGGGAGGGGTTTATAACAACCCCGGATTAAAAATCCATGTAATAAAGTTAATAAAGGAAAAATAATACCAAGGTCATGGGACGTGTATTCCAAGCTGAATGTTGAGCAAAACATCCTAGCAGGTTTTCATTTGGTTTATTATGGCTAAGGGGATATTGGCAAAGGCAATGACAAAGGCTTTGGAGAGACAGGAGGCATTAATTAGCATTTTATTTATAACAATAATGAAAATTAGGAGAAAAGGAAGGTGAAAGGTCGTAGGTTGCATGTGAGGAGGAAAATGAAGGAAAATAATGGAAATTGAAGAAAATAGAGGCCTCATTAATAAAAAGGCTTATGAGGATCAATTCACAACCTTTTGTCAGTTTTAGCTTGGAGCTCTCTCTATTATTTCTATTCTCTCATACTTTTGCACACATTGAGAATTATTGGAGCACTCTAGCTTTGGAGAAAGGAGAGTAAAGGAAAGACAAGGAAGGAAAAGAAAAGAAAAGATCAAGCAAGGAAGAGTTGGATCAAGCGGCTACAACAAGATTACTTACAGGTATCGAGTTACATGTATGATTTCCTTGCTAGTTTTGGCATGCATGGTATATGCATGTCTGTATTTGGTTCTTTTGTTGTCATTGGCATGGGTTTTTCTAGGTGTGATAGCAGTTTTCAACCTTGCCTTGCCATTTCTTGATAACCATGGTGTGATGGGGTTCTTTCTTTTGGTTGAGCTAGATTTCCGAATGGTTTTGAAACTGAGTGAGGTGGTTTTAGGAAAAATTACAAGGCCTAGGAATACTTAGACCGGTAAAGGTGGGATTGTGGTAAAGCCTAGTTGTGCATACCCTCGTTGGGCGTAGGAATCCTTAACTTGTAAATGAAGGGATATATGGTAAAGCCTGAGGGTGGACATGAACAAATTCCTCACGGTTTAAGTGGAGAGATCCAAAGGCACCCATGTTTGTATAGTCCTAGTGATCCCTGGACCGGTATGTGGTGGGATTATTGTAAATCTTGGTAGTGCATGTTTCGTATTTGGGCCTAGCAATCCCTTGGCAAGATATACGGTAAAGCCTAGTTGTATAGTTGCTTGCTTTGAGCCTATAAATCCTTGATCGATTTTGGCAAGATATGCGATAAAGCCTGAGAAGCGTGGTTGGTATGGTTGTGAAACCCGCATTCATGTTTGGAATATGGCATGGGGGTGATTGGATGAAAGAAAGATTTGGTTCAACCCAATATATGGTCGGGTGGTATGTGGAAGTCCCTGACTTGGTTGGATTTGCATATGTTAATAAGAGCTCTTTTCCTCTTGTGTATTATGTGTAAATGTACTTGTTATTATGTGGCTTTAATGGTTGTTCTATCATTGATATTTCTTTGGTTATATGTTGGTTATAAGCATGGTTTATGACAAACTTGAGTTATGTATATCATCATGTTTTGGTTAGTAGATGAAATGTTAATGAATGAATGACCTAATAGATGATAATGCAACTATTGTGAGAGGGTTTCTGACCTTCTTGACGAATCTCAGATAAGTATGAGGCTCCTATGTTAAAATGTGTTTTTATGGCATGTTCATGATGTGTTTAATGAAATCCTTGTCATGGTTAGGATGAGTCAGGCTAGGTGCTTGTTTAAGTTTTAGATTAGAGACCTTGAATTATTGTTATTCATCACTTCTAAGTGTTTCATCAAGTTATGGCCAGAGGCCTAGGTCCTAGACCTGAAAACGTGGCTTAAATCCTACAGTCGCTGGCACAAAATTGGCTAAAAAAGTTTGTAGTCGCATGGAATCCTTGTTGTGGGAGCGACTGGAGGGTATCATTCGCATGGAGGGATTTTCATGGGAGTGACTGGTGTCCTGTAGCTCTTGAGGAAGGTCAGTTTGATTTGGTTTGTCAATTGCACTTCCTTAACTGTACTTAGGGAGTCAGATCACATTAGAGTAACTCTTCGTCACATATTTACCCCAGTATACTAGTTATCTTGGGTAAGTTTGGGAGAAGAGTGTTACACCAAGACCTCCTCTGAGCACCAAGTCAACCCTCCAACAAATCTCCTCCAACTAGTCAAAGTCAAACCAAGTTAACAACGGACAAACCCTTCCAGAACTTTAGAAAACTCTTAATTTCGGCCCCCATCAACTATATTTTGGACTTGTAGAGGTCTACAACTTTGGCCCTTTTAAAACTTAGTAACTTCACACATGTGAGATAAATTAAGGTAAAAACTAGATTAGAGACTCGTTTTTCTTCCTTCCTCCTTGCTTCAACTTCTCTTTCCTTGACTTTCTTCTTTTATTTCACACTTCAGATCAAACTTCTTGATTGCAGATCAAGTTGGTCTCCAAATAAGGTCGACTTCTATTTATACTCATCAGTGGAAGTCGAATATCCCTCTCTATACCGACTTGTCTCTGGCAAGGCCAACTTGTGCTAGGAGGCTTATTTTGACTCTTTTGACTCAAAATAAATTCTTTTACATGGTACATCTTGCCCAAATTTGTCTTATAAGTGTGATATTTCCTTTCTTGACTCATGACAATAAATATTATGGCATGACAAACCCTATAAGCATGAATAACATGATTTACCTAGAATACCAATCAAAAGAAGCATGGTACCATGCTTTAAAATAATAATTTTTCTTTCTTCTTTCCTTGTTACACAATATATACATATTTCCATGAGTATAATGATAATTATTAAGACCAAAACTATTTACATTTTCCAACATGGGTGATAGAAAATGCGGCTATTCTGCATTCTGAACCAATAGATCTCAGCTACACACAAAGTGATTATTCAACTAGAAAATGTTGTATGATTAAATGACTGCCAAAATGTTAATTGTAGAAAACCAAACTGCATAGGAGAATATGAGTTGAATTTAAAATAGGATCTAACTATTTCATAAAAGATCGACTATATTTTTGTGCTTGTATACACGTGGCATACAACCAAGCTTCTTAGGAGGGCTCACTAAACAACTTGCAGAGACAAAACTTTTCATATAAGCAGAAAGAGAGATACAACTAGGGAAAGTACATAAAAATAAATGCATAACACAAATATAGTAGGGAGGGGCTTGAGTGCTTGGGTTGGGTCCTAACCCAAGGAAACACAGCTCCCTTAAAACACACTCAAACTGGAGGCAAAAATATTATTTTCATTGATCTCAAAAACTGTTCAAATACATAAAATGATAATGGAAACAACAAGTAGCAAGCTCTAGCTCTAATAGTCACTAGATTTCTTCAAAAATTAGAATCCTACTAAGCTGCTAAGCTCCTTTATTTATACAAAATTTAGTGAGGGGAAGCCTCCTTGAAGGGTGGCGTGCCTCCCTCCAAAACTCCTATAAAATTGGATCTAGTCTCTTGAGATTCTCACAATCCTTGAGGAACAGTAACTTCCCATAAGCTAGCCAAGTTGTTGATGGGCTAATGCAAGGAACGAGCCTCCTAAATTTCCTCCTATTGGTATCCAATGTGCTCCTGCACAATAAATGCTCCTTGTCTTGCACATTCAATTAATTAGGCTACATGATATGATAAATATTCCTTAACCTTCCTACTGAACACGTTATAGCTAAAAAAGATGTCATAAAATGTAAAGGGATAGGTTAAAATATGTTGAAGGATGGTCAGATGGGCCTTGAATTGTACCTATTTGGGAATCCCATCACTCAAACTCTCAAGATAGGTTGAGTGAGCACATTTAGCATTAGGCATAGAATTACTCATAAAGAGTGAGGCCTTTGGAGATTCACCTCGAGTCAATGATAATGACTAAGATGATGGTGAGCCAATACTAGTCACTATAACATGTGTTAGACAAAAATTATTGAATGGTTGATGCTAATGATGTGCCATGTGTTATAAGTATTGGTCAAGATTATGGTGCACCAAAGGTCATAGATCCAACCATAATTATGGTGATTGTTTGATGTTATTGAATTACCATGTGTTAGAGTTGCTAACCATAATTACAGTAATTAGATGTTGTTGATGCTATGATGAATTGCTATAACCTTTTCTTATAGGAATTTTCCAATGAGAGAACATCTGGACAATTATTATGAATATTTCCCTAGTTAAGAGGGATAGTTGAATTTTTGTAGTAGTGGCTGGTCTTAATAATTTTTATTTTATCAATCCAAATATATGTAATGACAAAATAAAGACGTGTTCTTCATGTCAGCTTTAAGAAATAAAATTACAATTTTTGAAATTTAATTTTATATCCTCACGATGTCAGGTCGACCCTCATAAAAATAAATTCGGACCAAACCAAGAAACGTGACCCTTGAGGCTTTCTTATCCACTATAAATGCACTACTCATCTTCATCCAAAGAGAAAAAAATTCAAACTTGATTGTATAACTTTTGTTTACTTGTGGGAAGCATCAGAGTAGATTTATCTAGAGTAGATCAAAGTCTCTTAAGGGAGATTAAGAATAGAGGCAGGCCAATTTTTTGAATTAGACAGGAGGATGAAATTCTTAACAGACAAATCTCTTTGGAAACATTCCTAATAGACCTCATCCCTGAGGCACAATAGACCGATTTTATGAAGCTACTTATTTTTCTTGACCAGGTTTGACCTAAGCTTGTTCATGCTTAGTTTGACCTCTACCTTGACTGATAAGATAAGGATGTATTTCTTTTATAATTGATTGATTTATCCAAAGGAAAAGGTTGTTGGGTTTTCCCCCAAGTGAGTATTCCTAGGGTAAATTCTTGTGTTTCTTGTTTGGATGTCTCTTCATGTTTCTACTAGCATTTTGTTTCTAATGTTGAGATATTCTATGTAATTTCTTTATGATGAATGTGAATGTAAGATAATATAAACTAAAGAAATCATAAGAATTAATTATCAATTTAGAAGATCCCATTAAAAATCAACAGTGATAAGTCCCTCAAGGCTCCCTGAGCACCACTTGCTACTCCTTAGCAATTCCTCCAATTTCTCTTTCTAATTTTTAAGGCTTCATCTTCATTTAGCTTCGTTTCTTTAATAAGCATTAAAGTAGGGCTTTCCATTCTTATTACATCTCTTATGACTTCCTCCTTTTTCCCATCCCTATGTAATTCCAAGAGAGTATCTTCATTTATTCCAGGTGTTGTAATTGATTTTCCCTTTCATCTGGTCTCACTAGGACTTTAAGGGGCTTGTTTTCTTTGGTTGCTTCATCCAGTCTATCGTGCTATCAAGTGTGCTTTGGGTCCCTCTTGCTTTCTCTCACCGAGTTTCAATTTCTTGAAGTTTTGAGTTAGATTTTCTACCTTGTTTTTAGGTGTTAGAGTGCTTATGATCCCCTCTTCCTTACAAACTTAAAGATTCTATAACCTGGGGTTTATGATAATCCGAGATTTGTTGTAAAATTAGTTCCTTCTTGGGTGCTCTTGTATCCCTTCTATTTTCCAAATCTATTGTTTTTTCTTTTTCCCCTTACTTGATCCAGGTGGATATTGGTGGCCACCTGCCTATTCCACTTGGACCCCCACCATTGTTTCTTTCAGTTTCCTTAATTGTAACACAACTTACTATTTTTGGAATTTTTTTGGTCCTAAACTTCTGAAGCCATTTTGAGGGACTAGAAGATGTCTTTTTTGGCCTGCTCTTTGAGTTGTTTGAAACGAGGTATTATGATAGCCAAACAGAGATCGTATGCCAAAGTTACAACCCTAGGAAATTGACGTTCCAACTTACCCCAACGGGGCCCACAAGATTTTGGCGCTTCATCTCCTAGGGTTAGTTTTTTGGATGTTTAGAGTTTCTCATTGTTTCTCAATGATAAAATGTCCACTAAGCCTCATTGTAACACAGTTTAGAGGCATGTAACTACCACATCTCTTCTCATAGATAAGCTACCAACGCTTGAGCTAGTTTATTTCCATTTTGTATGTAAGCATATTTCAATTCTTTGATATTAAGGAAATGAAATTTTATTTCTGCTGCATCTTAGTGTTTATGTTTGTATCTATAGTCTGTTATGTTCCTGTATAAGTCTGAATCAGTGGTATCAGAGTGGTCTACCCTTTCTCTGCTTTTCTTTGCATGCCCCCAATGAGGTCAAGGTATAAGGAGTTAGGGCTCAAAATGGTTGAACCTTTGCAAGACCAGTATCACAAACCTCGATGGCCTCCCATGGTAGAAGAAAAGAAATATGAGGGAGAAGGAGATCCTTTTAAAATATTTATCGAGGAATCCATCGAGTGAAAGAGCAACAAATGATGGATAACTTTGCCCAGATCCTTTGGCAACTACCCATAGGAGACGCATCTTCATCAAGCAGCCACTCTGGAGGTGCCACTCCCTTTAAGGTACAAGTCAAATTTGACATTCCCATATTTGAAGGCTAGATAAATGCATACGCCATAGATAGATTGTTAAATTTGTTGGAAGGAAATTTTTTTGTTCATCAATTTTCTAATCAGGAAAAGATTACTTTTGCACTCCTCAAATTTGGCCCCCATGTCAAGGACTAGTGGGAAACCTACTGTGAACAAAAGGACGAGAGGGAATCCTCAATATTTTCAATTGTACCCACTAGGGTTATGAGACACCATAAGGAACAATATTACCCTCTCGGGAGCTTGAAGATAAATACATAAAGTGGATCACGATGCGGCAGGGAAGGGACCAAGACGTGTCGAAGTTCACAAATACTTTTCATACCCTTCACAAGAAGTTGGGTATCAAGGATTCTGAGTGGCATTTGGTACTCAAGTACTGTTGTGAAGGCAAATCCCCTTTGCAAACATAGGTGATCCCTCTAGCCCAATGAGTCGGTCTAGCAATAAACCGAACAATCTAATACTCACTTTCCTAGCTTATACTTGACAAACGCAATGAGAAATAGGAACCTACCTCGTTATGATGCTAATCGCTCATTTTTCAGAGATGGCTTTGAATATTTCGCTCCAAGCCTTGCTCCTAAGTCGTTCTTCACGTCTGGAAACCTGCAAGGAAGATCAAAGTACTATACAAGACACGAGAGCATATATAACATATATCAAGCATAAACTACTTAACAAATCAAGGAACATTAAGCTAATCACATAAATATTTATACAATTATGGAAAGTGAACATCAAATGTATATATTAAGAAACTAAAAAGGGAAGCATACAACCTATGCCTTGATGTTGAGGCCTTCCTTTGGGTGGATTTCCAAGTCCAAGAAAAGACTCTTCAAGCTATCCTTCTCCAAGCTAGAATGGGAAGCAGGCAAGCATAATCTCGGCATAGGGATGTAGCAATCAATGACCAACCATTTGGGAATGGAAGGGGGTGAATTTATAAGAAGGGAGAGGGAGTTAGGGATCCACAAAAGAGGGAGGAAGATTCACATCTCAAGGGGAAATCCCATGAGGATAAGATCAAGAGGCCCAAATTAGAGAGCTAGACCATATCAACAATAACCAATATCCAACTCATTGTTCCCAAAGTTTCTAGTGAGCGAAGCTGAATCTCCTCCAGTTTGAGAAAGCATTCCAGAAGGACTTTAACGTGAGTTTTCTTATGAAAACCCATGCTGGCAGCGCGAGTGTATAAATAAGAATCCTGCCATCAACATGGGTAGGCAGTGAAGAAAAACGTGTTGATGCCAAAAATTAGGTTTTAAGGCAACTTTCTCAAGAATGATTTGAGGGAATCTTTCCTTCGATTCTTTAAGGAGGTTTTGGTCTGTATATCATGATGGATATTCTGCATAATAGTCAATGTTTTGGCACTTCGGGATATGGCACGGGAAATGAACAAGAGATATGATAGAATGTTGTGTAACAAATGCGCCCTAAAGCATGAACGAAAAACAGGGAGTGATGGCTGAGGTGCTTTACAATTCAGTGCAAGGACGAGAACAGCACCATCAAGGGACCTGCAAATCAAGAATATACATATACATATCTAAAATCTCTGATGATCATGCCTAACAATATAGGAATATGCATCTAATGATAAATGAATATGTGGTATGGATGTAGTCATCCAAATAGGAGGGATCGTGTGCAAAGATCCTCAGTATGGTCACATCCATCCGAATGAAAAGGATCATGAATATGGACCCATGGTATGGTCGCAGCCATCCATCCAGCAGAAACATGTATAGAATCATGAATGACCCATAACTCCATGCAACTTGGATTATATCAAACAAAATCCAGGGTCTTGCGCTTTGTCTCAACCCGATCTATGCACGAATTCTAACATATCAATAGATGTGTCAAAGTCGAACATGATAGAAAACTACCTAATTACCTGTCAATGATGTAAGTCGTTAATAGGAATGAGAGAAAGCACTAGTAATGACAATAGTTCTCAAGTTACAATCAACACAATCCATTAATGTGAATAATGGAACTGAAGACGAACACCCATGAAGTCATCTGATCGAAGGTCAATGATGTAAACTTGTCATCGAATGTGAAGAACTTGCCATTGAAGCATGAAAGTTCTAAGGTATTGGAAGGGAGTTTCTAGACCATCTTCCTGGATAATGAGTTGAAGTCGACGAGAAGTGATTCGTCGAAGGAGGCCCATAATGAATCCCACATCATTGACACGAAACAAAGGATGTAGTGGAGTAAATAAGTATGACTTAGGATGGGAGCAGAAAGTCAGATAGTGTATAGGCAGTAAAGAACTTCATATATGACTTATCTTGAACATATCGGTGACATGACTCCGGAGTTTGGCAGCATTTGACTCAACATAGGATCGGAGGTCATGATGACATAATGGTATGATCAAATGAGAGGAAAAATGGATTTCCCAAACCCAGGAAGGAAAGTGACGAAGCGAGGATATCCCAAACCTGACATGAATAACATATGAGTGTCATGTTCAAGAGCGACATGCTGCCTTTACAAGATACAAAAGATGGACACTTTCACTTTTTCCCCACCATTTCTAGCGAGTACCCCATATATTTTTTATCACAAGCTTGAAGGGGATAACATATTCTTGCCATATAAGTTCACCCTTCAGATGAATCCATCCTAGTAAGTTTTATGAGCCCTAGGAAGGAGGAACTTGGTCTCATCATGGTGACAAGTCCTGTGTCATTTAAGTTTTACGAGTCCGGCGGAGGTGAAACTCAGCACCTTTTTCATGTTTAGAGAGTTTGAAAAAGAAGTGGAAAACAAAACTCCAAAGGTCCCTTTTCGTAAATCATCTCTTGAACCCGAAAAGGTAGAAAACAATATCGAAGAGAACCTCCTAGCCATGTTCGACTAAGGTGTTCCTTTTTCGTACAATAGTCTATCTTGATCCGAAAAAGGGTTAAACTTACATTGAGTAGACGTCATTTCATTTACTTTAACGAGTTCGAAACGACAAGTACTCAACAATCTTTTCATTTTTCGAGAGTCAAAAAAGAGCTTAAAGATGACTCCAGGGGTCACTTTTTCGTTTATTTTTTACAAGTCCGAAAAAGTGATAAAATAAAACTCGTTGAATCAGTCAAAGTAAATCACTGTCATTTAGAAGATATGACCTATTGCTGCACAAGGAAAGGCACAAAACATATTTCAAGGAAAAATATAAAAAATGAGTGAAATATTCTCTAATTTGGTAAATATATTATTTAAAAACTATAAATAAAGCAAAAAGTAAGTCATTTTTAACATTTTACCAATTTGCGCTTGTGGGAGCATTTTTACCTCATTTTACCTTGAATTTCAGGTAAGGAGCACGAGCAATCCGGGACACCATTTGTTGAGCCGCTTGTTACAGGTAATAGATATGTCCTTCCTCTTCATTTTGGCAGTCATTTTAAGCACTTTGATCCATAGGGTAGGTTGTGAGGAAGATTTTTCAAAAATGTACATCATGGGTAACTAGCACGAGTTTCACCCATCGAGGTTGTGCTGCTCACCCTAAGGTCAGTTAGGCACTTGTGCTGGAAGAGCAAAAAAATTATGAAACAAATGCGTTGGCATCGAGGTAAAATTTTTTAAATGAAATCCTCTATGAAAAATAGTTAATCTTGATTTTTATTTCCATGGATGTTCATAAAATGTTGGTTTGTTGATGTTTTGCAGAAAACCCAGTCCAAAATTCTGATCGAATGGAAAGAGAGGGGTCATGAAGCCCAAGACCATCAGGCAATGTAGGATGAAGATTGTATCAATGCCCTTCTAGCATGTGGACTGCTCAAATTATTCATGATTCCCGGGATCATAACAGTACCCGAATTATTGCAGCATTTGATAAGTTGGTGGGATGTAGATCACCAAATTTTTATGTTCAGGGATCAAGAGCTTGAAATAGAGTTCGCTGACATCTACTTCATTACGGTATTGTCCAGAAAGAGACAATGAGTATAGTTATCAGGGTCACGATTTGGAGGAGAGAGCACGGACATGCTCATTGTGAGACATTGTCTGAGAGCCAAAAAGGGTAATAGCGGGAAGATTAACATAACAACCATCACCAATATTCCATTGTGAACCATCCTACACACTATGGCCTGAATAGCAGGGGCACAAGCATTGCATGAGGCATCAAAGTCTCATTTCCAATATGTGATCAAATGCCTAAATCCCATAATATTCAACTAGTGTGAAGTTTTATTGGCATGTATGAAACACCAATTGAACAAGTGCAAGAAGGGAAATTTGAAACAATTTACTTTCGGATCTATTTTGGTGACGTTCATCCTGGAACATGTGCCATTATTTCGTTACCAATGGCTGGAAGTGGATCCACCAGAACCTAGAGATCCACGTTTGCTCAGATGGGGAGAGTTGATGTTGTGACATGGGGGCGGTCAACTGATGTCTTTCCCTCCAACATGCTTCGGATGGTTGCGTCAGCAGCTAATAATCGTTGATGATTGGGCATATGCAAGGACAACTTTCCGAGGAGATATATATCTTCCCCTTACTGTAGGGAAACAATGGATTGATTTAGGTAAAATATTATTTTTGAAGTTTTCTTGAGTTTATATCATTTTTTTTATGTATAGTGAGATTCAATTTGTAATGTTCTGCAGATATGGGACCAGAGAGACCTTTAGGGCTTTGTCCAATAGCTAGGTGAGTGGCATGCCAAATTGAGGATGCTCCCCCATATGTAGAAGGAAAGGATCCCATCACTGAGGTTGAGTGGAACCTGGAAAGGTTAACCAGGGGGATTCCATAATATGCCTCAATCGATGAGGTGTCATTGCGCTATCAGAGGCACACAGTAGGAGTATCTGCTAGACTGCATCGGCTAATGGGCCGAGTGATTAGGGTTGTCTCGTGCTATCATGAGCACCATGTGGGCGAATATCCAACTTCTAGTTTACTTTCTGCACTATGTAGGCTTGTAAAGCCATGTGTCTCGGAACACAAATTTTGTTATTTTGATGTAGCAAACTCTTTTGCAAACACTTGCTATATATATATATATATATATATATATATATATATATATATATATATATATATATATCTATCTATATATATATATATATATATATATATATATATATATATATATATATATATATATATATATATATATATACATGTTTTCCTGTTTACCATATTCAATGTGTGATGTTCTATGATTTACAAGTTTCACAAATGTCTATCTAACACATAGTTAGCCAATTCATATGTTAATGTGTTCATGCGTCTTGGAATGTGATTATAAGTAATAAAATCAAATTCTCATTCCAATAAATGAACTCACAAATACATTCTCAAAATTTGAGGGTTTATAATTGAATATTGTCCATTAAGATGTAGTATAATGAGTTGTGAATCAAGTTTTACGATTAACTCTCTAATGCCAAGAGCGATGGCTTCTGACAAAAGTTCGATGACCGCACTATATTCGGCAATGTTATTAGTCATCCGACCTAAACATATACCTTGCAAATTCACTAACTCACCATTAGGGTCATAGATTTCCCATGCAATAGACGATAGATTCCATGTACTATGACAAGCACCATTAGAAAAACTGGTGTAATGGTTGGATGACATCTGCAAACCAAGTAGAGCACGAGGTAAGCAGAGGAAAAGGTTTGCAAAAGCAAACTAACACACCAAAATCACACTGCACACTAATGAAAACACACACTAATGTACATAAGTATTTACATGGATGATCACACATAATACTTCTTCAGGTAAAGCCCGTTTTGAGGCTCAACCAAAGAATTTCCTTCATAATCCACTAACTCGTAGGTACCTTTTTATAAAACTCGCTTGACAATGTAAGTCCCATGCCACATTAGTTCGAATTTCCCAACCCCTAATTTGTCAATGGCTTGATCATAAAGAAATACTAAGTCACCTTCAGCAAAAACATGAGGAGAAATAGTTTTAGCGTATTGAACCTTAACTCGATTTGCTAGGCTTCAATTACTAATGTTGTGAAGCAGTGGGTTTCATCGAGCCTTTCGAGGTAAAGTAAACGCTACTCTTCAGGTGAGGTATCTAGGAGTAATTCAATAGCTAGTTTCAATGAAGAAATTTCACACTCAATTGGAAGGGTTTCGTCCAGACTATACACCAACTAAACGGGTATGAATCCAATGGCAGTCTTAGCCACAGTTCGGTAAGCCTAAAGAGCCAAAAATAGTATAAGATGCCAATTTGATTTATGCATCCCAATGGTGCGTTGAAGCATAGTAACCAGGACTTTGTTGACTGCCTCAACTTGGCCATTGGCCTGTGGATAATAAGGGGTTGAGTTGTCGTGACGCAAACCCAACCGAGCAGTAAGCTCCGCCATCATGTGGTTTCGGAAATGAGATCCATGATCAGTAAAGATGGCTTGAGGGACAACAAATCAAGCGATGACATGGTTAAAAATAAATTGAGCAACCGTTTTACCGTCACCTTCACATGTGGGCTTCGCCTTGGCTCATTTAGTAAAATAATCAACGGTGATGATGATATAACCATGCCCCCCCAGCTGAGCAAGGGGTACATGTCATGAAATCAATCCCCCATTTAGAAAAGGGGCTAATGGTAATAACTGGGTATAGGGGTGTGGGTGGGGCGCATTGTTTACAGTTGTAAATCTGGCAAGTGTGAGATTTTTTGAGTGCTAAGATGCAAACTTTAAAGATGGATGGCCAAAAATATTTGGCATGAAGGATTTTTTGAGCAGCAGCATACCCAGACATGTGACCACCACAAGCCCTAGAGTGGCAGTCATTGATTCGATAGGGTTGGGACTGATGTCGAATGCGACGATGTTCAGAATTAGACAACTCTGATAAAAAAATTTAGGTTTGGAGATAGACAATAATATCCCCGTACCATTGGTCAAGAGTGCTAATGAGAAAGAGAGTCTCTTCAGGAATGTACTCATCAAAAGCAGTAGACGTGGTTGCAGAGGGAAGGTCACAAATCAATTCAGCGAAAACCAACAATTTCTTTGATTTGGCTGTAGAAAACTCCAAATCAAACTCTTGAAGGATAACAATCCACTTAGAGTATTTCCCCCCCAACAATTGATGAGTCAGAAAGTAGGTCATGGGGTTGCAAGCAGGAATCACAGCGGTTTTTCGTAAAAGAATATAGTGACAAAAGTGTTGAATAGCGTGAATAGAAGCTAAAGCAAGCTTCTCGACATGGGCATATTGAGTCTTGGTATTAATAAGATTTCGGCTTAAGTAGTAGATCATGTGTTCATTTGCATCCTCATCATCTTGCACTAGTACCATGGCAATAGTACTATCAGCTACAACCAAGTACAAGAAGTAATTGCGGTGATAGTTGGGGGGATGCAGCAAAGGAGAACTAATGAGAGTGTTCTTTAATGCATCAAAAGATTGTTGAGCAATTTCATCCCAAATAAATGGGATCCCCTTTTTTAGAAAACAATTAAATCCATTGGCAAGCTCAGTGTAGGTACAAAATGAAGAAGGAAATTATCTTTCCCTTGCAAACTCTACAATTGATGAAAAGATGATGGAGGGGGTAAGTTTCCAATGGCCTCAACTTTGATGGGATCAATCTGGATGCATTCCTTTGATACTACAAACCCTAGGAGATGACCAGATTCAATGCAGAGGACACACTTATGCGGATTTAAACAAATATTCTAATGTCTGCAATGAAGAAAAATTGCTCGTAAGTGGTAAGGATGATCTCAACGCTTAGTAGAATGAGCTGGCAAGTCATCAAGATATGGTTGAACGATGTATTTGATGTCATGAAAATCATAAGACATCGCTCGTTGGAAGGTAGCACCAACATTTTTTAGACTGAAAGGGAGTTTCTTATAGGCAAAGGTTCCTCATGGACAGATAAAAGCAGTTTTATGTTGATCAGCGAGAAGAATGTTGATCTAGTTGTAGCCAGAAAAACCATCCATAAAATAAAAAATATCACTCCCAGCACATTCATCAATGATTTGATTGATAAAAGGAGTTGGATAATTGTCTTTAGGACATGCCCAATTGATATCACGGTAATCAACACAAACGCAGATAGTCCCTTGTTTTTTAGTCATCGGGACAATGTTTGAAACCCAATCTATCAATGGAATGGGGTAGATGAAACCAACCTTTAGAAGTTTTTCAACCTCTCCCTTAATAGCAGCTGCTTCTAGGGTGCACTGGATGAAGTCGTTGACGAACAGGCTTCGCAGGGACATGGATCCTAGAGTTGAGGAAGGGGGGGAATTTCTTGGATGTTGATGTCATCCATGGAAGTTAACAAGTGTTCACAAGGGACAAGCAACCAAATGGCATGAGGTTTATTGGCCTACAAGACTGGCCTGGCACAAAAATATGATAACAGGGCCAACCACCACAAAAATATGGAGATAGAGGACATATGGGACACTTTTCATTGGTCCAAAGGGTCTGGGCTAGAATGGGCACTAACTACTAGTAGACAAGCATTTTTCAAGCAATATGACCGATCAATTTAAGAAACGAGGGATATGGTCTGAAGTATCCCCTACGTTTGAAAGAACCAATGAGTTTTCCTCTATGTTTTGATTGATCACTTGATGATGTGATTCCATAACTGGTTTCATGATGAGAAATTTTATGCAATCATATGACAATGGTGTTGGATGAGCTCAACGAATGGAAGAGTAGAGGCCCCTCTTATGAGATAGATTTCAACCCTATCCGAGATAGTTTGAGGCCCAACAAATATCTACAGTCTATGAGGTGTGTCGTGGAAGATGTTTCATGGCACTAAGACACGAGTACCTTTTTGGTTTGTTGGATATGACCGTACAAACAAGGAGAAAAATATGAAGGAAAGTGGAAACAAAATTATAAGATCATTAAGAAAGGAAGAAGATAGAAATGTGACAATGCAGAGAACCTTCGAAAAAATTTGGGAAAATCTGAATGAGCGAATGACATGTCTAAATTGTATAAGATATCCTGTGATGTGTGCTAGCCCCATGTTAAGACACAAATGCCACATGACCATAAGTTGGTCCCATTCGAGAACTTCGTTGTTGAATCAATAACCTGATGTGAAAACACATTTCTTTCTCTATCACTCCATCTTAACGTGGACATGATTTATATTTAACTGAAAATCTATCTCATATTTTTGTTTTATCACTCCGTCTTGAAATTCCAGAAGCTAATGACAATCACCAACACTGGCCAGATTACATATGTTGGCAAGATTTGCATATGGATTATGGTCTTCATAAGTAAAAGTTTATCCTCCATCTTCACAGGATCAATTGACAAATACCCATTAATTACATATCTTCGTATTCCCATAGAAATTGCATTGTCATGGATCCATTCCTTATCATCACTTGCCCCTGTCAGCCTTTTGGCCGATGCCTGCAATGTTTTGGCCATGGTCATGGTAATCAAGGTTGATGTTCAAAGCCTTAGAGGATGGAATGAAGTCTCGGCCTTCACTGATTGGGGAGGCTTTCTCTTTGCTGCGGGAGTTGCAGTGTTTTCTTATAAGTTATGAGGGATTCAACATGACCCTTCCTTTGGAATCCTCAATGAGGAAGCCTGAGGAGTTTGGAAGGGTGTTGGGTCTATCGTTTTTGATCCTCAGTGTTGTCTAGACTCTACACAAGCTTTGGCTAAAAATGCATAACAATAGAGTAGTTTAACAAAATTATATTTTTTCATTAAAAAGAAAACATAATAATTTATTGAAATTTTAACAATAAACTAACTATCACAATGTTTTAAAAAATTATATTTTGAAATTGAATTTCTTCACCTTTTTTAACTAATAAACACAAAATCGTTTTAATTATAATACATAGTAAAAATATAAAACTCTATATTCTTATATTATATATGTTTTTATTGAATTTAATTTCACCTACAACTTCTTTATATTATATATATTTTTATTGAAAATAGTTTGGATAATATCATTATTATTACACTACATATATCTTGTGTTTACATATATCTTGTGTTTATTATATATTTTTTATTGAAAATAGTTTGGATACTATTATTATGAAAATTGATGAAGCAAAAAATTAAATAAAGTATAGCTGGGGTTTATGGTAGATTTTTAGAAGTCTTAGTTTAATTTAGAAGCCCCAAATCTTTTAGTGTAGGAAGATACTATTCTCTTAGAAATTTGATTTGATGTATATATATATATATATATATATATATATATATATATATATATATATATATATATATATATATATATATATTTTAATTTATAAGTTTGATAGAAAAATTATTGATAATGGAATTGTGTAATTAAGAAATTTTTTGAAACTTAGTGTTTATATTAAGATAATATAACATCTTTCTTTTACTTTTTTTTTTAATAAAATTTAAATAATCTGAAACTTAATAGAGATTAAGTTTACCTATTAACCAGAATTGAATTTGGTAAATGTTTTAAATTCATTCAAATTCAAATTCTGATTATGTGATTAATCTGGAAGACATCTATTCCCATATAAATCACAAATAAATTTATTTTAAATGATTATTAAATTTATTTGAAATGATTATTGAAAATTAAATTTATCTTAAATGATTATTGAAAATTAAATTTATCTTAAATAATTATTGAAATTTTAATTTAACTTAATGTCATTATTATCCCCAATTCAAAATAATTAAACTTAACCTCATTATTAAACTCCCCTCATTATTAAACTCCCGCGTCATCTTTCTGTAAGCCCTCTTTATTTGCAGTCACAGTCAGGCTAATCTACGGTACTTCATACAACCTCCTTGGGTTCATGTAACCGACCTCTGAAATTACCGCTTATGCCAGCAGAGGCTTGCATTGCTCTTGCTCTCACCTTGAAGCACTGCCGATATCTAACATTTCTGCTACGGGTGCTCCATTCCGCAGGTGATATCTGGCTGCAAATATGACCACTATTTGGCGATACATTGTATGTGAAAACATTAAAGGAAAATACAAGAAAAACAGCCATTGCTGATATAATTTTTTTCCTTCTGGAAAACGAAGTGGCTACTACTTTATAAAATTGATATACTGAAGAATGGCTTCCAGAAGCTATGGATAACTATGGATAAACGAAAGCTGGATGATTGATCACTAAAAGCATAATTAAACAGGGCAGATTTTGCATACGAAAGAGTGATACATGATAAGATTATACAGAGGTTTCAATTAAAGGAAAGTTTTAATGAACAAACGCAACCTAGCAAGAAGCAAAGAATCAGAGGAGACTAAAAGTTTTCAGGGATCACGCTAGCGTATGACCAAAAAACACAAAATGTCTGCTTTGAATTAGACCTAATTGCGCTGAAGCCGCGTATGATGGGTCATAGCCTCTGCAGAGTCGAGTGATGCTAAAGGGTCGACTTTGGAGAAACAAAACCCTATCAAAGCAATTGCTCCTTAAAAGCATAATCTCTTCCATTATAAAGTAAGCCACCAGCATTCATTCTAAGGAAGTGAAGAAGACATTATTATTCTGAACAGGATTCTCATAATCTTGTCCAATGACAAATTGCCTTATCATATAACAAAAGGGGCTATTGAAAGAATTCATGTATTAAAAGAATGAATGTAAACGGAGGAATGCAGATATTTTTTTTTTTTTTTATAGTTCTGTATAGATTCGCCTTCAAAACTCATATTACAGAGGAAGATCATCAGCATTGATCTGTTTCCCACCTCCGTCCCATATGACCACAATATGTATATGCGGGAGCTCGTCCATTGAACGCTTTACTCCACCTCTGGCAAGTGAACCCCCGTACTTGACCCGAAAGCTGACGGTCATATTGAAAACGGCCTTGTGGATCTGAGAGAGTCACATATGCATTGTGTATCTTCAATAATATCTGGGTGCTCTCTATTTTCCCTTCAGGAGAAGTTGCCTGATCCGGATGAAATTCCCAAGCCAGAGTTTTGTAAGCCTTCTTTACCTCTTTTGAGGTCGCCGAAGAGCTTATTAAGTTATTTCCAGTACTTCATAAAAAATCTTTGATTCCATGCGAGCGAGCTGGCTCTGTTTATACGGATTGTGTGGTGATGTGATCTCAATAAAGGACCGATGTCATTCTTAGGCAATGGGACATTCTTAGGCCATGGGACAGATGTCAGCTGAATAACAAAAGGTCGACAAAGCTTGGCCTGACCATTTTCAAGAAGGGAGACTTATCGGCGTAATTATAACAGTGACTTGTTAAAGGATAAGGATTCTGGTTTGTGTGAATCTAATAAAATGGAAAGAAATTTACTTTTGTATCAGAAAAATGGAATATGTTCTGAAAAATATGTTTTCTGATCAAATATAGGCTCACTGCTTGATCATTAAAAGAAAGCAGTCATGACAATAAACAATGATTTTGGACACGATCAATTACAGAACTCTGCAACTGACAAATAGGTCAGCATATTCAGTTTTGTCTGCATCAGAGAAAAATGAATGAATGACATTAAGTTTGCTTTGAACATTTATAGAATGATTTCAGAGATTCATAAATCATTTCAGAGATTCTAAATGAAAATGGCATGCTCTAATCTTTCCCAATTAATTACAAGGAAAACAAGGGGCATACATAGTTTGCTGGCTTCCAGGAATTGGATGCCTTTTCCCCTGGAATAGTATGGTGACAATTGAAGATTACTATGATGCTATATTCCTGGTTAGTATCGCAATTTGCAAAGTCTCCTTTGTGATTACTTGTCTGAGACATTAATAGGCAACAAAGACATGCATTTTCTTATGGCAATTTATGATATTTTTTTGGGTTGTTCTGCAGCGATACCACTCTTCAAGCGTGTTGACTCTTGTATACCAGCCATGGGTATACTATCATACTATGAAGCTACTATTAATACAAGGCCCCGGATTCTATGGGGATTTATACTTTATAACATAAGCACACTCCTTGTTCTCGTTGTAAGTATTCAGAGATGAACTTGGTAGTTATGATGTTTTCAACAAACTCACTTTGTAGAGTTGCATTTTCCTGGTTTAACGATTTTGTATTTTGTGAATAGTTGGACCTTGCAACATCTGGAAAGGGAGGACTGGGACCTTTCTTTGGCGTATGTATAACAAATGCAGCTTTTAGTCAGTTGCCAATGCTCATGTCCAGGGAGGACTGATTGGAGATTTATCGTACATGCATCCTGACTTTATTCAGGCAAGCGATAACATCTGTTTTTTTCATTCTTCATGTTGAAGACCATACTCGTAAGATACGAATTTAACCATGGTTCTGTTTATAAATGTGTAGTCTTCCTCAGCGGGATTGGCAGCATCAGGAGCTGCTACATCTGCGTTGAGACTTATCACAAAAGCAGTCTTTGAAAGCTCAAAAGATGGCCTATGCAAAGGAGCTTGTATGTTTATTATGCCTTATGTCAATAGAAGTCTTATTGTCTTATTAATCTTTCCTTCTGTTGTGGCCACAACCATCACCCTATTAAAACCTGTCTTGATAGCAATTTTGAATGGGTCCCCTAAAAAAGTTGATCTTTCACCTCTCCGAATGATCTATTTTATCCCAGAGACTTTAACTCGTTGCGAAGTCAAATTTTCAATGCCCAATGGTTAAGCCCCCCTCTTCAAATATCTGCTGCATGGTTCATCTCTAACCCTTTCTAGCCCCTCATTCATACCCTCCATCAGGACCTTTTCAACCCTCAAAAACCTTCTATCGCACCTTATTTCCATTAGAACTCTTTATAATGGAAATGCTTCACAAACATACATAAATCACCCTTTTTCCGCCTATCGCAATCAATTCAACGCATACCATAAGGCACCGGACCCGATGGCATTATTAACCACATTATATATATTTCGGGTTCGGAGCCCCATCGCATATCGCAATCGACAAGATTCCCAGGTTATGCATATATATATATATATATATATATATATATATATAAGGCCCACATGGCTTCCGGACCCGATGTCATTATTAACCGCAGTATATATATATCGGGTTCAGAGCCCCATCGCATATCGCAATCGGCAAGGTCCGGGGCCTTTATATAAGACACACCGCTACCACTCGGACCCGACGATGATTATAGACCAGGATGCATATTATTTCAAGTCTGGCCTTATGGCCGGATGCGGGTTTTCCCATATATTCCTGTGTTTTTCGAAAAGTATTGAGGTCGGGATTTTTCAAAGGGAAGTTTAACATTATGGACCCGCCGACGATATTAACATATATATATATATATATATATATATATATACACATCAGGTCCAGAGCCCCATCGCATATCGCAATCGGCGGGTTCCGGGGCTTATATATAAGGCACACCACTATATACTGGACCCGCCGATAACTATCAATTCGGGTGCATAATTTTTCAAGTCCGGCCCTATGGTCGGCTGCGGGTTTTCCCGTGTATTCCCTTGTATTGCGATAATACGTTGTGGCCGGGGTTTTCAAAAGGGAAAGCTTATGTTGCAGATCCGAAGGGATTATTAAACGCGGCTCATAAGATTTGAAGTCCGGCTGTACGGCCCGGCCATGGGGTTTTCCGTGTTTTCCTGTGTCAAGTCCCTCCACCATTGATCTACCCTTCGTGGATCCAACAGTCCACGCAGATTTCGGGTGAACAAGTAGCTTGAGGAATACCCACCCGAAAAGCGGTATCCTCTTTCCTCCTAGCTGCTACATGTCGCTTGAAGAGTGGAATCGGAGGCCTTCCTCGCAATACCGATTACCACTTAGACCCCTTCCGAAATACCACTTGGGGTACGGGAAACCACTTCCTCCCTACGCTGTTGATCTTTTGCTTTTCGATGGGTTTACTCTTAAACACCAGTCTCTCTGCTATTCGCTGAAGCAATGTGTTGCCTAGAATATTTCAAGTTCGGATTTCAGATCCGGTTATGTGTTATGCAATGGTTTTCAGTGTAAATCGGATTTTTGCTTGCGGGACTTAATCAATGCATGGGTTAAAAACCAGGGGGCGATTCTTTCATGCTTGTTCCTTTTGATGTTATAAACGCTTAATGAAGGCAAGATCTGTGTTTTTAAGCATTTTTATCATATTTGCATAATCATCGCTGATATGAATTATTTCTGCAGAAAATTCGAGCAAACCCGGTAACAGATAAATGTAAATTATATCAAGATGACACCTTTGCACCACCGGTGTCGATATTGCAAAACACACTCTGCAAAAGGGAATACAGACCGCCATAGTGCATAATGGAGGCACTCTCTCAGTTTAGTAGAAGCACTCATGACAACGCTGATCCATCAAGATGTCATCACTTCCAGATACATCACAAAGCATGCCAGATGTGGGATGATGAGCGCAACATCTTCAGTTTCCTTCAGGAAATGATAGAGAATAATAGCCACTCCACACAGGTGCAAAGAAATGATACGCAATCTTTCTCTGTTCCAAAGGCATCCATTCATTCCCCCAGGAAGTAGAACGCTCCAACAAAGGTGACCTCGACGTGTCAGTGGTTCACCGACTGTTCTCATCTATATACGTTGATCTGTGTAATGAAAAACGGGGAAATGAAAGGTCATGGAAGACCGAGGGTCATTCCATGCTGCATAAGTATTACCTCCGGATAGGAGAGGGGGGATTTTTGTTTGGAGAGAATAGTGTTGATTTATTGTGAATAAAAAGGACTGTTTGGTTCAAGGAGCCCATGGTTTCAGATTTATTTCCCTTTTCTCTTACATGTTTAGAATCAGTGTGTTGTTGCTGGTATAAAGACAAATGTGATTTGCTTTGTGCATATTGATAACTAGCATTTCATGGTTATTCCTGGTTATTTGAATGTAATTCAATAGCATTGATAATTCATGAAAGGTCGTTGATTCCAGATTTTGTTAAACATCAGTTGCAAGTGTTATTTGTATGGAAATGAATGTATATCCCTGTATAAATAATTGGATTGCGATTAGGATTTAATACAACCTTGTTCTTATGTGGACCAATAATTGATTCATTTGGACATGGGATTTATATATGATGTTTAACTTCCTTTTGTTTTGCTCATGTAGGATAGATTAAGATAATTAGGACTAGATTAGAGTAGTTAGAAGTAGTGTAGTTAGAATTTGATGCATATAGGTTAGTTGTTTCTTTTGTTGATTTAATTGAAGTCTTCCTCCAGGAAGCAATCTCTCAACACCTATAACAGTTCACGGGGTCCTTTAAAACCCGTTGGAACTAGCCACTCCAAACGAATGCAGATCTAATTGGGGTCTGTGATCGGGTTAGTTCCCCTTGTTGGTATAGCGGAAATTCGCCATGTCAACACCTTCCTATTTCTTATCAGCCATATATATCTAAAAAAAAAATTAGTCTAACTGTTCTATGTTTTAGAGGTTTTCTGGGTATATTAGTCTAACTCTAAGGTTACAAGCTCTTTAGTTTCATTATTTATAGCATTTCCTAAATCCCAAGCAAACTCCATGTGCCTTTGCCCATCCCCTTTGTAAGCGAGCCTTAGGCACCTACAGTCCCCTCAAAGAAAGAATATTGCTGTTATCATCAACAAATAATGAAGGAAATCTAACCTAACCTGTATATAAAGTGTTTTCTTTTTTAATAATTAATATAAATAATTTTTCAATAACAGATGCTCAATTTTTTTGAGTAGTTATCTGAGAATTGTTGAAGTGTTGTTCTTAATTGTTGAAGTGTTGTTCTTAATAGTTTGACAGATGCTGGTTCATAGACAAGATTTATTTTTCAATCACTTTGTTCTATTTAAAAAAAAAAAAATAGAGCGTTTCTCTATTCAAAATTATGTTTCATTTTTCCAAAAATATTTTTGTTATTTATCACATGTTTCATGGTTAAAGCTTGGACTCACATTGCACTGTTTCGTAGTGTTATTCTTTGCCATTTGTACCGTCTATGTTCTCGTATGTGTTGTACTCTACGCACTTGTCTTCCCACGCCTACAAATTGTCAAATTTTACCGTCCTAAGGCAGCAGCAGAGGGATCAAAGACTGTTACCGCAGACTTGGCAGCAGGAGGCATCACGCTAGCCGTAATTGTAAAGACTGGCCTTCTCTTTTAAGTGCAATTTACATTACCTCTAATGAACACCAAATCATAACAGGCAGACATAAGAGTTAGAATACAAAAAAATAACTTCATCATGCTTTTTCACTTTCTTTGTTGACTGTGAAATAACAAAAAAAAATGCAATTACCAACCTGGATTTTTATGTGTTGAAGGAAAAGGACATAGGAGATCCACAACGTCTAAATAATAGGGAGTTGCTGAGGCAGAACTTGGACTATGTGTTCAATATGTTCATTATTTATGTGCTTACATTATCCATATTCCCAGGTTTCCTATCAGAAGATACAGGAAAACATCAGTTGGGTTCATGGTGGGTCACCTATCTTGGTTTGATCTGTTACATTACATGAATGCTGAATACATGAATGTTCTTAGAATGCACTGTGATTTTTTTTTATAATCAGAATTATCTGTCATATGCTATTATTCCTATACGTTTATATTTGTAATTACGTCGAAAGAAAAGTTGGCATTTCACTGATATGGGAAACTCAGAAGAATTTTGTTGTCTAAAAGGTTTCTTGACAGAGAGGATTGGGCCGTCCCACAAAAGTATGCAACACCATACCATGACCATAGTAATATTAGTAACAATCAAACACAGTTTTGGCAGCAAAATTATGTGTTTCTATTTCTTTGCTAAAAGTTTGCCAATGGCCATAAAAGATTTTAGGTTGCTTGGGATACTCTCTTATAGGATGAATTTAAAGGTTTTCTAGTTTTTGATTGTCTGAGATGCTGCCAAATCAAACACTAAGATTTGGCAGCAAAATTATCCAGTTTAAAATCACTATGGAGTTTGATATGGATACCTCTGTTGGATCTTCTGTTCGTTTTCTTTTTCATTTATCAAATTAAGCTCAGTATTTATAACCTGCAGCGGAGTTTCCTATATCTTTTTGGCCCTCCTCTGTATGTTGTGATCTGTAGCAGAAATATTATTGGCAAATAATATTAGCAGTGTTGGCGGCCCTTTGGCCAGGAGGGCCAACAAAAGGAAAACAAAAACGAAACTTTCAACACAGCTGCAGAAACTGAACATAAAAACAACTATAGACAGCAAACAGAAAAATGAAACTAGCAGCAAGTTAGATCAGCTAATTACACACTGCTGGACATAAAAGCATACAGCTGCCAATAAACACATAACACTGTAAACTGGTAGACAAAAATTGGGCAACAAACTAAACAACAAGCTGCAAATACAAAGTTGCTGCAGTTCAAACACACAATTAAACACTGGAATTTGAATTCCCTTTTCATTAACACAAATAGAATGTATAGAATAGGGAGGCTGCGCAGCCTTCAACACTTTTCTTGCAGCCCCAAAACCCTATGCAGCCCTCTAGAACCAAAGGACAGCCTCGACACCCAACGAATGCCCATACATAATCACTAACCCTAAAATGAGAGGGAATATTTTAATGTTTTTAATGAAAATATCGAATAACGACTTTTCTCTCCATTTGAATTACATTCCATTAATGTCATTTCACATTTGCATTTTGTATTTACATGTCTCTTGCATTTACATTTTCATGTCCTCTCATTTATGTTTACATGCTACGTCACAAGACATGTCCTTCAGGGTCATGTGTCTTGTATTTCACGTGTCGGACACGAAATATGATCTAAAACTGTTCAAAACGGTTTTTATCGTCTCTTCCAATCGCGGCATGCGTTTTCGATGTGGAAAAAATATGCCCTAATGTTTTCGCCTCTTAGGACACGTATCCCATGAACGTCACTCATAAAGCCCACTCATGGTTCATTTTTTTGTGTTTTTCGATCATTTTTCTTTGTTGAAGCTCGCTGGAGTTGCTGCCGTGTTGGAACTTGGTCATTGTTTGCTCATTGGAGTCGTTGTTGTGTTGTGTTAGAAGTTCCTTCAATGATTCCCAATTGTCAACTTCACATCGACCTAGGTCCTGGAGAATAACATTCATGTTTTGGAGCTTAAATTTCTTGTTTTGGAGCACGTGGGGGCTAGGCCAGCATTTTCTTGTATTCCATATGCCCATATCTATATAATTTGTATCAATGTATTCAAGTGCCTTTTCAGGTGCCGACTGCCATTCACGATTTTTAACTTTTGAAATAGCTTTCTTCATGATCTCTATAGCTCGATTCATTTTCTTGTTCTCTAAATTCCCATGTTTTGAAATTTGGTTTTCCTCCTTTTTCTAAAACTTGTTCAAGAATAGACTCTGCGGCTTGCATTTTCAATCATTCCTTTTGTGATATAGGCATCAATTAGTACATTGGGCACTCTGATATCATAACTCAGGCCATCGAATTCCCACTCCTCAACACATTTTTTGGCTCCCTGCATATCTCCAAGTTTGACCATTGAAGAAAGCATGCATTTATAGCCATTGTATTGTTTTTATTGCAAATTTCAATGGCTAAAAAGAGTTGACTTAAATATACAGGGCTCCAGTTCTCCAGTTCTTTGTTGTTCTCCCTTCTTCCATTGTCCATGTCCGTTGTACCTGCTCGGATGCTCTATCCTCTGTCACTTGTCGGTGCTATTGGAGTTTTCTGTTTTTGCTGGGTTGGAGTCTTCAGCTGCCAAACTCTGTCTCTCTTCTTGTACCTTCTGTTATTCCAGGGCATCTGAAAAATGCAATGTGCCAACCGATTTGCGCAGGCAATAATGGTGGGGGTCTTAATAAAGATTGCCCATATGTTTCACCCAAATTTCATTTCTATGTTGCACGGTTTCTTTGTGAGCCAAAAAACATAATAACAAAACAATACAAATAACACAAAATAAAATAGGCTTGGAATAAGAATTAAAATGTTGCTGTAGAAATTTCTGGGTTCTTTGGGTTCTCGGCAGTGGCTCCTCAACACAATTCGTTGCCAAATTTCTGAACCCGAATAACCATCCTCCACGAGCTTTGTATTTGGTGTCTGAATGTATGCCTGTGCTCTTCTATATATACTTCACAGCCTTTTCATATTTCTTAAAAGCCCTAAAATACTTGCCAACCTTAAATAATGCATTTCCTTCTTCTTTCTTCTTCCCAGCTGCTTCTATCTTCTCAGCCGTGTTCATGTCCCATGACTCTTTCTACTTGAAAAATGAAACCAACTCCACTTCATAAATCAGGGTGGACTTTGGTGGAACAACTACCAAGTTCATCTTAATCGTAGTTTGGTAACCATATTCAACTGCCACACTCACCAAGGCAACTTCTCCTTTCTTCATCGTCGGAACTGCTCTATCTAATCCATTGACAATTTGCTCTTCTCCAGTCATAAACTCCAATGGTTCTTCGAATTTCTCTTCAACAAAGAAAAGAACACAAAGATAATCTCCTTTGAGTTTGTTCAACGTTTGGCAGAGAAGTTGAGTTGATCCCTGTTAGGCAGTAGCCCATAAGAAACACAGAACTGGGGTAGGGTGGTGTTCAGGTCCATATCGTTGATCTCATAGCCCCCTGTCAGAGCGTGGTCTTCTAGAGGAACTGCACAGACACCTTGACACTGCATGGTGTCATGTCCATGCACGTGTGCAGCTCTCACACTCTTTTTTCTTCTATGGATAGTATTTCTCTCCCTGCTTGTCGCTGTAAGCTTGTCCAATAGTGGATGTGTTACCGCTCAAACTAGCAGGGGACCTAAGGGAAATCCCTAAAGGGAAAATGCTAGGCCAAGAGCAACAAATGGAGTCTTAGCCCATTGTCACCTCAGCTAAGGATCCCTTCTATTTACAGACTTTCACCGATGGGAGGAGACGCGGTATGTGTGGAGTCACTAATGAAGGATAAGTCAATGGATATGAGTGACCTGAATAACCCTTTTCCAAGAATTTGAAGGATAATGATTGCTTGCTTTGTAAGCAACGTACTAGGTAATCTCGGGAAAAGAAGAGAGGATTTGAGGGTTAGGTTTATGGGATAAGATGTGTGAAGGATTTTCCAATCCATAAAATCCTTGTTAGAATTGGTATCCCAGGTGGTTCTTGAAGAATGGTCTTTCAAAGGAGTGGGACCACACGGGGCCAAGTGGACCCAGTCTGGGGTATGAGGAAGGAATGTAGCAACCAATGATATTCTTACCCTAGACAAGGCGGAGAGAGGATCAAAGAAAATATAGCTACTTAGAGATGTTGGTTTGACCCTGGGAAGTGCTAGCCTTGGGGATGGCAGAGCAAGTTTGGCCCGGAGCTAGGGCTTGGCTTTTCTCCTAATTCCACCATCGGAATGTCTTCAAATTTGGAGGAGGGCTAGAGGAAATACCAGCGCGGGAGACCTGAGGAGATCAAATTCTTTTAGTGGCTAGCTTGTCAGGAAATTGATGCCCTAGGCACCCCAATGTGGCTAGACTTGGGAGGAGGTGAAAGAATAAGAGTTTTGGTGACTGCCCTTGGTAGATCAGTGCCTTAATCCTTGGGAGAATGGAGTCTATGTTGATTATTTGTAATATTTCTCGGTTCCCAGTCAAGGAGGCCATAAAATTACTTCACTAATCCTCTAGGTCAAGTGAAAGCAATCTTGCAGCTTTTATACTTCAAATGCACAAGAGGAATGGCTTATCAAGGTTACATTTTACCACTAGGAGATTTCGCTCACACTACATGGCCCATACATGGAGAGAACATTATAATAGAGACAATCCCACAATATTAAGTAATAATTTGCATGCAACAATTAGCCCTAAAACAACGAAAATCCCAATCCAACATATATGACAAAAGTAACAAGAATAACATCAAAATTTCGTACTTACATGTAGTAGAGTATATCCAACCATTCACAAATGACAATAGAGAAGCTCCAAGAGAAGATAGACCAATAACCATACATCAAAATTCATCCATAAATGCTCCAATTCATCCTCCAGAAAAAGTGTGAAATTCTCTAAAGAAGAGAGAGATCCAATCCAAAGTGATGATGAGAAATGATCTCACCTCACTTGTATTTATACACATCTTAGGAGTTCGAATTAGCCTCCTTGGCCTACATAAGCCCCAAAAATAAAATAATGTGCTAATAATACAACTTTTGGTGACAAGCCCACCAAACTAGCTCATAAATGAAAAAGTAAGCCTCTCAAGAGGTCAAATAATAATCTATGCATGTCGTAGGGCCCTCTAAGAGGCCTAATGAGGTCCATGGGTGCCATAATGAAGAATAGGACCCTCAAAAGCAGTGGACAAGGGGTTGGCCCCTTGTAATAACCTGTGGTGCTCCAAATGACATGTGGGGGCACACAAGTGTCCTCATGGGTCTCCAAACAAATCAAAGATGCCTATAGGTTGTCCACTATGTTGCCAGGAAACGTGGGTGCAGGGACGGGGACGGCATTTTTGGAAACAGGGTGCGTGGGTTCGTCGGGTAATATAATAATATTAAATTTTAATAATTATATTTTATAAATTATAAATTTATAATTAATAATATATATGAAATTTGAATTTGTATATTTTTTCAACTTTAAACAAGAAAACTTTAATGATAATCATTTAAACATGCACATCATTGAACATTCAACATTGACATTGAAATTTCAAAATTTATCACCAAAAAACTGTTCATTGTTTACATATTAACATGAATCATGATATTAATATATGTCCATTGTCATACTACATTCAAAATTTGCCTTAAAGCATCTTCAAACATGAACTAGGAAATTTTAAAATGCTAAAATAAAAATACTAAATAGCTAAAGCCTAAGGAACAATGGCTTCCTCAAGCCATGTCTTCAACATCCATGTCATCAACATCACTTAGATCTTCAGCTAGCATGTTCTCCAGGTAGGAATCACTCTCATCTTCAGGCTCTCGCTCATCCATAGCAATTGGAGGTAGCTCAATAAGGCCATCTGGTTGTATCTCCTCGTCCACACACGCAGCATCATCTATGTGTTGGTCCCATCTCTTGAAAGGACCCTCCTTGTACCCAGGGTCTTTTCGAGATATGAGACGAAGTGTGCTATGAATGTACACTAAGTTTTCTGCCTTCTTTGAGCCCAACCTATTTCTCTTTACTGAATGAATAAAGGCATACGTGCTCCAATTCCTCTCACAAGATGAAGAACTAGCTACCTGAAATATTAGGGGGAGCCCATTAAATTAGTTATAATTTTAAAAATAAAAACTAAAACTAAAATGAAAATTTAAAATTTAAAAATTAAAATTAATTTCCTATATTTAATTGAGAATTTTTCAAATTTTGAGTAAGATGAGGAACTCCAAATTAGCTACCTGTCCAAGTAATCGTATGGCAAATTGCTGCAACTCAGGAGCATCAACACCATGAAGCCACCACCAATCAATTGGATCCTTCTTCTTGCGTCTATCTGCCAAAGATGCATGTGAACCAAAGACACCTCGGCCACGTGAAAATTGGGCAAACTGAGATTGTATGTCAGAGGCTTCTTCTGTATTACCATAAATTTTCTTGAAGCGTTCAAGAATCTTTTGAACACCTCTCTATCTTGGGATGGAGGCCTCCTTCCTGTTGTGGGATCATACCATTTTGGATTAACTGCATAAGCTGCCATATGAAGAGGCATGTTCAGTTTATTCCAATGCCCATGTATAAACTCTTTCAGTTGTGGCCATAAAGTAGGATCCTTCCTATCTGTGATGGTTTGATCCACTCACACATGGAGTCCATGTTCTCATAAATCTCACCTAAACATGGACCATCTGTGTTTGCATAACGGATCATATCACAAATTGGTTCTGTAATTTCCACAACAAATTTGGCATCAACCCAAAAATTATCATTCAAAATCAACCTCTTCACCTCCAAAGCTGCCTCTGAAGTAGATAACCTCCATTGTTCCCACATGTCACTAACGACTATGGCAGATAAAGCCTCCTTCATCTCCACAAGCTGCCTAAGTAAAATGTAGTAAGTTGCGAATCTGGTATCTGCTGGTTTAAGAAGCTCAATTTTTGCATGCTTGCGGTAAATGGCTTGTGACTGATGATGGTTGCATATAAATATTTGAATTTTGCGGCCATTTTCAATTAATGCTTGAATCCATTCAATTTTGTCAATGTCCTTCAATGCATTATTCATAGCATGCACAGCACATGGTGTCCAAAAAATATGCCTGGGTACATCAAGGACAAAATTAAAATATTAATAAATCAAAATGTTTATGTAATCAAGGACTAAAGTTAAAAAATTTAAAAATGTAATTTATCATTTATGTAATTTAAATATAAGATAAATCAAACTTGAAAGTTGAAACTTGTCACTTGTACTCCTTCTGAACCATTGCTCCTGCTGCTTTGCACACTGGAGCTGCATCAGTAATAACTTGAACAACATTGGATGGCCCCACCTCTGCAATGGCATCACATAATTGGTCTTTTAAGAACATAGTGTTCTTTTCTTGACCAGAACAATCAATGGCCCTGAGAAAATAAGGCCCAGACATGGAAGAGACAATGATGTTTATTAATGGACGATTCCTACAATCAGTCCATCCATCCATGACAATGGAGCATCCATCTACACTCTAAGATGCCTTCAAGGGTGCCATTTCCTTCTCGAGATGGGCTTTCTCCTTGTCCACCAATACAGTTCGAAGCTTTTCATAACTAGGAGCTTTATACCCTTGAGGTCCATCATTGATAGCACGAACCATTTGCTTAAAATAGGGGGAACGAGCTGCATTAAAGGGAATGCCACATGCAAGAAAAAATCTTGCTATTGCAAGATCAACACCCTCACTACCTTTCACATCAAACATGTCATAAAGGCCACCAAGTATAGGCTTCTTGCGTGTTTGACTGGTAGTGCTTTTTGATGCTCTAGATGACACTGACACATGCTCATCACCAGCTTCAACTTCATCATCAAATGGTAATTCTTCTTCATTTGAATCATCATTTTCAGTCACATTGTGATATGGCCTAGAGATCTCTTTGCTTGCCTTACCATCAGCCTTTTGTTGCTCTCGTTGTGCACTAGGGAGTCTAGTGGGATCATTTGGGTCTCAAGTGCAAGCATCAACACCCTTCCTTGGTATCTGCATAAAATGAGCTTTAACTCTGGTATAGCTCCCTTTCCATTCAAGCTGACATAAAGTGCATTTTATTGTTGTTGTCCCCCCAGCACCTTTTGGAGGTTTTTGCCTATCCACATATTTCCAAAGTGGATATTGTGGACTTGTTGTAGACATTTTTTATTTTGCAAATTTTGGAAGACAATTTGAATCTGTTTAACAAAATTCAAAGTAAAAGTTATGTTAATAGATGTTAATAATAAATATTAATGAGAGACTAAGCTATATTTTATGACAACATAACGTTCTTTTGAATCTTTTCTGTGTAACCATGACACTGTGACAGCTATGTGAGAGAGCTCAAGGCTACTACTAAAACTGAAAATTCAAAATACATACCAGGATAAATGCTAGATTCAGCTATTTTGGTGAAACTTGGGACAGATTTTGTCACACACAGGCTTTAAAATAACTATGCAGCTTAGGTTCATTTGCAAGGATGCCTATCAATGAATCAGGTTGTGGTCGTACAGACCCTTCCTTCTACACAGCCAAGGAGTGTTAGCATTTCTGCCTCCTGCTCTAATTTCAAGACAGCTTCTCTCCTTATTGAAATTTCTCATTCTAGCTGGAGCTTGAGCTTGTAACTTTGCTTTGAATGTTTAGTCTCTCCCATATAAAAACACAATTTTTTCATAGGAGATTCTTCTCAACCTGATAGTGGTCTAGAATTTTCTTGATGTCTAATCATCCACCTGCCCCATGCATGGTGTGCTCTGTGGTAAAGCAATCCCAAAAACAGTGGCAACCTTACCCTTCCACAAAACACGCTTGTCAATCTTTGTTTCCCAATAAAATGCACAGCAGCTATCTGATGGTTTGAGGGATAGTTTGTCTTTGAGTGCGAAGCTCTGCCTGAATATTAATTATCTAAACATAAAACATCTTCGCAGTTTTTAGAGATTACTTGGTGTACAAGTCTGTAGAGACCATATATGATTTAGGCATATTTTCCTAGTTTTAATCTTAACATGATGTTATCAGAATGCTGTGATAAATTGGCAGATTTTGATACTTAATTTAGCCATTGTCCAAAATAGCCCTTCGCCATTTAACAACATCAACTGATTACAACTTATGGCTGGTCTCAATCCTACTTTCTATTTGACCGAAAATGTCTGAACCTATATGTGTGCATTTACAGTTTATAATTTGATGGTTATTTGGCTCGGGAATGAATGTTTCATTCCAAATTGATTTACAAGAATCTGCAGGCTCAAATTACAGAGTAAGAGGTCTCTTTTCCAGTTCTGGTTTCGATGCCATATATTCTATGTTCTCGACATAAGTGACATATTTAGCTTTTAAATTGAGTTGTTACAATTGAATGTCCATCTGTATAGAGAAGGGAATTATTTATTATATGTTTTGCTAGCTCAATGTTACGTGTCGATGGAAAAAATTGCAATTAAACTTGCTAATATGCTCCAAGGAGCCTTACAAATTAGATGGTGGCTACGTTCCGTTCCACAAAGCTCATTGTCGGAACAGAGAACACGGGTCTACAGGCCCGGGTTTTTGGTTTTAAGTAATCACGAACACCTATGGCATTAGGGATATTTCAGTAGTGACTGCTAGTGGGCAATTGCGATCCACTTACAATGAAAGTATAATGCAACTTAATGTAGTTGAGCCCCTGTGGTTGTTCACTGTTCAAATGTGTAATATAAATTATAATGCACCTATATTTTTCACACGCGGGTCTTGTGAAACTTTTTCATGGAATAATAAAATTGAAAATGAAAAATTGTAAATACCACTGCCGTTGAAGCTGCTCTGTCCACTGCCGCTGAAGCTGCCCACTGCTGCTGAAGCTGCCCACTGCCGCTGGAAATGGTAAACGGGGATGGCTCAAGCCTCAGCCAGATGGAAAAAACTTAAAAGTTAAATGAAATCAGTAATCAGTGATCACGGTGTTTGTTCTTCTGGTATGTCATGGTGCTCTGTCGCCAAGAATAATCACGTATCACGGTATCAGTCTATCAGATATTTGCTTGTGTAAAGAGTTAAAGTCTTAAAGATTTAGGGTTTTTAAAGTTTTTTACCTTTGTTATAAGTTATTTTTTAAATTTCAATAAAAAAATTTATTTGAAAATTAAATTTTTAATATAGTTTTTTTATGAAGAACCCAAAGAACCCAACCTGAAGAACCCAACCCGAAGAACCCGAAGAACCCAAGCACCCGAAGAACCCAAGAACCCGTTAAAGGAAAAGAACCCAATTTTTTTTTTTGAAGAACCCGGTTCTTCTGGGTTCGTTTGGGAAGAACCCGTACCCGAATCCGGTACTTGGGTGTGGGAACCTAGGACAGGTTCGAGAACCCCACCCCGGGTGCGGGTACCTGTGCAACACAGGTTGTCCACAAGGGCTAGGATGATAATGTAGGTGATGCCACATCATCATACAACCCTAGATCCTCTGCCAAATGTATGGTGTAGATCTGGGGTCAACGGGGCATGATGGATCAGGTGCATCCTCCTCGTCCAATAAGTGAACCACGAGCAATCTCTAAATGGCTGTGGGGATCCATGAAGTGCAATATGCTGTTGTGGAGGCCCATGGCTCTCAACACTCACCCTATATGTGCCAATGTATCCCTCTGGAGGATTAGGACTCCATATAGGGAGACCAAACCCAAATGGAAATCATTTGCAATCCTGTATAAGATCCAATGCATCCCTTAGCCTTCCAGTACAACAAGTCATTAGAGAAATCAAGTAAATGAGCTTACCTAATCATGGACCACAGGTGGGGACTTCATAATGGCCTGCCCTTCCATAATGGGCTTCGGGATGTGCCAATGTCTCTTAAACTCCTAATGGGGTTAACCAAGTGTCCTATTAGGTGGTTTCTACCTCTAAAGGGGATAATATAGTCAAGGTACATTCGTCAAAAGGTGGTGGCATGTGACAGATAGGTAGATGAACTAGGGGATGGGAAGGGGCATCGCTGGGTCATATGTTGGGGTATAAGGGTAGCTAATAAGAGGGTAGCCCACACTTGGGTTTATAATCTGTAGGAGGGATCAATCATGGTTCATGAGGTGCCCCAACCTTGATTTTTCACCCTTCTTTATATGCCTTTTGCCTTTTTATGATTTTCTTTGATTAACTGCTTGAGGCTCAAAGGGGTAAGAGCATGATGTATAAGATATAGCAGTGAATATCCCCCTTTTAAGGTGGGGCGGTTCATTGCTCACTAGGGGTTGGGGCAATCATGGGTTCCTATATGATGAAGGAGGGTCATAGAACCTGTAGGAACTAGGGTGATGGCCATGGTGATGGGGTAGAGCTCATGTATTGGCTTTTGCCCACGTGCTAAATGTGTTTGTCCTGGCCATCTTTTGCATTTTGTAGTACATTTTCCTGTTGAATGTGGCCATATATGATTTATCTTTCTTTTTAGTTGCATCAACCTCCGGGCTTCATTTTAGGCCATGACCTAAGGCGTAGGCAAGGGGAAGGGGCATGCTAACCCTATGTGGACCTAGTGGAGGAATGTGGACCCAGGTGGGAGAAATGATGAATGGGGTAATAATGAATGGAAAGATGGTAATATAAGTAGATAAAGGAGCGAGACCACACAACCAAAATCGGGGTTTCCCATGAAATACCATCCCTAGAGCCAAATGGTCAGTAAAAGATATCCCATGGGACTAGAATCCAAGGTTAATATCTAAAAGGGGTCTAGGGGACCAGAGCATAGACCTAGCCCATTCTTTCCGCCGAATCCCCCCATTAATCCATGCCTAGAAGTGGCCATGATACACAAAATACACTACTCAATTTCCAAATGGCAAGGCAGACATTTAGGTTCGGGAGGCCTACCTTCAAACATATGATCATGGTAGATGGGCAAGGGACCACATTGCTGGCTCAGGTGGTGGAGAAATGGCATAATGAGCTAGCTGGTGGTTGTTGGCTATAGACTGAGGACCATCTTGGAGAAAAATTCTCCTAGGGATATTACTCGCAAAATGTTGGGTAACATCTAGTTCCAACTGGGACGTGATCTCTCGAAGAAGTGGGCGAATCTACTTGAACGGGAGGTCACAAGAACTCCAACAATCTCTTCATTATCGTGGACCTGTCACCTGCACATATGATAGATGGAAAAACACGGGGTAGTATACTTTCGCGACGTCTCATGATCGCACATGCTATATGTTAGGCCATAAAATCAACAGAAAATAAAATATGCAAATATGCATCTATCTACCATGAGAAATATCATATGATGTTAGTTCTAATGTGGAAATCAACATGTAATGCATCCTACTCTAACATGCATATAGTAAGGCTGATACTAAGTGTAATCATAATGCCAGTGCAACCAACATATCATCACATCAATATACATATGCCTGTCAGTATGATTACTCATGCAACAACTCCCAAGTCGAATGTGGACATAGTCACATGGCGGATGAAGTGGGTGGGAGGCGGGAAAATATGATCTCCATCCAAGGTAAAGGGAAGTCCTAGGAGAAAGAAAACATGTCAATCTAGAGGTCCCGAGCTTTCCTTCTAAGTACACAATGGTGGAATGAATGATCACTCTCAAGAAGTCCTCATCACAATCACTGTTTGTAATATCATGCTTTGAAGATGTCACATGGTTGTGATGAGAGGGGAACGAAGGGTGAGAGAAAGAAGGAGTGCAACAAATAGGTCGCTCAATGTGATGGTCACATCAGAGAGGGGAGGTCGCAGAGTGATCATAATCCTGAGGATGGGTCAAAGGGGATAAAGTATATTCAATGAAGGGTTCTTTCTTGACACCGTATTCAGCAAGGGGAAAACAAGCATGGTCATTGGAGGTTATACCAAAAGGGATGAGGGACTTACTTGAGGAAGACTCAAGGGGATGAACAAAAGGGAAAGACAAAGGGGAGGGTGAAGTGTCATATTCAATAGGATTTCCTTCCCCACAATCTAAAGATTCGAATACATAATCATAAGGTGGGTGTTATGAAACCAGCTCACAAAAGATAGAAAAAATAGATCAACGCCTTATAATTCAGCCTCTCCGAGGGGGAAACCTCCTTTACATTACACAAATGAACAATTCTTGGATGATACAAATGACAAAACCTCCTTTCTATATATAGGAGTCTAAGGGGTCACAATATAACCCAAGCTAACCTAACCATAATAATATAAGGCCACATAAGTAACAATAGTGGGCTTCTGGGGTGCACAATAATAACAATATGGGGACAATAGGGTCACAAAAATGACAATAAGGAATACAATGACAAAAGTAATGGGGTAATCACTAGTATTATAGGGACCTAACATGCCCCTCTCCTTCAAAAAAGTGTTGTCCTCAACGCTTGAGAAGTTCTGGATGCTTCTGTAAAAAATTATCATCCTCCCATGTGGAATCTTCAACGGGTAAGTTCTTCCACTTGATGAGATACTCTGAAAGCTCTTCTACTATCATCATTCAAGTTTGTCTTGATGATGGATCCCAATTGGGATTTGAAACGTTGATAAAAGAAATGGTTAATACTGTGGGTTCTCCGGCTTCTAAATCAAAAGAGATACTCTGAAATTGATCGATTTGTAGCTGTCGAGTTCTTTTTTCTTTAACTGCTTCAAGTTCCAATATGATCTTTCCTTCCTCGTCAAGTTATAGCAATATTGTTTGAACTGGGAACTTGTCACCTATAACCTTCTTTAAGCATGAAACATGGAAAAATGGGTGCACTTGGGAAGCTGCAAGAAGCTCCAATTTGTATGCCATTGTACCTATCTTTTGCAACACTTTATATGGACCATAATACTTTGGTGATAATTTGTTATCCTTCTTAGCTTGCTTGAGGGACATTTGTTTATATGGTTGTAGCCGTAGGAATACCCAATCACCTACATCAAAACTTCTTTCGCTGCGATGTTGATCTGCCTGCTGTTTCATTCTATTCTGCGCCAAGGTGAGGTTATCCTTTAAGAGTTGGAGAACTTGTTGTTGATTCTCGATGTGATCTTCCACTGCTTGAACCTTAGAATTTTCTCTTAAATATGATGTGATGGATGGTGGGTGATATCCATAAAGTGCCATAAATGGGGTCATTTTTGTTGAAGTATGGAAGGAAGTGTTATACCACCATTCAGTGAGAGGAAACCATTTGACCCAATGTGTCTATTTATCAGATACAAAGCAATGAAGATATCCTTCCAAACATTTGTTTACTATCTCAGTTTGCCCATCAGATTGAAGATGATAAGATGAACTATGAGCTAACTGAGTACCAAGACAAAAAAAATAATTCTATCCAGAAATTTCCAGTGAAGATGGGATCTCTATCGCTTACAATAATCTTTGGGTTTCCATGTAACTTTTGAATTGTTTCCATAAATGCAGTAGAAACTGTACTGGCTTTAAATGGATGAGATAATGCACAAGAGTGTGCATACTTGGTAAGTCTGTCAACTACCACCATGATGACACTCTTCCTTTCGGATTTGGGTAAACCTGTGATAAAATCCATTGAAACCTCCTCCCAACGTTGACTTGGAATGGATAAAGGTTGTAGTAGACCCGGGGTCTTAATTGTTTCAACTTTATTTTGTTGGCAAACCAAACATTCTGCCACGAACTTTTGAATATCAGATTTAAGGTTGTCCCAAAAAAATTCCTTCTTAACCCTGTGGTAAGTCTTTAAAAATCCTGAGTGCCCTCCTAAGGGAGAGGCATGCAATTCCATAAGAATCTTTTGTTTGAGTTGGGAATTCTTACATAGGTATAAATGATCTTTGTACCATAATGAATCATTTTTCCAGCTAAATGTATCAGATGCACTGGGATCTTGTTGTAACTTTTGAATGAGTGCCCCCACTTCTTTGTCATTCTTCCATTCATCCCTTGCCTCGTTTATCCAATCTGGTTGGATAATAGATATGGCACAAAGCAATGCTTCCACATCCTCATCCTTTCTTGAGAGTGCATCTGCCACAACATTTTGCTTCCCTTTTTTGTAGATGATTTCAAAGTCATAACCCAACATCTTTGTGACCCATTTTTGCTGCTCTTCTGAAGATAATCTTTGTTCTAAAAAGTATTTAAGACTATCATGATCCATTTTTACCTTGAAGTGTCTTCCCATTAGGTATGGTCGCCATTTCTTAAGTGCATGTAGTATTGCCAACATTTCCTTTTCGTAAATAGCTTTGTGTAAATACTTTCCTTTGATTGGATGACTTTCAAAAGCAATGGGTCTTTCTTCTTGCATTAAAATAGCACCAATTCCATTTCCTGAGGCATCACATTCCACAATAAAGGTTTTTGTGAAGTCTGGCGTAGCTAAGACCGGTGATTGGCACATTGCCTCTTTAAGATGTTCAAAGGCCTTCGTTTCTTCTGGAGTCCATAAAAATGAATCTTTCTTCAATAATATTGTTAGAGGTGCTACTATTCTCCCATAATTCTTAACAAACTTGTGGTAATACCCTGTCAACCCGAGAAATCCTCATAGATGCTTTATGGATGTGGGGATTTCCATTCCTTAATGGCTTTAATTTTGTTGGGGTCTACTTTAACACCTTCATGAGATACAATATGACCCAGATATTCCACCTCTTGTACTCCAAAGAAACATTTGGAATGTTTTGCATATAATTGTTTCTCCTTCAGTAGGTTGAGCACCTTGTCAACGTGTTGAACACGATCCTTCCAAGACTTGCTATAGATTAGTATATCATCAAAAAATACTAACACAAATTTTCTCAGGAAGGGTTTGAAAATGGAATTCATCAAACCTTGAAATGTAGAAGGTGCATTGGTAAGGCCAAAAGGCATGACCAAAAATTCATAATGACCCTCATGAGTTCTAAATGCTATTTTCGGAATGTCTTCAGTCTTCATTCTAATTTGATGATATCCTAAACGAAGATCCAACTTGGTGAAGTAAATCGATCCCTGCAATTCATCCAATAGTTCATCAATGACAGGAATGGGAAATTTATCCTTAATAGTGAGTTTGTTGAGCTCCCTATAATCCGAACACATGCGCCATGATCCATCCTTCTTGTGCACCAATACTACTGGAGCAGAGAAAGAACTTTGACTAGGTTGAATTATACCAGCCTCTAGCATTTCTGCAACCATATGTTCAATTTCACTTTTTTGGGCATAGGGATATCTGTAAGGCCTGATGTTCGGAGGAACACTTCCTGGAATCAAATGAATCGCATGATCCTGATCACGAATAGGTGGGAGACCTTTGGGAGTCTCAAATACCTTGGAATGATTGTTCAAGACTTTTTGGAGATCTAGAGAAATAAATGATTTTGATGTGGGAACCTCTAGCGAACATAACTGTGCAATTACGCCCCATTGTTCTTTCCTTAGAAGCTTTGTCACTCCATTAGAGCTAATTATCTTTCCTGGTTTCGCTGCGATACCTCTTAATTCAACTTCCTTTCCTTCCGAAAAAAAATTCATGAAAAGTTTTTGAAAATTAAAGGCTATTGTACCCAAGGATTGTAGCCATTGGACTCCTAGTACAACATCAGCACCACCCATTGGAATGGAAAGCATTGGGCTATTCAGTACATATTCTCCCATGGATAGCTTGATATTATGGCACTTTCCAAAGCAATTTATGGTTCCTCCACTTGCAACCATCACTTGACACTCTGGTGTTGGATATAAGAAACAATTCAATTCCTTGGCTATCTTACAATGAATAAAATTATGGGTACTTCCCGAATGAATCAACACTGTTACCTTTTTCTTCTTGATATGTCCTTCTATCTTGATAGTTTGAGGAGTGGTAATTCCAGCCAATGCATTACAAGATATGGTTGGATTCATTTCTTCTTTCTCTAGGGTTTGTACCTGGTGTATATCCTCTTCTTTTGGTGTTTTTTGTTCATTTTGTTCCTCCTCTTCACAATCTATGTAAAATAATTTCTTCTCAGCACACTTATGATCTTTAGTGTATTTGCTATCACAATTATAACAAAGCCCTTTTTCTTTTTTTCTTCCAATTGTTGAGGTGTCAACCTTGTAGGTTTTGGATGGCTGGGGGAAACAACGTTTACATCCTTATAGTTGTGAGTGGTAGGCTTTGTTGTTGCCATAATTTTGCTTTCCATTTTTCTTGCCAACCTGAGTGCCTTTTCCAATGAGTCAGGTTCCCAAAGGCGAACCTCATGTTGGATGTTATCCTTTAAAGTCCCTATGAACATATCAATCATATGCTCCTCTGAAATATTTTTTACCCTTATATTCAATTTTTGGAAGTCCTCAATGTGCTCTCTCATTGAACCCTTTTGTTTGAGGTTTATCAATTGGCTAAAAAAAGTGTTGCTTTTCGTTTTCTCATAATGTGCTGTCATTTCTTCCGTAAAAATTGCCTAAGTCACAATTTGTTTACGAGAGCAAAGCCATTGATACCATACAAACTGGTTTGGTTCCAAATATAAAGTTGCAATGCGTACCTTTTGTGTGTTTTGCACATTATGGAGATCGAAAAATTGCTCCATCTGTAGTATCCATGTTACGGGATCCTTGCCATCAAACTTCCTCATATTGATCTTTGGAACATGGTGAGTCTTTGTTCCAATGTTAGAGTCTATGAAATCATGATTAACATTTCTTTTGTTCTCATCATGAGTTTCCTCTACAACATTTTCTCCATTAAGAAGCCTTTCTTGTAGCAACTTTGTCAAACCTTCCTTCAATCCTTCAATGTCTTTCTTCAAATCTTCCATGTTGTCATTCTTCAAATCATGATTAACATTCCTTTTGTTCTCATTATGAGTTTCCTCTCCTACCTTTTTTCCATTAGGAAGCCTTTCTAGTAACAATGTTTTCATACCATCCATCTTAGCGTCCATCTTAGCTTCCATGTCGTCCATCTTAGTTTCCATGCCATTTATCTTAGATTCCACACCATTTATCTTAGCTTCTATTAGCTTTTGTGAGAGTGACATTTGTTGCACTTGGTCTCGTAATTATGATATATCATGTAGCATTTCTTCCTCTTCTTCATAAGTCATGCTGGAGCTTTCAAGTTGTTTATTAGGTGTTTCCATTTTCTTTCTTTTGGGCATTAATTACCGATAATAATGCTTCACTATGCCCTTTGAATTCCTTCAAACTAATTTTTCAAACCAAGCTTATGCAAATATTAAAAAAAATACACACTTATTTCACTTTGTAGGGACTCGATATTGAATTTGATGTATCTCTGTAATTTCGGATCTTCCAGTTCTGAAATTGCGACCTGTAGTAGCCCTTTGTGTCCTCTTTCCAATGCCACTAGTCTGATCGAATTTAGATTCTCCAAGAAAGAGTTATGCACAATCTCCCAAGATGACCTAATTATATACCTTTTCAAAAGAGCGAATTTTTATGAAGTGCCACGTGTCACTGTTTTGACCTTAGGATCTGAAAAATATACATAGAAAGCTACAGTCCATCTTCTTTCTGTAACTTCTTACGAAATTTCAATCTGATGCTCAAAAAAAAAGTTATGACTATTTTCCCCAGGTCACCTGTTTGGAATGTAATTTGAGAGTCTGCAAAAAGGCCAACTTCCTCAGATCATATCTCCGCAAATATAGTGCGAAAATCTCTAAAATTTGGACCCAAGGTTTAGAACGATTTCAACCCAAATGGTTTTGTTTTTTTGTTTTTTTTATTTGCGTCTGAAACGTCGCAGAAAGAAAGTTATAGCGAAAATTCCACGATGACTTGTTTGGAGCAGCGAAACCCTAGAATCCACAGCTCTGATACCAAATGTTATGAAACCAGCTCACAAAAAGATAGAAAATATAGATCAACGCCTTATAATTCAGCCTCTTCAAGGGGGCAACCTCCTTTACATTACACAAATGAACAATTCTTGGATGATACAAATGACAAAATCTCCTTTCTATATATAGGAGTCTAAGGGGTCACAATATAACCCAAGCCAACCTAACCATAATAATATAAGGCCACATAAATAACAATAGTGGGCTTCTGGGGTGCACAATAATAACAATATGGGGACAATAGGGTCACAACAATGACAATAAGGAATACATTAACAAAATTAGTGGGGTAATCACTAGTATTATAGGGACCTAACATGCTCCTCTCCTTCAAAAAAGTGTTGTCCTCAACGCTTGAGTAGTTCTGGATGCTTCTGTAAAAAATTCTCATCCTCCCATGTGGAATCTTCAACAGGTAAGTTCTTCCACTTGATGAGATACTCTGAAATTGATCGATTTTGTAGCTGTCGATTTCTTGTTTTTTTAACTGCTTCAGGTTCCAATATGATCTTTCCTTCCTCGTTAAGTTCTGGCAATATTGTTTGAACTGGGAGCTTGTCACCTATAACCTTCTTTAAGCATGAAACATGGAAAACTAGGTGCACTTGGGAAGCTGCAGGAAGCTCCAATTTGTATGCCGTAGTATCAATCTTTTGCAACACCTTGTACGGACCATAATACTTTGGTGATAATTTATTATACTTCTTAGCTTGCTTGAGGGACATTTGTTTATATGGTTGTAGTCGTAGGAATATCCAGTCACCAACATCAAAACTTCTTTCGCTGCCATGCTGATCTGCCTGTTGTTTCATTCTATTCTGCGCCAACATGAGGTTATCCTTTAAGAATTGGAGAACTTGTTGTTGATGCTCGATGTGATGTTCCACTGCTTGAACCTTAGAATTTTCTCTTAAATATGATGTGATGAATGGTAGATGATATCCATAAAGTGCCATAAATGGGGTCATTTTTGCTACAGTATGGAAGGAAGTGTTTACCACCATTCAGCCAGAGGCAACCATTTGACCCATTGTGTCTGTTTATCAGATACAAAGCAACGAAGATATCCTTCCAAACATTTGTTTACTATCTCAGTTTACCCATCAGATTGAGGATGATAAGATGAGCTATGAGCTAAAGTACTGAGACAAGAAAATAATTCTGTCCAAAAATTTCCAGTGAAAATGGGATCTTTGTTGCTTACAATAATCTTTGGGTTTCCATGTAGCTTTTGAATTGTTTCCATAAATGCAGGAGAAACTATATTGGCTTAAAATGGATGTGATAATGCACAAAAGCGTGCATGCTTGGTAAGTCTGTCAACTACCACCATGATGACACTCTTTCCTTCGGACTTGTGTAAACCTATGATAAAATCCATTGAAACCTCCTCCCAACGTTGGCTTGGAATGGATAAAGGTTGTAATAGACCTGGGGTCTCAATTGTTTCAACTTTATTTTTTTGGCAAACCAAACATTCCGCTACAAACTTTCAAATATCCGATTTAAGGCCATCCTAAAAAAATTCCTTTTTAACCCTGTGGTATGTTTTTAAAAATCTTGAGTGCCCTCCTAAGGGAGAAGTGTGCAATTCCATAAGAATCTTTTGTTTGAGTTACGAATTCTTACATAGGTATAAGCGATCTTTGTATCATAACGAATCATTTTTCCAGCTAAATGTATTAGATGTATTGGGATCTTGTTATCATTTTCGAATGAGTGCCTACACTTCTTCGTCATTCTTCCATTCCTCCCTTGCTTCGTTTATCCAATCTGGTTGGATAATAGAAATGGCACACAACAATGCTTCCACATCCTCATCCTTTCTTGAGAGTGCATCTACCACAACATTTTGCTTCCCTTTTTTGTAGATGATTTCAAAGTCATAACCCAACATCTTTGTGACCCATTTTTGTTGCTCTTCAGAGGATAATCTTTGTTCTAAAAAGTATTTAAGACTATCATGATCCATTTTTACCTTGAAGTGTCTTCCCATTAGGTAGGGTCGTCATTTCTTAAGTGCATGTAGTATTGCCAACATTTCCTTCTCATAAATAGCTTTGTGTAAATACTCTCCCTTGATTGGATGACTTTCGATAGCAATGGGTATTTCATCTTGCATTAAAACAGCACCAATTCCATTTCCTAAAGCATCACATTCCACAATAAAGATTTTTGTGAAGTCCAGCGTAGCTAAGACCGGTGCTTGGCACATTACCTCTTTAATATGTTCGAAGGTCTTTGTTGCTTCTGGAGTCCATGAAAATGCATCTTTCTTCAATAATGTTGTTAGAGGTGCTGCTATTCTCCCATAATTCTTAACAAACTTGCGCTAATACCCTGCCAACCCTAGAAATCCTCGCAGATGCTTTATGGATGTGGGGATTTTCCATTCCTTAATAGCTGTAATTTTGCTAGGGTCTACCTTAACTCCTTCATGAGATACAATATGACCCAAATATTCCACCTCTTGTACTCCAAAGAAACATTTGGAGCTTTTTGCATATAATTGTTTCTCCTCCAATAGTTTGAACACCTTGTCAACATGTTCAACATGATCCTTCCAAGACTTGCTGTAGATTAGTATATCATCAAAAAATACTAACACAAATTTTCTAAGGAAGGGTTTGAAAATGGAATTCATCAAACCTTGAAATGTAGAAGGTGCATTGGTGAGGCCAAAAGTCATGACCAAAAATTCATAATGACCCTCATGAGTTCTGAACGCTGTTTTCAGAATGCCTTCAGTCTTCATTCTGATTTGATGATATCCTAAACGAAGATCCAACTTGGTGAAGTAAATGGATCCATGCAATTCATCCAATAATTCATCAAGGACAGGAATGGGAAATTTATCTTTAATAGTAAGCTTGTTGAGCTCCCTATAATCCGGACACATGCGCCATGATCCATCCTTCTTGTGCACCAATACTACTGGAGTAGAGAAAGAACTTTGGCTAGGTTGAATTATACCAGCCTCTGGCATTTCTGCAACCATATGTTCAATTTCACTCTTTTGGGCATAAGGATATCTGTACGGGCTGATGTTTGGAGGAACACTTCCTGGAATCAAATGAATAGCATGATCATGATCACCAATAGGTGGGAGACCTTTGGGAGTCTCAAATATCTTGGAAAGATTGTCCAAGACTTTTTGGAGATATGGAGAAATAGATGATTTCGATGTGGGAACCTCTAGCGAACATAATTGTGCAATTACACCTCGTTGTTCCTTTTCTAGAAGCTTTGTCATACCGTTAGAGCTTATTATTTTTTTTTGGTTTCCCTACAATACCTCTTAATTCAACTTCCTTTCCTTCTGCACAAAATGTCATGAAAAGTTCTTGAAAATTAAAAGCTATTGTACCCAAGGATTGTAGCCATTGGACTCCTAGTACAACATCAGCACCACCCATTGGAATGGAAAGCATTGGGCTATTCAATACATATTCTCCCATGGATAGTTTGATATTATGACACTTTCCAGAGCAATTTATGGTTCCTTCACTTGCAACCATCACTTGACACTGGTGCTGGATATAGGAAGCAATTCAATTTCTTTGCTATCTTACAATGAATAAAATTATGGGTACTTCCCGAATCAATCAACACTATTACCTTTTTATTCTTGATATGTCTTTCTATCTTGATAGTTTGAGGAGTGGTAATTCCAGCCAATGCATTACAAGATATGGTCAGATTCATTTCTTCTTTATCTAGGGTTTGTTCCAGGAGTATATTCTCATCTTTTGACATTTCTTATTCATTTTATTCCTCCTCTTTACAATTTATGTAGAATAATTTCTTCTCATCACACTTATTTCCTTTAGTGTATTTGCTATCACAATTGTAACAAAGCCCTTTTGGTCTTTTTTCTTCCAATTGTTGTGGTGTCAACCTTGTAGGTTGTGGAAGGCTAGGGGAAACAACACTTCCATCTTTATAGTTGTGAGTGGTAGGCTTCCTGGTTGCCATAATTTTGCTTTCCATTTTTCTTGCTACCCTGAATGCCTTCTCCAATGAATCAAGTTCCCAAAGGTGAACTTCATGTTGGATATTATCCTTTAAATTCCCTGTGAACACATCAATCATATGCTTCTCTGGAACATCTTTTACCCTTATGTGCAATTTTTGGAAGTTCTCAATGTGCTCCATCATTGAACCCTTTTGTTTGAGATTTATCAATTGGCTAAAAAAGGTGTTGCTTTTGGTATCCTCATAATGTGTTATCATTTCTTCCGTAAAAATTTTCCAAGTGACAATTTGTTTATGAGAGCAAAGCCATCGATACCATACAAACTGATTTAGTTTCAAATATAAAGTTGCAATACGTACCTTTTGTGTGTTTTGCACATTATGGAAATCGAAAAATTGCTCCATCTGTAGTATCCATGTTTCGGGATCCTTGCCATCAAACTTCCTCATATCGATTTTTCGAACATGGTGGATTTTTAACCCAACATTAGAGTTTATGAAATCATGATTAACATTTATTTTGTTCTCATCATGAGTTTCCTTTACTACCCTTTCACCATTAGTGACCATTTCTTGTAGCAACTTATTCAAATTTATCTTCAATTCTTCCATCTTATCGTCCATGCCATTCATCTTAGCGTCCATGCCATCCATCTTAACTTGCATGCCATTCATATTAGCTTCCACACCATTCATCTTGGCTTCATTTACCTTTAGTGAAAGTGAAATTTGTTGTACTTGTTCTTGTAATTTTGATATATCATGTTGTATTTCTTCCTCTTCTTCACGAGTCATGCTAGAACTTTCAGGTTGCTTACTAGGTGTTTCCATTTTTTTTCTTCGGGGCATTAATTAATGCGAATAATTATTCACTATTCCCTTTGAATTCCTTCAAACTAATTTTTCAAACCAATCTTATGCAAAATTAAAAAAAAACTACACACCTTTTTTTCACTTTGTAAGAGCTCGATATTGAATCTGTTGTATCTCTGTAACTACGGATCTCGAATATCTGAAATCTTGTCTTGCAGTAGCCCTTTTAGTTCTCTTTCTAACCCCCAAGTCTCATCAAGATTGGATTCTACAAGGAAGATTTATGCCAAATCTCCCACGGTGCCTTGATTATAGACTAGTTCAGTAGAGTGAACTTGTATGACGTGCCACGTGTCACTGTTTTGACCTTAGTGCCTGAAACTGGTACCTAGAAAACTACAGGCCATCCAATTTCTAAAACTTCTTATGAAATTGCAATCTGACGCTCAAAACAAAAGTTATGACGATTTTCCCCAGGTCACTTGTTTGGAATGTAATTCGGGAGTTTGCAAAAACCCTAACTTCCTCAGATCACATCTTTGCAAATATAGCGAGACAAGCTCTGAAATTCGGACCCGAAGTTTAAAACGATTTCGGCTCAAATGATTTTTTTTTGTAGCTTCTGAAACATCGCAGAAAAAAAATTTATAGCAAAAATGCCACGATGACCTATTTGGAGCAGCAAAACCGTAGAATCCAAAGCTCTGATACTAAATGTTAGGAAACTAGCTCACAAAAAGATAGAAAATATAGCTCAATGCCTTAGAATTCAGCCTCTTCGCAAGGGAAACCTCCTTTACATTACACAAATGAACAATTCTTGGATGATACAAATGACTAAACCTCCCTTTTATATATAGGTGTCTAAGGGGTCATAATATAATCAAGCCGACATAACAGTAATAACATAAGGGCACAAAAATAACAATAGTTGGTTTCTATGGGGCATACTAATAACAATATGGGGACAATAGGGGTACAATAATAACAATAAGGGATACAATGACAATAGTAATGGGGGAATCACTAGTATTATAGGGGCCTAACAATTAATCTCCTAGGGTCTCCTATGCTACCCTTTCCTCAAGCTCTCCTCCAATTTTGAAGCCATTCCGATAGTGGAGTTGGGAGAAAAGCCAAGCCCTAGCTTCGGGATCAAAACTTGCCTTGCCATCCCCAAGGCTAGTACCTCATAGGGTCAAAACAACATCTTCAAGTGAAAATTCTTTCTTTGATCCTTTCCCCACCTTGTCTAGGGTAAGAATATCATTGGTTGCTACATTCTTTCCTCATACCCTAGACTGGGTCCACTTGGCCTCGTGTGGTCCCGCTCCTTTGAAAGATCATTCTTCAAGAACCATCCGGGATACCAATTCTAACAAGGATTTTAGGGATTAGGAAACTCCTTCACAAGTCTTATCCCATAAACCTAACCCTCAAATTCTCTCTTCCTTTCCCTAGAATACATAGTACCTTGCTTAAAAAGAAAGCAAGCTCCATCCTTCAAAATCTTCTGGGAAAGGGTCTATTTTGGGTCACTCATATCCATTGAATTATCCTTCATTAGTGACTCCATACATACCGAGTCTCCTCCCATCGGTGAAAGTTCGTAAATAGAAGGGAGCCTTAGCTGAGGTGACAGTGGGCTAAGTCTCCATTTGTTGCTCTTGGCCTAGCATTTTCCCTTTAGAGATCCCCCCTAGGTCCCCTGCTAGTTTGAGCGGTGACATTTTGGTGTCATTGTCAGGGACACGAAATGTTTATTTTGTTTCCTATACGACATATTGACATATCATTATTGGCGACTCCATTGGAAGAACGAAGCCCTAGTTCTTCATTGAACTTTAAGATCGATGCTTGTAGGGTGAAACAGTCATTTTTCTAGGTATCTTTCAATTTCACCCTAGCAACTCCTACATATGTTTCATGTATAACTCAAATAGGTTGTCATTCTTTCGTAAATTTCCCACGTTGGACATTGCTAGCATCCCTAGACATCCTAATCATGCCGCAGGAAGGATGCTACGTGGGATGCCCATGTTTGATGGTGATCCACTCTCCACAATTAACCACGTAGAAATATTTAATGCACATGCTTCAAAAGAAAAGGTTGTCCACCAAGATGTCCTTATGTTATTATTCACATGCTTCAAAAGAGAAGGTTGTCCACCAAGATGTCCTTATGTTATTATTCATGGGATCTCTCAGTGGTCATAACTCATGGCTGCATGATCATGAACCTAGGAGCATCTTGTCTATTGAAGAGTTCGTTGATGGATTTCTTAGATATTTTCAGGTACACCCTGCATTAAGCATCCAAGAGGAAGCCCTCATCGAGCATCATAAAGACATTACGCATATAGGTAATGAGCAAGAAGACGGGTCCTCCTTGGGTCCACATGATGAAAACGATGATTTTGAGGACACGTGCTGGGAAGGATGAATCTATGGAAAGAGAAATTGAGACCAACCCTACCTTTCTCAAGGAGATTACTCTCGATGAATCCTCTTTTAAAAACTTTGAGAGAATTGATCCCATTAGCCCTTTGAAAGATGACATTAAAGATTATTTCTGCATTGAAAAGGAGAAGTGGGAAGTTGCTGCTCCTCAATTTGATTGTGCTCCCATTTATGACACCGACAAGGAGGATGAGGATGAGATTGGTCTTCCCTTCCCCTCAGGCATTATTTATGATGACATACCCATTGATACCCTTGGGAAGGAGAATCTTCATTTTCCTTTGCATAAAGAGGGGTAGTTGGAAGTGATCAATTTTCCTTTTAGGAGAAACCAAATATTTGGTACTAAGGAAATTGATAAGGCTCCCACCTCTCCCGAGTATGATTCTATGTTCAAATCACTTGAGCCTTTAGATTATGATTTTGGGAAAGCACAACCCGTTGAATACAATACTTCTTTCTCCCTTTTTCCCATTGGCCATCATCTTGGGTCTTCATCAAGTGATTCCCTCACCCTTGGTCATATGATCTCAAGTAACTGTGAGACCTTTTCCCCTCCCGAATATAGTGTCGAGGAAAAGCCTATCACTGATCATACTTTTCCTCCTTGGACGCACCCTTGGGGTTTTGTTCACTCCATAGTCTCCCCTCTCCAGTGTATTCATCATGTGCAACCTACTTGTGTTTCTCAACCTCGACGACCTCCCTTTCTTGCTAATCATAACCCGATGAAGTCCATATGTCATGACGTAAATAATAAGGACAATGGTGGAAATGATATGTCGAAGGTCGTCATCCATCAGAAGTTTATGAGCTTGGTTGTTGACATCTTTATATTTTGGTTGTAAGAGAAGATCTCATAGACTATATTACATCCTTTTCTTACCTCTTCTCACATAATCATCCATATGTGGGCATCATATTTTCCCACCTCCTACCCACAACATCCTCCGTGTGTTTTGGTTTGCATTCGTGATTTGCTGCATGAGTAATCATATAGACATGCATATTTAGATTGACTTGATGGTATGTTGGTTGCACTGGCTTTATGTTTACACTTAATAATATCTTCGTCATATGCATGTTAGGTTCCGCATTAGAATTAATGTCATATGATATATCTCATGGTAGATAGATGCATATTTGCATATTTTATTTCTGTTCATTTTATTGCCTAACACATAGCATGTGCGATCATGAGACGTTGAGAAAGCATGCTGTCCTGTGTTTTTCATCTATCATATGTGCAGGTGACAGGCCTACGATAACCAAGATATTGCTAGAGTTCTCGTGACCTCCTGTTCGAGTAGCTTCCCCACTTCTTCGAGAAATCATGTCCCAGTTGGAGCCAGATGTTACCCACCATTTTGTGGGTAATATCCCTAAGAGAATTTTTTTTCTCCAAGATTGTCCTCAGCTTGTAGCTAGCATCCCCTTGCAGCCACTAGCTAGCTCATTGTGCCATTTTCTCCACCACCTGATCCAACCATGTGGTCCCTCACCCATCTGCCATGATTGTATGTTTGAAGGTGGGCCTCTCGAACCTAAAGGTATGCCTTGCCATTTGGAAATTGAGTATTGTAGTTTGCTTATCATGGACACTTCTAAGCATGGATTAATGGGAGGATTCAGTGGAAAGAACGAGCTAGGTCTGTGTTCTTGCCCCCTAGACCCCTTTTAGGTATTAACCTTAGATTCTAGTCCCGTGGGATCTCTTTTACTGACCATTTGGCTCTAGGGATGGTATTTCATGGGAAATCCCGATTTTGGTTGCGTGGCCCCGCTCCCTTATCTGCTTATATTGCCCTCCTTCCATTCATTATTACACTATTCATCATTTCTCCCACCTAGGTCCACATTCCTCCACTGGGTCCAAATAAGGTTAGCCTTCCCTGTCCCCTTGCCCACACCTTGGGTCATGGCCTGGAATGAAGCCCGAAGGTTGATGCAACTAAAAAGAAAGATAAAAGCATATATGGCCACATTCAACAGGAAAGTGTACCACAAAATGCAAAAGATGGTCGGGACAAACACATTTAGCACGTGGGCAAAAGCCAATACATGAGCTCTCCCCCATCATCATGGCCATCACTCTGGTTCCTGTAGGTTCTATGAACCTACTTCATCATATAGGAACCCATGATTGTCCCAACCCCTGGTGGGCAATGAACCGCCCCATTTTAAAAGGGGGTATTCATTGCTATATCTTATACATCATGTTCTTACCCCTTGAGTCCTAAGTCGTTAATCAAAGAAAATCATAAAAAGACATATAAAGAAGGGTGGAAAAATCAAGGTCGGGGCACCTCATGTACCACGAGTGCTCCCTCCTATACACTATAAACCCAAGTGTGGGCTTCCCTCTTATTAGCTACCCTAGTACCCCAACATGTGACCCAGGGTTACCCCTTCTCATCCCCTGCTTCATTCACCTATCTGTCACATGCCACCACCTTTTGAAGGATGTACCTTGACTATATTATCCCCTTTAGAAGTAGAAACCACTTAATAGGATTATTGGTTATTCCCATTTGGAGTTTAGGAGGCATTGGCACATCCCAAAGCCCATTAAGGAAGGACCGGCCATTATGAAGTCCCCACTTGTGGTCCATGATTAGGTAAGCTTATTTACTCTATTTCTCTAATGACTTGCTGTACTGGAAGGCTATGGGATGCGTTGGATCTTATGCAAGATTGTAGATGGTTTCCATCTTGGGTTTGGTCTCTCTATACGGGGCCCTAATCCTCTAGAGGGCTACATTGGCACATGTAGGGTGAGCATTGAGAGCCACGGGCCTCCATAGTAGCATATTTCACTCCATGGATCCCCACAGCCATTCAGAGATTGCTCATGGTTCACTTATTGGACGAGGAGAATGCACCTAATCCATCATGCCCAGCTAGCCCCAGATCTACACCATACACTTGGTAGATGATCTAGGACTTGCACGATGATGTGGCATCACCTATACCATCATCCTAGCACTTGTAGGCGGTCTACAGGCATCTTTGATTTGTTTGGAGACCCATGAAGACCCTTGTGTGTCTCACATGTCATTTGGAGCACCACAAGTTATTACAAGGGGCCAACCCCTTGTCCACTACTTTTGAGAGTTCTATTCTTCATTGTGACACCCATGGACCTCATTAGGCCTCTTAGAGGGCCCTACGACATGCATAGATTATTATTTGACTTCTTGAGAGGCTTAATTTTTCATTTTTGAGCTAGTTTGGTGGGGTTGTCACCAAAAGTTGAATTATTAGAACATTATTTTACTTTTGAGGCTTATGTAGGCCAAGGAGGCTAATTCAAACTCCTAAGTTGTGTGTAAATACGAGTGAGATGAGCTCATTTGTTGATCATCACTTTGGTTTGGATCACTTCTCTCTGTTGAGATTTTTGCACTTTTTTTAGAGGATGATTGGAGCTTTATGGATGAATTTTGATGTGTGGATATTGGTCTATCTTCTCTTGGAGCTTCTCTATTGTCAATTGTGAATGGTTGGATATACTTTATTACATGTAAGTACATGCCTTTTTCTGTTATTCTTGGTTACTTTTGTCAAATACATTGGGCTGGGATTTTTGTTGTTCTAGGGCTAATTGTTGCATGCATTTACTGCTTAAAATTGTGGAATTTGTCTCTATTATAGCACCCCTCAATGTATGGGCCATGTAATATGAGAAAAATCTCCTAGGGGTAATTCTGTCAAAGAATTTGACCTTGATAAGCCATGCCTCTTGCACATCGAAGTATAAAAGCTGCAAGGTTGCTTCTTCTTGACCTATAAGTCTAGCGAAGCGATCTTAAGGCCTCCTTGACTGGGAACCAAGAAATCCTACTCATATTCATTAGACTCCATTCTCCCAAAGATTAAGGCACTAATCTACCAAGAGTGGTCACTAAAACCCATATTCTTTCACCCCCTTCCAGGTCTAGCCAAGTTGGGGTACTGTTGCAGCGGCTACAACCACCCTCCAAAATTTTGCTTAGCCTATTTTGGAGCCTCCCTACCAACCTTCAGAACAGCTTGCCTTGCTTCGTCAAGTCCTCAAGCTTCAGTGTCTTTCTTGCTCAAAGGCAGCGTGTCGATCACAGTTTGATCTTTTCCCTTCACAGGCTACTCACCCAGACTTGGTCCAGCGGTAGGCTGAGCAACTTCCCCTTGAAGTTTGCGCATTTTTGGAGGGCAACCGGCCTTCCCTCCAGAAATTGCGCAACCCTCTCTGATAGCCTACTGGGCTCCAGGATTGCGCAATCCTGCCAGCCAACCCTCCCAACAAGGTTTGTGCAAATTTTCCGAGTAGCAGGCTGTTCAGCCCAGGATTTGTGCAAATATGGGCAGCAGTCAGCTGCTTAGCCTAGAAATTGCTCAAATCCTCTAGGCACCCAGCCCAGCTCCCAACCAGAAATGCACATTTTTCTCCAGCAGTCAAGCAGTGTCTGGCATGTGCAGCTGAGCTGACCGGTTCCCTCCGGGACTGAGCAAAACAGACTTGCATGCATGGGCTATTTCTGCAAAGGTAGCATGCAAATGTGTCCCTTGTTTCAGGGATCTATGTTTAGCAATTGGAGGTTACATGCAAGGAACAATTCAGAAACCTCCCTCCAAGTGTCGCTTCCCCTAGATTTGTGGCATGTGCGTCACAACCTCGATGTTATCAAAATTCATCAACCGGACGCTGCAGAGCTCATTCCTCACATCAACCTTGTAGCTCTAACATCCCACATCACATCTAGGAGCAGTCGGCACATTCAGCTCAGCTGTTTTGGGGTAAGCTCGCTTGCCATGCCTTATGTTGCATTTCTATTGCTTTTTGTGTATTCGCTTATGTGAGCACTTTTTGCTTGATTTCTTTGAACTCCTGCTATCGTTTACAGGTATTCTAGCTTGTCCTAGCTCTGTTTCAATTTTCGTTGCTATCTCACTGTTGTCGCATGCATGAAACTGTTTTGCACGGACGTTCCCCAACTGGCGAGTTCCTCACCCACATGCATGTTGATCTGTTTGCTGAATATTTCATTCATGTTTTGCATGCACTGTCAATCACTTCTGCTATCACTTAGTGTCGCCATGCATTTACTGTCTTAGTTGCTTTCAGTTGCCCATCGGCAAGTCGAGCCAACCTTGGCCCGGACTCTGCTTTCACCAAGGCTGCATTGCGCAATCTGGGGAAGGAAGGCTCACCTTCCTCTCCAGATTTGCGCATTCCTGCCCAACACTGGCCTCCAAGACTGTTTTGCGCATTTCTGGAGGACAGTGGCTGCTTGGCTCAAGAAATTGCGCAAATCTGTCCTTGGGCTAGCAGTCCTTCCCAGTTGGAATTGCGCAATGTGCAATCCCAACAGTTAGCAACCAGACTGGATTGTGCATTGCACAATTCCAACAGTCAGTCAGTCTCTCTGCAACCCGGACTGTGCCTTGTGCAGTCTTGGCAGTCGGTCTACCGACCTCCCAGCCGAAATTGCGCAAACTTCATGATCATTCACCCAGGTATGTTGCAAGTCAGTTTGCATGTTTATTCTAGTTTTCGACTGACAGATTGCTTGCTATGAGTGTTGCCATGTCTCCAGGTATCGTAGGTGTTCATCCGACTCTCAGCAGTACAGGTACAATGGCTTCCAAGAGAGCAGAGACGAAGACACCGTTCAGAGCACGCTTGGGGATGCAGTCGATCAAGTGTCCATGAGCTTGCCTACTCATGAAGACATCAAGTTGTTCGTGGACAAGGACATCAAGCAACAGCATCACAATAAGCAACATCATGAACAACAGCTGAAGGCAGCATACCGAATGTAGCGAATGCAACGAATGCAAGAGGAAGGTTGTTGACAACATAGAGGCAAAGCAAAGTTGCAAGATCAAGAAAATCCACTGATAATGAAAGCAACTTTGGAGACTCAGGCTATGAAGTGACGGCACGACATGAAGATCGCGCGAAGGCAGAATATGGAACAAAGAAGGAGTTGCATGTGTTGAAGTAGCAACTCAGGAAGAACATGAAGTTGCATAGACAGTCCAATGAGTTGCAGCAGGAACAGGAACAAGAATAGCAGTGGGCGCAACATGCACTCATGGATGAAACTGCGCCAATACAAGTTAAGGATCCATCCCAACAGCGGACATAGAGCAAACATGGTGAGAAATGTTGTTGATCGCATGCAAAGGATCCAACAGCATGCATGTCGTTGAGCGCACACATGCAATCCAATGCATTCAACACACTCACCCAGGTGAAGACAAGAAGCAAGTCCAACTGGGGCTGAACATGCACTTCGGCAAGTTGATGCGCATGACCACTAGCACACACTTGAAGGTCAGCACAGACACTATGCATTAGTGTGTTGCCAGTTCAATCGTACCTAAGAAGACCATGCGCATGTTCGCAGACAAGTTGGTTGAATGGGCCGAACCAATGCACCGATTGCAACAAAGGCAAGAGTTCGCTTCAGCAAGATGTCACCATGAGGTGCATGCACACCATCACGGACGACCAAGTTTGGCATCAGCTCACCACCTTCACTATCACAAGCATGTCAAAGAGTTGGTTTCATCACAGCGGACCGAGTGTCAGTGATGTCTTGCAAGGCTTGCTCAAGCCATGTTGTCTCACATGAGCACATGTGCATTGTAATGTCGAGTCATGTCAAGTGTAAGTCAAGTGTCAATGGTTGGATGTAACGGTGATAGAGTAGGTGAAGAGTTATGGGTAGTTGAACTGTCACGAAGGGGAATGTCAAGGGCCACCCCACCCTTTGCTATAAATAGTCCCTCATAAATCATTGTAAGGGCTTTTGGTCAGCTAAGCTTCCACTAAGACTATCTTGAAGAAGGCTTGGACAGTATTGTAACGCACCTTGTTTTCTCCACTGCACGGAGCTAGTACATCTCTTTGGAGGAGCAGACAGATGTGGCTGTAACGTTCCACTGATGGGGCTAGCAGGTTTACATGGTGTATTGTATGATTGTGACTTACACTTCTTTAATAATAAGAGCCAACACATTTTCATGCATATGTTGTTATTGTAGCTGGACTGTTCCAGTTCCCTTAAAGATATATGTTGTTTAACTTACGTACTTGTGTATGAACTAATTTGTATGCAATTATATGAATCTTGTTGTTAATGTGTTGTATATGTTATTATTGTTGTCACCGTCCGTGTCAATTGCTCTGCCGGACATCAGACAAACCTTTCTCATGAACCTTTCTATATCAACCATCACACTCGTCTCGGACTGATCCGTAAGTGTTGTTCGTGTTATCTTACCTTCTATGTTGTGACTACCGCATCTGAGTGGACTACTTCGCCGGAAGCTGCATGTCCTTTGTGTGGCGTGTTCCTAGCCGAGTTGGGACTCATCCCTTTCAATCTGGAACTCACCTTCACCTTCCTCTCCCTTCGAAGTGTTGGAACCTCTCGTACACATTCCTTGACTCTCTGCATCAATCACACCCTTGCTACTGACAAAGTTATCTTACTTGCCTCTATGTGACATCGCGGTCAAGGCATTACCTTACGACCCACTGCTGGGACTCCTACACCAAACGGTCTGAGGTCTAATTGGGACTTCTTACTGGGGAGATCCCCTTGACATGTTGGCGGGTCCAGCACTGTCAACAGGTATCTAGGGCATCAATTTCCCGAAAAGATAGCCATCAAAAAAATTCTATCTCCTAGGGTCTCCTGCGCTGGCCTTTCCTCGAGCTCTCCTCCAAAATTGAAGCCGTTCTGGCGGTGGAGTTGGGAGAAAAGCGAAGCCCTAGCTCCAGGATCAAAACTTGCCTCATCATCCCCAAGGCTAGTACCTCATTAGGTCAAAACAACATCTTCAAGTGAAAAAAAATTCTTTGATCCTTTCCCCACCTTGTCTAAGGTAAGGATATCATTGGTTACTACATCATTCCCTCATACCCTAGACTGGTTCCACTTGGACCTGTGTGGTCCCGCTCCTTTGAAAGATCATTCTTCAAGAACCATCCGGGATACCAATTCTAACAAGGATTTTAGGGATTGAGGAACTCCTTCACAATTCTTATCCCATAAACCTAACCCTCAAGTTCTCTCTTCCTTTTCGTAGAATACATAGTACCTTGCTTAGAAAGCAAGCAAGATCCATCCTTCAAACTCTTTTGGGAAAGGGTATATTTTGGGTCACTCATATCCATTGACTTATCCTTCATTAGTGACTCCATACATACCGAGTCTCCTCCCATCGGTGAAAGTCCATAAATAGAAGGGAGCCTTAGCTGAAGTGACAGTGGGCTAAGTCTCCATTTGTTGCCCTTGGCCTAGCATTCACCCTTTAGAGATCCCCCTTAGGTGCCCCGCTAGTTTGAGCAATAACAGGGCTCTCAAGCCATACATGCTTGCATTGATACAAGCTAAACTCTGGGAACATCCTTGTGAAGAATTCAGGCTCACAGTTGCCTCTTGTCTTAGCAAAATCATAGCTTTAACATCACCTCTACTGCCTTACAATAATGATCTCATGAGGGAGATATTGCAGTTGATAGTGGAAACCCTTCAAGGGTTGAAAAACATGATGCTTCCTACATTTCAAAAGCAGTGCAAAATTTTAGAACTCATGGCAGAGTTCAGCTTTGGCACATTCATGTTGAATTTGGAATGTGATGACTTAATCTTTCAGGTGTTCCAAAACTTATACACTAGCATTACATCAGCTCATCCAGACCGTGTCAAAACAAGCATGCAAAAGATTGTGTCCTTGTTCTTAGAAGGAGATGCTGACATCTGCAAGATACTATGATCCAAATTGTTGAACATTTGGAGAAAGGAACTAATTGTATCACCAGTTGTCTATGATCTACTCGAGAAGTTGGTCATGCAAAACATAAAATTGCTCAGAAGCGTGCTGACTAAGAAGGGGCTTAAAACAATTGATGGAGGAAGCATGAACAAAAGTAGTAAAACCTGCAGCAAGAATGAACTAAGAAGGAGAGGACTATGTTTTATCTGCAAGGGACCTTGGGCACTTAACCATTTATGTCCAAGTGATAGGAAGGAGGCAACAAGGAGATTCCTTCAGATCATGGGGATTCTTCTATTGTTGGATCTATTGATTTTCAGGATGGTGAGCAATAATGTGATATTGTTCAGAGAGGCTTGCAGGATAACATGCATTCATTAGTGCATGAGGAAATTCTACCTAATGGTATTGATGAGGTAGACTCCTATACAACTGAGTACATAGGTCTCCAGGAGGATATCTATAAAGAATATGAGCAGTCAGGTACAGATAGTAGTCCACCAATGCATCTATGTTCGACAACCAGAGAGGATGAACAACAAATTATCTTTACAGGTGGAGGAGGCCAGGGAGACTTGAGTGAGGAGCCAATAGTAGTGAACCAACATGATGAGCATGATCATGAGGGGGAGCATGGCATACATAGTGTGCAGGATGAACCATTCCTAGAGAGTCGGTCAAAGGCTCAAGTTGGAGCTGTGATAGTTGGGCATCTAGCGTAGACAGATACAGAGACATTCAACAGGGTACCAAAATTTCTAGTAGAGGAATTTCGGGAAAAGATCAAGCATTTCAAAACAAATCTTATGATGTGAAAGCAGAGAATTTGGACATTTCGAGACACTATCTTACAGGAGAACAGAAAAATTGAGGAGCTCATAGGGGTATGTGTCGAGTTAGCAACCAAGTTGTCTAGTGTAGAGGAATGTCTCAAGTCCCTCACAAGGCAGCATGAGGAGTATAGTTGGGAGTTCCAAAGCAGCCCTCTACAAGAGTACATAGATAGGGCTTGTAGCACTACCAACCCACCTTTATACATTAGGGCAAGCAGGGCAAAGTTCTCTAAAAAGATCATGTTGGGTGACCGAGTGGAGCAACATGAATTGAGCATCGGGCAGTATCAGCATAGTAGACTTATTCCATGTGCAGGCATTCATGCATTAGATCCTTCCCATGGGATGGATTGGCGAGAGATTATGAGTTGGAACTCTATTGATGGGATGATTCCTAAGAGGATACTCTTAGCCAAGGGCATATTGCAACTTGAGCTCTTAGGCACGAACAATGATGGAGGACCGAGATGGTATCATAACCCATAGGTCCCAGGACTTAAGTGGCGTTGGGATCCAGGTGGATCGATTGAAGGCAAGATTAGTGAGAGGATTGTTTGGGATCCAGAGATCAAAGGATCCATCTAGGATCATTTAGCATGAAGGCATGGGATGACACACTGGTTTGTATGGGATCCTAGTATCAATGTACATATGCTTCTACTATGGATAGAAGCGTATTGTTTGAGGGCAAGCATTCTTTGGGCGGGAGGATTTGTAATATTCCCTTTTCTCGATATAGTCAAAATGAACGCAATCCACCCATAGTATTTACCATGGTATATGCCCATGGTAACTGCCTATGGTATTTTCCTTCATTTTTTGTGGGAAAACAATAAAATAAGGTTTCTAGAGAGTCCATCAAGCCTATAAAAGGGGATAGGAGCTTAGGCATTGGGATCATACGAAGTTGTTTATCTTATTGTGTTTGTTAAGAACTTGGTGTGGCCAGTTCCACTTTGATCTTGGGACGAAAACCCCAAAATGAATTTGTTTGGTGGATCTAGCCAGGATTCACAAAGGTGCTTCAATGTCTTAGATTGGTCTTTTAATGAACAGCCGTGCATGACATTGCAGGGGCTCCAATCTAATTTGTATGGGCATGTATCTTTGTTTTCAGTTATTAATATAAATATGAGGCTGCATGTTTCAGATCCCATTGTGTTAGTGTTTTTTATTGCAAGCATTTTTAATTCGAACACTAAAGTGTGCTAGATCTGTTAAAATTGTTAACTTTTGGGATCTTACACTGATAGTCATGAGTGGTAGGTTCTATGTGCAGCACCAAGCTGTTCCAAGTCCCATCGACCGACACTCACGTGCTTGCTCTTGTGCGTGCTTCCCTGCTTATCTCCTACAATGTTCAACATGTTGGGCTTTCATGAAGTAAGTGAAAATTCAACTCTCATGGAGTCATGGAGACTCCGGCCCTACGTTGTTGTGAAATGAGAGTGCCAATCTCAGCCTCATTACAGCCTTTACAGACTGTTGGTAATCTCCCAACTCGTTATAGCTATTAACGGGGAGCCAACCGCCATCAAGAGTTCAGTTACAAGTCTTTAACGAGGGACCCAGAAACTCCGAAGCCAAGAAACTAATAGTTTTGCGTTCTTCTCGAAACTATAGGCTGGCCAGGCCCATAATCTTCGTCTGACCACAACTTCAACCACTCGGGCTTCTCCCCGCTGCTGCTGCCACCCAGCCAAAGAGGAGAACCAAGCTATTCCCGGCCGGTGCAATTTGTTGGCAGCCCTCTGGCCAGGAGGGCCGACAAAAAGAAAACAAAAAAAAATTTCTTTGCCACGCACCTGCAGAAACTGCACATAAACACATCTACTGACAGAAAACAACAAAATGAAACTAGCAGTAAGTGAAATCAGCTAATTACACACTGCTGCACATAAAAGCATACTGCTGCCAATAAACACATAACACTGTAAACTGCTAGACCGAAATTGGGCAACAAACTAAACAACAAGCTGCAAATACAAAGTTGCTGCAAATTGAACACACAATTAGACACTGGAATTGGAATTCCCTTTTCATTAACACAAACAGAATATATAGAATATGCAGCATCCCTGCCATGGTGGCAGGGAGGCTACACAGCCTTCAACAGTCTTCTCCCGGCCCCAAAACCCTATGCAGCCCTATAGAACCAAAAGACAGCCTCGACACCCAATGAAAGCACATGCGTAATCCCTAACCCTAAAATGAGAGGGAATAGTTTAATGTTTTTGATGAAAATATCTAATAACGGCTGTTCCCTCCATTTGAATTGCATTCCATCACACGTCATTTCACATTTACATTTTGCATTTGCCTTTCCATATCCTCTCATTTACATTTACATGTCACACTTGGACCTCCAACAAGCAGTAACAATAAACCCACCAAGCTTCCATAGAAATTGCCCATGCCTTATGTTGAAAAACTGAGAGGATCTCAGTACAATAGATAAGTTAGATCTTGAGAAACTTCATCCGCAAGAACTGTGTTTTCTTTGGGAAACAAGCAGATCTGGGTTAGGCAATGTCTAATTTGGAGATTTGTTCATCGATGGAGAAATTCGGGATGAGTGCTATCAGAACATTGTACTTTGGGAAATGGTATGCACAGTTAGTCTCTGTTTTTAATTTCTGAAATCTGTTTAGGTCCATAAAAAATAAAATAATTAAAAAAAAAATCAACAATGAAGCTGTACTATGAATAGATAGAGTAATTATTCTTAATGAGGACAACCCCTTTCTTATGTGGGGGAAACGTTGTAAAAATGTACTACTGTACCTTTTTATATGGTTTACAAAACTGTCTTATTTGACAAAGGAAAGAATATAACAGGAGCTTTACATGACTACACTTTCCCATTCATTTCTGATTATGTTCCAGTATGTGTTACTATGATATACTTCCTAAGAAGAAAGGTCTTGGCATTGATTATCTATAGGGACTTTAACAATGTGGCAGATAAACTATCAAAGAGAGCTTTATCTCTTGAACCTGGATACATATCATTTGAGGAATGGGAGGGCAACTTTATTACTGAATTTCACTCTCTTCAATTAGCACAAATTCTCTAATCTACTGTACCCTTACAGGAGTAATGCTATTTTATCATAGCATCAAACAGATTTATGGTCAGCACTTCAAGACAGTTTAGTTCTTGACAGATATATCACTCTCTATATCCTTTTAACTTTCAGATTTTCAGGTCACTATCAGTCCTCGTTTTATAACTGCTTTAATTTTCTCTTAGATGATTTTATTGGAGATTTTTCAGAAATCTTCTTTAGCTGAATGCAAGCAAGTCTGAACTATATAAGCGAGGCAGCTAGCTATTTTTGTATATAAGTCAGAGTCACACAGCTAAAAAATGCTGTCATAATGTAAAGAATGTTGTTATAATCTTGTAAGTCAGTGTCATACAGTTGCTGTAAAGATCAAAGCTGTTACAGCCTATCTGTACTTTTTTTGATTCTATAAGAATAACAAAAAAGTACCATATTGAAAAAAAAAACAAAAAAATGGATAGATCATTTAAAAAATCATGGCAATCCATTTTATAGAATTAATTTTAAAGCTTTTGAAAGTTATCTTACATCTTAAAGACCAAACAAAGGAGAAAATGGTAAGACGAATCCAATCAAAATCACTAAGCCCTTTTCTTACAGAAACTTGGGTTGCCAAAGATAGAATCTCTCTAATGTGTGAGCTTCTAAGAAAAAGCATGGTCTAACCAATCTGTTTCCAAAGTTGCTTGGAAAATCCACACAAAAAATATGCTTAATTTGTTCATTGGTTCCACACTGGATATTTGAAAGGCCAGTCTTGGCAAGTCTGTGTTTGTTTTTCAGCCCCTTAAGGACCTACCAGCAAAGAACTTGGCATCTCCTAGATGAGTACTATTTTGATTTTAAATTATTAATAAGCAAGTGTTTCCTTAAATTTTTTTATTTTAATTCTTTGAAATGTATTTATGCATAATAGTTTATTAGCCTTACTTGTAGGCTTGGAGTGGTTCTCAAATGCTATGGCAGCACTTCCTCTATTTGGGTTTCATTCCCTTATTTTGTACGCTAACAAGGCAAATAAAATTAACTCCGAGGACGGGCCCCACTTATTTCTGAACTGTCCCTTTGCCATCGCTGTCTGGGAGGAAGTCTGCTCTGCCCTCCAAATCATCTGTGATGTGAATCACACCTCCATTTTCGCTTGCCTTAGCTGCTGGTCTACTTGCCACCCAGATTTTCAGGCTATTCCATTTTACATTCTCTGGGGGTTATGGTGCTGCTGGAATGCCTACATCTTTGATAATGCTGCCCCTGATCTGTCTGCTACTGCCATCAAAATTGTTGCTTACTTCTCAGAGATTGGCCCCATTAAACATCAGAATCATAGACGAGTTTGGTCCTACAAAGACTTTGGGCAGACCTATCCTATTGGTTCCTTTGATGGGGCATCGGTGGATGGGTCATGTGGCTGTGGTGCTATCATATCCATTCCTCCTTCCTGGAGCTATAATTTGCGTTTGTCTGCAGGTTTGGGCACTAACACAAGGGATGAAGTGCTGGCCTTATGGGGTACGCTCAGATGTGCATTGTGGCTCGCGGTGGAGGAGATCTTGGTCACTGGAGATTCGAAGGCGACTATCCATTGGGCCTTGGAGAAATCCTCTCCGGCTGTCCTGTCACTCTGCCACTGGTTGGACCAGATCTCTATGTGGGCTTGTTTTCTCTCCATCACCTTCTGCCATATTTACAGGGAGCAGAATTTCCAGGCTGATTGGCTCTCGCATCGTGGTATGGCTGCTCAGCCTGGACTGATACACTTTGAATGCTTGGATCAGGACACCATTATTGGCTCTGGAGCCTTCCCCTTTGCTTGAGGTTCTGCTTTTCAACTTTTGGGAGGTGTTGCTGGACTATTTCTTATTGAACAGATTGTTATTTCAGGCTTTATTGGCTGCTCCCCTGCTTTTGCAGCGGGAGTGCTCTGCAAAAGTCTAATTTGCAAACATTGACGATCCCTGTTTTTTGCAGATATTGTGGTTTATATTTTCTCTGTAATTGTAACAGCTTATATCTAATAAGAAAAAATAAAATAAAACTAACAGAAGGTTCTGCCTATCATTTGGTGCCTCGATTGTGCATTGCCCAAATAAATTGAACAACCACATATTAATGACAATATTGAATATTCTATGTGGTTCAGATACAAAAATTTGTAATGGATGGAAGCGTTTTGAAATGCAGGTTTATGCGTCTGGTTTTAAGATTTTTGTAATGGCTTTGTATTATTGCAGGTATGTCATTGTTTTGATAGCAATGTATAATGTTGGAGATCTTATTGGGAGATGCCTTCCCTTAATCGACATTATAAAGTTGGAAAGCAGACCCTGGTTAACAGTTGCAACGCTTTCTCGATTAGGATTGATTCCTTGTTTCTATTTTACTGCAAAATATGGTACCCAAGGTTGGATGTTGTTCCTATGTATTGTGCTCGGTCTGTCCAATGGATACCTTACAGTTTGTGTATTCATTGTTGCACCAAAGGGATTTAAGGTTGGTTTCTCGCTGCTTCTTCCCTCTGATTTCTTCTGGAAAGTTTAATTTATTATTAACGTTAGCGTTACATCTATGATCCTAAACAACCTTATTTTGGTTGTTAAAATTTGTTCTTGGTTGTGAGATGAATATGTGTGCTTGCTTGGCTTCTCCTGGTCTATGGGACATGTTGCATAAATGCATATAATAAACAGTGAATGGTAAAACAAGTTAATAAACTGTTAGATACACCAGGTTTGGTATCTTGGAAATCACTTACTATGGCTGTGAATCTCCTCTCCTTTTATATGCTATCTCAAATTGGTGGTAGGTCTGGTTTGCAGCAGCATATAAGTCCCAACATTCCACGGTGGTATGCCAATGGTGGTGTCCACAGAGATAGCGGCCCTTTTACTACCATAATAGTTAATTGGTTACAGGGATGAATATGTGTGCTTGCTTGGCCTGATACTCATTTGTGGAATGCGTTGTGTGGGTGTGTATGTGCCAATAAACAGTGAATGATAAAGAGATTACCATACAGTCATTATTGTGAGCTGTTTTGGTCGCTCCTGGACATTTTTATAATTTCATTTAATTGTGTTATTTAACTGTCTTTAGGCTCAGTCAAATAATAGGATGATAAAACTAATATATTACTTCAGCTTGCCCACTAATGAAAGTATGGACATTTTGCAGGGACCTGAACAGAACGCGCTGGGAAATCTATTAGTACTATTTTTGCTATCAGGAGTATCTGCAGGAGCTGCTGGTAGTTGGCTATGGCTAATTGGTAAAGGCTGGTAAATCCTGTTGTCATTCAACTTCAATGTTCTTGAGTTGAAAGTAGTATTGTTGGTCTAAAGATGAAGGCATGGCCAGTCAAATTTCATTCCAAAATATTCCTTGACCGAAATGTTCTTGAGTTGAAAGTAGTATTGTTGGTCTAAAGATGAAGGCATGGCCAGTCAAATTTCATTCCAAAATATTCCTTGACCGAAAGAGTTCCAATCAGGTCAGGGTCAAGTTAATGTTTAAATTATTAGAAATTTGCTCAGTTCTTCCATCTCTATATTTGAACCGGGGATGGCTCTTTCTCATTCTCTTATATATATGGGCATTTAAAATTGCGTTACCTCATCTGCACGTATATATTTTCTCCAGAAGTGGGAAGATACAATGATGTCAACAAATCTCACCGGGGATGGCTCTTTCTCATTCTCTTATATATATGGGTATTTAAAATTGCGTTATCTCACCTGCACGTATATATTTTCTCCAGAAGTGGGAATATACAAAGATGTCAACAAATCTCTCAAACTTCGTTGTGGGGGAGATTCAATTCTGTCCTATTATTATTACCAGAGTCCTTATGGGTATTCTTATGCTTTGGGCATTGTACAAGGGATAACACTATTTTCCTTATTTTAGTAAATAAAAATGTGTTTATTTAATTTTAATTATAAAAGGGATAACACTATTTTCCTTATTTTAGTAAATAAAAATGTGTTTATTTAATTTTAATTATAAAAGAGTGTTTTAATGTGTTTATTTATTTTTAATTATAAAGGAGTCTTTTAACGTCATATGAAGTGAGTTATGTTTTTTTTGGTAATGTGGTATTGATAAGTCAGGGTATTGTAACAAAGCCTATTTACAGATTAAGAATCTCCATGGTAAATTGAGGGCAAATCTTAGATAAGGATGATTACAAAAGAAGAATGTTGGATTACTTTCATAACAGTGGTAGCTATAAGAAGCTAAGTGAGAATCATTTGAAGAAAATCTTGAAAGTTGTCTCTTTCGCTGGTAAATATAATAGCTCTGTTAATTCAATAAGCCACAAGATTATTGAGATCAATTCTCTTACTCCTAGGATCTATGGGCTTTCTAAGATTCATAAGGAGGGAGCCTCCCTTAGATCCATTATCAATACTATAGGTGGGTTGACTTATCTTCTAGCTAAACATTTAGCCAGGAAGCTCAAGCCCCTTGTTGGCCTGACAGATTCCTTTGTTAAGGGTTCTTCGTCTTTTGTCAATGAGTTAAAGGGCTTTAAACTTAACCTTGGTGATATTCTTGTTAGTTATGATGTGGATTCTTTGTACACCAATATCCCTATCAATGAGGCTATTGAGGTGATTAATCACGTTATTGATCCCAACACATCCAAGTTGGTCGAGATTTGCCTTACTTCCACCTTTTTCAGCTTTGAAGGTGAATTCTATGAGCAAACATGCAGGGTGGCCATGGTTCTCCACTCTCCCCTATTGTAGCTAATTTGTTCATGGAATATTTTGAATCGAAGGCATTGGCTTCGGTCCAATTACGACCTAAACTATAGAAAATGTGTGTAAATGAAACCTTTATCATCTGACCTCGTGGATGTGAGAATTTTTTCAGCATCTTAATAGTTAATCTAGCTCCATCAAGTTTACTATGGAGTCAGAGGTTAATAGTAGCTTTCCTTTCCTTGACGTGCTTGTTTCTAAGAAGGATAATGGTTCTTTTTCTCACCAGGTCTTTTGGAAGAAGACTCATACTGAGCAATATCTCCATGCCAATTCCCAGCATTACCCTGCCCAAAAGCCTAGAGTTCTCAATACATTGGTTACTCGTGCTTTAAGGGTTTCAGATGATAGTAACCTCGATAATGAGAAATTCCATGTTCTTAAAGTATTTGAAATTAATGGTTATATTAAGCACCAAGGTCTCAAATCTTTCTTAAAGGCGAGCAATGGTCTAAGGATAAGGAAAGAGCTTGGAGATTGGGTTACCAAAGTTCAACTTCCCCTTATCCAAGGAACAATCGACAAGATTGCTCGGATGCCTAAGAAGCACAAGGTATCTTCTACCTTTAGGCCCTGGACACCATTTAGATCTCTCTTAGATTTTTCAAAGGCCTAGTGGACCCTAAAGACATGGAAGGTGTTTATGTAATCTCTTATTCATGGGGAACCCCCTACATTGGAGAAACATGCCACTCCATAAAACAGAAGATTCAGGAGCACACAAGTGACATCAAACACTGTAGGACTCGCTCCTCAGCTTTAGCCGAACATGCTAAGAAGACAAAACACCACATTTGTATAGAGGAGTCCCAGGTCATTGCCAAGATTGATCATTTCCATCATCGAAAGTTCAGGGAGGCTATAGAAATTGAGAGAATATTGAGTACGTTGAATAAGGACGATGGATGGAACATTAACAATGGTTGGATCCCCACCCTATCCTCCTAATGGTCTTGGTCCTTGCTCTCCCTTTCTTTCTTCTTTCTAGTTTGTTTTTTTCTTTTATTCATTTTCATTTAGGTTTTTTAGCTTAATTTATAAAAAAATCACCTTCTCTTTTCTATTCATTGTGACCATTTTATCATTTTCTTGCCTTGTTATTAAGTTTGAATTGATTTTATGAATACTCGTCTTTTCGAGATATATATATATATATATATAGATATGCTTCTTTCATTTTTAATATATATATATATATGTTTAATATCCAATTATATATGTATATTTATTAATATATTAATATTTTCTTTTAATTTTTATTTTTATTTTAATATTTTCTTGTAATTCAATGTTATATATATATATATATATATATATATATATATATTATCCTGATATTTTTAACTGTTATTTTTATATTAATATATTTTTTTAACTCTTATCTCCCTGATTTATTTTATTTTATTTTTATTCCTTTTTATACCTGATTTATTTTATTTTATTTTTATTCCTTTTTGTATCTTATTATTGCATTCTTTTTGTATCTTATTATTGCATTCTTTTTTTCCTCTTATTAGTCCCTGCCATCTGGCATTCGGCAGGGACTATTGTAATCGATCGGCAGGGACTTAGCATTAGTTTCAAGTTCTATTACTGTGCTATACTGTGCTTATTACAAAGTTTTCTCAAACGCTCTCAAACGCGCTGTGCCGGATAACCAAACTTTACCAAACTTTTATTTCGAACTTAACTTTTGCCATCTTATTTGGCCTCTTCCCGAGGCGGAAGAGGCCCGACCATAGCTTAAATTGGTTTTAAGCCTGCTGCATTCTGGCTAACCGTTAACGGGTTTGAACTAATGCCAGCATTAAATCTGAGGCATTTTATGTTCTTATTGCATTTGAGCTATCTGAGGAGGCTGAACCGGTTGATATCGTTGTTGCAATGTGTCACTCTGCATGCAGAACAGATGCTGTCTTTCTTGCCTCTTTGCTGTGATACATTCCCCGCCCACTTTCCCTTGCTGCATGAATTCCTCGAGCTGCTTCCCTGTGGGAGGATAGGAGCGGAGAAAGACTAATAGCTGGAGCTGGAAGCTGGACCGTGGGAGGATAGGAGCGGAGAAAGACTAATAGCTGGAGGAACGCCTGAACAACTCTCAAATGCTGAGACTGTGGCGGGATTTCTGTGCAGAGGGCGCAGAACAACTCTCAAATGCTGAGACTGTGGCGAGATTTCTGTGCAGAGGGCGCAGATCATTCAGGTAAATCAATTTAAATCCTGCATGTCTATGAATACTTAATTTACATGCATCTACACTGTACAGAGCATTCGATGCTACTTACATATATTTCTGGAAAATATTTATGCAAAATTCAAATGAAACGGATCGTATGATAAGCTTTATCGAGCGTTTGAAGACAATAAGCTATGAATACTTCTTTTACATAGATTTACAGAGCATTCAATGCTTCTTCTACATATTTACTTCTGAACGAATTTCGAATAATTTCATTTCCATAGAAATTTCTACAAAACTACTACAAAACTACTGAAATTATTTAAAGTTCAAAAAATTTCATTCACAGTTACCTCCTTGCAGGTCTTGGTCGCAGCTTTTATGGAGATTTGCCTGTACGCGTATATCATGATAAGTATGTTATAGGCATTATCTGTTTCCTTCGGAATTTTCCATTTGGTTTTGAACTCCCCCTGCCGCGCTCCAGGAATTGTTATTGTGATGGGATCGGTGACTTTATTCTTAGATTCTTCCCATTTGTATGAAATCTTGCCCTTCACACCATTATCCCCCTTCCATTCTTGCTTTAGTTTCCTTCTTGGCCTTCAAATCCTTGAGCTTTTCCACACTCATCTCCATCGCTGTCATTCGATCAGCCAGGTCCTTCACGAATTCATCCCTGCGGAACTGAGCTTTCTCTACTATTCTTTGAACAGCGAATGAATCCCCACGTCCTCCTGTGGTCTGTCGAAACCTGCGAATGGTTTTGTGAGAAGGAGTTGTCTCCATCTCCATTGCTATACGATCTGTGCAGGCAAAGGTGAAGGGCTCCTTCTCTATGGCCTTCTTCACATTCGAATTGAAATCGCAGAGCCATTTCTTTCTGATGGCAAAGAAATCATCCTCCAATGGAAAAGGATTCCACTCTAGGTCTAGGTCTGCAACCATCGATTTTTCAAATATGCGTTTGTGGGTTTCTTCAATCCAGGAAGAGGATGGACTTGAGTAGTAGTATTCCACCCAGCTACAGTGCCCCGGCATATTTGGGAAAGGCCATTGAAATACTGTTGCTGGTGTTCTCAGCTGGGACGCTTGCTTTGCCATTGCTGGTGCCTTTGCTAGCCTAGACATTTGTACTGACCACCAGAATATTCCAATCCACCTTCACACAACGGGCACTTTCCAACGGCTCCAAAAAGCATGCATGCCATCGGCACTGGCATTACATTAAAGAGAATCTGTAAGTATATGTCCTTGTAAACAGCGTTAACGCCCTGTGATGTATTTCAGGCCCTGACAAAATTCCCCTCAAACCAAATCAATAACCGGAATTTCTTTTCTTCTCTTTTCCGCCCTTTCCGCACATTGACGAGCTCCACCCTTTTGACGAGCGTATTGACGAGAATGACTGTACAGGAAAGCCAGCCTAAAAGCCAGCCTTAATGGCCATTACACAACCTCTCCTTGAAGTATATAAGTCTACCATCTCGCAAGCAATGAATGTCGGTGCTGAATCCATTATTGTTACCCGGTTGGGGCGGAGGAGATGCTTGCTTGCTCGTGAGGGTGCCATAGACGACTTCTTAACTTCTTGACATCAAGAACCTTTTGTCATTCACAGGAACAACAGACTGCCAAAAAATAGCGAAATACTAAAATGAGAACTTTACAGAGTATCTACAGTAGTCACCACGGAAAACAAGGTTTTCTTCAAGAAATAAGGACTTGCTGTATGAAATCGTGTAAAAACTAAGAAATCCATGGGCAAATCAGCCTCTCAGGGTAAAAAATGTTTACAGTGAGTCTTGCAAATATTATCAGGGCAGCGTACCAGTAATGGCGGTCACTGTAATTCCTGAGCGATTCCCTCTGAACTGAGCTATTCCAACGCAATAACACTTAATTACGGTTACTCTGGCCCAGTGGGAAATGCATGCACTGCTGCTGACACGTGAAATCCATGCAAAAGGCAATATGTGTGTTGGAGCGACTGCTATTCTGCCCCGTTGGATTGGCCCGCGGTGCCGTTGTGAACCGACGATCTCCATCTGCATTCTTTCGGGAAGCTCCAACTCTTGGATTGATGGTGATGGGACATGTGCCACTCAATAATAAACCACCCTCTCATTTGAGTCGAAAATGGATGATAGCTCTAGGCATCCTTGCAAATTCTCTTCACGTGCATTTTCGCTTTGAAAGCACGCACGCAGATTAATAAACCTGTTTATCTCGACCACGAAGATGTTGGGCTTACATTGTAAAACAATTTTAATATATATGAAATCGCTTCAATACTTCTTACATTGATTTCACACCGAGACAGTCTAGCTAAAGATTCATGATGTTATGCTCTATGTCTGCATCACTGCAGGTATGTCTATTGCACGGTTACATTAGTTTCTATTTTTCAAAAAATACAAGAGTTTGAGATGTGTGTTGAAACAAAGAAATGGAAGGAGAAAACATTGTGGACAGATTTACTAAAAACACAATTAATATATTTTTTTACATAAAATTAAAATATAAACCATATAAATAGTACTCATAAAACTAATAAATACTAAACAACCTATCTAATGTAAACTTTATTCCAAATTTGAAACCATTCTTTTCCTGTTGTGCGAAGCATTATTCCAAATTTGAAACCCTTTTCATGTTGTAGGAGTTATGCATCAGTCTCTGATATTGGGATCAAAGTTGAAACTTGGAAATGGGACGCTTGTATTCTTATCAAGTAATCCGATAAAAAGGCAGATCTGAATTTGTTAATGGAGAGTGAAATTTACTTTATCTTTCCGGGGTCATTTGCTTGTAGCTATAAATTTTCGTAACTTTGATGACCAATTCTGATTTTTCTGCCTTCTACAGCTGCGCTTTATTATGCGACCACGCCTTCGAGTAGGGGTCAGAGTCGATCTGGTTGCTCCATATGACCCTACCCCTAGGCAGGGACTAGTTGCCTTGCAACTCATCTTGTTTATTTAGAGTTATACATAATATAATTAATTTTTGATATATTTGTTAGTTTAATTATGAATATTTTATTTTCTCTGGTTTTTTCTTATTTAATATTATATATTTATTTTTACTGATATCTCTTAATTAATCTTAGACGTTTCTTTGGTTTAATAATGATTTTTATTTAAATTATTATTTAATAATTTTATATTCGTTAGAATTTACCATTACATCTTGGCAGTTTTATTTATTTTCAATGTTAGATCAGTTTTTCCATCTTGATCCCAATGATAAACCACATTTTGTGGTTCTAAACGCGTTGATATGAAATCCTCTAATGTTATTTATCCAAAAACTGTTTATAAATATTTTATCATTTTTTTCACGTAGAAAAAAGTCGTAATTTATATTCATATTGAAATAAATTACATTTTGTAGATGCTTAGAGCATATGCAGATAGCTGTCCATGAATAGGACAAGTATACTCGAAGAAAGAATAAAAACAGTTACAATTACATCAAAGCCTATACTTTTCTGCCCTTCTTCTTCTCCACCCTACGCTAACCCTGTGAGTCAGAAGGGGGAACAATGATGGCCTGTGAGTATTCCTGCGTGTTCGCTGGTGGTTCTTTGTCGGATTCTGATCCTTCTGATCCATGTGTTCGTTTGTTGCCACTAGCTTCCGGCCGTGGCGCTTCCTGCTGCCGAACATGGTCCTCCATTTGCGGGTCTGGTGCTTTTTCTTCATGTGTACCATTCTGTTCCATATTTATATCCGGTTCCTCTTGATTCACTTTATGCTCTGGCTGATTGTCCTCTTCTTCCAGCGGTTCTGTGTTCTATTTGGCTTTTTTGGCTATTTTTTGTTTCCTTTTGTATTCTTTCTGGCCAGTGGGCAAGAATTTTGAAGGTGTCCTGTTTGCCGGCAGCTGCGGCATCTGAATGCTGTGTTTTCATAGTCTAGGGGCTGTATCCTCTCAGTGTTATTATAGATTAATGATATTTTATCAGGCAGCCCCTGACTCAAGTCCACTTCAACGCAAATTCTGGCAAATGTGTATATCCCTCTGCTATTTCTGTCTTCATCAACTTTTAGGAGTTTCCCCAAGGAATTCCCAATGGCATATAATACTATGGGGTGCCAGAGATGTAATGGGAGGTTGTGAAGCCTCACCCAAACAGGTGTTGTTGTGATTTTCATAGTATTTGGGTCGAAATCAGCAAACCAAGGGGTAATAAAGAGACCTGCACTACCCCAAAACCAAGGCCCCTCATTGATGATGCTGTCCCTTTCTTCCTCTGTGTGGAATTGAACAATGAAAAAACCTTTTGAACATAGGTATATATTACATTCTGGTGTCCAGCGGGAATGTATCCATTGATGTAAAGCATCTGATTTTGGCCAGAAACCATTGAATCTACATATTACAGCATGTTTTGTGAAGTCAGAGTGTATTGCAGTTACCTCCGGTATAGTAACTTGGAGCATTGCATGTTCCAGTTTTTGTTCTACTATATGCGGCCCAGGTTGTTCTGGTGGTAACATTGGTTTGTCCTGCATCTTTCCCTTCCCTTTTACTGCATCACGAAAGGAGCCTGAGGTCTTTGAGCCAGATCCATTGCAGCCTCCACGCAGTCTTAGATTAAGGTATATGGTTGTATCCTGACAGATCCCATATTCCTGTAGAGTAAGATGGTCCTGTAAGCTACGCCCTGCACATATCAGGTTCTGGTGTCTTATGGGAATTCCAAGTTGGATTTGTATTCTGTTTTTTAGCTCTTGTATGTTTGAATTTTTGCTGAGTCGCATACAGTAGTGGCTGCCCCCTGTTTGTTTGATGAAGATCTGGATCCAATCTTTATCTTGGCAATCCCCTGTTTTTTTAATTTTTTCCATCCCATGGGGTTTCCAGATCTGGCTGTCCCTTGGTAATGGCTCCCAGGCAGAGCCCCATGGTATGTAGGTGCTCAGATCTACATCATATATTAATAGAACAACATTCTGATATTCTATAAAATGGGTTTTTCCTTCATACCTTAAATATAAGCTGCGTTTTTCCATTCTGAAAGCTCCATTTTTACTGAAAAAAACTCCCTCGCTCAAAACGCTTGTGCTGATCCTAGGGTAATCGAGTTCCTTCTTTTCCTTCACAGGGCAGCACGCAATTTTCATTGCCAAGTTTGGTTTGCACGGAATCGAGGCTCCACTGAAACTCCCGACTCTATAATCTGTAGGGCCAAGCAAAGGCCACACGTTCTCTAACCATTGCATCTCACACGGGTTTGCAGAGGCTGGGTTCAGATCCCTCTCTGAGATCAAAACTCGATTAGGCATTTCATCAAACACTTGTCTCACGTCCTCCTTGGATTTGAAATATGAAGGCACCCATATCTGGGTCAGGAGATCCAGCTTGGTTTTGTCTAAACCCTTGCTGGGCTTACTCGTCTTCTTGCATCCCTCAAGCTTATGAGAGCCTTTCACTATGGTTAGCTTGCCGGAATTTGTCAGATTCTGGAACTGTGCCTTAAGTTTCGTCTTGAACCCAGGGAGCAGATCAGATTTAAACTTTTCGCTCCCGTACTTCGCTATCGCATGAGGGCTAGATCCGCCGCGCTCTTTCAAAGCCACTGTGGCTTCAGAAATCCTCTGGAAATAAGGGAGATGTGCAGGCGGGGGTTTAGAACCCTTGGCAGCCTTCGTCTTCTTTTCCTTCGGGTTTTTCGCCTTTTTCTCCTTTGGTTCCTTCAGGAGCTTTTCTTCAGCCGCTTTGACAGCTTCATTCGCCACGGGCTTGGCAGGGACGGTATCCGCAACAGGATCAGTGGAGGCCATGGATAAGAGCCGAGTTCGCTGTTTTTTTCAGAAAAATATCACACCCCCATAAATATTTTATCATTTATAAAATATGTTTTAACAATTAATAAATTTATCCAAGCAATGAGTCTTTAAAAGAATTCCTAATTGTGAACATCTTTGTGGTGGTGTTGATAATCTACAAGATAGTAGAAAAAATAATTCACTTATAGAGAAATGCCACATGTAAAGATAAATTTAATCAAGAAGTAAGAATGTTGGCATTAGACAAGAATGTTGGTATTGCATAAAGATAATATTTTTTCGAATATTATGTGTATATGCAAAGTTACAAATATTATCTTTGTATATAATAATGAAGATTGGCAACATATAATAGGGTGTTGGCATTATGATATAGGTGTTGTTCTTGATGGCAACTCACTCAGATGAAAGATCACAGTACGACAGGTTAACAACAAAGAATTACATATCAGACTATACAGAATGAAGAAAGAGAGGTATATGCAGGTTCACCTTGACCAAGCTGCATATACACACAGGTTCACCTTGACCAAGCTGCATATACACGCAGGTTCACTAACTACAAGTAGTGTATATGTACACACACACTTTCATAGAAGGAAAAACACGTATACCATGGAAAACTAAGATTTTGGTCCGAGGTATTTGGTCCATGGTATTTTGATCCATGGTATTGGTCCAAGGTATCTGGTTCGAGGTATTGACCCTAAGTATTTGGTCCAAGGTATTGGTCCTAAGTGGTTTTGGTCCATGGTATTGAGAAAACCCTAAAATTATAAAAGGAGGAAAAGATCATTAGGCCAAGTGTACAAGTATCGAATATATGATGAAGTGTGAGATCTAGTATGCAAGTTATTGGCTTATGGAGCTGTGCTTGATCTGAACCAAGGATGAACCTTAGCGGTTGATGAAGGATAAGATCTAATGATGGATCAAGATCTTAAGGCTTGAAATGAATTATCATTATGTGGTTTGATCATGTATAGTCTAGATCTAAATACTGACGCATGTGTTATTATGTAAATATTATGATCTGGGTATAACTGAAGTCTGGAATAGCTGCAGAATTATGAATTAATATTTGCAGATGTATACGCTGGTTGGCTTTGAGAAAAGCACATATACACGTAGGTTCGACACATGGAAGTAGAGTATACCTTATAAAGTATGTTTCAGTTGTTTCTGTTTGCTGTTGCAGAGTTCTGGGTTTTGGTTACTGTATTCTGGTGATAGTGTTCTAAATGATCAGATTGATTGTGATTTAACGATCGGTTGTCAAAGTGATTGATTGATTTGGTTGTGGTTGATTCAGAAAGTGATGATTGAGTCTTAGTGATTGGTTGATGCAAATGTATTTGATAATTGAATTGCAGTTATGATGTTGTTGATGGATCCAGTCTGAAAATTTATGAAACATGGTCCTTGGAAGAAGAAAGAAGGTCGTAGCCTTCTGTAGGTCGCCGCCTACGTACTAGTAAACATATCAGCTAGTACAAGAGTTAGGGGGTTGTAGCTCCCTTCCAGTAGAAGCTGGAGAATGAGAGAAGGTTGTAACCTTCTGCAGGTAGAAGCCTGCGTACTGGTATAAGTCTACACCAGTACAAGATTGTAAACAGATTTTCTTATTATTAAAAGAAGACAGAGACGACAGCAGTAGGTGGTTTTCACCCACATTGGGTTTCCACCTTATATCTTGGTGTTCATGTGTGTTGCTTATGTGTGATGCTTTATTCTGCTTTTACTGCACTGTTTAATAAATCTCTGATATACTGGTTAAAGTTCAATGCATGATAAATTGGGTAAATCAAAATTTCTTGCATATACATTGGTTGCTTTAAGTACAGTCACGTATACACGCTAGTTCACTTAGCTGAAGTAGCGTATACAAATCTGTTTGGGAAATTAAATTATTGATCTGATAATACTGATTCACCCCCCCTCTCAGTATTATTTCCAACAATTGGTATCAGAGCAGGTCCTTCAGAAGAAGCTTGATCGCTTGAAGGGAGATCCATCATCATGAGTAATCAAGAAAGCGTGGGATCCATAAGACCGCCAATCTTTGATGGGAGCAACTTTGTTTATTGGAAGATAAGAACCAGAACCTATCTACAATCACTTGGAACGGATGTCTGGGAAATCGTGGAAGAAGGATATACATTTCCATAAGCAATTCCTACAGATACGATAGATAAAAAGCAATATGAAACCAATGCCAGGGTTGTCAATACATTATTGGGAAGTCTGTCACAATCAGAGTTTGTCAAAGTTATGTAGCTCAAATCAGCCAAAGAAATATGGGACAAAATCGTTCTAAGCTATGAAGGAGACTCTTAGGTAAAATGTGCTAAACTGCAAACTCTCAGAACTCAATATGAAACTCTTAAGATGCTCAATGATGAAAGTATAGTCAGTTACTTCTTACGTATAGATGAGGTTGTTAATTGTATGAAGAATCTGGGTGAAGAGATAAAGGAAGTTACCTTAGTTGAGAAAGTTTTAAGATCCTTGTCTGCTAAATTTGAATCAAAAGTATCTGCCATAGAAGAAAAACAGGATCTACAGACTATCACTATGACACAGCTTCACGGAATCTTAACTGCCTTTGAGATGAGAAAAGGAGGCCCATCAGATATGAGAGAAGCCGCATTTAAAGCTTCAGCAAAAGGAAAGGAAGAACTCAATGAATCATGACATATTTCAGAAGAAGAAGATGAAGTAAACTTTGTCAAGAAGCTTCAATGGGGTTCTGAAAGATTTAGAGGTAAACTACCCTTCAAATGTTTTGCCTGTGGTAGAGTCGATCATTATGCTGCCAAATGTCCTCATAAAGATAAATATGATAAAGGGAAGGAATCTGCAAAATGGAATAGAAAACAAAGTGTAAGTAAAAAGAGTTACTATACTCATGAAGATAGCGATGGTTTATCAAATAGTGATGAAGATGAAAATAATAATGACTATAGACTTCTAATGGCTTATGATGATGATAATTTTTGGGATGCTTTAGAAGAAGATGACCTTCATGAAGAAATCTCTAAACTCAAAATCTGTTTAGAAGAAAAGAATATGATTATAGATACCTTGACATACCAACTTGTTGAAAAAGAAAAACACAATGAAAAACTAGAATGTGAAATTGTGGGTCTAAGAAAGGATCTTGAGAAAACAAAATCTCTCAATCTTAGATTTGCTAAAGGATCAGAAACCTTAAATGAAATTATCAAAGTGCAGCGTTCTCCTCTGATAAAGACAGGTCTTGGATATACTGAAGAAGCATCTCAATCACAGAAGCCGTCAACCTCCACTAAAAGCTATCTTGATGCAGCAAAGAACAATGAACAATATGACAATTGTCAGCAAAGGCATAAAGCAAATCACTAGGTAAATCAGGCTCAATTTGCTTCAAGGATGAACAGAAGCCACAACCAACCTCAGGTAAATCATATTCAATTTTCTTCAAAGATGAATATCAATAGAAACTACAATCACCAAGTCAATAGATTCGATAATCGCAGGAACTTCTTTAATGGTCAATGTTTCTCATGTCATAATTTTGGACACAAAGCTGCTCAATGTGTTGCTTACAAAACCATCATGACTGGAGAAGCACGAAATACAAGGAATGTGATAGAGATCAAGAAAAGCTCCTATAATAACTTTTCTCTTCTTGAAAATGAAATAGAATGCTCAATCTGTAACAACTTTGGCCATGAAGAATCTGAATGCAGGAGCAAATTTCGGCCAACATCTCAAAAGGAGAAAACTCCATTAAATCCCAAGATATGGAGAAGGAAAGAACCTCAAACAGAAAGATGTGGTATAGCCTTGTATGCAGAAGGACAAGAAAATCAGTGATACATCAACAGTGGATGCTCAAAACACGACAAGTGACAAAGAAAAACTTCACTCATATAATGTCTTAGAAAAGGAAAAGAATGTCTCATTTGGAAACAACACTCCTGCTGTCAAAAAAAGTAAAGACTTTGTTTTCTTGAAAGAAAAGGTTAAAGCTGGGAATGTTATGTATGTAGATGGCCTAAAGCATAATCTATTGAGTGTCAGTCAAATGTGTGATCAAGGAAATGAAGTGGTGTTTCAATCAAACATATGTGTTGTTCGTGAGCTTGATACAGGAGAAACCGTGATCAAAGGTACAAGAACTCCAAACAACTTATACATACTCAAGGGAGGACAACAACAATGCTATCTAAGCAAAAATGATGAAAACTGGCTATGGCATAGAAGATTGGGACATCTAAGCTTTTCTCAAATAAGAAAAGCATGCAGATTCCAGGCTGTTTGTGATCTTCCAGATATCAGCATTCCTGAAAATACAATATGCAAACCATGTCAATTCGGTAAGCAAACCAGATCTCACTTCATTGAAAAATAAGGGTCAGCTAGTAAGCCTCTTGAACTTGTTCATATTGATTTATGTGGACCATCAAGGAAAAAGTCACCTCGTGGAGAAGAATACTTTATTTTGTTCATTGATGATTTTTCCAGAATGTGTTGGATAGGTCTTCTAAAGCATAAAGATGAAGCATTTGAAAAGTTCAAAGCCTTCAAATCTTTGGTTGAAAATGAATCAGATCGCAAAATCAAATGCCTTAGATCTGATCGAGGAAGGGAGTTCACCTTGGATGAATTCTTTGACTTTTGTGAACAACATGGAATAAAAAGGCAGTTCTCCACTGCAAGGACTCCACAGCCAAATGGAGTGGCAGAAATAATGAACAGAACTGTTCAACAAATGGCTTGAGCTATGCTAGATGAATCTAGAACTCTTGCAACCTTCTGGGGTGAAGTTGCATTTGCCGTCGTAACTATTCTCAACCAAGCAAATGTTCGGGTAAACAACACTCAAACTCCACATGAACTTTGATATGGTAAGACTCCTACTGTAAAATACTTTAAAGTTTTTGGAAGCAAATGTTATATCAAAAGGACTGATGAAAAACTTGGTAAGTTTGAGCCCAGAGCAGATGAAGTTATTCTTCTTGGTTACTCTTCCCGAAGTAAAGGATATAAATGTTATAATAAAAGACTTGGGAAAATTGTTGAAAGTATTGATGTTGTAGTTGATGAAGCATGCAAAATCCAAAACAAATAAAAACCGAAGATTATGACAATGAAGAAGATGGGGATTATTTTCCCACATCAAATCACAATGATTCTGAAGAAGAAACCAATGAAGCACCAGAAGAAGAGATAACGGTAGAAGAAAAGACTCCGTCCAGGTATGTTCAAAAAAATCATCCAAAAACTCAAATTTTAGGCGAAAAAGAGGTAGGTGTACAGACAAGAACTATTACAGAAACCTCAAGCTATCTAGCATTACTATCCTCCACTGAACCTCAAAATGTAAATGAAGCATGCAAAGATGAATGTTGGGTCAAGGCCATGAATGAAGAAATTGAGCAAATTGAAAAGAATAATACTTGGGAATTAGTTCCTAGACCTCATGATAAAAATATCATAGGAACTAAGTGGATATTCAAAAACAAACTTAATGAAAATGGAGAAGTTATTAGAAACAAGGCCAAACTTATTCGTAAAGGGTATGCTCAACAAGAAGGTATAGACTTTGAAGAAAATTTTGCACCTATTGCTAGACTTAAAGCCATAAGGATGTTTCTTGCTCTTTTTAGCTTTCAGAAATTCAAAGTATACCAAATGGATGTAAAATCTTCTTTCCTTAATGGAGATTTAGAAGAAGAAGTCTATATTGAACAACCAGAAGGATTCATTCTTGGAAATGATGCAAAACTTGTATGCAGACTCAGAAAGGCTCTCTATGGTCTAAAACAGGCTCCAAGGGCCTAGTATTACCGCCTTGACAAATATCTACACCAATAGGGTTTTTCAAAAGGGTCAGCGGATAGCAATCTATATACAAATATTGACACTGATAAATTGCTAATAATTGTTGTTTATGTTGATGATATCATTTTTGGTAGCAATGAAGAATCCATGAGTCAGAATTTTGCTTCAGTAATGCAACAAGAATTTGAAATGTCCTTGCTTGGTGAACTTACCTATTTTCTTGGTCTACAAGTTCAACAAAATAAAGATGGTATTTTTTTTTCACAAACCAAATATCTCAAACAGATCTTGAAAAAGTACGGCATGGAAGATTCTAAACTTGTATGTACCCCAATGGTAACAGGATGCAGTCTCAACTCAAATGATGAATCAACAGCAGTACATTAACCAACTTACAGATCCATGATTGGTAGTTTGCTTTATCTAACAGGTACCCGACCTGACATCATGCATGCAGTAGGAATAGTTGGAAGATTCCAAGCAAATCCAAAGGAATCACACCTTCAGGGGGTCAAAAGAATTTTCAAATATCTTCAAGGGACACAGAACTTTGGTTTATGGCATCCAAGAGATACAGATCTTACTTTTCATGCATATATAGATGCAGATTGGGCAAGAAGTGTTGATGACAGAAAAAGAACTAGTGGTGGTGCATTCTATATGGGTTCCAGGTTAGTGTCTTTGTTCAGCAAGAAACAAAGTTCAATTGCGTTATCTATAGCTGAAGCAGAATATGTGGCTGCTGCATCTTGCTGCGCACAACTACTTTGGATGATGCAAAAATTGCAAGACATTTAGATCACATGCACTCCACCCATCTCCATTATATGTGATAATACAAGTGCCATCAGTATTTGTTAACTTCAGGTATGTTCTATGCTAGAGCAATTTATTTCAATTTACAAAGTTAGCTCATTATCTTTTCCAGATTATCAATCACATCAACATTAAAGTAAACTACAGATAGAACATAAATATAAATTGCAGAAAACAAGCCAAGACAAGAGGACACAGGATGTGGTGCTAGCCAAGGACAAACCCCACAATGTGGGGAAACCCTTGATCAATTCCTCTTTTATGTTCTTCAAAGTTCAGCAGAGAAAGTGAGAGAGATAGTACATTTACAATAGAATTCATCACTTTGGCTTTTGATATCTGCAAAGATCAGTTGAAGACATATTACTTCAACTGATTCTCTAAGGTGACTCCTCCACCCATCATAGTGCTGCATCTCGTCCATTTGCTGCACTTTACCGTGTAGTACGATCATGCTGCATCATGCATCATCATGCTGCTCATGATCTCATACATCACTATGCTACCCATGATCTACATCATGTTTCCCATACATTATGCTGCCCATGATCATGCTGTCCATGATCTCATACTTGTCATGCCCATAGTGCTGCATCTTTCATCATCATTGACCTTGCTATGAATGCAATTATGCCCAGAACATGTTTATGTCTGGGTTATATTTCGTACCGAAATCCTCATTAGACTACCATCAAGACCATGAGTACAATTGAGATCATGACAGTTTAGAACTGTAACTAAGATTTCATTGCATCGATGTCTGATGTAGCTATGCCGAGACTGTGTCACTATGATCCATGCGAGGATGTTCTATACATATATAATGAGGCTGCTAGGAGTCAGGTCCAGATATTTTCACTGAGATATCCACTGCTAGGAGACAGGTCCGAATCTCTTTTACTGGGATATCCACCGAGACTTTTCTTGTCATGATTATGCCGAGACTGTGTCTCTTCATTCCCAGATATGCCGAGATTGCGTCCTCCTGTCATGCGTATGTCAAACCTTTATAATCTGGAGTCAGACTAGCCCACGTTGTAATATATTTTGCTGCGTTAATTTGCCAGCGTATATGATGATATATATATGCCATGACCTGTGCATAAGTGTACTGCGTATTAGTGTCATGACTAGCGTATTAGCTCCTCATTATATATATCATTGACAACGTATATGTGACTCTATTAACAACGTAATATCCTCATTGTTTGCCAGCGTATATGTGTCTCTATTAAGAACGTAATAGTCTCCATCATGAATAGCATAATAATGTCTTCCTTACTGCGGCTAAGTGTCTCCATTTCCAGTGTGTAAATCTCTTCCTTGATCTGCAGCTAAGTGTCTCCAATACTGCATTGGATTAGGGCATCATCTTAGAGCATCCTTCATTAGTGTCTCTCTTTCTCCAAAAACCCAAGACGTGGAGAGGAGATCACATGAAGAATGTGTGTATTTCCAAATGACCTCAAGTCCTCTTCAATTTATACTAAAACATAGGTGATGAATGGACATGACTATTGGGCTTCCAAGCCTACATAAGATGCTGGCCGACTTGACAATTAGTCTTATAATACAAATAAATTCATAACTTCATAAATACTTATCAGAATCAGATGATTTTTAGATCAATCCTACACCTCTCGATGAGAGGGATCCAATAAAAATATCAGCTGCCATAAATAAGATGAACCACATGGATTTTTGCCCTAGTTGCCAAATTTAACACTCCCTCTCAACTAGGGAGAAATCCATCTGTTGATCCATATGTCTAACTGTACTATCTCTGCCATCAGTGCCCTACACTACTCTGCTCAGCTCTGCTGGTTCTGCTCAACTCTGTTGGCTCTACTCAGCTCTGTTCAGCTCTGCTAGCTCTGTCGGCTTTGCTCAGCTTTGCTGAACCATGAAGAAGAAGTATTGATCGAGAATGTCTGATACCATTCTCCACTGACCCGAAGTCAGTCTCAGAGTGCGTACCAATGGTCCCAGACCAGTCTCAACCGACCTAAAGTCAGTGTCATAGTGGGTACCACTCCTATTACTGGTCCCATACCAGTATCATTAGTCTCAAAGAGTGTACCACTAGTCCCAGACTAGTCTCAACCGACCCGAAGTCAGCGTCATAGTATGTACCACTCTCACTAGTCCCAGACCAGTCCTCCACTGACCCAAAGTTAGCCTCAGAGTATGTACCACTGGTCCCAGACTAGTCTCAACTGACCCGAAGTTAGCATCATAGTGGGTACAACTCCTACGACTGGTCTCAGACCAGTATGATCCCAGATCAATGAAGGTCATCCTAGCATAGGGAGTATGGTAGATACAGCGATGCATCCATCGATACTACTATGGTCCCTATCCTCATTTCCCTGCTCATTGATCAGATGAGAGGTACTTCCCATGAGTCCTAGACTGCATGGGTAGGATGCCTCGACAGGAGAACTAATCAATCCTGTCCTCACAGGAGAACTAATCATCCTGCTACACAATCGCCATGGAGAACACATCATCCAGGCCTCACAGGAGAACTAATCATCCTGCTACATAATCGTCATGGAGAACACATCATCCAGACCTCACAAGAGAACTAATCATCTTGCTACACAGGAGAGTGAATCATCCTGTCCCACAAGAGAGCAAATCATCTTGTCCCACAAGAGAGCGAATCATCCTGTCCACAGGAGAGCGAATCATCCTATCCCACAGGAGAGCAAATCATCTTGTCCCACAAGAGAGTGAATCATCTTGTCCCACAAGAGAGTGAATCATCTTGTCCATAGGAGAGCGAATCATCCTGTCCCACAAGAGAGCGAATCATCTTGTCCAAGTGTGCAACACCAGGGGAGGGTGAGTCACCCTGTGGTTGTATGTTGCTCCAGTAAGAAACGCAAGCCCCCAGAGCTCCTAGAGCTCAATGTATGCAACATGCAAGACCCTTTTACAAGGGTCTCTCGACGACTCCAAGTTGTTCGGGAAAATCACAAATTTGATCTTTCCCCCCCGGGGCTCTGACAAAGTGTAGCGACCTGTACATCATCTTAATGTGATGGAGCTTCCTTGCTCATCAACTTACCATATCCCAGATAAGGTAGTATCTGATGTCTATCTGTTGGAGCAATCATTGAATACATGATTCCTCAATAATCGAATCCCACCTCTGGTTGTCACAAAGAATCACAGTGGTATTCATCATGTGTACTCACTGAAGAGTTTCTGCAACTAGGCAACTTCATACGAGGTCATACTCGTAGTTATGTGTCCGGTCTCGGCGGTACTTATAACAACCGACTTTTTCTTCCTGCTCATCCATGATATCGAAGCAGAATCGAAAGAGAACCAGCACTGAGAAGTGCTCTAGTGATCCTCCACATTGCCTGCCCAGTCAGCATTCAAATAATCATGCAGTTTTCATATTTCCGACAGTGTATCTCGATCCATGAGAGATTGTGCCTCGAAGATATCTCAGAAGATTCTTGGCACCAATCCAGTGAGGCTCAACCAAATAGGAGCTCACCATGCTAACTGTAAAACATATTTCCGGACAGAGGTTCACCAAGAACATCAATACGAATGAGTTTATGAAACTCAGAGGCATTTCCCAAATCTGGTCCGACATCACTACCATATAACTTCTGAAAGTTAAGATCCTTGAGGTAGTCACAAGCTTGCAGTTTATCTTTCCACATTCGGAATCCAACTCCCTCTGTCTCCTACAAATGAGAGAGTCTGCACCTGTCAGACATAGGTTCCGGTATGAGAGGTCCATCATCCACAACCTTCGAGTAATGGTTTGGATCTGTTTCACTCCTAGTGAATCTCAGCTTCATCAACAGCTATCAATCCTCTCATACTATGCCTAAGGTGTTTTGCTTCAAGCCATAGAGGTCTTTCTTCCACCTGTATACATGAGATTCCCGATCATGAATCTCAAACTCCTCGGGTTGTTCCAAACCTGTGGACCTGTTGCATGAGGGGAATGGTCCCCCTCATAAGATTTTCCTTCGGTACATTTCAGACATGTACCTTCATGCTCTTTTTGAATTCAGGCATCCCTTTCCATCGATGAGTGCCACCCTGTAACCTTTGACTTCCATTGCTGAAATGGACACCAGGTTCTTCTTGCGATCAGGTACATAAAAGAGATTCTGTAAATGAATTGAGTTACCCCCATTCAGTTGAGAGATAACATTCCCAACATCCTTTCCAGGATAGGTAGCATCGGCTCCAAGTATAATCCCACGATTGTTTCCATCTATACCAAATTAGAGAGTGTACCCATCTATCTGATGAAGTGCCTTGAAGCACTACATTAAATAAGCCAGATTCCCAAAGAATCCGAAGGAGAGGGCCAATATTAGATAACACTTCTTTATCTTATCAGAAACAACATTTGATTTTTCATGCCTGGGGTTCCTTGCTTTCTTTGAAGTGTTGGTCGTGTCCTTGATGACCTGCATCTCTGCTATTCCGACACTCCTTCGCATAAGGGCTGAACTTTTTGTAACCAAGGCATATGCCTTTCCTTCCACCCTTAGATCCGAACTTCCCAATGAAGTGATCTTTAGGTAGGCCATCAGAAATTTCTGCTGTGCCATTCTGATAATATTCTCTGCTTCAACTTCACCCTTAGTGAATTAGAAGAGGGATGAGGAACCCATTGATCCTTTTGTCCTATCCCAACTGTCTTCGGTGATTGCTCTTTCACTCTTGCTTGGGCATTGTCTTCACCTTAGCTCTGATTCCATGTTAACTTTAGGTATGTTCTATGCTAGAGCAATTTATTTCAATTTACATAGTTAGCTCATTATCTTTTCCAGATTAGCAATCACATCAACATTAAAGCAAACTGCAGATAGAACATAAATATAAATCTATAAATCGCAGAAGACAAGCCAAGAAAAGAGGACATAGGATGTAGCGCTAGCCAGTGACAAACCCCACAATGTGGGGAAACCCTTGATCAATTCTTCTTTTATGTTCTTCAAATTTCAGCAGAGAAAGTGAGAGAGATAGTACATTTACAATAAAAGTCAACACTCTGACTTTTGATAGCTGTAGAGATCAGTTGAAGACATATTGCTTCAATTGATTCTCTAAGGTGACTCCTCCACCCATCATAGTGCTGCATCTCGTCCATTTTCTGCACCTTATCGTGTAGTACCATCATGCTGCATCATCCATCATCATGTTGCTCATGATCTCATACATCACTGTGCTGCCCATGATCTACATCATGTTGCCCATACATCATGGTGCCCATGATCATGCTATCCATGATCTCATACTTGTCATGCCCATAGTGCTGCATCTTTAATCATCATTGACCTTGCTATGAATGCAACTATGCCTAGAACATGTTTATGTCTGGGTTATATGTCGTACCGAAATCCTCATTAGACTACCATCAAGACCATGAGTACAATTGAGATCATGACAGTTTAGAACTGTAACTAAGATTTCATTGCATCGATGTCTGATGTAGCTATGCCGAGACTGTGTCACTATGATCCATGCGAGGATGTTCTATACATATATAATGAGGCTGCTAGGAGTCAGGTCCGGATATTTTCACTGAGATATCCACTGCTAGGAGACAGGTCTGAATCTTTTTCACTGGGATATCCACCGAGACTTTGCTTGTCATGATTATGCCGAGACTGTGTCTCTTCATTCCCAGATATGCTGAGACTGTGTCCTCCTGTCATGCGTATGTCAAACCTTTATAATCTGGAGTTAGACTAGCCCACATTGTAATATATTTTGCTGCGTTAATTTGCCAGCGTATATGATGATATATATATGCCATGACCTGTGCATAAGTGTACTGCGTATTAGTGTCATGACCAACGTATTATCTCCTCATTATATATATCATTAACAGCATATTTATGACTCTATTAACAACGTAATATCCTCATTGTTTGCCAGCGTATATGTGTCTCTATTAACAACGTAATAGTCTCCATCATGAACAGTGTAATAATGTCTTCCTTACTGATGTGACTCTATTAACAACGTAATATCATCATTGTTTGCCAGCGTATATGTGTCTCTATTAACAACGTAATAGTCTCCATCATGAACAACATAATAATGTCTTCAAAGAATCCAGTCATGCACTCCAAGACCAAGCACATACCCATCAAATACCATTTTCTACGTGACCAAATGCTTGAACAAAAGGTCAAATTAGAATATGTTCCCTCCAAAGGACAGGTTGCTGATATATTCACTAAACCACTGCCCATAGAGACATTTGAATATCTCAGAGAAAAGTTGGGAGTAGTTGTTGCATCATCCTGCTATTAAATCAAACTTTTTCAGGGAAAGGTGATTATACATGTGTTCCTAAAGTGAAGTCGCGTACACACGTGCGTTTCTGTGGGCCAAGGAGCGTATATGTTTTTCAGGCAAAAAAAAAAACAGTGGGGCAGGCTCTGATATGGGTGCTCTGACTGATATTGATGATATGATTTGTTCATTAATTTTATCTGACTAACAAAGATGCCTTGATCTTTGACCTGTTAACAATGCACAGGTAGCACCGGTTCAGGGGGAGCATTAGCCTTCATGTACATTCAGCATTGTTGGCATTATGGTTGCTGAGTCCAGCTATGGCTTCAGATATTTATACCATTGGCTGCTCAAGTCATGTAAAAGTCTAGGGTGTGATATGTCTTCTCATACATTTGAATGGGTCCTCTTGGACAAATGATGTAATTTATATCCCCACTTTACATGGGATGGATGATGTAATATTTCTTGTTTTTGTCATGTATAAACAATTGGTATATCCCCACTTGGTTGGGTGGATGAGTCAAATTTCGTATATCCCCACTTGGTTGGGAGATGGATGTATGTATGAGTCATTGGTGATAGGAAGGTCATTGGTGATGTATGTATAGAGTCATGTTATTCTTTTAGAAAATATTTTTGCAGACTTTGCTTGTGCTCAGGGGGAGCATGGACTCAATCATGGGAGCTCAATCAGTACATTTCAGCATATCAGAGAATTCAACATGTACTCAGGGGGAGCATGACCAACATAATGTATGTCAAAGGGGGAGCATGACCCTTTGCCCTTGATGTCAAAGGGGGAGAGTGACTTGGTGTTGTTGTTTCCATCAAGTCCAAAGGGGGAGATTGTTGGCATTATGATACAGGTGTTGTCCTTGATGGCAACTCACTCAAATGAAAGATCACAGTACAACAGGTTAACAACAAAGAATTACAGATCAGACTACACAGAATGAAGAAAGAGAGGTATACGTAGGTTCACCTTGACCAAGCTGCATATACACGCAGGTTCACTGACCACAAGTAGCATATCCGTACACACGCACTTTCACAGAAGGAAAAATACATATATTGTGGAAAACTAAGTTTTTGGTCCGAGGTATTTGGTCCCTGGTATTTTGATCCATGGTATTGGTCCAAGGTATCTGGTTTGAGGTATTTACCCTAGGTATTTGGTCCAAGGTATTGGTCCGAAGTGGTTTTGGTCCATGGTATTGAGAAATGCCTAAAACTATAAAAGGAGGAAAAGATCATTAGGCCAAGTGTGCAAGTATCGAATATCTGATGAAGTGTGAGATCTAGTATGTAAGTTATTGGCTTATGGAGTTGTGCTTGATCTAAACCAAGGATGAACCTTAGCGGTTGATGAAGGATAAGATCTAATGATGGATTGGGATCTTAAGGCTTGAAATAAATTATCATTATGTGGTTTGATCATGTATAGTCTAGATCTGAATACTGACGCATGTGTTATTCTGTAAATATTATGATCTGGGTATAACTAAAGTCTGAAATAGCTGCAGAATTATGAATTAATATTTGCAGATGTATACGTTGGTTGGCTTTGAGAAAAGCGCATATACATGCAGGTTCGACACATGGAAGTAGCGTATACCTTATAAAGTATGTTTCAGTTGTTTCTGTTTACTGTTGCAGAGTTCTGGGTTCTGGTTACTATATTCTGGTGACAGTATTCTGAATGATCAGATTGATTGTGATTTAACGATGGGTGTTGAAAGTGATTGATTAATTCGGTTGTGGTTGATTCAGAAAGTGATGATTGAGTCTCAGTGGTTGGTTAATGCAGATGTATTTGATAATTGAATTGCAGTTATGATGTTGTTGATGGATCCAGTCTGAAAATTTATGAAACGTGGTCCTTGGAGGAAGAAAGAAGGTCGTAGCCTTCTGTAGGTCGCCGCCTACATACTAGTAAACATATCGGCTAGTACAAGAGTTAGGGGGTTGTAGCTCCCTTCCAGTAGAAGCTGGAGAACGAGAGAAGGTTGTAACCTTCTGCAGGTAGAACCCTGCGTACTGGTATAAGTCTACACCAGTACAAGATTGTAAACAGATTTTCTTATTATTAAAAGAAGATAGAGACGACAACAACAAGTGGTTTTCACCCACATTGGGTTTCCACCTTATATCTTGGTGTTCATGTGTGTTGCTTATGTGTGATGCTTTATTATGCTTTTACTGCACTGTCTAATAAATCTCTGATATACTATTTTAAGTTCAATGCATGATAAATTAGGTAAATCAAAAGTTTTCTGCATATACACTGGTTGCTTTAAGTACAATCGCGTATACACGCTAGTTCACTTAGCTGAAGTAGCGTCTACAAATATGTTTGGGAAATTAAATTATTGATCTGATAACACTGATTCACCCCCCCTCTCAGTGTTATTTCCAACATAGGGAAGTTGTGCTTATTGTATGACCATTCTTTAATAATTAATACCAATCCTTTTTAATCCCAAATTTATTCAGCAATAAGAATAATGGAAAGGCTTGGATGTAAACATATTTGTATTTAATTTAGCATAAAACAATTTTAACACTAAATTTAACAAAACCTCTCAAGGCTTCAAATCACCTTCAAATATAATGTGTTAAGATGATGCTTAACATTGAATTTATTAAAACTCCTCAAGACTTCAAATACAGTATGTTAAAATGGTTCTATGCTACTCCACAATCACATACTTATATACAATACCCTTAACAAACATCTCCTCCCACTTGAAATTGTAGAGTTCAAATATGCTATGTTAAGATGGTTCTATGCTAGTGAACAAACACACATTTATATATGGTAGCTTTCATAGGAGCATTACAGAAAGATACAAACAAAGTAACAAATATCTCCTTTGTAGGCAAGGGTAAGATATTCTTTATGGCTCAAGGTCAAACAACAACAAGGCTTGAAGCTATTACAACAATATACTCGACATGAGCTCAACATGTGACTTGCAAGAATTAAACCTGGGAGGGGAGGATAACAAGCATTCCTTCCAAACAATTGAGAAAAATCTAATCAATAATTTATAGTTAAAGATATATTATTATAAGGTTCATAAAAAATACTCTTTAGATATTCCACTTTAAGTAAGCACAAAACTTGCTTTTTTCACAACATTTATTCCTTAATGATGGAAAGGATCATTTGAATGTTTACCAATGCTTGAGGAAACTCTCAATATTTAACCAATGGAAGGATCCTTTCATGCTTTCTCGAATGCTACATAAAAATATTTTTATATAGATAAAAAGAAGTTATAAAGAATGTTCTTTAAGACATTGGTTCAATTACTTAGCCTTCAATGTTTTTGGCCAAGCGGCTAGAAAGTGGTGTTCACTTCTATAGATTTTGTGGTGTGAGGCTTTATTTTTGAACTTTTTTTATGCCACATGTTTGCTTTCAAGAAAGATTTTTTTTGTATCAAATTCATATGAAAGTGGCAAGAGGCTATCATGCATTGACACTCCAAGTATAATGTTAACACCATTAATAAACATGGTGAAAAACAAATAAATGTTTTGAAAATTCCCATGATAAGTGGTGGAGAACAAAGTGCCATTTTGAAGATTCCCATCATCAATGTGACTTAATACCTCCTAAAGCATGATGAAAAACATTCATTATCAAATTTTGCTTGAATGTCAATTACTTGGCAAATAGAAATATTCATATCCCTAGCCACATTCAAATTAATTAATTATAAAGTAATTTTGATTTCCCATTTGATGATGGAGTGAACTACACTTACATGTCAAAATTAGAGCACATTTCTATTGAATTCACATACGATTTGCATCTAGTTTCATCTAGATCAACCAAATTATCACAGAGATGATGTGTAACATATCTACTAAAACCACATTATCATGGAGAGGATACTCAACAATTTTTTGTCAAATCCACATAAAACATCCATTTAACTTCATTTTTTTTAAATCCATAGAAAATTTATATCTAACCTCATATGCTTCAACTACACTATCATCAAGAGGATGCCTATCAATTTTTCAAATCCAACTAACATGAATAGTCTAATGGGTGGTCAATATCATGAGTGATTGATCTTTTAACTTTACCACATATTTCTAGAGTATTTTAATCATGACCTTTTGTCAAGTTACAACCCATGATGTTGAGGGTGTGCTTCATCTTCTTTTAGAAACACATAGAATTTAGATGAAGAGATCTATGGACAATGAAAAACTTGAAAGTCCATGCAAACTAGAAGTAGAAAATACTTGCTAGTAGGTTTGATGAGAGTTACATTGATAAACATGTTAGAACATGTCACTTTGGAAGGTAATAATGTCTAGGTTATGTCGGAAGAAACTCTAATTTTATGTAAAATAGGTATATCTCACATTCATCATGGATTAAAATACCCTTGTAATAATTTATTATATAAAGAAGTGAAATTACATTATCCCACATGGTACTTTTTGTACAGGGTTAAAACCTTCATTTGGTATCAGAGTCGAAGGTGGATATATTTTGGCTTCATAAGGACATTCATGTTGACAAGGATTTATTTGGCCTAATGGATGGCAAGATTTGATCACAAATCAGGAAAGCAACATGGCTGATTTGAAATGTAGAAGGAAGCATTGAGCTCATAGTGCGTGGCTAATTTCTCTTGTTTTATAGATATGACATGCTTTTGAATTTGTGGAGGAGACATGCATTAGGGTTTCATTTTTTTGATGTTGAAAGAGGTTAGATTTGTTGGTATAGAGTGTACATCTGAAGCTAGATCATAGTGAGTAATGGGTAAGCTATTTGTGTTGGCACTTGGGTCAATGAGTATCAATGGTGCTTATGGAAATGGTCCAGGGGTTGGTCATGGACAGAGAACGCACAAGAGGAGAGAACTTGGTGGTGGAAAAGGAGAGCAACAATGAAAAGAATAAAAATTGGGATGATGTAAATGGGCATACTGTTATAAGACCTGTAAGGCATGCACACCCTTGAAAAATTGTCAGTAAAGCTTGGCATTAGTCTAGAGATATCAAATATTACAAATATTTACTGAGAAGAAAAAATATTTACCATGAGAATAAATAAATAAGTAACAATCATGAAACACAGTGAACATACTGCACACAATATTTACCTTGGGAAAATCCAAATTCTAGGGAAAAACCCAACCAATGGAATTCCATTAATCCTTGACCAAAACCCTAGCCAAGCCATCTAAGTGAGCCTTCATTGTTCACATCCTATGGACTCATTACAATGAAGTATTCCCATCCATTTAAAGGCTCCATCATATGCAATCCCATAGGTATTCTAAACCACGTGCCTAAAACCACCACTGATGATCCGATCAATCTTTGACTCGTTTCCCCGAGTCAAGTTTACCTAACAAAACTTATAAAGGTTTCCAATAGAAACACATCAAGCAATCCTAGGAAAACATCTCCAAGCAAAAATTCATCTTGAAGAGAACTTCCACCATGAAAATATCTCATTTTAGCCTAAAATAGAGGCAAGGGACTAATTTTACACTTTTTAGAACAAGAAGAGTGAATAATGTGTGATGAAGAAAAGTCAAACTAGGCTTCCTCTATTTATATGAGGACTAACTTGTCATATTTTCATTAATATTACAACCAAAGCCCTAAAAAAAGTTTGCTTAAGTGTTCAACAAGTGTGAGGTTATAATGAGACCTCAATATAGCTCAAAAACATAACAAATAAATGCCAAAATAACCAACACATGTGGGAAATAATGTCCTCCACTATGATATCATCCTCCATACATGCTTAATTATTGGATTCACAATTATACTAAAAGGGGGGGGGGAATTTGAATCAGTATGATACAAATTTTCACTTATTTAAAACATTCAAGCAAAATTAAACACCTATCTCATAAGAAGAACATAAGTTAGAGGATATAGGTGGAAACCCTTTAGGGAAAAAACCACATAACTTATTTTGATTGATTGATCTATGTAGGCACCAACCGATAGAATATTGCACATTGTGTTGTTATTGATGACAACAATGTGTCATTGATGTCAAAGGTGATGTCCAAGAAAAATATATCATTCATGGGCCCAAGGAAGTAGTATGACACTTGGATATCGTGCATAACCTCATCAGGTGAGGTCAAAGGAAGCATGAATTTTATTCAATTTTTGACAAGGTTAGATGACCTAATAATCTTATAAACAACATGGTTGTTTAGTTCTTACTAAGACCTTTCCAACAATATCTCCCACTCTGAAATACTCTTCCTAGATGAGAAGTTATGGCCTTTTGAAAATCAACACCACTGAAGATCTAAAAACTATAAGGCAAAAACACAAATATTAATACATTAACAAGTGCACATTTTCTAGATGGACCTATGGATTAGTGGTTAATATTAATGACAGATAGTGGCCACATTGAACAATTGTTAACAACATTAAACATCATGTAACTTTGCACTGATCAGATAGATGTTATGGTTGGATAAGGATTTGATTGTTAGGAAGTTGTTGACGGTGCTGGAAATTACCAACATATAGGGGGTCTCCCTGATATGAAGTCCCAATTAGACCTCACATAATATGAAGAAGAATCAATATTATTCATTAAATTTATTAATTGATCTTATTCATCTATTTGTGAAAGAGTAAAACTAGTTGGATATCATCAAAGTCTTCATTATCGTCATTTATTCAAACTCCACTTTCTACTTCAGTTATTGATTTTGCAGTTGGGTACAATGTGAATTTCTTAATAGAGTTTCCATCAAATTTATATGTTAGGTCCCTATAATACTAGTGTAACCCCTTATTGTTATTAGTGCAACCCCCTTATTGTATTATTGTGCCCATATAGTCCCCATGTTGTTATTATTGTGCCCCATACAAGCTCACTATTGTTATTGGTGTGCCCCTACAATATTATTGTTATGTAGGCTCTGATTGTATTGGGACCCCTTAGATTCCTATATATAGAAATGATGTATTGTCATTTGTATCATCCAAGAATTGTTCATTTGTGTAATGTAAAGGAGGTTTCCCCCTCAAAGAGGTTTATTTTTAAGTCGTTGATCTATATTTTCTTCTATTTTGTAAGTTGGTTGCATAACATTTGGTATCAGAGCTTTGAATTCTAGGGTTTCGCTGCTTCAAACAAGTCATCGTGGAAGTTTCGCTATAAATTTTTTTTACAAAGTTTCAGAAGCTGAAATTAAAACCCATTTGAGCCTAAATCTTGATGAACCTCGGGTCCTAATTTCAGATCTTTTCTCACTATATTTTCGGAGATATGATCCAAGGAAGTTAGGGTTTTTTCAGTCTCGCGAATTATATCTCAAACAGGTGACCTGAGGAAAATCATCATAACTTTCTCTCTAAGCATCAGATTAAAATTTTGTAAAACATTACAGAAAGATGACGAACTATAGTTTTCTTTCTATCGTTTCCAGATCCGAAGGTCAAAACAGTGACACGTGGCACTTCATACAATTTCTCTCTACTGAACCAGTCTATAATTAGGTCATTGTGGGATATTTGGAATAACTCTTTCTCGGAGAATCCAATATTGATCAAACTTGTGGGAATGGAAAGAGGACTCAGAGGACTACCACAGGACTAAAGTTCAGACCTTGGAGATCCAAAATTACAGAGATACAACAAATTCAATATCGAGCTTCTACAAAGCGAAAAAAAAAGTTTAGTCTTTTTAAAATTTTGCATAAGTTTGGTTTGAAAAATTAGTTTGAAGTAATTCAAAGGGAATAATGAAGCATAATTATCATTAATTGATGCCCCAAAGAAAGAAAATGGAAACAACTAGTAAGCAGCTTGAAAGCTCTACCATGACTCGTGAAGAAGAGGAAGAAATGCAACATGATATATCAAAATTATGAGACCAAGTGCAACAAATTTCACTCTCACAAAAAGTAACAGAAGCTAAGATGGATGGTTTAAAGAAGGGCATAGAAGCTATAATGAATGACGTGGAAGTTAATATTGATGGCGTGGAATCTAAGATGGATGGTTTAGAGAAATGCTTCCTAATGGCGAAAAGGTAGTAGAGGAAACTCATGATGAGAACAAAAGAAACGTTAATCATGATTCCATAAAATCTAATGTTGGATTGAAGACCCACAATGTTCCAAAGATTGTTATGAGGAATTTTGATGGCAAGGATCCCATAACATCGATACTACAGATGGAGCAATATTTCGATTTCCATAATGTGCAAAACACACAAAAGGTACGCATTACAACTTTATATTTAGAACCGAATCAGTTTGTATGGTATCGATGACTTTCCTCTCATAAACGAATTGTCACTTGGTCAATTTTTATGAAGGAAATGATAGCACATTATGAGGATACAAAAAAAAAACATCTTCTTTAGCTAATTGATAAATCTCAAACAAAAGGGTTTAATGGTGGAGCACATTGAGGAATTCCAAAAATTGAATATAAGGGTAAAATATATTACAGAGCAGCATAGAATTGATGTGTTCATAGGGGATTTAGAGGATAACATCCAACATGAGGTTCGCCTTTGGAAACCTGATTCATTGGAGAAGACATTCAAGTTGGCAAGAAAAATTGAAAGAAAAATTATGGCAACAAGGAAGCCTGCCACTCACAACTATAAAGATGGAAGTGTTGCTTCCCCTAGCCTTCCACAACCTACAAGGTTGACACCACAATAATTGGAAGAAAAAAGAGCAAAAGGGCTTTGTTGTAGTTGTGATATCAAAGACACTAAAGGTCATAAGTGTGCTGAGAAGAAATTATTTTACATAGATTGTGAAGAGGAGGAAGAAAAGGAACAAGAAAAGTGAAAAGAAGAGGATATACACCATGAACCAACCCTAGAGAAAGAAGAAATGAATCCAACCATATCTTGTAATGCATTGGAAGGAATTACCACTCCTCAAGCTCTCAATATAAAAGGCCATACGAAGAAGAAAAAGGTAATCGTGTTGATTGATTCGGGTGTAGAAATTCCCACCTGTAGATCACCTGATAATGCAATACACTAAAGCGAAATACTTGATCTACTTATACAACCAATTTAGCGGAAGCTTAATCAAACATGAGCAAGATCAATTGAACACATATAACTGATATGAAGAAATCAATCACACATAACATAGAAGAAATAACCCAGGGAAATCCTCTTCCTAAAACCCCAACTCTATATTATCATACAAGTGGAAATATAGTCAGTATTACAAAAAGAATCAGCTCAAAAGATATCATTCTCTCTTTGCAATATCTCTGCTACTCATAGACAGTCAAAGGCCTCTATCTAACCTCTGGTCTGCCCTCCAAGCCTCCTATTTCTTTGCGCAATTTTGATTGGGGTCCATTGCATCCACTTGTGTGAATTGGCCTCTTCACACACTCACTAACCTCTGATCCAACTACGCAGTCCTGAAGGAGATAAATCCTCATCATAGATGAGCTTCGTTTATAGGAAAAATATTCATCCAACTGATAGTACACTGTCCCTTCTCTGATCTCAACTGGGTCTCTATCTGAACTAACATGCATGAGTTATTCATGAGAGAATCTTCAGTTATCTAAAGTGCAGTAGTTATATGCAAGCATGCATTAACTAACTCAACTCACATTAATTTAAACAAATTGTTTAAATCAAATATAACTGGACTTGACTCAGTTAACTGAGCCAACTAATTACTATTCAATATAGAATTCATCCTTATCTCTTTAATTGATGGATAAATTCCTCAATTAATAGATAAACTGTTGCATGCCCTCACATAGACTTCATGTTTGATTTTTCACAACTAATTAACTCATGGAGAATTAATTAATTTATTTTCAAACAGCTGTTAAGTTCCCTATTTTTAGTCTAGGGACTGACTAAAATAGGAATCCATCCTGAACTGCTAAAAATAGAATGCTATTTTTGGCACTTCCATTTTTCATTCCCTGTTGCCCAATCCAGCTCTGGTACCCAAACTGCTATTTTTAGCACTTCTATTTTTAGCATTTCTTGTTGCCATTTTTCAACACTCTCTCTCAACAAGAAAGGCATTCAACTCGAACCCGATCCTGTACCTTTGGAATATTATGCATGTAACACTTCTACCAAGTGTGGTTGCTCCAACAACTCTCGGAACAAAAAAACTCTCCACTGACCTCTCTGTTGGGCTAGAAACATACTCTGATGCTGAAGCTCTACCTGCTGCTGACAAGTGCTCCCTCTCTGACCTCTAAGATGCTACAACACTCCATGCATCTCGCACTATTGCACACCTCTTTGTGCCATCCTACACTGGTGCAACACTCCTATGCCTTTCACATTGCTATAGCCTACTAGCTCCACACAGTCCTGGGACTCCTACACTGTAGCTCTCTCTGTTGCTCCATCCACATTTGTCTCTACCCAATCAGTTAGTTCTGCTACTCCTTGTCAGGGCTCCTGTAGCAAAGTCGAATCAAAGAGGTTGGGTACCTCAAGGATCCTACCCCTATTCCAGCATTCTTGGGACGATCACTCCACATCGTCCCACCTCCTACCTGGAGGTATGGATGCATGTGATCCCTCTACCCACTTGGCTCAAAATTTCCCCCTTCTGGAGGTCTCTGCATGAGGAGCTGTCTCTACTTGATCTCCTCTCAGCTTTCCCTGTTGTGGCTTCTCCACAACCTCCTGAAGCTACTACACCAATCGTGGCTTTTCCACAATTGTCTGAGAATTCTTCTAGCACTGCATGTTGAGAGGTAATGTACTCTCCTTCTCAACCACCAAGTCTCCATTAGTTGCCTTGCTCCTCAAGGCTTTGCATGCATCTTGTACCTCAAGTGCATACAGTTTCTTGGCTAGCACACCAATCTGTTTCATATTTCCTGCCGTCACGAAATTTTCTGGAAAAAAGAGTTGATTTTAAATCAGCGATATCTCCCTCATCTGAACTTCGATTCAGTCGATTTTTTTTTTTGAATTTGGGTATTTTTTCGCAAGGAATCCAAGTCTGTTATTTGTTTCTGAAAATTTCGTACAAAAATTTCAGATCTTCTCGGCAAACTCTTGGCTCAGAACTCAAAACTTTGAAATCTCCTCTAGTATATTGTTCACCCTTGATCACCTTTGCTTTGATACCATGTAGAAATTCCCACCTGTAGATCACCTGATAATGCAATATACTAAAGCAAAATACTTGATCTACTTCTACAACCAATTTAGTGGAAGCTTAATCGAACATGAGCAAGATCAATTGAACACATATAACTGATAAGAAGAAATCAATCACACATAACACAGAAGAAATAACTTGGGGAAAGCCTCAGCCTAAAACCCCAACTCTGTATTATCATACAAGTGGAAATATAGCCAGTATTACAAAAAGAATCAGCTCAAAAGCTATCCTGCTCTCTCTGCAATACCTCTGCTACTCATAGACAATCAAAGGCCTCTATCTAACCTCTGGTTTGCCCTCCAAGCCTCCTATTTCTTTGCGCAATTTTGATTGGGGTCCAGTGCAGCCACTTGTATGAATTGGCCTCTTCACACACTCACTAACCTCTGATCCAACTACGTAGTCCTGAAGGAGATAAATCCTCATCATGGATGAGCTTCCTTTATAGGAAAAATATTCATCCAACTAATAGTACATTGTCCCTTCTCTGATCTCAACTAGGTCTCTGTCTGAACTGACATGCATGAGTTTTTCATGAGAGAATCTTCAGTTATCTGAAGTGCAGTAGTTATATGCAAGCATGCATTAACTAACTGAACTCACATTAATTTAAACAAACTATTTAAATCAAATATAACTAGACTTGACTCAGTTAACTGAGCCAACTAATTACTACTCAATATAGAACTCATCCTTATTTCTTTAACTGATGGATAAATTCCTCAATTAATAGATAAACTGTTGCATGTCCTCACATAGACTTCATGTTTGATTTTTCAAAACTAATTAACTCATGGAGAATTAATTAATTTATTTTCAAACAACTGTTAAGTTCAAATTCGAATTTTACTTCCTATTTTTAGTTTAGGGACTGACTAAAATAGGAATCCATCCTAAACTGCTAAAAATAGAATGCTATTTTTAGCACTTCCATTTTTCATTCCTTGTTGCCCAACCTAGTACTAGTACCCAAACTACTATTTTTAGCATTTCTTGTTGCCATTTTTTAACATCTGGTAGTACCCATAATTTTATTTATTGTAAGATAGCCAAGGAATTGAATTGCTTGCTATATCCAACACCAAAGTGTCAAGTGATGGTTGCAAATGGAGGAACCATAAATTTCTCTGGAAAGTGCCATAATATCAATCTATCCATGGGAGAATATGTAATTAATAGTTCAATGCTTTCCATTCCAATGGGTGGTGCTGATGTTGTACTAGGAATCCAATGGCTACAATCTTTGGGTATGATAGCTTTTAATTTTCAAGAAATTTTCTTGAGTTTTTTTTGGGAAGGAAAGGAAGTTGAATTAAGGGGTATCACAGGGAAACTGGGAAAGATAATTAGCTCTAACAACATGACAAATCTTTTAAAGAAAGAACAATAGGGTGTAATTGCACAATTATGTTCACTAGAGGTTCCCACATCGAAATCATCTATTTCTCCAGATCTCCAAACCATTTTGGACAATCATTCCAAGGTATTTGAGACTCCCAAAGGCCTCCCACCTATTTTTGATCATGATCATTTTATTCATTTGATTCCAAGAAGTGTTCCCCCAAACATTAGGCCTCACATATATCCATATGCCCAAAAGAGTGAAATTGAATGCATGGTTGCAGAAATGCTAGAGGTTGGTATAATTCAACCTAGTCAAATTTCTTTCTCTGCTCCACTGGTATTGGTGCACAAGAAGGATGGGTCATGGCACATGTTTCTGGATTATAGGGAGCTCAACAAGCTTACTATTAAAGATAAATTTCCCATTCCTGTCATTGATGAATTATTGGATGAATTATATGGAGCAATTTACTTCACCAAGTTGGATCTTCTTTCAGGATATCATCAAATCAGAATGAAGATTGAAGACATTCCAAAAACAACATTTAGAACTCATGAGGGTCATTATGAATTTTTGGTCATGCCTTTTGGCCTTAACAATGCACCTTCTACATTTCAAGGTTTGATGAATTCCATTTTCAAACCCTTCCTTAGAAAATTTGTGTTAGTATCTTTTGATGATATACTAATCTACAACACGTCTTGGAAGGATCATGTTCAACATTGTGACAGGGTGCTCAAACTATTGGAGGACAAACAATTTTATGCAAAATTATCCAAATGTTTCTTTTGAGTATAAGAGGTGGAATATTTGGGTCATATTGTTGGCATTATGAGATAAGTGTTGTCCTTGATGGCAAACCTCACTGATGACAAATCATAGTACAGAAGGTCAGCAGCAAGGAATTGATGATCAGACTATAAGAAGAAGAGAAAGTTCATACACGCAGGTTCGTTAAGCCCAAGTCGCGTGTACACGCAGGTTGGCTTCAACAAAAGCGCGTGTATGTGGAAAAGTACCTTTGGTCCATGGCGGTTAGTCCTTGGAAGTTGTGCCTATGGTTTCAGACCATTGTGTCTCGACGGGCGTGTCGATCCCTAGTTTTGAAGTTGATGGTATTGTGTTACTATGGTTTTGGCTCTTGGTATTGAGCAAGGCCTAAGGCTATATAAGGAGAAGGAAATCATTAGGCAAGTGCATCTGAAATGTCTTGAATATCTGATGAAGCATTAGATCCAGTATGCAGGGTTATGGGTTGATGATGCATTGCTTGATCTGAGCTAAGGAGAGATCTCACCAGTTGATGGAGAACTAGATCTAACGAGAGATCGGGATCAAATGGTTTGAAATGAACTATCTTTATGATGCTTATTCTAGATCTACATACTGACGCATGTATTGTTCTATAAATGTTATGAGTATGACTGATGTCTGGTACAGCTGCAAGTTATGAGAAATTATTTTTAGATCTGTACGCGGGTTGTCTTTGGCAAAAGAGGGTATACACGCGGGTTTGATTCATCTAAGTAGCGTATACATTGTAAAGCTTGATATTTGAAGTTGCAGATGGATCTGATGGTTATTACAGAGTTCTGTGTCTGCTCTGTGTTCTGGTGACTGTTGTTAACAGGGTTTCAGTGATTCAGAGTTTGATGATTGTTTTGAGCTTCAATGATAGTTATGGGTCCAGTATGAAAATTGGATGAAAAGTGGCCTTGCAGATTATGTGTTGTGCTTCAGTGTATCCAGTCTAAAAATTGATGAAACGTGGTACCTGGAGGTGAGAAGATTGTAGGCAAGCACCTACGTACTAGTATCTAAGCTAGTACAAAAGCTAAAGGAGATCTTTGGAGCATTGTAGCAGGTAGCAGCCTGCGTACTAGTAAATGGATCGGCTAGTACAAGAGCAAAGGGGGTTGTAGCTCCCGTACTGGTATAAGACTGCACCAGTACAAATATTGTAAAAGGATTTTCTTATTAAGAAGAAGATTGAGATGACTTGCAGCAGGTGGTTTTCACCCACATTGGGTTTCCACCTTATATCTTTGTGTTCATGTGTGTGGCTCTTGTGTGATGTTCTGTTCTGTTATTCTGCACCTGTTTACTGTTAATATGCTTAATAATGATCTGATGCATTTACTGAAGATTAAGCTAACTGAATTATAAGATCTCTGGATATACGCGAGTTTCATTAGAAACAGTAGCGTGTACACGCGGGTTCACTTAATTGAAGTAGCGTATATGTTTCTGAGTATGAAATTGAAAAGTTTGATTGATCTGATAATACTGATTCACCCCCCCCTCTCAGTATTATTTCCAACAATTGGTATCAGAGCAGGTCCTTTGGTAGAAGCTTGATCGCTTGAAGGAGATCCGTGGAACAATGGGAAAGAAGCTTAAGAAGAAAGCTCATAAGAAGAAGAAGACATCTCAGAAGATCTATGACAGTGGGAGAGTCGATTGGGGATTAGGTATAAGAAGCTCTTCAGATTCAGAATCAGATTCAGAATCATTATCAGGTATGAATGTGTTATCCTCTGATGTTCCTGCTATATTTCCTTGTGAAAGTGATGGAAGTGATAGTGAAACTACTGAACATGCTTTTATGGGTGAGCAAGAAAAGTGTCAAATAGAGGCAGTGTTTAGAAGGCTTGCAGACAAAGTTAAAGATCAACAAGATCTATTGAACAAAAGGGAATGTGCTTTCAAAGAAGAAGTTACCAAACTAAAGGCCCAAATAGAAGAAGGAAACAAGGTAAGAAAGCTACTCAAGGACAAGGAAGACCAATGTCAAAAATTGCAGCATGAAGTGACATCATTAAGAAAAGAAGTCAACGAAAGAAGCACAACCATCAAGAAACTCAAAGATAGATCCAGCTACTATGAAAATCTTGAAGCTACAATTCCCTCACTAAAAGGAGATCTTGAAGAATCAAAGAAGCAGAATACAGATCTACTCCAAGCTATTGCAAAACAAGAAAACGAAGTCACCAGCTTAAAATCTCAACTAGAATGTGCCTTCCGAGTTCGTCAAATGCAGCAGGATCTAAATGAAGAACAAGAAAAGGAGATTCTCAAACTAAGGCATCAGTTGGAAGAAGGAAGGAAAGATGGAGAAGACATGAAGAAGCAATGTCTAGAAAAGGAGGAACAACTTCAAGTTGAGGTAAATATCTTGAAAGGTAAATTAGAAGAAAAGGATAAACTTTTGAGATTTCAAGATAGTACTAAAGCCTTGGATGATATTCTTAGTAGTCAAAGGTCTCCTGCTATCAAGGCTGGTCTTGGTTTCCATGAATCTGTTGAAGGTGAATCTAGTTCACAAGGTGAGGCAAGGAACTCTAAAGAGAAATCCAAAATGATCAACAAGGAGATGAAAGGTCAATCTCATCATCAACCAAGGAAAGAAAGTCTTCAAAGAAAATCTTTTACTCCTCCTATGAATAATATTGAATGTTATGTATGTCATAATCTTGGACATGTTGCAGCTAGATGTAGAAGAAGAAGAGTTCAAGACTATTATGCGGATAGGTCATCTCAATCAAGGTACTTTAATGGATATTGCTTTGCTTGCAATATGTATGGTCACAAAGCTGCTGATTGCTACAGAAGGAACATGAAACATGTTAGATGTTATGCATGTAACAAGCTTGGACATATAGCAAAGGAATGCAGGAACAAAGGATGGACATCACTCCAAAAGGAGAAAACCTCATCACACTTGAAGATATGGAGGAAGAAGGAAGTACAGTCAGCACAATGTACTAAGACACAGCACAGCACAGACATATCAGACTCAGGGGGAGCTGAAAGTGTAAAACTTCAGTGTTCTGAATCTCACACGCAAGTTACTTAAAGGGAAGTCGCGTATATACGTGAGTTCGACACTGCAAAGTCGCGTATATGTCAGTCTGAGGAAAAGCAGTGGGGACAGGATCAGAAAAAGGATCTGATATGATTCAGTCTATTATTTGCTCTATTGGTTACAGTCTGCTGAGGATGTGTGGAAATGTTTTGTTACTTGTATGATGTCTGGAAGTGTTTTGATCCTAACTTGAGGATGATGATGTTTTGATGCTTATGCATGATCAGATCTAACAGATGGCACTGGTTGAGGGGGAGCATATGCCTTTAGTAATTCATTGTTGGCATTATGGTTAATAATCCTTGGTGATGATTCTTATATGGCTAAATGATATATCTTGCTATGATGTGGTTGTGAGTTGTCTATGATAAAATCTCATATGATTCTTGGGGTTACATAGTTGATGTTCAGATCAGATTTATGGATGATTCTTTGATGATGCATATATGGTGCTTACATGGTGATCTTCATAAGGACAAGAAGAAGTACAAAGCTTGAATATACATCTTCCTCACTTGATGATGGGTCACTCATATACTGCTGTTGTCATATGCATAAAAAATCATACAGTTATGATGCAGGCACTCTTGTGGATAAGGATTGTTGCTGTTGATGATATCAAGAAGTTTTGTCAAATGAGCTTGAGCTCAAGATACATAATACTGATACATGGATGACTATGAGTTCTTATCTATATGATGATAGGTTTATAATTACATATGTTAATTGATGCAGATGTTCCCAAGTAATGATACTTGGATCATGTAGAGCTTGATGAAATGGCTATGGTGGTTTCACACATGATACAATGTGAATGACTCTGAATTCTGTTCAAAGGGATGAATTGATGCAGACATACCTTGTTATAGGTTGATGACCTATTCTCTACAGGACATTTACAGGTTGCTGATATGGAAATTTGTGTACGCGTGTTGTTTAAAGTATATCCGCGTGCATACGCCGTTTTACAAGGGGATAGTCGCGTATATGGTGTACGCGTGTTGCGTAAGGGATATCTGCGTATATACGCTTGTTTATGTGTATACAGACGCGTATATGGAGTTTTTGAAGGAAATCAGCAGGGACAGATGTTGGTTGCAGAAAGTCTGATATGGATCTGACAGAGATCATCTGGCACAGGTTCAGAGGGAGCAGATAATCTTCCAATGATGCATTGTTGGCATTATCTTAAAGCTTTTGGTTCTAGTTCACATTTGATGTTGATTTCAGGAGGAACAAAGGCGAAAGGAGAACAGAAGGATCTCTTGGTTGCTGATCTGAATGGTGATTATCAGATGCTGCTGGTGACTTTCATAAGTCTTGGTCTAGTTATTTCGTCTCTATGTCATATATCTCTTTTGTGGTATCTCTTTCATGGTGTCAAGGTCATGTAACGGCCTATTTTGGTTTCCCCACTATGCCTGGGATGATTGATGCAATGTGATTGGTTGCCATATGTAAACTTTTGATGTATCCCCACTTGGTTGGGTGGATGAGTCAATTTTTGTATATCCTCACTTAGTTGAGAGATGGATGTATGTATGAGTCTTTGGTGATAGGAAGGTCTTTTATGATGTATAGAGTCATGTTCTTCTTGAAGAACATCTTTTGCAGATCTTGCCTACAGTCAGGAAGAGCATGTACAACACACTTCAGCGGTACAGAGATTCAGCATGTACTCAGGGGGAGCATGGATAGATTGGTACACCTTGGCATATACAAAGGGGGAGACTATTCAGAGATTTCAGCAGGTACTCAGGGGGAGTATGGACAGTGGAATGATTCAGCAAAGGAAGAGAATATCTTGGTCCACCCTTTGCCCTTGATGTCAAAGGGGGAGAGTGATTTGGTGTTGTTGCCATCAAGTCCAAAGGGGGAGATTGTTGGCATTATGATGCATGTGTTGTACTTGATGGCAACCCTCTCATAGAAGAATATCTCACTTATGTATAACTGGGTGAATCTTCAGAAGAGATATCATGGCAACCCTCTCATAGAAGAATATCTCACTTATGTATAACTGGATGAATCTTCAGAAGAGATATCAGATGTGACTGATGGAGGACAGCTCAAGGGTGAATCTTCAGAAGAGATATCATGGCAACCCTCTCATAGAAGAATATCTCACTTATGTATAACTGGGTGAATCTTCAGAAGAGATATCAGATGTGACTGATGGAGGACAGCTCAAAGGAATCAGATGATGAATCTTCAGAAGAGATATCAGATGTGACTGATGGAGGACAGCTCAAAGGAATCAGATGATAGTTCTAAGTGTGACAAGTTAGCTTTGCCATCAAGTCCAAAGGGGGAGATTGTTGGCATTATGAGATAAGTGTTGTCCTTGATGGCAAACCTCACTGATGACAAATCATAGTACAGAAGGTCAGCAGCAAGGAATTGATGATCAGACTATAAGAAGAAGAGAAAGTTCATACACGCAGGTTCGTTAAGCCCAAGTCGCGTGTACACGCAGGTTGGCTTCAGCAAAAGCGCGTGTATGTGAAAAAGTACCTTTGGTCCATGGCGGTTAGTCCTTGGAAGTTGTGCCTATGGTTTCGGACCATTATGTCTCGACGGGCGTGTCGATCCCTAGTTTTGAAGTTGATGGTATTGTGTTACTATGGTTTTGGCTCTTGGTATTGAGCAAGGCCTAAGGCTATATAAGGAGAAGGAAATCATTAGGCAAGTGCATCTGAAATGTCTTGAATATCTGATGAAGCATTAGATCCAGTATGCAGGGTTATGGGTTGATGATGCATTGCTTGATCTGAGCTAAGGAGAGATCTCACCGGTTGATGGAGAACTAGATCTAAGGAGAGATCGGGATCAAATGGTTTGAAATGAACTATCTTTATGATGCTTATTCTAGATCTACATACTGACGCATGTATTGTTCTATAAATGTTATGAGTATGACTGATGTCTGGTACAGCTGCAAGTTATGAGAAATTATTTTTAGATCTGTACGCGGGTTGTCTTTGGAAAAAGAGCGTATACACGCGGGTTTGATTCATCTAAGTAGCGTATACATTGTAAAGCTTGATATTTGAAGTTGCAGATGGATCTGATGGTTATTACAGAGTTCTGTGTCTGCTCTGTGTTCTGGTGACTGTTGTTAACAGGGTTTCAGTGATTCAGAGTTTGATGATTGTTTTGAGCTTCAATGATAGTTATGGGTCCAGTATGAAAATTGGATGAAAAGTGGCCTTGCAGATTATGTGTTGTGCTTCAGTGTATCCAGTCTGAAAATTGATGAAACGTGGTACCTGGAGGTGAGAAGATTGTAGGCAAGCACCTACGTACTAGTATCTAAGCTAGTACAAAAGCTAAAGGAGATCTTTGGAGCATTGTAGCAGGTAGCAGCCTGCGTACTAGTAAATGGATCGGCTAGTACAAGAGCAAAGGGGGTTGTAGCTCCCGTACTGGTATAAGACTGCACCAGTACAAATATTGTAAAAGGATTTTCTTATTAAGAAGAAGATTGAGATGACTTGCAGCAGGTGGTTTTCACCCACATTGGGTTTCCACCTTATATCTTTGTGTTCATGTGTGTGGCTCTTGTGTGATGTTCTGTTCTGTTATTCTGCACCTGTTTACTGTTAATATGCTTAATAATGATCTGATGCATTTACTGAAGATTAAGCTAACTGAATTATAAGATCTCTGGATATACGCGAGTTTCATTAGACACAGTAGCGTGTACACGCGGGTTCACTTAATTGAAGTAGCGTATATGTTTCTGAGTATGAAATTGAAAAGTTTGATTGATCTGATAATACTGATTCACCCCCCCCTCTCAGTATTATTTCCAACACATATTGTATATCATGAAGGTGTTAAGGTAGACCCTAGCAAAATTAAAGCCATTAAGGAATGGAAAATTCCCACATCCATAAAGCATCTGCGAGGATTTCTCAGGTTGACAGGGTATTATTGCAAGTTTGTTAAGAATTATGGGAGAATAGCAGCACCTCTAACAACATTACTAAATAAAGATGCATTTTCTTGGCCTTTAGAAGCATCAAAAACCTTTGAACATCTTAAAGAGGCAATGTGCCAAGCACCAGTCTTAGCTACGCTAGACTTCACAAAAACCTTTATTCTGGAATGTGATGCTTCAAGAAATGGAATTGGTGTTGTTTTAATGCAAGAAGAAAGACCCATTGCGTTCGAAAGTCATCCAATCAAAGGAAAGTATTTACACAAAGCTATTTAGAGAAGGAAATGTTGGCAATACTACATGCACTTAAGAAATGGCGACCTTAACTAATGGGAAGACACATCAAGGTAAAAATGGATCATGATAGTCTTAAATACTTTTTAGAAGAAAAATTATCTTTAGAAGAACAAAAAAATGGGTCACAAAGGTGTTGGGTTATGACTTTGAAATCATCTACAAAAAAGGGAAGCAAAATTTAGTTGCAGATGCACTCTTAAGAAAGGATGAGGATGTGGAAGCATTGTTTTGTACAATTTTAATTATCCAACCATATTTGATAAACGAAGCAAGGGATGAATGGAAGAATGACGAAGAAGTGTGGGCACTCATTCAAAAGTTGTAGCAAAATCCCTGTACATTTGATACATTTAGTTGGAGAAATGATTCATTATGGTACAAAGATCGCTTATACCTTTGTAAGAATTTCCAACTAAAACAAAAGATTCTTCTGGAATTGCACACCTCTCCCTTAGGAGGGCACTCAAGATTTTTAAAAACTTACCACAGGGTTAAGAAATATTTTTTTGGGATGGCCTTAAATACGATATTCAAAAGTTTGTGGCAGAATCTTTGGTTTGCCAACAAAATAAAGTTGAGACAATTAAGACCCCAAGTCTGTTACAACCTTTATCCATTCCAAGTCAACATTGGGAGGAGGTTTCAATGGATTTTATCACAAGTTTACCCAAGTCTGAAGGAAAGAGTGTCATCATGGTGGTAGTTGATAGATTTACCAAGTATGCACACTTTTGTGCATTATCTCATCCATTTAAAGCCAATACAGTTGCTACTACATTTATGGAAGCAATTCAAAAGCTACATGGAAACCCAAAGATTATTATAATCGACAGAGATCCCATTTTCACTGGAAATTTTAGGACATAATTATTTTCTTGTCTGGATACTTAGTTAGCTCATAGCTCATCTTATCATCCTCAATCTGATGAGAAAACCGAGATAGTGAACAAATGTTTGGGAGGATATCTTCGTTGCTTTGTATCTAATAAAAAAACACAATGGGTCAAGTGGTTGCCTCTGGCTAAATATTGGTATAACACTTCCTTCCATACTGCAACAAAAATGACCCCATTTATGGCACTTTATGGATATCATCCACCGTCCATCACATCATCTTTAAAAGAAAATTCTAAGGTTCAAGCAGTGGAAGATCACATCGAGCATCAACAATGGGTTCTCAAACTCTTAAAGGATAACCTCACTTTGGCGCGGAATAGAATGAAACAACAGGCAGATCAAAATCATAATGAAATAAGTTTTGATGTAGGTGATTGGGTATTTCTATGACTACAACCTTACAAACAAATGTCCCTCAAGCAAGCTAAGAAGGATAATAAATTATCACCAAAGTATTATGGTCGGTACAAGGTATTACAAAAGATTGGTACTATGGCATCCAAATTGGAGCTTCCTGCATATTCCCGAGTGCACCCAGTTTTCCATTTTCATGCTTAAAGAAGGTTATAGGTGAGAAGATCCCAGTTCAAACAATATTGCCAGAATTTGACGAGGAAGGAAAAACCATATTGGAACCTGAAGCAGTCACAAAAATAAGAAATCGACAGCTAGGAATCGATCAATTTCAGAGTATCTCATCAAGTGGAAGAACTTACCTGTTGAAGGTTCCACATGCGAGGATGAGAATTTTATACAGAAGCATCCAAAACTTCTCAAGCGTGAGGACAACACTTTTTGAAGGAGAGGGGCATGTTAGGTCCCTATAATACTATTGTAACTCCTTATTGTTATTATTTCAACCCCCTTATTGTATTATTGTGCCCATATAGTCCCCATGTTGTTATTATTGTGCCCATATAGTCCCCATAGAATCCCACTATTGTTATTGTTGTGCCCCTACAATATTATTGTTATGTAGGCTCTGATTGTATTGGGACCCCTTATATTCCTATATATAGAAAGAAGGTCTTGTCATTTGTATAATCCAAGAATTATTCATTTGTGTAATTTAAAGGAGGTTGCCACCTAGAAGAGGCTGATTTTGAAGTCGTTGATCTATATTTTCTTCTATTTTGTGAGCTGGTTGCATAACATTATACATATCACCAAATCGACAACTTATGAATGCATTAGCGGTAGCTAGCCAAGTTCTACCAAGGATCAATGGATGGCCTCCTAAATTATTCTTGGGAGTTAAAATCATAAAATCAATAAGATATTCCCAAGAATATAAAGAAACAGACACATCTTCTAATATATCGTTAGGTTTAATAACAGATCTATCTGCTAATTGCAATAATGTAGGGGTATATTGAAGATTAGGAAGCTTTAATTGATCCATAGTTTGTTTGCTCATGATATTGATGGTTGCTCCTAAATTAATCAAAGTGTTTGGAATCTCAATACCATTGATGTGAATTCTTACAATAGGGATACCTGGATCTAGATATTTTTGAACTATTGGTTTCCCCATCATAATATCAACAATTTTTCCTACCAATTGATTTTCTTGACATCTTTTTGTTTCCTTCCTGGTTTCCTAATGCATAACTCCTTAATGGTTTTTTCAAATATTGGTATTTCATTTATAGCTTGAAGTAAAGGAATTTTGATGCAAACATTCTTTAGTTCATCTAGCATATCATAATCTGGTAAAACAATTTTCCTTTATATTCCTTTATCAATTTTGAGCCTTTTAGGAAAAGGTGGATCTTGTAAGGAAATAAAAGGTTGTTCTACTAGAGGAATTGTAGGAGTTGGATTTATTTGGTCATCCTTCAAATGTATAGGAACATATTCCTTTGGAGGGGTCTTTTCTTGATCAAGAATTGTATCTTTTTCAAGAACCTCATCCTCTTTAGATTTTTGGATGACAACTGTTAGTGACTTCTTTTTCAAAACCCTACTAGATCTAAGTTGAACATCATTTAGACCTAATGGGGCTATCATACAAGCTTGAAAATTTTGACCTTCTATATTATAGATAACTTGTTGATTTTTATTATTTGGATTTGGGAGTGGTTGAGCAGGTAGTTGATTGGATTTTTGAGGAAATGGAGTGGATGGTAATGAAAGTTGTTGATTTGGTGGTTGGGCTTGAAATTGAGGGGGTTGGTTTGGTTGAGGAGGATAATATTGAGGTGGAAACATGGATAAGATTGTTGAAACTGAGGATATTGAGGATTTATGCCATAAGAATTTTGCCAACCTTGTCCCCAAGATGGATTTTGAGGTTGTGGAGGCCAATATTTCCAAGGCATAGGTGCAGTCCAATTATTTTGTGGTTGTGCATAGGATTGGTATTGAGTGTTGAAGCCTTGTGTCATATTTGGTTGTTGGGATTGCCATGGTCTTTTAGCAACAAAGCAAAGTGATTATGCTTGGCTTGTTCCAGGTTCATCCTGAAAGGCAACTTTAAGACCAGGTATTGAGGGACACTCCCTTGTATCATGATTTTCAGCACATATGACAAAAATTTCTACATTATCAAGAGGACATTCTCTCAAATCATGTTTCTTCCTACACCTAGGACAAAAGATAGATAATGCAACATTTTCAACTTTTTGCTTTTTTTTTTGTATTTGGAGAGCATCTAGTTGTTCACTAAGATTCCCAAGAATGTCTATTTTGAAGTTATCAAGAAAATTATCTATTTAGGATCTACTCACCATTCTAGTTGCAGATTTACTAAATATTGACATGACAAGGTCTCTTGGATTATTACCAGTTCTAGCCTTGCCTCTTGAAATATGTTTCACAAATCACAGATTTAACCAAATGAAAGTTGAGAAATATCTCCTTTTCCCATTAGGTTGAGAAGGTCAATCCACTTATCTCTTATAGATTTTAACAAAATATCTTTTAATGTTTCTTCATCTAGTTCATTCATCCTAACCCTTTTAACATTGTAAACAAACCTTTCAACTAAGTCTTCAAGGCTCTCATCCTCCTTTTGCATCATCTTAAGCACTTCATCCTTAAGATTATGGGCTTACAATAATCTTTATATTTTTCTAGGAACACTCTTTTCATTTCTTCCCATGTTCTAATACACTATGTCCCTATTCCCATGAACCATTTAAGTGCTCCATCATTTAGAGTAGCTAGAAATAATTTCAATTTTTGAGTATCAAGTAAATAATCATAGGATCTACATAATACTTCAAACTCAAAAAGAAATGTTTCTGGATCCTCAGTTCTTAAGCCATGAAAATTAGGAAGAATAGAAGGTGAGATATTCTTCATTATGGTTGTGGTATCTTCATCAAAGATAGGAAATCCATACAGATCTTGTTCTCCCCTACCTCCTCTACCACCTCGTCCTCTATTTCCTCCTCTACCTCTTCCACCTCCAATCCTAGGTTCACCATTTACATTGTGTACTTCTCCTTCCCCTTCCCCTGCCATTGTAGATTCTTCAGAGCTAATATAAGGTTCAATGATATGATTACATAGCTCTTCTTCTGGTTCCTCCACTGATGGTATCTTAGAATAAGCTTCCTCTTCTTCACTCGGTACCTCTATTTCTTGTCCTACGAGTTGTTCTCGTGTCGAAGACAAAAATATTACTCCTTTTGTTGGGGATGTAGGTTCTTCAACTACAACTTCAATAGAATAAGTTGGTGAATCTCTAGGTTTTATTTAAGATCTATGCACCTTAGGAAGTCTATGTCTACCTGCTATGGATGGAAGGTGAGTCTCAGTGGATGGTGTGGCACTACGAGGTCTGGCGGGGGTTAGTGGTGATGTTGGAATTGAACTTATACATTTACTTACAAATCTACCCCTAGAATCCCTTTCTATATTCATGCATTCTAAGTGATTTTTATCATGCTTTAATTATGAATCTACAATATTGAATGCAGCTAAAATGATATGCAAACCAAAAATGGAATCCTATATACACTTCCCCGAAAATGGTACCAAAATGTTGGGTAATTTAATTGACGTTAAATTACTTCATTAATTTTCAACCAAGGCTCGTGTACTTATGAAGTGCATGTGCACAATTTATGCTAGGAGTTCTATTTTTGGCTTAAATGATGAAATTGATTTGAATATGAATGAGTGTTAGATTGAATCAAAGTGTTACCACGCACATGTTCTTTCCATTAAAACTACTTCAAACAAAATGAAATCTGATTGTTGAATTGAATTGAAATTTAATCTATGAATTTAAAATCACAACTTACTCTAATTGTAGAATGAAAATTTTAGTTCTAATTTGCAGAAATGAAATTTTAATGCTACTTGTAGAAAGGAAATTTTAATGCTACTTGCATAAAGGAAATTTTAATGCTACTTGCAAAAGGGAAATTTTAATGCTACTTGCAGAAAGGAAATTCTACTTACAGAAAGGAAATAAATCAAAACTAGACTTCTTCAACAAAATATCGATTCAACTTGTAACTTCAAAGGATTACTAGTGTGCGCAACTAAACTTCAAACTTCATCTATTCATCATCCACAAAATTACTTGACGAATTAACTGAGCTATGAAATGAAGCTTCCGCAATAAATGAATTATGAAAAGTAAATCTTTTTCTATTTTATGAGCACTCTGTTTGTTATGAACAACGAAAAATTAACCTAGAAATTGTTGAATAAAATGCATTGGAAAAATATAATGAAAGAGAACTATCTGGTAATCAAATCGCAGTAAACATGAATAGAAACTAATCTACTCTTACAACTCTCCAGGGGGCCCTCCTGTTGAGTGCAAGTTCGCCACCAAATTAATTCACTCAACCACACATTTGTTCAGAAACAAAGTATTATATTAATCGCAAAAATTCTTCAACAATAATTGTAATAATTGACAATAATCCCTATTGTCTTTCAACCTCACCTCAAGGATTTTTATACTCTCTTTGTTAAAATTGTTTTAAGAGTCTTATGTTGAGAGGCAACTTAGCTAATATGACAACTAAGAAGTAGAATTAATATAAAAGTATTTATCCTCATGATTTGCTACTGAAAGAGAAAATCATGAGGGATTCTGATTGAACACATCAACTTCTAAATCGTTTCCATGCTCGCCTAATCTTTCCATGAAATTTCTTCGAAATCTGCCTAATCGTTGGAATGTCATAGCCAGAGTTGACTTCTGGTTCTCAGTCCATGTGATTTTCCAGATCACGAGGATAGTTGGATATTCACATGTGTACAATTTTCCATTTGCTAGTATCCTTCGTTCATTTTCTAGTGTACAAGAACTTATCTAACCATGGAGATAGCTGCAGAATTCTTGTTAGCTGCAGAATGAGAAAATTTTTGTAGTTGTAGAAATGTTTCAATTATATTTCACAAAGAAGCAATAGATTCTAAAACATGGATGATTAATACCTTTTGGATGCTTGAGCATATCTATGATGGCCTTGTTTGGACTGAAACTGCAACAAAATTATCACGAAAAGGATAAAAGAGAGGAAAAAGGATTGTAAAAAAGAGAAAAAAATTCAGACTTCAACACAATATCTAGTACTTCCTTCTAACATGAGTGCAAACAACATCCTGACTATATCTTCCTCCTCAATCTTCCTTCCACAAGCATGCCTATAAAACTCATCCATATGTTTTTCAACCATGATTTCATCAATTCCATTGAGCTTAGGTAGCGATTCTTCATACTTCTAAGGAAGTCTGTGGGGATCCTCTTGAAGGGGACTCATGTCCAAGGGATTGAATGTTGTGTTAAGCCATGAATTGGTCATTATGGTTGAGGTGGGAGGACTGTCGATGAAGTTATTGACTATAGGGGAGGGAAAAATTATAGGGGAAGAAGAAGAGGTAGTGGTTTTATGAGTATTTCTCTTTCTAGGAGGAATGAGTCCTTTTGACATATTACTAGAGGTTAGGGAATGCGAATTAGTTACAAGTCGCCATATGATAAGTCACTAACACAAGATTTGGGATGCTCTCATCAATAAGACGTGAAGCATAAAAATTCAATTTTGAGGAGGTGTGATCAACTCCTCCTTGGAAACAATGACAAAAATGTTGTTGCAAACTACAATGGGCCTAGTGCAAAGCCCCATTAGATAGAAATAGACCTTAGGGAAACAAGAGAATTGGTTAACATTGTCACCTCAATAACCTTTCTTCTTCTCGTTAGTGGTATTTGACCACAAGGGAGGCTTCACTAAATTCTCACCTAAAGGATATTTAATGAGAACGAATAAAGGTGAAATGATATGAGGCCTTTTAATTGGGATATAGTACTGACAAAGCCTAGAAGGGATAAATAATCTGTGCCAAATTTTAGGTACTCTATTCCTATACCAATTAGAGGGCTATTATAAGATAGGATTTTGTAGATTTTCAATGATGAGGCATGTGATGTCATATAAAAACCTAGGAAAAAGGTATTTCATTGAATAATTATCAAAGGATGTAAGACCACCATATAAATACCAAAGATTTATGGTTTTTAATGGAACTTTATGGCTGAAACAATGCATACACAACAAATGAATGATGATGTCATCCCTAAGGAGGATGGCTGACCAAGCAAGAATGCTATATTTTTCTCTTGTATTATTTATTATTGTATTTCCTACTCTAAGAGTAAAAGAAAACAAGCATAAATTTACTTTTTAGTGATTTTCCACATAAAACCCTAGCCCTAACCGTAGGTATCTAGGAAAAACAATGAAAAAGGAACAATTTAATAGTAAGGAAAGTTGAAACAACACTTATATGACTAGTGCCCTATCCTGAATTTGACTGATGGAGTCTATCCTAAATTGGACTGATGGAGTCTTCCAAGGTAAATATCAATGAGAACAACCTTGTTGGAGTAATGGGGGATGACTAAGGAATCCACTTTTAAAACCCTAGCAATATTCCTTGTCTGGGGAGATCTTAAAGTTAAGGGATGCAATCTTGGATTTCCTATAAAGGTTCCTTGGAGTATGTAGGAGTTATTGAATTCATTAGTAGTTGTTGGTGGATATGTTCAAATTACCAAGTGTCCCTGTGTAGATCTGAGTGTTATGTTTTAGTTGGTGGGTGGAAGTAAATGAACTTTTGGAGTCCCTATTCCAACTAAGTAATCTCAGTTCAATCCTTTGAGCAATTTCTGTAACACCCTCATCCCACATATACCCAAGGGGTAAACATGCGACAAGAGGCCACTATAATGAGATTCAACCTCCTAGGTGACCTTAAGGAAGTGGAATCGATGGAAACATACCACATAGACCCTCCACATGAGCAACAGGACTCCTAGGAGCCAACCCAACCACCCAGGTAACTAGCCCCTGAGACCAAATGAATTTTTAGACCATAAAACCCTCAAAAACTCCCCTGATATGGGCATGCATGTGTCCAGGAGGCTCTGGACACTCCCACAACATGGGTATGCATGTGTCTAGGAAATTTTCTGCCTAATGTTGTGCCTACGTCTCCGAGATTTTTGCCACTTTTTAAGGCCTAGAGCCCAGGTCATTGCCCAGAACTCAATGACACTTTCGGAAATGAATTTTCACAAGACAACAATGATGCATTAGCAAAAACAAGGACAAGGCCTAGATTGGAACCCTACTAGCCATGATATTCATTTCGTCAAACATGTCACAAATATGCAATTTATAGGTGTAAACAAAAGATATGAGCATAGGGGTCTCATACTTATCTGAGAATCGCTAAGAAGTATTGTTCCCTTATATCATTAGCTGCATTATCATCTATGAGGTCATAGATACATTATCCATTCATTCACAAATCAAAACATGAAGAGAGCCACACATCATCATTGTCATAATACATGCTTGTAACCAACATAATAACAACATAAATATCAAGGATACATTAGCCATATAATCCATATATAAACCAGCCCATTTACACATAAGATGTCAAGGAAAGAACCTCTTATTAATGAATGAAAAATCCAACCCGGCATGGGCCTACCACGTTCCACCCGACCATAGAATGGCTGAGCCAATTCTCTCTTCAACCATTCACCCTTGTGTCATATTCCAAGCATTAATGTGGGACTCAAACCAAAAGAACCAACCCGGGCACCCTGAGGATAAACCACCTCACCCTCATCAATATAAACCATGCTTTACCGTAATCCATCCCAGATCACTAGGCCAAACAATAAACATGTAATAACATGTTGTACCATGATCTTCACCAGATCCCTAGGCCAAGCAAGCATGGATGCTAGTGGATTTATCCACCTACACCGTGAGGAATTTCCCTGTCTCCTAGTCTCTCAGGCTTTACCGGAATCCACACTAGATCACTAGGCCCTAAACTGAGACCCACTCTCCAAGATTTATCGCATATCCCATACCATGATTACTAGGCCTGATGGAGAGCACCCACCTCTAGGCTTTACTGTATATCCTGCTATTCACCGGTCGAGGATTCCTAGGCCCACAAAGGCAACACAAAATCCGACTTTACCACAAAACACAGTCTGATTCAGGGGTTACTAGGCCATGTGTTCTATTATTTAGAGACCCACCTCACTCAACTTCAAATCAATTCGAAAATCCAGTTCAACCAAAACATGAGAACCCCATCACACCATGGTTATCTGGAAATGGCAAGGTTAGGCTAAAAAACACTCTCACACCTAGCAAAACCCATGCCATAACAACCAAAAACCACGTGCAATACCATGCATGTAAAATCTAGCAAGGAAAGCACACATGAAAATTGATACCTGCAAAGAATCATGTTGTAGCTTCTTGATCTGCACTTCCTTGATTTCTCCTTCCTTCCTCTTGCCTTCTTTGCCTTTATTGATCTAATGCCAAAGTTCTCCAAGAAATCTCTAAGTGTCTAAGAGTGAGAGAGAGAGAGACAGAAAATAATGAGAGAGCTCCAAAACTGAACTGACAAAAGGTAGCAACTGATCCTCATAATCCTTTTTATCAATTAGGCCTCTATTTTCTTCATTTTCCATTATTTTCCTTCATTTTCCTCCTCACATGCAACTTGTGACCTTTCACCTTCCTTTTCTCCTAATTTCCATTATTTTCATAAATAAATGTGCCAAAAATGTCATTTTCCTTTCCAAATCCTTAGCCATTTCCTTTTCCAATTTCCTTAGCCATAATAAACCAAATGAACACCCACACTAGGATGTCTTGCCCAACATTCAACTTGGAATAAGTGTCCCATCAATCATGGTTATTATTTTACCTTTATTAACTTTTATTACATGGAATTTTCACTAGGGCTATTACAGAACTCTCCCCCTTGGGGCACATCATCCTGTGTGTTCAACCACACCTATACCTTAGCAAAATGGCTGAAAAGAAAACATACTACCCATTGAGTTTTATAACATAGCTTGATGCATTATTTACAATGATCACCCTGATGAGAAGCAAACCAACATGATAACATAACAACTATAATGACCTGATGCCCATACCTCTTATTGGAGATTTATAACATATCTCATGGCGGTATTTACATCCATATACATATGTACATATATCAAAACATCACCAAAACATATTCTAAAACATATACCAAACATCATACCAAAATTGCTTTTCCTCAACCAGTAAACAATGAAGGATACATAACCCGCATCTGATCTGCCATCTCTCGTGTAGCTTCATTAGGCCCAAAGTGCTTCCACTGCACTTTAACCCACTCGATTGCTCGGTTCCAGAGAATGAGCACCTTTTTTTGTAATATACATTGAGCCTCTCACTGGAATTCTCCATCTGGATCCACCTGCAATATAGACCAATCAATCACATGATCAACATCTTTAACATACTTCTTAAGCAATGACACATAGAAAACATCATGGAATTTCACTATCGGAGGTAGTGCAAGTCGATAGGCTACTGGTTCGATCCTCTCAATGATCCTGAAAGGTCCACAAAACTGGGGTGCCAGCTTGGCACATGATCCAATCCGCAAAGAGCTCTTCTTCGGTTTGATGCACAAGTACACTTGTTTCCCAACCTGGAACTCCTTGAACCCTCTCAGTCTATCCATCTGTCTGTGGATAATAAGTTGTACTGAAGGCCAACTCTGTGCCCAAACCTGCAAACAACTCCTTCCAAAACTTGGAAGTGAAATTTGCATCCCTGTTTGACAAAATCTTCTTCGGAACACCATGCAATCTAACCACATCTATAATGAATACCTATGCTACATCGCTAGCTGAGAATGTGGACTTAACACAACCATGATGGAATCATGTTATCTCACTGTCCTCGGTAAACCTATGATAAAGTCCATGGAAATGAGCTCTCATATCCATTCTGGAATCGCAATCGGTTTTAGCAGTCCACCTGGATGCTTACACTTTGACTTTACCTGCTAACAATCCAAACATCTAGCCACAAAATTTGCTACATCCTTCTTCATATTTGGCCAATAACAAAATTTCTTCACTACTATGAGCATCTTTTGATAGCTTGGGTGACCTGAATATGATTTCACATGAAACTCCCTCAAGATCACCTTCTTGAGCTCACTATTGTTTGACGCATATATCCTTTCCCTAAATCTAACCAATCCATCTGTCGTGAGATGATAGTCCAAATCCTATGCACCTGTACCTATACCACTACCTGTACATGTACTACTACATGTACTCTATTGTAACTTGTGCACAATCTCCATATACCTGACATCTTGATGACCTGCCTACAAGATCGTACCCTATAGATCTATCCCATAGGAACTCATAGTTTCTATATGATTTACTTGTATCCACCTTCTAAGAGAATCTGCGACCCTGTTCTCCTTTCCTTTGATGTATCTAATCTCAAAATCAAACTCACTAATCGTGGCCAACCATCTAGCTTGCCTGGCATTCAGATTTGGCTAGTCAAACAAGTATCTCAACCCACTGTGATCAGTCATCAATACAAGCCTCATGCCAAGAAGATAGTTCCTCCATATCTTCAATGCATGTATGATCGCTACTAGCTCAAGATCATGCGTCGTATAGTTCTGCTCGTGCTCATTCAGTTTCTGTGACTCATAGCACACTACCTGTCCTTCCTGCATAAGGACTCCACCAAGTCCTCTCTTGCAAGCATCTGAACATACTACAAACTCTTTGTCCGGATTTGCAATCTTTAACATTGGTGCATGTGTCAGCAACTGCTTAAGCTGCTAAAAAATGGCCTCAAACTCCTCTGTCCATTCAAGCTTCTTACCTTTCCTCTGTAATGATGTAATAGGATAATAAATCTATGAGAAGTTCCTGATGAAACTCATATAATAACCTACCAACCCCATGAAGGATATCACCTCATCCACATTCTTGGGAGCTTCCCACTCCATGATATCTCTTATCTTCTTTGGATCCATTGTATGCCCTCCTTGGAGACAACATGCCCCAAGTAATGTACCTCAGTTTGAAAGAAACTGCACTTGCTGAGCTTAACATACAACTGATTCTCTCTCAACAACCTCAACACTGTTGTCAAATTCTCGACATGGTATTCCTCATTTTTAGAATACACCAATATGTCATCAATGAACATAATAAAAAACTTATCCAAATAGGGATGAAACACACTATTCATCAAACAAATAAAGGTAGTTGGAGCATTAGTCAACCTGAATGGAACTACAATAAACTCATATTGCCCATACCTGGTCTGAAAAGTTTTCTTGTAAATGTCCTCCTCTTTAATGTGTTCCTGATGATATCTGGATCTCGGATCAATCTTAGAGAACACTGCTACTCCCTTCAATTGATCGAACAAGTCATCAATCCTCGAGAATGGATAGCTATTCTTGATGGTCACTTTTCTCAACTACCTGTAGTCAATGCACAATCTGAGAGTACCATCCTTCTTATTCACAAAAAATACCAGTGTGCCCCAAGGTGATACACTTTTCCTAATATATGCCTTTTCAAACATCTCTTTAAGCTACAACTTCAACTCTACCAACTCTGGAGTGCTCATCCTATAAGGTGCTTTTGATGTTGGAGCTACCCCTGACACCAACTCAATAGAAAAATATACTTCCCTATGAGGTGGAAACTCTGAAATCTCTGCGAGAAACACATATTGAAACTACTGTAGAATTGGATACTAGCTCAAAACATCTGCATCCTCAACTTCCTTACCTTTGTTGCTAGAAATATGAACTGCAAATAACACACATCCTTTCTTGTGACTACGTTTGGCCTACATAGCTATCATCATCCTAACTGATGTGTCTTTCTTCTTTCCTTGTAAGACTCTTGGTTCTCCATTGTCATCCAAGCACTCAATGGCTTTGTCATAACAATCCACCTTGGTCCTATGAAGGTATAGCCAGTCCATACCCAATAGCATACTATATGATCCCAACAACAATACATTCAAGTGCGTTGTTGTAGATATGCCATTCAACTCAAATGTAGAAGATCTTACCCAATGATGAACTTGATTCTTTGTACCTGTAGCCAACTGCACTAACCAAGATTCTACAAGCACTTCTTTATTAAAAACACACTTATCCACCAAGTTAGGACTAACATAACTCTAATTAGAACCAGGGTCAATCAAAATAGAAACAACTTGATCACAAAGCTTACTGTCCATCTCAATGATAGACACTTGATGGTTTGCTTGCCTATTATCCAGTGCTGCATAGATACGAGGAACGCTCTAACCAATATCCCCAATAGTTTTCGTTTCCTGTGCACTATATATTTGAGGTATATCGCCCTGATTATGTGGACAATATTTCTTAAGGTGTTCCTTACCGCATGTCCAACACTCCAACCGTCTAGTTCCATCACCTCTATATTGTTGTTGTGATCCATGTCCCTGTCTAGATACGTTGAACTTATTTTGTGATGCCACATTTTCTTTCTCTTCTGCATTCTGAGGCCTTGCTCTTTTCGGCTGCCATTTATCTTTACCTTTATCTTTCCCTTTCCACCCTTGCTAAGATTCATTTTTACGCTTTGACTGCTCATAGAAATGCTTCAATTTCCCAATAACTTCTTCAAGTGACCGAGGCTCATCATACTCAATCCGATCTCTAAATGCTAGTGTAAAACCACTAAAAAATCGTTGAACTTTAGCCTTCTCATCTTTAAGATATGGTACATACCTCAATAGCTCCATGAACTTAGTCATGTACTCTTCATCTGTCATTGATCACATCTTTAGCTCATATAATTCTTTGGTCTTACCGTTGTAGTACCTTTATGAAAAATACTTCTTCCTGAAAAGCCTCTTGAGCTCATGCCAACTCAAGTCCTCTATCCTGGTATCTCTGACCCACTTCACATCTTCCTACCATGATTTGAACTTAAACATGAATGCAACAGATTATAGATATAACCATAAATACAAAGGTGCAACATAAATAATACTTTATTTCATTAATATCAAATACTAAAATATGCTTACAAACAGAGTAGAAATAAAATAGCTCAAGCAATGGTAGCTTATCTATGAGAAGATATGTGGCAGCTACATGTCTCTAAACTATGTTACAATGAAGTTCAAGGGCCTATTTATTATTGAACAACAAGGGAAAACCCTAAACAACCAAAACCCTAGCCCCAGTGGATGGAACACCAAGAAATTGTGAGCCCCGTTAGGGTTAGTTGGGCAACCAACTTCCCAGGGTCGTAACTTGGTTATATTATCTCCATTTAACGCGTACGATAACTTGTTGGAAGGATCTCTCCGTGTACTAGAGGACCCGAAAAAACTGCTAAAAGTAGTAAATGCTGCAATACATAAGGAAACAAATGAAACTCAATGGAGGTCTAGGTGGAATAGGTTGGTGGACACCAATATCCAGCTGTATCAGTCTTCCCTCCTTAGGAAGCAATGGTTCCCATTGCGTGCAGAGCCTCCATGAGGTGAGGAAATTTCTATTGAACCTAGTCCTTGGTGAATCACTTGCCCTGGTGAAGGAGTTAGCTTTCTTAATAATTCAATATAGCTTGATCCTCTATTGGCGAGTGTTATTGATCTGTGTCTCCATGATATTATCAGACGTGGCATGTTCCATGCAGTATGGGTTTATCTCTGTTGGTGTGAGTTGTTCTGCAATATTGGATGTGTCCAACAATAGTGGAAGGTATGGCCGAAGAAGATCTACATTGAACACTAGATGCGGACCAAGGAACGATGGAATGTTGAGCTCAAAGGCATTGTACCCTACAACTTTGGTGATGGTGTATGGCCCATATTGGAGCAGGCAAAGATTACAGTGGGGTCCAACGAGGCACTTCTTTTGCAAATGTAGCCAAACTTTGTCACCCACCTGAAATGTGTGCAGAACCAGATGTTGATCATGGTGCTACTTTTACTTAGCATTGGCTCTATCCAATATATCATGGACCTCTTGGTGGATGTGTTGAATGGACTCATTGAAGTCGTTAGCCCTGTCGACCACATCAATGGGACACAATGGCTAAAATCCCAAACTTACTTGAAAGGCGATGTGGCCCGTTGAACTATGGAGAGCTTTGTTGTAGCTGTGCTGGATATAGGGGAAGATTTCATCCCAAGTGCATGGATTCTTAGAGTTGTAAATGTGCAAAATGGGTATGATAATCCAATTGACGACCTTTGTTTGGCCATCAGTTTGGGGATGGAAAGTCATGGACTTAGTAAGTTTGGTATTTATCATCGATCAGAGACTTGACCAAAATGCACTTAGGGATCTTCTGTCCCTATCTGAGACAATAGATTGTGGGATCCCAAAGTGTACCCACACTCACTCAAAGAAGATCTTAACAATGGCCTCTGCTATGACACACTTCTTACAGGCCACCATAATGGCCATCTTATATAATTTGTCAACGACCACAAAAATGCAGTCGTTTTTGTGCTTAGTAGAAGGAAGGCCCGGCATGTAATCCATGGAGATGGATTCCTAAAGTCAAATAGGAGTAGGCATAGGAGTGTATAGGCCTTGCTTCTTGATGGTTGGTTTGGAAATGGCGCAAGCAATGCAGGATCTAATGTAATTCTCAACATCCTGACGAAGGTTCGTCCAATAAAAATACTTCTACAATACTTCCACTATTTTCTCTACTCTGAAATGTCCAGCGACCCGACTGTAATGCACCTCCCAAATCATCTTGGCACGCTCGCTTGAAGGAACACAGATGTGTCCCAGGTGGCATAATAGTGCATCCTGGAGGTGAAAATTTGGAACTTTCTTACCTTCTAGGAATGTCAGGGATGTGTTACCAAATTCTGGATCACTTTTGTAAAGATGTGGCCACCCCGAAGTCTCGTGCCCACAGGAGTCAAGCACAATGACTAGCGCCATGAATAGTGGTAAGCTGAGGCAGTCTGTAACATTATTGGTGTTTCCCTTCTTGTACTTAATGTTCAAATGGAACTGTTGCAGGTATGTGGACCATTTCTGATGGAAATCCTTCTACAACGTCTCTTGTGTCTGTATGAACTGCAGGGGTCAGTGGTCTGTGTGGATGACTGTTTCCTTCCCCACAATGTAATGTTTCCATTGACGACAGGCTTGCACAATGGAAGACATTTCTTTGTCATAGGTGGGATACTTTCAGATTGTGTTTGAAAGTGTCTCATTGTGGTAAGCCATTGGATGCCCATGCTAAGTAAGAACCACACCAATAGCATAGTCAGAGGCATCTGTCTCAATCTCAAATGGTTGCTACATGTTAGGTAATGTGAGCACCAGTGCAGAGCAGAGGTGATGCTTCAACTCGGAAAACACCTTCCGTTGGGTTTTAGACCAAAAGAAATTTTCTTTCGCTCAACCCTTGGTGACTTGACTTAAAGGTCAAGTGATACGAGAGAACCCTGACACAAACTTGTAGTAGAAATTGGCAAGCCCCAGAAAGCTACAGAGCTCTGTTAGAGTAGTTGGGGATGGCCAATCCTGAATGAATTTTATCTTGGTTAGGTCCACATGCACACCCTGCTCATCAATGTTGCACCTTAGATATTGAATCTAGGTCATGCCAAAAGTGCATTTCTCCAAATTGGCACACAACTTGTGGTCTCGCAGGGTTTGGAGGACCTGTAGAATATGGTGGAGGTGCTCTTCCCAACTCCGGATGAAGATCAAGATGTCATCTAAATACACCACCACGAATGCATTGGTGAAGGGTTGCAAGATGTCGTCCATCAATCTCATGAGGGTTGTGGGGGCATTCGCCAACTCGAAAGGCATAACCAACCATTCGAAAAGGTCCTCCTTGGATTTGAAGGCAGACTTCCACACATCGGAGGGTTCGATAGGCACTTGGTGATAACCAAACTTCAAGTCAATCTTGTTGAGATATTTGGCCCCCTTGAGTTGGTCCAGAAGGTCATCAATCTGTGGGATGGGTACCTATTCTAGACAATGATCTTGTTCATTTCCTGATAGTCAATACAAAGTCTCCAGGTCCCATCTTCTTCTATACCAATACAATCGGGCTCCCTCAGGGTGATGAGCTTGGCCTGATGTGCCCTTTTTGAAACAACTCCTGAATCTGCCTCTTGTTCTCATCGTTCTCCATAATAGAGCATCGATAGATTGATCCATTGGGTAGCGACGCACCCAGGTCATATCGATGGAGTGCTTGACCCGAAAGTGCAGAGGTACCCCCATAGGTGAGGCGAAAATTTCCCTATACTCCTCTACGGCCTTGTCCATATGCTACTGTTGTGCAAAGAGCCCTATCTAGAAGCCATAACCATAATATTCTTCTTGCCCTCAGGGAAAATCATAAGGAAAACAAATTTCCTAGTCTGTGAAATGATCTTACTACATTGCTTTGCAAAGATCAAAGAGATGGTGGTAGGTGGGGCTACCTTCGGTATCCTGTACAACTTAGTGCGTAAAGTAATAATCACAGAGCGAAGTCTAGACTCATATACAACATGCCACTTCCACAATTATGGTTTTCCTAATAATACATCACAAACTTCAAGAGGAGAAAAATCACACAGTACCTCATCCATGAAGGGCTTGATGCTGTAGGGAAGGCGACATCGCCGGTTGATGCAAAGATCTCGTCCTTGGTGAAGCCACTTGATGGTGTACGACTATGGATGTGTTTTAGTCAGTAGGCCTAGCCGCTTCACGACCTCTGGTGAAATGAGGTTCTTTTGGCTCCTGTTGTCGACAATGAACTGCAACGGAGAACCCTTCACCCACATCTGTGAGTGGAAGAGGCATTCCCCCTCCTTTGGATCTTCAGGCTCATTCTTATGGATCTTGGTGGTGGCCATGATGGCATTGGGCTCTGCATCAATGATCTGATTCCCTTTGTCATTCCCCTTATTAGGTTCTGGCTCAGAGTTGGAACATGCATCTGATTCAGAATCCTTTAGATTGACCACGAGTGACTACTTGGCCCAAAACTCACTTGTGTTGTGAGTGGAGCTCTTATGGAACTCACACCATTTTCCCGTGTCCTTCTTTTTCTTCATGGTGTTTTATTTTATTGTCGCTCCAACGGGTTGTCCAGGGTTGCCTCGCCTTGGCTTTGTCCTTTGCTCTGCGGTTTTGGGGTGCCTTTCCCTTGCTTCGGATTCGCAGATCCAAATTTTTGCTTCTTCTGTTTAAACTTCTGCTTAATATTGATAGCATATCGGTACGTCGTGCCAATTGAGGAGATGTCCAGGAAATCCATCTTATCCTGGATGTACCTGTGTAGATAGTCACGGTACTTGAGTACCAAATGTCGCTCAGAATCCTTGATACCCTACTTCTTGCGAAAGGTATGAAAAACATTGGTAAACTCCTACACGTCTTGGTCCCTTCCTTACCGCATCATGGTCCACTTTATGTATTTATCCTCATATCTCTTGACAGGGAAATACCGCTCCTTGATGGCATCCCAAAATGAATTCCAAGTGGGTGAAACTGAAAATAGTGAGGGTGTACTTTCGTCCTTCTTCTCACAGTAGGTTTACCACCAGTCCTTGATGTAGGGGGTGACTTTGAGAAGTGAAAAAGCAATATTTTCTCGGCTAGAAAAATCATGAATAAAAAAATATCCTTCTATCATATTTAACCATTTATCTATAGCGTCTGCATTTATCTGACCTTCAAATATCGGGATGTCAAAGTTAACTTGTACCTTAAAGGTTGTGGTTCTTCTAGAGTGGCCTTCTTCGAGCAAGATTTTGAAAGGATCTCCTACCCCCTCGTATTTCTTCTCTTCTACCATGGGAGGCCATCAGGATTTGCGAGGATGGTCTTGCAAAGGTTCAACCAGTTCGAGCCCTAACTCCTTGTATCCCGACCTCATTGGGGACATGCAAACAAAAACATAGAAATATCAGACCACTCTAATACCATTGATCCAAGCTTAAACATGAACGCAAAAAATTACATATATAACCATAAATACAGAGGTGGAACATAAATAACACTTTATTTCTTTAATATCAAATACTGAAATATGCTTACAAACAGAATGGAAATAAACTAGCTCGGGCGATGGTAGCTTATCTCTGAGAAGAGATGTGGTGTCTACATGCCTCTGATCTATGTTACAGTGAGGCTCAAGGGTCTATTTATTATTGAAAAACAAGGGAAAACTCTAAACAACCAAAACCCTAACCCGAGGAGATGGAACACGAAGAGTTTGTGGGCCCCATTGGGGTTAGTTGGGCAACCAACTTCCCTGGGTCATAACTTTGTCATATTATCTCTATTTGTCCCGTACAATACCTTGTTGGAAATATCTCTCTGAGTACTACAGGATTTGTGACATGCCCTTCCCTATGGCTATGAGCTTGCTGCGGACCTCAAAAAAATGTCGTTTAGGGGGTCAAAACTGCTCTGGAAGTTCAAGACCCGAAAAAACTATTAAAAATTGTAAATGTTGCAATAAAAAAGGAAATAGATGAAACCAACTGGAGGTCTAGGTGGAATAGGAGGGTGGCCACCAATATCCACCTAGATCACACCAAATATCTACTTTACCTCTCAGGCTAAATATAGCTACTATCGCCTTCATATTATCTGTGTAATTATGCAACTCAAAGAACTTCTTCATCACAAGTATCTAAGCCTCTGCATCTTCTAGCTTCTTCACATCTCCATCAAAATTAGGTGGCTTTGATTTCTTAAAATCATATGGAAAGTGTCCCCTATCATTCCTCCTGTAAGGATGATAATGATGACGATCATAATGTGTATCAAAACCAGAACTAGAGTAGTACCTGTGTCCATCACCTCTCCTATCCAGATTATCCAACAACCTGCCATCTCTAATTGTGTCATCTCTATCCGACCTGTGACCACCAAGAGACCTACTGCTATATGCCCCATTAGTTTTGTCCTCCTATCTATGGCTGATCAGAAGTGGTCCTTGTCACTGTAATTCTGACAAATTCTAAAGAAGTATTACATTAACCTTTGGTTGTTTCTCTTGTGCCTACATGATTTTGACATTGTCCGCCTTATAAATCTTTATTTATTCCTTCAAGCTTCTCAATTTGTCTCCTAAATGAGAAGAGTTCCCAACACCATGCTGCTCATCTGATTCATAGGGAGAATCTTTGTAGTCTACCATCTTGCTAGTCATTTTTTTATCTCTTTACTGCAAGGCATATTATGTCAGCTAAACCAAATCACAATAAACCAACGTACCTTAGCAAAATTTGGGGAGGATATCTCATCTGCAAGATCATCCAAATCAGCGTAATACATATACAACATAATCATGAAAACATATATACATATAATTCATAACCACATAACCATATAACTATCATTCTAGCTAGAGTCCAGTCATTAATGCATGACCATATCAACTACACATACCCTCACCTCATGCATGAAAAAAAACCATACCAATGTACACTGATAATACAAAAGCATAAAAAACATGTGACCAATCATACACTCATGACGACACACTTCAAAACAACAACATTCTCTTTCACATGGTGACTTCACTACAACCATGCCCGACACCATGCATATGCAACAAGCAAATAGACCACAAGATGATTAACACATGTGCAGCTGACATGAATGCATGACCAACACACATAGCCCATCTAGTCCAAGGGGTGAACCATGCTATGATACCACTCTGTAATACCCTTTTTGACGAGAAGTTACTTGTGACAAGAAGTTGCCATGATATTATTCAACCTCATCGCACATCTACCCAAGTAACAACCTCATCGCACATCTACCCAAGTAACAACCTCATCGCACATCTACCCAAGTAACTGACCAACCAAGGTAAACATGTGACGAGAGGCCACTATAATGATATCAAACCTCCTATGTGACCTTAAGGAAGTGGAATCAATGGAAACATACCACACAGACCCTCCACATCAGCAACAGGTCTCCCAGGAGCCAACCCAACTACCTAGGTAACTAGCTCCTGAGACCAAATGAAGTTTTAAACCATCAAACCCTCGAACGCTCCCTTGATATGGGCATGCATGCGTCCAAGAGTGTTATGAAACCAGCTCAAGAAAAGATAGAAAAGATAGATCAACGCCTTAGAATTCAGCCTCTTCGAGGGGGCAACCTCCTTTACATTACATAAATGAACAATTCTTGGATGATTCAAATGACAAAACCTCCTTTCTATATATAGGAGTGTAAGGAGTCACAATATAACCCAACCGAACTAAGAATAATAATATAAAGCCACAAAAATAACAATAGAGAGATTCTATGGGGCACAGTAATAACAATATGGGGATAATAGGGGCACAACAATATTAATAAGGGGTAGAACTACAATAGTAATGGGGTAATCACTAGTATTATAGGGACCCAACATGCCCCTCTCCTTCAAAAAAGTGTTTTCCTCAACGATTGAGAAGTTCTGGATACTTCTGTATAAAATTCTCATCCTCCCATGTGGAATCTTCAGTGGATAAGTTCTTCCACTTGATAAGATACTCCGAAATTGATCGATTTCATAGCTGTCGAGTTCTTGTTTCTGTGACTGCTTCAGGTTCCAATATAATTTTTCCTTCCTTGTCAAGTTCTGGAAATATTGTTTGAACTGGGAGCTTGTCGCCTATAACCTTCTTTAAACATGAAACATGAAAAACTGGGTGCAATCGAGAAGCTGCAGGAAGCTCCAATTTGTATGCCATAGTACCAATGTTTTGCAACACCTTGTATGGACCATAATACTTTGGTGATAATTTATTATCCTTCTTAGCTTGCTTGAGGGACATTTGCTTATATGGTTGTAGCCTTAGGAATACCCAATCACCTACATCAAAACTTCTTTCGCTACGATGTTGATCTGCCTGTTGTTTCATTCTATTCTGTGCCAACACGAGGTTATCCTTTAAGAGTTGGAGGACTTGTTGTTGATGTTCCATGTGATGTTCCACTGCTTGAACCTTAGAATTTTCTCTTAAATATGATGTGATGGATGGTGGTTGATACCCATAAAGTTCCATAAATGGGGTCATTTTTGTTGCTGTATGGAAGGAAGTGTTATACCACCATTCAGCCAGAGGCAACCATTTGACCCATTGTGTCTGTTTATCAGATACAAAGCAACGAAGATATCCTTCCAAACATTTGTTTACTATCTCACTTTGCCCATCATATTGAGGATGATAAGATGAGCTATGAGCTAACTGAGTACCAAGACAAGAAAATAATTCTGTCCAAAAATTTCCAGTGAAAATGGGATCTCTGTCACTTACAATAATCTTTGGGTTTCCATGTAGCTTAGACTTGGGTAAACCTGTGATAAAATCAATTGAAACCTCCTCCCAACGTTGGCTTGGAATGGATAAAGGTTGTAATAGACCCGGTGTTTTAATTGTTTCAACTTTATTTTGTTGGCAAACCAAACATTCCGCCAAAAACTTTTGAATATCTGATTTAAGGCCATCCCAAAAAAATTCCTGCTTAACCTTGTGGTAAGTTTTTAAAAATCCTGAGTGCCCTCCTAAGGGAGAAGTGTGCAATTCCATAAGAATCTTTTGTTTTAGCTGGGAATTCTTACAGAGGTATAAGTGATCTTTGTACCATAACGAATCATTTTTCCAGCTAAATGTATCAGACATACTGGAATATTGTTGTAACTTTCGAATAAGTGCCCACACTTCTTTGTCATTCTTCCATTCCTCCCTTGCTTCGTTTATCCAATCTGGTTGGATAATAGAAATGGCGCACAACAATGCTTCCACATCCTTATCCTTTCTTGAGAGTGCATCTGCCACCACATTTTGCTTCCCTTTTTTGTAGATGATTTCAAAGTCATAACCCAACATCTTTGTGACCCACTTTTGTTGCTCTTCAGAGGATAATCTTTGTTCTAAAAAGTATTTAAGGCTATCATGATCCGTTTTTACCTTGAAGTGTCTTCCCATTAGGTAGGGTCAGCATTTCTTAAGTGCATGGAGTATTGCCAACATTTCCTTCTCATAAATAGCTTTGTCTAAAAACTTTCCCTTGATTGGACGACTTTCAAAAGCAATGGGTCTTTCATCTTGCATTAAAACAACACCAATTCCATTTCTTGAAGCATCACATTCCACAATAAAGGTTTTTGTGAAGTCCGGTGTAGCTAAGACCGGTGCTTGGCACATTGCCTCTTTAAGATGTTTGAATGCCTTTGTTGCTTCTGGAGTCCATGAAAATGCATCTTTCTTCAATAATGTTGTTAGAGGTGCTACTATTCTCCCATAATTCTTAACAAACTTACGATAATACCCTGTCAACCCGAGAAATCCTCGCAGATGCTTTATGGATGTGGGAATTTTCCATTCCTTAATGGCTTTAATTTTGCTAGGGTCTACCTTAACTCCTTCATGAGATACAATATGACCCAGATATTCCACCTCTTGTACTCCAAAGAAACATTTGGATCTTTTTGCATATAATTGTTTCTCCTGCAATAGTTGTAGCACCTTGTCAACATGTTCAACATGATCCTTCCAAGACTTGTTGTAGATTAGTATATCATCAAAAAATACTAACACAAATTTTCTAAGGAATGGTTTGAAAATTGAATTCATCAAACCTTGAAATGTTGAAGGTGCATTGGTAAGGCCAAAAGGCATGACCAAAAATTCATAATGACCCTCATGAGTTCTAAATGCTGTTTTCGGATGTCTTCAATCTTCATTCTGATTTGATGATATCCTGAACGAAGATCCAACTTGGTGAAGTAAATTGATCCATGCAATTCATCCAGTAATTCATCAATGACAGGAATGGGAAACTTATCTTTAATAGTGAGCTTGTTGAGCTCCCTATAATCCAGACACATGCGCCATGATCCATCCTTCTTGTGCACCAATACGACTGGAGCAGAGAAAGAACTTTGACTTGGTTGAATTATACCAGCCTCTAGCATTTCTGCAACCATACGTTCAATTTCACTCTTTTGGGCATAGGGATATCTGTACGGCCTGATTTTTGGAGGAACACTTCCTGGAATCAGATGAATAGCATGATCATGATCACGAATAGGTGGGAGACCTTTGGGAGTCTCAAATACCTTGGAATGATTGTCCAAGACTTTTTGGAGATCTGGAGAAATAGATGATTCCACTGTGGACACATCTAACGAACATAATTGTGCAATTACACCTCTTTGTTCCTTTTTTAGAAGCTTTGTCATACCGTTAGAGCTGATTATCTTTCCCGATTTCCCTGCAATACCCCTTAATTCAACTTCCTTTCCTTCCACAGAAAATTTCATGAAAATTTCTTGAAAATTAAAAGCTATTGTACCCAAGGATTGTAGCCATTGGACTCCTAGTACAACATCAACACCTCCCATTGGAATGGAAAGCATTGGGCTAGTCAATACATATTCTCCCATGGATAGCTTGATATTATGGCACTTTCCAGAGCAATTTATTGTTCCTCCATTTGCAACCATCACTTGACACTCTGGTGCTGGATATAAGAAGCAATTCAATTCTCTTGCTACCTTACAATGAATAAAATTGTGGGTACTTCCTGAATCAATCAACACTATTACCTTTTTCTTCTTGATTTGTCCTTCTATCTTGATGGTTTGAGGAGTGGTAATTCCCGCCAATGCATTACAAGATATGGTCGGATTCATTTCTTCTTTATCTAGGCTTTGTTCTTGGAGTATATCCTCTTCTTTTGACCTTTCTTGCTCCTTTTCTTCTTCCTCTTCACAATCTATGTAGAATAATTTCTTCTCAGCACACTTATGACCTTTAGTGTATTTGCTATCACAACTGTAACAAAGCCCTTTTGCTCTTTTTTCTTCCAATTTTGTGGTGTCAACCTTATAGGTTGTGGAAGACTAGCGACAACAACACTTCCGTCTTTATAGTTGTGAGTGGTATGCTTCCTGGTTGTCATAATTTTTCTTTCCATTTTTCTTGCTAACCTGAATGCCTTCTCTAATGAATCAGGTTCCCAAAGGCGAACATCATGTTGGATTATATCCTTTAAAGACCCTATGAACACATCAATCCTATGCTCCTCTGGAATATCTTTTACCCTTATGTTCAATTTTTGGAAATCCTCAATGTGCTCCATTATTGAACCCTTTTTTTTGAGACTTATCAATTGGCTAAAAAAAGTGTTGCTTTTTGTATCCTCATAATGTGCTATCAATTATTCCGTAAAAATTGCCCAAGTTATAAATTGTTTACGAGAGCAAAGCCATTGATACCATACAAAATGATTTGGTTCCAAATATAAAGTTTCAATACCTACCTTTTGTGTGTTTTGCACATTATTGAGATCGAAAAATTGCTCCATCTGTAATATCCATGTTGCGAGATCCTTGCCATCAAACTTCCTCATATCGATTTTTGGAATATGGTGGATCTTTGATCCAACATTAGAGTCTATGGAATCATGATTAACATTTCTTTTGTTCTCATCATGAGTTTCCTTTACTACCCTTTCACCATTAGTGACCCTTTCTTGTAGCAACTTATTCATATTTATCTTCAATTCTTCCATGTCTGTCTTCAAATCTATCTTCAAATCATCCATCTTAGCTTCCATGTCATTCATCTTAGCTTCTACACCTTTCTTTAAACAATCCATCTTAGCTTCTACGCCTTTCTTTAAACCATCCATCTTAGATTCTGTTCCTTTTTGTGCAAGGGACAGTTGTTGCACTTGGTCTTGTAATTTTGATATATCATGTTGCATTTCTTCCTCTTCTTTATGAGTCATGCTAAAGCCTTCAGGTTCCTTACTAGGTGTTTGTATTTTCTTTCCTCGGGGCATTAGTTACCAATAATAATGCTCTACTATGCCCTTTGAATTCCTTCAAAATAAATTTTTAAACCAAGCTTAAGCAAAAATTTAAGAAAATCTACACACCTTTTTTCACTTTGTAGGAGATCGATATTGCCTCTAATGTATCTCTGTACTTTCCAATAATCTAGATCTAAATTTGTGTACTACAATAGCCCTCTGTGTCCTCTTTCTAATGCCATAAGTTTGACCCAAATTGGATTCTCCAAGGAAGAGTTATGCGAATTCTCCCACAGTGACTTGATTATAGACTAGTTCAGTAGAGCGAACTTGTACAACGTGCCACGAGTCACTGTTTCGACCTTTGGATCTAAAAAATGCATACAAGAAACTACAATCCGTTCTATTTCTATACCTTCTTACAAAATTTCAATCTGATCCCCAGAGAGAAAGTTATGACGCTTTTCCTAGGTCACCTGTTTGGAATGTAATTCAGGAGTCTGCAAAAAGACCAAATTCCTCAAATCATATCTCCGCAAATATAGCGCGAACAACTTTGAAATTTGGACCCAAGGTTCAGCGCGATTTCTTCTCAAATGGGTTTTTTTTGAAACTTCTGAAACATCGCAGCAAAAAAGTTATAGCGAAAATGCCACGATGACCTGTTTGGAGCAGCGAAACCCTAGAATCCAAAGCTCTGATACCAAATGTTATGAAACCAGCTCAAGAAAAGATAGAAAAGATAGATCAACGCCTTAGAATTCAGCCTCTTCGAGGGGGCAACCTCCTTTACATTACATAAATGAACAATTCTTGGATGATACAAATGACAAAACCTCCTTTCTATATATAGGAGTGTAAGGAGTCACAATATAACCCAGCCGACCTAACAATAATAATATAAAGCCACAAAAATAACAATAGAGGGATTCTATGGGGAACAGTTATAAAAATATGGGGATAATAGGGGCACAAAAATATTAATAAGGGGTAGAACTATAATAGTAATGGGGTAATCACTAGTATTATAGGGATCCAACAAAGAGGCTCTCGACTCTCCTACAACATGGGTATGCATGCATCTAGGGAATTTTCTGCGTAGTGTTGTGCCTACGTCTCTGGGATTTGAGCCACTTTTTCAGGCCGAAAGCCTATGTCCCTACCTAGAACTCAATGACACTTTTGGAAATGATTTTTCAAAACATAAAAATGATGAATTTGAAAAAACAAGGACAAGGCCTAGACTAGACCCTACTAGCCTTGACAGGCGTTTCGTCAAACATGTCACAAATATGCAATCTACATGTGTAAACAACAGATCTGAGCATAGGGGTATCATACTTATCAGAGAATCACTAAGAAGCATTGTTCCCTTATATCATTAGCTGCATTATCATCTATTAGGTCATAGATACATTATCCATTCATTCACAAATCAAAACATGAGGAGATCCATACATCATCACTCTCATAATACATGCTTATAACCAACATAATAAAAAAGTAAATATAAATGATACATCAGCCATAGAATCCACATATAAACCAATCCATTTACACATAAGACATTAAGGAAAGAATCCCTTATTAATGAATGCAAAATCCAACCCGGGATGGGACTACCACGTTCCACCCGACCATAGAATGGCTGAGCCAATTCTCTATTCAACCATTCAACCCCGTACCATATTCCAAGCATGAATGTGGGACTCAAACCAAAAGAACCAACCAAGGAATCCTGAGGCTAAGCCACCTCACCCTCATCAATAGAAACCATGCTTTACTGTAATCCATCCCGGATCATTAGGCCAAAAAATAAACTTGTAATAATAGGATTTACCACGATCTCCACCAAATCACGAGGCAAAACAAGCATGGATGCATTTGGATTTCTTCACCTACACCATGAGGAATTTTCCTGTCTCCTAGTCTCTCAAGCTTTACCATAATCCACATCAGATCACTAGGCCCTAAACTAAGACCCATTTTCCATGCTTTACCACATATCTCATCCTGAGATTATTAGGCCTGATGGAGAACACCCACCTCTAGGTTTTACTGTATATCCTGCCATTCACCAGTTGAGGATTCCTAGGCCCACCAAAGCAACAAAAAATCTATCTTTACCATAACCCACAGTCTGGTTCAAGGGTTACTAGGCCACGTGTTCTATTATTCATAGATCCACCTCACTCAGCTTCGAATCCATTCGAAAATCCAACTCAACCTTCTGTACGGGGTTAAAACCTACATTTGGTATCAGGGCAGTTTTGGCTTCAAGGGGACGCCTTTGTTGCTGAGGGGTTTCGCTCGGGCCTGTGGTAGACGCTGTTCAGTAGGAGATCTGCGAGATCGATTCTGGTGGTGAAAGAAGATGGCGAGCAGTGGAAAGATAGAGATCGAGAAATTTAATGGTCAAAGTTTTGAGTTGTGGAAACTCAAGATGGAGGATTTTTTGGTGGATAAAGATCAATGGGTCATGGTAGATCCGGGTACTAAACCAATGGGAGTGTCTGATGAAGAATGGAAGAAGTTGGATCGAAAGGCAAAGAGCACAATACGATTATGTGTCTCAGATTCAGTATTGTTGAATGTATCAGGGGAAGCTACGACGAAGGCTTTGTGAGACAAGTTAGGAACTTTGTACCAATCTAAGTCTCTGGTGAATAAACTGTTCCTGCAGAAAAAGCTGTATAACCTGAGGATGAAAGATGGAGAATCGGTGACAGTGCATCTGAACGCATTTACTACTGTGGTAAGTCAGTTAGCATCTACTGATATTAAAATTTCAGATGAAGATAAGTGCATCAGTTTGTTGTGTTCTCTACCAGATTCGTGAGATAGTCTTGTTATTGCAATAGGTAGCAATGCAAATGCCTTGCAGTTTGATGAAATAGTCTCAGCCTTGCTGACGGAGGAGATGAGATGGAAAAATATGGAGAGCCAAAATGGTGATGCCTTGTCTATACGAGGACAGTCCCAGGATAGAAACAAAAATAAGTCATCGAGTGGGAGATCTAAATCTAGAGGGAGATCTAAATCTCCAGGAAAACCTGTAAAGGTGGTGTGATGGAAATGTGAAAAGGAAGGGCACTACAAAAGGGACTATAAATCTAAAGCTCCTGATAAAGGAAAGGGATCTGATGATGCTCCTTCTGCAGAGGTGAAAACCACCTCAGATGAAGGTGGGGATGTGTACTTGGCTTCTTCAAGTACACATGTAGAACATGAGGCATGGTTGATTGACTCAGGTGCATCCTTTCACTTCACTCCCCATAGAGAGTGGTTCTGTGAGTATGAGAAATATGATGGTGGTGATGTCTTCTTGGGGGATGACAGGAAGGCTAGAATCATTGGTCGTGGAAAAGTAAAGTTGAAGCTGCAAGGTGGAAGGGTTAGAACACTTTCGGGTGTTCTGCATATTCCTGCATTAGCCAAAAATCTAATTTCTGTTAGCAAGCTGGATGATGCAGGTGTAAAAATGGTGTTCGAGGAGGATGCCTGCAAGATGGTTCGAGGAGCACTAGTATTGATGCGGGGAGTTTGGATTGGAACTCTGTACAAGCTAGAAGGTAGCACTATTGTTGATGGGTGCAACAGTTCCGTGGTTCTTGAAAGTGGAGTAGAAAATCTAGTGGTCTTTGGAGAAAAGACCATGTTCTGGCATCAAAGGCTTGGAATACTTCATGGTAAAGGTATGGTAGAAGGTATGAGTAATATCTCTCTGGATTTTGATTTCTGTGAAAATTGTGTCTATGGGAAGTAGAATTGGGTGAGTTTCCCCTCTGGTGGTAAGAGGGCGAAACATATATTAGAGCTTGTGCACAGTGATGTGTTTGGACCTGTGAAGATTCCATCATTGGGTAAGTCTGTGTACTATGTATCATTTATAGATGACTTCTCAAGGAATACGTGGATATATTTCCTTAAGAAGAAATTTGAAGTCTTTGACAGGTTTAAAGAATTTAAGGCTCTCGTGGAAAATCAGATAGAGAAGAAGATAAAGGTGCTGAGGACAGATAATGGTGGAGAGTTTTGCAGCAAGGAATTTGAAGAATTCTATAAGAAGTGTGGTATAGCACGACATAAGACTACTCCATATACACCTCAGCAAAATGGAGTTATAGAAAGAATGAATAAGACATTGATGGAAAGGGCAAGAAGCATGCTCAATGGTGCCGGGTTAGGACAAGAATTCTGGGTAGAGGAGGTGGATACTCCATATTACTTGGTCAACAGGTCACCTTCATCAGCGTTGGAGGATGAGACTCCACAAGAGGTATGGACTGGTAAGAAACCCTCTCTTTCACATCTAAGGGTATTTGGATGTGATGCATATGTACATGTTCCAAAGGAGAAATGAACCAAGTTGGATAGTAAATCTGAAAAGTGCATCTTTGTTGCGTATAAGAATGGTTTAAAGGGTTATAAGCTTTGGAACCCAGTAACAAGGAAGGTTGTGTACAACTGAGATGTGGTGTTCAGAGAGGTGAAAGATGTTACTAAACATGAAGTCCAACCAAAGGAACCTGAGAAGATAGAGTTTGAGCTAAAGGAGGAAGAATTAGACTCTACAGCAGAGGAGGAATCAGAATATGAAGAGCTACAAACTCCGGCTGTGAGAAGATCAGTTCTAGAAAGAAGGTAGCCAGAAAGGTATTGTCCATCTACATTTTATTCAAATTTTGCTTTGTTTGTTACTGATGATGATCCCAGAACTGTGAAGGAAGCAGTGGATTTTGGATGGAAAACTCTGGAAAGAGGCCATGGTTGATGAAATGGCATCTTTGCACAAAAATGAGGCTTGGGATCTGGTGGATTTTCCGGTTGGAAGGAAACCCATTGGAAGAAAATGGGTTTTCAAGAAGAAGACAAATGCAGAAGGAAAGGTGGAGAAATAAAAAGCTCGGTTGGTAGCAAAAGGTTATTCCCAGGTGTCGGGAATTGATTTTGGTGATATTTTTTCTCCTGTTGCCAAGGTAACTTCTATTAGATTAATTTTATCTGTTGCTGTTGCCTTTGATTTTGAGGTAGAACAGATGGATGTGAAGAAAATGTTTCTTCACGAGGATCTAGAAGAGGAAATATACATGAAGCAACCTGAAGGCTTTGCGGTGAAGGGCAAGAAAGAACTGGTATGCAAGTTAAATAAGTCTCTGTATGGGTTAAAACAGTCACTGAGGATGTGGTATCAGAAATTTGATATATTTATACAGGGACTTGGCTTCACCAGAAGCAAAGCAGATCACTGTGTGTATTTTAAATTAATTTGTGACTGTGTTATTTATCTGGTCTTGTATGTGGATGATATGTTGCTAGTTGGAAATGACAAAGAAATTATCCAGGATTTGAAGACCCAATTGTCCTCCAAATTCGACATGAAAGATCTTGGTGCTACAAACTATATTTTGGGCATGGAAATTAAAAGAGATAGGGCAAAGAAGAAGCTCTGGTTAAACCAAAGGAAGTATGTCGAGACAATACTGCAGAGGTTTAATATGCAGGATAGTAAACCGGTGAAGGTTCCTATTCCTGTAGGTGTGAGGTTATCTGTTGAACATTGTCCGAAGACACAAGAAGAGGAAGAGGACATGTCATGTGTTCCATATGCAAGTGCAGTCGGTAGCCTGATGTATGTAATGGTCTGTACTAGACCAGACATTGCACATGCAGTGGGAGTATTGAGCAGGTTTATGTCAAAACCAGGGAAGGAGCACTGGACAATAGTGAAGCGGGTTTTCAGGTATTTGCGTGGCACTAGTGATTATGGTTTGTGCTACCAAGGAAGACCAAGATTGGACAGAGTGTTGGATATTCATGGCTTTGTTGATGCAGACTGAGCTAGAGATCTGGATCAAAGAATATCTACAAGTGGGTATGTGTTTAACCTATTTGGAGGTGCAGTCAGTTGGATGAGTAAGAAACAATCTGTAGTGGCACTATCAACTACAAAGGCAGAATACATGGCAGCCACTCATGCAAGAAAGGAAGCAGTGTGGTTTCAGAGATTGTGTTCAAGTATGGGGTTAGTACAGGGAGCTATAAGGATAGACTTGTTTGGTCAATTTAGTGATGTCTAAATTGCAACTTTTAAATGTCAACCCGGGGCTTGTAAGCTGATGAAGTGAGGTGTACTATATGTACTTAGGTAACTGTTTTCTTAATCTTTTGTCGTTTTTATCTTTTTAGTTTGTTTTTGATTACATCTTTCCTAGATGTGATGTGATGGAGATGTAATAAAGCGAGTGAATGTGTGTGATTGTGATGATTTCTAAGTGATTTCTTGAAACTTAAAGAGTATTCTAAAAGAAAGCTTGAACAATAACTGAAATAAAATTAAAGCTTGAAATCAAATAAAAGACTAATGGCATCGGCAAAGTATCTCTGCTGTTGATGAAAACGAAAATGAAATCTATATTAACTCAATTAAAAGAAAGAACAACTACTTTACACTACTTTACAAAATCTAATCAATGTGAAATCTAAGTGAGACAAATCACACTATTTAACCTCTTCTTAATGATGTGAGAACAGTTATGAACAGGTTAGTAATGTGAGTCTTAAAGAAAAATAAACCAAGCTGCACTAAATGATATTTTGGCTCCAATAAAGTTAGTTGATTATAGAAAAAGAACCATCAATAGATGAACAACTTGATAACTACTGAGCAGAAAGTAAAGTGCAAGTTGAAGGAATAAAACTAATGAAAATCAAACTGCAGAAAAGTAAAGGTCAGCAGCCTAGACAAGATGATCACACACGCCACTAGTTGTAAAAAGAAAAGCAAGAAAACTATCCCGGGCTCGCCTAAGAAACCTGCATAACACACTGATCAGTCATGAACAAGAGTGCAGAAATGTAAATCAGCAGAATTCAAAGTTTATGTACAGGTATTATACATGTTGAAAAGAAATAAAAATGCAGCAAATAAAAAAAGAATGTACAACTATTATACATGAAATCAGAAAACAAAATACAAGAAATTAAACTACTGTACAGAGGCTGCAGCAAACAGGGGCCCTCTGCCTACTTCAGCCAATCCAAAGAGCAGTTACACGCTTAGAAACAGAACAGTCTTCTCATGTATTGATAACAAGTTTAAAAGTACAGTGGGGAGCTCAAAACAATTACAAAACACGACTACAAAACGACTAACTATCCAGCGTTCAAAGACGCTTTATTTATACAGAGGAAAGCAAACTAACTTAACGAAACTTCAGCTATTCAAGCAGCTGTGTAAAAACACATAATCTGGCTGCGTCCTCGGATTTAGGCAACGGTCGTTGTGGGCATTCAATCCGCTGTTGGATTCTTGTTTCCCACTGTCTTCGTGGCTGAAGAAGGTGCCACCTGTTCTTCACGTGCTCCAAAACAGAACACGCAGAGCTGTGCCACCGCCAATGACCTCTGTTGACCGGATTTGCCTCTGCGTTGACTACGGGTTTTTATGACCAGTTTGGGTGAGCTGGAGGGACACACACCATGTCCTTGGTTCCACGAACTTGCCCATGTGGCTCTTCTTCCCGGAGGACACCTGGAACATACCATTTAAGAAAACAGCTGCGGAATCCGGGGTTGGCTGCGGAAACTGGGATCAGCTGCGGAAACCCTGTGTGAGCTGTGGAAACGCAACACTTTGAACCAAAATTCTAAACCAACAACAGTCATTAGCATAATTAGCAAACCATGTAAAAAATCCTAAAATACAACGATTTGAGCAATTTGATGGAGGGAATGAGTGGCAAAAGAAGGAAATGAATAGGAAAAGGAGGCTGAGAGGATGTGTAAAGAAGTGTAGGTTTGAGGCTTAACATACCCCCACTGTGAAGGTGTTGCATGTCCTCATGCAACCAAAAATTTTTCATTATTTTCAATCCATGTGCTCAGATGCTTCTGCCAAAACATCCAGCCTTCTTCTCTTTCTCCTTGATGCCAAAATGGTCCTTGGTTTCTTGACTAGACACTTGAATTTCAAATTGATCAGTGCCCTGCTCAGCTTCTTACACTTTTTGTTCAACTTTCTATTCTTCTTCTGCCACAGTCCTAAGTGAAGCATGGTATTGTCATGGACAATCTTGTCCACCTTGCTTTGTTCTTTCAATGCTTCGTTTTCTTGTTTAATATGCCGGTTCAGGACTTCTAGCTCAAACACCTCCTGTTTTAAAGATTGGACCTGTTCATCAAGAGGCAATATAGTGCTTGGACCTGCAACTGATTGCTCCAATGTCTCCAAATAATTGTATACCTCCTGCTGGTCAGGGTCAGTTTCAGGTGTTCTTCTCGGCCTGAACTCAAATTCTTGAGGACTATTTTCTCTTTCTTGCTGAAAGGGACTTTCCTCGCGTGGAGGACTTGGCTCAATGATTAGCTGAGTTGGAGTCTTTTCAGGTGTGCCTTCTCCCAAATCAATGAAATGTGATTGTTTTTCTTTAGTCACACTCATTTTTTGTTTAAGTCTACCGCTTCTTCTCACTTGTATACTAGTGCTCTTTTGCTGACTACTCTATTTTTCTTTCTGTTTCTTCTTTGAGAGGGCAGTAGCTTGGAGTTGTGCTAGTCTGTCAGCCAAGGTTTGAGAGTCTTCTTCTACTGAAGGTTCAGGTGATGGATATGATTCTTGAACAATTGTTTTCCCTTTATCCTTTTTCTGTTTCTTAGTTTTATCTCCCTCTTCCTCTTCTTCTTGAGCAGTTTCCTCAGTTTCTACCGTAGGAGGATCTTGGGCTGCAACACCTCTTTCTCTTCTCCTACTTCTTTTTGGGACTCTAGGGGAACTGCTAGAGGCTTCAGTCACCTCTTGGAAATGGTTTCTGATTAGAAACTTTTCCCATGTATCCTTGTTATTTTTCAATTGCTCTTCTATGAGAATTTTAATGAACCCGTGATGATACAAGTGGGGTTCAATATGGCCTACATTCTTTTGGACAGTGGAACTCATTTTCTTTAGGATTTCTAACAGAAAGTGGGGTAAATTGAGGGCATGGCCTTCCATGAAATTCATCATAATCCTTGCATGGTACATATACATAATGCCAAAGCGGCCCTCACATGTGATAAAATTTTGAACAAGTAATAACAATGCAGTCCATTCTTCCTTAATTACATGCACAGGAATCCCTTTAGTGAATATTGAAGTGTCCATACCTGGGTTCTTAAGCATGTATTTCCATCCTTGATCTTCCAACCCTCTGTTCTTAAACCATCTGTCTCCCTCTTGTGGTAAACTGGTTGCTGCTGCTATGGTGTTCTCTGTTATTGTGAATTTCAGGTCCCCAAATTCCACGGTGTGTCCATTGAAGGATCGAGCAAATTCTTTCGTGACCTCCTTATTATACCCTCTGAATTTTTGAATAAACTTCAACCACTTTGCCTTCTTTAATGCTTCCTTCGTCTGTGGATACCCTTCTAAATATTTCGGACCCTCAGGTTCAGCTCTAAGCAGCTTCCCCATCTTCGGCTCTCAACTTCAGCTGAAGCTTTGACTGTGTGTGGATGCTCAAGGAGGATGCTCACGGGAAAAACAGGTGGATTACGGCTGTAAGTAGAGTAGACGTAACGTAATGCAAGGCGTATTGCAGAACTGTAATCGGGGTTTGAAACAGAACCGTGGAGTTTGCGGCAGAAATGAGAGCGGAAATAGTGTGAGTATGAGGGAGTAGAAGACAAACATGAGAAATGAGTTCAACGCATGCGGAAATGGAGTGATAAGTGGACGGAATAACGACCGAATCCTTTAGAGTCGGATGGCTTACGCACACGTCTCAGCATTGGCTGCGAAAATGATGGTAAGGAGAGCCGTGGTACATTGGGTTACGTCACGGAGGTACGGCCAATAAATGAAAGCGCAGCCCCATTTCGAGTTTGAATTAAGAGTGATTATGGAACCGTTGGAAGGGTATGAGGTGGATTATCATGGAGGAGGAATGGGATGATCTTGCCGAATCATTGCATTTAGTGGCTCTTTCCACGATTTAATAACTATGCATAAAATGACATTAAATTGCTGTTTGGAAAAGATTTTGATAATACCTTCATAAGTTCGCCATTTGTTGATTAAGGTTGCTGATCCATTATTGCTTTTGATCTTGCAGATGCCTCATATCCTTGCTATTCTTGGTGATGATGATACCACTGACTGTGACTTTTGAAAACAGAGTGCTGCTGTAGAGATAGAGTGTGCTGGCTGTGGAATCATTTCGGGCTGCGGAAACTGGTGCGAGCTGCAGAAACGGTTCCCAGCTGCGGAAACTAAGACAAATCCCCTTTTTACTGCACAAATTTAGTTAGAAAAACAACTAACTGAATGAAATAGTCCTGAGAGGGACTTTTATTAATGGAATGGAATGAAATGAAAATGGAATGGAGTGAAGTGGAATGGAGATGAAGATGAGATGGAGGTGAAGATGGAAATGACAAGTGAGGTGGAGTGAAGATGGAGAGAAAGAGATTTTTTTTTTTTGCAAAATATAGAGTGTCAGGTGTCCCTGATTTTCACTCCATATTTTCTGTATAAGACCGCCAATCTGAGATTGGTTTTTAGGCTTATACACATTTTTTGTTTTGTTTTGTTTTGTTTTGTTTTGTTTTGTTTTTTTTTTTTTTTTTTTTCAGAAAGAAACAAAGACTAGGCTGATGGAGGAGAAGAATTCTTCTCCACCAGTCTCATTGCAGAATTCTCTTGAAACATTTTGACAAAGTCCTCTTTTGAGAGTGGCTTATGATAAATTTTTGATCGGTGGCCATTCACAATGAGAGGAGTTTGAAACTCATCAATAGTCTTGACTCGAACTGCTCCATTGCTAAAGACTTCATCAATCTCATATGGCCCAAGCCAATGAGTTTGAAATTTTCCTTTGAAGTATTTAAACTTTGAATCAAATAGTAACGCCCAATCTCCCTTTTGAAACTTCTTCTCTTTGATATATCTGTCATGCCACTTAGTTCTTTGGTGCTGAACTAGATCGGTCCTTAAAATTGCATCTTGTCTTATTTCATCTAGCTCATTCAACTGCTCCATTCTGTGCTTTTGGGCTTTTGATAGACTCATCCCCAACTGAACTGCCATCTTGAAGGTCTTGACTTGTAACTCAATGGGGAGCAAGACTTCTTTCCCATAAACAAGTTCATAGGGAGAATGTCCTGTTGTGTTCCTCCATGTAGTTCTATAGGCCCATAAGGCTTCAGGAAGCCTTTCTGCCCAATCTCTTCTGTGGAGATGAACAGTTTTGGTGATGATGCTCTCAAGAACTTTGTTTGTGGATTCCACTTGACCATTTGCTTGCGGATGGTATGGAGTAGATTTTCTATGCTTGATTTTGTATTCTTCCATCAGCTTCTCCATCAAGTTAGAGGTAAATTGACTTCCCTGATCTGTCACAATTTCTCTTGGGACACCAAAACGAGTAAAAATATCCTCAAAAATAAATTGAACAACTGAATTTTCAGTGGCAGAAGGCAATGCCTTAGCTTCTACCCATTTAGTAACATAATCAGTGCAAACCAATATATACTTCTTTTGTTTAGATGGTGGATTAATAGGTCCAACAAAATCTAAAGCCCATTTCTCAAAGGGTTCGATGAGTACCTGTGGCTGTAATGGCATTTCATTTGAAAGAGTTGGTCTCCCAACTCTTTGGCAGCTGTCACACCTTCTAACATATTGTTTTGCATCTTTGAAGAGAGAAGGCCAATAATATCCTAAAGAAAGGATTTTATAGGCCGTCCTCTTGTCAGCAAAGTGTCCACCGCACGGTTCATCATGACATGCCTTAAGGATGTCAGGCATTTCATCTTCCCGAACACATCTTCTGATCACACAATCTAGCCCTGTTTTGAACAATTCATTAGAAATCCATGAATACTTTGAACTCTCCTGAATGATTTTCCTTTTCTCATTAGGAAATAAGTGTGGAGGTAGCTTCCCTGTAACCAAATAGTTAGCAATATCTGCATACCAAGGAGTTTTAGTAGTTACTGCAAACAGATATTCATCTGGAAACTTATCCTCTATGGGAGAATCTTCGTTAGTATTTTGGATTCTAGACAAGAAATCAGCTACTGTATTTTGTTTTCTTGGTCTATCTAACACAGTAATATTGAATTCCTATAAAAGTAAAAGCCATCTTGTGACTCGGCTATTAGTAACAGGTTTGTTCATGAGATATCTAATTGCAGAATGATCAGTATGGACAAAAGTTTCATAGCCAGTTATGTAATGTCTAAACTTGTTAATTGCATGAACAACGACTAAGAACTCTTTTTCAGTCACAGTATAATTTAACTCAGTGGGAGTCAAATTTTTACTGGTGTAATAAATGGCATAAGGAACTAAATCCTTTTGACCCAACACAGCTCCTAGAGTTGTATCTGAAGCATCTGTAGAAATATGGAAAGGAAGTTTCCAATTTGGCCCTCTCAGAATGGGTGATTCAGATATTCTTGTTTTTAGAGTTTCAAATGCAGATTGACAGTCAGGATCCCACTTGAATTCACAGTCTTTTGTAAGTAATTTGAAGAGCGGAGATGCTATCTTGGTGAAGTTTTCAATAAATCTTCTATAATATCCAGTAAACCCAAGAAAACTTCTAACATCTTTTTGACAATTTGGAATAGGTAACTTGGAGATGACTTCAACTTTTGATCTATCAACTTTAATTCCATCTCTTGAAATATGATGTCCTAAAACAATCCCTTCAGTAAACATCATAAAGCATTTTTCATGACTTAATGAAAGATTTGTTTCCTTACATCTTATAAGGACTTTTTCCAAATTTTCTAATGCCTCTTCAAATGAATTACCATAAACTGTAAAATCATCCATATAGACCTCTACACAATCATGAATTAGATCAGAAAAGATTCCTAATACTGCCCTTTGAAATGTTGCAGGTGCATTACATAATCCAAAAGGAAGTACTCGGTAAGCAAAAGTTCCCCATGGATAGGTGAATGTGGTCTTGTCCTGATCTTCATGTGCTATCTGAATTTGATTGTAACCACTAAAACCATCCAAAAATGAGAAGTACTTTTTTCCTGCTAAAGTATCTAATACTTTATCAATAAAGGGTAAAGGAAAGTGATCCTTCAAAGTTGCTTTGTTTAATTCCCTGTAATCAATGCAAACCCTCCATTTACCATTCTTTTTAGGTACTATAACCAAAGGGGAAACCCACCGGCTATCTGAAATGGGGTAAATGAAGTTCACATTAAGTAACTTTTGGAGCTCTTCTTTCACTATCTCCCTAAGGTTTGGATTCATCCTTCTTTGAGGTTGTCTGATTGGTTTACTGTTTTCCTCAATGTAGATGTGATGACTGCAAGTCTTAGGATCAATACCTTTCATATCGGTATACTCCCATGCAAATGCAGTAGAATGTTTTTGCAAGATTTTGGTTAGCTCCCCTTGTTGTGATTTTTCCAAGTTTCTGTTAGTATTCAATGTTTTTCCTGGAAAAATCTCAATGACAGAACTACCAAACTCTTCCATAGAGAAAAGAGACATTTGTCTAGATGATAGACACTCAATGCCAGAATCCAATTGAAATTGTGTGGAGTCATATTCTGAAGATGGTTCAAAATTTTCTAATGTGTTCAGAATTTGACTATCTTCACTAACCTCAGAAATGGTAAAGACAGGTTGTATAGTATCTTCATCATCAATCCACTCATTATCCCCTATTTCTGTAATTGCTTTTGCTGGAGGATACAGATTGAACTTCTTTGTCGAATTACCATCAGAAATATACATATCCCCAGACCTACAACTTATGAAAGCATCAGCTGTGGCTAGCCAAGGTCTTCCTAGAATAAGAGGATGTCCTCCTAGATTACTCTTGGGAGTTAAAATCATGAAATCCACTGGATATTCCCAAGAGTCTAGGGAGACTGGAATGTCTTCTAATACACCATCTGGTTTAATAATTGATCGATCTGCCAATTGCAATAAAGTAGGTGTAAAAAGAAGATTAGGAAGTTTTAGCTGTTCCATAGTCTGTCTACTCATAATGTTAATAGCAGCCCCTAAATCAATCAAAGTATTTGGTATTTCTACCCCATTGATATGTGTTTTGACAATTGGACTACCAGGGTCTACATATTTCTGCATAATAATTTTTCCCATCATGATATCTGCAATTTTTCCTACCAGGTGGATCCTTCTGGTATCTCTTGGTTTCCTTCCTGGTCTTTTAAGGCTCAACTCCTTTATTGTTTTTGCTAGAATAGGAATTTCCTTAATGGCTTGTAACAAGGGAATCTTGATACAGACATTCTTCAATTCATCTAGAAAATTATAGTCAGGCAACCAAATTTGTTTTTCCACTCCTTTGTCAATTTGTAATCTTTCAGGAAAAGGAGGTGTGGATAAAGATGCAGGTTGCTCAACTATGGGAGTTGTGGGGGTTAATTCTTTTTCTTTTTCTTTCTGAGTGTTTGGGTTTTGAAGAGATGCTTCAGAACCCTTATTGGCTTCAAGAGATTCTTCCTCAAAAATGCTTTGCTTTTGATCATTTATAGAAGGCTTATCTAAGACTCTACCTGATCTGAGTTGTACTTCATTGAGAGGAACAATCATATAGGTAGGAAATGGTTGACCTTCCAACATGTAAGCATTTTGAGGATTTTTATTATTGGGGTTTGGCAATGGCTGAGAAGGAAGTTGATTTGACTTCTGTTGGAATGGAAGCAAGAGTTGAGAATTTGGATTCTGTTGAGAAGGTTGTTGTTGTTGAAATGGCAATGATAGTTGTGGATTTTGATTTGGAAGTTGTGGAGCTTGTTGGTTTTGAAAAGATGGAGGATATTGGTAAAATTGAGCAAATCTCCCATAAGGATTTTGCATACCTTGTACCCATGATTGAAAAGGATTTTGAGGTTGGGACCAAGGTTGTTGCCAAGGATTCCAATTTGGTGGGGGTTGAAAATTCATAGAGTTGTTAAACCCTTGATTTTGTTGCCCTTGCCAAGGTCTCCTTGCAACAAAACAGAAAGATTCAAGTGTATTTGGATCTTCTTGAAAGACAGCTTTGAGCCCAGGGATTGAAGGACAATCCTTGGTCTTATGATTCTCTGAACAAATTACACATGTCTCTACAACTTTTGCATCCAAGGGACATTCCCTTAGAGCATGTTTCTTCCTACATTTTGGGAAAAAGATGGCCAAAGCCTCAGCTTCTGCTTTCTGTTTATTGTGAATCTTAAGGGTGTCTAATTGTTCACTAAGACTTCCTAAGATATCAGTTTTAAATTCATCAAGCATATTGCCAATCTCAGCTCTACTTACTGATCCAGTTGCAGATTTGTTTGCTCTGATGAGAGAAGGATCTCTAGGCCCTTTCTGAGTTTTAGACTTCCCCCTTGAGAGATGGACACATAGTTCTGCTATATCATTGAGTGAAAGTTGAGATATATCTCCCTTTCCCATCATGTTCAAAATATCTATCCATTCATCTCTAATGACTTTCAGTAGAAGGGATTTTAAGGTCTCCTCATCTAAGTTGTTCATTTTTGCTCTTTTCAAGTTGTATTGAAATCTTTCAAGCAAATCCTCCAAATTTTCATCTTCTTTTTGCATCATTTTAAATACCTCATCCTTGTGATTGGTGGGCATACAATAGTCCAGGTACCTATCCAAAAATGTTTGTTTCATATCATTCCAAGACCTAATGGACTGAGTGAGTAATCCCATGAACCACTTCAAGGCTGCTCCTTTCAATGTTGAAGGAAACAGTTTGAGTTTTTGAGAGTCTTCCAGATAGTCATAAGTTCGACAAACGACTTCAAACTCAAATAGAAATGTTTTAGGGTCTTCATTCCTCATCCCATGGAAGTTTGGGAGGACAGATGGTGAGATGTTTTTCATGGTGGCTCGGGAGTCCTCATCGACTATAGGAAATCTGAATGAGTTATCTCCATCCCTATTTCCCCCAATGTTACCTCGACCTCCTCCATTGTTTCCTCCTTCTCCTCCTCTACCTCTACCTCTACCAAATCCAGGTGCTCCTTCTTCTGTCATGGTAGTCTCCCTGGAGACTTCAGAGTTTTCCGGTTCCTCTACTAAGGGTGAATGAGAAGGAATTTCTCCCTCTTCTTCAGATGATTCTACTTCTTCAATTACAATTTGTCCTCCTATGGAAGGAAGAAAAGGGTCCCTTTCTGATTCAGATTCGATAGATGGTGTGGGAGAGTCAACTATTGCCTCTTGAATTCCAGGAATCCTAGGGCTAGGAGTGTAAGTTGGAGATGATGGAGGTGTCTCTTGTCTATTCCTTGAAGTAGATGGACTTGTAAAAATCGAACTCTTGGCTCTAGCTAAAAACCTTCCCCTAGAATCTCTTGCTCTATGCATGTCATTTTTTTATTTTCCTTCAAGTCGGGGTAATAATTCTCTTTCTGATCTTCCAGATCACTTTAGGTGCAAGAAGAGAGCATACTCAAGAAACTATTAAACCAATAACTTTCTCTTTTCTGATCCTCCAGGTCACTCTAGGTGCAAGAGGAGAGCATACTTTGAGAGGTTATTAATTTTCCTTCCTTGAAATTTTCTTGTTTTTTTTTTTAAGAATTGGCTACCTAATTTCAATTCCCCGGCAACGGCGCCAAAATGTTTGGTCAATTTAGTGATGTCTAGACTGCAACTTTTAAATGTCAACCCGGGGCTCGTAAGCTGATGAAGTGAGGTGTACTATATGTACTTAGGTAACTGTTTTCTTAATCTTTTGTCGTTTTTATCTTTTTAGTTTGTTTTTGATTGTATCTTTCCTAGATGTGATGTGATGGAGATGTAATAAAGCGAGTGAATGTGTGTGATTGTGATGATTTCTAAGTGATTTCTTGAAACTTAAAGAGTATTCTAAAAGAAAGCTTGAACAATAACTGAAATAAAATTAAAGCTTGAAATCAAATAAAAGACTAATGGCATCGGCCCAATATCTCTGCTGTTGATGAAAACGAAAATGAAATCTATATTAACTCAATTAAAAGCAAGAACAACTACTTTACACTACTTTACAAAATCTAATCAATGTGAAATCTAAGTGAGACAAATCACACTATTTAACCTTTTCTTAATGATGTGAGAACAATTATGAACAGGTTAGTAATGTGAGTCTTAAAGAAAAATAAACCAAGCTGCACTAAATGATATTTTGGCTCCAATAAAGTTAGTTGATTATAGAAAAAGAACCTTCAATAGATGAACAACTTGATAACTACTGAGCAGAAAGTAAAGTGCAAGTTGAAGGAATAAAACTAATGAAAATCAAACTGCAGAAAAGTAAAGGTCAGCAGCCTAGACAAGATGATCACACATGCCACTAGTTGTAAAAAGAAAAGCAAGAAAACTATCTCGGGCTCGCCTAAGAAACCTGCATAACACACTGATCAGTCATGAACAAGAGTGCATAAATGTAAATCAGCAGAATTCAAAGTTTATGTACAACTATTATACATGTTGAAAAGAAATAAAAATGCAGCAAATAAAAAAAGACTGTACAACTATTATACATGAAATCAGAAAACGAAATACAAGAAATCAAACTACTATACAGAGGCTGCAACAAACAGGGGCCCTCTGCCTACTTCAGCCAATCCAAAGAGCAGTTACACGCTTAGAAACATAATAGTCTTCTCATGTATTGATAACAAGTTTAAAAGTACAGTGGGAAGCTCAAAACAATTACAAAACACGACTACAAAACAACTAACTATCCAGCGTTCAAAGACGCTTTATTTATACAGAGGAAAGCAAACTAACTTAACGAAACTTCAGCTATTCAAGCAGCTGTGTAAAAGCACGTAATCTGGCTGCGTCCTCCGATTTAGGCAACGGTTGTTGTGGGCATTCAATCTGCTGTTGTATTCTTGTTTCCCACTGTCTTCGTGGCTGAAGAAGGTGCCACCTGTTCTTCACGTGCTCCAAAACAGAACACGCAGATCCGTGGCACCACCAATGACCTCTGTTGACCGGATTTGCCTCTGCGTTGACTACGGGTTTTTATGACCAGTTTGGGTGAGCTGGAGGGACACACACCATGTCCTTGGTTCCACGAACTTGCCCATGTGGCTCTTCTTCTCGGAGGACACCTGGAACATACCATTTAAGAAAACAGCTGCGGAATCCGGGGTTGGCTGCGGAAACTGGGATCAGCTACGGAAACCCTGTGTGAGCTGCGGAAACGCAGCACTTTGAACCAAAATTCTAAACCAACAATAGTCATTAGCATAATTAGCAAACCATGTAAAAAGTCCTAAAATACAACGATTTGAGCAATTTGATGGAGGGAATGAGTGGCAAAAGAAGGAAATGAATAGGAAAAGGAGGCTAAGAGGATGTGTAAAGAAGTGCAGGTTTGAGGCTCAACAAGACTGTGACAGCCAAAGTGAAATTTTCTTGGCAAAGAACCCTGCTTATCATTCAAATAAAAAGCACATTGATGTTCAGTATCACTTTGTGAGGGATATGATAGACGACAAAAAGGTGTTGCTGGTAAAGGTGAACACTTTGAAGAATACTACAGATGCATTGACAAAATCTGTGAGCTCTGAGAAGTTCTCTTGGTGTAGAGAGACAATGGGCATTTCAGGGCTGGAAAAATGACTAAGCTCTCTTGTGGCCCCCTGTGGAAAGAAAACAACAAGTGGGAGAATGTTGGGATGTGTTATATTCTTTCCACGACTAACCCACGTAGTTAACCGGGGGTTTAGAGGGGGGGCAGAGCCCCCCTTTGTTGTGTCGATTGTGTAGCGGGGCGCGGGGGGGGGGGGGGGGGGGTCACAGGGGGTTTGAGGCGTACCCGTAATCCCACTTTATGGGGTCCATGGCAGCGCCCCAGAAAATTTTGGTTTTGGACCCTATGTTAGGTTGGGCGAACCTACCTATGGTTTTGTGCATGATTTTCGCACATGTTTTTTTTGGACGCGATGGTTTTTCGGTCCATGGTATTGGACGCGATGGTTTTCGGTCCATGGTATTGGATGCTTCGACATGTATAAATATGTATTATAACATTGAAAGGAACATAATGAAAAATCAAGCTGGTAGTCCCGGTTTTGGGATCCAGGGGAAATCTCTGTGTATATGTGTTTTATGTGTTATGCTCTCGCATTGTTTATTTTCTATGTTTTAGAATTCGTATGCAAGTAATTTCTGTACGGGGTTAAAACCTACAATAAGGTGGTTTTAGGCATGTGATTTAGCATACCCATGGTTTTCTAACCACGGGATTGCATGTGATGGAGCCTTTAAACTGTTGGGAATACTTCATTGTAATGAGGCCATGGGATGTGAGCAGTGATGGCTCATTTGGCTATCTTGGCCAAATTTTTAGTCAAGGATTAATGGAATTCCATTGGTTAGGTTTTTCCCTGGAGTTTGGGTTTTCCCAAGGTAAATATTGTGTGCAGTATGTTCATTGTGTTTCATTGTTGTTGCTTATTTATTTATTCTCAAGGTAAATATTTTGTCTTCTCAGTAAATATCTGTAATATTTTATATCTCTAGTCTAATGCCAAACTTTCCTAACAATTTTTCAAGGGTGTGCATTCCTTACAAGTCATATAATAGTATGCCAATTTACATGCAATAAATTTTGACTCCATCATAATATTTTTTTTTCTTTTTCATTGTTTCTCTCATTTTCCATCCTCTCACCAAGTGCTCTCCTCTTGTTTATTCTCTCTCCATGACCAACCCTTGGAACATTTCCATAAGCACCATCAATACTTATTGATCCAAGTGCCAACATGAGCAAGTTACCCATTACTCACTATGATCTAGCTCCATATGTACACTCTATACCAACAAATCTAACCTCTTTAAAAATAAAAAAAAATGCAACCCTAATGCATGTCTTCTCCACAAATTCAAAAGCATGCCAGATCTGTAAAATAAGAGAAATCAACCACCCACTATGAACTTAGTGATTCCTTCTACACTTCAAATAAGCCATGTTTTTTTCTTGATTTGTGATTATATGATGCAGGAGCATCCAGCACCCTTAGTCAAAGGGAGGAATCCAAAATGGAGCAGAAGAGGATCGCGTGGACCAGGGGAGCAAAACAAGGAAAAATCTGTTTTAAAACAGATTTAAAAGATGGAATGGATAAGTCTCGAAGACTTATCATTATTGTAATTTTCCATGTGTTATATGCATGCATGCATTATCTAGCTTTGAGGGCTTTTGTTGGAGGATTGATCGGATCCTTCTGTGATTCGATCCAACACTTCTTATTTATATATATATGAACTTGTGTGTTCAAGTGTGAGTAGAGATAAAGAGCAATAGATAGAAGATTGTGAGGATAGCGTGTTTACAATGTAGTTGAAGGAGAACCCATGTTAAGGCTGAAATGCCTTAGATTTGTAATTATGCTGTGTATAATATATAGTGTGCTTAAGCGTTGATTTGTGCCTGTGTATTTTATTTCTTGAATAGTCTGAGTATGCGGGTTTGATTGACCATCGATCACGGTTGGATCGATGGCGATCCACTAATTAATGGATTGTTGTTGTATATGAGTGTTCGTGCATAAATGGAATGATGGTGTGCTTAACCGGAATGTTTCCAGACTGTGGCAGAACTGCGTTTAACACAGAAATCCCCCAAAAAGGCAATCAAGACTAAGTTAAGGAGGAAGCGGCGAGAATGCATAGCGAACGTTGGATCATATGGATCAACGATCCAGATCCAATCGCTGAAACAAAGGTCTGTTATAATTTCATTGGCGGAATTGCTATAAGAAGGCAAACCCCAGACCTTAAGGTATAGCGATAGCGATCTGCGATTAACTGTCAACCGTCAGATCGAGGATCCAGATCGATAGTTTAAATGAAATCGGCGATCTCTTATCGGGGATGTCAAAGGACGATGGTTTGTGGAGTGGCGACATGACGATGGCCATTAATGTGACATCACCAATAAGCCGAAAGGCGATTGGAGCTTGGATGGATCGGAGTTCGGTGGAAGGTTCGGACCCGACGATATATAGATTCGGGCTTATAACTTTTGAAGTCCAGTACTAAGGACCTCAGCGCTGGTTCTGTGTTTTCTGGTGTAGACCCGATATATGTGTGGCTGAGGGGTTTAAGGCTCAAACGCATTAATGTAAGCTTCCAATGTTAATAAAGGCCGATAGTGTGTAAAAAGGCTCCGATATATGTGTGGTCCATGAATTTTAAAAGGCTTATAGCCTCAAAGCGCTTCCGATAGGGCTTTGTGGGCCATAACCCACAGGCCTCAAGATCAATTTCTTTAAGGGAAAGGGATTTTGATTAACTCCAAAAATCTCCTTTCCATCATTATATCTGACCATCCACTAGGCCAAATAAATCCTTGTCAACAGAAGTGTCCTTTTGAAGCCAAAATACATCCACCTTCGCCTATGATACCAAATGAAGGTTTTAACCTTGTACATAAATTACCATGTGGGATAATGTAATTTCACTTCTTTATATAATAAATTATTACAAGGGTATTTTAATCCATAATGAATGTGGGATATACCTGTTTTACATAAAATTAAAGTTTCTTCTGACATAACCTAGACATTATTACCTTCCAAAGTGACATGTTCCAACATGTTTATCATGGTAACTCTCATCAAACATACGAGCAAGTATTTTCTACTCCTAACTTGCATGGAATTTCAAGTTTCTCATTGTCCATGGATCTCTTCATCTAGATTCTACGTATTTTTTAAAGAAGATGAAGCACCCCCTCAACATCATGAGTTGTAACTTGACAAAAGGTCATGATTAAGATACTCTAGAAATATGTAGTAAAGTTAAAAGATCAATCACTCATAATATTAACCATCCATTAGACTATTCATGTTAGTTGGATTTCAAAAATTGATAGGCATCCTCTTGATTATAGTGTAATTGAATCATATGAGGTTAGATATAAATTTTCTATGGATTTAACAAAAATGAAGTTAAATGTATGTTTTATGTGGATTTGACGAAAAAATGTTCAGTATCCTCTCCATGATAATATGTTTTTAGTAGATATCTTACACATCATCTCCATGATAATTTGGTTGATCTAGACGAAACTAGATGTAAATCATGTGTGAATTCAATAGAAATGTACTCTAATGTTGACATGTAAGTGTAGTTCACTCCATAGACAAATGGGAAACCAAAATCACTTTATAATTAATTAATTTGAATGTGGTTGGTGATATGAATATTTTTATTTGCCAAGTAACTGGCATTCAAGTAAAATTCGACAATGAAAGTTTTCCATCATGCTTTAGGAGGTGTAAAGTCACATTGATTATAGGAATTTTCAAAATGACACTTTGTTCTCCACCATTTATTAATCATGGGAATTTTCAAAACATTACTTTGTTTTTCACCATGCTTATCGATGGTGCTAACATTATACTTGGAGCGTCAATGCATCTAGCCTCTTAGAACTTTCATATGAATTGGATACAAAAAAACTTCTAGCCTCAAAGCAAACAAGGGGCACAAAAAAAGTTCAAAAATAAAGCCTCACATCACAAAATCTATAGAAGTGAACACCACCCTCTAGCCCCTTGGCCAAAACATTGAAGGCTAAGTAGTTGAACCGATGTCTTAAAGAACATTCCTTATAACTTCCTTTTATCTATATAAAAATAGTTTTGTGTGGCATTTGAGAAAGCCTAAAAAGATCCTTCCATTGGTTAAAGATTGAGAGTGTCCTCAAGCATTGGGAAAGATTCAAATGATCCTTTCCATCACTAAGGAATAAATGTTGCGAAAAAGCAAGTTGTGTGCTTACTTAAAGTGGAATATATAAAGAGAATACTTATTATGGACCTTATAATAATATAACTTTAACTATAAATTGTTGATTGGTTTTTTCTCAATTGTTTGGAAGGAATGGTTTTTATCCTCCCCACCCAGGTTTAATTCTTGCAAGTGACATGTTGAGCTTTTGTCGAGTTTATTGTTGTAATAGCTTCGAGCCTTGTTGTTGTTGTTGTTCAACCTTGAGCCATAAAGAATACCTTACCCTTTCCTACAAAGGAGATATTTGTTACTTTGTTTGTCTTCCATAATGCTCCTATGAAGGCTACCATATATAAATGTGTGATTGTTCACTAGCATAGAACCATCTTAATATAGTATATTTGAATTCTAGAATTTCAAGTGAGAGGAGTTGTTTGTTAAGGGTACTGTATATAAGTGTGTGATTGTGGAGTAACATAGAACCATTTTAACATAGTATATTTGAAGTCTAGAGGAGTTTTAATAAATTCAATGCTAAGCATCATCTTAACATAGTATATTTGAAGTCTTGAGAGGTTTTCCATTATTCTCATTGCTGAATAAATTTGGGATTAAAATGGATTGGTATTAATTATTAAAGAATAATCATACAATAAGCACACCTTCCCTATGATATGTTGTCAATTCTCATTATTATATAGAAAGCTAATATTTGTAACTTGCATATACACATAATATTAAAAAAAGATATTATTTTTATGGGATACTTGTCCAATTTCCTTTGCATGCGTGATTTTATACTTGCTACAATTAGTGTAGTTTGTTGATCTCAAATCAACTTTCTTACTTGTTATTTAAATTTATTTTTACTTGTGGCATTTCTCTATAAGTGAATTATTTTTCTACTATCTTGTAGATTATAGAGACCACCACAAAGAGGTTCACAATTATGAATTCTTTTAAAGACCCGTTGCCTGGATAAATGATCTGAAAATGGAATGTACTTGTTTAAGGGTGCAAGGTATCCATTTCCATAATTTCAAATGTGAGTTATACACTCCAAGTGACCTCTGAAAATGTGAAAACTTCTTATTTCTTATAGAGAGATAGACTGTAGGGGCATTCACCGGACATGTCACCTCTAAAGAGAGGATGAGTTCCAGAGGCTACCTGGCCCTCTACAGGCTCTGCCTAAAGAAATAATGAAGTAAACACTTAGAAGTCTTTGACATACACATACTTGAAGTTTGATGTCTTGCGGAATAAGACAAATAACTTTCTGCAGCTGAATAGGTGATTATGTGTGTATGCAAGTTATGTATATTTGTTGTTTAACACTTTATATCAGTTTTGTTTAGCATATCATCTTCAACAAATAAAGACATCAAAATGATAAAGCAGTTCACCCCTTCTGGGCTACATCTGTTGGACCAAGCCTCTCAAACTAGGCTTGTCCTCTTGTATTAAAAATGCTACAAAGGCTAATACAAGAATATGAGTGTCTCGAAAGACAGATCTGACTGTAAATACAGAATCAGAAGATAGGAATTAGTTAAACATGCTCTTTCCCAAGCACTAAACAGTGAAATTGTACCTTATACAGTACTTTCCCCAGTTGGCCCTAGTGGCCCTTTAAACTTGCATGGAGAATTTCAAGGTGAAGATGACCTCAATTGGTTCTAAACCCTCTGCCATTAGACTCAGAAGGTCGAAAATAGCAGGCATAGGCTTTTGAATCACCAAAAATGGATGAACATAGCCCCCAAACAGCTCAAGCACTGAAATGGCCCTAGTGGCCCTGAAAGCTTCCCTGAAGCTAAATAGTGAGAAGAATGCCTCAACAGGAAAAATGAGCTGTAGAAATGGTTTTAGAATACTGAAAACCTTCAGGAATGACCTTCATTCCGCATTCACTGGCTGCACAATTCCCAATGCAACTCCCAAACTGATTTGGCCCTAGTGGCTCCTGGAACTTCCATGAAGCAAAATCACCTGCAAATGACCTCAAATGGCTGTGAAACCTATGCCAATGGCTTCAGAAGGTCGAAGAGACCCAAAATCAAAAAAAAAAATCGTCCAAAAAGGACTTTCCTAGCCAAAGTTATGGCTCATTGAAGATTTCCTCCAGTTTGGCCTAAAATCACTCTAGCTAACTGTAGTGGAAGTTCAGTTAGCTCTGCCAATTATGGCGGGGCCGCCCAAATTTGGCACTTCGCCAAAAATCCGCCAGTCTAACTGCGCATTAACCAGGCGTGAACTGTTACATGTGAGCGGGTTTGTGAGGCAGAGGTTAGTGCATAGGATTGCGTGCCCCAAACTCCGGGTTAACTGCCGTTTGCCTCCGCGTTCAATGGTTATGTGACCACGTGAAATAATACAAAGCAGTGGCCATTGAAGCTTTAACGCTGGCAGTTAAGGGTTTAGATCCCGTGGTTCTATGGCGGAGGTCACATGTATGGGGGCTGGGCCTTAAGGGCTGGCCCCCTTCGGGCCTGCAAAAATCCAGTTTAAACTTTATCAAAGCTTTCTTCACCATCCCTTACAAGATCTGCCTTTGCAGCATCGTGGTAAGACGTTGGGTTAATATGAATGAGGTCGCAGGTTCAAACCTCTCCGCCACCAAACAAATTTTAGTATGCGCCCAACATACCTTTGCTGACGTCACCCAGGCCACGTGGCTGCCTCCGGGCCTGCCACATGGCAGTCTGCCATTCGCTGCTCAAAAAAAATATTCTCTGGAATATTCCAGGAATATTCTATTTTAAATTTTTTTGAAAAAATTCAAAATTTCAATGTTATTGGGCAATTCTTCTTTTTGGCATAACTTTCTCATACGATGACCGTTTTCCGAACCGTTTGCGGCGCCAGAATCAGGAAGACGAGCTCTATCCGGTAGTTCAAGTTCAAACCAGTTCTTAGCACTTTTATTTTTGACCATTTTATGACACTTGGCCCTGAGCTCTTGATCACACCTCCCAAATGAGAAGGCTTTTGGTCCCCAAAAGCTTACTGAATCTCTGAACTGAACTGTACAGCACTTGAGGAATAAAATATCCTCTTCCATTCAGCCAAAAGAGCATACTGATGCCAAAATTTCCTGCCTTGCCAACTGTCGTCATGGCAACTTTTCGCTGCGCAAGCCAAGTACTTGTCGAATCCCGACCAAGCTTGTTCGCCAGACAAACTGAAAATTTGCAGAAACTAGAAATGATACTTGCTGATATATGAGCTGAAATCTTCCTCTGAACATGTGGGGTTGCCAACTGTCATGATGCCCATCCATGGCACCTCCGCTCCAGAAGAAGAGTTGATTCCCAAATGAGAAGGCTTTTACCGGCTGTAGCATGCTGAATGTACTGCAAATGCTCATCCCAAACTCTTGGGATACTTGCTGCAAAAACTTCTTAAAATAAGTAGAGAACCATGGTGAAATTTGAGCCCTCTTTGCATGCATGCTTTTCCAGCTCATGGGATTGTGCACAACTTTGCACCAAATTCTTTCCCTGCACCAAATGACACCAAAGGTATCTTGTGCAACAAGACAATCATCAACCCAATAAAAACACATATGGGTGACAAGAGCTGAAATAGAGTGAGTCTCATACTCAGCTTGTTCCATCTTGCAACTTGCATTCCCTTAACAAAGAAATGCATTCAATCAAAAGACATGCAACTTTAATTGGATAAGAATTCTAACCATTTCTTACTAATCCATTTCAAAGGCGCTTCCTTTAACTGCACATCGATATCAACATGTGTATCATCCTGACACATATCAATGATGGAAACTTCCTTCCCATTCTTGCCATACTCTTTCTCCAATTTCTTCAACTTTTGTGGAAGCATTGTTGGATTCAGAGTCCAACACCTTTCAGCAGTATGTCCATGCTTATGGCAATAAGTGCAACACATGTTCATCTTCTTGACAACATGATTTGCATTGTTCAATGGAACTTTGGCTTCTTGCCTCCTTTCCTTCAAAAGTTTCCTGTATGTTGCCATTCTTTTCCAACATCTAGAAACACTATGGTTAACCAAACCACAAAAATAACATGCAATTCTTTTCCAATGCTTATGTGGAAATTTACCATGCTTTACATGATCAAAGGAAATATGATTGAAATCAGATTTATACCTTTCTCTTTCACCTTCATGAGGAGGTGAATCAAATGAAGAAGAAGCTCCTTTTGGAACACCATCAATCCCTTCAATGGTTTTAGAGCTTTCACCACTCCCTTGTTCAAGTGCATGCTGATGCACACCCTCTTCCTTCATGGCTGCTTTGGAACTTTCTCCATAAGATTGTCCATAGCCAAGACCCAAATACTTAGGCCTTACCTCAACCATTATTGGCTCAACTATACCCTGTGCATGTTTGCCCAATCCTTTTCCTTCATATCCCATTTTGGACATCAACTTGGACCCTATGCCTCTGGTATGTTTCTCAAAAGAACCAACATAAACATTCTTATAAGAATTTGAAGACAAACTAGAATTGTTTACCTCTTCTTCAAGATGATACTTGGCTAAGGCTTCTTTGGCAAAAAGGAGTTGTGTCTCCAACTCATGCATCCTTTCCAGATTCATGTTTGTAATATGAAGTTGGCCTTCCATTTCTTGCAATTGGTCAAAAAGCAACTGCTTCTCTTCCCTCATGGAATTCAACTGCTCTTGAAGTCTAGAGCTCTTTCTTTCATCCTCATACATTTCTCTCACCATATTAATCATGATGAAAAATTCTTGCTTCAAGCCTTCATCAAAAAATCTTGTGAAGGAGGACGATTTTGAGAACTCACTTATGGAAGTTGTCATTATAAAAATGAACAAAAGAGCTTCAGCAAACTCAAACAACAAGTAGTTTGTAGAATAATAAAGCAGTCAATCTTCAACACTGCTTAAGACACCTTTCAAGCTACACAATCAAGCTAGTGATGTTAGTCAAGCAAACCTAGTGCTCTGATACCAACCTGATCTGAAAATGGAATGTACTTGTTTAAGGGTGCAAGGTATCCATTTCCATAATTTCAAATGTGAGTTATACACTCCAAGTGACCTCTGAAAATGTGAAAACTTCTTATTTCTTATACAGAGATAGACTGTAGGAGCATTCACCGGACATGTCACCTCTAAAGAGAGGATGAGTTCCAGAGGCTACCTGGCCCTCTACAGGCTCTGCCTAAAGAAATAATGAAGTAAACACTTAGAAGTCTTTGACATACACATACTTGAAGTTTGATGTCTTGCGGAACAAGACAAATAACTTTCTGCAGCTGAATAGGTGATTATGTGTGTATTCAAGTTATGTATATTTGTTGTTTAACACTTTATATCAGTTTTTTTTAGCATATCATCTTCAGCAAATAAAGACATCAAAATGATAAAGCAGTTCACCCCTTCTGGGCTACATCTGCTGGACCAAGCCTCTCAAACTAGGCTTGTCCTCTTGTATTAAAAATGCTACAAAGGATAATACAAGAATATGAGTGTCTCGAAAGATAGATCTGACTGTAAATACAGAATCAGAAGATAGAAATTAGTTAAACATGCTCTTTCCCAAGCACTAAACAGTGAAATTGTACCTTATACAGTACTTTCCCCAATTGGCCCTAGTGGCCCTTTAAACTTGCATGGAGAATTTCGAGTTGAAGATGACCTCAATTGGTTTTGAAACCTTTGCCATTAGACTCAGAAGGTCGAAAATAGTAGGCATAGGCTTTTGAATCACCAAAAATGGATGAACATAGCCCCCAAACAGCTCAAGCACTGAAATGGCCCTAATGGCCCTGAAAGCTTCCCTAAAGCTAAATAGTGAGAAGAATGCCTCAACAGGCAAAACGAGCTGTAGAAATGGATTCAGAATACTGAAAACCTTCAGGAATGACCTTCATTCCACATTCACTGGCTGCACGATTCCCAATGCAACTCCCAAACTGATTTGGCCCTAGTGGCTCCTGGAACTTCCACGAAGCAAAATCACATGAAAACGACCTCAGATGGCTGTGAAACCTATTCCAATGGCTTTAGAAGGTCGAAGAGACCCAAAATCAAAAACAAATTCGTCCAAAAAGGACTTTCCTAGCCAAAGTTATGGCTCATTGAAGATTTCCTCCAGTTCGACCTAAAATCACTCCAGCGAACTGTAGTAGAAGTTCAGTTAGCTCCGCCAATTATGGCGGGACCGCCCAAATTTGGCACTCCACCAAAAATATGCCAGTCTAACCACGCATTTACTGGGCGTGAACTGTTACGTGTGAGCAGATTTGTGGGGCGGAGGTTAGTGCATAGGATTGCGTGCCCCAAACTCCGGGTTAACTGTCGTTTGCCCCTGCGTTCAATGGTTATGTGACCACGTGAAATAATACAAAGCGGTGACCATTGAAGCTTTAATGCTGGCGGTTAAGGGTTTAGAGCCCGTGGTTCTATGGCGGAGGTCACATGTATGCGGGCTGGGCCTTAGGGGCTGGCCCCCTTCGGGCCCGCCAAAATCCAGTTTAAACTTTATCAAAGCTTTCTCCGCCATCCCTTACAAGATCTGCCTTTGCAGCGTGGTGGTAAGACGTTGGGTTAATATGAACGAGGTCGCAGGTTCAAACCTCTCCGCCACCAAACAAATTTTAGTATGCGCCCAACATACCTTTGCTGACATCACCCAGGCCACGTGGCTACCTCCGGGCCTGCCACGTGGCAGTCTGCCATTCGCTGCTCAAAAAGAATATTCTCTGGAATATTCTGGGAATATTCTATTTTAAATTTTTTTGAAAAAATTCAAAATTTCAATGTTATTGGGCAATTCTTCTTTTTGGCATAACTTAACATACCTTTGCTGACGTCACCCCGGCCACGTGGCTGCCTCCGGGCCTACCACGTGGCATTTTTCCATTTGCTGCTCAAAAAGAATATTCTCTGGAATATTCCGGGAATATTCTATTTTAAATTTTTTTGAAAAAAATCAAAATTTCAATGTTATTGGGCAATTCTTCTTTTTGGCATAACTTTCTCATACGGCGACCGTTTTCCGAACCGTTTGCGGCGCCGAAATCAGGAAGACAAGCTCTATCCGGTCATTCAGGTTCAAACTAGTTCTAAGAACTTTCATTTTTGACCATTTTACGACACTTGGTCCTGAGCTCTTGATCAATAAATTTATTAATTGTTAAAACATATTTCATAAATGTCTAACCATATTTTAATAAAATATTTATAAATAGTTTTCGAATAAATCACATTAGAGGTTTCCATATTGACGTGTTTCAAATCACATAATGTGGTTCATCGTTAGGATCAAGATGGAAAAATTCATCTAAGACTGAAAATAAATAATGTCGAGATGTAACGGAAAATTCCAACCGATATAAAATTATTAAATAATAATTTAAATAAAAATCATTATTAAACCAAAAAAACGTCTGAGATTAATTAAGAGATATCACTAAAAGTAAATATAAAATATAAAATAAAAATAAAATACGAAAAAAAACCCAAAGAAAATAAAATATTCATAATTAAACTAATGAATATATCAAAGACTAATTATACTACATATAACTCTGAATAAACAAGGTCTACTGGCGTAGCAACAGTCCCTACCTAACTCTGAATAAACAAGGTCTACTGGCGTAGCAACAGTCCCTACCGATGTGCAAGATGTGCAATTTCAAAACAAAAATGCAATTTCAAAACATAATTTTTTGTTGCTTGAATGTAGCGATGAAATTGATAAACAAATAATTTGGTAAATTATTTGAAATGTTTTGTTGCTCGGATGTAGAGATGAAATTGATAAATAAATAAGTTGGTAAATCAATGTTCAAAACAGTTTTAAGTTGATTTCTTTAATTTGTATTTAAGATTTAAATTTCAATGTGCTTTATATATACGTCGCAATGGTACCAAATTAACGTTTCAAAATAATAATAAGTACACTTTACCTTTACCTTGTATTAAATATTGAACAACGTTTCAAAACAATAATAAATATGTTGTCGTTTTCCATATTAAGAAATATGACTCATAGGCAGTGTCAGCAGAAAATCATAATTATGATTAACCTTACATTGGAAAATGTCTATGAACGCAGGTCCATACGTGAAGAAAAAGATAACCATATGGTCGTTCATTTGCATGTACCCAACAATTGTCTTCGCATGGCACTTAGATGAAACAAACAATGTTCTCGCATGGCACTTACATGAAACAAACAGTGTTGTCGGATGCCATTTCCATGAAATGACAAGAATGAAGAAAACAACATCCATTATTATTGACAATCTTTTTCTCTCGGCCTTTCAAATCTTTTTCTCTTGGCGTTTCGCCTCTGTGTGCAGTGGCCATTATTGATGATCCTTTATGGCTACGTGCCCTTCACCTTTGTGCATGTCTGGTGTTCATATTTCGCCTCTCTACACCGTTGAGGTGTGTGTCTGGTGTTCATCTTTAGCGTTCTGTACCCAAGATTTTCATATTGTCCTAGTGTTTCAAATTTTGTTTCATTTTATTCAGTCTGATGAATACAATTATCATAAATGCCTCCAAGATTGACAGCTTGTAGCCTAGGCTTAAACATGTAAATTTCTTCAATCTTTTCGAGGTTTTCATGTTCATTTTGGCTTGTTAATGCATTATTTTTGTACCACTAGAATTTCCTAGTAAATAGTTTGAAAGGATTTGATGGTCAGATGGTAAATAGTTTGAAAGGATTTGATGGTCAGATGTCTCTAAGAACTTCTTCTCTTGCAGATTTTAAGGACATTGAGCTTTTGCTCTTGCAGATTTTAAGGACATTGAGAACACTGAGCAGCATATAATGACTTTTAGTTTTAAAAACAATTTGAATACAAGTTGCCCTTCAATGGATCTTGGAAGAAAGATCTTGATATTTCTTCCAGCAACAACATTTCTGGACCTGTACACCTTCCTTAGCTTAGTGTTCTTAGTTGAACACTAAAATCCTGGGCATGACTGATTCATTTTGCAAACACAAAAAAACCCGTTTATAAACTTAATTATGTGTGATAGAATAAGAATGAAATTACCTCCAGTGGGTCCATGGTTCTGTCGTCTATAATTTTCTTTTGAGAATGTTACCGTCAAGCAACTTAATTTGCTTTATTATGGATTATGGTTAAAGCTGCGAGTGACAGAAGAAAAATGTGAAATTAGGATATTTTATAAATTATGTTCTTGACTTTATGGTCTGAAGATCTTACCTCTGCTCTACTGGATCTTTCCTGCCCTATGCGTTGCTAGATATGTTATGCTTTGCTGGATATGTCTTGCTTGAGTTGGTTGATCTGCTCTAACTGATTGATAGACCGAACCACCTTATTTTCCTGAGGTGAGTGACCTGCATTAGTCACCAGACTTGACATCCGCCAAGCAAAGGGGTGTCGTTGCTTTACGAGAAAGCTTCATTCTCCCTCGCTTCTAGTGTTTGAACAAGGGGGTGCTTACATTGACACTCGAACTGAATATGCTACAGAATCTGTTCAAATTCCGACTTGGTCCACTACTACTAGCTATTGAACTAGAAGAGAGGCTTCAGGCTTTGCTCGGTAAATTGAATCAATAGGTGATGTGACCACCTTAGCTGCTTAATGTGCTGCTAGTAATTATGCACCATGCGAAGCTAGTCGCAGAGCCACCAATTGAAAAAGGAAGCCCTAGGATGGATGATCCCCAGTGGTTTACTCTTGGGATTCCCCAGCTATGCGGATCCGCAACTCTCGCCTTCACTCTGGAGTATAGTTTCCCATAAAAAGTGAGAGCTTATACTACCCAGCCCTCTCTTCTCCTTTCTTTTAAACAAGCCTTTGAGCGAGTTGAGCTACAACAGGAGAAGGAAAAGGAGAGGCAATTTTGTGCCCAAACTCAAATGAAATCAGGCCTTTGTCTGGATTTGTGCTGAGGATATAAGCCATAGTAAAGGCTTGGATTTGCACTGAGGATATAACCCATAGTAGAAGATTGGAGGTATTCAAATACAAGGCAAGGTGTTGAGGCGACAGGGGAGGCAGGTTAAGGTGTTGAGTGGAAGGGGATGCCTGTCGCTGTAGGCAATGGTTTGTATATAAAAGAAAAAAAATAAAAACAATCACATTAAATGTTTCAAAGTAATGCTAACTTTCAAGTTAGCATTAGTTCAATTTCGTAAAGGTTTAAACTCAAATTAATGCGGGTTCTCCTAAGTTTTAATAAAAATCACAAAAACCATACATTATGGCCGGTAATAAGAGGTCCAAACTAAAACTTTGCCTTAAATTTTGTTTTATAGAATAATTTTGTTAAAACTTAGGTTAAAATATTGAACATGCCGGATGTCAACATGAATTAATGTTGGGTCAACCGTTACCGATCGCTATAGTCCCTGCTATGCCGAAGGCAGGGACTAATAAGAGTAAAAAAAGGAATGCAAAGGAATAAATAAATAAAAAAGATAAATCAAAGGATAATAGTTAAAAATAATATATTAATATAAAAATAAGAATTTAGGTTTTTGTGATCCATGAATATTGAGAGATTTTTTGGTAAAAATCACATAAGATACTTTTAGTCTACGCATTTCAAACCAATTAGTATAGTTCATCTTCAAGACAAGATGAGGAACTAGATCTTGGCATTAAATTAAATAAATGAAGATAAAAGTTTACTAGCCGTTAGAATATAACGACTAGTTTTGACTGAAGAAGTATTATAAAAAAAAATTTAAGAGACAGTTAATAAATAGCTGAAAATAATAAATAAATAAAATTGATTATTATTAATATATTGTTTTAATAAAAAAAGAGCTAAAATAAAATAATGACAGGTGAAATAAAACCAAAAAGTAAGAAGAATAATAATAAGAAAATGAAAAACCAACTTTAAAAATATAAAATATAATAGAAGAAATAATGAGGGAAATTATTTTTACTATAACTAATAATATTATTAATAAAAAAATAATGATATTAGAATTAAATTAAATTAATTTTTTACAGTCAAAGTAAAGTCTAAGAAATAACTTAAAAGGTCAATCTAAAAAATTTAAATTAATAAATAAATAAATGAAATAAAATGGTCAAACTTAAATAGTACAACAATAAAATAATAAAAATAATAGAAAGAAATCAGATAAATAATGTCAATAAAAATAAAAATAAAATAACGTAAAATAAATAAAAATAAAAGAATAATAATAATAATAAATAAATGAATAAATAGAGGAAAGGAGAAAACAAAATAAAATTCAAATAATAATAATAGAGTTAAAAATAAATTCTAACACCTAAGAAGATAAGGCAGGGATCCAACACCTGCTAATAACCCAATCATCATCTATGTTTATGTTGATAGGTCTCCTTTCAATTTCCATGGCCTCCCTTAACTTATGGTGATGAAAATGATCAATTGTCAATGACCCTGGCTTCTTTAGTGCAGATGTGATGTTTTGTCTTTTCCGCATGTTCTTCCAAAGCTGAAGAGCGGGACCTTCTATGTGTGATGTTGGTTGCATATTCATGAATTGTTTGATTTATTGAGCATCCAGTTTCACCAATATATAGAGTGCCACAGGAGTATGAGATGACATAAACACCTTTCCCATCTTTAGGGTCCACAGGGTCCTTCACAGATCTAAGGGAACTATGAATAGTGTTAAGGGGCCTAAATGTTGAAGGAACCTTATGCTTCTTCAGGATCCTAGCAATCTTGTTTGTGGTCCCTTTGATAAATGGAAGATGAACCCCTGAAAACTGATCAGTCAAAACTAGTTGTTATATTCTAATGACTAGCAAACATTTCTCTTCGTCAAAGAAATAAATTTATATATATAGATCTCTCTCTCTCTCTATATATATATAACCATAGTTAAAAGAAAATATTAAAATAAAAATAAGAATTAAAAGAATGAATGTATATATATATATATATATATATATATATATATATATATATATATATATATATAGATATAGATATATGTATATATATGTAATAGAAAGAAGAAACAATATAAATATGAAATAAAAAAGGTGTGTGTGTGATTATCGAAAATACAAGAGTACTAATCAAATCAATTCAAACTTCGTAACATGAATGTAGGAAAATGATAAGATGATCACAATGAATAGAAAAGAGAAGGGCAATTTTTTATAAATTAAGCTAAAAACGATAAATGAAAACAAATAAAAAGAAAAGAACAAACCACAAAGAAGAAAGAAAGGGAGAGCAAGGATCATGACCATTAGGAGGATAGTGTGGGGATCTAACAATTGCTAATGTTCCATCCATCATCCCTATTCAATGTACTGGATCTTCTCTCAATTTATATGGCCTCCCTAAACTTTTGATTATGGAAATGATCAATCTTGGCAATGACCTAGGACTACTCTATACAAATGTGGTGTTTTCTCTTCTCATCATGTTCGACTAAAGATGAGGAGTGAGTCATACAGTCTTTGAGGTTGGTTTCGTTCTCCTTAATCCTTTGTCTTATGGAGTGACATGTTTCTCCAATGTAGGGGGTCCCCCATGAACAAGGGATTACATAAACACCTTTCATGTCTTTAGGGTCGACTAGGTCTTTGATAGACCTAAGGGAGTTTCAAATGGTGTTCAAGGGCCTAAAGGTAGAAGATAACTTGTGATTCTTAAGAATCCAAGAAATCTTATCGGTTGTTTCTTGGATAAAATGAAGTTGAACTTTGGTAACCCAATCTCCAGGCTCTTTTCTTATCCTTGGACCATTGCTCGCATTTAAGAAAGCTTTGATATCATGGTGCTTATTATAACCATTAATTTCAAATACTTTAAGAAGATGGGATTTCTCATTATCCAGGTGATTTATCATCTGAAACCATTAAAGCATGAGTTTCCAATGTATTGAGTACTCTAAGATTTTGGCAGGGTAATGATGGGAACTGTCATGAAGATATTACTTAGTATGAGTCTTCGTCCAAAATACATGTTAGAATTGTAGCAAGAAAATGCTTCATTTGACTTGTGCCTTAGTCAAATGGAAAAATTCAATTTTCCACATCAGCATGATGACTTGGATTACAATTAGCTAGAGTGACATGGCCTTGTCTACTAGTTAAGTCAGTGAAATTGAGTTTGTAGGCTAGAAGTAGAGTTGTGCATGAGTTGATTGATAAGATTTAGCAATCTAGTTAAGTTATTGTTAGTTAAATTCAATTAACTGAGCTCTAGTCACTATTTGAATCAGTAGGAGTTCATTTGAGTAGTTACCATAGTTTTTAACTCATTGATCTCTCAATTAACTAGTCAATCAGCTAAAAATAAACCCAGTCATACATGGAATTCAAATTGCTTAGTTGAATGGATGGAAAAGGTACATTTGTATCTTGTTGAGTGTACAATGCTTTTGCATTGAGTAGGTGATCAATTCCCCTTGGATTTGCGCAAGGAAATAGGAAATTTCCCTATTAATTAGGAGTTAATTTCTTCCATGATTGTGCAAGGAAAGAGGAGGTTGGTTAAGGCTTGAATAGGCTAAGTGCTGGCCAAAGCAGGTCAGGAAGTAGGAGAACAATTTTATAGTGCAACTTGTGCTTTGGAGTTGAAGCAAGACATTGTAATTGTTTCTCTTTCTCATCTGAATTAATGCAAAGAAACAGAGGAGTTTTTCCTAGGTGGGTTCCCTTGTAAAACCATTGTGTTCTTTGTGTTTTGATGGTTGCATGTGTTAATATTGTGTGTTTTCCTTTCCAAAAAATAGTAGAAGAAATTTTTGTCTCTTGATTTAGTTGGGTTGTGTTATATTCTTTCCATGACTGAACTACGTAGTGAACTAGGTGGCCCCCCCTATTTGGGGGGTTTAAGGGGGGCAAGTAGCCCTCCTCTATGGGGTTCGGGGCAGCGCCCCGAGAAATTTTTTTTTGGACCCTATATTAGGTTGGGAGAACCTACCTATGGTTTTTGGTCCATGGTTTTGGACCTGATGGTTTTCGGTCCATGGTATTGGATGCTTCGACATGTATAAATATGTATTGTAACATTGAAAGGAATATAATGAAAAATCAAGCTGGTAGTCCCGGTTTTGGGATCCAGGGGAAAATCTCTGTGTATATGTGTTTTATGTGTTATGCTCTCGCATTTTTTATTTTATGCTTTTTAGAATCCGTATGCAGGTAATTTCTATACGGAGTTAAAACCTACATTTGGTATCAGAGCAGCTTTGGCTTCAAGGGGATGCCTTTGTTGCTGAGGGGTTTTGCTCAGGCTTGTGGTAGACCCTATTTAGTGGGAGATCTGCGAGATTGATTCTAGTGGTGAAAGAAGATGGTGAGCAGTGGAAAGATAGAGATCGAGAACTTTAATGGTCAAAGTTTTGAGTTGTGGAAACTCAAGATGGAGGATCTATTGGTGGATAAAGATCAGTGGATCGCAATAGATCTAGGTACTAAACCAACGGGAGTGTCTGATAAAGAATGGAAGAAGTTGGATCGGAAGGCAAATAGCACAATAAGATTGTGTGTCTCAGATTCAATATTGTTGAATGTATCAGGGGAAGCTACAACGAAGGCTTTGTGGGACAAGTTAGGGACTTTGTACCAATCTAAGTCTCTGATGAATAAACTATTCTTGCGGAAAAAGCTATATAACCTGAGGATGAAAGATGGAGACTCAGTGACAGAGCATCTGAACACATTTAATACTATGGTAAGTTAGTTAGCATCTGTTGATATTAAAATTTCAGATGAAGATAAGTGCATCAGTTTGTTGCGTTCTCTACCAGATTCATTGGATAGACTGGTTATTGCAATAGATAGCAATGCAACTTCCTTGCACTTTGATGAAATAGTCTCATCCTTGCTAACGGACGAGATGAGACGGAAAAATATGGAGAGCCAGAATGGTGATGCCTTGTGTGTACAAGGACGGTCCCAGAATAGAAACAAAATAAGTCATCGAGTGGGAGATCTAAATCTAGAGGGAGATCTAAATCTCCAGGAAAACCTGTAAAGGTGGTGTGCTGGAAATGCGGAAAGGAAGGGCACTACAAAAGGGACTGTAAATCTAAAGCTCCTGATAAAGGAAAGGGATCTGATGATGCTCCTTCTGCAGAGGCAAAAACTACCTCAGATGAAGTGGGGATGTGTACTTGGCTTCTTCAAGTACACATGTAGATCGTGAGGCATGGTTGATTGACTCAGGTGCATCCTTTCACTTCACTCCCCATAGAGAGTGGTTTTGCGAGTATGAGAAATATGATGGTGGTGATGTCTTCTTAGGGGATGACAAGAAGGCTAGAATCATTGGTTGCGGAAAAGTAAAATTGAAGTTGCAAGGTGGAAGGGTTAGGACATTTCCGGGTGTTCTGCATATTCCTGCATTAGCCAGAAATTTGATTTCTGTAAGCAAGTTGGATGATGCAAGTGTAAAAACAGTTTTCGAGAAGGATACCTGCATGGTTCGGGGAGCACTGGTCTTGATGCAGGGACTTTGAATTGGAACTCTGTATAAGCTACAAGGTAGCACTGTTATTGATGGGTGCAATAGTTCTGTGGTTCCTGAAAGTGGAGTAGAAAATCTAGTGGTCTCTGGAGAGAAGACCATGTTGTGGCATCAAAGGCTTGGACATATTGGAGAGAAGGGCCTTCGAATACTTCATGGTAAAGGTATGGTAGAAGGTATGAGTAATAGCTCTCTGGATTTTGATTTCTATGAAAATTTTGTATATGGGAAGCAGAATTGGGTGAGTTTCCCCTCTGGTAGTAAGAGGGCGAAACAGATATTAGAACTTGTGCACAGTGATGTGTTTGGACCTGTGAAGGTTCCATCACTGGGTAAGTCTATGTACTATGTATCATTTATAGATGACTTATCAAGGAATACATGGATATATTTCCTTAAGAAGAAATCTGAAGCCTTTGACAGGTTTAAAGAATTTAAGGCTCTCGTGCAAAATCAGACAGAGAAGAAGAAAGGTGTTGAGGATAGATAATGGTGGAGAGTTTTGCAGCAAGGAATTTGAAGAATTCTGTAAGAATTGTGGTATAGCACGACAAAAGACTACTCCATATACACCTCAGCAAAATGGAGTTGCAGAAATAATGAATAAGACATTGATGGAAAGGGCAAGAATCATGCTCAGTGGTGCCGGGTTAGGACAGGAATTATGGGCAAAGGCAGTGGATACTGCATGTTACCTGGTCAACAGGTCACCTTCATTAGCGTTGGAGGATAAGACTCCACAAGAGGTATGGACTGGTAAGAAACCTTCTCTTTCACATCTGAGGGTATTTGGATGTGATGCATATGTACATGTTCCAAAGGAGAAAAGAATCAAGTTGGATAGTAAATCTGAAAAGTGCATCTTTATTAGGTATAAGGATGGTTTAAAGGGTTATAAGCTTTGGAACCCAGTCACACGGAAGGTTGTGTACAACCGAGATGTGGTGTTCAGAGAGGTAAAAGATGTTATTAAACATGAAGTCCAACCAAAGGAACTTGAGAAGATAGAGTTTGAGCTTAAGGAGGAAGAATTAGATTCTACAGCAGAGGAGGAATTAGAATATGAAGAGCCACAAACTCTGGCTGTGAGAAGATCAGTTCGAGAAAGAAGGTAGCCAGAAAGGTATAGTCCATTTGCTTTCTGTTCAAATTTTGCTTTGTCTGTTACTAATGATGATCCCAAAACTATGAAGGAAGCAGTGGATTCAGAGGATGGAAAACTTTGGAAAGAGGCCATGGTTGATGAAATGGCATCTTTGCACAAAAATGAGGCTTGGGATCTGGTGGAGTTGTCGGCTGGAAGGAAACCCATTGGTAGCAAATGGGTGTTCAAAAAGAAGACAAATGTAGAAGGAAAAATGGAGAAATACAAAGCTCGGTTGGTAGCAAAATGTTATTCCCAGGTGCTAGGAATTGATTTTGGTGATATTTTTTCTCCTGTTGCCAAGGTAAATTCTATTAGATTACTTTTATCTGTTGTTGTTGCTTTTGATTTTGAGGTAGAATAGATGGATGTGAAGACAACATTTCTTCATGGGGATCTGGAAGAGGAAATATACATGAAGCAACCTGAAGGCTTTGCGGTGAAGGGTAAGAAAGAACTGGTATGCAAGTTAAAGAAGTCTTTGTATGGGTTAAAACAGTCACCAAGAATGTGGTATCAGAAATTTGATACATTTATACGGGGACTTGGCTTCACTAGAAGAAAAGCAGATCACTATGTGTATTTTAAATTAATTAGTGACTGTGTTATTTATCTGGTTTGTATGTGGATGATATGCTGCTGGTTGGAAATGACAAAGAAATTATCCAGGATTTGAAGACCCAATTGTCCTCTGAATTCGACATGAAAGATCTTGGTGCTGCAAACTATATTTTGGGCATGGAAATTAAAAGAGATTGAGCAAAGAGGAAGCTCTGGTTAAACCCAAGGAAGTATGTCGAGACAATACTGTAGATGTTTAATATGCAGGATAGTAAACCGGTGAAGGTTCCTATCCCTATAGGTGTGAGGTTATCTGCTGAACAGTGTCCCAAGACACAATAAGAGGAAGAGGACATGTCCCGTGTTCCATATGCAAGTGCAGTCGGTAGCCTAATGTATGCAATGGTCTGTACTAGACCAGAAATTGCGCATGCAGTGGGAGTATTGAGCAGGTTTATGTCAAAACCACGGAAGGAGCACTGGAGAGCAGTGAAGCGGGTTTTTAGGTATTTGCGTGGCACTAGTGATTATGGTTTGTGCTATCAAGGAAGATCACGATTGGACATAATGTTGGATATTGGTGGCTTTGTTGATGCAGACTGGGCTAGAGATCTGGATCAAAGAAGATCTACAAGGGGGTATGTGTTTAACCTATTTGGAGGTGCAGTCAGTTGGATGAGTAAGAAACAATCTGTAGTGGCACTATCAATTACAAAGGTAGAATACATGGCATCCACTCATGCAAGCAAGGAAGCAATTTGGTTGCAGAGATTATGTTCAAGCATGGGGTTAGTACAGGAAGCTATAAGGATAGACTGTGACAGCCAAAGTGCAATTTTCTTGGGAAAGAACCCCGCATATCATTCAAAGACAAAGCACATTGATGTTCAGTATCACTTTTTGATGGATATGATAGAAGACAAAAAGGTGTTGCTGGTAAAGGTGGACACTTTGAAGAATACTGTAGATGCATTGACAAAATCTATTAGCTCTGAGAAGTTTGCTTGGTGTAGAGAGACAATGGGTATTTCAGGGCTGGAAAAATGACTAAACTCTCATGTGACCCCCTTTGGAAAGATAACAACAAGTGGGAGAATGTTGGGTTGTGTTATATTCTTTCCATGACTAACCTACATAGTGAACCAGGGGGTTAGAGGGGGGCCGGAGTCCCCCCTTCGTTGTGTCGATTCCGCAGTGGGGGGGTCATGGGGGGCCGGCATCCCCCCCTATCCGGGGGGTTTGAGGGGGCGAGTAGCCCCCCTCTATGGGGTTGGGGGCAGCGCCGCGATAAAAATTTTTTTGGACCCTATATTAGGTTGGGAGAACCTACCTATGGTTTTCGGTTCGTGGTTTTGGACGCGATGGTTTTCGGTCCATGGTATTGGATGCTTTGGCATGTATAAATATGTATTGTAACATTGAAAGGAATATAATGAGAAATCAAGCTGGTAGTCCCTGTTTTGGGATCCAGGGGAAAATTTCTGTGTTTATTTGTTTTATGTGTTATGCTCTCGCATTTTTTATTTTATGTGTTTTAGAATTCATATGCAGGTAATTTCTATACAGGGTTAAAACCTACAGATTTCAGTTCAATTTCATTAGCAGTAGAAATTTTCTTGCAATTTCTACATGGTATCAAAGATTCAAAAGGCTACATAGAAACTTTGTTGCAAATCTTCACTCAAAGAAATTTCGATTTGCAAAGTTTTTGGTGCAGATTCTCTTCAGTGCAGGAAAAATGTCTTTCAACGGATTGGGGTTGGAATATGCATTGGAGGGCACCTCAAATTTTGTGCTTGGAAATACAAGATGGAAGTTGTCCTGAATGAAAATGGAGTATGGGAATAGACACAAATTGATATTCCAAAAACAACAACATCAGATGCATAAGCACTTTCTCAATGGAAGAAAGACACGACAAGAGCTAGGAGGATTATTCTAGAGGGTGTCAAAGATCACGTGGTTTCAAATTTGCATGGAAAGGAAACTCCTTTTGAAATGTGGAAAACTCTCACATATCTCTCCCACAGTAGCAGTGATTCTAGGAAATTGGCATCGAGGGACAAACACAGGAAAATTTAAATGCAGAAAAATGAAACCATTCTTCAGTGCCTATCCAAATTCACTCAAGTTCGAGATGGACTTGGAGGAGTAAGAGAAAATGTGCCATCATATGAACTTCTAAGCTTAGAACTCCTTGGCCTTTCAAAAACTATCAGGATTCAGTCAATGGAAGAGACAAGCTACCAGATTGGGAGAGACTTTGGTTTGATTTGGTGCAGGAGGAGATCAGAAGAAACACCAGAGATGGTGTCACATCCATTGCAGATGAGGGAGAAGACTGTGCTCTAGTTGGCAAAGGAAAGAAGGTCAAAGGCATGAAGGATCAAGGCAAGGAAAAATCTAGCTAGAACAATGACAAGAAGGACCTCAGAAAAATAAAAGGTTTTCACTACCATGAATATGGACACTACGCAACCAAGTCTCCACACAAGAAATCCATCAAGGAGGCTGCAACATGAGCAGGAGGAGATGCTTTGCCATCTCAATTCAAGTTAGATTTCTCCCTCTTTGCTTGCATGGAAGTCACAATAAGAGGGAGTGAGTGGTACCTATATTCTGGTGCATCATATCATATGATAGGAAACATAGGAATTCTTCAGTAACCTAGAGGAGAGGGATCTCTAATTGCACATAGAATTTGGAGATGATGGGAGGTATAGTACCAAAGGAATTGGTACTATCACCTCTAAGAGGGAGTCAGGCTCCCATCTTCATCTGAAAGATGTTATGTATGTGCCCAGAATGAAGGAAAATTTGATTTCTGTAGCTTTATTGGAGGAAAAATGTTATGATGTTGTGTTTAGTAGGGGCAAAATATTTTTGAAGTATGCTGCGACTTGACAAGTGAAACATATTAGAGTTAGAGTTAAAAATATCTACAAGCTAGAGATAGATTTCGCCATGCATGCAACTATACCTCCAGGAGTGAGGTGGGGCGATGTAGATCCTTAGTTCCATAGTTGCAAATATTTGGGCAGGGTCCATAGGAGAGGAGTAGAAATTACACTATACTCTTCTCATGGATCATTACCTTGCTATAGGGGCCCACAATATTCAGTAGTAATAAGATCAATGTCAGTTGGTGTAGTCATATACTGAGTAGCACATAGCAGTGTTGACAACAGAGCATGAGGTTCAATAGTAGAGTCAGAAGCAATGCAGATTCCCTAGTAGAAAGTGCAGAGGCTAGTAGGAGGCAGATGCTCAAGAGACAGTTGCAGCTCAGAGACATAGTTGATTCAATATTTTGGATGCTTCTAAGTTACAATTGTTGTAGTAGCAAAAACAACAGTGAGAGGTAGTGTTATTTGTGCTACAGTACCTTCCACGAGAGTTGGATTGGGGTTGTGCAAAACCCTTTTCTTGCTAAGAGGGTGTGTTATAATTTTAGTAAGAAAAGGCTTCATTTGACTTGTGCCTTCATCAAATGGAAAATTTTGATTTTCCACACCAGTAAGATGACTTGGATTGCAGTTAGCTAGAGGGACATGACCTTGTCTACTAGTTAAGTCAGTAAATTCGACTTGGTAGGCTAGAAGTAGAGTTGTGCATGAGTTGATTGCTAAGATCTAGCAATCTCGTTGAGTTATTATTAGAAAAACGAAATTAACTGAGCTCTAGTCACTAGTTGAGTCAGTAGGAGTTCATTTGAGTAGTTATAATAGTTGTTAACTCACTGATCTCTCAGTTAACTAGTCAATCAACTAAAAATAGAACAAGTCATGCATGGAATTTGAATTTCCTAGTTGAGTGGATGGAAAGGACACATTTGTATTTATAATTGTATAATGTTGAGTGTACGATACTTTTGCACTGAGCAGGTGATCAATTACCCTTGGATTTGCGCAAAGAAATAACAAATTTCCGAATTATTTAGGAGCTAATTTCCTCTAGGATTGCGTAAGGGAATAAGAGGTTGGTTGTGGTTTGAATTGGCCAAGTGTTGGCCAGAGCAGGTGATCTGATAATGAGATCTAAGACATTTATTAAGGTATTACAGACTTATGTGCATGGATTTGCCTATGTTATTTTATGAAATGGATTGATAAGATTGTGAAATACACAGACAAGGAAGCAGTAAAGAAGCATAATAGACTAACACACATAAACACAAAAAAATTTAATATGGAGTTCACCCAACACTCCTAGGCTACATCTCCTGCTCCAGCCTTTAGTGGTGGCATCTCTATTATGTCTTCAGAATAGATTTTTACAATAGTGTGAGCTCAACTTGAGTCTCAACACACAACAGATACAACAACAAGAGTTTGCTTGAACCTCTCAAGCTTCTAAGTACACAGACTCTCTCAATCACTCCCTGCCTCTGTCTTTGCTCTTTGTCTTGGCACTGCCTGCAATATTGCCTCCTTTGTTTTCTCTTTGTTTGTGGCTTTAAAGCCAATCTGGGCTGCCTGTTCGTTTCTCCTTCTCGGCTTTCTGTCTCCTGGCCTCTACCCACTCGAATCCCTCTTCTAGCATTACACAATCATTGCATAACACATTAAAGGGAGGTGGCCACCTATTCTGCAACGTAAGAGTGCCTCGGGCCTTTGGAACCCCTGAAACAGTCGCTCTTTGTTAACACAAAGAAATGTATTCGAAGCTGAGAAAATCCGCCAAAAACATTGTGTATCGGACTTCAAAAGTCCTCAGATCTAGTCTATACTCATATCGGTCTGCCTATGAGTCGCTATCGCAAGTCGCTTCGGCCTTGTCCCTTTGTAATTTAAAAATACGTTAAAATTGTGAAAATAATGCAAAAATGGCTTTGGGCGGATTTGAAATGATATACATTTTCATTCCCAAACCCCTTCAGGTCTGGGTTCCATCGCATCGGCGCTATTTCTTTGTATTTCGTTAAATAACGAAATATGCGAAAATGCATTGAAAATTCCTTTTGGCAGATCTCAAATCTCATGCAATAATGTTTATATATCCATTGGGTTCGGCTGATCACATCGCATACATATATGTGTATAAGTCCTGCTCCTCTGTGTAGCTCCGATTCCGATATCGTGATGCGATTGATCGCAATCGAATATCACGATAACCCTGGTCCGATCTATTGTGGTTGTTGATTATGATAACCCTGGTCCGATCTATTGTGGTTGCCGATTGCGATGTTGCAACACAACTTGGGCCATCGATTTGCGCGCTTGATCGACAGTCCTCGTTGACTCTGTTGATTGCCATCGCAACTCATATATGATATGCGCCGATATCCCCCATCTGCCTGTGCCGATTGCGATTTTCTGATCAGATCTGGACCATTGATCAGCCAGTTCTGATGGCTGCTATGCATTCATTGTTCAAGCCTCCATTTTTACTGTTTTCACTGTTTTCTTGTGGTTTTCGCCTCCTGATAGTGTTTTTTTGCCTTTTTGAAAGGTTTTCTCATGTGATTTTTTTGGTCTTTTAATGATTTTAAGTAGATTTCGAAGACTTTAGAGAGTGTTTTGGATCCATTTTGGATCATGCCTTCCCACTGAAAAAGGCTTTTGGACCACCAAAAGTTGTTTTCAAATATCGATCAAGTGATGATACAGATCCCTCACTTACCCAATCTCTATCCATTTTGCACTGCTGGGTTTTGAACCTCTGAGTCCAATTCTTAGGTACTCAACATCCCCTCTGTGCATGGTTCTTACCTTCCTGTCCAGAACTGTATCTTCCTGCAACTCATTGAGATATTTAGGCAACAGATCATCAATAAAAGGCAATTGACTTTTCTCTTTGGAATCTTCAATTAATGAAGGTTCAAACAGTCTTAAATTTTTTGCATTTACTACTGAATAGATGTGCAAGTAAGCTGGTAAATGAAGGCGGAAAGCATTATCACCAATTTTCTCAAGTATGTTGAAAGGCCCATACCTTATTGGCTTCAGCTTCTTTCCTTCACCTTGCATTCTGTCTTTGCTGATATACAGCCAAACTTTATCACCAACTTGGAAGCTATGCTCCATCCGATGCTTATCATGCCTTGCCTTGTACTTGGCTTGGCTCTTTTCCAGCTGCTCCTACACTGCCTGGTGAATTTCTTGGATCTATTAAATGAACTTGGTTGCTTTGTCCACATCGCTGTGTCCATCAACCACTATGTCCTTTTCAAAGACAAAATCCAAGGGAGACCTTGGTATAAAACCAAAACAAGTCTCAAAGGCGACCTTTGTGTAGAATAATGCTTAGCACGGTTGTAAGCATGTTGCATATAACATAAATGTTCATCCCAAAGCTTGGGATGCTTGCTGCAATAACCCCTTAGCAACTGGATCACTGTCCTGTTGACCACCTTTGTTTGGCCATCTGTTTGTGGATGAAAGGTTGTGCTCTTCTTCAGTCTGGTGTCCATCAATTCCCACATACTTGACCAAAACTTCCCAACAAATTGGGAATATCAATTAGATACTATGGAAATGGGTAACCCAAAATGTACCCAGACATGCTGAAAGAACAATTTCACTCTTTGTTCAGCTATAATTTGCTTGTTACAAGGTATTAAAATACACATTGCTGAACTTGTCCACAATAACATATAAATAGTCATGACCTTTTCTAGATTTTGGAAATCCCCCAACAAAGTCCATGGAAACACTTTCCCAAGGACGAGGAGGGACTGGAAGTGGAGTGTACAAGCCTAATTTTCTATTGCTGGGCTTGATTTTAGCACACATGGTACACCCTTTAATATATCTAGAAATTGTTTTATGCATTCTTGGCCAATAGCAGAATCTTTGCAGCTGTGCAACTGTTTTACTTACACCAAAATGACCTGATATCAGAGAAATATGTGCTTCCCAACTCTTTTAGTTTGTGGAATGCATAGCTTTCCCAAATGATACAAGAGTTGGTCCTTAACATAATAGTCCAATTCTTCTACTTTTTTGCCATGACATAAAGTTGCATATACATCTTTAAAATCTATATCTTGAGCATACTACTCAATGTAGCTTTCATGCATTACTGAGTTATGCTTAAGTATAATAGATGCATTTATAATTGGTTTAGACAACATATCTGCAACTTTATTGTGTATTCCCTTTTTATATATGATGACTAGATGAAACTATTGTAGGAAACCCATCCACCTATAGTGTCTTGATTGCTGCAATTTAGTTTGTGAGTGCAAATACTGAAGTGGCTGATGATCAGTGTGTATAATTGTTTCTTTGCCCTAAGTAATGTTTCCACTTTTTTACACTCTATACTAATGCATACAATTCTTTATCATATGTGGGATAATTAACTACTACATAATTAAATGTCTCGGAATGGTTGCATATGGGTTTACCATGTTGCATCAACACTGCTCCCATGGCATAGTCACTGGCATTTGTTTCGATCTCAAATGGTCTTTGAAGATATGGCAATGCTAGTACTAGTGTTGAACTAATTTTTTTCTTTCAAGGTGTCGAAGGTTTTCTGCTATTTTCCTCCCCACTGAAACACCTTGTTCAATCTTGTCAAAGCATGTAAGGGAGTTGCAATTAAGGAAAAGTTAGCAATAAACTTTCTCCAATACTGTGCTGCTCCTAGGAAGCTTCTAACTTCTGTAGCAAAATTGGGTTTAGGCTAGTTTACAATGACTTCAACCTTAGAGGGATCTATCTTCAATTCACCACCCCCTACAATATGACCCAAATAATTCAAAGATGTTTTGCCAAATTCACATTTTGATAATTTAACATAGAGATTTTCTTTTTTCAAAACATCTAGAGTCTGCTTTACATGCTTCAAATGTTCTTCGCATGTTTTACTAAATACAAAAATGTCATCCAAATATACAATTACAAAATCATCAATAAAAGGCCTGAGTACATCATTCATAACTCTCATGCAAGTGGTAGGAGCATTAGTTAAGCCAAAAGGCATAACTAGCCATTCATGCAGCCCTTGCTTTGTTTTGAAAGCAGTATTCCAAGCATCTTGCTTTGCTACTCTAACCTGATGGTAACCACTACGCAAGTCCAACTTGGAAAAGTAAACAACTTCCTTCAACTGATCCAGTAGATCATCACTGCAAGGAAGGGGATAACGATTCTTCATCGTTATTTTATTCAACACTCTGTAATCAATGCACATCCTCCAAGAACCATATTTCTTCCTCACCAACATGATTGGAGATCCACATGGTGATGTGCTTGGTCTTATGAACCCTTTCTCGAGCAGCTCCTGGACCTACTTCTTGATCTCTGCATTCTCTAAAGCGGATAACCTGTACATTCCGATGTTAGGCAATGGAGCATCTTGCTGCAAATTAATATCATGTACAATTTCCCTTTTGGGTGGAAGACCTTTAGGTTCTTGAAATAGAATATCATATTCTGAAACAACTTTTTCTAAATCAGCTTGCTGTTTAGTATCACAACTTTCAAATGCATTGGTTTTATCAGGTTTCTTTTCCTTTACAACCATCAGTAAAAATTGCTTGCATGAATTTACAATTCTTTTCATCTTCCCTGAGTTTATGAGAGTATAATTATTCTTGAGTTTATGAGCCCTTACCATATATTTTATTCCATCTTTAACGAGTTGGTACTTATTTTCAGCTCTATAGAAAATGGATTTTCTATCATACAAGTAAGGAATTCCTAAAACAATTCCACATATATCCAAGGGAACGATATCTAACTCAACCTCATCTACAAATGCTGACCCAAAAGAAAACCTAAGTTTACATTGTCTAGTCACTTGTAGCTTTACTTTATCACATACCCAACCTAATGGATATGGCCTCTTGTGAGGTGTGCTTAGTAGTTCCAATTTCTTTACAATTGCTTCAGAAATAAAGTTTACTTGTGAGCCACTATCAAATAAAGTATCAATCTTTTGATGCTTGGAAATAACTCTAATATGAAAAAGCTCATGTCTTTTCCTCTCATTTTCTTCACTATCAATAGTTTGTGCAGAATTACTAGTAGATGCTTCAGAATTTTTACCTTTTATACCTGTAGCTGTGATTGTTGTTTCATCACCCGAGTCTGACCCCAAATCTTTCTGTATAGCAGCAGCAGACTTCTTCTTCTTTCCATCGAACTTCTTGGGTTTCAGCTTCGGATGCAAAGACCAGCAATATTCATCATCATGTTCCTCCTTCTTGCAGTGAGTGCATGAAGGTTTGGATTTCTGTACAGAATTTGCCTTCCTCTCTTTCCATTTCTACTTCCTCTTTTCCTTGTTTTTTCTTGCAGTGGGTTTTGATGATCCCCCAATCTCTGGGTTCACATTCTTGCCTCTAGCCTCTAGATGTGTAGCTTGAACAGATACCTCATCTATGCTAGTAGGGTTAAACATGAGAATGGTGTGCCTCAAATAACTATGCAAACCACCTATATACTTCAGCAAAGTTTCAGGTGAGTCTAAAGAAATGCCTAGAATTAAAGCTCTTTTTCTAAATTCTTGGGTGTAGCTTTGTACACTTTGCCCTTTTAATTGGCGAAGAGTTTGCCAACTCATCATAGCTTGCTGCATATAAGCTAGTGGATAGAATTGTTTTTTAATGGCAGAAACAAATTCACTCCAGACAGAAAGAATTTTACCATGCTTCTTCAAGTCAGCTTGTGTCCTACCTTCCCACCATACCAAGGCAGTTCCTCCAAGGCATAGGCTGGCCAGCTAAATTTTACTCCTGTCTGAACCAATATTCTGCACCCTGTAATACACATCAATCTGTCCAATCCAGTTATCTAGCTTCTCTGCATTTAATTCTCCATCATATATTGGCAAATCAAATTTTACATATAACTTAATCAAAGATGTTTTCTTCTTTTTATTTTCAGGGCTATCAGGAGGTGTGGATAGAGGAGCCTCTTTTCCTTTCCCTTTGATTTCAGAATGTCCATCTAGAAGAGATTCCTCTGTTCCTTTGTCTTGTTTTGAGGTTGAAGAGTCTTCACTTCTACCTTTCTTAAATTCTCGATACATCTATTCTACCATGGCTCTCATGGTCATGAAACTGTCCATGAACTGAGAGTCTGATTCCAAGGGATTTTCTTTTGCCATTTTCCTCCTAGGATAAACTCTTCATATTTCTGGGTTAGCTTCAACCAGTTCTCCTTCTCCTAATTTGAGCTTTCTAGTTATCATTCATCAATCCAGCACATGCTTGTCTAACCTTAGCAACCTAAAGCTCTGATACCACTTGATCTGATAATGAGATCTAAGACATTTATTAAGGTATTACAGACTTATGTGCATGGATTTGCCTATGTTATTTTATGCAATGGATCAATAAGACTGTGAAATACACAGACAAGGAAGCAGTAAAGAAGCATAATAGACCAACACACATAAACACAACAAATTTAATATGGAGTTCACCCAACACTCCTGGGCTACATCTCCTAGTCCAGCCTTCAATGGTGGCCTCTCTATTATGTCTTCAGAATAGAGTTTTACAATAGTGTGAGCTCAACTTGAGTCTCAACACACAATAGATACAATAGCAGAGTTTGCTTGAACCTCTCAAGCTTCTGAGTACACAGACTCTCTCAATCACTCCCTGCCTCTGTCTTTTCTCTCTGCCTTGGCACTGCCTGCAATACTGCCTCCTTTGCTTGCTCTCTATTTGTGGCTTTAAAGCCAATCTGGGTTGCCTGTTCGTTTCTCCTTCTCGGCTTTCTGTCTCTCGTCCTCTATCTGCTCGAATTCCTCTTCTAGCATTACACAGTCATTGCATAACACATTAAGGGGATGTGGCCACCTATTCTGCAACGTAAGAGTGCCTCGGGCCTTTGGAACCCCTGAAATAGTTGCTCTCTGTTAACACAGAGAAATGTATTCGAAGCTGAGTAAATCTACCAAAAACACTGTGTATCAGACTTCAAAAGTCCTCAGATCCAGTCTATACTCATATCAGGTCCACCTATGAGTCTCTATCACAAGTCGCTTTGGCCTTGTTGCTTCAGCCTTGTCCCTTTGTAATTGAAAAATACGTTAAAACTGTGAAAATAACGAAAGAATGGCTTTGTGCGGATTTGAAATGATATACATTTTCATTCCCAAACCCCTTCGGGTCCGGGTTCCATCACATCGGCGTTGTTTCTTTGTATTTCGTTAAATAACGAAATATGCGAAAATGCATTGTAAATGCCTTTCGGCAGATCTCAAATCTCATGCAATAATGTATATATATCCATCGGGTTCGGCTGATCGCATCGCATACATATATGTGTATAAGTCCCCCTCCTCTGTGTAGCTCTGATTGCGATATCGCAATGCGATTGATCGCAATCGCATATCGCGATAACCCCGGTCTGATCTATTGTGGTTGCCGATTGCGATAACTCTGGTCCGATCTATTGTGGTTGCCGATTGCGATGTTGCGACCCAATGTGGGTCGTCAATCTACGCGCTTGATCAACGGTCCTCGTTGACTCCGTCGATCGCCATCGCAACTCATATATGATATGCGTCAATATCCTCCGTTTGCCTGTGCCGATTGCGATTTTCCAATCAGATCTAGACCGTTGATTGGCCAGATCTGACGACTGTTGTACATTCATTGTTCAAGCCTCCGTTTTTACTATTTTCTTGTGGTTTTCGCCTCTCGATAGTGTTTTTCCGCCTTTTTGAAAGGTTTTCTCATGCGATTTTTTTTGGTCTTTTAACGATTTTAAGTAGATTTCAAAGACTTTAGAGAGTGTTTTGGATCCATTTTGGATCAGCAGGTTAGGAAGCAAGAGAACAATTTTACAGTGCAAGGTGTACTTTAGAGTTGAAGCAAGACGTTGTAATTGTTGCTCTTTCTCATATGAATTAATGCAAAGCAGCGGAGGGGTTTTCTCAGTTAGGTCCCCTTGTAAAATCATTGTGTTCCTTGTGTTTTGATGGTTGCATGTGTTTCTATCATGTGTTTTCCTTTTCACGGAATAGTAGAAGATATTTTTGACTCTTGATTTCAGTTCGATTTCATTAGCAGTAGCAAATTTCTTGCAATTTCTACAAGTCCTGGTGAGAAAAAGAACCATCATCCTTCTTAAAAACAAGTAGGTCAGGGAAAGATAGGCTACCATTGACTTCTGACTCCATAATAAACTTGATGGATCTAGATTAACTATTAAGATACTGAAAAAATTCTCACGTCCATGAGGCCAGATGATAAAGGTGTCATTTACAAACATTTTCCATAGTTTAGGCCATAATTAGGTTGAAGCCAATTCCTTGGATTTGAAATCTTCCACAAATAGTTTAGCTACGATAGGGGAGAGTGGAGAACTCATGACCACTCTGCATGTCTGCTCATAGAATTCACCTTCAAAGTTGAAAAAGGTGGAAGTAAGGAAAATCTCAACCAACTTGGCTATGTCGAGATCAGTGACACGATTAATCACCTCAATAGCCTCATTGATAGGGATATTGGTGTGCAAAGAATCCACATCAAAAAAACAAGAATATCACCAAGGTCAAGTTTAAAACCCTTTAACTCAAAGGAATTTGTCAGGCCAACAAGGGGCTCCCTCATGAATCTTGGGAAGCCCATAAACCCTAGGAGTAAGAGGGTTACTCTCAATAAGCTTATGGCTTATTGAATTAACAAAGCTATTAGATTTAATAGTTAAAAAGACAACTTTCAAGTTTTTCTTCAATGTGTTCTTACTTAGCTTCCTATAGCTACCACTGTTATGAAGGTGATCCAACATTTTTATTCTATAATCGTCCTTCTCTAAGATAACAAATGCTAAAAAAAATATTTAATTTTTAGAAAATTAGCAATTATTTTAACTATTTTATTTTATAAAAATTTGAACAAATATTTATACTTATACTCATACTCGCCAATAATACTAAAAAAAAGTAATTAAATAACAATAATTTTCACTTTACAAATATATTTTCTCTTTTAGCGAAATCACTCTCCTACAATAAAATACTTGAGATAGCAAATATTTTATCATTTAAAACCTCCATTGATTAAAACTATAATTCAGCTAATTAAATAAATCAACGTTATCTTCCAATGGCCTAGTAATGTCATGATATTTATCTATCAATAATTTTCACAAATATATTAAAAAACATAATAGTAATTATAAATTTTATAAATCATAATGAATTATTAAAACTCATAAATGTGATATATTTCATAATATTAGTATAGCCATATAAATTAAATAGTTAGTAAATGCGGATAGACATCCATTCATAATAAGCATCAAAGCACTTACTTTAAAACACATCCCATATTACTAAAATTTGAAAACAAAAAAAAAACATAAAACTAACCAAATTATAACTTTATTTCAAATTATTATTAAATATAAGCATGACACCTCAATTGGTCATTGTTGTATTATGAAGTATTATGTAAATTGTGAGATTGAAGGTTCAAATCTCTTGTTAATGTTTAGCCCTAAAAAAAATTATTAATTATAAAAATAATTAACATATAAGTTAAACATATATACATTTTTTCTTTTCAAAAAAAAAAAAAAGGAGAAAAACTAAAAGACATAATTGTTCCTATGATTCACTGTATGGTTAGCTTAAGAGGCATATAAATGTATCTGAAAATTGGCATCAAAAAGCCCTCCAAGATAAAAAAAGAAAAAAGACTTTGGTATAACTAAACAAAACAGGAAATACCACCAACCACACAAAGCACTAGAGGCAGATATAAAGTTGTGTTGTCAAAGTTGAGGCAGATATAAAGTTGTGTTGTCAAAGTTGAAAGTTGAGGCAGATATAAAGTTGTGTTGTCAAAGTTGAAAAGGTTGTGGGGATTTGAATGCATCTTAGTATTTTTCAAGGAAGATGTAGCCCTCCTCAGCCAGTAAGCCTCTCTTTGAGAGGGAGAGAGGGAGTCTGTTTGGTTGTTCAATTCCCTGTGAATGTGCATAGCAGATAATAAATGGAAGTGCTCCCTCGGCGACAGGATTTTGTCCAGCCAACATTATAAGTGAAGAACTTGTTAGTTGATTTTATTGTTCAACCACTCTAAAACAACGTTTGAGTCCTACAAAAATATGCAATTTTATTGGTGTTGGATCCACTCGCCGCCTTCGACCAGAAATGAACTGCAGAATTGTCCGGTAGATAAATATGATCACCACAGCCGCAAATGTCCAGTTGTTGAGTCCATCACAGCCGCAAATGTCCAGTTGTTGAGTCCATCAAAGTAACCACTATAATCCATCATAGAAGCCATCGAAACATAGGTGAAATGAAACTTGTTGGATTAAATAGCCAAAGATAGTCATAGAAGAACCCTAGCACCTGTGGAAGAATCCATGGAATGTTGAAGTGAGGACCTTCAAAGATCCGCTTATTGCGGACTTTCTAGATGCCCATGCAATAAAGATCGCCATAAAATTAAAATGACCCATATTACGCACCCACCATCCAATACAGGATTCCAGAAAATTGATAGGCCCGACGTCCAGAAGATTAAGAGAGAACAAAGTTTCTTCCATAATGCCCTGGAAAAGTCGCAGGAGAAGAAAAGGAATTCCACAGAGTTCGAACCCTGCATGAACAATGTACATATGTTTGGGCCACTAAATCCCCGACAAATCAAATTATTCCAGCTTAAGATCCTTTTTTCTAATGCCAACCAACTTAAAACATAAACCTCACACAAAAAATACACATCTTTATTAATTCATTTGCTCAATTACATCACACTTATATATGAACCTCACAACTAATTCTGGCAACCAATTCCTAACTAATTCATAACTAATTCTGTTCAACCAATTCATAACTAATTCTATTTCTACATTATTCTCACATCCTCCCTTAATGGAGAAATGGATTTTCTACAATACCTAACTGACTTCTAAAAACTTCAAATTTGATTTTACCAAGGGGCTTAGTAAATATATCAGCCACATTATCCTTGGTGTTACAAAATATCAATCCAATTTCTTTTGACATAATTTTCTCACGTACAAAGTGGTACTGTAACTCAACGTGTTTTGTTCTAGCATGGTAAACTGGAAACTGGATTATGTGCTAATTTGATAACACTCTGATTATCACAATTGATACATGTTGCACCACTTTGCGCTTCTTCAAGATCAGCAAGAACTCTCCGCAACCAAATAGCTTCACAGGTGGCATTGGTTAAAGCTTTGTACTCTGATTCTGTTGATGATAAAGAAACAGTTGGTTGTTTCTTACTGCTCCAAGATACGACCCCTGATCCAATATGGAATGCATAGCCAGAGGTAGATCGTCTGTCATCTGGATTTCCTGCCCAATCTGAATCAGAAAAACCTGTCAGTACAACATCAGATACATCAGTATACATAATACCAAGATTCACTGTTCCCTTTAAGTATCGGAGAACTTTCTTTGCAGCATTCCAGTGATTTCCTGAAGGCTTAGCCATGAATTGACTAAGGATACTGACTGAGTATGCAATGTCTGGCCTGGTAGTAGTGAGATAGTTCAAACTTCCCACTAACTGACGATATAATGTTTCATCTGCCTCTTTCGAACCATCTTCTTTGTACAACTTTGCATTCTGTTCTAAGGGAGTTGACATAGCTTTACAATCTATCATATTGAACTTTTTAAGAATCTCCTTTGTATATTTGCTTTGAGTGATCAATGTTTTACCAGTTTCTCTCCATACCTCAATGCCTAAACAATAATGCATTTCACCCAAATCTTTCATTTCAAAAACCTGTGACAACTGAACTTTAATTTCTTCAATTAACTTGTGAGCACTGCCTGTTATAATAAGATCATCCACATATAAAGATATTAAAGCAACATGTCCTTTTTCATCTTTCTTAACATACAAGTTAGGATCATTTTTGCTTTTCACAAACCCATTCTGAAGAAAGAAAGTATCAATCTTTACATACCATGATCTTGGTGCCTGTTTCAAACCATACAATGCCTTTCTTAACCTGCAAACCAGATGCTCCTGTCCCTGTTTGACAAACCCTTCAGGTTGAACCAAATAAACTTCTTCCTGTAAATCACCATTTAGAAAAGCAGATTTGACATCCATTTGATGTATATTCCAGTTATGTTTTGTGGCTAAGGCAATCAGTAATCTAATTGTATTCAACTTAGCTACTGGTGCAAAAGTGTCTTCATAATCAATGCCCTCCTGTTGAGCATATCCTTTCGCTACTAATCTTGCCTTAAATTTATCAATTGTACCATCTGCTTTACATTTTGTTTTATACAACCATTTGCTTCCAATTGGAACTTTATTTTCAGGAAGTTCCACTAATTCCCATGTTTGATTTTTCATAATAGAAGCATACTCATCATTCATAGCATTAATCCATGGTTCATGTTGTTTAGCCTGCTCATAATCAATTGGTTCTTCAACATTCATTATATTAGACATTAAGGCATAGTCTCTATACCTTGCAGGAGGCCGAGTCTGTCGGGACGACCTTCTTGGTGTGGGTGTTTCATCTATGATTCGTCGGCTTTGAGGTGTATCACCCCCTTGTGATGACTCACTGCTGCTAGATGTGCTCGTACTGCTGCTACCATCCTGATCCTGTACCTGTACCTGGACCTGTTCCTGTTCCTGCTTAATCATAGTATCAAGCTTGATATGTGCATCATCATTAGAAATATGCCATGTATCATTCTTTGTATTACTTTTATCAGTCTGCTCATGAAACAATACATCACGACTTGCAAATAGTTTATGGGAACTTGGATCAAACAATTTATAGGCTTTCTGATCCGTACAATATCCAATGAAAATACACTTGATGGACTTGGCATCAAGTTTCCTTCTGTTAGCTTCAGGAATATGAGCAAAAGCAGTACATCCAAAGACTTTGAAATGACTCACATCAGGTTTATAACCATAAAGAACCTCAAAAGGAGTTTGAAAAACTAATTTCTTAGTGGGACATCGATTCTTCAGATAAACAACAGTGTTAATGGCTTCTGCCCAGAAACCATTAGAGATGTTCTTACCTTGCAGAATACTACGAGCAGATTCCACCAAGGTTCTATTCCATCGCTCAGCAACACCATTTTGCTGAGGGGTATGTGGCACTGTGAACTGTTGTTGAATTCCATTAGATTTACAATAGGTGTTAAATGCTTTGGATTTATATTCACCCCCTTGATCAGATCTGAGTATTTTGATGCACTTTCCTGTTTGTTTTTCAACCATATTTCGAAACTCTTTAAAATACTCAAATATGTCACTTTTCCTTCTAACAAAATAGACCCAGGTATATCTAGATCTATCATCAATAAAAATAACAAAATATGAAGCACCACCAAGAGACCTAGTTTGCATAGGTCCGCATACATCAGTGTGAATTAATTCAAGAATATCATACTTCCGTTTCTCAGTATGAACAAGAAACTCTTCTCTATGCTGCTTACCAAGTGCACAAGCTTCACATGGTAAATGTTCACACTTCATAACAGGAAGACCTTCAACCATTGATTTCCTTTGTAACAACGATAAATCATTGTAATTTAGGTGCCCATACCTGTGATGCCATAATTCTGCTGTCGATGTCTCTTGAGATGTCAATGCAACATGGCGCTTGACTGTCACATCCAATCTGTACAATCCTCCAACCCTGGTACCTGTAGAAACAACCTTGTAGTGGTCCTGAACATCTTTCACTATACACCCCAGTTTACCAAATTCTACTTTTAAATGATTATCAGTGATAGCGGAAACAGATAGCAAATTCTTTTTAAGAGCAGGTACATACATCACATTATGAATCTGTCGCATTTGTCCATTAGGTAAGTACACATTTATTATGCCATAGCCTTGAACTTTAAGTGACCTATCATCTCCTAGGTAAATGTGTGTACCATCAGATTTTTCATAATATTTATCATACCATTCTTTATTACAAGTCATGTGTGCCGATGCACCAGAATCTATAAACCAAGTATTCTCATCATCAGTTTCAGCAGACAATGCAGCATCAGAAAGAAATAACTTAAGATTTTTAAATCCATCATTCACTGAGATGTCTCTGTTTATGTAGTTTCCATTATGCCTGTTATGTCTTTGATTTGATTCATTATTCTTTCTCCTATAGCAATATTTTGCCAGATGTCCAGGTTTTCCACAATAATGACATACAATGTTCCTTTTAACATAAGAATCAGGAGGTGCCTTACCTTTCTGCTTTGCTTGAAAATGGCCTCTGTTTCTGTCCCATGATCTCCCTCGGAACGATCTTTGGCCTCTTGCAGTCAAAGCCAAATCAGAACTATTTGACTCCAGTTCAAAAGTTTTCATGCGCTCTTCTTCTTGAAGAAGAATTCCAGCCAATTCTTCAAATGTAGGGGGTGTCGGTCTAGCTGAGAGGGCTGAAATAAAGACTTTATAGTCTGGGACTAACCCCTTTAACGTAACAGTTACCAAGTCTGTACTAGAAACCTTTTCACCAATATCACCAAGTTTATCACTAAAGTCTTTAATTCGGGAAACAAAGTTGCTAATACTTTCATTGGCATCCATTTTGATAGATAGCAGCTTTGTTTTTAAAAATAAAATACGGTTTGCATTAGAAGTCTCATACAAACCTTTGAGAGTGTCCCATGTCGCCTTCGAAGTTTCACAGTCCCGAATGTGAGGAATAATATTGTCTTTCACCGACATGCGTAGCAGCACCCTTGCTCTCACTTCACGCTTCTCCCAATCTTGAGTGTTAGTAGGAGGTTGAGGCTTGGTCTCGTCACCTTTTACAATCGGCCAGAGATTGTATGCCTCCAGTACTGTTATGATCTTAAATTTCCAATTTACATAATTGTCTCCATCAAGTTTTGAAGACTCATTTAAATATGAATCTGCAAGGGGATTAGCCATTTCTAATTCTGAATATTTAAATGCTTTCTAATTCTGAATATTTAAATGCCGATGAAATCACAGAATTCTTCCTCCCTCAGAACAATGCCAGAGCAACGGAATTTCAAATGAAAATGTCGTTACTCTTTAAAGTATCAAACGTTAAATAAAACTCTGCGTATAGAAGCAGCACCGACGAGTTAAAATATGCAACAGAGGACAACAAAACCTCTTTCTAGAAGTACTGCCCCAGCCGCTGATGAATACAGAGGACAGCAAGCAATCAGAGATCTGCTCACAGGATTTTCTCGAAAGAGGAGCGGAACTTCGAAAGCGTACAGGTAAAGGTGCAATTCGCTGGACAGAATGCGATGCAGGTGGTGGTGAAACTCAAAAACAAGCACATCGGCGGGACATTTTCAAAGAAGAAAAAAATATTGTCTAGCCAAACACCTTTATATGCTCAAAGATGTTTCAGGGAGAATAACTGAAACTATATTAATAAACTCACAAAACAAAATATAAGTGCTGTAGGCTCTCGGCTACTACCAGCGATCAAAGAGCTCAGAAACTCACAAAACAAAATATAAGTGCTGTAGGCTCTCGGCTGCTACCAGCGATCAAAGAGCTCAGATTGCGCACACTCTAGCGAAAAGGGCTCAGCGAAAAGGGCTCACTGCACACTCGCAAAGGGCTCACTGCACACTCTAATGAAAAGGGCTCACTGCACACTCTAATGGCAGAGTCACTCCCTGCCCACGAAGAGAAGAGAGGTGCAAACAAAAGAGCACAGAGCTCTGATACCAACTTAAAACATAAACCTCACACAAAAAATACACATCTTTATTAATTCATTTGCTCAATTACATCACACTTATATATGAACCTCACAACTAATTCTGGCAACCAATTCCTAACTAATTAATAACTAATTCTGTTCAACCAATTCATAACTAATTCTATTTCTACATTATTCTCACAAACCAGGTGAAACACTTAATTTTCGTCAGGATCGCCATTTCCAAATATTTCACTTCCAACAATTTACACCCGAAAAAACAGCATGCTTACTCATAAAATCATATGTCTGTCTGGTTTTTACCTGAACCATATTGTGGTATCCATCCTATTACAAAGAATAATCTCGCTACGGGATAATTTTGTGACTTAGCCATCCCACTCAAAGGTTGGAGTGCCCCCAAGACCCAGGTCATGAGATGTGATCCATCTACCGTTTTTCCAATCATGTGCACCAGGTAGCTAGACCTGACTAAGCTTGTATATCCCACCGACATTCAAAAGACAGCTTATAAAATGATTCTCCTCCAATGAAAGGGTCTATACCCAGATAGACATGGTCTCCCCAACCTACTTTCCAACCATCCATCTTCTAATTCATCGAATTGAATTCGGCAAACCCCTCCAAATATTTGATCGCCGAATATAATTGAAATTGCTGCCAGACCAAAGCCAATCGACAATTCATTGATTCTTCAAATATTTATCTGCAACAACATTGTTCCTTACGCAAGGACCAGTCAAGAACGTCCAAAGGTTTTTCATGGCCAGAGCTAAACCAAATCGGTGAAGGTTTTTGAAGGCCCAATCCCCACAACCTTTTGGTTGCAAGAGCGTCTCCCATTTTCCCAGATGTAAGCCACACCTTTTCTTCTGTAATGCCCATAAAAATTTAAACATAGTTTGTTGGATCATCTTTAAAGCTGATTTTGCAACCTTGATAGCGTGAATCAGTATACAGGTATACTCTTTAAGATCAGTTTCACCATACATTTAAAAAAATATGAAACAAGATGGGTAACCATAAATTTTTTCCCAATTTACCATGGAAATTCTTAATTTGTAAATAATCTTTGTTACAATACCATGACTTGTCAATACCACATACCCAAACTCTTTTATAAATAGAAATAAATAAACACATTTTTATTTACTAAAATAAAAAATGTAAGAATATTTTATTATTGACATTCTTATCTAAAAATACATAAGCAACCTCGGTTATATAGCAATGGAGAAAGTCCATGTAAGATAAGAATAACTACAACAACTAGATAAATGCTAGTCCTTATATGAGCTTAGAACCAAACGTTGGAAAAGCCAACTCTAACAACAAAAAATAGTGTTATCCCTTATTCAAAATCCCAAAGCCCCAAATATAAGAATAAGAATAAAGACACTGGCAATAGTTTCAAAACGGTAAAGAGATTTATTAACAGAATTGAATCTACCCATAACGAAGTTGAGAGATTTGTTGACAGGTTTGTATCTTCCCACTTTTGGAGAAAATATATACGTGCAGATGAGGTAACGTAACTATAAATGCCCATATATACAAGAGAATGAGAAAGAACCCTCCCCAGTTCAAATATAATATAGATGCCCATATATACAAGAGGATGAGAAAGAACCATCCCCAGTTCACATATAATATAGACATAGGAGAACTGAGCAAATTTCTAATAATCTAAACATTAAATTGACCCTGACCTTAGTGGAACTCTTTCGGTCGAGGAATATTTTGGGTTGAAATGTCTAATAATCTAAACATTAAATTGACCCTGACCTTATTGGAACTCTTTCGGTCGAGGAATGTTTTGGGTTGAAATTTGACATTAGGCCAACAATACTACTTTCAACTCAAGAACATTGAATGACAACAGGATTTACCAGCCTTTACCAATTAGTCATAGCCAACTACCAGCAGCTCCTCCAAATACTCCTGATAGCAAAAATAGTACTAATAGATTTCCCAGCGCGTTCTTTTCACGTCCCTGCCAAATGCTCATACTTCCATTAGTGGACAACCTGAAGTAATATATTAGTTTTATCATCCTATTATTTGCCTGAGCCTAAAGATTGTTAAATAACACAACTAAATGAAATTATAAAAATATCGTTGGAGCACCCAAAACCAGTCACAATAATCCGATTGTATTGGCACATACACACCCACACAACACATTCCACAGATGAGGGGCAGGTCAAGCAACCACACATATTAACTATCTCTGTTGACACCACCATTGGCATACGACCATGGAATGTTGGGATTTCTATGCTGCTGCAAACCAAACCTACCACCAATAAGAGGAGACTAGATTTCAAAGCCATAGTAAATGATTTCCAAAATGCCAAACATAGTGTATCCCACAGTTTATTAACTTGTTTTACCCTTCACGTTTTATTATATGCACTTATGCAATATGTTCCAAGTAAGCACACATATTCATCCCACAACCAAAAATAACTTTAAATAACCTGAATAAGTTGTTTAGGATCATAGAAGTAATTAAACTTTCCCAAAGAAATCAGAGAGAAAAAAAATTCCAGAAACCAACCTTATATCCCTTCGGTGCAACAGTGAATACACAAACTGTAAGGTATCTATTGGAGGCACCGAGCACAATACATAGGAACAACATCCAACCTTGGGTACCATATTTTGCAGTAAAATAGAAACAAGGAATTAATCCTAATCGAGAAAACCTTGCAACTGTTAACCAGGGTCTGCTTTCCAACTTTATAGTGTCGATTAAGGGAAGGTATCTCCCAATAAGATCTCCAACATTAAACGTTGCTATCAAAACAACGGCATGCCTGCGATAATACAGAGTCATATAAGACAGTTTTGTAAACCCCATAAAAAGGTACAGTAGTACATTTCCCCCACATAAGAAAGGGGTTGACTTCATTAAGAATAATTACTCTATCTATTCATAGTACAGCTTCATTGTTAATTTTTTTGGGTTTTTAATTATTTTATTTTTTATGGACCGAAACAGATTTCAGAAATTAAAAACAGAGATTAACTGAGTATACCCTTTCACAAAGTGCAAAACCATTCTGACTCTGATTGCACTCATCCCTAATTTCTCCGTGGATGAACAAATCTCCAAAATTAAGCATTGCCTAACCGAGATCTGCTGTTTCCCAAAGAAAACGCAGTCTTGCTAATGACAGTTTCTCAAGATCTAACGTATCTATTGGACTGAGATCCTCTCAGTATTTCGACATAAGACAAGGGCAATTTCTATGGATGCTGGGTGGGTTTATTGCTACTGTTAACATTTATTTCCCAATAATATTTCTGCTACAGCTCACAACATACAGCATACAGAGGAGAGCCAAAAAGATATAGGAAACTCCGTTACAGGTTATAAATACTGAGCTTATTTCGATAAATGAAAAGGAAAACGAACAGAAGATCCAACAGAGGTATCCACATCAAGCTACACAGTGATTTTAAACTAGATAATTTTGCTGCGAAATCTTAATGTTCGATTTGGCAACATCTCAAACAATCTAAAAACTAGAAAACCTTTAAACTCATCCTATAAGAGAGTATCCCAAACAATCTAAAAGCTTTTATGGCCATTGCCAAACTTTTAGCAAAGAAAAAAAGGACATAATTTTGCTTCCAAATCTTAGTCTTCGATTGTTACCAATATCCTCTGATCATGGTATAATGTTGCATACTTTTGTGGGACAGCCCAATCCTCTCAGTCAAGAAACCTTTTAGACAACAAAATTCTTCTACCTGAGCTTCCCATATCAGTGAAATGCCAACTTTTCTTTTAACATAATTACAAATATAAACTATTGTATAGTAATAAGAGCATATGATAGATAAGTCAGATTACAAATAAAAAATCACAGTGGATTTTAAGAACATTAATGTAATGTAACGGATCAAACTAAGATAGGTGACCCACCCTGAGCCCAACTGATGTTTTCCTGTATCTTCTGATAGGAAACCTGGGAATATGGATAATGTAACCACAAAAATAATGAACAGATTGAAGACATAGTCCAAGTTCTGCCTAAGCAACTCCCTATTATTTAGACGTTGTGGAACTCCTTTGTCCTCCTCCTTCAAGACATAAAAATTCATGTTATTCTCCTTCAACACATAAAAATCCAGGTTGGCAACTGCATCTTTTTTTTGTTAGTTCACAGTCAACAAAGAAAGTGAATAAGCATGATGATGTTATTTTTGTATTCTAACTTATGTCTACCTGTTATGATTTGGTGTTCATTAAAGGTAGTGTAAATTGCACTCAAAAATGAAGGGCAGGCTTTACAATTAGTGATAGTGTGATGCCTCCTGCTGCCAAGTCTGCGGTAACAGTCTTTGATCCCTCAGCTGCTGCCTTAGAACGGTAAAATTTGACAATTTGTAGGCGTGGGAAGACAAGTGCGTAGAGAAGAACACATAGGAGCACATAGACGGTACATATTGCAAAGAATAACACTACGAAGCAGTGCAATGTGAGTCCAAGTTTTAACCATAAAACATGTGATAAATAACAAGAATATTTTTGGAAAAATAAAACATGATTTCGAACAAAGAAACGCTCTATTTTTTTTAAATAGAACAAAGTGATTGAAAAAGAAGTAAATCTTGTCTATGAACCAGCATCTATCAAATTATTAAGAACAACACTTCAACAATTAATTATATTAATTGAAAAAACACTTTTATATGAAGGTCAGGTTAGATTTATTTCACTATTTGTTGATGATCGCAGCAATATTTTTTCTTTGAGGGGTTGTAGGTGCCTAAGGCTTGTTTACAAATGGGATGGACAAAAGCATTGGGCTTAAGGAAATGCTACAAATAATGAATTTAAAGAGCTTGTAGCCTTAGAAAGCCTAATTTCTCTTAGAGATAATGGTGCAAAAAGACACCATGATTGGCAACTCAATGGTGATACAACAATCTCTTTTCCATCACTCTCTTCACAAACCTAAAATTATAAAAAATTGTCAAAATATTATCTCAATGATGAGTGAATTCAAGCATATTGAGTTTTTTCCACCTTTTCTGGATCTTCAATATAGAAGTCGATAGGAAGGTCAATCTGGGGTTGTTCCTCTACGAGAAGGGATTCTTAAGACTAATGAGAGGGTCGATTAACCATAGTGCCATTCTCCAACTCCAATGACCTGTTAGGAATTTATGACAACTAATTCACATCATGGTGAATGGCTGGTAAACAATTGAACACACTTGAATGTAGTTCTAATAGGGGAAATGAGGAAAGAAGGAAAAACATTAAGTTATACATTGACCAAGAAAGCATATAACTGATTGAAAACTGAATTCACATACACAAGTAACAACACAGGGTTTACGTGGTAAAACCTTGACAGGGTGTCAAGGAAACATTCATGGGGCAAGGGATTGGAATCTCTATTCAATCAATAATGATTCTCCATGATTACATTTTCTCGGGCATTCACTAGTTTTATACGAGCCTCCTTTGTTGCATAACTATTGTTTCGATATAAAACTAACTAGTAGTAACTAATACAATTATTATTCATATTTACATAATTCATTGTCAAACTTCCAACAAACTCCACCTTGACAACAATTTTCCCAATCCCTTGCCCATGCTCATTCATCATCTTTTCTACAAGCCAAGAGAAGCTAAACACCATCACAGCTTCTCTACTGTAAATGGCTTTGTGAATATGTCTGCACAATTCTCTCGCGTATGGACCTTTTTAAGAGCTACTTTTCCGCCATCGATCATATGTCTCATAAAATGATACCTTACATCAATGTGCTTGGTTCTGCTGTGATAAGTAGGATTTGCAGCCAAGTGAATAGCACTTTGACTATCACAAAGTACATTCACTTTCTCCTGTGTCCGTCCAATCTCATCAAGTAGACCCTCTAACCAGATTGCTTCTTTACTGGCATCTGAAGCAGCTATATATTCTGCTTCAGTAGTGGACAATGCAACTGTTTCTTGAAGCTTTGACATCCAACTAATTGCTCCACCTGCAAGAGAAGACATAACCTGTAGTAGATCTTCTTTTGTACAAATCACCTGTATAATCAGCATCTACATATCCGCATATTGATCCTTCACTACCACTAAAGATGATGCAATGGTCATTTGTGCCTCTTAGGTGTCGAAGCACCCATTTCACTGCTCGCCAATGTTCTTCACTTGGATTTGCCATGAACCTGCTGACAACTCCAACTGCATGTGAAATGTCAAGTCTTGTAGGTACCATCGCATACATTAAGTTGCCTATAGCATTTGCATATGGTACATGAGACATATACTGATTTTCTTCATCAGTTCTAGGACTCAAAACCAAAGAAAGCTTAAAATGGGAAGCTAATGGAACATTAATAGGTTTCACATTGTTCATACAGAACTTTTCAAGTACTTTCTCCACATACTTCTGTTGTGATAACCAAAGCTTACCATTTTTCCTATCTCTATGTATCTCCATGCCTAAGATATGTTTTGTTGCTCCAATATCATTCATATCAAACATCCTAGAGAGTTGAGTCTTTACCCTGTTGATCTCTTCCATGCTTTTGCTTGCAATAAGCATATCGTCAACATACAAAACTAAGATAATGAATATGTCATTGAAACTTTTGAAGTATACACAATGATCATACTCACTTCTTATAAAGTTTTGAGTCACCATGAAGGAATCAAACTTCTTGTACCATTGTCTCGGAGACTGTCTCAGACCATACAATGGTTTCCTGAGCTTGCAAACTAATCTTCTGCTGCAACCTTGTACTAAACCTTTTGGTTGTTCCATATATATCTCTTCATTCAAATCACCATCTAGAAAAGTTGTTTTAACATCTAACTGTTCTAAGTCAAGATTAAGTAATGTAGTTAGTGCCAACACAGTACAAATAGAAACAAGTTCTACAACTGGAGAAAAAATCTCATGAAAGTCTATACCTTCAACCTGAGAATACCCTTTTGCTACCAGTCTCGCTTTATACCTTTCGATACTTCCATTAACTTTCCGCTTCAGTTTGAAGACCCACTTGCATCAAACAACACTTCTCCCTTCAGAAAGTTCTACAAGATCCCAGGTATTGTTCTTGGCTAAGGAATCCATTTCTTCTTTCATAGTCATTTTCCATTTTTCGCTATCTGTATCATCTACTACTTCCTGATAACAAGAAGGTTCCCCATCTTCAGTAATCAAAGAAAAAGATGAAGCAGAATCTTCATACCTTTTGGGAGTTTTTCTTTCCCTTGTAGACCTTCTTAGAGTGACTCGTTGTTGAACTGGTTCAGAAGCTTCAACGGCTTCATTTGTGTCTTCAACACCTTTTTCTCCAGAAGTCTCTCCTTCCTTTTGACTGTCACCGAAAGGTCTAGCCTCCAACTGAACTCGTTGATTTGGCGATACTTGTTCCTGTTCAATTCTTTCAACATTTGATTTTAAAAGAGAAGATTCATCAAATGTTACATCTCTACTAATGACTATCTTCCGCAATGTAGGATCCCACAACCTGTATCCTTTCACTGCATAGTCATACCCAACAAAGACATAACATTTCAATTTTGGATCTAATTTTGAACGCCGTTTTTTAGGAATAAGAGAATAAGCATCACAACCAAATATCCTCAAATGTGAATAATCACAAGTCTGACCTGTCCAAACTTCTTCAGGAATTTTACAATTAATTGCTACTGAAGGTGATCTATTAACTAAATAACAAGCAGTAGATACTGCTTCTGCCCACAACTCCTTTTGCAAGTTAGCATTGCTAATCATGCTTCTGGCTCTTTCCATAAGAGTTTGATTCATACGTTCAACAACACCGTTTTGCTGAGAAGTATAAACAATAGTTTTGTGTCTAATAATTCCCTCCTCCTTATAGTATTGTTCAAATTCAATTGAAGTGAACTCACCACCATTGTTAGTTCTTAAACATTTAATAGATTTTCCTGTTCTTTTCTCTACCATTGCTTTAAATTGTTTAAAGACATTGAATACATCAACTTTCCTTTTTAGCATATAAATCCAAACTTTACGGGAGAAATCATCAATAAAAGTTAAAAAATATAGAGCACCTCCATATGATACAACAGGGGACAGTCCCCACAAATCAGAATGAATATAGTCTAAAATAACTTTACTATTATGATTTCCAGTTTTAAATCTTTGTTCACACTATTTTCCATACACACAATGTTTACAGAAATCTAACTTCAAAGATTTCAGAATGGGAAGAGATTTATGTTTCATCAGTATTTGAAGACCTTTCTCTCTCATGTGACCCAATCGCTGATGCCATAGACGAGTACATGCTTCTTCCTTTTCTGACGCAACCACTGCTTCACTGACCTGAGTACTTCCTTTTAACCTGTAAATATTTCTGACCTTTTCTACTTTCATAACCACTAGGGATCCTTTAAAGACTTTCAGCACGCCATTCTGACCTGTAAACTTATAACCATCTGAATCCAAAACTCCCAAAGAAATCAATTTTTTCTTCAAATCAGGTACATGTCTAACACTAGTTAATGTTCTAACTATGTTATCATACATCTTAATCCTGATATTTCCCATCCCAACAGTTTGACATGACACATTATTACCCATAAACACAGAACTACCATTTACATTTTCATACGAAGTAAACCAATTTATGTGTGGACACATGTGATGAGAAGCACTAGAGTCTAACAACCAACTTTCTAAACCCTGAAAGACATTACATTGAGGTGAAGTTTCATCTATCATACATAATTCTTCAGCAGATAAAACTTTGTCTATCATACCTGAATCGACCTGATTCGCTTCCTTCTTCAGGTTATCGGATTCTTTTCATTTCCAACAGTCTTTCTTCAAGTGTCCAATTTTATTGCAGTGCCAACATTTTGCCTTACACTTCTTTCCTTTCTATTTAGATCTGGAAGACCCCTTTGGTTTTTCTCCTCTTTCCTTTCAGCGTCCTCTAGCTACTATGGTTTCTAATGTAACTGTTTCAGTACTGGATTTCCTTCGTACTTCTTCAGACAAGAGAGATCCCACGACTGATTCAAACTTCAAAGAATCAGCAGTGCTCAAGCTGATTGAAGTTACGAAGTGATCCCATGATTCGGGCAGAGAACACAACAAGGTTATGGCTTTATCTTCTTCCTGAATTTTAACTTCCATATCTGTTAATTGGCATATAAGTGTATTAAAAACATTCAATTGTTCTGCAAATTTTGAGCCTTCTTTCAATCGAAGACTGTACAACTGTCTTTTCAGATAAATTCTATTGGTTAATGACTTTGTCATATAGAGTTTTTCCAGTTTTTCCCACAATCCTGAAGCTCTACTCTCTTCAACAATGTTGAAGAGAACCTCATCCGCCAGGCATAACTTGATGGTACTGAGCACTCGAGCATCCAAGTCCTGCCCGTCCGAATCAGTCATGGTTGCAGGTTTCTTAGTTGCCCCATCCAATGCCTTGTGCAACCCTTGTTGCACAAGCAGATCCCTAACCTTTAGTTTCCAAAGAGCAAAATTGCTCTTTTCGGTGAATTTCTCCACCTCGAATTTCACATTCGACATCTTGACCACTTTTTCTTTCCTCCTAGGGTTTCAGTCTTTCAACTAGGGTTTCCTTAAAAGAATATTTTGATTGTCTTCTTCCAACAAAGGGTTTTCCAAGTTTTTTTTTATAATCAGTTCTACTTCAATTTTCTGAAAATAATTTCACAAATTCCCCAACAATTTTCCAAATTGACTTAGAAAACATTTTTCTGAAAAATTCCCTTTTGTTTAATCTAAATTTCCTTCTATTTAACAAACCCTGCTTCAGTATCCTGAAATTATTTTCTTCAATTCACTGAATTTATTCAACAAATTATGCTGGAAAAAAAAATACCCAGTCTGGTTTTCCCTTAGAAATCTTCTCCACGCAGTTTTTGCACACCAAAATTCTCTGTGGATCTAGACAGGCTAGCAGCTTCTTTCTCTGATAAGCAGTGGCAGCGGATTTAGGGCTCTTCCTTTTTTTTCAGAGAAAAAATAATAGTGCAACCCTCTCTCTGGCATGCAACCCTTCAAGCCAGCAAGACCACGGTTCTAGCACGCAACAGCTCTATGGACAATGCCTTCCTCTTCGTTGGACAACAGCTCTTGCCCTTACACACATAGGCTCTGCCTGCCTTCAACGGCTTTGGCACGCAACAGCACAGACAATGCCTCTCCTCGCAACGTTCCTCTCCGCGCAAGGTCCTTCTCCACGCAGCATTTTCCTTCAGGCTTCAGGCTTTGCCTACCTTCAATGGCTCTGGCATGCAACAGCATGGACAATGCTCTCCACGCAGCGTTCCTCTCCACACAGATTTGGCTCTTCACGCAGATAACAGGATTTGACAACAGCTCCACGGGTTTGGAAATTCATGCAGCAATGGCACGCTCTTTCTCCCCAGCATGCAGCCTCTCGACAACACTCCTGTACTCCAGACTCAAATTCAACTCGCTCTGATACCAATTGTAGTTCTAATAGGGGAAATGAGAAAAGAAGGAAAAACATTAAGTTATACATTGACCAAGAAAGCATATAACTATTTGAAAATTGAATTCACACACACAAGTAACAACACAGGATTTACGTGGTAAAACCTTGACAGGGTGTCAAGGAAACATCCACAGGGCAAGGGATTGGAATCTCTATTCAATCAATAATGATTCTCCATGATTACATTTTCTCGGGCATTCACTAGTTTTACGAGCCTCCTCCATTACATAATTATTGTTTTGGTATAAAACTAACTAGTAGTAACTAATACAATATTACTCATATTTACATAATTCATTGTCAAACTTCCAACATTGAAGAATGGTATTGCTGCAGAGCAACCCAAAAAAAATTATTATAAATTCCCATAAGGGAATGCATGTCTCTGTTGTCCATTATTGTCTCACAAAGAAACCAAATAGACTTTGTAAATTGTGATACTAACCGGGTATAGTAATCTCCAATTGTCATAGTACTAGTCAAGGGGAAAAGACATCCAATTCCCAGAAGCCAACAAACTATGTATGCTCCTTGTTTTCCCTATAATTAATTGAGCAAGATTAGAACATGCCATTTTCATATAAAATCTCTAAAATGATTCTATAAATGTTCAAAGCAAAGTTAATATACATTTTTCTCTGAAACTGAATATGCTGACCTGTTTTTTTTTTAAAGCCCCACGGGGGTAGGCGAGTTAGTAATCACATTGCGGTGAAGTTCATTATAAAGGCGGGCTCCGTACTGAAGGTCACGAGTTCAAATCCCCTAGACTAACCTAGATCCGTGGAGAGGGGCGGGTGCAGTCTCGCAGGGGTTATAGTGGTAGCGGCCAGAATCAACCCCAAGTTACGCAAGTTGCAAGGCTGCCCCAATTGCCGATTCCCCTGTCAAAAAATAAATAAATATGCTGACCTGTTTTTGAGCTAGAGAGTTGTGTAATTCTTCATGTCCAAAATCATTGTTTATTGTCATGATTGCTTTCTTTTAATGATCAGGCAGCGGGCCTATATTTTCCTATATTTCTTAAACATATCTTCAGCTTAGAAATTGTTTTCTTTCCTTGATGTTAATATTTACAAGAAGAGGTAACAAGCCTATAATTAAAGTTCAAACAAATCGAAATCTTATATTCAAATAAAACTATTGCAACACTAAGAATGTCTTACCAATGCACACATTTACTTGATTAACCATGTATAAAAATGTTATGAGTGAACTTTAACTTTAGAGAAAAAAAAAATTACACATCTTATTGTAAAATAGTCAAACATAATTCACAACATTCGTTAAACAATGTTAGTCAAAGTTTAAATATAATTTATATTTAATAATTTTAAATGTTTAAATATAATTTATGTTTACTAATTTTATATTATCAAAAAATATATTGAACTTACCAATAAGTTTAATAATGAAGTTTAATAATAAGTTAATATAAATATTAATATGAAATATAAGTTTGATTTTAATTAGTTTAATAATAAGGTTAGTGTTGTTATTAAAGTTTATTAAGGTTAATTTAATAATTTTAATGTTAAGGTTAATATGGATATGAATAAATTTAAAAATTTTGATTTTAATATTAAAGTTGACGTGAATATTAATAAATTAATGTTAATATTAATGTTTAGAAATTATTATTAAAGTTTAATATTAAGAGGTTAATGTTGATATTGATGTTTAGTAATAAATATTAAAGTTTAATAATTTTATTAATAATATTAATAAGTGTTTACTATTTAAGATTGTTATTATTTAATATTTAATAATCAAGTTTATCCCACCACATTAGTCAAACAATGTCACTTTCTATAGTTAATGTTTAAATATAATTGATGTTTAAAAACAATAATAAAGAAGGGAGAATAATTTTAACTTACATTTGGATTGGTAAGAGTAAATATGAGAACTATAACCCTCAATATTATTAAACCCAAGGGAATATATATATATATATATATATATATATATATATATATATATATATATATATATATTTATATACGTTGAGTTTATAATACTAATCCATTTGGTTTAATATTATTCCCTTTTGTTTATAATGCCTTGGGTTTTTAGTATTGATCCCTCAGGTTTATAATATCAATCCCTTCACTTTAATAATCTAAGGGTTCATATTCCTAGGGTATAATATTATTCATAGGGTTTATATTATTAATCCTAGGGTCTAATATAAATTTCTTAGGTTTATAATCATGACCAACCATGGTGCAATGTCAAATTATGACAAAAATTGGCTCAATATGAAAATAAACCATTGTCAACATTGTCAACTATCGTCAACCATCGTCAATGATGGTCAACCATGGTCCAATGTCACATTATGACAAAGATTGTCTCAATATGAAAATCAACCATGGTCAAGCATGGTCCAACATTGCATTGTGACAAAGATTGTCTTAATATGAAATTCAATTATGGTAAACCATGGTCCAACATCACATTGTGATAAAGATTTCCTCATTATGAAAATCAACTATGATCGACCATGGTCAACCATGTCTATTTTAGCATTTATAATATTTATCAAAGGGTTTATATACCATGGTTTATGATATCTATCTTAGGGTTTATTATAGGATTTTCTAAATATGAAAATAAATCATGGTCAGCCATAGTCTTTCAAGGTCAACATTGGTCAAACAGGGTCGACCATGGTCAATTATGGTCAATCATGGTTAACAATGGTCAACAATGGTTCAACATCACATTGTGACAAAGACTGTCTCAATATGAAAATCAACCATGGTCCAATGTCATATTGTGACAAATATTGTCTCAATATGAAAATCAACTATGATCAATCATGGTGAACCATGGTCAATAACCACAGTCACATTGTGACAAAGATTGTCTCTTGGCCCAACGCCACATTGTGACAACCATTTTCATCAATGGTCGACCACAATCCAACGATGCATGGTGACAAAGATTGTCTCAATATGAAAATCAACCATGGTCGACCATAGTCCAACATTGCATTGTGACAAAGATTGTCACAATATGAAAATAAATCATGGTCAACTATGGTCCAACGTCGCATTGTGACAAAGATTGTGTCAATATGAAAATCAACTATGGTTAACCATGTTTATTTTAGGGTTTATACATTGGGTCAACCATTGTCTACCATGGTAAAACATGGTCAACCATGCTTATCTTAGGGTTTATAATATTTATCTTAAGGTTTATATACCTTGGGTTTATAATATTAATCTTAAGGTCTATATACCTTGGGTTTATAATATTAATCCCTTGGGTTTAATACTATTCCCTTAGGTTTATAATACCTTGGGCTTTTAGTATTGATCCCTTCAGTTTATTAGTACCTTGGGTTTATTAATCTAAGGGTTCATATTCCTAGGGTATAATATATTTCATAAGGTTTATAATATTAATCATTGGGTTATTTATAATTCGCTTGGGTTTATAATCATGGTCAACCATAATAAACCATGGTCCAATGTCACATTGTGACAAAGATTGTCTCAATATGAATATTAACCATGGTCAACCATCATCTACCATGGTCAACAATGGTCAAACATGGTCAACACTGCTTATTTTAGGGTTTAAAATATTTATCTTAGGGTTTATATACCTTGGATTTATAATATTAATCCCTTGGGTTTAATATTATTCCCTTGGGTTTATAATGCCTTGGGCTTTTAGTATTGATCCCTTCGGTTTATTAGTATCTTGGGTTTATAATATCAATCCCTTGGGTTTATTAATCTAAGGGTTCATATTCCCAGGGTATAATATTATTCATAGGTTTTATAATATTAATCCTAGAGCTATATATAAATCCCTTGGGTTTATAATCATGGTGAACCATGGTTAATCATGGTCTAACGTCACATTTTCACAAGGATTGCCTCAATAAGAAAATAAACCATGTTCAAGCATTGTCAATATTGATCAATCATGGTCAACCATGGTGTAACATCACATTGTGATAAATATTGTCTCAATATGAAAATCAACCATGGTCAACCATGTTCAATCATCGTCAACTTGCTATACAATATTTTGTCGCATTCCCAGTCTTGTATCCTGAAGTGTCGCACTTTGTGTTGTCAATGTCGCAAATGTCACAAAGTGATGAAAGTTGTCGCAAACAATGTATTCACTATGAAACGCGCTTGTGAAAATCAAAATAATATCATTGAAGGAAAGGAAGAAAACTTGCCTTGAAAGCATTCTGAATAGCTTGTCAAAAACCTTTTTTTGCAAGCCCAGCACTACTTTTATTAGGAAAATCCATGCTGGTAACCTCTGACATTACACATGGCTAGCGCTGCCAATGCTACTTTTATCAGGCAAATCTGCATAGGTCCTCTTCAGGCAGTTTTTCCCAAAATGGAGGAGAAGCTTCTCTTACTAGAAATCTCGAGAACAACGATGCGGTTTTAGGAAGATGAAGATTGGAATGATACCTCACATTATTAGCCCTAGATCCTACTTCTATGGATCTCTCCCTTCAGACGTGTAACTCCCCCCTCTTTTCATGGATCCTCAACTCCCTCTCCTTCCCTATAAATGAATGCCACCCTAGTGCTGAATTATGCCCAAATGTTGCTCATTTTTAAAGGAGAAAACGTGTTTGAAAGCTAAGGCTTGGACTTGGAATCTCACTTGAAGGAGGCTTCCAACATCAAGGCTTCATTGGTTGTAATGCTCCCTTTTTATCTATTTATAATATAATATATGTTTTCTTTCCATAATTATTTCAATTATTGTCCATTTATTGTAATACTCCTTGATCTGTTACATAATTTGTATTATAAAATGTTATGATTTGTATGGTTTTGTTGTCTCCACTTGATCTTTCTTGCAGGCACTCATCTACACCAGCGAAGAGGATATCGTGAGCTTCGAAGCCAAAAAGTCAAGGTCGAAAGCAAGGGTATTAGCATCAAAGAGAGGTAGGATATCTATCCTCCTTTGCATTTTCTAGTACGAATTAGGAAATATTGCATGTAGTTGTCTTATGTAGTTGATAGATCCTCCCATAGGACTAGAGGGATCGTTTCTGTCTGCAGAAAGGATTGCCTGCACAACACAACTATAGTCCAACGTCACATTGTGACAAAGACTATCTCAATATGAAAATAAATCATGGAACCATGGTCCAACGTCACATTGTAACAAAGATTGTCTCAATATGAAAATCAACCATGGTCAATCATCGTCTACCATGGTCAACCATTGTCTACCATGGTCAACATTGGTCAGACATTGTCAACCATTCTTATTTTAGGGTTTATAATATTTATCCTACGGTTTATATACCTTGGGTTTATAATATTAATCCCTTAGGCTTAAGATTATTCCCTTATATTTATAATGCCCTGGGATTTTAGTATTCATCCCTTCGATTTATTAGTACCTAAGGTTTATAATATCAATCCCTTGGGTTTATTAATCGAAGGGTTCATATTCCCAGGGTATAATATTATTCATAGGGTTTATAATACTAATCCTAGGGTTATATATAATTCCCTTGGGTTTATAATCATGATCAACCATGGTCAATGATGGTCCAACGTCACATTGTGACAAAGATTATCTTAATATAAAAATAAACCATGTTCAACCATCGTCAACCATTGTCAACCATGGTCAATCACGGTCAACCATGGTGCATCATTACAGTGTTACAAAGATTGTCTCGATATGAAAGTCAACCATGATCAACCATGGTAATCATTGTCTAATATCGCATTGTGACAAAGATTGTCTCAATATGAAAATAAATCATGGTCAATTGAAAATCAACGATGGTAAATCATGGTTAACTATGGTCCAATGTCACATTGTGACAAAGATTGTCTCAATATGAAAATCAACCATGGTCAATCATTGCCTACCATGGTCGAACATGGTCAATCATGGTCCAACTGTACATTGTGACAAAGATTGTATCGATATGAAAATCAACCATGGTCACATTTTGATAAAGATTATCTCATGGGCAATAATGATGGTCACATTGTGGCAAAGTTTGTCTCATGGTCCAACGTCACATTGTGACAACCATGGTCAAGTATGGTTAATCATGGTAAACCATGGGCAACCATGGTCCAACATCGCATTGTGACAAAGATTCTCTTAATATGAAAATAAATCATGGTCAACCATGGTTCAACGTTGCATTGTGACAAAGACTCTCTCAGTATGAAAATCAGCCATTGTCAACCATCGTCAACCATGGTCCAATGTCACATTGTGACAATGATTGTCTTAATATGAAAGTCAACCATGGCCAAGCATGGTACACCATATTCCAAGGTCGCATTGTTACAAATATTGTCTTAATATGAAAATCAAACATAGTCAACCATGGTCCAATGTCACATTGTGACAAATATTGTCTCAATATGAAAATAAACCATGGTCAACCATGGTCCAATATCACATTATGACAAAGATTGTCTCACCATGGTCAAATATGGTCAATCATGGTCGACCATGGTCAACCATGGTCCAATATTGCATTGTGATAAAGATTCTCTTAATACGAAAATCAATCTTGGTTAACCATGGTCAATGATGTTCCAATGTCGCATTGTGACAAAGATTATCTCAATATGAAAACCATGGTCAAGCATGGTCAAGCATGTTTGTTTTATGGTTTATAATATTTATCTTAGGGTTTATATACCTTGGGTTTACAATATTTTTTTTTTCTAAGTAAGAGTAATCTATAAAAAGAAAATAAAAAGGTATTTACAAAGGTGTTATGGCCGTGAAGGAACAGAGCCTATCTCAGCTTGCTACCATTTAACTAGATCTGAGATTGCCCCAACACAGGGGAAACCAGTCTGACAGAGAAGGAGATGCAAAAAAGAAGACAACACTGGAAATTAACCATAGTTTTCTAAAGGGAGCCAGTAAACCCGCATTGTAACCCCAGCTAATCTACCCAAGAACAGCCGACCACCCATAAACCCAACAATACATCTTCATTGAGTTGCCTACGTGGACAAAAAGAGGAATAAAAAACCAGGAGTTAAATGAAGTGCCACCTGGCATTCGTGATGCAGTTAATGAAATCCTCCGTGGCAGGTTCCTCCACTATTGGGCAACCCTAATCATCTGGGTTGTCTGGCTCAGTTTGGCCCACGACCTGTTGCTCGCCTTCTTTGCTGCTTGTGTCCAGCTGCGGGTCCGACATGTTCAGCTGCGGGTTCGACACGTCCATCCTGCGCCCTTCCATAACTTGCGTGTCATTCTACGGTTCAAAATCCTCATGCAGGCTGCCAACGACGGCCTTCCCATTCTGTTTGGTCTGACCACCATGACCTCCGTGCGCTTCTTCCTTGTCTCTATTTCGACTCGATCCAGCCCTGTGCATCTCGTCCATGGAGAAGGTCATCAGGATACTCTGCTCTACTTCCTTAGAAAAAGTGATGGAAAGAGTGGCGATGATGATCGGTTTATTGAGGGAGCTTCTGAACTGGAATTGCATGGTATGGGGGGTGTGATGCGAGGGCAGAGGGAAGGGAGCAGAGCGAAGGCTTGCTCGACCACGACCACTTCTTGTGTTAGGATAGTGGGGGTTTTCTGCTGAAGAAGACGGAGAGTCCAAGGTACTATGCCGCCTAGCCTGAGGCCGAGAGCTACCACCCCACGAGCTGCCCTGTCTACTGAGCATACATTGGTGAACCATGGTGGAATGAAGAGCAGGGAGAGCGCTGGGGTAAGCGGAGGGGGGATTGATAGGGAAATTGGGAGAAGACATAGGTAGCGTCATAGAGTTGGCCAAGCATAACCTGACAGCATACCAAAATGCAACTTTACCAGACCAGTAGTGCACCGGAGGCTTCCAAACGATTGCAGAGCTAAGCTTGTATTTAGCCTCATCCTCCCTTCCTTGGATTGCACCCGCCATAACTCCAACATTAAAGAGAGCCGAGGCCCATCTCAGGTCAGAGCATTCGGAAGCAATGGAAAAATCGGTGTACAGGCTATGCATATCAGAGCCACATGATGTGAGACCAAGTGAAATCCAATGCCTCTGTTTAAACTTCGTCCGGCGATGAACCAAGTGGTACAGGGCCGACAGCTGTCGCCCAACCTCGCCGCACCCCTGTCCCATCGCATTAACCAGCGGTATAAGCACTCGCATCCAGGGCTTGGGTTTACAATATTAATGCCTTGGGTTTTTAGTATTAATCCTTTGGATTTATCAATGCCTTGCGTTTATAATATTAATCCCTCGTGGTTATTAATATAAGGGTTCATATTCCTAGGGCATAATAATATTGATATGGTTAGATCTGAGACTTTTGTGATCCATATTGTAGATAAATGTCTTTTGGAATAATCACATCATTAGAATTTGGTCGATGTTTCAAACCAACCAACGTGGTTCATCCTCACGACAAGGTGAAATAAATTGTATAATCTTCAGGAATAAATAGTAAGGATGCATCATTGCCCCAGGTTAGTCATTGGAGAACAGTCAAATAAGAAAATAAACTATTTTTTTATTTAAAAAGTTTTAATATTTTGATATTATTTAAAATCTCAAAAAATTTACACATTTTTATTTAAAAATAGTTTTAATATTATAAGATTATTTAAAATCCCCAAAAAATTAGATCTAACTTATTTAATATTCTTAAATTTAGTAATAAATGGTTCTAATATTTTAATATTATTTAAAATCCCAAAAGTTATATACAAAAAGTAGTTTTTGTATTTTAATATTATTTAAAATCCCAAAATTTTAGATATAAATTATTTAATATTCTTAATTTAGTAATAAAATAGATGTTAGGAATATGGATGTTGTTAAGAAAATTAAGGGGCTTAAAAATAGGTGTTCAATAAATAAAAACAAAGTTATAAGGGGTGGGATAAATTAAAAATAGTTGATTATGTAATATTAGATGATGATTAGGTTCCAAAATAAGGTAAAGAGAGGTTTCCAAAGGGGGATAGGAATTAATAAATATCATAAAATTATAAAATAGTAATAAGGAGTAATATAATGATAAGAAAACCCATAAATTAATAAGGGGGGGGGGGGGGGGGGGGGGTAAGGATAAGCTATAAATTTTAATAGGGAGATTATAAGTATTATTAAAACTAATAAGGTTTAGATCTCAATAATATGTATTACAAGGAAAAAAAGAGGTTAAATACTATGGAAGTAAATAGGAGATCAATAATTGAAATTAAATAAGTTAAAAAAAGGGTTAAAAATGATAAATCAAGATAAGGATAAATGTTATAAATAAAGGGAGAATGAGCAATACGTTACAAATAATATGCTATACTTAAATAAAAAGAAAAAGACAAAGAAAAAAAAGGAGGAGGATCATAAGGAGAGACCAGAATCCAACTTTTACTCAATTTCCAATCATCATCTCTCTTGAGATTCCTAGCATGCCTTTCAATCTCAATAGCCCCTCTAAGCTTCCTATGGTGGAAATGGTTAACCCATGTTTGTATTGAGGATTCCAAAGTCCTCACTAGGGTTGATTGCAGAAGCCTGAATACAGAAAATGCCAATAATATTATCATATTATTATAAATTTCCATTATAATTATTATAATTATTATTATATCAACCACATTTTTTAATGTGGTTTTTCTAGTTATATTTACTCCAAAGGTATGGTAAATAAATATAAATATAAATAAACTAGAGGTATGGTAAATAAATAAAAATATATCAAATAGGATTAGAAATCAACATCTAATTATATACCAAGCCTATGGTCCAAATACCATCGTAAATAAAAGAGATATGATAAAAAAAATATAAATATAAATAAACCAATAAATAAACAAAACCATGTTTTATGTTTACTCCATAAACCTCTTTATACTTACGAACACTCAAAAAAGAGGATAAAAGAGATATGATAAAAAAATATAAACATAAATAAACCAATAAATAAACAAAGCCATGTTTTATGTTTACTCCATAAATCTCCTTATACTTATGAACACTCAAAAAAGAGCTTTTATTTAGGTGAAGCCTATGGGCCAAATATAATGGACCAAATTATTATTAATACCATGCAAAAAAACATTATTAACCCTAATATTAATATTATTATTATTATTAAATCTAATATTCATATTAATATATTATAATATTAATATTATTAAATTTAATAACTTTATATCAATACAATATTAAATGTGTTATATTATAATATATCGTGATATATTAACTCTAGATATATATGGGAGGGATGAACAAAGACATAGAGTGATAGAGGTGGAGAGATAGGGGGAGTGACAAGGGAGAGATGGAGAGAGAGAGAGAGTATGTTTAGATGTGAGATAAAAAGACAAAGAAGGAGAGATAGAGAGAAGGGGGGGTGGTGGGGAGAAGGAGAGAGAAGTAGAGAGGGAGGGATATAGTAACATACTTGGAGTGAGAGAGAGAGAGAGAATTTAATAACTTTGGATTAATACAATATTAAATGTGCTATATTATAATATATTTTAATATATCGTGATATATTAACTCTAGATATATATGGGAGGGAAGAACAAAGACATAGAGTGATAGAGGTGGAGAGATAGGGGGAGTGACAAGGGAGAGATGGAGAGAGAGAGTGTATGTTTAAGGGTGAGATAAAGAGACAGAGAAGGAGAGATAGAGAGAAGGGGGCAGAGAAGAAGAGAGAAGTAGAGAGGGAGGGATATATTAACATACTTGGAGAGAGAGAGAGAGAGAGAGAGAGAGAGAGAGAGATGGGGGAAGAGAGACAATTGGAGGGAAAAGAGAGAGAGAGAGAGGGGGGATTGGAGCGAAAAGAGAGAGAAAGAGAGAGTGATGGGGGAAGAGAAGAAGAGGTAGAAAAGAAAAGGGGAGAGAGGAAGAACGAGAGACAGGACTTGAGAGAGAGGAGGAGAGTGATGGGGGAAGAGAGAGGATTGGGAGAGAGAGAGAGAGAGAAAGGAAGTATGAGAAAGTGGACTTGAGAGAGAGGAGGAGAGAGGGGGAGAGAGGGAGGGATAGGGAGATGGAGTTGGAGGGGTAGAGAGGAAGGGAAGAAGAAATACATAGATAGTGAGAAGTGGAGAGAGAGAGGGAGTGACAAGGGAGAGATGGAGAGAGATTGTGTATGTTTCGGGGTGAGATAAAGAGACAAAGGAGAGAAAAGACTTTGGGTGTTTGTATTTTATTTTTATTATTATAGTCTGTAAGACAACATACCTGTGGAACTATTTTTAGATGGTGTTGGAAAATCCTTGTAAATTTTTGTTTGGTAAGACCTTGGCTTTGGACTTTTGGCTATGACAAAAAAGATATAAAAATATTGTATTTTATGTTATATGATTTATCTATTACTTTTTAATATAAAATTTAATTAGTGTTAAGAAAAGTAAAAGAAATACTCTTATATTCACTTTTCATCTCCTTTCACTTCAAGTATATATTATGTCTTCCTTTTTGTTAGGGTATACCCTCAAGGTCTGCCCCATTCTACCCACTACATTCTTTTTCATTTTTACACCTTTCTTAAGATACTTTCACATTACTTTCACTTTGCCCAATCTTACTCAATACTTAATTTTTTTTTTCTTTTTTACAATTTTTTTTACTCATTACTTACTTTGTTTTTTTGTTTACAACTTTTTCGGTGTTGTTTGAATATTCTACATTTTAAATATTTTGGATGTGAAACAATTTTTTTGTTTACAACTTTTTCGGTGTTGTTTGAATATTCTACATTTTAAATATTTTGGATGTGAAACAATTTTTGGCCAGATTGTGTTTTTTTGTTGATTAAAATTTGTTTTTGAATGCATAAATGGATTCAACACCATCAAAAACCCTAAGATGCTCATATTGTACAAAGTTCACAAATCAAACTTGTGATTTCAACAAATTCCTACAAAATTTCATAAAAATTTGACCAAAAAATATACCCATAAAACCTCTAAATCATATAACAGTTAAACTACAGTTTTTTTAATATATATATATATATTGAAATAATAAAGAAATATTTATAAGACTTGCCTGAATAAAGTCAGGATGCATGTACGATAAATCTCCAGTCATTCCTTGCTGAATATGAGCATCGACAACACCAAAAGTTGCACTTATTATACATACGCCAACAAAAGGTCTCGATCCTCCCTTTCGGATGTTTCAATGTGCAACTATTCACAAAACACATATCATTAAACCAGGAAAATGCAATTCTACAAAGTGAGTTTGTGGGAAACATCATAACTTCCAAGTTCATCTCTGAATACTTACAACAATGACAAGCAGTATGCTTACGTTAAAAATTATAGATCCCAATAGAATCCAAGGTCTTGTATTAATAGTAGCTTCATAGTATGATAGTATAACCATGGCTATCACCGCGAATGGATGGTAAACAAGAGTCAACACTCTTGAAGAATGTCAACACTTGAAGAATAGTATCGCTGAAAAACAACCAAATTTTTTTTTATCATAAATTTCCATGAGGAAATGCATGTCTTTGTTTCCCATTAATGTCTCAGTCAAGTAATTAGAAAGAAACCAAACAGAGTTTGTAAATTGTGATACTATCCAGGAATATAGCTTCATAATAATCTTCAATTGTCACCATACTATTTCAAGGGAAAAGGAATCCAATTCCCAAAAGCCAACAAACTATGTATGCCCCTTGTTTTCCCTATAATTAATTGAGCAAGATTAGAACATGCCATTTTCATTTTGAATCTCTGAAATGATTCTATAAATGTTCAAATCAAACTTAATGTACACTTTTCTCTTAAACTGAATATGCTCACCTCTTTTTGAGCTTGAGAGTTTTGTAATTCATTGTGTCCAAAATCATTATTTATTGTCATGACTTCTTTCATTTAATAATCAGGCAGCAGGGATACATTTGATCAGAAAACATGTTTTTCCAATTTATGAGGTTCAAACAAACAAGAATATTTATCTTTTAACAAGTTATTGTCGTAATATACTAATATAGTAATCTTCAATTGTCACAGTACTAGTCAAGGGGAAAAGACATCCAATTCCCAGAAGCCAACAAACTATGTATGCTCCTTGTTTTCCCTATAATTAATTGAGCAAGATTAGAACATGCCATTTTCATATAAAATCTCTAAAATGATTCTATAAATGTTCAAAGCAAAGTTAATATACATTTTTCTTTGAAATTGAATATGCTGACCTGTTTTTTTTTTTTTAAAGCCCCACGGGGGTAGGCGAGTTAGTAATCACATTGCGGTGAAGTTCATTAGAAAGGCGGGTTCCGTACTGAAGGTCACGAGTTCAAATCCCCCAGACTAACCTAGAGCTGTGGAGAGGGGCGGGTGCAGTCTCCCAGGGGTTATAGTGGTAGCGGCCAGAATCAACCCCATGTTATGCAAGTCGCAAGGATGCCCCAGTTGCCGATTCCCCTGTCAAAAAAAAATAAATATGTTGACCTGTTTTTGAGCTAGAGAGTTGTGTAATTCTTCATGTCCAAAATCATTGTTTATTGTCATGATTGCTTTCTTTTAATGATCAGGCAGCGGGCCTATATTTTCCTATATTTCTTAAACATATCTTCAGTTTAGAATTTGTTTTCTTTCCTTGATGTTAATATTTACAAGAAGAGGTAACAAGCCTATAATTAAAGTTCAAACAAATCGAAATCTCATATTCAAATAAAACTATTGCAACACTAAGAATGTCTTACCAATGCACACATTTACTTGATTAACCATGTATAAAAATGTTATGAGTGAACTTTAACTTTAGAGAAAAAAAAATTACACATCTTATTGTAAAATAGTCAAACATAATTCACAACATTCGTTAAACAATGTTAGTCAAAGTTTAAATATAATTTATATTTAATAATTTTAAATGTTTAAATATAATTTATGTTTACTAATTTTATATTATAAAAAAATATATCGAACTTTCCAATAAGTTTAATAATGAGTTAAAGTTTAATAATAAGTTAATATTAATATTAATATGAAATATAAGTTTGATTTTAATTAGTTTAATAATAAGGTTAGTGTTGTTATTAAAGTTTATTAAGGTTAATTTAATAATTTTAATGTTAAGGTTAATATGAATATTAATAAATTTAAAAATTTTGATTTTAATATTAAGGTTGACGTGAATATTAATAAATTAATGTTAATATTAATGTTTAGTAATTATTATTAAAGTTTAATATTAAGAGGTTAATGTTGATATTGATGTTTAGTAATAAATATTAATGTTTAATAATTTTATTAATAATATTAATAAGGGTACTATTTAAGATTGTTATTCTTTAATATTAATAATCAAGTGTCACTCACCACATTAGTCAAACAATGTCACTCTCTATAGTTAATGTTTAAATATAATTTATGTTTAAAAACAATAATAAAGAAGGGAGAATAATTTTAACTTACATTTGGATTGGTAAGAGTAAATATGAGAACTATAACCCTCAATATTATTAAACCCAAGGGAATATCTCTCTCTCTCTCTCTCTCTCTCTCTATATATATATATATATATATATATATATAATATTTAAATTTATATACCTTGAGTTTATAATATTAATCCATTTGGTTTAATATTATTCCCTTTTGTTTATAATGCCTTGGGTTTTTAGTATTGATCCCTTAGGTTTATAATATCAATCCCTTCACTTTAATAATCTAAGGGTTCATATTCCTAGGGTATAATATTATTCATAGGGTTTATAATATTAATCCTAGGGTCTAATATAAATTTCTTAGGTTTATAATCATGGTCAACCATGGCGCAATGTCACATTATGACAAAAATTGGCTCAATATGAAAATAAACCATTGTCAACATTGTCAACTATCGTCAACCATCGTCAATGATGGTCAACCATGGTCCAATGTCACATTATGACAAAGATTGTTTCAATATGAAATTCAACCATGGTCAAGCATGGTCCAACATTGCGTTGTGACAAAGATTGTCTTAATATGAAATTCAATTATGGTAAACCATGGTCCAACATCACATTGTGATAAAGATTGCCTCATTATGAAAATCAACTATGATCGACCATGGTCAACCATGTTTATTTTAGCATTTATAATATTTATCAAAGGGTTTATATACCATGGTTTATGATATCTATCTTAGGGTTTATTATAGGATTTTCTCAATATGAAAATAAATCATGGTCAACCATGGTCATTCAAGGTCAACATTGGTCAAACAGGGTCGACCATGGTCAATTATGGTCAATCATGGTTAACAATGGTCAACAATGGTTCAACATCACATTGTGACAAAGACTGTCTCAATATGAAAATCAACCATGGTCCAATGTCATATTGTGACAAATATTGTCTCAATATGAAAACCAACTATGATCAATCATGGTGAACCATGGTCAATAACCACAGTCACATTGTGACAAAGATTGTTTCAATATGAAAATCAACCATGGTTAACCATGTTTATTTTAGGGTTTATACATTGGGTTTATAATATCAATCCCCTGGTTTTATTAACCTAAGGGTTCATATTCCCAAGGTATAATATTATTTATAGGGTTTATAATATTAATCCAGTGTTATAGATAAATACCTTTGGTTCATAATCATGGTCAATCATGGTCTAACATCTCATTGTGACAAAAATTGTCTCAATATAAAAATAAACCATGTTCAACCATTGTCAACCATCGTCAACCATGGTCAATCCTGGTCAACCATGGTCAACCATGGTGCAACGTCACATAGTGACAAAGATTGTCTCAATATGAAAATCAACCATGGTTAACCATGTTCAATCATGGTCAACCATGGTCCAACATCACATTGTGACAAAGTTTATCTCAATATGAAAATCAATCATGGTCAACCATGGTCAATATGAAAATCAATCATGGTCAATCATGGTCCAACGTCACATTATGACAAAGATTGTCTCAATATGAATATCAACCATGGTCAACCATGCTTATCTTAGGGTTTATAATATTTATCTTAAGATTTATATACCTTGGGTTTATAATATTAATATTAAGGTCTATATACCTCGGGTTTATAATATTAATCCCTTGGGTTTAATATTATTCCCTTAGGTTTATAATACCTTGGGATTTTAGTATTGATCCGTTCGGTTTATTAGTACCTTGGGTTTATTAATCTAAGGGTTCATATTCCTAGGGTATAATATATTTCATAAGGTTTATAATATTAATCATTGGGTTATTTATAATTCCCTTGGGTTTATAATCATGGTCAACCATAATAAACCATGGTCCAACGTCACATTGTGACAAAGATTGTCTCAATATGAATATTAACCATGGTCAACCATCATCTACCATGGTCAAAAATGGTCAAACATGGTCAACACTGCTTATTTTAGGGTTTAAAATATTTATCTTAGGGTTTACATACCTTGGATTTATAATATTAATCCCTTGGGTTTAATATTATTCCCTTGGGTTTACAGTGCCTTGGGCTTTTAGTATTGATCCCTTCGGTTTATTAGTATCTTGGGTTTATAATATCAATCCCTTGGGTTTATTAATCTAAGGGTTAATATTCCCAGGGTATAATATTATTCATAGGTTTTATAATATTAATCCTAGAGTTATATATAAATCCCTTGGGTTTATAATCATGGTCAACCATGGTTAATCATGGTCTAACGTCACATTTTCACAAGGATTGTCTCAATAAGAAAATAAACCATGTTCAAGCATCATCAATATTGATCAATCATGGTCAACCATGGTGTAACATCACATTGTGATAAATATAATCTCAATATGAAAATCAACCATGGTCAACCATGTTCAATCATCGTCAACTTGCTATACAATATTTTGTCGCATTCCCAGTCTTGTAGCCTGAAGTGTCGCACTTTGTGTCGTCAATGTCGCAAATGTCACAAAGTGATGAAAGTTGTCGCAAACAATATATTCACTGTGAAACGCGTTTGTGAAAATCAAAAGAATATCATTGAAGGAAAGGAAGAAAACTTGCCTTGAAAGCATTCTGAATAGCTTGTCAAAAACTTTGTTTTGCAAGCCCAATGCTACTTTTATTAGGAAAATCCATGCTGGTAACCTCTGACATTACATTTTTTCCCAAAATGGAGGAGAAGCTTCTCTTACTAGAAATCTTGAGAACAACGATGCGGTTTTAGGAAGATGAAGATTGGAATGATACCTCACATTATTAGCCCTAGATCCTACTTCTATGGATTTGTCCCTTCAGATGTGTAACTCCCCCCTCTTTTCATGGATCCTCAACTCCCTCTCCTTCCCTATAAATGAATGCCATCCTAGCGTTGAATTATACCCAAATGTTGCTCATTTTCAAAGGAGAAAACGTGTTTGAAAGCTAAGGCTTGGACTTGGAATCTCACTTGAAGGAGGCTTCCAACATCAAGGCTTCATTGGTTGTAATGCTCCCTTTTTATCTATTTATAATATAATATATGTTTTCTTTCCATAATTGTTTCAATTATTGTCCATTTATTGTAATACTCCTTGATCTGTTAAATAATTTGTATTATAAAATGTTATGATTTGTATGGTTTTGTTGTCTCCACTTGATATTTCTTGCAGGCACTCATCTACACCAGCGAAGAGGATATCGTGAGCTTCGAAGCCAAAAAGTCAAGGTCGAAAGCAAGGGTATTAGCATCAAAGAGAGGTAGGATATCTATCCTCCTTTGCATTTTCTAGTAAGAATTAGGAAATATTGCATGTAGTTGTCTTATGTAGTTGCTAGATCCTCCCATAGGACTAGAGGGATCATTTCTGTCTACAGAAAGGATTGCCTGCACAACACAACTATAGTCCAACATCACATTGTGACAAAGGCTGTCTCAATATGAAAATAAATCATGGAACCATGGTCCAACGTCACATTATAACAAAGATTGTCTCAATATGTAAATCAACCATGGTCAACCATCGTCTACCATGGTCAACCATTGTCTACCATGGTCAACATTGGTCAGACATTGTCAACCATTCTTATTTTAGGGTTTATAATATTTATCCTACGATTTATATACCTTGGGTTTATAATATTAATCCCTTAGGCTTAAGATTATTCCCTTATATTTATAATGCCCTGGGGTTTTAGTATTCATCCCTTCGATTTATTAGTACCTAGGGTTTATAATATAAATCCCTTGGGTTTATTAATCGAAGGGTTCATATTACCAGGGTATAATATTATTCATAGGGTTTATAATATTAATCCTAGGGTTATATATAATTCCCTTGGGTTTATAATCATGATCAACCATGGTCAATGATGGTCCAACGTCACATTGTGACAAAGATTATCTTAATATAAAAATAAACCATGTTCAACCATCGTCAACCATTGTCAACCATGGTCAATCACGGTCAACCATGGTGCATTATTACATTGTTACAAAGATTGTCTCGATATGAAAGTCAACCATGATCAACCATGGTAATCATTGTCTAATATCGCATTGTGACAAAGATTGTCTCAATATGAAAATAAATCATGGTCAATTGAAAATCAACGATGGTAAATCATGGTTAACTATGGTCCAATGTCACATTGTGACAAAGATTGTCTCAATATGAAAATCAACCATGGTCAATCATCGCCTACCATGGTCGAACATGGTCAATCATGGTCCATCTTTACATTGTGACAAAGATTGTATCGATATGAAAATCAACCATGGTCAAACATGGTCAATAACCATGGTCACATTGTGATAAAGATTATCTCATGGGCAATAATGATGGTTACATTGTGGCAAAGTTTGTCTCATGGTCCAACGTCACATTGTGACAACCATGGTCAAGTATGGTTAATCATGGTAAACCGTGGGCAACCATGGTCCAACATCGCATTGTGACAAAGATTCTCTTAATATGAAAATAAATCATGGTCAACCATGGTTCAACGTTGCATTGTGACAAAGACTCTCTCAGTATGAAAATCAGCCATTGTCAACCATCGTCAACCATGGTCCAATGTCACATTGTGACAATGATTGTCTTAATATGAAAGTCAACCATGGCCAAGCATGGTACACCATATTCCAAGGTCGCATTGTTACAAATATTGTCTTAATATGAAAATCAAACATAGTCAACCATGGTCCAATGTCACATTGTGACAAATATTGTCTCAATATGAAAATAAACCATGGTCAACCATGGTCCAATATCACATTATGACAAAGATTGTCTCACCATGGTCAAACATGGTCAATCATGGTCGACCATGGTCAACCATGGTCCAATATTGCATTGTGATAAAGATTCTCTCAATACGAAAATAAATCTTGGTTAACCATGGTCAATGATGTTCCAATGCCGCATTGACAAAGATTATCTCAATATGAAAACCATGGTCAAGCATGTTTGTTTTACGGTTTATAATATTTATCTTAGGGTTTATATACCTTGGGTTTACAATTTTTTTTTTTCTAAGTAAGAGTAATCTATTAAAAGAAAATAAAAAGGTATTTACAAAGGTGTTATGGCCATGAAGGAACACAACCTACCTCAGCTTGCTGCCATTTAACTAGATCTGAGATTGCCCCAACAGAGGGGAAACCAGTCTGATAGAGAAGGAGATGCAAAAAAGAAGACAACACTGGAAATTAACCATAGTTTTTTGAAGGGAGCCAGTAAAACCACATTGTAACCCCAGCTAATCTACCCAAGAACAACCGACCATCCATAAACCCAGCAATACATCTTCATTGAGTCGTCTACGTGGACAAAAAGAGGAATAAAAACCAGGAGTTAAATGAAGTGCCACCTGGCATTCGTGATGCGGTTAATGAAATCCTCCGTGGCAGGTTCCTCCACTATCGGGCAACCCCAATCATCTGGGTTGTCTGGCTCAGTTTGGCCCACGGCCTGCTGCTCGCCTTCTTTGCTGCTTGCGTCCAGCTGCGGGTCCGACACGTTCAGCTGCGGGTTCGACACGTCCATCCTGCACCCTTCCATAACTTGCGTGTCATTCTGCAGTTCCAAATCCTCATGCAGGCTGCCAACGACGGCCTTCCCATTCCGTTTGGTCTGACCACCATGACCTTCGTGCACTTCTTCCTTGTCTCTGTTTCGACTCGATCCAGCCCTGTGCATCTCGTCCATGGAGAAGGTCATCAGGATACTCTACTCTACTTCCTCAGAAAAAGAGATGGAAAGAGTGGCGATGATGATCGGTTTATTGAGGGAGCTTCTGAACTGGAATTGCATGGTATGGGGGGTGTGATGCGAGGGCAGAGGGAAGGGAGCAGAGCGAAGGCTTGCTCGACCACGGCCACTTCTTGTGTTAGGATAGTGGGGGTTTTCTGCTGAAGAAGACAGAGAGTCTGAGGTACTATGCCGCCTGGCCTGAGGCCGAGAGCTACCACCCCACGAGCCGCCCTGTCTGCTGAGCATACGTTGGCGAACCATGGTGGAATGAAGAGCAGGGAGAGCACTGGGGTAAGCAGAGGGGGGATTGATAGGGAAATTGGGAGAAGACAGAGGCAGCGTCGTAGAGTTGGCCAAGCATAACCAGACAGCATACCAAAATGAAACTTTACCAGACCAGTAGAGCACCGGAGGCTTCCAAACGATTGCAGAGCTAAGCCTGTATTTAGCCTCATCCTCCCTTCCTCGGATTGCACCCGCCATAACTCCAGCATTGAAGAGAGTCGAGGCCCAACTCAGGTCAGAGCATGTGGAAGCAATGGAGAAATCGGTGTACATGTTGTGCATATCAGAGCCACATGATGTGAGACCAAGTGAAATCCAATGCCTCTGTTTAAACTTTGTCCGGCGATGAACCAAGTGGTACAGGGCCGGTAGGTGTCGCCCAACCTCACCGCACCCCTGTCCCATCACATTAACCAGCGGTATAAGTACTCACATCCAGGGCTTGGGTTTACAATATTAATCCCTTGGGTTTTTAGTATTAATCCTTTGGGTTTATCAATGCCTTGCGTTTATAATATTAATCCCTCGTGGTTATTAATATAAGGGTTCATATTCCTAGGGCATAATAATATTGATAGGGTTATCTGAGACTTTTGTGATCCATATTGTAGATAAATGTCTTTCGGAATAATCACATCAATAGAATTTGGTCGATGTTTCGAACCAACCAACGTGGTTCATCCTCACGACAAGGTGAAATAAATTGTACAATCTTCAGGAATAAATAGTAAGGATGCATCATTGCCCCAGGTTAGTCATTGGAGAACAGTCAAATAAGAAAATAGACTATTTTTTTATTTAAAAAGTTTTAATATTTTGATATTATTTAAAATCTCAAAAAATTTACACATTTTTATTTAAAAATAGTTTTAATATTATAAGATTATTTAAAATCCCCAAAAAATTATATCTAAATTATTTAATATTCTTAAATTTAGTAATAAACGGTTCTAATATTTTAATATTATTTAAAATCCCAAAATTTTAGATATAAATTATTTAATATTCTTATTTAGTAATAAAATAGATGTTAGGAATATGGATGTTGTTAAGAAAATTAAGGGGCTTAAAAATAGGTGTTCAATAAATAAAAACAAAGTTATAAGGGGTGGGATAAATTAAAAATAGTTGATTATGTAATTTCAGATGATGATTAGGTTCCAAAATAAGGTAAAGAGAGGTTTCCAAAGGGGGATAGGAATTAATAAATATCATTAAATTATAAAATAGTAATAAGGAGTAATATAATGATAAGAAAACCCATAAAATAATAGGGGGGGTGGGGGTAAGGATAAGCTATAAATTTTAATATGGAGATTATAAGTATTATTAAAACTAATAAGGTTTAGATCTCAATAATATGTATTACAAGGAAGAAAAGAGGTTAAATACTATGGAAGTAAATAGGAGATCAATAATTGAAATTAAATAAGTTTAAAAAAGGGTTAAAAATGATAAATCAAGATAAGGATAAATGTTATAAATAAAGGGAGAATGAGCAATAAGTTACAAATAATATGCTATACTTAAATAAAAAGAAAAAGACAAAAGACAAAGAAAAAAAAAGGAGGAGGATCATAAGGAGAGGCCAGAATCCAACTTTTACTCAATTTCCAACCATCATCTCTCTTGAGATTTCTAGCATGCCTTTCAATCTCAATAGCCCCTCTAAGCTTCCTATGGTGGAAATGGTTAACCCATGTTTGTATTGAGGATTCCAAAGTCTTCACTAGGGTTGATCGCAGAAGCCTGAATACAGAAAATGCCAATAATATTATCATATTATTATAAATTGCCATTATAATTGTTATAATTATCTAGTTATATTTACTCCAAAGGTATGGTAAATAAATAAAAATATAAATAAACTAGAGGTATGGTAAATAAATAAAACCTATTTTTATATTTACTCCATAAAACTCTTTATATTTATGAAAATTCAAAAAGGAGGTTTTATTTAGGTGAATCCTATGGGCCAAATACCATGGGACAAATAATTATTAATACCATGGGCCAAATACCATATTTATAAAAGAGGTATGGTAAATAAATAAATATAAAAGAGATATGAATAGGTATAGTAAATAAATAAAAATATATCAAATAGGATTAGAAATCAATATCTAATTATATACCAAGCCTATGGTCCAAATACCATGGTAAATAAAAGAGATATGATAAAAAAAATATAAATATAAATAAACCAATAAATAAAGAAAACCATGTTTTATGTTTACTCCATAAACCTCTTTATACTTACGAACACTCAAAAAAGAGGATAAAAGAGATATGATAAAAAAATATAAATATAAATAAACCAATAAATAAACAAAGCCATGTTTTATGTTTACTCCATAAACCTCCTTATACTTATGAGCACTCAAAAAAGAGCTTTTATTTAGGTGAAGCCTATGGGCCAAATATAATGGACCAAATTATTATTAATACCATGCAAAAAAACATTATTAACCCTAATATTAATATTAATATTATTATTAAATCTAATATTCATATTAATATATTATAATATTAATATTATTAAATTTAATAACTTTAGATTAATACAATATTAAATGTGTTATATTATAATATATCGTGATATATTAACTCTAGATATATATGGGAGGGATGAACAAAGACATAGAGTGATAGAGGTGGAGAGATAGGGGGAGTGACAAGGGAGAGATGGAGAGAGAGAGAGAGTATGTTTAGATGTGAGATAAAGAGACAAAGAAGGAGAGATAGAGAGAAGGGGGGGTGGTGGGGAGAAGGAGAGAGAAGTAGAGAGGGAGGGATATAGTAACATACTTGGAGTGAGAGAGAGAGAGAATTTAATAACTTTGGATTAATACAATATTAAATGTGCTATATTATAATATATTTTAATATATCGTGATATATTAACTCTAGATATATATGGGAGGGAAGAACAAAGACATAGAGTGATAGAGGTGGAGGGATAGGGGGATTGACAAGGGAGAGATGGAGAGAGAGAGTGTATGTTTAAGGGTGAGATAAAGAGACAGAGAAGGAGAGATAGAGAGAAGGTGGGAGAATAGAAGAGAGAAGTAGAGAGGGAGGGATATATTAACATACTTGGAGAGAGAGAGAGAGAGAGAGAGAGAGAGAGAGATGGGGGAAGAGAGACAATTGGAGGGAAAAGAGAGAGAGAGAGAGAGTGATGGGGGAAGAGAACAGGAGGTAGAAAAGAAAGTGGGAGAGAGGAAGAACGAGAGACAGGACTTGAGAGAGAGGAGGAGAGTGATGGGGGAAGAGAGAGGACTGGAGAGAGAGAGAGAGAGAGAGAGAGAGAGATAGAGAGAGAGGAAGTATGAGAAAGTGGAATTGAGAGAGAGGAGGAGAGAGGGGGAGAGAGGGAGGGATAGGGAGATGGAGTTGGAAGGGTAGAGAGGAAGGGAAGAAGAAATACATAGATAGTGAGAAGTGGAGAGAGAGAGGGAGTGACAAGGGAGAGATGGAGAGAGATTGTGTATGTTTCGGGGTGAGATAAAGAGACAAAGGAGAGAAAAGACTTTGGGTGTTTGTATTTTATTTTTATTATTATAGTCTGTAAGACAACATACCTGTGGAACTATTTTTAGATGATGTTGGAAAATCCTTGTAAATTTTTGTTTGGTAAGACCTTGGCTTTGGAATTTTGGCTATGACAAAAAATATATAAAAATATTGTATTTTATGTTATATGATTTATCTATTACTTTTTAATATAAAATTTAATTAGTGTTAAGAAAAGTAAAAGAAATACTCTTATATTCACTTTTCATCTCCTTTCACTTCAAGTATATATTATGTCTTCCTTTTTGTTAGGGTATACCCTCAAGGTCTGCCCCATTCTACTCACTACATTCTTTTTCCTTTCTACACCTTTCTTAAGATACTTTCACATTAATTTCACTTTGCCCAATCTTACTCAATACTTAATTTTTTTTTCTTTTTTTACATTTTTTTTACTCATTACTTACTTTGTTTTTTTTTTTACAACTTTTTCGGTGTTGTTTGACTATTCTACATTTTAAATATTTTGGATGTGAAACAATTTTTGGCCAGATTGTGTCTTTTTGTTGATTAAAATTTGTTTTTGAATGCATAAATGGATTCAACACCATCAAAAACCCTAAGATGCTCATATTGTACAAAGTTCACAAATCAAACTTGTGAATTCAACAAATTCCTACAAAATTTCATAAAAATTTGACCAAAAAATATACCCATAAAACCTCTAAATCATATAATGGTTAAACTACAATTTTTTTAATTAATATATATATATATATATATATATATATATATATATATATATATATATATATATATATATATATATATATATATATATATATATATATGTATGAAATAATAAAGAAATATTTATAAGAATTCTATGGACATAAGGCATAATAAACATACAAGCTCCTTTGCAAAGGCCATCTCTTGAGCTTTCAAAGAATTTATTTGTGAGAAGTCTCAATGCAGATGCAACAACTCCTGATGTTACTAACCAGGAATATATCTTCATAATAATCTTCAATTGTCACCATACTATTTCAAGGGAAAAGGAATTCAATTCCCAAAAGCCAACAAACTATGTATGCCCCTTGTTTTCCCTATAATTAATTGAGCAAGATTAGAACATGCCATTTTCATTTTGAATCTCTGAAATGATTCTATAAATGTTTAAAGCAAACTTAATGTACAGTTTTCTCTTAAACTGAATATGCTCACCTCTTTTTGAGCTGGAGAGTTTTGTAATTCATTGTGTCCAAAATCATTATTTATTGTCATGCCTTCTTTCATTTAATAATCAGGCAGCAGGGATACATTTGATCAGAAAACATGTTTTTCCAATTTATGAGGTTCAAAAAAACAAGAATATTTATCTTTTAACAAGTTATTGTCGTAATATACTACTAAATAGACAACTATGTAATGAAGTTATTAGCGCTGGAATACTAATAAATCAACAAATACAAGCAAGAAATAACACCATTATGGCCTAGGCATGTCAAGTCTTTATCCTCTTGGTTGGAAATATTACGTCATGAAAACAACATATTTGACAAAGAGAACTCTAAAACTAGCCAACGTCAGTGTATCTAACACCATTGACATGTCCTCAAATATGTGGAACTATCAAACAAGTGTAGTTGTAATGCACCTCCTTACATTCCTGACCCAAAGGAGATGGTTATTGGGTAGACTTGACTCCCAAGGTATAGTTAAGAGAATGGGGTTTGAAATTTTTATTATTATTTTTTTATACCTCCCAAAGGCAAAGTATATTGCAATCAGTTTGGGTCAAAATTCTTTAGCTTTTGTTTAATTTGAAAAATTTTAGAAACTATTTTCAAATTTTATCAAAGTTTTGGTAAAATTAAATATTAAACTTAGTTTTTAGAAATTGAAATTTATTTTCTGAATTTTTCAAATTTGAATTTCTAATATTGTATTGATGGATGACTAATTTTATGTGGTTTAAAATCAAATTTTCAAAATTAAAAACTGTTAAAAAAAAAAAAAAAGCTCTAATCACAAAGTGTTATCATAAATTGATTATCGTTTTTTTTTCCAAATTTATGGATTTTTTCTATAATTAATATTTTATTTTCCAAAAAAAAATAGTTTTGGGTTTTTACTATTGGTTCATTTAAAAAACAAAAGCATCAACGCATATTACATGAATTTTCTCTTGCTTCATATTTTTCCCTTGATTTTTATTATTGAATGAACTTGGTTTAGTAAACCTTACCTATATTATATATTTCACAATTCAATTTTAAATCATGATGTAATATAAAAAATAAAATTTAACTCAACACTACAATAAATAAGATTCGATCTTTTGCCTTCACAAATTTAATCATAAAACTTAAGTCAATACTACAATAAATAAGATTTTCTCTTTTGTCTTCACAATTTTAATCATAACTTAGAAATATAAAATAAAAATACAACTTTTAAGGAATCTTTGCACTCACACTTTAGTTTGTGTGTAACTAATTTTTATTTTTATTTTAATATACTAGACATTATAATTTTTTATATTAGATATTTTATACGCGATTAAGACGACACACGATACTTTATATTAATTTGATTTTTTCGACATAGAAATTCTACTATAGATCATTTATGTGCCGCTGAATTAGGATGAGTATAAATTTAAAGTTAAATAGATAGTTTGTTACAATAATTAGTTTAAAAAAAATTATTTATTTTATTTATGTCATATATATACATTATTTACTATAAAAATACTAGTAATTTCTACTACGTATTTGGTCCTATAAGCTAAACATGGAGTAAAATGTGCACAAGCACATTTCAATAAACTCTTAACTTTTGTAAAAACGATGATGTTGGGGCTAATGTTTCATCCAAATTTATCTCTGCACCTATCTCTATTTTGTTCCAATATTATCTAGTCCATTAATTACTTTCATTACTTCACTTAGTCTTATTCAAATGTGTTTCATTATTAGAAAATTTATGAATTTGTTCAAGTATTCAGTAATTGCTATCAATTACTTTTTGCATAAGACGTAGGTACTAAGCAACAAAGCTGCATATTACACTTGTTTAAATATGTTTGCTAGAGAGACAAACAATATAAATGTGAAATCAAATCACATTATAGGAATATGCCAATGCCATTGCAGTAAGATAATATCATACACATCACATAGATTAGAATAAGAAATCAAAGATGGATCACAAGTCATAAAGCCACTAGTATATAATGTGTCTTCTAGAGGGAAAAAGAGTATTACATGGATTACAACAACAAGCCAAAGTGGCCCACAAGTCATGAAACTAAAGCTGCAAGAAGATGCTAGCAATGGAGTGGAGGTTAATATCAGATCAACAAGGGGTCTCTCATCCCGCCATCAACTTGGCCATTATCTTTCCCATTGGAAAAGAGAGATTAGATAACCCGTGATAGGGAATCTCTGAATATTTTCTACAACTTAAACATAAATGATCAACAACTCTGTGAGTGTAATCCACCTTGTTACATAATTACAAATTGTTAAGTGTCTGGGATGACTGTCCAAAAACATTATTGATTGTTGTGAGGGTTCCATAAAGAGAAAAGGCTATTGCAAAGAAAAGAATAAGGATGTCCACAACTCTCGCAGGGAAACTTAAACACCCACTCAAAATTTTCATGTGAAATAATGTGGGAAAAACAAATGCAAGCATTGCACTAACTGTACTTCCCACCAAGGAAATAAAAAAAACAAAACTTGGTACAAAGGAAGCCACAATAGCAAGAAAAACAACACTTCTCCCACGAAGAGAATAAATTACTAGCTTTTCCATTAGCTAAGACGATAAGCAGACCTTCTGAAACCATCTTGTGGCCATGAGCTTGTCATTAAACATTTCATGTACAGGGTGCATCATCACAGGATATGTCAAGGTAAGGGCAATGCACAACCCTACCTTCACACCAACTGTATACCAGTCATTTGGCAGATTCAACGTTATTATTCCTAAGGTGTGGCTGCCATGTGAAACAAATCCACTGAAATTAAATCATATGTAGACAACACTGAGGACCAGAAACGATAGACCCAACACCCTTCCAAATTGATCAGGTTTCCTCATTAAGGATTCCAAATGAAGGGTCATGTTGAATCCCTTATAAGAAAACACTCAACCCCCATAGCAAAGAGGAAGCCTCCCCAATCTATGAAGTTTGAGACTTTATTCCATCCTCTAAGGCTCTGAACATCGACCTTGATTACCATGACCATGACCAAAACATTGCAGGCATTGGCCAATTTCTATGGGAATGGATCCATGATAGTGAAATTTCTATGGGAATCAGAAGATATATAATTAATGGGTATTTTCCAATTGATCCTGTGAAGATGGAGGATAATTTTTGAGTTATGAAGACCAAAATCCATATGAACATCTAGCCAACATATGAAATCTGGCCAGTGCTGATGATTCACATTAGCTTTTGGAATTTCAAGACAATGATAAAACAAAAACATGAGACATATTTTCAAATAAATATGAATCATGTCCACGTTAAGATGGAGCGATAGAGAAAGAAATGTGTTTTCACATGAGGTTGATGATGCAACAACAGAGTTCTCGAATGGGACCAATTGATGGTCATGTGGAATCTATGTGTTAACATGGGGCTAGCACACAACACGAGATATACTATACAATTTAGACATGTCAGTGTGGAGGGATTCAACAACAACATAAAATGATTTATAGCTAATGAAAAATATTGTATTAACCAATTTTCTTGTAATGTAACAAGTTATAGTTGTGCCTTCTCATATATATTTGTCTAGAACGTATGCCTCATTACAAGTGTTGAAATTTTTTTCCAGTGAGACATTAAAAGAAACAACAATTCCAATGCAAAGAGTTTCTCTGCATAATCCATCTAGTAAAGAAGATATTGATAATAAAAAATGATTTGGGTAGGACTATATATGTCTAAAAAAGGTTCCAGGCACAATTTCTTCAAGTGAAAAAAAAAATAGAAATTCTCCAGCTAGAGAATTCAATACACAACCAACCTTAAAATGTATTTCTAAAGAGAAACCCTTCACATCCATAACAGGGCCTCTTCCCTCAGTTTTATGTTGTGTGTTTCTATTGGAACAGGGTCATATTGATTATTTGGCAAACAACTTATTACCGAAAATTTCCATTCTAGTATTTCAGGTGAGGGTCCAACAAATTATGGTGATGCTACACTTTCAGGCTGAGTATCAATTTTAAGATGAATTATGCGTAATGAACTTCATTACACGTGTTGTATACAACATTGCAGTATTAAAGTATCCATATGAACACTCATATGTCATGCATTTCGTATTTTTATATCAACTAGAATATTATAGTTCTACACTACCAAGAACATGCTTTAGAGAGGGTCGTATATTATGGCCTTAAAGGTAAGTCGGCAACTCAACATTACAAATGAAACCAATATAATCTCGTCAATAACCTATGATTGGCCAGCTTAGCATTAAATCAACTACATAAAAGGAACCATGTTCTAATAACATCATTAATATAACATCAAGTTAAGCACATCATTAATACAACATCAAGTTAATTAGCATAAACATGAGGAAGCCATGCTCTAGCACTCAATAATCAAAACAATAGATTTTATAGCATGGATTTTCATTGCATATGCTAAATGGACTAGGCGCTTATTTGGAAGAATGAACCAGCAATTGAATCCATGGGTCTAATTTTTCCACCCAACCTTAGATTAGGAATCACTGTGCTTTTTCTTGCAGCCTAATCACCCCTGAGCCAAATTCTAGAGCATGGAGAGAAATTTCTCAAAGGATTGAATTGAGATTACTTAGCTGGAATAGGGACTCTAGAAGTTCATTTACTTCCACCCACTAGCCAAAACACAACACTCAGCTATGCACAGGGACATTTCGTAATTTAATAGTTCCACCAACAACTACCAATGAAACCAATGACTCCGATGTACTCAACCCTTTCTCATTCTACTTAGTCATATTTTCCCAAAGTTTTTCGAAGGTTTTCTGTGTTTTCACATTTCTATCATCTTCCTTTCTCAATGATCTTCCATTTTGTTTCTTCTTTCCTTCGTATTTTTATCCTTGTCTGTACAGTCATCTCCAACAGACTTAAACATGTACTCGTGTACTAATGTCATACAACATATTCCACAACACGCCTCATAGACTGTTGAAAATAGCAACAAGAAATGTTAAAAAAAGCACCAAGAAAGTTATGATTTACTTTTGTCCTTGAATTAAATTGGGAACAAAATTGTAACTCCACATCTCATGACAACTTGTATTATTTAACTAATTTATCTTGACTTATTATAATAGCCTTGGTGAAAATTTCATGTAATAAAAGTTAATAAAGGTAAAATAATAACGACTGTTGATGGGACACTTATTCCAATCTGAATGTTGGGCAAAAACATAGTGATGGGGATCACTTGTGGTTGATTAATGGCTAAGGAAATTGGCAAAGGCTTTGGAAAGTCAAAGTGGAATTTATTTATAAAAATAAGGGAAATTAGGAGAAAAGGGAGGTGGAAGGTCACAGGTTGAATGTGAGGAGGAAATTGAAGGAAAATAATGGAAAATGAAGAAAATAGAGGCCTCATTAATAAAAAGGCTTTTGAGGATCAATACACAAAAATTTTTCAGTTCAATTTTGAAGCTCTCTCTCTCTCTATTTTCTCTCTCTCATACTCTTGGACACTTAGAGTTTCCTTGGAGAACTCTTAGAGAGTGTGTAATACTTGGAATTTTGGAGCAAGAAGGCAAAGGAAAAGCGGGAAAGCACAAGAGGACATCAGGATCAACAACTACAATGGGTTTTGCTTGTAGGTACCGAGTAGCATGTATGTTTTCCTCACTATTTTTGGCATGCATGGAATATGCATGTGGTTTATTAGTCATGATCAGTCACTGGCATGGAGGATTGCCTGGATTGACAGTGGATTTTCCTGGCCTTTCCATTTCCTGGATAGTCATGGTTTTGTGGGTTTATTCCTTTACTTTCTAGTTCGTTCTCATGTTTCCTTTAGCTTGGGTTGAGTTACTAGTTCCTGGAGCCTTGGTTGGAACAAACTCTCTAGAGCCCTGGAAGGCTTAGGTAGAGATCAATATGGTGATGGTTTTGTGATGTCTGGGCATGAGGTGGAATCATTGTATGATGGGTTGAGGTGGTTTGGCCTCTAGAAGCCCTAGATGGTTTTTATTGATGTGTTTTATGAGATTCCACTTTCATGCTTGGAATATGGCATGGGGATGATTGGTTGAAGAGATTTTGGCTCAACCATGTCTAAGGTCGGGTGGTTCATGGAAGTTCCACAACTGGTTGCCCTTTGCATCATTAATATGAGGTTATTTATCCTTGTTATTTCATGAGTATTATACTGTTTATATGTGGATTATATGGTTTGTTGTTTCCTTGGTATTTCTATTGCTATTATTTTGGTTATGAATATGTATTATGATAGTGGCTATGTATGGCTCTCATCATGTTTTCGCTTGTAAATGAATGAACAATGTATTTATGGTCTAATGAATGAAACTGCAGCTAATGAGTTGAGGCATCAATGCTTCTTAGCGATTCTCAAATGAGTATGAGACCCCTATGCTTAGAGCTGTTGTTTAGACCTGTAGATTACATATTTGTGATATGTTTGATGAAATTCCTGTCGTGGCTGGTAGGGGTCCAGTTAAGCCCTTGTTTAAGTAATTTTTTTTGTATCATCCTTCCATTGCTATATTTCTATTAGGAAGTTTTCATTCAGTTCTGGGAAGTGACCTGGACTCTGGACCTGAAAAAGTTGCTCAAATCCTGGGGATGCAGGCACAACACTGGGCGAAAAAGTCCCTGTACGCTGCATACCATGTTATGGGAGCATCCAGAGCCCTCTAGATGCATACATGCCCATATCAAGGGAGCGCTCGAGAGTGTAATGGTCTAAAAATGCAGTGGGACCCAGGGGCTTGTTACTTGAGAGGTTGGGATGGTTCTTGAGAGTCTTGCTGCTGATGTGGAAGACATGTATGGTGTGTTTCTATCGGTTACACTTCCTTAAGGTGACTTAGGAGGTTGAATCATATCATAGTAACTTCTCTTCACATGTTTACCTCGGTTGGTCAATTACTTGGGTAGATGTGGGAGGTGGGTGTTACATAGTGTTATCAGAGCATGGTTCACCCCTCGGAATCAATGGGTTGTGTGTTGGTCATGCATTCATGTAAGTTGCATATGTGTTTCTTGTGTTGTAAGACTATGTGCTTATTGCATCTGTATGGTATGGGTCATGGTTGTAGTGATGTCACCATGGGAAGTTGATGGTGTCATTGTGGAGTGTGTCATCATGAGTGTATGGTTGATTATGTACTGTTTATGCATGTTAGTATTCACATGTGGTCAAGTGTACACTGGTGTGGTGGTTGTTGTCATGCATGAGGTCATGGTGTGTGTAGTTGATATGATCATGCATTGATGAGTGGACTCTAGCTAGAATGATGGGTACATTGTTATATGCTTATGTGTCATATTTTTATATTCTGTCATGAATATGTTATACATAAATTAAGTTGATTGGTTAATCTTGCAGATGAGGTATCCTCCCTGAATTATGCTACGGTACATTGGTTTATTATGATTTGGTTTAGCTGACATGATATACCTCGCAAGAAGAATATTAAATATGACTAGCAAGATGGTAAACTACAGTTCGCGAGACTCTCCTTATGGATCAGATGATCAGTGTGGTGTTGGGCACTCTTCTGATTTGGCAGACACATTGAGAATATTAAAGGAATACATAAGGATTTGTAAGGAAAACAATGACATAATCATACAGGCATATGAGAAACAAGTTGAGGTAAATGCAGTGATACTTCAGAGGTTGTCAGAATTGTAGTGATAGGAACCACTTCGGATCAGCCATGAGTAGGAGGATAGAACTAATGGGGCATATGGTAGTAGGTATCATGGTGTTCATAGGTCATACAGGGATGACACGGTGAGAGATCGTAGGTTGTTGGATACTCTGGATAGGAGAGGTGATGGAAACAGGTACTACTCTAGTTCTGGTTCAAATAGGCACTATGATCCTCATCGTTATCATCCTTACAGGAGGAGTGATAGGCGATATTTTCCAGATGGATTTAAGAAAGAAAAGTCACATACATTTAATGGAGAGATGAAGAAATCATAGGATGTAGAGGCATGTTTGCTTGGTATTAGGAATTTCTTTAGGTTGCACGATTATTCAGAGAACATGAAAGCCATAATAACTACATTCAGTCTCAAAGGTAGTAGATATTTGCGCGGAAGATGTGAAGAATGTCAGAGGTATTCATGAGGAGGACTTGACTTGGAATGAGTTCGAGATATTGTTCAAGAAGAAGTACCTATCAAAGAGATACTTTGATGATAGGGCAAGAGAATTTTATGAGTTAAATATCGGATTGGTGATAGATGCGGAGTGCACTAGCAAGTTTTGGAGCTACTGAGGTACGTTCCTTAACTCAAGGAGGAGAAGGCCAAGATTCAGAGATTCATTAGTGGATTACCGATTGCATTCAAAGACAAGATTGAGTTCGATGAGCCTAGATCATTGGACGAGGCAATCTGAAAGCTAAAGCATTGTTATGAGCAATCGAAGAACATATTTGAGACTAAGTTGGACTGGAAAGGTAATGCAAAGAACAACAGAAAATGGGAAGAAGCAAGCAAGACCTTAGGGTACATATAATAAAGAGAATGTAGTGACGTCTAAGAAGTTCAATGCATCTGACAGAGGAAAATGACTTCGATCTGAGGAGCAGAATAAGGATCTTGTGCGGTGTTGGATTTGTGGAGGAGATCATTATAGGAGAGATTGTCCATAGCATCAGGGTGGTAGACCACAGATCTACAGTGCTCAGGAGGCACATATAGTGGGAGATGTTGGGCAGAGTATTCCTAGGATCTATGTAGTGTTGGATAATAGATAGGAAGATAATCAAGCATCTATCATTGAGATGGATAGTAAGCTTTATGATCAAGTTATTTTGATTGACCCTAGATCTAATTATAGTTATGTTAATCCTGACCTGGTGGATAAGTGTGGTTTGAATAAAGAAGTGCATGCAGAGTCTCGGTCAGTGCAATTGGCTATAGGTACCAAGAAGGGAGTTCATCATTGGGTAAGAGCTTATGCATTTGATTTGAATGGTATGCCTATCGCAACACATTTGATTGTATTACCATTGGGATAATATAGTATATTGTCTGGCATGGATTAGTTGTACCTTCATAGAACCAAGATGGATTGTTATGAGAAAGTCATTGAGTGCTTGGATGACAATGGGGAATAAAGATTCTTGCGGGGCAAGAAGAAAGCAACATCAGTTAGAATGGTGACAACTATGCGGGCCAAGCATAGTCACAGGAAAGGGTGTGTGTCATTTGCAGTGTACATTTCTAGTGACAAAGTTAAGGAAGTTGAGGATGCAAATGTTTTGAGAAAGTACCCAGTTCTACAATAGTTTTAGGATGTATTTCTTGAGGATATTTCAGAGTTGCCACCTCATAGGTGTTATAGACATTTTTGTGCCTTACAGCTCTAAGCATGAAATGTCCATAAACCAAGGGATCCTAAGTCCCTAAAAGTGTTGTTCCGGCCCCTAAAGGAACAAGGTCAACAAATTACAGCTTCTCCCAGAAGTTCTCCACCAGAAACTGCTCAGAATCAGTCAAATCAGGATCATTTCAGCTGCTCCACTAGCTAGCTGCGTTGCACAGCACCCAAGTACACTAGCTAGGTGCGTTGCAACGCACCTAAATGCACTACCAGGGTGCGCTGAGCGGGAAATGACAAATGGCAGTGTCATTCCGCGAGGTGGACAGACAATGGAAGCTTCCAGAATCTTCCCCAATGACACTTGCCTCACTGAGTTCGACCAAGGATGAGTAAGAGGCTCTCAGTCTCCAAGTGGAAGCAAGAACTGACAGAGAGAAGTCACAAGTCAAATCATAAGCTGACTCATCCTCTTTGCATACATCTATATATGGATCCCTCATCCTAGAGATCCAGGAGGCTGGAATTTTGTACATTGCAGAGAATTGTTGTTGGTTTTGAGATAGAGATTAGAGTATTGGGTGATTTATGCTTTGTTGGAGGTGAAGAGGGGATTCCTTTGCTGGGGGGTTGATGCTGGATCAGGAATCATCGGTTGTAACTCCTCCTGGACCTTCTTGTTATATCAATAAAACTATTTGAGTTTCTCCTACATGCTTGTGTATCAATGATGTTTTGTTATATTTGCATGTTTAGCTTAAATCTGATCCTAAGCTATTTATGAATATAAATCTGTCTTTGTGTAGTTTTCTCCTTTTGTGATCTTGCAGGAACTTGGTGACACTGGGCAAGTAAGGGAGCAGGTAGCTGGAAGCTGTCAAAGAGGAGAGAGATTGGATCAAAGGACCAGCGCAAGACACAGGTTGGTTCATCCTATTCCTCTTCGTTTATAGTTCATAAAGAAGAATACGAAAGTAGTTTTCTCTGTTTGTTTCTAAGGTACTATCACGCCTTAGTGGGATAGGGGCATTCTGAGTAGACACTTTTCCCGTTAACAAAATGGCGACTCCGCTGGGGATCGTGTCTAGTTAGTTTGTTTGTGTTTCTCTTGTTTTTTGTTTCATAAACATAGAAGTAGCAATCTAACTGCATTTGCCATTATCAAATGCAAAGTAGACACCTGCTACTTCAATCCATTCACTGGATTTGTTTATGATTTGAACAACTGATTAACAAATTATCTGATTACCCTTTGTGATAGCTCTTAGACCTCCTTTAAATCCACCCTCTGATTGTGCATTACTGATTGCTTTCACTCGGCCAAAAACCATAGATTAAACTGCAAACCGTGACCCAGAACCCGGATAGAATTCTCGTTTCTGCCCCAGCGTAGGCTCTGTGAAGAGATTTTGCATTTCAACGCAGTTCCCGAGAGGGCTACCTGCGCTGCAATTCAAATTCTCTGTGTAACAGGTGCGCTGATCAGCCTAGCCCTGTGCATCTGAGGTTCTTTGCTTCATTTTTTGAGTTTTGTCTCTGATTTTGCAGCCTGTGATCAGTGTGTGTCTGTTTAAAAACCCCTTTTATTTTGCCTTAATTCCACCTCCTTTGTACAAAAAGACTGTAGATGTTCTTTGTGTGTTTGTTACATCATTTACAGTTTTCCATTGAAAGAGTAGCATAGTCATACTGTCGTCCTTGGATTTAGATCTGTCGTAAGTGTCGATTTTGATCTTAGGAGAAACTTTATTTGCTGTTGACAGTCGATTATGCTTTTACTTTTGCCTTTGGTTTGAATTTGAGACTTTCTAGTGTCGAAACGAGTGTTTATTTCAAAATCATAAAGTGTCGTAATCATCTCTACCTTTTGATTTCGAAAAGAAGCTTGTTTGTGTTTGTCACTTGAAAGCAAATTCAGATTTGTACATCAACTTTCTTTTTAGGCATCAATATTAAGAAAGTGAAAAAAAATACATGCATATGTGCATTTGCATATTGATAGTCTGTTTGGCTTGATTTAGGAAAAGTGAATTTACAGTGTGCTCTTTGCTCTTTGAGAAAAGATTGTGTCTTTCTTTTCCCCTTGTAGCTAGGATTTTCATTGCTGAAAAGAGATAAAAGTTTGCTTATCATCTTTAGATTGCATTTTAGGAATTACATCTACATCTCGTGGTGATCCCAAAAGGCAAACTTCTAAGAAAGATCAACTTAAAATAAATTGAATGAATCTAACAACGCTTGGAACTTAACGCACAACATTTAGAGGTCTAGGCTAGAGACGTATTCCGACGTCGTAAAGCCTGGTAACTGTTGTCCTCACTGATGGTTGGGTGATTCCTCCACTTTGAAATGATAAGTGCCAGTATGGACTTGTGCTCCCACGTACCGTCGAGTATATATTGGGAGACCCCTATAAGCTTAAAAACTTTTATCCATAGGAAGCCGTGTCGGCCGCCCTACTGATCGCAATGCACCGAACACAGCATTCGGGAAGATTGACTGCCGTACCGTAAAAAGTATTCTGCAGTTTTTCGATTGGTTTGGTACTCCCTCTACCTAGATCTCCAGAGCAGTCCCTTTCGTTCCTTTTCAGACTCCTTAACGGAAAAGGTCCATCTGAGCACTTGTCACTTCAGGCTCATTAAAAATCGAAGGAGACTAGAGTCATCTTTTGTTTTTTCTCGACTCTTTAAAATTGAAAAAACAAGTTGTGTCAAAGCGTCTAAAAATTTATTTTAAATGGAATATTCATACCCTTTTCCTACGTTGATCTTAGGTTGAGAAAATGGAGTCTACCAACCAAGGAATTCCCCTTGGTGGAAATCCTAGTCCCTTCTCCTCTTGGGGAGATGTTGGTGCACCCCATATGGCCACATTGTCGCTTCCAGGACTGAAAATTGACCTGGTAGTATGGCTCTTCTCAACCAATGTCGTTCAGAACACCACTATTCCTGAAAAATCGAATCAGCAATTAGACGAGTCCAGAGTTGCCCACCAACCATCTACTTCCTCTAATTCTTCCTCTCCCCCTTCCTCTTCGCTTGATGGGGCTGGAAAAGCCAAAAGTCAAGTTCCTAAGGAGAATAAGGAGAAGAAGAAGAAAGAGAAGAAGAAGAAGGAGCCAAAAGCGAATGAGGGAAAGCGAGTGTCGTCTAACGAAAATCCACACACTGCACCGACCAGGCCTAAATCGCCATGTGTCATTTGCAAAGGAGACCACTTTCACAGAGATTGTCCTTGCATCCCTCGGATACTAAGGGACTGGTCTCCTCGTTTACACAATCTGGTGTCATCAACCTCTGATGATCATGTTGAAAGCACACCGTCAACTAGCGAAAGTGAAGCCCCAGGACAAAAAGGGAAAGTTAGATTTCCCTGTAAACTGTGCGAAGGCAATCATGCCGTCCACCGTTGTCCCTTCTTAGACGAAGCGAAAAGAGTTTTGGATGATCGTCCGGTTTCACCATTACGACTTCCTCCTGGATATAAAAAACTATTGCCGAGTCCATCGCTAGTTGAGAATCCAGCTAACCCGCTCAAGTGGTCAGCTGAAGCGCCTATCATCGAAGATAAACCATCTGAATCCATACTAGACGAAAGTCAAAAGGTCGAGGCGGCAATTGACCCGGTCTTGCCTTCAGAGGTTTTATCTTCGGATGATACAGTCACTGAAGAGAACAAGGATGACACCATCCAAATTCTCTTCATCAACACAAACTCCGACGAACATGGGGGCAATCTACCCATTCCCTTACCATAGGAGGGAAGTTCGTCAGAGCCATACCCGGCCGTCTACTCGGTCCCACCTCCAAGCAACCTAGTTGTCTCCTTCGACTGGAATCAACTAGGCAGACCCCGTTTACCAGCAAGCATACCATTCCGAATTATCGTTCAAATATATATAATGGTCATGGCTGGTACCATCATAGATGAGGGGGCTTCTGTGAGTATCCTTTCCTCTACTGCTTGGAAAGCGCTTGGTTCGCCATCGCTTTTGCCTGAGATAAGAAATCTGACAGGCTTTGATAAAGGAACCAGTCAACCTTTAGGGATCCTTCCCAATGTGCCCATAAAATTGAGAAGGAAGACTGTTCAAATGAATGTAATGGTTGTTCAAGGACCCTTGGATTATAACCTACTCCTTGGACGAGACTATATTTATTGCATGGGAGCCATCGTCTCCTCACTCTTTAGAGTAATGTGTTTTCCGTACGAAGGAAGAGTGGTCAAGCTCGTGGACCAGCTTTCATTTCCCGGATCACGCATAGCAAATAGTCATATACCATCCCTAAATGGTCTCTTCACGCAAGAAATGTCTCAATCCCCAGTCCGTCCTCCCGATGAGCGCGAGTAATTCGGAGGGATATGACTGAAACCCAGGGGGCATGCATCCTGGTCTGCTTCGGCAGGAAAACTTCAGGTATAGGGTAGGTTTCCGCGGGAGAATATGACTAGTCTGTACCCCGTCCGTCGGTGGAAGAGGGGTTATTCTAGAATAAGATTCTCTTGTCAAAGTTATGTGAGTTGGCAGAACTGAGTCACTCACCCTTGTTTATCTCGGTAGACATCGCCGAAGAAGTGTTTTGTTTGCACCGCGAATAGAACAATCTTTGGGTAACCTGTAAGAGGTAGGCCTTTCCTGATAGAACAAATGTTTTGTCTGCAAATTGAGGGGTAACCTTGAAACCATATTTTATACCTGGGGGCATGCAAACCTTTTGGAGTGCAAGCGAGGGACGGCTATTTATTTTTTTAAATTTTTAGGACCTCTAACCCTTTAAACTCGTAGGATTAGTCGTCACCTAACTTGCATAAAGAAAGGATGTGGGGCGAAAATCTAAAAATTGCCATTTTTATATGAGACTTTCTTATCATATGACTGGATTAATCGAGCAGTTTTAGCACATAGTTCAAGCTCGTTAAAAAATAAACATAAGACATGAGCAAATGTTTCCACCTGCGTTTAAGCTCGTTAAAAAGTGAACTATTCCCCAGTAAATAACTACCGTTAATGAAGCATTTCAACCATTAAAGCCTTGGTCGTGTTTGCACCGTCACCTCCACTTTTCCATTGGCCGATCATTCACCTCCATTTGATTGTTTACCCATTTTGAGGAACAGCTGCGAAGAGTGATTTCACTAGCCATCCTTGTGACACTGCCGTGATTGGAAAATTCCAACCCTTACCTGGAATCAAATGCTACCCATTTTATCACTCGTTCCTCAAAAGACGAGTCTTCTTTAAGCTCTTTTCAACCGACTCGTAAAATATGAAAAGATTGCCGAGTTTTGGCCTTCCAGCTCGTTAAAGCGACCGGAAGTGCTATCCCTCCTCTAGATTTTAATCTTTTTGGACCTGAGGGATTATTGCACAAAAAGATCGAGCGCTTGTTTTGTTCAGCTCGTTAAAACTATCAAAAATTCATCCCTTCTGTATTGTTTTATACTTTTTCGGACTTAAGGGATTAGATGACGAAAAAGGAATTTTGGAGTTATCTTTACGTACCTTTTCAGACTCTCTAAAAATGAAAAGGACCGAGTTATCTTTGTCGTTAAACTCGTTAAAAAGATTAATATCGACAAACTTGTCTTTAGACGAGAACGAGTTTCACTATCGCTAGGCTCGTTAAAACATAGCGATGGGTTTGCCCGAAGGGAAAATTATAGAACAAGAATATGTTATCCTCCTCAAGCTTGACAAAAATAAAGAGGTACTGGTCAGCAATGACTGGGGAAAAATTGGGAAGAAACTCAAAGAATCTTTATTGGTAGCAAGTCGCTCTTTAACATGACACTTCCATTCCGTGCCTGAGTCGGGTTGGGTTGTTTCATTCACCGGTCACATCACCATGGTCACGCCATACCATCCACATTTGGGGTAATGCTACCAATCCATCACATAAGTGTCGCCGACATGTTCAAGAGAAGTCATCCAGAGAAGTCATCCATGTCCCATCCACTACCATACATTATACTTCATTCTTTCATGACCGCCATCCTGAACCATATATCATCAGATCGTTTTCACCTCCATCAAAATCATTTGCTCCATTCCGTGTCATTGATGTGGGATTCATTAAGGCCCTCCTTTGACGGACCGCTTCTTGTCGACATCAGCTCATTATCCAAGAAGTTGATCTAGGAACACCCCATTCAGTACTTTGAAGCTTGCATGCCTCAATGGCAAGTTTCTCACTTCCAGCGACAGGTATACATCAATGACCTTCGACCGAAAGATTTTGCGTGGTGTTCGACGCCAAGTCCTTTATTCACACCACGTGAATTGTACTGCAGTACCTTGAGGGTCATCATCATTATCGGTGATTCCTCTCACGCTTGTTAACAGTTTACATCATTGACTGGTAATCAAGTGATGTCTTTCCATGTTCAACTTCAAAACATTTCTCACATGGATCGACTTGTACTTCGAGTGAAGATCAGACGAGATTGAAGACCCCAGATCTAGTTTCATCCATCCGGGCTGCGATATATATTCAGGAAAATAAAGACATTGAAATGTACAGCATTGCAACACAGATAATCATCCTACCAAAAGGATGATGGCTCTATCAGAATCATCAGTCTACCATCAGACGATTGTCTATCCTATGTACATGAAAATGAATTTATAAAGTTGAGCATGGGAATGCCCGCCTCAGCTAAATCATGAAAACAGTATGAAGATAAGGTATTGTATTGTATCTTATTACAGGTCTCCTCCCAGCATTGAAACAACTTCGGATCCTCCTAATAAAGCATTTCACCTGATAAATGGCCTCATACTTTAGGGGGCAACTGTTATAGACATTTTTGTGCCTTACAACTCTAAGCATGAAATGTCCATAAACCAAGGGATCCTAAGTCCCTAAAAGTGTTGTTCTGGCCCCTAAAGGAACACGGTCAACAGATTACAGCTTCTCCCAGAAGTTCTCCACCAGAAACTGCTCAGAATCAGTCAAATCAGGATCATTTCAGCTGCTCCACTAGCTAGCTGCGTTGCATAGCACCCAAGTACACTAGCTAGGTGCGTTGCAACGCACCTAAAAGCACTACCAGGGTGCGCTGAGTGGGAAATGACAAATGGCAGTGTCATTCCGTGAGGTGGACAGACAATGGAAGCTTCCAGAATCTTCCCCAATGACACTTGCCTCACTGAGTTCGACCAAGGATGAGTAAGAGGCTCTCAGTCTCCAAGTGGAAGCAAGAACTGACAGAGAGAAGCCACAAGTCAAATGATAAGCTGACTCATCCTCTTTGCATACATCTATATATGGATCCCTCATCCTAGAGATCCAGGAGGCTGGAATTTTGTACATTGCAGAGAATTGTTGTTGGTTTTGAGATAGAGATTAGAGTATTGGGTGATTTATGCTTTGTTGGAGGTGAAGAGGGGATTCCTTTGCTGGGGGGTTGATGCTGGATCAGGAATCATCGGTTGTAACTCCTCCTGGACCTTCTTGTTATATCAATAAAACTATTTGAGTTTCTCCTACATGCTTGTGTATCAATGATGTTTTGTTATATTTGCATGTTTAGCTTAAATCTGATCCTAAGCTATTTATGAATATAAATCTGTGTCTTTGTGTAGTTTTCTCCTTCTGTGATCTTGCAGGAACTTGGTGAAACTGGGAAAGTAAGGGAGCAGGTAGCTGGAAGCTGTCAAAGAGGAGAGAGATTGGATCAAAGGACCAGCGCAAGACACAGGTTGGTTCATCCTATTCCTCTTCGTTTATAGTTCATAAAGAAGAATACGAAAGTAGTTTTCTCTGTTTGTTTCTAAGGTACTGTCACGCCTTAGTGGGATAGGGGCGTTCTGAGTAGACACTTTTCCCGTTAACAATAGGGAAGTAGAATTTTCTATTGGGTTGGTGCCAAGGGCAGCTCCGTCCTCAAAGGCACCTTACAGGATGAGCACTCCAGAGTTGGTAGAGTTGAAGCTGCAGTTGAAGGACATGTTGGACAAGGGATACATTAGGCCAAGTATATCACCATGGGGTGCACCAGTATTGTTTGTGAAAAATAAGGATGGTACTCTCAGGTTGTGCATTGATTACAGATAGTTGAACAAAATGACCATCAAGAACAACTATCCGTTACCGAGGATTGATGACTTGTTCGATCAATTGAAGGGATCAACAATGTTCTTGAAGATTGATCTAAGATCGGGATATCATAAGGTACACATTAAAGAAGAAGACATCTACAAGAAAAACTTACGGACTAGGTATGGGCATTATGAGTTTGTTGTAGTTCCATTTGGTTTAACTAATGCTCAAACTACCTTTATGTGTTTGATGAATAGTGTGTTGTGTCCTTACTTGGACAAGTTTTTTATTGTGTTCATTGATGATATATTGGTATATTCTAAAAATGAGGAAGATCATGCCAAGTATTTAGCATCAACATTGAGATTGTTGAGAAAGCATCAATTGTATGCTAAGCTTAGCAAGTACAGTTTCTTTCAGACTGAGGTACACTACTTGGGACATGTGGTTTCCAAGGATCGAATAGAAGTGGATCCAGAAAAAGTAAGAGTTATCATGGAGTGGGAAGCTCCTAAGAATGTTGACGAGGTGAGATCTTTCATGGGGTTAGCATGTTATTACCAGAGGTTCATCAAGAAATTTTCACAGGTTGCTTATCCTATCACATCATTGTAGAGGAAAGTTAAGAAGTTTGAATGGACAGAGGAGTGTGTGGCTAGTTTTGAGTAGCTCAAGTAGCTGTTGATGTGTGCACTAATGTTAAATATTCTAGAGCCAGACAAAGAATTTATAGTATGTACAGATGCTTGTAAGTGATGAATTGGTGGAGTCCTTATGCAGGATGGAGTAGTGGTTTCTATGAGTCACGGAAGCTTAATGAGAACGGCTAGAACTACCCCACACATGATCTTGAGTTGGCAGTGATCATAGATGCATTGAATATGTGGAAGCACTATCTTCTTGGCAAGAGGTTTATATTGATGGGTGATCACAGTGGTTTGTGGTATCTATTTGAACAACTAAATATGAATGCAAGATATTCTCGGTGGTTGGCCATGATCAATGAGTTTGAATTTGAGATCATGTATATCAAAGGTAAAGAGAACAGGGTGGAAAATGCTCTTAGCAGGTAGATACAAGTAAATCACTTATCAACTATGAGCTCCTATGGGACAGACTTATAGGATAGGATCTTATAGGCAGGTTAGTAGGATGTTAGCCATATAGAGATTATGCACGGGTTGTAGCAGAGATCAGGTAGTGGTACACAGGGAAAATTTTAAGAACGCCCCCTAAATTTATAAATATAATAAATGGGCGAATCTCCATGGTATATAGGAAAAATGGAAGGCGATTTTATCAATAATATAATATGTATATATAATTGTTTGGCGAATCTCTCACCAGGCATGGCGAATATTTTACTCAATTATAAAATCTTGTAAGATCTTGGCGAGTCTTTCACTAAATAATAAAACTTTGTAAAGTCCTAGTGAATCTTAGCATAGGCTACATGTTGGTTTAATTTCCCCATTTAAATAGGCTACATTCCAGGTGAATACCATGGGTCAATACCATGTGCCATTTTTATTTTTATTAATTCTAATATTAGCGTTAATAATGGTTTTTTGCATGGTATTAATAACAATCTAGTCCATGGTATTTGTCCCATAGTATTTTGGCCATAGGTTTCACCTAAATATAACCCATTTTTTGAGTGTTCGTAAATATAAGGTGACTTATGGAGTAAATATAAAAAAATGTTTTATTTGTTTACCATACCTCTCGTTTATTTATATTTTTATTAATTTACCATACCTCTTTTACAAATATGGTATTTGGCCCATAGGATTCACTTAAATAAAACCTCTTTCTTGAGCCTTCATAAATAGAACGAGGGTTATGGACTAAATAGAAAAAGAGGTTTTATTTATTTACGATACGTCTAGTTTATTTATATTTTTATTTATTTACGATACTTTTTGAGTAAGTATAAAAAGACATTTTATATATTTACCATACCTCCACTTTACTTATATTTTTATTTGTTTACACCCTTACATGTATATAAGGTGACTTATGGAGTAAATATAATTTTTTTATTTATTTATTTACCATACCTCTCATTTATTTATATTTTTATTAATTTACCATACCTCTCATTTATTTATATTTTTATTAATTTACCATACCTCTTTTATAAATATGGTATTTGGCCCATAGGATTCACTTAAATAAAACCTATTCTTGAAAATGGGCGAATGGAAGGTTGTAAGTCCTAATTTCAAGGGCTAAATTTACCTTTTTTACCCTCTCCCTTAAAATAAGGTGGGCTATTTGAGGTGATTTGTAAAAATGTACTATGATACAAAATATTCGCCCACTAAAAATTTAAAACCCCTTAATTTCGCCAAAGGGCGAACATTCGCCCCTAAAATTATCCTTGGTGGTACAGGTACAAGTACATATGGTGGTATAGGTACATGTACATGTAAAGATGTAGGTGCACAGGATGTGGACTATCATCTCATAGAAGAAAGATTGGTTAGATTTAGAGACAGGATATATGTCATGGATAATAGTGAGCTCAAGAAGGTGATATTGAGGGATTTTCATGTGAAACCATATTCAGGTCACCCAGGCTATCATAAGAAGCTGACAACAATGAAGAAATTTTATTATTGGCTGAATCTGAAGAGAGATGTAGTGGAGTTTGTGGCTAGGTGCTTGGATTGTCAGCAGGTGAAGGCAAACTTTAAGCATCTAGGTGGACTGCTACAACCAATTTTGATTCCATAATGGAAATGGGAGGTCATTTCCATAGACTTTATCACATGTTTGCTGAGGACAGTGAGACAACATGATTCCATCATGGTAGTGGTGGACAGGTTGACCAAGGTAGCACACTTCATTCCAATGAAGTCAACATTCTTAGTGAGTGATGTAGCACAGGTCTTCATCAGGGATGTGTTTAGATTACATGGAGTTTTGAAGAAGATTGTGTTAGATAGGGATGAAAAGTTCACTTCCAAGTTTTGGAAGGAGTTGTTTGTAGGTTTGGTTATAGAGTTGGCCTTATGTACATCTTATCATCTGTAGACAGATGGACAGACTGAGAGGGTCAATAGGATATTGGAGGACATGTTGAGGATGTATGTGATGCATCAGCAGTGGAAGTGGGAAGAGTACCTTCCACTGGTAGAGTTTTCTTACAACAATGGGTATCAGGAATCCTTGAAGATGAGTCTGTTTGAGGCATTGTAAGGGAATATTTGCAATACTCCCATCAATTGGAGTGATCCGATGAACAGGATGTTGATTGGACTAGACATATTGGCAGACATGGAGCAGGAAATGCAGGTAGTCAAGAATAATTTGGAAGAAGCACATGATAGGCATAAGATCTATGCATGTCATAATAGGTTGTTCAAGGAGTTCCATGTTAGGTAATAGGTTTACCTGCACATCGAACCGAAGAAGAGAGCCATGCGGATTATATCACGTGTCAAGCTAGCACCCCAATTTTTTGGACCTTTCAGGATTATTGAGAGGATTTGGCCAGTAGCCTATCGACTTTCACTACCTATGACAATGAAATTCCATGATGTTTTCCATGTGTCATTGCTTAAGAAGTATGTTAAATATTTTGATCATGTGATTCACTGGTTTGTATTACAGGTGGAGCCAAAAGGAGAATTCCAGCTAGACCCACAGTGTATATCACAGAGAAAGATGCTCATGCTTTAGAACCGATCAATTGGGCAAGTTAAAGTGCAATGGAAACACTTTGGGTCGAGTGAAGCTACATGGGAGATGGTGGATAAGATGCGGGCTATGTATCCTTCCTTATTCGTTGGTTGAGCGGATGTATGGTATATGTCTTTGGTACATGTTTTGGTGATGTTTGGTATATGTACATATGTATATGGATGTAAATATTGTCGTGAGCTATGTTATAAAGCTTGAATAAGCAGTATCGGTGTCATTTCATTATGATGTTATACTTGTTATGTTTTCATGTTGGTTTGCTTCTCATCAGGTTGATCATTGTAAATAATTCATCGAGCTAAATTATAAGGCTCCATCGGCAGTATGTTTTTCTTACAAAAACCTTGTTGGTTATAGGTATTTTTGAACACCGAGGACGGTGTTCCCCCAAGGGGGAGGGTTATGTAATAGCCCTGGTGAAAATTTCATGTTATAAAAGTTAATAAAGGAAAATAATAACAACGGTTGATAGGACACTTATTCCAAGATGAATGTTGGGGAAAAAATAGTGATGGGGATCACTTGTGGTTGATTAATGACAAAGGCTTTGGAAAGGAAAAGTGGCATTTATTTGCCTTTATTTATGAAAATAATGGAAATTAGGAGAAAAGGGAGGTGAAAAGTCACAGTTTGCATGCGAGGAGGAGATTGAAGGAAAAAATGGAAAATGAAGAAAATATAGGCCTCATTAATAAAAAGGCTTTTGAGGATCAATACACAAACTTTTTTCAGTTCAGTTTTGGAGCTCTCTCTCTATTCTCCCTCTCTCATACTCTTGGACACTTAGAGTTTCCATGGAGCACTCTTGGAGAGTGTGGCATACTTGGATTTTTGGAGCAAGAAGGCAAAGGAAGAGTAGGAAAGCACAAGAGAACATCAGGATAAACAACTACAGTGGGTTTGTCTTGCAGGTATCGAGTTTCACGTATGTTTTCCTCACTATTTTTGGCATGCATTTTAATTGCATGTGTTTTATTGGTCATGATCTATCACTAGCATGGAGATTTCCTGGATTGATAGTGGATTTACCTATCCTTGCCATTTCCTAGATAGCCATGGTGTTGAGGGTTTATTCCTTTGTTTTCTGGTTGGTTCTCATGTTTCCTTTAGCTTGGGTTGTGATGCAGGAGCATTCAGCCCAAGGAAAATCATTGTAAATAGTAGACATAGGGGGTCATGCATTTTAGGAAATTTTTTTCTTAAGTATCAAGTTAAGGAAATATTTAGGCCTTTAAGTGTGATTTAATTAGATAATGGGAGAATATGTAAATGCTTTCAAAAATAAATAAATGAGAGCATGAGTGGTAGAAGTCAAATCCAACTCTTAAACAATTCCATGATTCTAGGAACAAGAGTGAGATTTTAGGCATTAAATGGGAAGCTAATAAGAAGACTTTTCTATTTTAAAATAGAGGAAAAGATGGAATGGATAAAGTCTCAAGGAGACTTATCTACCACATATGTATGCATGCAGAGAGCTTTAGGGATTTTGTTAGAGGGGTGATCAGATCCTCCAATGATCCAATCCAATGCATTCTTATAAATAAGTGAACCTGCGCGTTCAATAGAAAGAGGCCACAAGGGTTGAGAATCAGGCCTGTGTGAGACCGAGGTGTCTCGGGTGTAATCTGTGTTTTCTGTATTAATATATGCAAGATTGGTTCCTATCTATGTTAATATGCTTAGGAAGTATTTCATATGTGATTATAGTGAATTCATAGGCTCTGTATAGGTACAGATATAATTCTGAAGGACGTAGAGGGAGGGTACGATTCAGAAGAATTGAAATGGATCATTGAATCCATTAGAGCTCTGCAAGAAGGACAGAGATCAAAGGAGTGTGAGGAGTTTAAGTTCAGGAGGAAGAGTGAGCTGTGAATGAGCAGAAGGCCGAAACCTTTAAAGAACCCAAGGAGCCACAAAAACCATTGAAAATGGCGTAAATTATAAGTAAAGGGACGAGTGGAGAATTAAAGAATTGATGCTCAGCAACCGTTGGATCTGAGAAGATCAATGACTGAGATCAAATCGGGAAGGTGAACTATCGCATCAGCGGGGTCATTACATAGTTTAACTCCCGCGAATGTAAAAACCTGAATTACATTAAGAAATGGTGAAAACCACAGTCGGGGTCAAGTGTTGGACTTGAAATATTTTAGGGACTAGTTTATTTCCCCATCGGGTTCGAAAAGTTATCGGATTGGCGTGTAGAAAAGGAAGGAGCCAGCATTGAGGTTGAGCGATATGTGATAGCGTGACTTAATCTCAACCATCGGATCACAGATCAGATCGACGGTCAAGATCTGATTGCAAATCACGTATCGGCGCTGGCGAAGTTCGGCCTATCGGAGGAGTGGCGACTAAAGAGCGGACCCGACAGGGTTATAGTGGCAATTGTATAACCTTTGAAGTCCGATATATGTATTTGGAGCGGGGTTCTTGTGTAAACTTATGTTGCGTTAAAGTTATATGTTAACGCTCTGATAGTCGCATATCAGAAGAGGAGGGGGATACGAGCATATATGTGTGACCGTTGAATAAGCCAACAACCGATTGCGATTGAGGTATAACCTCGGGGTCTGTGCATAACTCGTGTAGTGGCGGAGAAAGTTGTGTTTTGAGAATTTTCCCTTTATACAAGGATTTTCTAAGGAAGAGTGCCAATAGAGTATTTTTGTGTTAATATATATATTAACCAAGGCCGAGAGGACTGGTTATATATATAGATATATATATATATAGATATATATATATAGATATATATATATATATATATATATATATATATATATATATATATATATATATATATATATATATGCGACTAGAGGCTTAAATAAAGGTTAAGAAGGGTTTTTAAGTCCCGAATAGAGAGATTTAATGGAAGGCTTTGTTAAAGTCTTATGTGAAGGTTATAAGAGTGGATAGAGTCCCGATAGAGGGTTTTAAGTGGGGTGATTGAAGTTCCGTTACAAAGGAACTATGTAAGAGGGCCACTTGACCATTTATGGTCTAAAGATTTAACTCCATTGTAGAGTTAAATACCTAGGACAGTTGTGGATGCATTATTGTGTTAATGCATACTGTGGATATGTGCGAGTGTTACCCATACCCTACACCAGGTTGAGTTACTAGTTCCTGGAGCCTCGATTGGAACAAACACTTTGGAGCCCTGGAAGGCTTGGGTAGAGACCAATCTGGTGATGGTTTTGTGATGTCTAACCATGAGGTGGAATCACTGTTTGATGGGTTGAGGTGGTTTGGCCTCTAGAAGCCCTAGATGGTTTTGATTGATGTGTTTTATGATATCCCACATTCATGCTTGGAATATGGCATGGGGGTGATTGGTTGAAGAGAGTTTTGGCTCAGCCATGTCTACGGTCAGGTGGTTTGTGGAAGTCCCACAATTGGTTGGCCTTTGCATCATTAATATGAGGTTATTTCTCCTTGTTATTTCATGAGTATTATACTGGTTTATATGTGGATTATATGGTTGTTGTTTCCTTGGTATTTTTGTTGCTATTATGTTTGTTATGAATATGTTTTATGACAATGTATATGTATAGCTCTCATCATTTTTCCACCTATAAATGAGTGAACAATGTATCGATGGCCTAATGGATGAAACTGTAGCTAACATGTTGTGACATCAATGCTTCTTAGTGATTCTCATATGATTATGAGACCCCTATGCTTAGATATGTTGTTTACCCTATAGATTACATATTTGTGATATGTTTGACAAAATGTTTGTCATGGCTAGTATGGGTCCAGTCAATCCCCTTGTTTAATTAATTTCATTTGTATCATCATTCCATTGTTATCTTTCTGTTTTGAAGGTGTCATTCGGTTCTAGTCCTCAAAAAGTGGCTCAAATCCCTGGGATGCAGGCACAACATTGGGAAGAAAAGTCTCTGGACGTTGGCATACCATGCTGTGGGAGAATCCAAAGCCCTATGGACGCATGCATTCCCATATCACGGGAGCGTCCAGGAGTGTAATGGTTTAAAAACTTAGTGGGACCTAGGGGCTGGTTACTTGAGAGGTTGGGATGTTTCTTGAGAGTCTTGCTGCTAATGTGGAAGGTCTGTATGGTGTGTTTCCATCGGTTCCATTTCCTTAAGGTGACTTAGGAGCTCAAATCATATCACAGTAACTTCTCATCACATGTTTACCCTGTTGGCCGGTTACTTGGGTAGATGTGGGAGGAGGGTGTTACACTTAGTTGGATTAGTAAATTTGAATTGAGGGTATAACTAGAGTCATGTAGAGTGTCTCCTACCTTATAGGATCCCTGGTTGGGTTTATTTTGAGTTGTAATTAATTAATTCAGTCTAACTGAGTTCAAGTCAGTTAAACTAGTTCCAACTATTGGAGGAACTAGTGGGAGATCTAGTAGTGTGGTATTGTCTGTAGTTGACTGTGGTAATGCTTGCAGTTAAGTCTGGTGTTGTCTAAACTGCAGTTTGGTGTTGCCTAAAGTGCAATGTTGTGTTGCCTGAAGTGCAGTGTGGTGTTGCCTGCAGTTGAGTGTGGTCCTTCCTGCAGTTGAGTGTGGTACTTACTGTAGTCGTGAACCAGTAAACTAAGGATTCACTCATAATTAGCTCGTGCATGTCTGATCTGAGAAAGACCTAGTTGAAATTGGAGTTAAGGGACACTTTATCAGTTGTATGGTCATTCGAATTGTACATATGGTGCATGTAGTCAGGGAAGAGCCTAAAGGAACTGCACAATCCAATGGAGGAAAATTCCTATTAAATAAGGGCCTAATTCCTCATCAAACAACACAAGGAAGTAGGAGCTTGGAAGGCCATGAAATTAGCTAAGTATTGGCCAAGGCTTATCTAGGAAGCAGTGAGACAAATAGGGATAGTGCAGAGGTTTCTCGGTCTTGAGAAAAGCATTGCAATATGCTCATATATTTATGACTAATGCAATATATATATGTATATATATATATATATATATATATATATATATATATATATATATATCATGGATTTTTAGATGTGGCTTTCCCCAGGAAATCATTGTTTAATGTGTTGATTGAATTCTTTCTCTTGTATTCTTTGTGATTTCACGATTGTTTAATTGTTTCTACTTATGAGTAGAGTAGATTCAAGTATATTGTTTTAGTAAATTACAATTAGCAGTTTGAATCTACAAGGAATTTTTACATGGTATCAGAGCTAGATTTGTAGAAATTTATACATGATATTAGAGCTGAAATCACACTAGAAGAGAATAATTCAAAGTTGTCCTCATATATTGATGGAGCTCTAGTTTAGGGTAGATACAGAAGACCCTATGTGCAGATTTCTTAATGTATCTAGACGGTTGCTAGTGGGAAGATCAACGAGCTAATGTTTAGTGACACAAAAAGGAGTTGTGATCATTAATATTGGTAGATTAAGGAGCAGTGAGATTTCCCACAGGGAGATCGAGACTTAGAGGGAGTCTAGCTTCAAAGGGAGCAACCTTATGGAAGCTAGTACTTTAGGATCTGGGTAGATAAGACTCATTATTGTAGTACTTGCAGCAGCAATGCGGAAGCAGTAACAGAGTAGTAACAACAACAATATGAGTAGATAAGATTTAGGTCATGCACGCAAATCCTTGAGGAGCAAGGAAAAGACTATAGATTTGGTGGTTGAGAGGGAGCATGTTAGACCTCTCAACATGCAGCCTCAAAAGAAGCCTCAGCAAGTTGTGGAGAAGTCACAATTGGAGAAGTAGAGAGGAGACAGAGTGGAAACATCCACTCAAGAAGAGACCTCTAGTAGGGGGAAATTTCGATCCAAGTGGGCAAAAGGATTACATGCAACCATAGATCCAAGGGTGAGGTGGGGTAATGTGAATCAATAGTCCCAAGGGTGTAGAAATTTGGGCAGGATCCATTGAGGTGTTTTTTGTCTCATGGATCATTACCTTGCTATGGGAGCCCATAGTATTCAGTAGCAAGAGGATCAGTGTTAGTCGGATATTGAGGAGTGAAAAGTGGTGTTGAAATAAGAGGAGGCTCAGTAGTAGAGTTAGCAACAACACAATTTTTTTTCCAGTAGAAAGTTGCGAACGCAGTTGATTCAGATTATTTTGTTTGGATGTTTTTTTACTACAACAACCACAATGACAAGAGTTGCATGCAGAACATTCCAAAGGTATTGGATTGGGATAGATTTGAATCGCTTTCTTGTTGAGAGCGATTGTTTAAAATAACAATAAGAAATGTTAAATATAGCATCAAGAAACTCCCGATTTAGTTTTTTCCTTGAATTAAATTGGGAATAAAATTGTAATTCCACATCTCATGACAACTTGTATTAGTTAACTAGGTTAATTTGACTTATTTGGCTTTGTTAATTCGAGTTGTGGGACTAATTAGATTCATGTAGAGTGTCTCCTACATTATAGGAGCCCTAGTTGAGTTTATTTTGAGTTATAATTAATTAATTTAGTCTAATTGAGTTAAAGTCAATTAAACTATAGTTTCCACTGCTGGAGGAACTAGTGGGAGGTCTAGTAGTGTGGCGCTGCTTGTAGTTGAGTGTGGTGTTTTATATAATCAAGTGTGGTGTTGCCTAAAGTGCAATGTGGTGCTACCCGAAGTGTAGTGTGGTGCTACCTGCAGTCGAGTGTGGTGCTGCCTACAGTGATCAACTAGTAAACTGCAAATTCACTCATAATTAACTCATGCATGTCAGATCTAAGAAAGACCTAGTTGATATTGGAGTTTAGGGAAAATGTATTATTAGTTGTATGATCATATGAATTATACAGATGGTGCATGTAGTTAGAGGAAGAGCCTAAAGGAACTACGCAATCCAATGGAGGAAAATTCCTATTAAATAAGGGCCTAATTACTCATTGAACAACACAAGGAAGAAGGAGCTTGGAAGGCCAGGAAATTGGCTAAGTATTGGAAAAGGCTTTTCTAGGAAGCAACGAGACAGATAGAGATATTACAGAGGTTGCTCAAGATTGAGAAAAGAATTGTAATGTTCTCATATTTCCTTGCTAATGCAATATACAGATATTAGGAGTTTTTAGTTGTGCCTTTCCCCGGGAAATCATTGTGTAATGTGTTGATTGAATTATTTCTCTTGTATGCTTCATGATATCACGATTGTTTAATTATTTCTGTTGATCAATTAATTATTTCTCTTGTATGTTTCATGATATCACGATCGTGATGAGTAAATTACAATTAGTAGTTTGAATCTACAAGGAATTTCTACATGGTATCAGAGCTAGATTTGTAGAAATTTCTATACGGAACTTAGATATTTGTTGGGCCTCATACTACCTCAAATAGGGCCAAAATATATCTCAAAAGAGGGGTCTCTACTTTTCCATGTGTTGAGTCTCATCCAACACTATTGTCATATGATCGCATAAACTTTCTCATCATGAAACTAGCTATGGAATCATGTCATCTTCATCAAGAAATCAAGCAAAAAAGAAAGGAAAACTCATTGGTGCCTCTAAACAGAGGGGTCCTTCAGACCATTACCCTTGATGCTTAAATTAATCAGTCATATTGCTCGAAAAATTCTTTGCTGATGGTAGTTAGGACCCATTTTGGCCCAAACCTTCTAAACCAGTGAAAAGTATCCCATCTGTCCTTTGTTTCCATATTTTTGTTGTGGTTGGACCTGCCATCATATTTTTGCGCCAGCCTAGTCTTGCAGATCGATAAACCTTATGCCATTTGGTCATTTTTCCCTTGTGCACACTTTTCAACCTCCATTTCTACCACCAACATCCCAAGTAATTCCCTCCTTTCTGAACTTTGGAATTTGTGTCCCTAACTCAACCTATTTTTATTTAATTTAATTTTCAATAAATGGGAAATGTAACTGAGGTTTTCATTGTAGTTCATTTACATTATCAAACAAGTGTAGTGCACTTACATTATCCCACATAGCTGAAAATTTCACTACATAAGCTTAATACATGGAAGCCACTCATGCAAACAATGAAGCAGTTTGATTGCAGAGATTGTGTTCAAGTATGGGGTTTTTACAACGAGCTATAAGGATAGATTATGACAGTCAAAGTGAAATTTTCTTGGAAAAATACATTTTTTATCATTTAAAGACGAAACATATAGATGTTCAGTATCACTTTGTGAGGGATATGGTTGAAGACAAAACGGTGTTGCTAGTAAAGTTGGACACTTTGAAGATTTTTGCAAATTCATTAACAAATTCTCTGAGTACTGAGAAGTTTTCTTGGTGTAGAGAAATAATGGATGTTGTGGCCCTAGATTGATGACCATGTACTCCTGTAGCCCCCTGTGAGAAAATAAAACAAGTGGGAGAATGTTGGGTATGTGTTATATTCTTTGCACAACTAGCATCAAGAACTGTTATTTTGAATTGGGCCCAGCAAGGGGGTCACAGGGGGGGCAACAACCCCCCTACCAAAGGATTTGCAAGGGGGCAGTAGCCCCCCTACATGATGTTCAAGGTAATTCCCTTAAAATAATATATATATATATATATATATATATATATATATATATATATATATATATATATATATATATATATATATATATATATATATATATATATATATATATATATATTATGTAGACCCAAGGATGGGGTGGACCCATCCATGGTTTTGTGGATGGTTTTTCCCATGGTATTTTGTAGATCTGATCAAGGGAACTATAGTATGCTCTATTCCAAGGTTAATGGATTAGGGGTTTATGAATGCTTCAACATGTATATAATGTATTGTAACATTGAAAGGAATATAATGAAAAATAAAGGTATGGTTTTTTCAATTTTGGGTTTCGGGAGAAAAATATCTATGTATTTTTTATTATCACCATTGTATATTTTTCTATTTTTTTTAAGAATTCATTTGCAAGTACTTTTTGTACAGGGTTAAAACCTTCAAATTTAACACATATTTTCTATATTTTACATATCTATTTGAGTAGTACAATTTCTAATTGTAATGATAATATTGCTAAACTTATCTTGAAATATTTCTCCTTTAGGATATGATTTTTTTTTCCAGTGAACCTTTAAAGGAATGCCAAGTGTGCATCTCTTAACTTTAAGATCTCCCCAGATAAGGAATATCACTAGGGTTTTAAAAGTGGATTCCTTAGTCATCCCCCATTACTCCAACAAGGTTTTTCTCATTGATCTTTACCTTAGAAGTCTCCATCAGTCCAATTTAGGACAAGGCACTAATCATATAATTGTTGATCAACTTTACTTATTATTAAATTATTCATTTTTCATTGATTTTCCTAGATACCTAGGGTTAAGGCTAGGGTTTTATGTGGAAAATCACTAAAACGGAGATTGATGTTTGTTTTTTTTGTTCTTAGGGTAGGAAATACATTAATAAATAATACAAGAGAAAAATATAGCATCCTTGCATGTTCAACCCTCCTCTTTAGGGCTGGCATGATCATTTATTTGTTGTGTATGCATTATTTCAGCCATAAAGTTCCATTAAAAACCATAAATCTTTGGTATTTATATGGTGATCTTGCATCCTTTGTTAATTATTCAATGAAATACCTTTTTCCTAGGTTGTTATATGACATCACATGCCTCATCATTGAAAATCTACAAAATCCTATCTTATAATAGCCCTCTAATTGGTATAGGAATAAAGTACCTAAAATTTGGCATAGATTTTTAGTCCTTCTAGGATTTTGCAATACTATATCCCAATTAATATACCTCATATCATTTCACCTTGATTCATTCCCATTGAATAAACTTTAGGTGAGAATTTAGTGAGGCCTCCCTTATGGTCAAATACCACTAACGAGTAGAAGAAAGGTTATTCAGGTGACAATGTTAACCAATTCCCTTGTTTCCCTAAGGTCTATTTCTATCTAATGGGGCTTTGCACTAGGCCTACTATATTTTGCAACAAAAACATTGTCATTGTTACCAAGGAGGAGTTGATCACACCTCCTCAAAATCCATTTTTTATGCTTTAAGTCTTATTAATGAGAACATCCCAAATCTTGTGTTAGTAACTTATCATATGTCGACTTCTAACTAATTCTCATTCCCTAACCTCTAGTTACAGGTCAAAAGGATTCATTCCTTCTAGAAAGAGAACTACTCTTAAAACCACTAACGCTTCCTCTTCCCTTATAATTTTTCCCTCCCCTATAATCAAGAACCTCTTTTATAGTCATCCCACCTCAACCACAATGACAAAGTCATGGCTTAACACAACATTCAATCCCTTGGACATGAGTCCCCTTCAAGAGGCTCCCCACAAACTTCCTAAGAAGTATGAAGAATGACTACCAAAGTTCAATGGAATTGATGAAATCATGGATTAAAAACATATGGATGAGTTTTACTAGTGTGTTTTTGGAAGGAAGATTGAGGAAGAAGATATAGTCATGACGTTATTTTCACTCTCCTTAGAAGGAAATACTAGATATTGTGTTCAAGTCTTAAATTGTTCTCTTTTTGACAATCTTTTTTCCTCTCTTTTATAATTTTCATGACAATTTTGTTGCAGTTTCAGTCCGAGCAAGGTCATCATAGATATTCTTAAGAATCCAAAAGGGAATAAAGCATCCATGTTTTAGAATCTATTGCTTCTTTGTGAAATATAATTGAAACATTTCTACAGCTACAAAAAATTTCTCATTCCACAGCTAACAAAGAATTTTGTAGCTATCTCCATGGTTAGATAAGTTATGGTACACCAAAAAATGAATGAAGGATACTAGCAAATGGAAAATGGTCCACATATGAATATCCACCTATCCTCGTGATCTAGAAAATCACATGGATCAAGAGATCTGGAAGTTAAACCATAAGTCAACTCTGGCTATGACATTCCAATGATTAGTCAGATCAAAGAAAGTTCGTGGGAAGAGTAGGCGAGCATGGAAACGATTTAGAAGCTAATGTGTTCGATCAAAATCCCTCATGATTTGCTCTTTCAATAGCAAATCATGAAGAGAAAGACTTTTATATTAATTCTACTTCTTGTTTGTCATGTTAGCTAAGTTTCCTCTCGGCATAGGACTCTTAAAACAATTTTAATAAAGAGTGTATAAAAATCCTTGAGGCAAGGCTGAAGGATAGTAGGGATTATTGTCACTTATTGCAATTATTGTTGAAGAATTTTGGGATTAATATAATACTCTTTTTCTGAACAAATGCATGGTTGAGTGAATTAATTTCGTAGTGAACTTTCACTCAACAGGAGGCCCCCCTAGAGAGTTGTAAGAGTAGATCAGTTTCTATTCGTGTTTACTGCAACTTGATTACCAGATAGTTCTCTTTTGTTATAATTTGTCAATGCATTTTATTCAACAATTTCTAGGTTAATTTTTCATTGTTCATAACAAACATTGTGCTCATAAAACATAAAAAGATTTACTTTTCATAATTCATTTCTTTCAGAAGATTCATTTCATAGCTCAATTAATTCGCTAAGTAATTTCATGGATGATGAATAGATGAATTTCGAAGTTTAGTTGTGCACACTAGTAATCCTTTGAAGTTACAAGTCGAATCGATATTTTGTGGAAGAAGTCTAGTTTTGATTTATTTCCTTTCTGTAACTAGAATTTTCTTTCTGCAAGTTGCATTAAAATTTCCCTTCTGCAAGTAGAATTAAAATTTCCTTTCTGCAAGTAGCATTAAAATTTCATTTTTTCAAGTATCATTAAAATTCCCTTTCCGCAAATTAGAATTAGAATTTCCATTCTGCAATTAGAATAAGTTGTGACTATAAATTCATAGATTAAATTTCAATTCAGTTCAACAATCAGATTTCATTTTGTTTTGAAGTAGAGTTAATGGAAAGAACATGTGTATGGTAACACTTTGATTCAATCTAACACTCATTCATATTCAAATCAATTTCATCATTTAAAAGCCAAAAAAGAACTCCTAGCATATATTGTGCACATGCACTTCATAAGTACATGAACCTTGGTTGACAATTAATGAACTCATTTAACGTCAATTAAATTACCCAACATTGTGGCGCCATTGCCGAGGAAGTGTATATAGGATTCCATTTTCGGTTTGCATATCATTTTAGATGCATTCAATCTTGTAGATGCGTAATTAAAGCATGATAAAAATAATTTAGAATGCATGAATAGAGAAAGGGATTCTAGGGGTATATTTGTAAGTAGAGGTAGAAGTTCAATTCCAACATCACCACTCACCCCCACTAGACCTCGTAGTGCCACACCATCCACCGAGACTTTCATTCCCTCCATAATAGGTAGACATAGACTTCCTAAGGTGCATAGATCTGAAATCCAACCTAGACATTCACCAACTTCTTCTACTGAAGTTGTAGTTGAAGAACCTACATCCCCAATAGAAGGAGTAATATTTCTCTCTTCGACAGGAGAACAACTCTTAGGACAAGAACTAGAGGTACCCAGTGAAGAAGAGAAAGTTTATTATGATATACCATTAGTAGAGCAATCATAAGAAGAGCTAGATAATCCTATCACTGAACCTTATATTAGATTTGTAGAATCTACCATGGCAGGGGAAGGGGAAGGAGAAGTACACAATGTATATGGTGAACCTAGGATTGAAGGTGGAAGAGGCATAGGAAGTAACAAAGGAAGCGGTGGAGGAACAGGTGGTAGAGGAGGTAGGGGAGAACTAGATTCGTATGGATTTCCTATATTTGATGAAGATACCATAGCCACAATGAAGAATATCTCACCTTCTATTCTTCCTAATTTTCATTGCTTAAGAAATGAGGATCTAGAAACATTTATTTTTTAGTTTGAAGTATTATGTAGATCATATGATTATTTACTTGATGCTCAAAAATTGAAATTATTTCCAGCGACTCTAAAAGATGGAGCACTTAAATGGTTCATGGGACTAGGGACACATAAATTAAATTCATGAACTAGATGAAAAAACATTGAAAGCTAGGATTAAAATTGTTTTACCAGATTATGATATGCTAGATGAACTAAAGAATCTTTGCATAAAAATTCATTTACTTCAAGCTATAAAGAAAATACTAACATTTTAAAAAATCATTAAGGATTTATGCATTAGGAAACTAGGAAGGAAACAAAACGATGTCAAGAAAATCCAATTGGTAGGAAAAATTGTTGATATTATGATGGGGAAACCAATAGTTCAAAAATATCTAGATCCAGGTAGCCCTATTGTAAAAATTCACATCAATCGTATTGAGATTCCAAACATTTTGATTGATTTAAGAGCAACCATAAATATCATGAGAAAATAAACTATGGATCAATTAAAGCTTCCTAATCTTCAATATACCCCTACATTGTTGCAATTAGCAGATAGATATGTTATTAAACCTGACAGTATATTATAATATGTGTCTATTTCTTTATATTCTTGGGAATATCTTGTTGATTTTATGATTTTAACTCCCAGGAATAATTTATGAGGCCATCCATTGATCCTTGGTAGACCTTGGATAGCTACAACTAATGCATTCATAAGTTTTTTATCTGGTGATATGTATATTTCTGATGGAAACTCTACAAATAAATTCACATTGTATCCACGTACAAAACAATAACTGAAGTAGAAAGTGAAGTTTGGATAGATGATGATAATGAAGAATTTGATGATATCCAACCTATTTTACTCTTTCACAAATAGATGAAGAAGATCAATTAATAAATTTAATGAATAATAATGATTCTTCTTCATATTATGTGCAAGATCAAAGTTTTCAGGAACAATGTAATATTGAATATCTATCATCTCACCAAATGGCTTTACATTCTATGGAAAATTTTGGCAATTCTCTAGTAGAAATATTTCCGAGGAAAACATTAAACATTAATAATAACTTGGAAGAATTTCAAAATAGGAAATTGATAAAGATGCTACAAAAACATTCCTCTGCTTATGCATGGGAGTATACTGATATGAAAGGGATTGATCCTAAAACTTGTATGCATCATATTTATATCCAGGAAAATTCCAAACCAATTAGACAACCTCAGAGAAGGATGAATCCTAATCTAAGAGAAATTGTTAAAGAGGAATTGCAAAAGTTACTTAATGTGAATTTCATCTATTCGATATCAGATAGTCAATGGGTGTCACCTTTGATGGTTGTTCCAAAGAAGTACGAAAAATGGAGATTGTGTATTGATTATAGGGAATTGAACAAAGCTACTTTGAAATATCATTTTCCACTTGTGGAAATTCAATGTGTAGATTTGAAACTGCTCATGTAATTTACTAAAACATAAGACTCAAATCTACTCTACTCATCTGCGGAAATGAATTCATGATTGAGAAGACAAATCATAAACATGCATTAACATTTATCACACATACACAAAGATTTATCTAGGGGAAAGTAACTTCTCAAAACCCCTTCCTATATGTATTGTATTAATAAGATAATAGAGAAGAGATATAATGCTTTCTCAAGCCCACACACAACCTACAATTGTATAGTCTATCCCTCTGCCTGACTGAAAAACTTTGGATAACAATTAGTCAATTTCAAAACCTCCAAGGTCCTATTTCCATACGTTGTTATTTGAGGAATTAGGCCCCTATTGATTAGGAAATTCGTCAATCTAGATTGAGCAATTCCTTTAGGTTTATCTTTGACTACATGCACCACATGTACAACTTGGAATAGTTTACAAGTGATAGTACACTGCCCTTGAACCTCAATCTCAACTGGGTAAATTGAGTTCTCTGCATGCATCATTTATTTTTTGTTGATTAATTAGTTAATTGGTTGATCACTGAAGATGACTGAAGTCACACCCCACTACTGGACCTTCGACTAGTTCCTCTAACAGTTAGAACTAGTTTAACTAACAATAACTCAATTTAACTGAAACAGATTGCTAAAAATTAGCAATCAATCATACTGAATTAAACTCAATATTATCCAATTTGAATTAACTGAGTTGACTAAGTGACAAGTGCCATGTCACCTTAGTTAACTACCTCCAAGATTTATGCTGAAATAAAAATTCGAATTTTAATCTAGTTAATCAGGGCAAAGTCAAACTTAGATTTTCTTGTTGCATTTTCAACACTCCCTCTCAGGAAGAAAGGGGTTATCATACACCCTAATATTACCTATGTGGAACTCAAATTTTCCTCTTAACAATGCCTTTGTCAAAACATATGCATCTTGTTCCTCTGTAGGAATCTATTCCAACAACTTGATCCGCCTATGCACACAGTCCCGCAGATGGTGATACCAAATGTCGATATGCTTGGATCGATCATGAAATATTGGATTTTAGTAGAGTTTGATACAACTCTGATTATCACAGTAAATCACAATAGGATCCATCATCTAACCAAATAACCCAAACCTTTTTGAGCTACAAGGGAAAACAAAGTTCTGATTGAGCCCCATTTTGTTGTAGGAGCAAATGTCTCTATGTAATCAACAACTTCCTTTTGAGAATAGCCTTTTGCTACAAGTTTTTCCTTGTATTTATCAAGCAAACAATATGCCTTATACTTGATCTTATAAACCCATTTACAACCAATAGGTTTGATGCCATCAAGAGGATCCACTAATTTACACATCCCATTTTTAATGAGGGAATCATACTCCTTTTTCATCACAGCTTTCCATTCATCACAATTAGTAGTTTATTCAAAAGAACTATGTTCACAAACTGTAGAATAATTAAACTCACAGTCATGATAAATGTTACCTGAACTTGAAGTATCATCACCTTTAGAAGAACTTCCTGTTTCAAAATCATCATAATTTCTTGGAATTCTCTGAACACATGTGGATCTTCATAAAGGTTGTTGAAGTGGCAGTGATGGTTGCTCATCCCAAAGTACAGGTTCTTCAGGAACACTCTCTGGCCCAGCAGGTTCAACACAATCCTCCAAATTTTCTTCGGCAGAAACATTCTCATGAGTCAAACATGGAAAATCCACAAACTGATCTAGAATGGGAACTCTTCAGTATGTGGAACATCATTACCAAATTGAAAATAAATTAAAAAATTGGATAGAAATTTATCCAAATGAGTAAGTAGTCTATCAATAGTGGAATTATCTTTATCACATTCAAGAAAATTAACATCTATGGAAAGAAATAACTTCCTATTTTCTTCACCATATAACCTGTAAGCTTTTGAAGTATTAGAATATCCCAAAAATATGCATTTTCAACTTCTGGCACCCAATTTATTTCTCTGTTGCTTAGGAATTAAAGCATAACATGTAGATCCAAAAACTATGAATGTTGAATAGTAGGAAGTCTATTATACCAAAGTTCATAAGGAGTTTTGTTGTTGATAACAGAAGAAGGAAAATGATTTCTAATATAAGCTGAACAAAGAATTTCTTCTCCCCAAAACATCAACTTCACATTTTTAAAAAACATCATGGATCTAACCATATTAAGTAGTGTCTTATTCATATGTTTTGAAACACCATTTTGTTATGGATTATAAGGTATTGTAGTATGATGTTTGATGCCATTTCCATTAAAAGATTGTTCAAAAGCATTAGAAGTATATTTACCACCATTATCAGTTCTGGTAATGCCAATATTCAGTTGAGTTTCATTTTTTATCATCAAATGAAAAGTTTTAAAATTTTCAAAAACTTGTAATTTTTGTTTTAACAAAGAAACCCAACACATTCTTGAATAATCATCAATAAATGTCAGCATATATTTATTACCATTGGCAGTTTCAACATGCATAGGTACACAAAAATCTGAATGTATGAGACCTCATTTTCTTGAAGCTCTAGAAGAAAATTTATGAAAAGGTTGCTTACTATGTTTTCCCAAAATACAAGAATCACATAGTGTAAGCTTTCTTAGAATTGTAGGCAAACCTTTTATACCTTGTTGTCTCATAATTTTGATATTATCATAGTTAACATGACTAGAACAAGCATGCCATAATAAAATGGAAGATAGAGTATCACTTTGTCATGTTAAAAGAGAAAAATTATCACGAGCATTTATTACAATAGATGATGTGTCATTCAGTTTTGAAAGCATACCTTCTTCAACACCAGTCATAATGACTACATGATCATATTCTCTACATATCTCAATAATGCCATCAAAGATATGTATGTAATGCCCTTGCTACCAGATATGTATAAGAGACATTAGGTTTCTCTGAAATTGTGGAATATAAAGAACATCATGTATAGCATAATCTACAAGTTTTGGTGTCTTCAAATGAATAGATCCAATCCCTAAAGGCTTATTTTGAGATTTGACAGCAAAGTAAACTATGCCATCAACTTGGTCACTAAATGTTTCAAATAAATATCTTCTAAAATTCATATGACATGTAGCTCCTGAATCCAAAATCCAACTGTCTTGCCATGAAGAAAATGCAGTACTAAAAACATCATTAATGTTGAAATTGCAATGAGCAACAATATAGTGGATAGTTTCAGATGATTTTTCTTTATCTAGTGGTGGTTGTTCTTTCTTTTCATTAAATTGTTCTCTCCTTTCACTAACCTTTTCCCAAGGAGTTTTGTAATTAATGGAAGTATGGCCTACTCTTCCACATCTATAACATTTGACATTTTGTTTATTATTTTGAAAATTATGTTGTTGTTTGTCACCTTGTTGCCTATCACCTTGATTATTATTTCCCCCCTGCCTCTAAAATTCTTCTACCATGCCTCTAGTACTTTTACCACCTCTATAAGATTCACCATGAGACTTTTGGTATTTTTGTGCAAGGCACAAAGTTTCTACATTAGAATTGGGTGGAGGCTCTTTTTTCCCAAAAGGCCTTTTCTCTTTCAACAATTTTACTCACTAATTTTTCAAATGTAATATCTTTTAATTGTCCACTAGCTTGGAGAGATTCCAAGTAGTGTGAATAGATAGGGTGGAGAACTTTAATAAAGAAGTAAGTTTCAAATCTACTTCAACACCAGTGGATTTTATGTCATGAAAAATAACTTTTATTTCAGAGACCATCTTCAAAGGATCATTATCTTTCATCTCCAAATTAAACAATCTCAATAACAACTGAATAATTTCAAGTTTTGAATGAGAATCATAAAGTTCCTTCAACTTCTGTAATGCTTCAAATGTTGTATCACAATAAATAAAATATCTTCTTACCTCCCCTGCCATTGATGCAGTAATTAAAGCATATGCCTTCTTGTGTTTTGTCTCACAAATTGCATGTTGTTTTTCGTCACTAGGTGGCTCAGGTGAAATTTCTTTGTCATCTCTATCTTTCTTTCCTTGGTAGAATCCTTCCCACAAATTGTTAAAATAAGTGCACTTTTGATCTTCTGAAACCATTATTTATAGTTCTCTTTTCCATTAAGCACAAACCCTACTATTGATATCAATTAAGTAATGATTATTTGCAGCCAAAAATACTCTTCAAACAAATCCTTTTCAAACTTTCAAACATGAGTTATGTGCAATAATCTTTTAAAAAAACAACATAAGTCCCTTTCTCCTTTTATTTTAAATAAAAACTAAGTAGTCTCCATTGTGCAAATCCACCATGGATAATCTCCCATGTGTCGATCCATCTTAGGACCATCCAATGACTAAATATATACCACATACCCAAAATATCATGAAGCCTCCCACACATGGTCTAAATGCTTTCTAAGTAACTCAAAATCTAACAATTAAAGAGTAATACTTGGCTATTGTAAAGGGAGTTTTTAAACACCATTATAGAAATATTATTATATTTAATAGTTAAATCTTATATTCTAAATGTTCTATGAATTGGCCCTTTTTCAATGAATTTAAATAACAATAAGAGAAACCAACATTTTTGTCCAAAACTTCCCAAGAATCATTTTGAATTTAATGGAAATGCAAATATTAGATATGAACATTACACAATTTTCTTGAAGAATGGTATTTGAGAACATAAGATATTTAGAGTTAAGGCTTCTATGAGTAGAGCAATTTTTATATGTTATTTTCAGATCCATTAGATTGAAGTTTTTTTGGAGATGTTTCAAGCCAGCAAGTATGGCTCATCATGTGGACACTAGTAAGAAATCTGATAAAGCATTGAAAGATAAATAGGTGAGAGATGCAAAATGAAGAATTGGAAAAGAAATGTTAGATAAACATTATATGGTTAAAAATATGAATAATAAAAAATTAATTAATATCAATAAATAAATGGTTATATTAATTAATATAAAAGTTATATACTCAAATATATAATTATAAAAATATAAGTATAATGTTAATATAAGAATATGAATAATAAATAGAAATAATATCATTAGTCAAAAATAAAAATAAAAATGTTGAAATGATTGAATAAGGAAAACAATAAAGAAGTTGATCAATTATCTCTCTCTCTCTCTCTCGATATATATATATATATATATATATATATATATATATATATATATATATATATATATATATATATATATATATATATATATATATATATATATATATATATATATATATAGATATATATATCTCTCTCTCTATATATATCTATATATATATATATATATATATATATATAGATATAGATATATATATATCTCTCTCTCTCTCTCTCTCTCTCTCTCTCTATATATATATATATATATATATATATATATATATATATATATATATATATATATATATATATATATATATATATATATATATATATATATATATATATATATATATATAAAATAAAACATAAGAATAAGAAAATCTTAACAAGATTGGAAGCCCCGGATATCCTCCTCATCCAGGAGACCAAAATGGAGGATATAGCTTTCCTTCAAGCAAGTAAAAAATTTTGGAATAAAAGCGGAGTGCAAACTATCTCTGCTCGTGGAGCCTCGGGAGGGCTTGGCTCCCTTTGGAATGCCAACAAGTTCTCAATAATCTATGATACTTTGAACACCCACTGGATCTTCTTAAAGATGCAGCATCTTGATTCCAAAGAGATCATATGTCTTTTCAATGTGTATGTCCCTAACAATTTCGGGGAGAAGAAGATTTGCTGGGACTCCATAAAAAATCTCGCAGATCTAGAGAACCTGGAAAACATCATCATCGCTGGATATCTCAACCTCACCCTTCTTTTGTCAGAAAAAAGAGGAGGTTGCATAGTAAGGGATTCGACAAGGGAATGGACCAAAGGATCTCAAGTAGTATTGGGACCTGCTAGACATCAAGCCTTCTTCCGGTAAATACACTTGGTCAAATAAAAGAGTCAGTCCTGGTCATATAGCTGCAAGACTAGATAGATTTCTTGTTCAAAGTTCCTTTCTTCTTCTCAGTCTAGAGGCTAGAATGCACATCCTCCACAGCAGTGTTGCGGATCACAAGCCCATTAGGCTTGAGCTGCTGGCTCTCCAGGCTCTCCAGGATCTGGGCCCTATTCCTTTCAGATTCTGTCCTCTATGGATCAAAGAGGCAGATTTCATGCAAAAGGTTAGGGATTGCTAGAAGGAGCCAGTCAAGGGTTCCCCCTTTTTTGTTTGGGAAGAAAAACTCAGAAGAATAAAAGTGATGTTGAAACGTTGGGCCAAGTCTTTTCCCAACCCTACAACTGAAAGAAAAAAAAATTCAAAGTTCCTTAGAACTGCATCATCTTCAACTAGAAGAAACTGAAATCACAAAAGAAGGCCTAGACAAGGAGATGTAGCTTCAGTAGAAATTTCACAAGGTTTGCTTAGCTGAGGAAGAATACTGGAGGCTTAAATCCAGGAGCCTTTGGCTCAAAGTAGGGGAAAGAAACTCCTCCTTATTTCATAAGCAAGACCAAGCCAGGAAATGCTCTAACTCCATCTCTAAAATTAAAGAAGAGAAATACATCCTAAAGGATATAGCCAACATCAAAAAGGTAGCTTCCATCCATTTTAAGAATCTGTATAGTGAGGGAATGGAGGTTGGACATAGTTCTAAACTCCTGGATGTAGTTCCCCACCTGATCACTGCTAGGATGAACCATCTGTTAGAAGCTAAAGTCAACAAAAATGAAGTAAAGGATGCCCTCTTTGATATGGACCCTGACAAAGCTCCGGGACCAGACAGATTCATAGCCAGATTCCTTCAGTCCTGTTGGAAAATTGTGGAGAAGGAATTCCTTAAAATGATCATAAAATCCTAAGATTGCTAGAAAATTGGAGGCTGCACAAATTCAACATTCCTCGCCCTTATCCCCAAGGAAAAAGGAGCAAAATCCTTCAACAGATTCCGCTCGATCTCCTTGTGCAATATTGGATACAAAGTGATAACCAAAGTAATAGCGAACAGATTTAGGAACATCCTCCCCAAAATCATCCCAGAGAACTAAGGAGGATTCATTCATGGCAGATAGATCATGGATAATTTCATTTTGGTTCAAGAGGCGATCCACTCTAGCATGCATCGAAAAGAAAAAGGTATGGTGGTCAAGCTCGACCTAGCAAAAGCTTTTGATTTAGTTAGACATAGTTTTTTGCTGGACGTTCTACACAAGATGGGATTTGGATTAAGCTTTATAAACTGGATTCGGGCTTGTATATCGGAGTCCTGGATTGCTCCCCTGGTAAATGGTAGGGCTACAAATTTCTTCAAAGCCTCTAGAGGGTTGAGGCAGGGGTGCGCCCTCTCACCCCTCCTCTTTGTGTTGTAGGCTTCTATCCTCAGCTTTTATCTCGACAAGAAGCAACAAGACCAAGAGATAGCCGGGCTAAGCATAGCAAGAGGGGTAAAAAGCATGAATCATGCCATCTTTGCTAATGACACCTTGTTGCTGGGGGCTGCAACTCCGCTCTCAGCTGCCAGATTTAAAGAAGTGTTGGATGAATTCTGTGAAGTCTCGGGGAACAAATTAAACAATGGGAAATGTCATATTTATTGCTGGAATATTTCTCCATCTTCCCTAAATTCCATTGCTAGATGCCTAGGCTTTGCAACCTCTTCAAATTGGAGCTCTTTCAAATATCTTGGCCTTCCTATCTTCCTTAAGAGGGCCTTGAGCAAAGATTGTAACCCTCAGCTAGAGAAATTCAAAACTAAAAGGCAGGTATGGGGCTCCTCCTGGCTCAATATTGCAAGAAAACCAGTGCTCATCAAAGCAGTTCTCAACAGTCTTTCATTATTCCAATTTTATGTTCTCTTAGCACCTGTGGGTATTCTCAAGAAGATGAAGGACCTTATTAGGAAGTTTTTTTGGAAGGGAGGCAAGAAAAATGAAAATAAAATCCCACTTGTCAATTGGGAAATTGTTTCCAAGCCTCTACAAGAGGGAGGAATGAATTTTAAAAACCTTTGCCCTCAAAATTTAGCCATGGGAGTGAAATTGATTTGGAGAATTATAGCTCCCAATCCAGGCTAGGCACATTTAGCATTATGGAAAAAATACTTCAGAGGAAGGTGTCTTCACTGCTTAGATAAGCCCAAATCCCAATTCAGATCTCCCTCCAGCATTCTAAGTATCAAAGCAGCTCCTTTGGTGAATGAACAGGCCTATTGGATCCCTGGGAACGGTTAATCCATCAATCTATGGGAAGACCGAATTATGAGCAGGCCCCCGCTAGCTGAAACTCGCTCCTTGCATTCGCTGTACATGGATGATGGACGCACACATTAAATCGTTGTGGGATATGTCATGTTGGATTGGACATTGCTGGGCAGGCTGGAAGCAGCTCCCGATCCCTTCTACTCTCCAAAGCGACTGCGTAGAGCTCTACAATCTTCTGCACGGGTTGGATCCCATTCACGTTTGGAGAAAAGATGCCCGTGGATGGGGTCTGCAGCGCGAAGGCTACTCGGTGGCACATGGATATGTTAAATGCTTGGAAAGGCCATACATACAACTAGATCCTGCTCCCTTGAATGGGATATGGAAGTTCCCCTCCATCTCGAAAATTTATCATTTTTGTTGGTTGCTCTACCATAAAAAAAATAAAAATTAACGGATGATAAGTTGCAGAAGAGGGGATTTTTTTTCCCTTCTAGATGCATGCTATGTAAAGATAAGCCATAATCTACCCTTCACCTAATGCTGGAGTGTAGACATGCCGTCCAAATCTAGCAAGAGCTCTTAGGAGCATGGAAATCCAGCTTCACTCTCCCCTGCATTATCCCGGATTTGTTTGCTGGTTGGCTGTCTAGATACCTAGGTCCAACCCCAAAAAACAAATTAACCATAGCAGCTTGGACTACTCTTCCCAAAATTATCAGTTGGTAGATTTGGTTAGAGAGGAATAGAAGGATATTCAGAAACAAAGAGCAAGATTTCAGTCTCGTTGCAATCACAGTCAAATGTCATCCAAATGAATGCTTGCGAGATAGAATGGATGATTCAAGCCTATGCCAACAAGGCATCGAGTTGGGTGCTGCACTCAGTCTCCAATTCCAAAAATCGATTATCATCCCCATTCCTCCCAAAGAATGGCAAATCAGAAAAAATGAAGAAGACTTTTAGTCCTAGATTTCCAAGCAAACAATCCCCTCTCTCTTCTTTGACGGGGCAGCCAAGGGAAATCCAGGAATTGCTGGTGCGAGAGGGCTCATAATAAATATAGAAGGAACTCCTATCCACATATTTCCTTGGGGACTGGGTCACTCCTCTAGCATGCAAGCTGAAGCGTTGGCTCTTTTCCAAGGGATCAAGCTGCTCAAAGATTTGGATTCAAGGAGGTTAATGTCTTTGGTGATTTGTAGGTCATCATCAAAACAATGGTGACAAAATCTATTCCAACAGATTTGCGTCTTGCAAGGACGATCACAAGAGTCAAAGCAATGGAAAAGTACTTGAAATTGGAATTTTTCCATGTGCTGAGAATAAACAACAAAGAGGCGGATATTGAAGCAAACAAGGCAACCCAGTTACCTGCTGGGGCTATTCTCAGAGACAAAGAAACATCATGGGATCCAATTCCTTAATCCCCTATCTTCCATGTTTTACTGCATTTTATTGAAGCAATTTGTATGCATTCACAAGCTCGAGCAAATAACAGAAGTAGAGTTCATTGTAAAATGTAAGAAGAGACGAATCATAAGCGTATGCACCTTGACCCTCTTGTTGGAGAGGTGCTTAGAAATCACCTCCAATATCTGTAATATGTGTTGTGGCTTTATGCCAAGTATCTAATGCAATCCTATAACCGTTCGTGTAAAAAAAACCCATAAGAATAAAACAATTTATATTATAAAATAACAAAAATTTTAAAATTTATAGTCTTATATTTATCATTCTTATGTGTTTTGTATATTTAATTGATATATTTAGTTATTAATTTTTTTATAATGATTTGTTTATATATATATACACATTGATATATAATTAATTAATTATTTTTCTTAGAACCATTTTTATTTTTGATTTCCTTATTTTAAGGATATTAGTACTATTTATTGTTTATATTTTTATAATTATATATTTGAATATTTAGTTTTTATATAAAATAATATAATCATTTATCTTTTTATATTAATTAATTATTATTGTTATTATCATTACTATTATTTTAAACCATATAATATTTATCTAATATGTAGTTTTTTTACAATTCTTGACCTTTCATTTCTTTTAATGCTTGAACAAATTTCTTACTAGTGTCTTAATGATAAGTGTTACATAGCAATTTGTCACCGTTTGTCACCGTCCCTGTTACCCCTCGCCTGCACACTGGAGGACTCATTCCAGGACCTATGAGAAGTGACATGACCTGAAACCACTTGCATCATATTCCTCTAAGTATGAGCTTCATATGCCCTGAAGACATCTCCTGCAAAATACCCATGAAAACAGCTCTTTTTGCATTAGCGCGGGTCCATAGTTCACTGCCCGCACCAATGAGGGAAATCCTCTAAAAAGGGCACGCCGTTGGCGCTCTGTCTCAGAGTCGCACTCGCGCCAACCGAATTGAGTAAATTTTTTAACCAACAAGCTCCCAAAGGTTCTCTTCAACCCATTCACCAACTGAATCTATGTTGAGCTAGGATGGTTTGGCTTCGAATCTCCATATAAGGGAAAATGGTTTGCCTCCTTTCATGGAAGTTTCCAAGTGATAAAGCCAATCCCATGAATAATGTGGTTGATCCTATCTCTTTCTTCTCTATCTATAAAAGCTTGCCTCTATGCCTTGAGCAAGCTAGTTACAATAGTTCTAGTCCCAGCATAGTGATAGAGAGTTTGAAGCTGCAAGAGCCTTCTTTGCACCCTTAAGGCCAAATCTAAGTAAGGAGATTCTTGTCACCCAAAGAGAGAGACGCTTGTTCCTCATCCCAACAAGCTTTGCAAGACTTGTGTAGCTGACTACCTAGCCAAAGGAGGATTTAACGTCAGAACAATGGTTGCATTCTTCTTTGTTATTTATTAATAATAGATGACTATCATTATGGTTCCACCCTCATTGTCTTATGTTTGATGTTGAGTTATATCTTTTCTGACTGATATATAATTGCATCTACTAGATTTTATGCTTGTTTTCGTGTTGTTCTTTGCATGTGCAGGTGTCCAATCACGGAGATCGTGGGTATCGTGACCGGCCAAGGCAAAGGAACGAGGGCGACATCTCTTCTACGAACACTAGCGTTGGAATCCAAGTAGGTTCTCACCATCCACTTTGCATTTGCAATTAGGGACTTGCGTGATAGCATTGTGTGATTGTTGCTAGACCCGGTCTGGGCTAGTAGGGATCGTCTCTATCCGCAGAGAGGATTTACCTCCACAACAATTTGGCGACTCCACTGGGGAGTCTTGTCTCTTTGGTTTCTCGTTTGGTTGCTTAGATAGCTTTCTGGGTTGGATTTCTTGCTGTTTCTTGCTTCCTGGTTTGCCTAGATACTGTTTTCAAGCCCTGGGTTGCTTGCTTTTGTTTTTGACTTAGCAAACTCGATTAGCGCGCTTTTTAGCCTTACAGTCGTGCCAATTGGCGCAAGTTGCTCAAAAACAACCCGCGCCAATCCCATAAAAGCGCGAGTTGCAGCTTGATAGTCGCGCCAGGCTTGTCAACTTTTCTAGTTCGCTTGTCTTCAAGCCCTCTGAGCTTGGATTTGTATTTTGCCGCATCTTTTTCAATTACTGGAGTGTGTTTGACCCTTGTTTGACTGGTTTTGTGTTGGCATTATGATACAAGTGTTGTCCTTGATGGCAACTCACTAAGAAGCAGGTACAAGTGATGGCAACTTAATCAGAGGACAGATCTTAGTACAACAGGACAAGAAAGAGATATACGCATGTTCATTAAGGAAAATCAGCGTATACACGCAGGTTGGCTTCAGTAAAAGCGCGTACATGTGAAAACGTACCTTTGGTCCGTGGCGGTTAGTCCTTGGAAGTTGTGCCTATGGTTTTGGACCATGGTGTCTCGACGGGCGTGTCGATCCCTAGTTTTGAAGTTGATGGTGTTGTGTTACTATGGTTTTGGACCGTGGTATTGTGAAGGGCCTAAGGCTATATAAGGAGAAGATCATTAGGCAAAGTGAAGTAAGCAAGGTGTGAGTGTGTGCGTGTGATGAAGATCTGAGGAAGTGTGAGATCCAAATGCAGGTTATGGGTTGGTGATCTAAACCAAGGTTTCACTCATGAGGAGGATGATGAATGATGGAACAAGATCTCAAGGCTTGGAATGATTATATTCCTATGGTATGACTGTGGATAAACTAGATCTATTGACTCATGTTTATTGTTATGATCTGGGTATGTTTTGATGTCTGATATAGCTGCGGAGTTATAAGTTAGAATTTGCAGATCTGTACGCGGGTTGGTTTTGGTAAAAGAGCGTATACACGCAGGTTGGGTTCGTCGAAGTAGCGTATACAATGTGAAGTATGATATTTGAAGATGGAGTTGGACCTGGTTGTTGTTATGATTGTTGTTGACAGAGTTTCAGTGATTTAGTGTTGGGTGTTTCAGTGATTGATGATGCAGGTTGTACTACAATGGTGATTATCTTATGGATCTAGTATGAAAATGTATGAAACGTGGTCCCGAGAAGATCGTAGGCCGGCACCTACGTACTGGTAAACATATCAGCCAGTACAAGAGCCAGGGGGTTGTAGGTCCCTTCCAGTAGCAGCTGGAAAATGAGTAAAGGTTGGAGCATTCTGTAGGTAGGCACCTACGTACTAGTAAATGGATCGGCTAGTACAAGAGCTATGAGGGTTGTAGCCCTCTGCAGGTTGTAGCCTGCGTGCTGGTAAAGGACTGCACCAGTACATTGTAAAAGAAGTTTCTTATTAAAGAAGAAAGAGACGAATTGCAGCAGGTGGTTTTCACCCACATTGGGTTTCCACCTTATATCATGGTGTTCATGTGTGTGGCTTTTATGTGATGATCTGTTCTGTTATACTGCACCTGTTTACTGTTAATGTGGTTAATTATGTTCTGATTCATTTACTAAAGATAAGCTAACTGAATCATAAGATTTCTGGATATACGCTAGTTGCTTTAGACACAGTAGCGTGTACACGCGGGTTCACTTAACTGAAGTAGCGTATATGTTTCTGAGCATGAAATTTGAAAAATATTATTGATCTGATAATACTGATTCACCCCCCCTCTCAGTATTATTTCCAACATTTTGGACCTTCATCCTTCGGGTGTTTGCCTTTTTCTATCGATTTGACATTTTAGCCCTAGGGCATCTAGTGGCCTTGTGCGTCGAGCCTTCCATAGGAGTCTTGGGTTCTTTGATCGTCCGGTCGACTTTGTGATTACTTTTGCACTTGCTCAGTAGTTGTCAAAGCCTTTTGTTGGTATTCAAGTGATTTGCTCCTTTTCCGCTTGGATTTCGCTTGACTTCGTTTAGGCTTGGATTACATAGCCCATAGAGGTCTTTGTGTTTTCTTCTTGGTTTGAAGGACTGTTTTGGTGTTTTTGGGATTCCATTGTGTGCTCATTGAGCGAAATTGATCTTTTGCTCGGTGTTACTATCTCTCAAAATTTGTTTAGTGCACTTTGCCATTGAAAAGAAAATGAATAATCTCTTTTGCGTTGCATTAGTTAATTGAAATTAGAAGCTTTTCACTGATTAAGCGATTTAAAACAAAGAAAAGTTTCGTTTATTTGTCATTAGCTGCATTAGAGTGGTTCTTGATAGTTTGTGGTCATTTTGTTTGAAAAATTCTTAACTCTCTCGTAGTTAGTATTCATCAAACGAAATGATATTCTTTGGCATATAGTTTGCATTTAGGGAATTGTGAGAGATTACATACGGTAGGACCTGGAAATTGATACTTAATCAAAGATCAACCATAAAATGAACTGAATGAACTTAAAAACGCATTGGAACATAACGCTCACTGTTTAGAGGTCTAAGCTAGAGACGTGCTCCGGCGTCGTTAAACCTAGTCACTGTTGTTTCACATTACGGTTGGGTGATTCCTCCTTTTGTGACTCGATAGTGGTCTAGCACGGACTTGAGCTCCCACGTACCGTCGCGTATATAGGGGATACCCCACTAGGTTATCATCCTTTATCCACAGGAAGCCGTGTCTACCACCTTACAAGCCGTAACGCACCGAACACAGCATTCAGGAAGATTGACTGCCGTACGGGAAGTCCTTGGTTTTCATATGACCGCCAAGGTGTATATGCAGTTTTACGGATTTGTTTGGTAAACCCTTTGCCTAGTCTCTCTAGAGTAGACACTTTTTATCCTTTTCAGACTCCTTAAAAGAAAAGGCTCACTTGAGCAGTTTGTCACTTCGGGCTCACAAAACATTCGAAGGCGACTAGAGTCACCTTTTTGTCCTTTTCTTGACTCTTAAAATGTGAAAAGGTCAAGTTATGTCCTTGCGTCTTAAAATTTATTTGGCTGCGATTAACATTACCTGGTTAGATCTTGTGTGCGTTAGTTTGAGTAGGGTCCTTTATCGTTAGATTCCCTTAGGTTTTGTTTGAAGTTTGTCATCCTGGCTGAACCCTTGACTCCCATTCCAAGTGATCAAGGGTCTTCGTCTTCCTTTGCTCCTGAGGTACTGGTTGTAAGTGATACTCTTCCTGTTATCCCAAGTATCCAACCGATCAAATCTCGCGCTCCGGACGACGAAGGTTACGAAATTCATTGGAACCCCATCTGGGAGCCTGAAGAGGACGATATTCCTTTTACCCCCCCCCTGGTGTTTCGTCTCCAATGTCTACCTATCACATGGATGAGACATCTCCTAGAGTGAGTGAGACACTTGTTTTGTCGAATATCGACACTCCCATCCCAGCTACTTCTCTGCTCCCCCCATGCTACCAGTCGTTGAGGGATAGGGTAAGTGCCAGGATCCCTGCTTCGACTATGTGGGACCCCCATATCACTCCCACCACGGGATATTTTGTTTCACAAGTCCACACTACACCTATCACTTCAGTTTCGACAAATCCAACTGTTTGTGTAGCACATTCAACTCTGGTTGTTAGTGCCGTTACAACGTCTTCAGCTCTGAATATTGGTGTTGGTCCCCCTCACGGTCAAGTGAGTAGTGGCCAACCGGCACACTCACCCAAAGTTGTTCACCCTGCACAAGGTGCACCACCCTCTTCTGCTCCCGTTCCAGGAGGGGGGCCGTATGATCAGTATGGGAAAGTTGTTCAGGATCCAAACGCGCAAGGTCCATTCTATTATTACGATTCTACTGGTCAGTTTCTTTATCGTTCCGGACCCTTGCCTACTCAACCTATTGTTGAGGTCTTGGTACCATTATCTGTTGCTTGGAACGCCACCACTTTCCATGGAGGCGAAGCAATGCCTGCACAGCTTCAGGGACCGCCTAACCAAGGCCAGCCGTCTTATATGCAAACCCCCCAAGGGCAGCAATATTACGGCCAGTCTTACCCAGGACAACCTGGTGGCCCACAAGGACAACCCTATCAGGAACAACCTTCGGCCGCTGGTGGTCCATCTTTCAATTATCTGAATCAACCTTTTGGTTATCCAGGGCAACCTGGTACCCAACAAGGTTACCCGTCTGGACAACCAGGACAACCTTACACCTAACAAGGACAACCTGGTATCCAGCAAGGTTATCCCTCTGGACAAGCAGGACAAACTTATATTCAACAAGGTCAACCGGCAGTCCAACAGGGGTACCCTTCTGGGCAAGGGGGGTAGCCTTCCGTACAGCAGGGCCAACCCAGTGCCCAGCCAGCTCGTCCCTCTGGGCAAGCAGGTCAGCCTTCCGTACCGCAGGGCCAACCCACTGCCCAACCTAGTCATCCTTCTGGACAAGCTGGCCAACCTCAAGGTCAACCGGCCGTCCAGCTCGCTCAACCATCTGTTCCGCAAGGACAACCTGGTACCCAGCAAGCTCATCCTTCTGGGCAAACAGGTCCGTCCCAAACCCAACCAGGACAACCTTCCAGCCAGATGGTCCAAGCTCAACCTGTTCAAGGACATCCTTCTGGGCCCCAGACTCAAATTGGTTATCAAATGCAAGGTGGGCCACGACCCCAACCTTCTTACCAAGCACAGCCTTCTTACCAGGCTCAGTATGGAGCTCAACCGATGTATGGCTACCAGCAACCCCAGGGGCAAACTCAATTTACCCCTTATCAAAATTATCAACAAATGCAGGTCACTCCTTACTAGAATTATCAACAACAATACGTTGCACCTGCAGGTCAAGTTGCTAGTTCATGGGGTGCTGGGGGGCAGACCCAGGGTCAACTGTCTGCTTATGGATAGAATCCTTATGGACAAAATCCTTATGGACAGAACCCCTATGGGCAAAATCCCTATGGGCAGAACCCTTATGGGCTAGGCCCATCCAGACAAAGTCCATGGGGGCAACCACCACCTGGTTGGAATCCTGGTACTACCTCTCTTCCACAGCCACAAATGTCCTTTAATCCTCATTTACCTTTCTTAGCGACGTTGGAACTCCTAGATGTGTCCAAATTGACAAATGATCCCATTCTTCATAACCCATATTGGCCACCAGTTCCAACTAAGATACCCAGTGATTGCCCGAAATTCGATGGCAAAGCTGGTGAGGACCCTCAAGCCCATGTCATGACCTATCACCTTTAGTGCTCATCCAACTCATGGCTTGATGACTCCATTCGACTCCGCCTCTTCCAAAGGACTCTCACCGGCTCGGCCGCTAAGTGGTATATTCAGTTGAATTGCAGAATATTTCAAGATTTCAATTCGCTGGCTATGGCATTCCTAACTCATTTTCAGTTACCCATTCGGTATGAGACAGGGACACATCTCCTTACGTCTCTCAAACAGGACACAGCCATGCATATATCCGATCATATACATGAATGGAGATGGCGTCATCGCTTGATCAAATTTTGGATTCCTGATCAGCTCCTGACCGATTGGTTCACGACTTCCTTTGTCCTTGCAATTGCACGAGACATCGCCATGGGAGCTTGTGTAACTGAAGAGCAGGCTATCGCGCGTGCTCAGTACCTTGACTTGGTATATTCTCAGTCAGGTACTTTATATGATTATTTGCCAGATGCCCCGAGACCCGGAACATTCAAAGCTCTGCCAAAACCATTTGTTGACGGTGTTATTGGCTCTATAAACGTGTCTTCAAATAAATCATCAGCGAACCCTGGGAAGAAAAAACAGAATGCTTCTAATGGAAACACTTCTCAGGGTCAATCTAATTCTGGAAGTACCTTCGAGGTAAACGCCGTTCAGTCCACCACGGCGGATAAATCCTCGAAAGGGAAAAAGAAAGGGAAAGCCAAGAATCAATCCGAACAACCCAAACAGGACTCCCCTAAACCTCCACCCGAGGAAGGAGCCAAACATAAACCTAAGTATCCTTGTCTTATATGTGATGAGGATCACTACACTAAAGACTGCCCTAGGAGGTCCAAAGTTAGTCGATTATTGAAAGGTGCTCCTGGGACTCCTGCTATGCTTAAAGAACCTTTCCCTTCGCAGCAAACTCAAATGGTGGCAGATCCATCGCAACCCTCTTCTTCATTCGGCTCTCAAGTATTTATGGCTGGGACGATTCCCATCCATGTCAGTACTCGAGCAAAAGAATATCCGTATCATGCCGGGAAAGAGCCGGAGGTCCCCTCCAGTGATCCTCCATCCAGTTCTGGTCCACTCCACATCGAAAGACCTAGCGCTGAGACGACTATCCGACCCCCTCCAAAAGGTGTACTCCAGAAGTCTTCTTACAACCCTAATGCTCGTGCTACTTAGCACTACAGCATTGTTGAGGACTTAGCCCAGGCTCCGTCTGCTATGTCTGCTCTTGAAGTCCTCCAGAGCTGCCCCTCCCAGAGGAAGTCCTTGCTATCGGCCATCGGTGGCATAGACCCGACTGACTCGGATCTGATTTCTTTTGATCTCGAGGGCTATACGCTGAGACTGCCTCACCAAATCGCTTTCCTTATACAGGTCATCATCAATGGTAAAATGATTCATCGTACAGTCATTTATGAAGGTGCCTCAACTTGCATCATGTCTGTTGCCTGCTGGAAAGCTATTGGTTCTCCAACATTGAGCCAGTCTCCTACGACGTTAGAAGCCTTTGATGGAAGAGAGTCCTGTCCTTACGGTATCCTCCAATGCTTGCCCATCTCCTTGGAAGGAAAGATGGTAGAAGTGGAGGTCGAAGTTGTCGACGCTAATCTTACCTACAACCTCCTACTCGGACGTAGCTGGACATACACCATGCAAGTCGTGGCTTCCTCCCTTTTCCGTGTCATCTATTTCCCTCATCAGGGGAAGATTGTCACGGTAGACCAGCTCTCCTTCTTCGCCTCTTCTTCCGAAGGCAATGTGTCGTTCGTGGAGCATACCTCCAAATCATTCGAGAGTGTGGGAGCCAGACTCTTTAAGGATCCCGCCCTAATGGGTGTCTTTCCCCTTCCACCTCCGAATCTCGCCCCTATTAACATGATTTCCGTGCGTTCTGATCCGTGGGTCCTTCCTCCTGCTAATCAGATAGAATCCTGGGGCAATATGATGCCGTTGAGTCCCGCCGAGCTCAACTACGTCGAAATCATTGCTGCATCGGCTCCCCCTACCGGACCCGCTCTTCCGAGCGGTGTTCCCGATTCATATGTTCATTTCCCTTGGCTTGGAGATGATGCTACTTCGGATCCATTAAAGGAAATATTTCCTTCAGATGAAGCCATCATAGAGACCATGTCTCTTGAGGAGCCCCCTTGGTCAGATCATCACCACCATTCCTCGTTTCTCCCTGCCCATCAGGAAATGATCGCATGTCTCGAACGGTTTGCTTCGTGTATCCCATCCCCGCCCCTTCAAACACCTATTCAAATTTACCAAGTATCTTCTGAGGGAAATATGGGAAACATTACACAAACCCAACCCATCGACATCTCTGTAAAATCAGGGATCGTCGAGCATATTTACATTGGAGTCACTTGCACTCCAGAGGAAGTTCAACTCTACACTGACCTATTTCGCGAATTTCGTGATGTCTTTGCTTGGTCCTACGAAGAGATGCCCGGCATCGACCCTAGTATAGTGGTGCACGAGATACCTACGTATCTAGGTGCTAAGCCTATTCGTCAGTGCCTACGCCCTATGCACCCCCGAAAGGCCGCAGCCATCAAAGCAGAAGTCGAAAAGCTTCTCAAGGCTGGTTTCATTTACCCCATTCCACTGACGGATTGGGTTTCTAATATAGTCCCTGTGAACAAAAAGCAGGGCACCATTCGAGTCTGTGTTGATTACCGTGATATCAATCGCGCCTGTCCTAAGGATAACTTCCCTACACCCTTCATCGATCAGCTTATTGATGAGTGTGCAGGAAGCGAAATTTACTCGTTTATGGACGGTTTTTCTGGATATAACCAGATCAATATTGCGCCCGCTGATCAACATAAGACGGCTTTTATATGTCCTTGGGGCACTTTTTCCTATAAGAATCTCCCTTTCGGTTTAAAGAATGTCGGAACTACCTTCCAACGTGCAATGTCCTATGCCTTTCATGACATTCGTCACATTGTACAACCGTACCTGGATGATCTTCCAACTCATTCAGTCAAGCGTCAGGACCATCCTTCCCATCTTCGCGAAATTTTTCTCCGCTGTCGACACTACCGTATTAGGCTCAATCCTCATAAATATGTCTTCTGCATTGAATTAGGCCGACTACTCGGGTTTATCGTCTCCCGAGAAGGCATCCGTCTAGATCCCCTCAAAGTCGAGGCCATTCTGAATCTTCCTCCCCTTGCTTCTTTGCAGCAGTAGCAGAGCTTGCAAGGCAAAGAAAATTTCCTCAGACGATTCGTTCCAAATTATGCCGAGGTGGCTAAGGGTTTTACACGATTATTGAAGCGAGACACACCCTTTCATTGGGATGCTACCGCTCAGGAGTCTTTCGAGCGTCTCAAGGGTCTCCTTGTTTCCGCTCCATTATTGAGACCTCCGAATTACCATCGTGATTATACTTTGTATCTGGCCGCCGCCGATACCACTATCGGCATGGTTCTTGTGCAAGACGATGATGACGGCAATGAGCACGTTATCTATTACCTCAGCCGCAACCTCCTGGATACGGAAACTCGCTACGCTTACGTCGAGAAGTTGGCATTGGCCGCTGTGTGTGCCATCCAACGTTTCCGGCATTATATCCTGTTGCGCACCACGACCGTGATTTCTGACTGCAACCCGATGACGTACATTTTGTCACGTCAGTTGCTGGGGGGCAAATACTCAAAATGGATCGTAATCCTCCAAGAGTTTGACTTGGAATTTACTGCTGCCAAGTCTAAGAAGTCTCTGGTCTTTGCTGAATTACTCTGTTCTTTGCCATCTCCTTCTGCACCCTCTCTTTCAGAGGATCATATCCCGGACGAAACTCTTTTTCTGATCAACACCCTCGATCCCTGGTACGGGGATATTATCGTTTATTTACAAATGTCCTCTTTCCGCCCCCCTGTATCCAAAGATGCTTGGCGGCGGATCTGCCATCAATCTCAACCCTATCGTATCATAGAGGACACCCTGTACCGCCTCGGCGTTGACTCCGTTCTCCATCGATGTCTTACCCTCGAGGAAGCTGAGAGAGTCCTGAATGACTGCCACTCTGGCACGTGTGGTGGCCACATGTCCGAATATGCCACAGCTCAAAAAATCCTTCGTGTTGGTTACTTCTGGCCCTCCATTTTTAAGGATTGCATTCTTGTTGTCCGCTCATGTCATGCATGCCAGATATACCAGCGGAAGATGCGTGCGCCACCGGCCCCGCTGCACCCTGTAGTGACCGTAGGCCCTTTTGCAAAATGGGGCATTGATTATACAACCTGTAAGCCTCGCTCGGCCAGGGGGCATGGGTTTATTATCGTTGCCGTCGATTACTTTACAAAATGGGCCGAGGCGATGCCCACATTAACTGAAGACGGTCATACAGCGGCGCAGTTTTTGTTCAATCATGTTATTACGCGGTTCGGAGTTCCACAGGCCATCGTCACAGATCACGGAAAGCATTTCCGTAATCACATGATGACCGAGCTGACAACCCAACTAGGCTTACGGCATGATAGTTCAACCCCATACTATCCTCAGTCTAACGGCCAGGTTGAAGCCGTTAACAAGATTTTGGTTACGATGCTTCAACGTACTATCGACATGCATAAGTCTAATTGGCATCTGATGTTGTTTCCCGCCTTGTGGGCCTACCTAACCTCTGTGAAGGATGCCACCGGTTTCACTCCATTTCAACTAGTTTATGGACTGAAGGATACCCTTCCTATAGAATGTGAAATTCCTTCATTGAAAATAGCCATCGAGTTTCTTCCCAACACTACTCCAGTAGAGGAACGGCTTCTTTATCTAGAACGGTTAGACGAGACCCATTGCTTAGCCTCTCTAGCCATCGAAGCTCAAAAGAAGAGAGTCAAAACTCATTTTGACCATACCATTCATCCTCGTTCCTTTGTTGAGGGAGACCTCGTCCTGCTATACGACCAAGCAAATGACAAGCTGGGGGTAGGCAAACTCGAGCCCATGTGGCTAGGCCCTTACATTGTAAAGAGAGTATTGCAAAAAGGGGCGTACGAGCTAGTTGACTATGAAGGTAATCCTCCTTATAAGCCCCACAATGGGCTGTACTTGAAAAAGTACTATGCATGATTCATGCGCTTCGATTTGTACATGTGTATGTGTGTGTGTGAGTTTTCATGTTTTCGGTTTGGTGTGGAAGTGTGATTGCCCCTTATTGTGTCCTTTTGCTTCTTGTGTAGATGTCGGGTGTACCTTACATTGGTTTCACTGATGGTGCTTGCCACAGCACTCGTAATTTGTCCTCTGCGGCGTGGGTGATCTACGATCCTCACGGTGAGTTGATAAATCTTCAAGGTGTCTGTTTAGGCTGTACTACAAACAATGTTGCTGAATATAGCGCTGTTATTGAATTATTAGCCGAGGCAATTAATCTCGGTATTCGTACATTGCTTGTTAACATAGACTCTCAACTTGTCGTCCATCAGCTCAATGGGCGATATTCCATCAGAGACCGTCACATTTTAAGGTTGTACTTACGTGTTAAATTGTTAGAAAGGAATTTTGACTTTATCACATATCAACATATTCCACAACGATTAAACACATTATCTGATGCATTGGCCAATCATGTATTAGATAGACATTTGCGTAATTTATAATCAAAACATCATACAAGCTAGCACATAAAAGCACAATAATAAACCATATGCATATGTATATATATATGTGTGTCATAATGTTTGCACCGCGTGCGTTACAAAACCCAAAAAATAGTACATGTTCATCCTGATACATCCTCGGACAACATGTCCCTCAAAAAATATGCATGAAAGAAGCCTAGGAGTCTATTCGTGGTGGTGCTCATGATAGCACGTCACCGCGCGCACCAAGTGTCTCAACAGACGATGGATGCGGGTCGGCACCCCCACTGTGTGCCTCTGGTATGCAAAGGGCACGTCCACCAATCTAGCGTAGCCTGGAATCCCTTGGGTAAGTCCCTCGAGATTCTGCACCAGATCTTCCCCCACGGCACCCCTTGCCTAAGGATCAGTTGTAGGTTGATCCCTCCGTGCTATGGGAGACAAGCCGGCTGGTCGCTCTGGGCCCACATCTGCATATACATACAACTGTCATCAAAACATGCATGTATTGACAAAAAAATGAAAATACATAAAACATCAAAAAGAGAAGATCATACCTAACTCCTCTTCCCATTCCTCTCCCTCTGGCAGTGGGAGGTCTGGGTCCCCCATGAAGTTGGTTCCCGTGTATGGCCAATCCTCTACCACGATCAGCTGACGACGAAGCCATATGAAGAACTCGGGCCGCCAAGACATCTGCTGGCCCCCTCCTCCTCTGGGCATCAATGCTGCCCAGCAAGCCATCCTAGGCTCTCGCGGCAATGGGTCTGCCACTATAGATCCGTGGTACTGGAAGAGGGGTAATCGTTCCAAGAAGAACGACACCACAATCGAACCATACCCGAACTGTTTCACTCCCCCGCGCTTACACTTTGTAAGCTGCCTTTTGATATTTGTAGTCACCGCTGTAGCCCAGTCAAAAATGGTAGGGCTGAGGCATTTTGTCGCTAGTAACAGATGATTCTTGCTCGCCTCATGGGGCACCTGTACCCCAACTGCACGCATGATAGTGAACAGTATCACCCTAAGAACCAAGTCATGGATGGTGGCGATATCCACCTTGGCACTGTTTTTCCCAAATTGTGCCTCTGGACACACACGAGCCTTCACTTCACCTATCTTCTCTCCGGAAGGCCTGCTTCCGGTCAAAATGGGGCTCGCCCCTCTCCGTGACAGCCCAGTAATGAAGTACACATCAGATACATCTAGCTCTAAGGTCTGATCCCGTAAGCAAAATACTTGGTCATCAACATCCCAAGCATCCACTATGAACTGTAATAGCTCCGGTTGAGCTCGCAGATAAGAGGTGAGGAAGAACTTTTTGAGACCACAGTCTCTCAAAGCATTCATACATCCCTCATCCGCTATGGCCAAGGCATCTACGGCATCATGCTCCCATTCTTTCCATTCCACCACCATTTTTGCTTGTTTCCTGCACCCACAAGGATGAATAAATCATTAATGAAACCCTGGTAGGCTTACAAACCGGAAAAATTTCAAAAATGATGGGAAAATTCAAGTAAAAAGTTAGGTCGCGCAGTTGGCACGACTGTTTCTAAAACAGTCGCACCAACGGCGCAGCACCTTTGGGCAAATCACCCCATTGGCGCGGACCCGTGTCGGATACCCGCGCCAATGGGGCGCAACCCTAAATTTTAAAATCCTCCTTGCGGAGGCTCAATCAGGGAACAAAATGCATAAAAAAAGTGTGAAAATGGGGCTAAGGGAAGTGCCTCTTACCTGGAATTGGCGGAATCTCAAATGGTTGCACAGATTGGCAGTAATCACTGCTCGAAGTTCGCTCCCCAAATGGACCACTACTACTATGCAAGAGGTAAAAAGTAAAAGTAATTCTATTTTTTACATTTTCACCATATTTATAGACTTTTTGACTTATAATTATGTTTAAAGAGTTGTTTTTTGAATATTTTAATATATGTTTGGTCGAAAATGGATTTTACGCTTGCTTTTGGTGCTATGACAGGTCCTTTTTGCAACTTCGATGGTGAAACGAGTTGTATTTTATACTTTTTCGGACTCGGTAAATACACGAAAAAGTCACTGTGGAGTCATCTTTCAGCTCTTTTCTGACTCGCTAAAAATGAAAAGATTGTCGGGTTATCCCTCCGGACTCGTTAAACTTAAATAAGAGGCGGTCGTCTTTAAACCCTTTTCCGACTGTGTAAAAAACGAAAAGATTGTCGGACCCTTGTCGTTTCAGGTTCGTTAATGGTTACGAAACGACGTGATGTTGATTGCTTTTTTACCTTTTCAGATCGATATCACTACTCATGAAAAGTACTCCTCGATCGTAATGGTCGGGCGGTTCTTTCGAGCATTGTTTTATACTCTTCCGGGCTCGGGAGACACAACTTTATGAAAAAGGACCCCCCTGGAGTTCGCTTTTCTGTTGTCTTTTCAGACTCTCTAAATAGGAAAAGACGCCGAGTTCTTCCTTTTTCAGACTCGTTAAAACTTAATGATATCGGATTCCGTCGTAATGACACTCACAAGCATATACTATCCCCGTCAAGCTTGCTAAAAATAACTGGGGTACTCGCCAGAAATGGTGGGGAAAATGGACCCATAATTATTGTCCTGTCGGCAGTATGTCGCTCTTGAACATGGCACTAGTCTGCATTCGTGTCTGGGTGGGAGCATCTCATCTTGTTTTACACTAGCCTCCGTGGGTTTGGGTGATCCTATTTGACCTCTCATCTGCTCATTGCCTTGTCACCATGACCTCTGCTCATTTGATGTCAAAATACTGCCAAGTCCACTATCGTGCCGCCGATATGTTCAAGAGAAGTTGACCTCTGCAGAATTACAACCTCCCCCTGATACCTCACATAATTCTGAATCACCACAACATCTTTCCTCTGTCTCGTGTCAATGATGTGGGAAACACTATGGCCCACCTTTGATCAAGGTCACTTCCTGTCGACTTCAGCTCATTATCCAGGAAGCTGATCTAGAGACTCCCTTCGGTGCCTTGGAGCCTGCATGCCTCAATGGCAGGTTATTCATGTTCGATGAGAGGTTTTCATCATTGGCCTCCGATCGAATGATTCTACGGGTGTTCGACGCCAGCTCATTAATTCACACGCCGTAGATTGTATCTGTAGTTCCTTGAGGGCCATTGTCATTATTGGTGGTACCTCTCACGTCTGTTAATAGTTTTCATCATTGACTGGTAATCAGATGATGTTCATGCATGTTCGACTTCAACTCCTGTATTCACATGCTTGGACTTGTACTCTGTTCGAGTCGAGATGGAGCGCAAGACCCTGGATTTTGTTTGTTGGAATCCAGGCTGCGATTTGTGGCTTATTATGATCATTACATGACTCATTCACTAGATGGCTGTGACCATGCCTGAGTCTATTTATCGATCCTCTCTGGATGGCTGCGTCCATGCCTTGGATCAAGAGCATTATGTACTCTGCTATGGATGGCTGCACCCATACCACATTTATCATGTATTTGAGATATCAGTTGTACTTCTTCACGCAGGTTCTCCAGCGGCCATGTTTTTAGTCATGAATGTTCTTGTAAAGCATTTCACCCCTCTCTCTCTCGGGCCTCATGTTTTAGGGGGCATCTGTTACACAGCAATTTGTCACCGTTTGTCACCGTCCCTGTTACCCCTCGCCCGCACACTGGAGGACTCATTCCGGGACCTGTGAGAAGTGACATGACCTAAAACCACTTGCATCATATTCCTCTAAGTATGAGCTTCATATTCCTTGAAGACATCTCCTTCAAAATACCCATGAAAACAGCTCGTTTTGCATTAGCGCGGGTCCATAGTTCACTACCCGCGCCAATGAGGGAAATCCTCTAAAAAGGGCACGCCATTGGCGCTCTGTCTTAGAGTCGCACTCGCGCCAACCGAATTGAGTAAAGTTTTTAACCAACAAGCTCCCAAAGGTTCTCTTCAACCCATTCACCAACTGAATCTATGTTGAGCTAGGATGGTTTGGCTTCGAATCTCCATAGAAGGGAAAGTGGTTTGCCTCCTTTCATGGAAGTTTCCAAGTGATAAAGTCAATCCCATGAATAATGTGGTTGATCCTATCTCTTTCTTCTCTATCTATAAAAGCTTGCCTCTATGCCTTGAGCAAGCTAGTTACAATAGTTCTAGTCCAGCATAGTGATAGAGAGTTTGAAGCTGCAAGAGCCTTCTTTGCACCGATAAGGCCAAATCTAAGTAAGGAGATTCTTGTCACCCAAAGAGAGAGAGGCTTGTTCCTCATCCCAACAAGCTTTGCAAGACTTGTGTAGCTGACTACACAGCCAAAGGAGGATTTGATGTCAGAACAATGGTTGTATTCTTCTTTGTTATTTATTAATAATAGATGACTATCATTATGGTTCCACCCTCATTGTCTTATGTTTGATGTTGAGTTATATCTTTTCTGACTGATATATAATTGCATCTACTAGATTTTATGCTTGTTTTCGTGTTGTTCTTTGCATGTGCAGGTGTCCAATCATGGAGATTGTGGGGATCGTGACCGGCCAAGGCAAAGGAACGAGGGCGACATCTCTTCTACGAACACTAGCGTTGGAATCCAAGTAGGTTCTCACCATCCACTTTGTATTTGCAATTAGGGACTTGCGTGATAGCATTGTGTGATTGTTGCTAGACCCGGTCTGGGCTAGTAGGGATCGTCTCTGTCCGTAGAGAGGATTTACCTCCACAACAATAAGCCACACTTATTGGCTCGAAACATCGACAAAAAAAAAATCAATATAATATATTAGCAAATAACAAATCAAAAGATCAAATCTATGTTTAAATAAAAATAACTATTTTATAAAATATAAAATTACAACTTCGATAAAGATTGTCAGATCACATTTTAATAATAATTACATATCAAGCAAAGTTAAAAATATGAAATGCTTATCTTACTTGACTATGTATATTATATGAACCATTGAATGGATGACGAAGCGATTTCCTGGTGATTCACATAGCAAAAGCTATGGTTTGTATCGAATGGCTACTAGAGGAGGAGGTAGTGGGGCTCCCTCCTATAGGAATGTGGTCACGGATAGAGGTAAAGTGATATAGATGGCTTTGGGAGCACATGGACATGCAGATGGTAGGTTAGAAAAAATCCAAGGCTCAACAGAGGCAAGCGAGAAAGGACAAAGAATGAATGAAGACAAGAGCCCAACATGAAATACAACTGACCCACAATAACAACAGAAGTCAATGAGATCTACAAGACCATGTAAGCCAAAAACGATGGTGATCCTAAAGGCATTAATGATTGATCCTGAAGCCCAAGCCTTCAAAGAACGAATGAGATCATATGCGATCATATGTAAATTCATGGGGCTTTGGCCAACAAAAAAAGCCTTGTGTGATTGCATCAAACATCACTGGAAACCAAGGGGAAAAACAGAACTGCACTTAGGGTCAAAAGGCATAGTGGTATTTGCTAATATGGAAGACAAAGACTGGATCTTTGACGGTGGCCCATAATTCTTTGCATCAGTTGGCCTGTATATGCGACCGTGGATGGACAACTTTACCCCTGGAAAGGAAACCTTCACATGCATCCTGGTCTAGGTCAGGTTGTACTCCCTTCCCCTGGACAATTGGCTTCCTACAACATTTAATTTGATAGGAGATTCTTCGGGTAAATTCATTAAAATTTCAGAAGCGACGCTACAAGGAAGGTTCCCAACATATGCCAAAATCTGTGTAGAAATGGATGTCTTTGGAGCCCTGCTGGAAGTAGTCAAGCTAGAGTTCAAGGATGAATTTTGGCTACAACTAGTGGACTACGAAAAAATCCCTTCAGGTGTCATAGATTCCATGAGCATGGCAACCTGATAAGGGAATTCCCACTAAGAAAAGTGGAAGAAAATACCAAAAAGACAGATCGAAAAGATGTAGAGGGTTTTATCAGACTTAAGCCAAGGGGAAGACATAATAGAAGATGAAAAAAAATTAATCAGGGAAAGAGAACTTAGACAATTGGCTTTGAAATTATGGCTAAAGAAAACCCGGACGAGCAAGGGAGGGAAGATGAAGAAACAAAGAACAAAGAAGAGAATAGAGAGGAGGAAATGGGGTTGTAGACTGAGGGCTATAAGCAACAAGGGGATATCTCATATCTATCAAAATATTTTGAGAGAGACGTAGAGATGACCCCCAGTGAGGTAGGAACAAAGGATCCGAAATTGCAAGAGTTAATTGAGAGTGAAGGAATCGACCTCCAGGATTTGGTGAAACAGGCAAAGAAACAAGGCATAAAAGAAATCAATGAGGATCAAATAAACATAAACCATTATTTATAATTGATGAGAGAAGATACGATATTAAGAGGGAAAAAAAGACCACATCCATAAAAAGAAAGAGGCTCTGCAAAAGGGTCTCAGCTAAGAGTTAAAGCAATGGATTCTCATACAGTGTTGGCATTGAAGCAAAGCCAAAAGAAATGAGGAAGAAAGTTAAACAATGTCACCCTAAAGGAGTTGGGAGCTATGTTAATTAATTCAGGTAAGATGAGAGCTCTAGGCTTGCCCTCCTCCACCCATATTTGAATCATGAAAGTTTTATCTTGGAATATAAGAGGCATTAGTAGCCTTAGAAAACAAAGGTTGTTAAAAAAAATTCAAATGGAACAACCTAATATTCTTTTTATTCAGGAATCGAAATGTTCAGTAGGAAAAATAAATGAATCATAACACATATTTCATTGAATTTGGAAGTAGTGAGTGGATCTAGAATTTAGAACTTTAACTAGATTACGTTTTTTCAAAATGAAGAATTAGAAAATCACTTCACTAATTTTAATGTAGAAATTCACATTTTTTTGTGAAAAAATTATCATGATAAACTATATAAAAAAATATTATATAAACTTGCAAAAGCAAATATTTCACATCTTAATCTTGGATTCCTTACATTATCTCTTTTAATATTTTTATGGTTTGTATGAAAAGCTAAGTTTCTTAAGGTTATTTTATGAAAAAAAATGGTGTATGTTACTATCATTAACCCATTTATTTATAATCTGATATAGTAAATATCATAAATGTGTTAAGTTACAATTATTACTAAGACAAGGTTGGCACTATTTAAAAAGTGTATCACCTTTGCAACACTAGTAATATGGTTGAAGATGAAAAAACTCTCTTAGATCATCCAGTTTATACTTATATTGGATTTAAATTTCAAAATATTTGTGACGCTACCAACCTTTCTTATCTTTTAACTAAACAAAATTATGATGATCTTGAAAAAATTCTTTTAATGCTTTTTGAGCATAGCAATAAAATTCTAAAGAATTTTGAGTGATATATTTTTGGCTTCTTATATACCATATTTGGTCTTAGTGGATGATAATCATCATTATCACCATCATCATTACATACTATTGTAGGACGTTTGCACCATTTTAGATTTGACATGAGAAAATATTCTTTTACGATCAAATTAAATGTTGAATGAGAGTAGTAGCATAATTTATGTTATGAAACCAGCTCACAAAAAGATAGAAAAGATAGATCAACGCCTTAGAATTCAACCTCTTTGAGGGGGCAACCTCCTTTACATTACACAAATGAACAATTCTTGGATGATTCAAATGACAAAACCCCCTTTCTATATATAGGAGTCTAAGGGGTTACAATATAGCCAAGCCGACCTAACAATAATAATATAAAGGCAAAAAAATAACAATAGAGGGATTCTATGGGGCACAGTAATAACAATATGGGGACAATAGGGGCACAACAATATTGATAAGGGATACAACTACAATATTAATGGGGGAATCACTAGTATTATAGGGGCCTAACATGCCCCTCTCCTTCAAAAAAGTGTTGTCCTCAACACTTGAGTAGTTCTGGATGCTTCTGTATAAAATTCTCATCCTCCCATGTGGGATCTTCAGCAGATAAGTTCTTCCACTTGATGAGATACTCTGAAATGGATCGATTTCGTAGTTGTGGAGTTCTTGTTTCTATGACTGCTTTTGGTTCCAATATAATTTTTCCTTCCTCGTCAAGTTCTGGAAATATTGTTTGAACTGGGAGCTTGTCGCCTATAACCTTCTTTAAAGATGAAACATGGAAATTGAGTGCACTTGAGAAGATGCAGGAAGCTCCAATTTGTATGCCATAGTACCAATCTTTTGCAACACTTTGTACGGACCATAATACTTTGGTGACAATTTTTTATCCTTCTTAGCTTGCTTGAGGGACATTTGTTTATATGGTTGTAGTCATCAGAATACCCAATCACCTACATCAAAACTTCTTTCATTGTGATGTTGATCTGCCTGTTGTTTCATTCTATTCTGTGCCAACACGAGGTTATCCTTTAAGAGTTGGAGAACTTGTTGTTGATGCTCGATGTGATGTTCCACTGCTTAAACCTTAGAATTCTCTCTTAAATATGATGTGATGGATGGTGGTTGATATCCATAAAGTGCCATAAATGGGGTCATTTTTGTTGTAGTATGGAAGGAAGTGTTATACCACCATTCAACCAGAGGCAACCATTTGACCCATTGTGTCTGTTTATCAGATACAAAGCAAAGAAGATATGCTTCCAAACATTTGTTTACTATCTCCTTTTGCCCATCAGATTGAGGATGATAAGATGAGCTATAAGCTAACTGAGTACCGAGACAAGAAAATAATTTTGTCCAAAAATTTCCTATAAAAATGGGATCTCTGTCACTTACAATAATCTTTGGGTTTCCATGTAGCTTTTGAATTGTTTCCATAAATGCGATAGAAACTGTACTGGCTTTAAATCGATGTGATAATGCACAAAAGTGTGCATACTTGGTAAGTCTGTCAGCTACCACCATGATGACACTCTTTCCCTCAGACTTGGGTAAACCTGTGATAAAATCCATTGAAACCTCCTCCCAATGTTAGCTTGGAATGGATAAAGGTTGTAATAGACCTGGTGTCTTAATTGTTTCAGCTTTATTTTGTTCGCATACCAAACATTCCGCCACAAAAGTTTGAATATCCGATTTAAGGTCATCCCAAAAAAATTCCTTCTTAACCCTATGGTAAGTTTTTAAAAATCCTGAGTGCCCTCCTAAGGGAGAAGCGTGCAATTCTAGAAGAATCTTTTGTTTGAGTTGGGAATCCTTACAAAGGTATAAGAGATCTTTGTACCATAACGAATCATTTTTCCAGCTAAATGTATCAGATGTACTGGAATCTTGTTGTAACTTTCGAATAAGTTCCCACACTTCTTCGTCATTCTTCGATTCCTCCCTTGCTTCGTTTATCCAATCTGGTTGGATAATAGAAATGGCGCACAACAATGCTTCCACATCCTCATCCTTTCTTGAGAGTACATCTACCACAACATTTTGCTTCCCTTTTTTGTATATGATTTTAAAGTCATAACCCAACATCTTTGTGACCCATTTTTGTTGTTCTTCAGAGGATAATCTTTGTTCTAAAAAGTATTTAAGGCTATCATGATCCGTTTTTACCTTGAAGTGTCTTCCTATTAGGTAGGGTCACCATTTCTTAAGTGCATGTAGTATTGCCAACATTTCATTCTCATAAATAACTTTGTGTAAATTCTTTCCCTTGATTGGACGACTTTCGAAAGCAATGGGTCTTTCATCTTGCATTAAACCAACACCAATTCCATTTCCGGAAGCATAAAATTCCACAATAAAGGCTTTTGTGAAGTCTGGTTTAGCTAAGACCGGTGCTTGGCACATTTACTCTTTAAGATATTCGAAGGCCTTTGTTGCTTCTGGAGTCCATGAAAATGCATCTTTCTTCAACAATGTTGTTATAGGTGCTGTTATTTTCCCATAATTCTTAACAAACTTGCGATAATACCCTGTCAACCTGAGAAATCCTCGCAAATTCTTTATAGATGTAGGGATTTCCCATTCCTTAATGGCTTTAATTTTGCTAGGGTCTACCTTAACTCCTTCTTGAGATACAACATGACCCATATATTCCACCTCTTGTACTCCAAAGAAACATTTGGATCTTTTTTCATATAATTGTTTCTCCTCCAATAGTTGTAGCACCCTGTCAATATGTTCAACATGATCCTTCCAAGACTCGCTGTAGATTAGTATATCATCAAAAAATACTAACACAAATTTTCTAAGGAAGGGTTTGAAAATGCAATTCATCAAACCTTGAAATGTAGAAGGTGCATTAGTAAGGCCAAAAGGCATGACCAAAAACTCATAGTGACCCTCATGAGTTCTAAATGCTATTTTCAGAATGTCTTGAGTCTTCATTCTGATTTGATGATATCCTGAACAAAGATCTAACTTGGTGAAGTAAATTGATCCATGGAATTCATCCAATAATTCATCAATGACACAAATGGAAACTTATCTTTAATAGTGAGCTTGTTGAGCTCCCTATAATCCGGACACATGTGCCATGATCCATCCTTCTTGTGCACTAATACTACTGGAGTAGAGAAAGAACTTTGGCTAGGTTGAATTATACCAGCCTCAAGCATTTCTACAACCATACGTTCAATTTCACTCTTTTGGGCATAGGGATATTCGTACGGCCTGATGTTTGGAGGAACACTTCCTGGAATCAAATGAATAGCATGACCATGGTCACGTATAGGTGGGAGACCTTTGGGAGTCTCAAATACCTTGGAATGATTGTCCAAGACCTTTTGGAGATCTGGAGAAATAGATGATTTCGATGTAAAAATATCTAGTGAACATAATTGTGAAATTACACCTCGTTGTTCCTTTTTTAGAAGCTTTGTCATACCGTTAGAGCTTATTATCTTTCCTGGTTTCCTTGCAATACCCCTTAATTCAACTTCCTTTCCTTCCGCACAAAATTTCATGAAAAGTTCTTGAAAGTTCAAAGCTATTGTACCCAAGGATTGTAGCCATTGGACTCCTAGTACAACATCAGCACCTCCCATTGGAATGGAAAGCATTGGGCTTTTCAATACATATTCTCCCATGCATAGCTTGATATTATGGCACTTTCAAGAGCAATTTATCGTTTCTCCATTTGCAACCATCACTTGACACTCTGGTGCTGGATATAGGAAGCAATTCAATTCTTTTGTTATCTTACAATGAATAAAATTGTGGGTACTTCCTGAATCAATCAACACTATTACCTTTTTCTTCTTGATTTGTCCTTCTATCTTGATGGTTTGAGGAGTGGTAATTCCAGCCAATGCATTACAAGATATGGTCGGATTCATTTCTTCTTTATCTAGGCTTTGTTCCTGGAGTATATCCTCTTCTTTTGACCTTTCTTGCTCCTTTTCTTCTTCCTCTTCACAATCTATGTAGAATAATTTGTTCTCAGCACACTTATGACCTTTAGTGTATTTGCTATCACAAATGTAACAAAGCCCTTTTGTTCTTTTTTCTTCCAATTTTTGTGGTGTCAACCTTATAGGTTTTGGAAGGCTAGGGGCAACAACACTTCCATCTTTATAATTGTGAGTGGTATGCTTCCTGGTTTCCATAATTTTGCTTTCCATTTTTCTTGCTAACCTGAATGCCTTCTCTAATGAATCAGGTTCCCAAAGGCGAACATCATGTTGGATATTATTCTTTAAAGTACCTATGAACACATCAATCCCATGCTCCTCTGGAATATTTTTTACCCCTATGTTCAATTTTTGGAACTCCTTAATGTGCTCCATTATTGAACCCTTTTGTTTGAGACTTATCAATTGGCTAAAAAAAGTGTTGCTTTTTGTATCCTCATAATGTGCTGTCAATTCTTCCGTAAAAACTGCCCAAGTGATAATTTGTTTACGAGAGCAAAGCCATTAATACCATACAAACTGATTTGGTTCCAAATATAAAGTTGCAATACGTACCTTTTGTGTGTTTTGCACATTATTGAGATCGAAAATTTGCTCCATCTATAATATCCATGTTGCGGGATCCTTGCCATCAAACTTCCTCATATCGATTTTTGGAATATGGTGGGTCTTCGATCCAACATTATAGTTAATGGAATCATGATTAACATTTCTTTTGTTCTCATCATGAGTTTCCTTTACTACCCTTTCACCATTAGTGACCATTTCTTGTAGCAACTTATTCAAATTTATCTTCAATTCTTCCATCTTATCATCCATGCCATCCATTTTAGCATCCATGCCATTCATCTTAGCATCCATCCCATTCATCTTAGCTTCCATGCCATCCATCTTAACTTCTACGCCTGTCTTTAAACATTCTATCTTAGCTTCTAAACCTTTATTTAAACCATCCATCTTAGCTTCTACATCTTTCTTTAAACCATCCATCTTAGATTTTGTTACCTTTTGTGCAAGTGACACTTGTTGCACTTGGTCTCGTAATTTTGATATATCATGTTGCATTTCTTCCTCTTCTTCATAAGTCATGCTAGAGCTTTCAGGTTGCTTACTAGGTGTTTGTGTTTTTTTCCTCGAGGCATCAATTACTAATAATAATTCTTTACTATGCACTTTGAATTCCTTCAAACTAATTTTTCAAACCAAGCTTATGCAAAGATTAAAAAAAAAACTACACACCTTTTTTCACTTTGTAAGATCTTGATATTTAATCTGATGTATCTCTGTAATTTCGGATCATCCAGTTATGAAACTGTGATCTATAGTAGCCCTCTGCATCCTCTTTCCAATGCCACCATTCTGGTCCAAATTGGATTCTCCAAGGAAGAGTTATGCATAATCTCCCAAGATGACCTTATTATAGACCTTTCCAGAAGAGTGAACTTGTATGAAGTTCCATGTGTCACTGTTTCGACCTTTGGCTCTGAAAATATATATACAAGAAACTACAATCCGTCCTCTCTCTGTAACTTCCGCAGATCATATATCCGGAAATATAGCGCGAAAGGCTCTGAAATTTAAACTCGAGGTTCAGTGCAATTTCGTCTCAAATGGGTTTTTTTTTCGCTTCTGAAACACCGCAGAAAAAAGTTATAGCGAAAATGCCATGATGACCTATTTGGAGCAGCGAAACCCTAGAATCCAAAGCTTTGATATCAAATGTTATGAAACCATCTCAAAAAAAGATAGACAAGATAGATCAACACCTTAGAATTTAGCCTCTTTGAGGGGGCAACCTCCTTTACATTACACAAATGAACAATTTTTGGATGATTCAAATGACAAAACCTCCTTTCTATATATAGGAGTCTAAGGGGTCACAATATAACCAAGCCAACCTAACAATAATAATATAAAGGTACAAAAATAACAATAGAGGGATTCTATGGGGCACAGTAATAACAATATGGGGACAATAGGGGCACAACAATATTAATAAGGGAAACAACTACAATATTAATGGGGGCATCACTAGTATTATAGGGACCTAACCATTTATTTATTATTTATTATTTGTCCTTTTGTGTTAAGAACTAAGTTGGTCGAGGATTACTTAACGAATAATAGATTAATATGCAAGATATATTAAGTATAAAGTTATTTAATGACAAATGATCATAGTAATGTGTCCAATATATACCAGCATAGATCCATCTTAAGTACAAATGTAACATGAGCCAAGAGGGATCAAGCCAAGAGGGATCAAATTTCTTCATGTGTAGACATTTTTAGAGTGCAAAATACAATGTGTTATTTTCATTGTTGAACTTTTATTTTTGAATGCTAAATAGAGTATATATAAGACCAAATAAAAAATTTAACCATAAAAACTTTTTTTTCTATATATAGATATATATGAAGTCGATATCAACATAAATTAGTTAACATAGATCTTCAAATAGTTTATTGAATCTCTAGCTGAAATATTTTTGAGAAGTATAAGATTTAAACATTTGATTCACACAATTTTTTTACTTCTAATTACTTTACAACATATTAATTTTTTTTAAATATACTTGATATTATTTTTCTATTTAGAACATAATTTTTATTTTAAAGGGCCACAGACGGACATACAAACTTACACATCCCCTCATACTAGGTTGTAGAATGAGCCTCTTGGTTCAATTACTAATCATTTTAATGATCAAAATAAATCATGAATTAGAATAGTAACAAAGTAGTACAATTTGATTATTTTCAAATACAAGAGGAAAGTGAGAAAATTGACTAAACTATTTATTACAAATGTTTAGTTTTTATTCCTGTTGTGTTTAAGGATATTATAATAAAAAGAGCATAATGACATTCGTCTAAAACTTAGATTCCTTACATTGTTTCTATTATCATTAATATTAATATTTATGTATTAAATTTGACTCATGAATAATAAATTTTGTAAAAAAATTCTTACCTATAAAGTTATTTAACAATATATTAATATTGTGTTTCTTAGACCATTTTAAATTGACACTAATTACTTTTCTTATGTTGAGTACAAATTTATTATACTAGTACAATGTTGGCACCACTTCAAAATTATAAGAGGAAATATTTTATAAGTCTAATTGTGTTGTTCAATGATCAAAATATCTTTTTTATAAATTAGAGTGCAAAAAAATAGAAAATTTGATATATATCAATTATAATAAGGAATATTAAGGAAAACTCACATCAAACATTATTACAAGTGTCTAGCATTTATTCATTAAGTGTTTAAATGGTTTATATTAACTAGAATACTAATTATCTACTCCACTATTATTTTAATAGACCAAGTTTCGAATATGTTGTTTTTAAGTGCATTATTGAATTTGATTATGCATATTTGACATGGTGAGAAGTCATGTTGGTCAAATAAAGCTTTGAAAACTTAAACATTTTATGGTACCATGATGTAATTTGTATTAGCACATGATTACATTGAAAATTAAATAATATAAAACTCCTCCAAAAATAATATGAAGAGAATATTTGATATACAACAAACATTGAAAAATGTGTCTAGATGTATATTTATAGATCCTTCCAAAAAGAAAATTGCATTCATGAATCATATAAACCTAATATTAATATATTCGCTCAAGTAGATCAAGAACAACTTCTACACCATATTTATTTATCTTGATCTTCTTGCAATGTTATTTCTTTGGCATTCATGCCCACACTATGGTATTAATTGGAATAGAGCCAAGCTTTGTGTCATTAGGATTTGGTACCCAATATTGCTCTAAAAATTTTCCATTTGTTTTCCGCACATAGGCTTCCACCAATCAACCTTTACATGAATATTATCACTTTCATTATCTCTAAAGATATCTGAGATGGATTTTGTCATCCAAATCATCTCTCATGCATCCTCATTTCATGATCTGACTAGAAACATCTTTCCTTTCTCAACATCAATCATTGGATTGAATGTTGGCTCTAGCTTGTTGCATTTGGGTCCAACATATATTGGTTCATCTATCACATTATAAAAATCTTGATCCATAATACTTGAGATTACATGGGGTGCATTACGATCAACATCAACAATGTGCCTTGTCTTGGGCCAGAAATCCTCATAAGATGATTCACTTCCATATATTATTCTATGATCATTATAGATTTCATATAATGTATCAAGAACTCTTTCCCAATACACTACTTTATTTTTCCATTCCTCTGTAACAATTGGTGAATCATCATTCCCGATAGTGTCTTTCCACATTTTTATGTATGATGTTATCCCTTCCTTTAATTATTTTAAATAGGCATCATTCTGTTTGGAAGGTAAGAAAGATGGATTCCCTATGGGAATTATAGGTCGACCTTCATCATCTATATTCCATAACTCAGCTGGTTCTGACCACTCAATATCTCTAATGGATTCTTTGTACCTTAGTACTGGAACATCATTGAGTACAAGAAATTCAAAGTATTGGACATTAAGATGTCCAACTAGTGCATTTTTCCCCTAATTTATGTATCCATTAAGGAAACTTTTCAAGTCATAGACCTTGTCAATAAGTGTAGGTGGAAACACTCAATTTTATTCAATTATGAGACGTGTATCCATCATTTTAGGTAAAGAATATATATCTTTACTTTTTAGGTAGGAAGACATTCTTCCCTAGGTTTCATCAATGCCTTTATGGGTGTGCCCCATAGGCAAGAACCCAACCTCAATAGTGATGAAGACACCAAGTGCAGTTAAAAGTGATAGAAACATGAAAAGATAGTGATTCTTATTATCACTTGTTGCATTGTCCATCTGTAATGACAGATGTGGAGGAAGAGGTTTAAAATCAACATTTTGACTTTTTGATCTTCCATGAGATATAAAATCATCCTTGTACACTTGACATTTTGAGTAAATAGAGGTGTAAAGTAATGCATTTGTAACTGGGTTTATTAAAATTCCACTCTCGTATAGTAGATCACCATACATATCAATTTGTGGGTCTTCAAGGTCCCTTAAGCACTTTGCAAGGGATGTAATGGTAATTTGTGATCCCATATGTACAACTGGTAGGGAGAAATGACCAAAACCTCATGTCTTATGCCCATATGTTAAAATACCTGTCAATGACAAACCTAATTTGTTCCTACAATAGATTTTGATTTGACACGCAGCCTTGGGATTGAAGTCTTTGTTTTATCCATTTTATCATGGCTAATTCTCAAATATTCATTTGGAAACTGCTCTAACATAATTCTATGGGCATAATAGAAATATCTTCCACACATAACAATCTTGTTATGTTTGTTCAACCTACCTCGTGCCTTTTCTTCCAACTCTTTTATAATCATTGACTTCATCTGTGCTTTCAACACAATACATTCACTGTATTCACTAAAGTTGGCGTTATTTGAAAATGCCACATCTCAAAACTTAGTATTCCATATATTTCTCATTGTTGGTTGTGATATTGATGGGTAATTGAGCTTTTGCAGAGCCTCATTGATCTATTTTAACAAATCATTTTGTGTGTAAGTCAAAGGAAGAATTATTAAAGGAGTAGATGTTCCATCTTCTTCAACTCGACATGTTTGGTTTGGTGCAAATTTTGAATTATCCATTACAATTTTATGCAATATTTCTATGGTTGCCACGGTGTGTGCTTGTGCTTTGCATGTGTTGTTGTTACCATGAATAGATTTGATCAGTCCATGTTGGAAATAATGTTGGTAGTTATAGAATGTGTTTTGAGGAATCTTATGCATCTTATACGATGCTTTCTTACAAATAATATTCCCATTAAATCTCATGTCCTTTACATTTCTAGCAATAGGTGGTAGGCCATGGCCATGGCTTTTTGACATGACTGCGTTAGACATGAGTGAATTCAAGACAAATTCCCTAATACCATTTTAATTTTTTTGTCTCATACCCCTTCTATCACCTGCAATGGCCTTCCTATCCACATGTTGAAGACAATATTTTCTACAACATACATTTGCTGCCAAAAGTCAAATTTCTTTCTCTTCATCTATTTTTGTTTGAGATTTTGCAAATTTTTTTGTAGCCATAACTCATTTAATCCATTTATATGGCCTTGTTACATTCATATCAATTGAGTTTCTTTATTTTTCATTACAAATATACCCATCCCATTTGTTTAAGGAATTTGTGTCCTCTATAACATCCCATGTCACCATTTCCTTGGGTGGCTCCTTGACCCTTAATATCACACCTTTGTTGACCACCAACTTATTTATTGGCCATCTAAACAAACATTGTATAGACTTATCCCCAATTCAACATTTCACAATTTCCATCTATCTCTTCCAAAACAACACCAAATTCCATTTCACCTAGTGTTTCACCCTCAACAATGTCATCCTCTTAGACATCAACTAGCATTCCTTTGGCAATGCACATGCTTGTTACCATGCATTCATGTGTAAGTAAAACATTTGTACATATGAATCTAACCCTATCTTGGGGAATATTTATGGCATGATCATGACAGTGAGTTTCCAAATCTGATTCTAGCCAAATCTCATAAGATTCCAATGCACCCCCTAGTGTATGCTCAAATCCTGTTGGATGTGATAGAGGAGCATCATGTTTTAAGACTTTCTCAATTTTAACCACTATGCATCCTTTCTTCACCATGTTTCCATGCACTTTATGCCCAAGCTTTGTATTGAATATGGAGCCCTCACCCACCTTGACTCCATGTTGCAAAAGATCTACCTTGTCTCCAATATAAATTGTAGAAGAAACATTGGCACCTATAAACGAATGTAAATAAGGTTAGTATCTACTCCAAAAAAAAAATTATTACACTATCAATAATATTTAACACATTCTTCAATATTTTGATTTACCTATGTTGTGCCTCAAATCCATGACCTTCCATGGATGTATGCCCCCTTCATTAACATCCTCCTCATTCAAATGTGGTTGAGTGACATAAATGATCAAAATTGTAACATAACTTGCATTAACCCTTTCTTCGACATAATAAGTTCCAAACTCCGTAGATTTGACCCTTGCTAGCCCAACAACTTTATCATTAATAAGGAGATCAACATAGTACCATTTTTCCAAAATTATATTTTCCATGGTAGCTTGTACCAATTCTATAACAAAAATTAAATTGTAATTTGTAATTAAAAGGTCGAACCATGTAAAGTGTGATTTTATATTTTCACAAAAATGCACAACTTTTAAAACAGTAATATAGCTGCAATAATTTAAATAGGATGGTAGTCATATTGTATGTAATGAAACATTGGACCCCGCTATCTAGTGCCTCCTACCAAAAGTTACTTTACATATAAAGTACACAAAAAGTATAGATGAAGACTAGGCAATTAGAGATGTAGATAGTATCATAGAATGGAAAATATAAACTCATATCAAACCACCAAGTTCCTATTTAACTTTAGAAATGACACTTGTAGTCTTGATGCATGTGTATGAATAATGGTCATAAGAAATTTGTAAAAGTTGAAGAACCAAAACATGTTCCTTTGGAAAATCTAAGAAATTCCAAGGTCGGTGCTACATAAGATGTCTAAAATCCCCATGAGAAGGATAAAATATATTTATATTTCACTTAGTGAGGATGTTTAATGTTTTAACTTGATAATCGAAATCCAAACTAGAGGTTTTCTTCCAAATAAAAGTTGAGTTACTGTAAATACTAGATAATTCTCATTTTTATTCTAAAAGCAAAGAAATTGCATTGGAAGCAAAATATAGTATACCTCAATAATAAATTTATTCATAAACTTCAAAATTATACAAAGATCACATTATTCTCCATGGATCAAATAATTATGATTGGATTATTGTGTTTGTGCCAAAAGGAAAGCTATACCATTATCTTCCCTTCCAACTCAAGCACAAATGTAGTGCCAACGACAACATATATTTATATACTCTTCTTTTGCACTATCATTGTTCTTCATAAATTGTTTCAAATTCAATAAAAGGGCACATCAAAAGATATAACTCTAACCATTGTGATTATTGAGACAATGTCACCCCTAAAGCATTGGTTGCATAAGTGTAATGGTGTCTAGAAGAAAGCTAGTAATCACTAGGTATCCTTCTTGCATAATCACAAATGCACTACCAAGAACAATATCAAAACACTAACCTTGGTGAGGGTGAAATCTTGATAGTTTTCCTTTTGGCACAAGAAAAAATAAATCTAGTGCATTCTATAATTCCTTCTAACACAAATACAATGACATTTCCAACAATAATGTTGCATTGCGAAAAAAGTCTAACACATGGAAGATTTACTTCTATCACTAACACAAACACATTTTCAACAATAACATTACAAGATGAAGGAAATTTAACATATTCTAAGCTTCCTTCTAGCATAATGACAAAGAAAATTCTAATAACAACATTGCATTGTGAAGGAAAGATAATGTGTGCTAGCTTTCCTTCTATCACAAGTAGAAGCCCATTTCGAACAACAACATTGCACCTCAAATGAAAGATAACACTCAATATCATTCCTTCTAGTACTACAAACATAAGCATATTGCTAGAAGCAACATTACATGGTCAGATAAATCTAACACATGCTAGATTTCCTTCTAGCACAAATAGAAGCACATTGCCAACAACAATATTCTAAGGCGAATGAAATCCACCACATGCTAAATTTCCTTCTAATGTAAATAGAACCATATTACTCACAAAACATTGCAAAGTAAAAGAAATCTTACGTATTCTAGAATTTCTTCTAGCATAAACACAATCACGTTGCCAAAAACAACATTGTAGGGTGGAAGATATCTAGCATGTGCTTGATTTACTTCTAGCAAAAACACAAACACATTACCAACAATAACATTATAGGGAAAACGAAATCCAACCCATGATAGATTTCCTTCTAGCACAAACACAAGTACATTTCTAACAATATTGCATTGCAAAATAAATCCAATGTAGGTTATATTTCATTCTAGCACAAATACAAGCATGTTGCCAACAACAATATTGCATTGTGAAAGAAATCTTTTGCATACTATATTTTATTCTAGTAAAAACACAAGCATGTTTCTAAAACCAATATTGCACAAAATGAATTTAGTGCATACTAAAATTCCTTCCACCATACACAAACGTATTGCCAACATCAATATTGTAGGGTAAAAGAAATCTATCTCATGCTAGATTTTCTTCTATGAAAAACATAAGCATATTTCCAATAAAAATATTGCAAGGTGAAAAATATATAACATGTTATTTGTACTTATATCTCAAACCAAAACATGTCACCAATAACAACATTGCAAGGTGAATGAATTCTAACCCATGCTATATTTCCTTCTCTCACAAACAAAAGCACATAACAATATTGTAGGGTGAAAGAAACATATCGCATATTAGATTTACTTCTAGCACAAACAAGCATATTGTCAAAAACACCATTGCAAGATAAAAAAAATCTGGTGTGTGGTAGATTTCCTTCTAGCACAAACACAAACTAGCACATGCTAGATTTTGTTATAGCATGAACACAAATATATTAACAACAACATTCTAGGGCAAAAGAAATCTAGCACATGTTAGATTTCCTTTTAGCACAATCACAAACACATTGCCAATAACATCATTGTAAGGTGAAGGAAATATGACGCATACTAGATTTACTTCTAGCAAAAACAATTGAATTGCCAACAACAACATTGCAATGCAAAATAAATCCACTAGATTTCCTTCTAATTCATATACAACCATATTGTCAATAAACTCATAGAAGGGTGAAAGAAATCTAATGTATTCTAGATTTCCTTCTAGCACAAACACAAACACATTAGAACATTTTTATATAAAAGAAATCTAGCACATGGTAGATTTACTTCTAGCACAAGCAAAAGCATATTACCAACAACCACATTGTAGTGAAAAAGAAATCTAGTGCATGCTAGATTTCTTTCGAGCCAAAATAGAAGCATGTTGCCAATAACAACATTGCAAGGTGGAGAAAATCTAGTGTGTTAGATTTGCTTCCAACATAAACAAAAGCATATTACCAACAACAACATTGCATGGAAAAATAAATCTAGAATAACTTTTATCACAAACACAAACACATTTCAAATATCATCGCAAGGTAAAATAAATTTAACGCATGTTAGCTTTACATGTAGCATAAATACAAGCATACTACCAACAAAAACATTTCATGCCAAAAGAAATCTAGCACAACTTCTAGCCCAAACACAAGCACGTTTCCAATAACATTGCCAAGGTGAATGAAATCTAACATGTATATATATATATATATATATATATATATATATATATATATATATATATATATATATATATATATATATATATATATATATATATATATATATATATATATATATATATATATATATATATATATATATATATATATATATATATATATATATATATATATATATATATAACAGCCGGACATGCTTCTTTGTAACTGCATTGGGCCACATAGAAGAGAACTAGCTCGTACCTGAGCGCATGCAGGTTTCCTGGCTACATCAAAAAAATATATAATAATAAAATTTGGGAGGCAAGGGGTAGTTGGCATACTCCCACAGGCTGGAGAGACCTTTTTCTTGATGGGAAAATGATCAAGGAAGCACGATGCAGGGATGGAAAAAGAATATGGGAGGATGAAGCCTTCTTGGTGGTCGGCGAGGGGTGTGGGAACAAATGGAGTGGGCCTCCGTCAGTTAGGTGCATGCGTTGGATTTTTCTTTCAAGGGAGAATGAACAACAAGGAGGGGGGGTATTTGGTCTAGTGGTATGAAGAGTAGGGGAAGGTAAGAACATGGTAGACATTGTCTAGAGGACTGTAGAAAAGTCAGTGGAAGAGCCACACTGTGAGGAAAAAAAGGAGTTGAGTATGATTTAATCCTTTGAGGAGTCTAAATCTATTTGCCTATATTTTAAATTTTGTTAGCAATGTTAGTTTGGAAAATTCAAAGCAAAATCTAAAATCTTACCCTGTTAAGTGTCGTATTTCACAATTATTAAAATACCACTATGGGTATTGTATAAAATATGCATGGTAAAAGATCTATGACCTCAACTTTATACTCAGATAATGAATATGGTGGTGGTTAGATATGAAGTTGGCTATTTGGTTAGAGGGTAATATTTTCTATTATGGCAAAATTCTGCCACTTATTGATATATTGTGAGCGCATTAAAGCTAACCAAAAACTTGAATATAGCTAACAACTCTTCAACTAAAATATTTGAAGATCCAAAGTCAAGGCCTTGTTGACCAAATCAATCTGTTACTCAGGGTATCGAATTACATCATAGTGGCAACACATGACATGACAGGCTGCAATAATCCTAGTAGCATGCACTGGTGGAGTGGATCGTTGAAATTGGTAGGTGAGAGAATGCTAAGTTTTGTTGTTGTAAAATTGCTTAAAGAATATTGTTCAACCCTTCTACATCCCATCAAATATTCCTACACAGAGATCCAAATCATGAAGAGTAATTCATCTCAGTTTCTTGTGGAAGAGGAAAGAAAACATGCTTAGCTTGACAAGGTCTTCATTCTTGCCAAGTGTATTTTGATCTTCTATTTAGATGGAATCTTGTTGCAAAACCCTTCCTTATAACCTTACTGATAAGAATAGTCAAATATTGTTGCCAGTTATTGCCTGATGCCATAAGTTGCTGCATAATCAAAGTTTCTAGGGTGGAAGTGTTGTTGCAAAGGGTCGAAGATCTAGAAGGGCTGACTTGGCATGGAGGGAAGGTTTGGTCTATGTCTAGGTTGAAGAGTCTCAAAGAAAACTATTGAAGGAAGAAAATTTTTGACTGGGTTTTCCCCTTGAGGGTGGTTTTTCCCTAGCATAGTGCCTACATCTTGTGTCTTGTGTTATTGTAATCTTCATACACACATAATATGGTAATTGATTGATGAAAGATAAGATAATAAAGAAGTAAAGGAAGCAAACATAACTCACAAGTAATTATCAAGAAAGAGGAATCAAACCCTAATCTACTTGCATTGATTTCTCAACAACCATTAATTGTTTTAGGATGTTTAGAGTGGTTCCAACCTCATTAGACTTCATATAGAGAAAATAGAATTTCATATTTCATTCATAAATCAACATACTTAACAATTTCCAAATTTCCAGGGTTGGCAAGATTGTGGTGTTTCCATTGGATTTTATCATGTATGAGGGTATGGAATTGGCATTAGTCAAGACCACCAAGCTATGGGATTTTGTATCATGTAATCATCTATAAGAGATAATATAGAGATGGGTTTCCTTCAAAAAGTCATTTAAGTGCATTATTGTTTTCTTGCTTATTTTCTTGCAAAATAATGTGATATTTATTAAAAAAAAAAAACTATATGTCTGTATTTTTTGTAATTTTTATATACCACATTTCCCCAAGGTAGCCATTTTGGGGGAGGTCACATCTTCTAGTGTTCTTGTTTTGGAAACTTGTACACATTTCCACGTTTTGTGGAACTTAGCTCTAATGCTTTGTTACCTGACAATCAACTGAATTGGACGTGGGCAAGAAGCATGTCTAAATATTGAAATATTAATTGGTTAGGTACACAATGGAACATGTCTCAACTTATTGCAGCACAAGAAGACCACTTGAGCTCCATGTTGTTGGAAATTGACATTCTAGTGGCAACTATGTGCATGACCTTGAAGGCTCTAAATTTTCAATGGTAGTAGAGTAGCACCAACCTCATTGAACTTCATATAGAGAAACTAGAATTTCATATCCCATTTAGAAATCAGCAAACTTAACAATTCTCAGGATTTCACGGTTTACAAAACTATAGTGTTTCAACTGGATTTCATCATGTATGAGGGTATGGAATTGGCATTAGTCAATATCACCAAGCTATGGGATTTTTCATCATGTAATCATCTATAAGAGATAATATAGAGAATGGTTTCCTTCTAAAATGTCATTTAAGTGTATCATTTTTTGTTTTCTTGCTTATTTTCTTGCAAGATAATGTGTTATTTAAATAAAAAAAACTATATGTCTATAGTTTTTGTAATTTTTATATACCACATTTCCCCTAGGTAGCAATTTGGAGGGGATCACATTTCCTAGTGTTCTTATTTTGGAAACTTGTACACATTTCCACGTTTTGTGGAACTTAGCCCTAATGCTTTGTGACCTAACAATCAACTGAGTTGGATGTGGGCAAGAAGCATGTCTAAATCTTGAAAGGTTAATTTTTTAGGTACGCAATGGAACATTTCTTGACTTATTGCAACACAAGAAGATCACTTGAGCTCCATGCTATTGGAAATTGACATTCTAGTGGAAATTATGTGCATGACCTTGAAGGCTCTAATTTTTCAATGGCAATAGGATGAAGTTAAATCGAAAAAAATGGACCTCAAACGAAATTATTATACCATTACTTGGGTCAAACTTATCGATGCATTCATCATTGTAGTTACACAACATGAGAAACATCAAAACACCTCAAGTCTCTAAACAAAGAATCTGGTGTAAACTCATTGACTCGAGACAATAGCAATACTAGAGGTGGGAATCATAAATACAATGTAACATCCAATGGGAAAATACATTTTATACAAAAAATAAAATGCAATCAGAGTATTTTCTAATGTTAGGACCCTGGAAAATTATGGAAGACATACTCGTTCATTTTGATTAAAGGTAAAAATATTGATTATAATATAGTGCAAGGAAATTCCAAATATCTCTTAATTGGAGACATAATACACTTTCTATTAATAGGTGTCCAATGGTAAAGAATTGCATTCATACATGAAAGAAGGAATTCTTTGAACTATTCAATACTTCCTAACAACTATAACATGTTCCAAAAATTAAAAAAAAATGTCATTTCATCTAAGGATACTAAAAATAAAATCGAAGAAATAAGTGAGTGAACCGACAAAAAAAATAAATTAAAATAGGTTCCCAATAAGGTATTCTCAAAGGGAATCTATGCTATTTCATTCATATTCTCAAAGTAGACAATGACATGAAAAATTTCTAGTTTGTAACTCAGGAATACCAGAGCACAATGAAGATGCCAAAGAAATATATTTTTAACTTGCAAGTTATCCAATTTAAAGTGCATGATGCTAATCAATACCAAACATAGAAGTGCATCCTATGGTAAACGTGTCAATATTCCTGCAATAAGAGAAGCAATCAGACCAGTTGTATATCTTGAAAGTGCATGCCAAACATACTTGTAGCCCCTCATAACAAGCAATTTTGTATCATTGCCAAGATCCATGTTCTTTTTATAATCAAACATAGCACTAAAGGGAGGAGCATCCCTAGAATTCATGCATGGTGATTCAATATAAATTTTAAAGAATGAGTAGGCGGATGTGAATAAGGTGCTCACTATTTATGAGTCCTCACTTTTAACAAACCATGACATCCATAGAAATATTGTTCATAAGAACATTTGTGAAAAAAATAAACTAAATAAAGCATTCAAACAAAATGGTATCTTCCCACTAAAAATGCACCAACTACAAAAACAATCTGCTTATGGTTTAAACAAATTAGAGAACATGTTAAATAGTTAATACTGACAGGGTAATGATAGGTTAAGAGAAAAGACTTCATTCTGGAGTAACAATGAAGCAAAGTAACTCTCTTTATGGGAGATCTTATACACAAAGTTTGGTGTACCTGAACAGGTATTGAATATCTTATAAACAAATTTTGGTGTACCCAAATAGGCCCAAAATGTATCTCATGTATGCAGTTAATCTCTTACAAGCACCATATGTCCATTGATCAAGTCACTATAATACTAAAATAGTAAACAGTTATATCATGACCAAATATGACATGTTAGGTTCCTGAACAAATATTGTCTGATAAACAAAGCTGGAACACACTATTATACTGAAATATAGTTTATAAACAACTAAAAGTTGAAACTACCTGACTATTATATCTTTATGAATTATTCCAAACAAAAATATAGACAAGAACACAAACAAATAATTGTTCTGAAATACCTCAAATTTGAAACAAAATTATGAATTTTGGAATAAAACTTTGAATATTTGACAATAAAGAAGAACAACATTCAAATATTTGTGGAAAACCCTCAAACCATAGCCTTCATGAATATGAGAAAGAAAATGCTTCAAAATTATATAGGATAAAATGGATTTTCCTGCCAATGGGTGATTGGCTCACTAGTGTGGTGAACAAGCGTTTTGTTGTCCACTAGGATTCCATTCTCACTTTGATCTAAAGGGGTGAGATTGGGTGCATGTCCTGAGCAATTTTGGCAGAATAAATACCCCTAAGAGTTCACACCTTACGCCAATGAAAGTCGACTCCATGGTGCATGTCCTAAGCAATTTTGTCAGAATAAATACCCCTCAAGTTCACATCTTATGCCAATAAAAGTCTGCTCCATGGTGCATGTCCTAAGAAATTTTGGCAGAATAAATACCCCTCACAGTTCACACCTTAAGCCAATGAAATTTTTCTCCATGGTGCAGCCACTTGAGACACATTTTTTGAAGCATTGCCCCAAAATGATTTCCTACATAAGTTTAGATGTGAATCCATCCCTGTCTAAGAGGAATATGGACACTGCACTTGACGTAGGAATATGTTTCTCACCGATTAACCACATGAAAACATTCCAAAATGTACTTTCCTATCAGGATTAAGAGCCCATCTAAAGCTTTCACTTAGGCTCACTTATCTTTTGCATGTGGGATAACCAATTTTACGCAATAAACTTTATTTTGTTAAAATTTCAAATTAATACCACTAATTTTTGTTACCCTAAAGCTGTCATTCAACCAAAAATTTCTCTTAAAACCTACTTGGCTCTTCTAACTCCACACTGATTTTTCTTAAATCCATGCAGCTTAATGACATGTGGCATGAATATTTCAATGACATGTGATGCTTTGTCAGTAGAACCCTGGAAATAAAATATACATGTTTAGTCAATTAGTCGGTCATCACAAAGATGGAGATTTTCCCTCTGGCATGAGGCAAACTTCTAAAGATAATGTTAATGGATTCGCACTTTTTATTTGGAATGGACAAGGCATACATTAGTCATGGACTTCTCACAGTCTCTCTTTTATTCCTCTAATAAGTCTCACATGAAGCAAAAAATAATTTTCACCTCTTCTTAGATACCATTCTAAAAGAAATTACTCTTGATGTTATATGTCTTAAAGAAGCCAATGTGACCAGAAGCATGTGATGAATGGCATTCTGCTAAGACATTTGCTTTGATTTGGAACTAGGTACAAGGTATACATGATATCTCGATAAGTGTAACTTGTGTAGGAACTTCTTACACATGCAAGGTGTGAATGTGTGAGAAGTGGTTCAAGACAACTTTTGGTGACCACCTAGTAAAACTAGGAAATAATACCATCTTGTAATTTCACTTAGTAAATAAAAGTGAACGATCAATTTTACTAGATCTCCTAACTCTTAAAAATCTAAATGAAATATTCTATAGATTTTCGGAATATTAATGATTTTGATTTGATCTAATCTTAGTTGTACACATCATTGTTGAGAAAAGGTGGTTTCTTGGATTAAGGAGATTAGTTGCTAATATAGGGGAGATTAATTATCTCATTAGAGTCTTAGAGCATAAATAGAACATGATGAGAGAAGTTGTATAGACACATTTTTGGACATCAAAAAGACAAGAGATTAGAGAAAGATTAGTTGAGCAGATTGAAATCACATGAGAGGAGCCAAGGTCATATCAGAATCCATATTGAAAAGGGTTGTACAACAATTTAGTAAAGTGTGGGTTTGAGTATCCAACAAGAAGATAGAGCATATCTGAGTTATCAGTAGGAAGATCTCAGTGTCTAGGAAGTTAAAAACCTTAGTTATGACATGTCCTTGTAAGTTTTGATCATTAATGATAAGTTGATTTGAAGGACAAAATTATGTGTGTACTTGAAAAGCTATTTTGCTTCCACTGTTTATATTTTCCAGTTATATGTGTGATTGTTGCATGTTCATAATTCTAATTCAGATATTAAAGTAATTCAAGATCTGAGTTATTTGAGAAAGAAACATAGGACAACTGTCCTCTTGAATTAGAAAATTTTACATGGTATGAGAGGATCATCTCTAATTGAGATCCTCAAGGGTTTACAACAATAGATCAAATACCAGAATCAAAGACCAACAGTTAGAGGGTTTCCTTATTGTTGCTTGAAGGACTAACCACTCTTGCGGGTATATTTTTTCTTTTCTTTTCAGATCTGAAAAGTTTGTAAAATAGATCTCAGAGATAGCAACATCAAGTCTCAGATTTGAGGACAAATTAGATGGTGCCTCCAGATACTTGTCATCAAAAGCCAAGGTAACATTTTTTTTGGGAAGAAAACGATCTCTAAGATATTGTCAAGGATGTTATAATTCCGTCTACATATCTACATGAATTGGCATCACATAAAAAGAAGGAAGTGAAGGCCTAGATTACTTCAGGAAAGGGTCACCAAACCCTGCCTCGGGAAAAAATGACGAATTCTGCCTCAGGAAGGTCAAACTGCATATACGATTGAAGATGTTTGCATATACGATTTCTGAAAATGTCGATGTGGAAGGTGCAATGGTTGTTGGGAAATTACTGGAGCAAGATAATATGGACCTTGGCTACGATGTTGCCAATGATGGATACATTGATCCCCTTAAAGGCATGGATTATTGATCCCCTTAAAGTGATGAGAACTATTTTGGTTGATGTTGCAAGTGTGTCTTCATTGTTAATTAGAATAGAGTGCATCATTATTGTGATTCTAAAGGATAAGAAGGAAGGCCCATATATGAACGATGGTATGGGTGGCATGGACTACTAAAGAGCATATCTAGACTGATGTGCCTTCTACATTGTGCCTTCTACGTGGTGTCTTGTTTGAAAAGTAGGGTTCAGGTTGTCTGTGTCCTAGTTTTGAAGGGTAAACTTTTGGTCAATTATTTTGGCCTTTATTATTGTCTAGAACATTACATTTCCCCTTACTAGGAGAAATTTCTTGTGTAATCAAGATAACTTAAAGGAAAATTTGTCGATTGAAGTGCCCTATAGTTCTACAACCTATTTTTTCTGCAGGGAAAAAATGTAATCAAGGAGAGACTGGTGAAATTTTTTCCTTATTCACCTACTCGAGATGACAATTTATTCAAAGAGCTAATTTTTAAGAAGAAGAAAAAAAACCCAAAAAAAAAAAAAACATGTTTTAGGTAAAAACCATGGAAGATTGGACCTCACAGAAGGAATGGCTATAACTGCATAGCTTGTAAATTTATCTTGTAGTCTGGAAGGGTTGTTGCCAGAAGCGCCTCAGCTGTTAATGCTCCATGATACTCCCTGAGGATAGTGGAGTTAATAATCTATCTGTAAATGCGTGCACCAGCTAATGCACCTCAAAGAACAATTTATTTGTTTGCTAAAAAGTGTCCCTATATGATTCAACACCAAATTGTTTGAGAAGCGCTTGAAATTTGAAATTTCCCAGCAAATTGTCTGAAAAGTGCTCAATCAATGTTGTAAAAATGACTCTTCAATAATTTGATTTATGTAATAATTACATAATTTTAAGTGTTAATTAGGATTTATTGGCTTAATATTTATTAATTATTTAATTTAATTTAATTTAATGTGTTAATAAAAATTTATTGATTCAATATACATTAATTATATATATTTTAAAATAGTTATTTTGATAATATAAATATATTTTTAGTAAAATATATAAACTAAAAGATTGAGATGTATTTTCAAAATTGTTAGACTCTTAGAGGGAATGAAAGCAATAGCCCTGCTTTAAGTGCTTTTATGGGAGATTGTTGGAGGGAATCATTTATGCTAATATCTATTGGATTCAACATAAGTTAGAAGATGAATCAACTAGTTTGAGAATATAAATGCACCAGCCTAGACTTGTTTCAAACCCTTAAACATCCACCAAAATTGAGGCAATGTTGAGAGGATTACCAACATAGTTGAATTTAGAAACAACATTGTCAAGGCTTGAGGTGTAAGTTGGAACAACCATTATAAGTAGGATCTAAAGAGCTTACCATGACCTCCTTACAAATAGATATGGATTTATTAAATGACAGCTACCATCTTGGCACATGTTTCTATTTTGAAGAGTTTGTTAGATTGGTTGAAGGAATGTCCCACCTCAAGAGTAGGTGGAAAGCACAATTAGTACACTACACTCTGAGGTCAACAAATCTATTTGGAGAAAAATCCCTTATTCTCAACCTTCTAATTATTTGAAGGTGACCTTGGAGGGCAGATGAGCTTTTTGATATATGTTATACGATGAGGGTTTGAAATTCTAAATGATAAATATTTTGAAACATCACTACAAAATCTCTCCATTACCTAATGATAGATCTGGATAACAACTTAAAAAAATATATGTTGAAACATATTGCAAGTAGTTTGTACATGTAGTTTTTCTGCCATTACTAACCATGATAGAATTACAGTGCCAGAGAGAGGGTCTTAGCAGACACACAGGTGGAAAATACTTATCTATCACATAAACAACAGAAGCATGGGATCTGGTAGGTCCAAATATGTCTCAGCCCTTGTTGGAATTACTGGGGGGGGTGAATTGATATTGCTTACATGGTTATATTATGCTAGTTAAAAAGTTAAGCTAGAACATAAGGAGTAGAACAAAAATAATAATCTTATTAAATATAGTGAGGAATCTGATCCTCATTTATAAATATGGGCTCCAACTTGTAATATAATTTCTTTAATTCTTCAAGGTTCCAACCTTAAATGAGGAAAAAAAGCATCATAGACCAATACAGGCACCAACTTGGTCAATATGAGGACATCTATCCTCTTAGTTTCAAGCCTTTAACTATACTTCAAAAAAAAACTTTACCAAAATACTTCAAAATCCTTCCTTCAAGATGTCTACCATAGAAACCTCTTGCAAAAGCAGGGAAAATTTTACACTCAAGATGCTCATGTCTATTGAACATAGGCTATTTGATGATGATATCTAGTTTATGTAATTTGACAAAGACTTTATACAAATATTGACATCCTCCAACCCAGGTCTGGACAATGACATCCAACCATCATAAGATAATGTGTTCACTACCTCAATTGTCATCTTCTATGCAAAGAATGTAGATGACTCGTGTAAGGTACAAATTGTTTCAAGGACACTTGAAGCCTCTAAGTCATGTGATCAACCATGATGACTAATGCTCCTCTGCCTTCACTAGGTTGGATCAAATACCACTAGATGCGAGTTCACCATACACATCTTTGAGACTGTGATACCATATACATAAAATTAACGCATAGGCATACACATGTTTATTATTTATTGATATACACACATGTTTATACTATTAATACTCTATTTCATTTTTACTATTGAATTGTTTCCTCACATTATGAGAGCCTTGAAGCTTTTGCTCAGCACACTGTGTGATCCCGAATTCTTTTAGGCAAGGGATTATAGTAAACTTCAGGGGATAGTGAATTCCTTTGTGGCAGTCTTTTAAGAAGGCTTCAACATTTTTCAAGAAGACTCATGAGACATGCAACATATTAATGATTACTTCCAATTCATCAATGGCCCTTGCTTTGACATCACTGACGAACCTCTCAACACTCCACACATTCAAGCGACTCCTCGAATATCATAATCTCAAGCTTGTTTTTCTCCCTTGTGTCATGCACAGAAGAGTGCTCTTGATATTTAACTTCAATCGATTTTTCTAAACATTATTGGACAAGCTCCTCCAACCTCATAGCAGGGCCCTCCCTCCCAAGCAGGAACCTCCTTTTTCTAGTTCCTTTCGTATCTCTTATTGTAGTTTTGTGCTTTAGTGTCCTTCCATAAATCACTTCCTCCCCCTTGAATCCTATGGAGAACCTAACTTTTCTCCCAGGACTCTCCTTCGCTCTTTCCTCCTTGATTTTCTAATTCATCCCTTCCCTCCCCTATATTCCCCCTTCTCTCCCTATTACTTTTGTTTCCTTGCTACCCTCGTCCTCTTTAGCCTCCCCCCTTGTTACAGTTTATGATGCTCTAATCACCCTTTTGTTTCCCCTTTATTTGATCGTCAAAAATCCCTTTTTTAGAATCTAGTAGAGGGTTGGGACCTCTTAGCGATGGTCATCTAAATGTCCCCAAGAGAGGGGGGAAATACTTTCTGTCAATGGCACATAAATACGCAATTTTTTTTGTAATCTTGGCAGGACTACACCTTCATCATGTCCAATATATCACCCCGATCGAGGCGGGGAATTGAACCAGTGACTTCACATCAAGGAGTGCCTTAACAAAGCACCCCACCACCGTCTATCCAAGACCTCATGGAAATAAATATGCAAATTTTGAAAATCTCTCCAAGAAACAAAAATCTATCATTTTTCCCCTTAGAGCTTCAAGCGTTGAATATCTTTCAAAATGAAAATCTTATCCTTGAATTGAAAGGCCTTAGCCAACCCTATAAGAAGCTTAGCTATAAACAGATTAATCAAGTTTACTACCCTCATATTGACACTATACAAGAATCAATAGCAAAGGGGGAAAAAGGGATCCAATTACTATAGAATTCTCTCCCTCATTGGGAGTTTTTATCTAATGATGTTATTGGCCATTTAGGGGGTCTTGTCATAGGATGGAATGCTGGTTTCATTAGCCTAAAAATGATTGGCCTATTCACGTAGGAATCTTTTTTGATATTTAATCTAAGGTCCTCGACATGTCTTTCTGTTGATTAAACCTTTACAAACATTACTTTAATAGATAATATTTCTAGCTCTCTTTTGAAAATATTCCCTCCATTCACTTTGGTCACACTACTATCAAGAGAGATTAAAATTTCTCTTTGGGTGTTTTGAAGTTTGGGATCCATATGCTAAATAATACCATTTTTCGAAGTTATTTATAGACCTTTTTGGCGACATTGGCCTTTGTGATATCCTCCATACAAAGATTATGCCAACCTAGCCTAATGATAGCTGAATAAATGCTTAGATTGCAAAACAGCTATATCATTTCTTTTATCTGAAGATCTCTTGGACACAAATATCTAAATTTTCCAATTCATGTAGAATTTAATATCTCTAAACACGTGCAATAGAAAATGGTAGAACCCTTATATGGCCCCTCTGGCTTGAAGACTAAATTCCAATGACTAAAAATACTTCTCAAAATATTAACCACTCAATATTTCATGGTTAATCTCCACTATTAGAGTTATAAGTGCAAGTTCTTCATCAGCCTCCCAATTGACACCTTCATCCATTTCAATTATATGTGCATGTAGTCCAAAGACGCTCTTTGCAATTTTAGGAGAACTAAATATGTATAGGAGAGAAGTTACAATATAAAATTAAATAATACCAAAGTTCAAATAAAACATCTCTACTTAGACTATCCAAAATGAGAATTTCTAAAGAAGAAACTAGGATCTCATCTTACTTTCTATATCATTGGTAAAATGAACATGGCTTGATTATATCTCTTGTAATTGAAACAAACTTATGTATCAGATGAATAATTATAGGTAAGAATTCCCATAAATGATCATGATTACTATGTCACATATTGATATCTTTAATTCATAAATAGTTTCATCATCTCTAATAGATAAAATAATTATGAATTTAGGTAGCAATTTTGATGGATTTTACTCATTGTTAACTAGATTTTTTATTTCTTTGTGACTGAAGTTAAAAAGTGGAAATACAAAATATTTAATAAATGAGATTAAAGATTATTTGAAGGGTGTTACCAAGCCTATGACTTGAGGTTTTATATGAGACAACTATATATTGCTAGAAGAATAAAGGTTTCAAGATAAAAAGTGTAGCACTAGGCATCAACATATAACATGAAAAATTTCAAACACTTTTTCATGCTAGATATTCCAAAATCTATAGTAACAATCAATAGGAATTAGGCACTAAAGGAAAATGTTAAACATTTTCCATACAAAATACATGGGAAAGATATTTTCTTTGTAGGGGTTGTATTGAAGTGGATTGGGAACTTATACATGGACCATGAACATTATATTACCCCTCTTTTGGGCCCTTATGAACTAGTTTTCATCCTTGAACAATATTCAAGGCTCTAAGAACCATCCCTTAAATGGTCTCCATGAGTACCATTAGACCAACTATTCACCTTAAAGGTACTCGACGGTGGTTTTGTACCATTTTCATGGTCTATATTATTACTAAGCCTTAAAAACCACTTGTAGGCCTAGAATGGTAATCATGTTTCTCCTTACATGATGTCCAATGTCCAAGGCCCCAACAAAAACCATCCAACTGAAAAAAATTATTCTGCCCAAATAATAAAATATGTAAAATATTCCAAATTCTTTGAAAATACGTTTGATTAAAGACAAATATATGGTCATCGATGACATGATCGGATGGTAAAAAACATATCCCGCCTTTTAATTCAAATCCTCTTGGTAGTTTTCCGCCATTGCGTGTATCCCTCGACCTTGGAAGCTCGCATCTGAACAATATTGGTTTGCAATCGCATAAAAATTGCCCCAGAATTGATCCTTGAGCCACCAGATCTCTTCGTGCATGGCTGCCAAAAATTCTTTTGTGTTTCTTCACCATCAAAACAAGTTTAGAAAAGGTATTTTTCTGCAAAAGGATGCTAAAATTGTTAATTTCCATTATTTTTCTTGTCGTCGTCATGAATACTATAGGCTTTCTCCTGATGCAGTTATTTTGATTTCTTGATTGGAAAAATTGGCCATATTTCGGCTTTCTAGAAATACTTTATTAAATAAGCCATTGTATTATCTGAACTAAATTTGTCGAAAGAGGCCATGCTCAAAACACTCTTTTAAGTGGAAGAATCAGAGAAAAAAATTCATTAAGATCTATTCAAGGGTTCTTTCTAGTTCAGTTATTTTAAGCTTTCAATGGAAAGGTTTGACTCTATTTTGGTTTACAGACAAGATTTCATAAATTAAGGCTCTCTATAAACGGACTAGAGGAGGCTGTTCTCAAGATTTAAAAAAAAAAAAAAAAAACATCATAGTTTGCAAAGAAGTGCATTGAGTTAAGGATCAGGATTTTGTAGTTTGATTGAATGATTTATGTCTCAGTTCTCCACATTTAAAAGTTGTTTGAGAATGGACATTGATTATTCTGGTATTTGATGGTGTTTTTTTCAAATTAAACAGAAGAATATAGAAAGCTAGGGCTTTTAGAGGTTAAGCGTACATAATGGCACGATATTTACAGGTTTTCGAGAGATTTTTATGACTAGAAAATAGGATAGAACATTAGGGCTTTCACTAAGCTAGGAAAGCTAATGCCACATTCTTTACAGATTTACTTCAACGTTCTGAGACTTAAAATTTTTAATGTTCAGGTGGTTCCTAGATATCTTTTGGCGATTTCTATTTGTATGGAACCAAGAATTTGAGACCTCAACATGAATACTATTCTCCAACAGATTTTCCCTTTCAACCAATATTTGTGCAATGGAATACAATCTATAATGCTCTCTAGTGTCTAGAGAAGTCAAAACTAATGGATCAGGAAGCAGGGGCTGTCAGAACGGTCAGTAATGGAGGGAAACACTATCCTTCATAAGATAGCAACGTAGAGGAAAACTCATGGTACATTTTTGCAGTTTTAGCCAGAATAGGCTATCAGGGAACATCATTAGAGATTTCAAACATAAGCTCTTTGTTTTCTTTAGCGTTGATTGAAGTGGAGAGCTTTTGCCACATTCTTGGGTCACATGTGTCTATTATGTAAGGAGGTCTTGTAACCTACTTTGAACTGCCATTTTCTCTCTTTGAAATTTTGTATGGCAAACCAGTGTTGGATCGAAGGTTTACTCATATGAAGGATGCGGAAAATGAGACTCCTTTAGCGAGTCCAAGAAAAAGGCCTGGCGAAGAATTGGTGAAAAATGATACATGCAGCAGAGCCAACAAAGTTCCAAATTTAGATCCAATTTCTCCAATTAAAAACTGCAAACAAACTGGAATCCTATCTTCAGGACAAGCATGTTCGAAGCACCCCAAAAATTCAAGTATGTTGCCATTGTGCTACCTTTCTATAGACTGAAATTATTTATTTTATTTTTGTAATATAAGTGATATAGTCTTGGTTCAAACATTTGAAAGATACACTTTTTCATCCTGTTGGTTATGATACTCTGTACTAAAGGTCATGAGAAAAAAAATCCAATACTTTTTAGCTAGTCAAGCATAAGTTCCTTAAAGTTAAATAGAAATTGTCTCTATCCTATTGCCCACTGTGCAGGGGAACCTTAGCATTTTCCTCTCTACCTGCAGTGCCTTAGCATTTTCCTTTCTACCTGCATAAGGAAGCAAATTTCTGAACTCTTCCCTGACACACATGAAAGTTAGATGCAGATTGTGCAATGGTATTGACAAATTGTAAGAAAATATCATACAAGAACCTTCTTACAGTCCTTGCTTCTTAATGCCAAGAAGATGTTGCAATCAGAATTATGTCCAACCATCCAAAATACATAATTCCTTCTTCCTTAGTCTTTTAGCTATTACAGTATGATTGATGAAGCAAAGATTTAATTGTGTCCTTAACATTAGCACTAAGAGGATACACACTAAAGCCTTCCATAGTCATTCTAACGCCCCATTTTCTTGTGGCTTCATACCTCTCAATAGTTTCTTCCCCTCACAAGAAATTGTGTTCACTATGTTTCAGGCAAGGCATTATTTTCCAATATTCATACGATCTTTGTTATCCCTTCAGGATCATCTACTGCAATTATGCGCAAATGTGGCGGTCCACCAAGCCTTTCTATAAGGGCCTTTAAGAGGCTTATGCACTGACTTCCTTGCCCAACATCAAAATCTAGTATATGAACCTTTTTCTTGTCCTTATTAATAAATTGTACCATTGGCCACCATGCAACCAAATTTGAAATATTGACTAACTTCAAATAATATTTGCATAGCAGATAAACTATCAATGCTTGGTGGCTCTTTACAATTCAAAACTTTGTATAATCCTTTTCCTGAAGATGTTATTCGTGCAACAAGACCCTCCACCATGTAAACTGAAAGTCTTTCCATTGGGTCTCCTTGAATTGAGATTGTTTCTCTCAATTTTGCAATTATATGTGATGTTAATTTTATTTTACCTTCAGGTATTGCAGTTGCACATTGAACTAAGAGCTTGTTAATTTGAGATAACAATGGTATGTGCTATGCTTACAAGCAATTTTACTTCAATTTTCTTATCAGCCCAATATCAATATCTAGATTAGAAATCACATCAACATGATAGTGAAATGCAGATAGAACATAAACAATAATAGCAGAAGACAAGCCAAGACAAGAGGACACAAGATATGGTGCCAGCCAGGGAAAAACGTGAATGTAGGAAAACCATTTGATCAATTCTTCTTATTATTCTTCAAAAGTTTAGTAGAGAGAGAGAGTAAGATATGCAATATTCACTTGCACAATCACTGTGAAATCTATCCCAACAAACAACAGCAACAAAAAGCCCTAACCAGAAAGTCAATGCTGGTCAACAAGGTAGAATTTGACCTCCAAAACAACTCGGTCAAACTTTGTCAACTCGGCCTCCAACAACAAGTCAAATTAGTCCAAAAATAGTCCAAAAATATCTAGTCAAACTTGGTCAATGAAAGTCAACGCTGCAGTCAAACCCTTCTGCAATTAACACTCGTCAAACAATACAGTTTGCCTTGTTTTTTGTGCCAAAAAATGCGACCTGACCAAACAAAGATAACCCTTACAAAAATGCAATCAAATAGGTCAATGCTACTGGTCAATGTTGGTAAAAAAACCTTCCTGCAACTTCGGTCAATGTTGTTCAACGCAGGAACATAAATGCCTTGCTTCACACGTGTGGAGAACTGCCTCATAAATCCGTACCCAATCAATGAAGGAGAGAGAGATATGTGAGTGAGTGGAGTGTCTAAATGAGGAGGAGGCTCCTTCTAGTTATATGCAACATTGAGGATGAATAAACGTGATTGTTGGGCTTCTGAGCCTACATTAATTTGCTGGCCGACCTTGACAATTTATCCATAAACAAAATAAATTCATAATTCCATTTGTACATGTCAGAACGAGATGATCTTTAGATCAATCCTACACCTCTAAGAGAGTGGATTCCACTAAAAATATCAGTTGCCTCATATGAGTTGTCCAAGGTGAAGTTTGGCCCTAGTTTCTAAATTTAACACACCCTCTCAACTAGGGAGAACTTCACCTGCCAAACTGTATGACAATCTGTACCATCCCTGTCTCTACTCTACTCTGTTGAACCATGAAGAAATAAGAAATGATCGAGAATGTATCATACCACTCTCCACTGACCCGAAGTCAGTCTCCAATAATCGAGAGTGTGGCATACTACTCTTAACTGACCCGAATTCATTTCCATTCATCCCAGATCAATATCAAACATCCTAACATATGGAGTATGGTAGTACACAATTCGTCCATCGGTAGTACTATGGTCCCTATCCTCATTTCCCTACTCATTGGCTAGATGAGAGGTACTTCCCATGAGTCCTGGACTGCATGGGTAGGATTTACCGCAAGAGAAGTTGAACCACTCATCCTGCTCATATGCCATAGGAGAAGGTGAACCACTCTTCCTATGCATATATCAACATGGGGTAAAACAGGGGAAGCTGAACCACTCACCCTGTACATCGTGCACCATTAGGGGAAGGTGAACCATGCACCCTATGGTCACTCATCGCTCCAAGAAGTACCCCAAGCCCCCCAGAGCTCCCAGAGCTCAACATCCATCCTATATGAGACCCTTATAAGAGGGTCTCTCCATGATTCCAATTCGTTCACGAAAGGTTAATAATTTGACCTTCCTAAGGGGTTTCGTAAGAATATTTGTGACTTGGTCATCAGTCCCAATATGATGGAGCCTTGTTGCTCCCCTTTGTACCATATCCTAGATAAAGTGGTACCTGATATCAATATGCTTGGAGCGGTCATGAAACACGAGATTCTTAGAAAGAAGAATCCCACTTTGGTTGTCGCAATAGATCACGATGGTATCCACTACATGCCCAAACAACATACTAAAGAGCTTCCTCGGCTAAAAATATTCATAGGAGGCCATACTAGTAGCAATGTAATCAACCTCAGTGGTGCTCAAAGCATCTGACTTTTGCTTCCTGCTCATCTAGGATATCGAAGAAAAAACTAGAGAGAAGCAACATCTAGATGTTCTTTTGCGATCCACCAAACTGCCAGACCAGTCTGCATCAAAGTAACCATGGAGCCTCACATTCCCAATAGTGTATCTCAGTTCATAAGTGATTGTGCCCCGAAGATATTCCAAGAGATTCTTGGAAGCAATCCAATGTACGTGATGAGGATCAACCATAAACTAACTCAATTTATTCCCTGCAAAATATATGTCCAAGCGGGATTTCGCTAAGAACATCGGGGCCTCCCCGAGTTGACGATACTCAGAAGGATTTCTCAAATCGGGCCCAACAACACTTCCGCATAACTTCTTGAAGTTAAGTTCCATTGGAGTAGTCGCCGACTTGAAGTCCACCATACCAAATCTTTCAAGTAGCTTCACAATGTATTTTCCTTGAGAAAGGAATATCTCACCTGGCTTTTACCAAACCTCCAACCTAGAAAATAATGCATCAGTCCTAGGTCCTTCATCTCGAATTCGGAAGCCAACTCCCTCTAACATTGATGAATAAGAGGTTCTACACCTATCAGAGAGAGATTGTCCACATAAAGTACCAAGATGAGAGGTATGTCATTCTCAACCTTAAAATAAAGGTTCAGATCAGCTTCACTTCTCATAAATCATAGCTTCATCAGATAGTTTTTGACCCTCTCATACTAACCTCGGGGAGCTTGCTTCAACCCATAGAGGGATTTCTTCAACTTGCATACATGTGTTGACGATCTTGAACTTCGAACCCCTCGGGTTGTTTTACATAGACTTCCTCCTTAATTGAACCATGTAAGAAGGCAGTCTTGAAATCCATTTGGTGTCCTTGCGAGGCAGCAATGGATATAATCAAATAGATTGTGGTATATTGAGCAACAGGTGAAAATATCTCATCGTAATCCACACCTTCCTTTTGAGAGAAGCCTTGAGCAACAAATCTAGCCTTGAACTTTTCAACACTTCCATCAACTCCATGCTTGATCTTATAGAGCCATTTCGAGCTGACAACGGATATGTCCTTGGGTCTAGGGAGCATATCCCAGACATCATTCTTCATAATCTACTCATACTCTTTGTTCATAGAATCCTTCCAAACTTGGTGCTTTAGAGCTTCTTCGAATGTGCAAGGCTCACATTAGACAATGGTGCTCATTGCAGTTAAGTACCCTTGGTACCTATTCGGCTTCTTACTTTCACGAAATGTCCCCCTAGGTGCAACATGTCTCTCAGCATCTTCGAGAGTTTCTCTAAGCCATGAGGGTCTCCTTTTTTAGGATGAGGGCCCATGAGGGGGTGGATAAATGGGATCCATTGGTCCTTCAGCATCAGGCATCGGCTCATCTTGTGGTTTTCCCTACTTTCCTGAATCTGCTTCTTTGTCCTTCCTTGGAATAGGAAGGTTACTAATCTTCCCAAGGGGAGCGCCCTCATTGAAGGTGACATCATGAATTATCTCCAATTCTCTTTGACCAGGCACATAGATTCTATATGCCTTAAAAGTTTCAATGTAGCCCACAAATGTTCCTTTCTTCCCAGAAGCATCCAATTTTCTTCTCTTTTCTTTCAGCAGATGAAAATATATAGGACTACTGAAAATTCTAAAGTGAGAAACATTAGGTTTCTTACCGGTGCAAACTTCTTCGGGAATTTTGGAGTCCAAAGCTTGAAGAGGGAATCTATTTTGAACATACACGACAGTGTTTACAGCTTTGGCCCATAAGAACTTCTGAAGGTTTTGATCATGAAGCATGGCATGAGTGGCTTCTACGATAGAACGGTTCTTCCTTTTTAGCAATACCAATTTGCTCAGGATTATATGCGGTAGTAGTCTCCCTCTTAATGCCAGATTCTCTACAATAATTATTGAACTCATATGATTCATATTGGGTTCCATTATTGGTCCTCAATATTTTGATCTTCTTCCCAGTTTGATTTTCAATCAAAGCTTTAAAAGAACAGAACCATGAGAATACTTCGTCCTTCTTCTTTAGGAAATATATCCAAGTCTTGTGAGATAAATCATCCATAAAGATAACATAATATAAATATCCTCCCAATGAGTTCACGGGCATCATACCAGATAGATCAGAATAAACTAATTGCAATATGTTGGTAGTATTGCTATCACTAGAGGTGAATGGTTGTTAAAATTGGAAACTAGAGCCAAAATCCATGTGGGTCATCTTATTTATGGCAGCTGATATTTTTCTTGGATCCCTCTCATCGAGAGGTGTAGGATTGATCTAAAGATCATCTAATTCCGATAAGTATTCATGGAGTTATGAATTTATTTGTGTTATAAGACAATTCGTCAAGGTCGGCCAGCGACCAAATAAACCCCACATGTGCTCAACGTTTTAGTATAAATAGAGGTGGCCTTCAAGTCATTTCAACACATTTTGGATCTCTTCATCTCCTTACTTGTCTTTGGATTTTAGTAGGAGGAGAGATCCTAAGGAATAACGTTGCCCTGATCCAAAGGGCAGAAAGCCGGAAAATCCGGAAAAGCTAAAAAAGCTGGAACTGCCGGAAAAGCCAGAACTGTCGGAAAAGCTGGAACTACCGGAAAAGCCAGAAATGTCAAAAAAGCTGGAACTGCCAGAAAAGTTGGAAAAGCCAGAAAAGCTGGAACTGCAGGAAAAGATGGAACTACCGGAAAAGATGGAACTACCGTAAAAGATGGAACTGCCGGAAAAGCTGGAATTGCCGGAACTACCAGAAAAGCTGGAACTGCTGGAAAAGCTAGAAAAGCCGGAAAAGCTAGAAATGCTAGAACTGCCAGAAAATCCGGAACTGCCGAGACTGCTGGAACTGCTGGGAACAACCGGAATTTCCAAAACTTCCGGGAACAGCCGAAACTACCAGAACTGTCAGGAACTACTGAGAATAGCCAGAATTGCCAGAACTATCAGGAACTGTCGAAACAACCGGAGTATCTGTCTCCGCAGGAGAGCAGCATGCAATGGACAACTGACTAACATTGGGACAGTTGTATGGTACTTAGCAGCAAATACACCAAGTATGAAATGTTACAGCTAGCATGCAAGGGAAAACTAGCATGCAATAACAAGCATGTTAAGGACAACAAGCAAGCAAGGGACAAAAAGCAAGCAAGGTGCAACCAACACATAGGTGAGGATGGAAACATGGTGCAGCAATGTCACATAATGCAGTATAATGATGGGTACAGTCATGATTAATGAAGCGTGATGAGATGCAACATAGTGATGATGGGTGCAGCATGGTGCAGCACGGTGAGGTGCAGCATGTTGATGAAATGCAACACAACGAGAGGTGAAGGAGTCACCTTGGAGAATCAGTTGAAGCAACATGTCTTCAACTGATCTCATGTATCATCTTCTTAGAGATGATCTATGCTCTTATCTAGATAAGTCAAAGTGTTGACTTCTGTTGTAAACATACTATCTCTCTCTCTCTCTCTATGTTGAACTATTGAAGAACATATAAGAAGAATTGATCAAGGGTTTCCCCACATTGGGGTTTGTCCCTGGCTAGCACCACATCTTGTGTCCTCTTGTCTTGGCTTGTCTTCTGTGATTTATGTTTATGTTCTATCTGCAGTTTACTTTAATGTTGATGTGATTGCTAATCTGGAAAAGATATGGAGCTAACTGTGAAAATTGAAATAAATTGTTCTAAGCATAGAACATACCTAAAATTAACAATGGTCCCCTTATATGCTTTCCTTCAGAACACTCCTGACAAACACCTTCATGTTCTAATTTAAATTTGGGCATACTTGTCACCATCCTCCTCACATCTAGTAGAGCCTTATAATGTAGATGAGAAAACCTCCTGTAGAGCCTCTAATTTGCACCTAATTATCCATCATTACTTACAGCTTTTCCTCACTTATCCCTCTCTTTTGCCCTATTTTCCTCATAAACCTACCCAGATCATTACATTTGATGTCTTTAAGCATGAATTGGTTAACCTTGCTAATGTTTGACTGTTTGTCTAGATTTTTGACATATGCACAGAGATTCCGCAGCTGTCTGGCAATTCCGCAGCCATTCAGCAATTCCGCAGCTATCTAGTCATTCCGCAGCCTTTTCATTGATCTCTATGTTCCACGTGTCATTTTGCAAAACGAATCACATGGGCACGTGGGAATGAAGGTGTTAAAGGTTCCTATGCTATTGGTTCGGTCAGCAAGGCCACGCACACCTCCGGTCAACGTGGATCAAACTTCGGTCAACAAAGCCAGCTCAAACGGTGCTGCGTAAGCTGAAAGGTCACGTCACTCCAGATGGCGATTCCTCCACGCTACGTAGGTTATGGGAGACAGGATCCAACCTTGGATTCAACCTCCATGACGACCGTACCCTCCAGATAAAACACGGACCTGTTGACGTGTTGTTGTGCCTTTAATTAGCATGACTGTTAGTTAATTTCTCGTTTCATGTTTTACGCAGTAGGCAGTTGTTCATACGCCTATAAATCCAGCGTCTGCGTACGCTTAAGAATTAGTTTTTAGTAGTTGTGTTTATGTAATTGCTGTAATTTTAGTGTATACAGAAACTCTGTTTTAGAGCTGCTGTTTCAGCACTTTTTGCTGTAATTTCGGCTTAATGAGTTAATAGAAGACTGTGCTGTTTTGACTTCAAGTAGCTAATCTTTCCTTGGGTTTTGTGGATGGAGGGCCCCCATTCATAACAGCCTTTGTACAGTAACTTTATCTTCATGTTCTTGCCATTTCCTTCTTTCGAATTCAGCAATTTTCCTTTTCTTTAAAACATGTACAGTTTTGATTTACTTTCACTGTCATTTCATTTCCAGCATTTACTTTGACTGATCAGGATTGTTTTCTGCAGGTGTTAGCCCGGGAATTGTGTGTCTTTGTGTATTTGCTTTATCTCTGATGGTATTTTCAGTTGTCATATTCATAGTTGCTGCCTTTACTCTGTTTTCTAGCTTGATTTCTAGTTTAGTTTCTCAAGTTGTATGCTAACATATTGATGGTCTCCTTATTCTTTAAGAGATCAGAATACTAATAAAGCACAGCTTGCTTTGAGTAGTTTTTTGACTTATATCACTAACTCTTTCTTCACTTGTTACACATTACAATGTATGTTCGAAGCAGAATGTTGGAGAGAGGCACAGTGGTGTTATAATTTGTCATCTTAGAGCTTGATTACGTTTTAGACTTATATCTAACTACTTCTTAATCGTGTTTCACATAGTACTATATGTTGGAATCAGAGAGTTAGGAAGAGATGAACATTATAACTGGTCTTTAAAGTGGTTTTTCTTATCTTTTTATTGCAGCAGCATGAGTAGTGACTAGTGCCATTAGAAAGTGGTTCTTTGCTTTCAGTTTCATTTCAAGTTATTTCTTTCAAGCTTTTTCTTTGCAAGTTTAGAAGGTAGTTAGAAACCACCAATAACACACACTCACTCATTTAGAAATCACCTTACACACACTATCACTCATCTGTTTATAAAACCTCCATTCCATCTTAGGAAGATAAATTGACCACAAACAACACCCCAAACGACAAAAGATCTAAGAGGTTGCTTAAGTACATATAGTACACCTTCACTTCATCAGCTTACGAACCCCGGGTTGACAATTTATGATAGCAATTTAGACAACACTAAATTGACTAAACATTTTGGCGCCGTTGCCGGGGAAGTGAAATTAAGTAGCCATATTCTTAGAAAAAAAAAAACATAAAATTTCAAGGAAAGAAGTTGATAACCTATCAAAGTATGCTCTCCTCTTGCACTTCAAAGTGATCTGGAGGATCAGAAAAGAGAAAGTTATTGATTTAATAGTTTCTTGAGTATGCTCTCTTCTTGCACCTAGAGTGACCTGGAAGATCAAAAAAAAGAACTATTAACTTGACTTGAAGAAAAATAATAAAAAATGACATGCATAGAGCTAGAGATTTTAGGGGAAGGTTTTTAGCTAGAGCTCGAAGTTCAATTTTTACAAGTCCATCTGCTTCAAGGGATAGACAAGAGACACCTCCCTCATCTCCAACCGACACTCCTAGCCCTAGAATTCCTGGAATTCAAGAGCCAAGAATTGACTCTCCCACACCTTCTATTGAATTTGAACCAGGAGGAGACTCTTCTCTTTCTCCTACAGAAAGACCAATTGTAATTGAGGAAGTAGAATCATCTGAAGAAGAAGGAGAAATCTCTTCTCATTCACCCTTTGTAGAGGAACCAGAAGATTTTGAAATCCCTAGGGGAACCATCATGGCAGAGGAAGAAGGAGGTGGTAGAGGTAGAGGTAGAGGTAGAGGAGGAGGAGGAAACAACAACAACAATGGAGGAGGTAGAGGTCCCCTTGGAGGAGGAAATAGAGATGGGGATAACTCATTTGGGTTTCCCATTGTTAATGAGGATTCCCGAGCTACTATGAAAAACATATCGCCATCTGTCCTCCCAAATTTCCATGGGTTAAGAACTGAGGACCCTGAAACATTTTTATTTGAGTTTGAAGTTGTGTGTCGAACTTATGACTATCTGGATGACTCTCAGAAACTCAAATTGTTCCCTTCAACACTGAAAGATCAAGCTTTGAAATGGTTCATGGGGTTACTCACTCAATCCATTAGGTCTTGGGATGAAATGAAACAAACATTTTTGGATAGGTATCTGGATTATTGTATGCCTACTAATCACAAGGACGAGGTATTTAAAATGATACAAAGAGAAGATGAGAGTCTAGAAGATTTACTTGAAAGATTTCAATATAACTTGAAGAGAGCAAAAATGAGTAACTTGGATGAAGAGACCTTAAAAGCCCTCCTATTAAAAGCCATTAGGGATGAATGGATAGATATCTTGAACATGATGGGGAAAGGGGATATATCTCAACTTTCACTCAATGATATAGCAGAACTATGTATCCATCTCTCAAGGGGCAAATCAAAAACTCAAAAAGGGCCTAGAGATCCTTCTCTCCTTAGAGCAAATAAATCTGCAACGGGATCAGTAAGTAGGGCTGAAATCGGCAACATGCTTGATGAATTCAAAACTGACATCTTAGGGAGTCTTAGTGAACAGTTAGATACCCTTAAGATTCACAATAAACAAAAAGCAGAAGCTGAGGCTTTAGCCATATTTTGCCTGAAATGTAGAAAGAAACATGCTTTAAGGGAATGTCCCTTGGATGCACACGTTGTAGAAACATGCGTAATTTGCTCAGAAACTCATGAGACCAAGGATTGTCCTTCAATTCCTGGCCTCAAAGCAGTCTTTCAAGAGGATCCAAATACACTTGAATCTCTCTGTTTTGTTACAAGGAGACCTTGGCAAGGGCAACAGAATCAAGGGTTTAACAACTCTATGAATTTTCAAACCCAACCAAATTGGAATCCTTGGCAACAACCTCAAAATCCTTTTCAAGCATGGATGCAAAGCATGCAAAATCCTTATGGGAGATTTGCTCAATTCTATCAATATCCTCCATCTTTTCAGAACCAGCAAGCTCCACAACTTCCAAATCAAGGTCAACAACTATCATTGCCATACCCTCAACAACAAAATCAAAATTCTCAACTCTTGCTTCAATCTCAACAGAAGTCAAATCAACTTCCCTCTCAGCCATTACCAAATCCCAATAATAGGAACCCTCAAAATGCTTACATGATGGAAGGTCAACCATTCCCTACCTATATGGTTGTTCCTCTCAATGAAGTACAACTCAGATCAGGTAGAATCCTAGATCAACCTTCCACAAGTGGTCAACAGCCAAGCATTTCTGAGGAGGAATCTCTTAAGGTCAATAAGGGTTCTGAAGTATCACTTCAAAACCAAAATATCCAAAAAGAAAAAGAAAAAGAATCAACCCCCACAACTCCCATAGTTGAGCAACCTACATCTTTAGCTACACCTCCTTTTCCTGAAAGATTACAAATTGACAAAGGAGTGGAAAAGCAAATTTGGTTGCCTGACTATAGTTTTCTAGATGAATTGAAGAATGTCTGTATCAAGATCCCCTTGTTACAAGCCATTAAGGAAATTCCCATTCTAGCAAAGACAATAAAGGAGTTGAGTTTGAAGAAAACAGGAAAGAGAACCAGAGATACCAAAAAGATACATCTGGTTGGAAAAATTGCAGACATTATGATGGGTAAGATTACCATACAAAAGTATGTGGATCCCGGTAGCCCTATTGTCAAAACTCATATTAATGGGGTTGAAATCCCAAATACTTTGATTGACTTAGGAGCCGCTATCAACATCATGAGTAGATAGACCATGGATCAGTTAAAACTTCCTAACCTTCTCTTTACACCTACTTTACTGCAACTTGCAGATCGATCAATCATTAAACCTGATGGTGTATTGGAAGACATTCTAGTCTCCCTAGACTCTTGGGAATATCCAGTTGATTTTATGATTTTAACTCCCAAAAACAATCTAGGAGGACATCCTCTTATCTTAGGAAGACCTTGGCTAGCAACAGCTGATGCTTTTATCAGTTGTAGGTCTGGAGACATGTATATATCAGATGGTAATTCCACCAAGAAATTCAACTTGTATCCTCCAGCAAAGGCAATAACAGAAATAGGAGAAGATGAGTGGGTCGATGATGAGGATACTATACAACCTGTTCTAACCATCTCTGAGATTAGTGAGGACAGTCAAATTCTAAATACATTGGAAAATTTTGAAATATCTTTAGAATATGACTCTACACAGTTTCAGTTAGATGCAGACATTGAATATCTCTCCTCTAGACAAATGTCTCTATTCTCAATGGAAGAGTTTGGTAGTTCTACAGTTGAAATCCTTCCAGGAAAAACATTGAACATTAACAGAAACTTGGAAAGACCACAACAAGAAGAATTAACCAAACTTTTGCAAAAACATTCTACTGCATTTGCATGGGAATACACTGACATGAAAGGAATCGATCCTAAGACTTGTATTCATCACATCTATATTGAAGAAAACAGCAGACCTATTAGGCAACCACAAAGAAGGATGAATCCAAACCTTAGGGAAATCGTGAAAGAAGAACTCCGGAAATTACTCAAGGTAAACTTCATTTACCCCATTTCAGATAGCCAATGGGTTTCTCCCTTGGTTATAGTGCCCAAAAAGAATGGTAAATGGAGAGTTTGCATTGATTATCGAGAATTGAACAAGGCAACCTTAAAGGATCATTTCCCTCTACCTTTTATTGATCAGGTACTAGACACTTTAGCAGGTAAAAAGTATTTCTCATTCTTGGATGGTTTTAGTGGGTATAATCAAATTCAGGTAGCACCTGAAGATCAAGACAAAACCACATTTACTTGTCCTTGGGGAACTTTTTCCTACCGAGTACTCCCTTTTGGATTATGCAATGCACCTGCTACTTTTCAAAGGGCTGTATTAGGTATCTTTTCAGATCTGATCCATGACTGTGTAGAGGTCTATATGGATGATTTTACAGTTTACGGTAATACATTTGAAGAAGCTTTGGAAAAATTGGAAAAAGTACTGATAAGATGTAAGGAAACAAATCTTTCTTTAAGTCATGAAAAGTGTTTTATGATGTTTACTGAAGGGATTGTTTTAGGACATCATATTTCAGGAGATGGGATTAAGGTTGATAGATCCAAAGTAGAAGTCATCTCCAAGTTACCTGTTCCAAATTTCCAGAAAGATGTTAGAAGTTTTCTTGGGTTTACTGGATATTACAAAAGATTTATTGAAAACTTCACTAAGATAGCATCTCCTCTTTTCAAATTGCTTACCAAAGACTGTGAGTTCAAATGGGATCCTGAGTGTCAGTCTGCCTTTGAAACTTTAAAGACTAGAATATCTGAAGCACCCATCTTAAGGGGGCCAAATTGGAAACTCCCTTTCCACATTTCTACTGATGCTTCAGATACAGCTCTAGGAGCTGTTTTGGGACAAAAGGATTTGATCCCTTATGCCATTTATTACACCAGTAAAAATTTGACTCCCACTGAGTTAAATTATACTGTTACAGAAAAAGAGTTCTTAGTTGTGGTACATGCGATCAATAAGTTTAGACACTACATAACCGGCTATGAAACTTTTGTCCATACTGATCACTCTGCCATAAGATATTTAATGAACAAACCTGTTACTAATGGTAGAGTTACAAGATGGCTTTTACTTTTACAAGAATTCAACATTACTGTGTTAGATAGACCTGGAAAACAAAACACAGTAGCTGATTTCTTGTCTAGAATCCAAAACACTAATGAAGATTCTCCAGTAGAAGATAAGTTTCCAGATGAATACTTGTTTGCAGTAACTACCAAGACTCCTTGGTATGCAGATATTGCTAATTATCTAGTTACAGGGAAGCTACCTCTACACTTATTTCCTAATGAGAAAAGGAAAATCATTCAGGAGAGTTCACATTATTCTTGGATTTCTAATGAATTGTTCAAAACAGGGCCAGATTGTATAATCAGAAGATGTGTTCGGGAAGATGAAATGCCTGACATCCTTAAGGCATGTCATGATGAACCATGCGGCGGGCACTTTGCTGACAAGAGGACAGCCTATAAAATCCTTTCTCTAGGATATTATTGGCCTTCTCTCTTTAAAGATGCAAAGCAGTATGTTAGAAGGTGTGACAGCTGCCAAAGAGTTGGGAGACCAACTCCTTCAAATGAAATGCCACTACAGCCACAGGTATGCATCGAACCCTTTGAGAAATGGGCTCTAGATTTCGTTGGACCTATTAATCCACCATCAAAGCAAAAGAAGTATATATTGGTTTGTACTGACTATGTTACTAAGTGGGTAGAAGCAAAAGCTTTGCCTTCTGCCACTGAAAATTCAGTTGTTCAATTTCTTTTTGAGGATATTTTCACTCGTTTTGGTGTCCCAAGAGAAATTGTAACAGATCAAGGAAGCCAATTTACATCTAAATTGATGGAGAAGCTGATGGAGGAATATAAGATCAAGCACAGAACATCTACTCCATACCATCCGCAATCAAATGGCCAAGTGGAATCTACCAATAAAGTTCTTGAAGGCATTATCACCAAGACTGTTCATCTTCATAGAAGAGATTGGGCGGAAAGGTTTCCTGAAGCCTTATGGGCCTATAGAACTACATGGAAGAACACAACAAGACATTCTCCCTATGAACTTGTTTATGGGAAGGAATTCCTCCTCCCCATTGAGTTCCAAATCAAGACCTTCAAGATGGCAGTCCAATTGGGGATGAGCCTCTCGGAAGCCCAAAAACACAGAATGGACCAGCTAAATGAGCTAGATGAAATAAGACAAGATGCAATTCTAAGGACCGATCTAGTTCAACACCAAAGAACTAAATGGCATGATCGACACATCAAAGAAAGAAAGTTTCAGAAAGGATATTGGGCTCTATTGTTTGATTCAAAGTTTAAAGACTTCAAAGGAAAGTTTCAAACTCATTGGCTTGGGCCATATGAGATTGATGAAGTCTTTAGCAATGGAGCAGTTCGAGTGAAAACTATTGATGAATTTCATACTCCTCTCATTGTGAATGGCCATCGCTTGAAGATCTACCAGAAGCCACTCTCAAAAGAGGAATTTGTCAAGTTGTTTAAAGAAGATTCTGCAATCAGGTTGGTGGAGAAGGATTCTTCTCCTCCATCAGCCTAATCTTTGGTTTTTGAAAAAAAAAAAAAAAAAAAAGAGAAAAAAAAAAGAATAAATGTATAGGCCTGAAAACCAGTCTCTGATTGGCAGTCCTATGCAGAAAATCTGAGGTGAAAATCAGGGTCACCTGACACCTCACATTTTCCAAAAAAAAAAAAAAAAAACTCTCTCTCCTCCTTATTTCATCTCATTTCGCCATTTCATCCACTTCATTCACCATCTCATTCATTCAATCACTCTCACTCCACCTCATTTCTTTCCATCCATTCATCCATTACATTCCATCTCACCAATAAAGTCATTGTCAGATTTATTTCACACAGCTAAAGTTGTTTTGTGCAGACAGAAGGGTATCACTGCAGTTTCCGCAGCTGAGGTGCAATTCCGCAGCCAACATCCCCATTCCGCAGCTGATACACTTTCTGCACCTGCATATAAAAACACAGTCTGTTTTAAGAAGGAATCTGCAGTCTAAAAATCATCAGCAAAAATTGAAAAAAGGTCAAGTAGCAGCAATAAACAATGAAAGGTTAGTGTCAGATGAGCAAAAAGGAATCAAAAGCGCGGATACATAAGGTATGATCTGATTTCTAAACCTACGGTTATAACATTTTGCATGGTTTCCAGATTGTGTTTTTAGCCATTTAATGTAATGATTGCCGATCCTCTCCATTACTCGACCAGAAATCCGCGTATCTCTCAGCCTTAACAGTCCCTATTCATCACGATTTTTAAAACTCAAACACGGCTGCTCTTCCATTTAAATTCTTGTACCTGAGTGACGTAGACAATTGTACTACGGCTCTCTGCGTTATGATTCCGCAGCCAAATGTACACTCATGACCGATGTCTAAGGGACTTAACCGTTTCTTTCCATTATTCATAACCCTCCTACACATGTGTAATCTCATTCATGCTGTTGATTCACTTCCGCATCTCCCTTGTTTTCCACTGCTCTGCCTTATTCACTACTCTGCCACCGTAACCATACTCTGTTTTTTTTTCCTCCTCTGCTAAACTTTGACCACTGTGTGAGTGTATTACGGCTGTTATGTTGTGTTGAAGCCACTGTTGAAGCCGTATAACCCTTTCTCCAAAGTATTAAAACAGAGCCGTAAGACAAGCCAGAGAGCTGATGGGTAAACTTTTGAGGGCAGAGCCAGAGGGCTCCAAATTTCTGGAAGGATATCCCCAAGTCAAAGACGCTTTGCAGAAGGCAAATTGGCTCCAGTGCATCCAAAAATTCAAGGGTTACCATAGAGAGGTCACAAAGGCTTTTGCACGTTCTTTCAGAGACAAAGACAACCAAGTGGAGATAGGAGATCTGAAATTTACAGTCACCGAAAGCAGTTTGGCACAGGCCACTTCACTACCACAAACTGGGGAGAGATGGTTCAAAAACCGATCAGTACAAGACCAGCAATGGAAGCAAATTCTGAAGGATCCAGGTATGGACACTAGCATTTTTACAAAAGGAATCCCTGTTAGTCTTATCAAAGAAGAATGGACAACTTTGCTTCTGTTAGTACAAAAATTCTTTACATGTGAAGGAAGGTTCGGAGTTTTGTATGTCTACCATGCCAAAATTATGATGCATTTCTTAGGAGAGCATGACATTAACCTTCCATATTTTCTACTCTCAAGCCTTAGGAAAATGTGCTCAATAGTCCAAAGAAACCCAAGAAACATTGAGCCACATTTGTATCATCATGGGCTTGTCAAGATACTAGTTGAAGAACAGTTGAAAGCAAAAAGAGATACATGGGAAAGATTTCTTGTAAGGAATCATTTCCAAGAGATAGGAGAAGCCTTTGGTAGTTCACCTCAAGTGCCTAAAAAGAGTAGAAGGAAAAGAAAAGAGGAAATTACCCCAGAAATTGTTGTCCAATTAGAAACTGTTGTCCCTGAAATTGTTGTCCAAGAAGAAATTGCTGCACATCATTCTGAAGAAGAAAATGACCCTGAGCCTACTGTAGACATTGACCAAACAGCCCAAGAAATCATTTCAGAAACCCTGCAAGAAATTGTCCAAGAGGCTGCTCAAAAGGAAAAGGAAAGTAGGAAGAGACAAAAGAAAAATAAAGGAAAAGCTATAGCCCAAGAAACCTACTTTACTCCTGAAAATTCCAGTGAAGAGGACACTCAGCCATTGGCACATAGATTGGCCCAACTTCATGAGGCTGCCCTTTCCAAGAAGATGCAAAAACAAAAGCAAAAGCAACAAAAAGAAAAATAGAGCATCACCACCGTGAGGAGGAGCAGCAGGTTACAAGGCAAAGTGGGGGCCACAAAGGATAAGGAGTCACTCATTATTGACTTGAGCACACCTGAAAAGGTTGCTACAAGACTTGACTTTGAGAAAAGCCCTCCACGTGAGGAAAGTCCTTTTGAGCATGAATCCGAATTTGAGCATGAGCCTAGTCCAAAGAGGTCACCAGAGATTGACCCAGATCAGCAGAAAGTTTATAATTACCTGGAGACGTTAGAACAAGCTGTTGCTGGTCCAAGCACTGTTCTACCTCTTGAACAGCAAGTTCACTCACTCAAACAGGAAAATTTTGAGCTTGAAGTTTTAAATCGCCACATCATACAAGAGAATGAAAAATTGAAGGAGCAAGCTAAGGTGGACAAGATGGTCCACGATAATACCATGCTTCATCTGGGCCTTTGGCAAAGGGAAAACAGAAAGCTAAAGAAGAAATGCAGGAAGCTAAGCAGAGCCTTGGTCAATATAAAATTCAGATGCTTGGTGAGGAAACCAAGAGTCAATGTGGCTACACAGAGGAAGAGGAGAAGATTAGATGTCTTAGCAGAGGCATCTCAGCAGGTGGATTAAACAATGTTTTCATTGCATGAGGACATGCAACACCCTCGTAGTGGGGGTATGTAGAGCCTCTAATTTGCACCTAATTATCCATCATTACTTACAGCTTTTCCTCACTTATCCCTCTCTTTTGCCCTATTTTCCTCATAAACCTACCCAGATCATTACATTTGATGTCTTTAAGTATGAATTGGTTAACCTTGCTAATGTTTGACTGTTTGTCTAGATTTTTGACATATGCACAGAGATTCCGCAGCTGTCTGGCAATTCCGCAGCCATTCAGCAATTCCGCAGCTATCTAGTCATTCCGCAGCCTTTTCATTGATCTCTGTGTTCCACGTGTCATTTTGAAAAATGAATCACATGGGCACGTGGGAATGAAGGTGTTAAAGGTTCCTATGCTATTGGTTCGGTCAGCAAGGCCACGCACACCTCCGGTCAACGTGGATCAAACTTCGGTCAACAAAGCCAGCTCAAACGGTGCTGCGTAAGCTGAAAGGTCACGTCACTCCAGATGGCGATTCCTCCATGCTACGCAGGTTATGGGAGACAGGATCCAACCTTGGATTCAACCTCCATGACGACCGTACCGTCCAGATAAAACACGGACCTGTTGACGTGTTGCTGTGCCTTTAATTAGCATGACTGTTAGTTAATTTCTCGTTTCATGTTTTACGTAGTAGGCAGTTCTTCATACGCTTATAAATCCAGCATCTGCGTACGCTTAAGGATTAGTTTTTAGTAGCTGTGTTTATGTAATTGCTGCAATTTTAGTGTATACAGAAACTCTGTTTTAGAGCTGCTGTTTCAGCACTTTTTGCTGTAATTTCTGCTTAATGAGTTAATAGAAGACTGTGCTGTTCTGACTTCAAGTAGCTGATATTTCCTTGGGTTTTGTGGATGGAGGGCCCCCATTCATAATAGCCTTTGTACAGTAACTTTATCTTCATGTTCTTGCCATTTCCTTCTTTCGAATTCAGCAATTTTCCTTTTCTTTAAAACATGTACAGTTTTGATTTACTTTCACTGTCATTTCATTTCCAGCATTTACTTTGACTGATCAGGATTGTTTTCTGCAGGTGTTAGCCCGGGAATTGTGTGTCTTTGTGTATTTGCTTTATCTCTGATGGTATTTTCAGTTGTCATATTCATAGTTGCTGCCTTTACTCTGTTTTCTAGCTTGATTTCTAGTTTAGTTTCTCAAGTTGTATGCTAACATATTGATGGTCTCCTTATTCTTTAAGAGATCAGAATACTAATAAAGCACAGCTTGCTTTGAGTAGTTTTTTGACTTATATCACTAACTCTTTCTTCACTTGTTACACATTACAATGTATGTTGGAAGCAGAATGTTGGAGAGAGGCACAGTGGTGTTATAATTTGTCATCTTAGAGCTTGATTACTTTTTAGACTTATATCTAACTACTTCTTAATCGTGTTTCACATAGTACTATATGTTGGAAGCAGAGAGTTAGGAAGAGATGAACATTATAACTGGTCTTTAAAGTGGTTTTTCTTATCTTTTTATTGCAGCAGCATGAGTAGTGACTAGTGCCATTAGAAAGTGGTTCTTTGCTTTCAGTTTCATTTCAAGTTATTTCTTTCAAGCTTTTTCTTTGCAAGTTTAGAAGGTAGTTAGAAACCACCAGTAACACACACTCACTCATTTAGAAATCACCTTACACACACTATCACTCATCTGTTTATAAAACCTCCATTCCATCTTAGGAAGATAAATTGACCACAAACAACACCCCAAACGACAAAAAGATCTAAGAGGTTGCTTAAGTACATATAGTACACCTTCACTTCATCAGCTTACGAGCCCCGGGTTGACAATTTATGATAGCAATTTAGACAACACTAAATTGACTAAACACCTCCAATGCCATAATTCAGATTGAAGTGATGTGTCACAAGACATAGCTTCCAATGTACTTCCTCCAACTTGATATAGGCTATCATCCCTAAATCTAAGTGTAAATTCATCTTTGAAATTTTATTACACACACGTACCTTTCCATCGATAAATGCCACCTTGAATCCTTTGTCTTCCATTGTCGAGATAAATACTAGGTTCTTCTTTAGATCAGGTGCATATAGTACTTCTTGTAGATGAATTGTGTTACCTTGATTCAATTGAAGAGTAACATTCTCCAACTCCTTTCACATGATAGGTGGCATTGTCTCCAAGGATAATTTCCAAATTTGTATCCTTTTCAATTAGATTTGAAAGAGCTTCCTTATACCCGATGAAGTTCCTTAAGGCACCACTATCAATCAAAAAATTTCTTAAATTGCTTGTTATCAACAACATTAGATTCATCATACCTGGAGTTACTTGATCTCTTGGGAGGGAGACCATTTCCATGTTGAGTAGCGGGAGCATTCCTTTTTCCTTTGTTGTTGAATCTTCCATTCCTTTGATTGTTGTTGCCCCTGAAATTGTTGTTGTTATGGTTGTCATCATCATGAGATGTATCCCTTTTATTAGGACACTCCCTAGCATAGTGGCCAAACTTGTTGCAAATGAAGCATCTTCCCTTCCTTCCATTCTTGAAACCTAATCTTCCTTGACATTGCTTCTTTGAACCTGCATTGTTCTTCTCTTTAGCATAAGTGGAAAATGGAGTAGGATCATTCCTATTTGAAGGCATATGTAGTTCCATCATCCTTGTTTCTTCTTGAGAACATCTGGTCAACAATTGTTCAAAACCTGGAATCTTGTCTTTGTTAAAAATAGTAGTGTTGAACACGTGCCATTCATGAGGGATTCCTCCAAGGGAAATGAGAGTAAGCTCCATATACGCAATAGCTACTCCAATAGAGAGAAGATAGCTTTTGATCTCAGTAATCTCATGAAATAGGATTGAATATATTCACCTCTTCCCTTCTTTATGTCCTTCAATTTTTTCTTGAGAAAGAGAACTTGGTTTTCATTGTTAGCTTTGAACATGCCAACCAACCTATCATATATGTCATTTGATGTGTTCAAATCAGAAATGTAAGCAACTAAATTCTTATGAATAGAATCCCTGATGATCTTCTTTTCTTTGACTTCACCCTTCTTGTACTTTGTCTTAGCAACATTTAGTGTATTAGAAGGAGGTTTAGTAATCTTTCCCTGCACATAGTCCATAACATCTTGCTCTTCTAAAGTCAAATCAATAGACATCTTCCATGCATTCTAATCAGATTTATCATGAAGCTTATCATCAAACTTAAAGTAGGATGTGGAGGCCATTGAATCTTGTCCTTGATCAAAGGATCTCAATGATTTCTCTTCTCACTCTTACTTGGGCTTTGTCTTCACCTCACCTCTGATACCATGTTAACTTTAGATAACAATGGTATGTTCTATGCTTAAGAGAAATTTTACTTCAATTTTCTTATTAGCCCAATATCAATATCCATAGTAGCAATCACATCAACTAGATAGTAAAATGTAGATAGAACATAAACAATAATAGTAGAAGACAACCCAATACAAGAGGACACAAGATATGGCTCCAACCAAGGACAAACCCCAATGTAGCAAAACCCTTTGATCAATTCTTCTTATTATTCTTCAAAAGTTTATCAAAGGGAGAGAGTACAATATGCAATATTCACTTGCCCAATCATAATGAAATCTGTCCCAAAAAACAACAGTTACAGAAAGCCCTAACCAGAAATTCAACATTGGTCAGCAGGGTATAATTTGACCCCAAAACAACTCGGTCAACTTGACCTCCAACAACAAGTAAAATCTACCCAAAAACAGTCTAAAAATATCGAGTCAAACTTGGTCAATGAAATTCAACATTGCAGTCTAACCCTTCTACAGACAACGTTGGTCAAAAAATTAGGTATGCCTTGTTATATGTGCCCAGTAATGTGACCTGCCAAAATACAAATAACCCTCACAAAATCACAGTCAAAAAGGTCAATGCTGCTAGTCAACGCTAGTGAAAACCCTTCCTACAACTTCGTTCAATGCTAGTCAATGTAGGAACATAACTATCTTTCTTTGCACATGTGGAGAGTTGCCTCAGAATTCTATACCCAATCAATTAAGGAGAGAGAGATATGTCAGTGAGTGAAGTGTCTAAATGGGGAGGAGGTTCCTTCTATTATATGCAATGTTGAGGATGAATAAACACGACTGTTGAGCTTCTGATCCTACATTGGTTTGTTGGCTGACCTTGACAATTTGTCCATAAATAAAATAAATTCATAATTCCATTTGTACATGTCAGAATGAGATGATCTTTAGATCAATCCTACACCATTTGGAGAGAGGAATCCAATTAAAATATCAGCTGTCTTATATGACCTATCCAAGGCGAAGTTGAACCCTAGTTTCCAAATTTAACACTCCCTCTCAACTAGGGAGAACTTCACCTGCCAAACTGTCTGACAATCTATAGCATCCCTGTCTCTGCTCTGCTCTGTTGAATCATGAAGAAAGAAGAAATTATCGAGAATGTATCATACCATTCTCCATTGAGCCAAAGTCAGTCTCCATTAATTGAGAGTGTGTCATGCTACTCTTAACTAACCCAAAGTTAGTTACCATTGATCCCAGATCAATATCAAACATCCTATCATAGGGAGTACAGTAGTACACGATGCATCCATCGGTAGTACTATGGTCCTTATTCTCATTTCCCTACTCATTGGCCAGATGAGAGCTATTTCCCATGAGTCCTAAATTGCATGGGTAGGATGTATCGATAGGAGAAGGTGAACTACTCATCCTGCTCATATGCCATAGGAGAAGGTGAACCACTCATCCTATGCATATATCAACATGGGTCATCATAGGGGAAGGTGAACCACTCACCCTATACATCGCACATCATTAGGGGAAGGTGAATCACTCACCCTATGGTCGCTTGTCACTCCAGGAAGTACCCCAAGCCCCCCGGAGCTCCTAGAGCTCAAAATCCATCTCATACGGGACCCTCATAAGAGGGTCTCTCCATGAATCCAAGTCGTTCACGGAATGTTAAGAATTTGACCTTCCCAAGGGGCTTCATAAGAATATCTGCGACTTGATCATCAATCCCAATATGATGGATCCTTATTGCTCCCCTTTGTACCATATCCCAGATAAAGTGGTACCTGATATAAATATGCTTGGAGAGGTCATGAAACACGAGATTCTCACAAAGACAAATCCCACTTTGATTGTCGCAATAGATCACGGTGGTATCCATCACATCCCCAAACAACTCACTAAAGAGCTTCCTCAACCAAATAGCCTCATAGGAGGCCATACTAGCAGCAACGTATTCAGCCTCTGCGGTGCTCAAAGCAACCGACTTATGCTTCCTGCTCAACTAGGATATGGAAGAAGAACCTAGAGAGAAGCAACATCCAGATGTGGTTTTACGATCCACCGTACTGTCAGCCTAGTTTGCATCAGAGTAACCATGGAGCCTCACATTCCCGACAATGTATCGCAGTCCATAAGTGATTGTGCCCTAGAGATATCTCAAGAGATTCGTAGCAGCAATCCAATGTATGTGATGAGGCTCGACCATAAAATGACTCAATATATTCAGTGAAAACATATGTCCGGATAGGAGTTTGCTAAGAACATCAAGGCCCCCATGAGTTGACGATACTTAGAAGGATTTCCCAAATCGGGCCCATCAGCACTTCTGCATAACTTCTTGAAGTTAAGCTCCATCGGAGTAGTCACGGACTTGCAGTCCACCATCCCAAATCTTTCAAGTAGCTTCGCAATGTATTTTCGTTGAGAAATGAAAATCTCACCTGGCTTTTTCCAGACCTCCAACCCTAGGAAATAATGAATTAGTCCTAGGTCCTTCATCTCAAATTTGGAAGCCAACTTCCTCTTACATGGATGAATATGAGGGTTTGCACCTGTTGGAAAGAGATCGTCCACATAGAGTACCAAGATGAGAGGTCTGTCATTCTCAACCTTAAAATAAAGGTTCAGATCAAATTCACTTCTTGTAAATCCCAACTTCATCAAATAGTTGTTGACCTTCTCATACCAAGATCGGGGAGATTGCTTCAACCCATAGAGGGATTTCTTCAACCTGCATACATGTGTCTAACGATCTTGAACTTCGAACCCCTCGGGTTGTTCTACATATACTTCCTCCTTAATTGAACCATGTAAGAAGGAAGTCTTGACATCCATCAACTGTAGATTCCATCCTTGTGAGGCAGCAAGGGCTATAATCGAACGGATGGTGGTATATCGAGAAACAGGTGCAAATATCTCATTGTAGTCCACACCTTCCTTTTTAGAGAAGACTCGAGCAACAAATCTAGCCTTGAACTTTTCAACACTTCCATCAGCTCCATGCTTGATCTTATAGAGCCATTTCGAGGTGACAACATGTTAAAATTGGAAACTAGGGAAAAAATTCATGTGGGTCATCTTATTCATGGCTGATAATATTTTTATTATATTCCTCTCATTGAGAGGTGTAGGATTGATATAAAGATCATCCGATTCTGATAAGTATTCATGGAGATATGAATTTATTTTGATTATGGAATTATTATCAAGCTGACCTACAACTCATGTAGGCTCAGAAGCCCAACAGTCACATCTATTCAAACACCAACATTGTGTATAAATATAGGACTTTTCCTCATTTTGACTCACTCATCTCATCACATCTCTCTCTCTCTACTGCGCAGAAAAGGATCTCTCTCTCACACATGTGAAATCGGAAGCTGTTGAACCTGAAGCTGCAACTGCAGATCCAAAGTTTGACCAGCATTGACTATCAAATCTCCTCCTTAGAACTGTGCTATAGGTCCATTTGGATATCCTTTGAAAGCTACAACTTTTGGTGGTGGAATCAAGTCAATCCGACGGATGGTTTGCAAGATATCGACTGCCCTAGTTTGAACCCGGAAGTTGCCGAAACTGAAGCTACAACTATAGAAGTAAATATTGACCTACGTGGACTAGAAGATCTCCTCATCTGAACTACACTATAGGTTCATCTAAACCTCATCTGGAAGCCGCAACTTTTGGTGGTGGAATCAAGCCGATCCGATGGTGGGTTTGTGAGATATGGTCTGGCCTAGTTTGATGATGAAGCCGCTAATGCTGATGTTGCTGATCTAGGGTTTGCTACTACTGATATGAATCAAATTTATTGTGCTATTCTCTCTGCTGAATTATTGAAGATAAAAGAAGATTTGATCAAAGGGTTTCCCACACATTATGGGGTTTATCCCTGGCTAGCCGCCACATCTTGTGTCTCTTGTCTTGGCTTGTTTTCTGTTGATCGTTTAATGATCTATATGCACTTTAGTTTATGTACATGTGATTGCTAATCTGTGTAATATAATAAGAAAAATAAGTAAATTGTTATAAGCATAGAACATACCATAAGTTAACATGGTATTAGAGCAGAGGTGAAGACAAAGCCCGAGCAAGAGCAAGAGCAATCACCGAAGAGAAGATTAGTGACGCTATCCTAAAAGAACTATGGGGTCTTCAACACTCTGCCGAAGGCAAGCTTCGTAAGAAAGCTGACTATCATGGATGGAAGATGTCTATCGATCTAACCCTAGAAGATCAAGGAGTGCTGGACCATGTAAGAGGCAGTATTGTTGAGCCTCCATCAAATGCATCCGCTGCTGCATGGAACAAATGGAAAACCAGAGAAGTCAAAACAAAGAAGATCATCCGGGACTCTATCAACAAGCACTTGATGGCCTACATCTCTGACCTGAACACCTCCAAGGAAATCTACAATAGACTGGTGAGTTTATTTAAAGTTAATGATGCAAATCAAGTTTTGTTTCTTAGAAATAAGTTGAGGGAAATCAAGAAGGGTAAAGATGAGAGTATGCAAGCATACTTCTTAAGAATCACCGAGATCAAGAATGATCTCCTATCTATTGGAGAGACTATTACTAACAGAGAAATGGCACTCACGACTCTTGGAGGATTACCATCCAAATGATACATGTTCAGGACTACTCTTCTGAACAATAATGTAATTCCTGGTTTCGAGGAATTAATGGCTAGATGCATTCAAGAAGAAACAAGGGTAGAAGAGAAAGAAATGCCCTTGCCTAAAGGTCCTTTTGCACAAAATATTATCACCATGACATTCTGCAATCAGTGTGAGTCTATCACCACTCATAATTTCCTCCTATGCAAGTCTTAAACCTCAGCTCTTCATGTCAAGCCTTAAAAAATGAGAGAAAGTCTTTGAAAATCTCTAAAACTCCGGTTCCACACTTTCTCTTAGCATTACCTGCGGTCCCGCACCCCCTGGTCATGTTCCCTACAGACCTACCTGCTCTGTTTCTATGTAATGGGTGCGGACCCCTGTAAAAGTCAAAAAGGCACAAGTACATTCTTAAAAACTCACTTTGGGTTATTTCTGGAAGCTTCTAGAGGGAATCTTGAGGTGGTTAGTTCGCTCCTTTGAGGTTCATGTATCCCATAACTAAAGGAGCTAACCCCTTGATGTGAGGAGCTTATCCCTTTGAAGGAGGACTCTATCCCTTTGAAGGTGGACCTGGTAACTTCCTTCCTCTGCACTATAAAATGAGGCATTAGGCTGGTTACTAAGGAGGTTGAAAGCTGAATATTTTTTAGGGTAAATGTTGTTGGAATTTAGACTTCCTAATTGAGCTTGAGAGGAAAGATTACATACCTTTTGACCTCATTGGGAAGAGTGTGAAGCTTTTCAAAGTAAAGGAGATTCTTGCTTGGACCCTGGGAGGAGCTTGTACAACATCAAGGCACCAAGGTTGTAAAGTTCTTCTTTGTTTAAATTTAATACAATCAAGTTTATTTTTCTCAATAAGCTATCTCTTATGGTTTATTTCATGGATTCCTTGATCACCATGATGAATTGAATTATTATATTGGCTATGCAGGTGTTATTTGATGTGTGCTTGTTTGTGTTTGCAGGTTCTCAAAAGGAAACTCATTTGGACGGTCGAAGCGTGGCTTCCACAAACTAGCGTTGGACTTAAGGTAGGGTCTAAAACACCTCTTGGTTTTTATTTATAAATCGCAATATTTAGAGAAAGGTAGAATTTGCTTGTTTTGCTTGTCTCTGGATATCTGTAGATACTACGAAGATCGTTCTTATCTGCAAGAACGATTTATCTGGCTGACAAAATGGTGACTCCGCTAGGGACTTGAATTTTGGTTTTTTGCCTTTACTTTTACTTTGACTTGAGAAACTTTTCTCTGTTTCTGGTTTTTTCTTGATGTGTGTGGGATTGGGTAGTTTTTTAGATCTTGAATTGTTTTTTTTTTTCACACTTTTCAAAGAGGACCGCACATTCTGTTTGTAACACAGTGCGGACATCCCCGCATTGTTGCTTTACTACACAGAGCGGTACCGCACCTGGTTATACCGGAGGCCTGCAGACCCTGTCAAATTTTTGAAAAAACCTAAAATCTTTTCATCCAGTTAAGCTTAGGATTTGTTTATGTTTTTTAGCCTCTACCCAGATCTGCATGTGTCTTGTCAGAAACTTCTTGTAGGTGAATTCCATTGGCATTTTGGTTTTAGGTGATTTTTTAGAAGTTTTTTGTGCCTGGCTTGATTTTCGTTTGGTCTTTGTAGTAACTCAGAGTTTAGAAGCCTAAGAAACCTCAGATTACCCTGGTTTTTGCTAGTCTTCTTTGTGAGTCTGACTGATTTGTAAGATCTGCCTTTGGTGAGAAATAGATCTCGTTTTCTCTTTGCAAAGCTTTGAAAGAACTTGTTTTGAAAGTTTTGAATTTCATTTTTTAAAAAAGAAAACATTAGATGGGTGTTTTTTGATTAATTTGTTATTCTGAACAAATTATTCCTTAGTTTTCTAAATAACTAAGTAAAACATCCTTGAAAAGAAATTTTGTAAGCTTTTACTTCAATTAGGTTTTTAGAAATTGTAGATCTCAAGATTAGATTTTTCATAGTTTTGAATGTTTTCGAGAAATTTTAAAATCTCTTTTGAAAAGAATTTGTTTTTGTAGTGTTTGAGTGTTGAAAAGAAAGGGATATTTTTTGTGAGCATAATTAGTAGTCTCGTTTTTTAGTTTATTGAAAAAGAAAAAAAAGTTTTTATTTTCATTTTTTTGTTAAGGAAAGATTTGTTTTTCAAGCAATTGCATTCTCAACTCTTTCTTTAGCTAGAAACTCATTGAAGAAAAAGGATTATTTATCATCTTAGGTGCATTTTTAGTGTTTTGGGTCGAGTCTTCACACCATAAAGTTTCATCTCCACACCTTTTGACTTAAGAAACAACTAATAAAAATAACGCTTAAAGTAAAACTTATCTAGCAATCTTTTTATTTCTAGGGCTCTTTATCACCAACATAGCTTAGGCTAGTATCTTGGAGTAAGGAGTAATTAACTCTCCAAAATAGTTAAAACAAATAAGTAGCTATATCTTGCGGTAGGAGATAAATTCCAATTGTTACATCTATGCTCTGGGAAGCTCCTCTTAAAGGAGTCAAGCATGAGATCATATCCGAACAAGTGGGGTAATCAATCCTTCCTCATTGGGAAAGATAGAATATATACACGTATTAAAAACGGTAAACCTCGAATTAACCATTGTCGAGGAGCCTGGGGTCACTTGTTGGTAAACCTTCGATTATGTCAAGGAGCCTTCAATGGGATTGAGATTTGTTACTCTACCCTTGCATGTGTATCGGATCACAGACTGTTCCCCCAGGTATATTTGTTTCTATTAGTAACCATAGTGACCATAATATATAGGATTCTTTCCTAAGGTGACGGTGGAGGGAAGATCCCACTGTACCTGGAGCATACATCAACTAGACTCACTTGGACTCTCTGGGGGGTTCTCTTCACTCGAGACGGTTTAGTGAAGAAACTTGTGCCAGTCTGTTTCATTAAGCAGGTTTTCGAGGTAACTGTTCCAACCGCCATTTCTGCATTGAATTCTACGATGTTAGATTTCATCACCAACTAGTGTTTTCAGTACGGAAAGTTACTGTTTGTGTGTGGTTTGAACTCCTAGATTCTTTAGGCGTGTGATTCAAATTGTTTGGTTCTTTAGAGACTTTAGGTGGTTTTATTGAGATTTTTCTTTGTTTGTGTGTGAAGTAATTAAAATATTTAATCGTGGCTGAATTACCGAGACAGTCCCGTAGACTTCGGGGGCAACCTCCCGAGTATTCACCAAGCCAGCTTGAAGGGCTATGAGCTCTTGTAACTCCTAGTGACAGTAGAGTTGGGTCACCGGAAGAAGGAGAATCTTCTTTAGTTGTTCATCCTGATTATCAAGTTCAAGCAACAGAATATATTTCCGAACCAATTTCATTTTCCGAAGTTACTGGTAGTGTTTCCTCTACTAGTGAATTAGCTGAAGAACCTGAAATTTCTGAACCTGAAACTAAACCTGCTGCTACTCCATCATCAAGATTTGCTTCTCCAACTTCCAGTGGTCCTGGTTCACCCAGGGTAGGAAGAATCATTACCCAAAATCTTCCTTCTGGACTTATTGCTATTGAAGAACTCGTTACTCCGGAAGAAGGTATATCTATCCCTGAAAATCAACCAACTATAGAACTTAGGGAGCATGAATCGATCTTTTACAGTCCACCTAGGAGGGACGCTTGGTATCTTTCATTGACCAACTTTTTAGAAAACCCAGGTCTAAGTTTTTCGCCACCTCGCATTCCTTTTCATCCAACACCTAGAGGTTATTATCCTCCTTTGAATATGTCGAGACAGTCATCCATGTTTTCTCAATCTCTGGAAACATTTCGTATGGCGGTCCTTCTGTTCCTTCTAGGTATCAGTCACTCACTGGTACTTTTTAAGGAGCATCCCCTCAACCTATTGAACACGGGTTAATAATGGAACTAAACCATTGAGTGTAGAAGATATTCTTATGATGTCAGGTACCATTCCAAATCCGTAACCTCAAGGTAGTCAGTTACCACCTGGGTGGCAACCTCAAGGTACTCAATTATCACCTGGGGGGCAACCTCAAGGTTCCCAGTTACCGCCTGGGGGGAAACCTCAAGGACAGTACATACCTTCGGGTTAGTACATTCCTCAAGGTCAACCCTAGACTCAGTACGTACCTCAAGGTCAACCCCAGTATCAATATGTACCTCAAGGTCAACCCCAGTTTCAGTACGTGCATCAAAGTTATCAACCTCAAGATCAGTACCCAACCCAAGGTTTCCAACCACCTTCAGGTCAATCATTTGTCCAAGGAGATGGAAATGTACCTTTGAATTATCCTGTAGGAATTTGAATTGGAGTTTGAAAAATCTAATTCAAAGAAATCTTTATTTTTTGCGGAGTTGATGTGTGACTTCCCGCGTGCTAATACTGAAACTGTGGCGGAAGAGCCCATTGCGGACGAATCCTTGTTTCTTATCAGCACTCTTGACCCATGGTATGGAGATATCATTTTTTATCTCCAAACCCAATCTTTTCAGCCTGAAATTTCACGATCTCAGCGACGGAAAATACGTTTTCAATCCCAACAATACAAGATTATTGGAGATACACTCTATCATCGTGGGGCGGACTCTGTTTTTTGACGTTGTTTAACTCATGAGGAAGCTGAAAAGGTTTTAAATGACTGTCACTCTGGAGCGTGTGGCAGTCATATGTCTAGGTATGCCACAGCCCAAAAGATATTGCGCGCTGGCTATTTCTGGCCGTCTTTGTTTAAAGATTGTATTGACGCGGTCCGAAAATGCCACAATCGTCAAATTTTTTATCGAAAGATGCGTGCTCCACCTGCTCCTCTCCACCCTATAATTATCATTGGTCCTTTTGCAAAGTGGGGTATCGAATTTATTACATGTAACCCTCGCTCGGCCGAGGGGCATGCGTATATCATCCTTGCGGTAGATTATTTTACCAAGTGTGTCGAGGCGATGCCTACATTTTCAATGGACGGAAAAATTGCTGCGATTTTCATTTTCAATCATATAATTATTAGGTTCGGTGTTCCACAAGCGATTATCACTGATCATGGGTGTTATTTTCGAAACATCATGATGACTGAACTAATAGATCAACTTGGCCTGCATCGCGATAGTTCTACTCCATATTACCCATAGGCTAATGGTCTGGTTGAAGCCATCAACAAATTTCTAGTCATTATGATCCAACAAATCATTGGGATTCATAGGTCGAATTGGCATAACATGTTATTTTCAGCGCTTTGGGCGCATCGAACCTCAGTAAAAACATCAAACGATTTCACTCCTTTCCAACTAGTTTACGGTTTGGAAGCTGTGTTACCCATTGAATGCGAAATCCCGTCATTGCAAATAGCCATAGAGTTACTCCCAGCCACTTCCGAAGAGGAGAAACATTTGTTGTATTTGGCTCAGCTAGATGAGAATCGACGTGATGTTGCACTAGCAATTGAAACTCATGCCAAACGTATTAAAGCTCAGTATGATCGAAATGTTACACCTCGTAATTTTTCGGAAGGAGACCTAGTCTTACTATACGATCAAGCAAATGATAAGCTAAGTGTTGGTAAATTCGTACCTATGTGGCATGGTCCTTATGTTGTTAAGTGAAAGCTGGCAAAAGGGGCCTATGAATTAGTAGATTTTGATGGTGTCTCTTTAGGTAAGCCTGGAAACGGTCTTTATCTGAAGAGATATTATGCTTAAATATGTGTGAGGAGATTTTAGTTAGATTAGTTTTCTTTCTAGCTGGTGTATTTTAGATTAGAAAAGTGTGCTTAGTTTAGAGAGTTTTTTTGTCATTATTCCTACTTATCTTGATTTTGCAGATGTCAACGTCTCTTCAACAATACATTGGTTTCGCTGATGGTGCTTGTCGTAATACACGGAACATTTCTTCCGCAGCTTGGGTTATCCATTCACCTTCTGATGAGTTGGTATCTATGCATGGGGTAAGCCTCGGTCAAACAACGAACAACATTGCAGAGTATAGTGCAGTGATTGAGTTATTATCTGAATCCATTTCATTTGGGATTTGGAGTTTGATTGTGAGGTTAGATTCTGAACTTGTTGTATTGCAGCTTAATAGAGTTTATGCCATCAGAAATCCTATGTTATTAAGATTATTTTTTAGAGTTCGTCTCTTGGAACGTGAATTTGACTATATTGAATATCAGCATATTCCAAGATATTTAAATACATTAGCAGATGCAATTGCTTCTCGAATTTTAAGTAGACATTTGCAATAATCAAACCGTAAATTTAAAAACATTCCATAACAAGTTTTACAAGATAGCCAGTAATAAGTGATATAGCATAGCATAGAAGTGTGTCAAATATACATCGTCTTCGATCATAGGTTGAAAAACACCTTATGATCGGCAAAAGTGATAGTACAAAAAGAAAAAATGTCATATGAGTCTACAAAAGGTGATCATCCTATCACTGGTGATGATCATTATAAGAAACCACTGCTCGGGCCACCCTACAAAGGAACCTCCTGAAAGGTCCTAAGACCCCAATCACATAGCGTTGTAACCTAAGAGGAATGTCATCTATGCTAGTCTCTGGAATGTCTGCTGTCAAACGCTCTAGATGGTTTTCCAATTTGGCCAGGGTCTCTGTAGATTCGTCCCACGGGGCTGGTACTACTGCAGCTGGGTGTCTCCTCTCGTAAGGCCGGAGAGTGGCTGGTCGTCGTGGACCTACATCTGCATTTGAAACTTTTTACTATCAATTTTGGGACGATTTAAAAAATAAATAAATAAATAAAAAATAAAAATAAATAAATAAAAAATAAAATAAAATAAAATAAATATATAAATGAAATGAAATAAAATAAAAAAAATTAGATTAGAAAATGTTGAAAATGATTTTACCTGAGTCATCCCATTGCTCTCCTGGTGGAAGAGCCATGTCTAGGTCACCACGATAATCCATCCTAGCATAAGGAAAATCCTGAATCGCGAAAACTTGGTTCTCCAACCAATGAAAATACTCAGGAGGAAATCAAACAACCTCTGAACCCTCCTCAGGATGACGGGCCATAACTGCAACCCAACACATCAGCTTGGGCTCTCAGGGAAGTCCAGCTCCAACAGAAAGATGATGTGGGACCAACATTAGGACTCTCTCTAGACCAAAGCTCACAACTAATAAACCATATCCAAAGTTTTTCAGTTGTCCGTTCTTTTCTCTAGTCAGTTGGCCTTTTACATTAGCCAACACAACTTCGCACCAGTTGAAGATGGTGCCTCGATAACAGTCTACTGCCATTCGCATTTGGGTTTTGGTGGCCATATGCAGTGGTGCGCTTCCATAGAGTCTGGTGACAGTAAATGCAATCACTTTGAGTTCAGGATGGGAGATGGTTTTAATATCAATCCTTTTGCCCTTGGTTTGGTCATTACAAAAGTCTAACCGGAGACTATCGACAGACTGGGCACCTAGCCTAGTCCTCAATAGAGTCAAATGTTCAACTCTCCTAGGTAAACCAGTCAAAAAGTAAATGTCCTCTGGCTCCATTTCGATCTGGTGGCCACCAATAATGAAACACTGGTCCTGTATATTCCATCTGTCCACCAGCCACTGCAAAAAGTCTACTTGGGCCCTCACGCCAGGTATGGCCCAGAATTTAAATAACTCGCATGCCTTCAATGCATCTATTGAAGGTTGATGATTAATTGCAGCAAGGTCCACATTTCCGTGCTCCCGTTCCCGCCAACTAAGCATAGTGTATATCCTACATTGAAAGAAAAGATAGATTAGAACATTTTAAATCAAAGTTTTTGGGCAGAAATTGAAGAATTTGAAATTGTAAAACCTATGTCGCGGGGACCACACTCTCCAGTTAGAGACAGTGCATAGGTCTACACTCTGCCCAAACAGCAGGTGCGGGCCCCTGGCTCTTTCCTATGTAGGAAAAATTCGGGGTTCGTAGGTTTCGCATGTTGCGCCTACGGACCCACGCGAGCGGTCTTTTAAACTAAATTTTTCCTAAAAAACAAAATTCAAACGGTTGAAATGCAAGATTAAAATGATGTGGATTACCTAGAGGTGATGGTTTTCGATTCAAACGGGCGGATTTTCCGCAATCTTTACGGGAAGTTTCTTACCCAAAAGCTCTCTTTTCTCACTCTGAAGTCAAACGATAAAAATGAATTTACAAAAGCCCTTTTTATAAGTTTTTTTGAATAAATGAATTTTTAATTTGTTTATTTTTCACTTTAAAGAGGTAATTTTTGATGCATTTTTATTTATTTTAAACAGGTATGAGTAATGTTTGAGTTTTCGTGCAAAATATCGGATTTTTCAAGCAAAATTGATCATTTTCAACAAGAACATTTTCTTTTTAAGCTCGTTAAAACAGAATTAAAAAGACGGTCCACTTACAGCGCTTTTCGAGCCATATAAACATAAAAAGATTGCTGGATTTTTGTCGTTTCAAATTCGATATTGGTTATAAAACGACGTGTCGTTGATCGCTTTTTTACTTCTTCAGATCAGAGACACTAATTATGAAAAGTACTCCTTGATCGTAATGGTCAAGCGGTTCTCACAAGTATTATTTTATACTTTTTCGGGCTTGGGAGACACAAATTTACGAAAAAGGACAACCATGGAGTTTTCTTAAGTTTTTCTTCTGACTCCCTAAAATTGAAAAACACCGAGTTTCTCCTATACTGGACTCGTTAAAATTTAACGGTAAAGGACCTGTTCAATTACAAACAGGAACGGACCACTCCTTCTTAGGGTTCGAATTTGAACTAAGTTGGACTCATCCAAAGGATGAGCTTATAACCAAGCAAAGTTATCCTCCTCAAGCTTATTAAAAAATAAAGAGGTACTTGCCAGAAATGGTGGGGGAAAAGAGAGGAAAATGAACCTGTTTGTTATACTTTGTGTCTCAGAAAAGCATTTAACCACTCTTGAACACAACACTTTTTGTTCACCTGGGTTGGGAAATCCTTTGCCTAACAGTTAATCAAACCATATTGAAAGTCTTCAGCTGGTTTCTAGGTATTAGCTTTGGGTCAATTGTCACCAAACCATCTACAGTGTTGTTACGTGTTCAAGAGGTCAGTGCAAATAAACCATTCATCTGCAAAATATCTGTCATCCATCTTGACCATCCTTGAGTTAGTCCTTGCAAATATATTTTTTCAAACTTGATCTATGATTTTGTGTTGTGGGCTTGCCTACGACGGATCGCTTTCTATCGACTTCAGCTCATTATCTAGAAAGATGATCTAGAAATCGTTAGTACCTTGTAATTTGCATGCCTCAATGGCAAGTTTCTCGCCTTCGACGACAGGTTGCATCATTGACTTTCAATCAAAGGATTCCGTGACATGTTCGACATCAACTCATCTATTCACATTTCATGGATTGTACTGAGTACTTTGATAGCCATTAACATTACTAGTGGTTTCTCTCACACTTGTTAACAGTTTACATCATTGACTGGTAATCAAGTGGTTTCTACCATGTTCAACTTCGACACATTCATTCACATGGATAGAATCGTACTAGTTTGGGAAGCAGAAATCAAGACCGTGGATCTAGTTTCCACCATCCAGGCTGCGAGGAATTTTGTTATTCATTATACAGTGGACTATTCATAAACAGATGGCTACACCCATACTGTGTCTACATATGTCTATACTTGTGATGTATTACAAGATCATTCCTATATCAGAGCAGTTTAGTTAGTTTTCTAGTCAGTTTTGATCTGTGTATGGGAATGCCTACCTTAGCGATGATATGATCACATATATATATTTTGTATTGAATGTTTTTACAGGTTCCAACCAGGCTCTCCACAGGATGATCCTAGAAATGATAAAGTACTTCACTCTTCTTAGATGACAAATACTATCTATTACAGAATTCGCACTTTAGGGGGCAATCTATTGCACAAAATATTGTCACCATGACATTCTGCAATCAGTGTGAGTCTATCACCACTCATACTTTCCTCCTATGCAAGTCTTAAACCTCAGCTCTTCATGTCAAGCCTCGAAAAATGAGAGAAAGTCTTTGAAAATATCTAAAACTCTGGTTCCGCACTTTCTCTTAGCATTACCTGCGGTCCCGCACTCCCTAGTCATTTTCCCTGTGGACCTGCCTGCTCTGTTTCTGTGTAATGGGTGTGGACCCCTGTAAAAGTCAAAAATGCACAAGTACATTCTTAAAAACTCAGTTTGGGTTATTTCTAGAAGCTTCTAGAGGGAATCTTGAGGTGGTTAGTTCGCTCCTTTGAGGTTCATGTATCCCATAACTAAAGGAGCTAACCCCTTGATGTGAGAAGCTTATCCCTTTGAAGGAGGACTCTATCCCTTTGAAGGTGGACCTAGTAACTTCCTTCCTCTGCACTATAAAATGAGGCATTGGGCTGGTTACTAAGGAGGTTGAAAGCTGAATATTTTTAAGGGTAAATGATGTTGGAATTTAGACTTCCTAATTGAGCTTGAGAGGAAAGATTACATACCTTTTGACCTCATTGGGAAGAGTTTGAAGCTTGTCAAAGTAGAGGAGATTCTTGCTTGGACCCTGGGAGGAGCTTGTACAACATCAAGGCACCAAGGTTGTAAATTTCTTCTTTGTTTAAAGTTAATACAATCAAGTTTATTTTTCTCAATAAGCTGTCTCTTATGGTTTATTTCATGGATTCCTTGATCACCATGATGAATATGATTTATTATATTGGCTATGCAGGTGTTATTTGATGTGTGCTTGTTTTTGTTTGCAGGTTCTCAAAAGGAAACTCATTTGGATGGTCGAAGCGTGGCTGCCACAAACTAGTGTTGGACTAAAGGTAGGGTCTAAAACACCTCTTGGTTTTTATTTATAAATCGCAATATTTAGAGAAAGGTAGAATTTGCTTGGTTTTCTTGTCGCTAGATATCTGTAGATACTAGGGAGATCGGTCTTGTCTGCAAGAACAATTTATCCGGCCGACACTCCTATCTATTGGAGAGACTATTACTGACAGAGAAATGGCACTCACGACTCTTGGAGGATTACCATCCGAATGGTACTTGTTCAGGACTACTCTTCTGAACAATAATGTAATTCCTGGTTTCGAGGAATTAATGGCTAGATTCATTCAAGAAGAAACAAGGGTAGAAGAGAAAGAAATGCCCTTGCCGAAAGGTCCTCCTGCTGCTTTTTCTTCTCATGCTAAGAAAAGAAATAATTCTGCGTCTAAATCAAAAGGAAAGGTCAGACCTAAGGGTGGAAGAAAATGACGATGTTACATCTGTGATAAAGCAGGTCACTATGCAAGGGAATGTCTTGATAGAGAAGACTCTCACCATGACGATGATCAAAATCCCTCTCATGGTAATCGAAGGAATGGAAAATTCAATAGCAAAGGTAAAAGGAATGTTGGAAATCAAGGAAGAGGGCAACCATTCAAGAAGGCTAGAAATTCTAGGTATGAATCTAACACTGTTGACAATAAGCAGGCTGAATATTATCTACTAGCTGCTCTATCTACCTTTTCTCCTTCAGACTCAATGGGAATTTGGCTTATTGATAGTGGTTCCTCAAGACACTTCACTGGTTACAAAGAAGTACTCCATAATTTGGTAGAGAAAGAAACTAACCTGGAAATTTTCCTTGGAGATGACATGAAATACCCCGTGAAAGGTGTAGGCAATGTTTCTCTCAAATTGAATCAAGGTAGTATGATTCACTTCTAAGATGTATTATATGTACTTGATCTCAAAAAGAACCTGGTATCCATCTCGGCAATGGAAGACAAAGGCTACAAGGTAACCTTTAGTGATGGCAAGGTACATATCTGGAAAAATGATGTTAAAGATGCTTTCTTTTTTTTTTGCTTGAGCAAGAGTAGTTCCTTCTATTTCATTATATTGTGAAAAAAATTACGAAATATACAATGCCCTGTACTCTAGGAGGCAACAAGGACACCAAGGGCATGATGCCAAAGTACAACATCACCCCAAAACAACCAACAGCTAGATCAATCCTCCTCTACTATTGGATGACACAAAGCGAACAAAAGCCTAAACTGAGGCTTAAAAACACCCCCCTCAATTAGGCAAAAAGCCCGACAAGACCTGTGGCCCCACTAAAAAGGCACCAACAGATCCGACGGAAGAGACATCCCCAAAAGATCGGATGACCTCCCTAAAAATCGCACCACCTAACATGCGCACAACTTAACTCGCAATGGAGGGTGGTATCCCAACCCCATCTAGGCCACATGGCGAAAGACTAATGGAATCACTTCCAAAAAACTAAACCACTTTCCACCCCAATTATGTGCGATCACCGGTAAACCACTATAACCTGGTTTTACGAACAGGAAGAGGAATGAAGGGGAAACCACTTCACTGGGAAACAAGAGCCACCAAAACTCAGACACTCCCATGACGGAACCAGCAACTACGACCACCATGGACCAAGAGAAGAACCTGATGAGCAATCTGAAGAGGAAGGGCTTGGCCATTTTCCACCAGGATAACACCAGACAACTGAGAACTTGTCCGTTTTCCCCTCGTCTCCTTGAGAACTGTGACCTAGCTTTATTGGAAGTAATCATACAGCTTCTTTCCTTCGGGCCCAATGTTTGCAGATGAATCCATGGACCCCACCAAACCCTTGGGCCCTACCAAACTACTCGATGAATCCTGAGCGTTGATTAACCTTGCGCCATCGGATGGCTGAGCAGCAAATCACGTGCCTGAAGTCATTGATCTTTAGGGCGTGGGGAGAGTGGTTTTTGGACCGAGCCCTCCACCATGTGTCATGTCTTCTATGATATTGCTACCAAAAATCTAAAACCACTTTTAACATGAAAGCGGTACGATCTCTAGGAACCGCCCAGAGGCGGTATTGACTTCTGACACTAAAATATTAGGATAAAGCAGAAGTTTATGATGCTACTTTCTTCAATGTGGAAAGCTCTGTCACCCGACATTGAGAATGGTCCTTATTGTGGTCCACTTAACCTCTAACCTTGGCTTACCTATCATTGTGCATCTTTTTGACCCGCTTGGTGTAGTCCTTTGACCGATGACCATTACTAATTGGGTTCTGTCCTTTTGCTTTTGTACTCTTCTTTGTCCTCCTCCGCCTGGTTATGGCAGAGTTTTTTCGGGTTGCTCTGGGCCATTGTATTCCCCCTCCTTAAGGTTACACTGTCCTTGCAGCTGACACCTTGGTTGGCTAGAATGTCAGCCAATTTGTTGGCTTTTCTCCTCACATGAGTAAATCTGATAGTACGAAGTTCCTGTAGATGCGCTTGAATTCTTTGAAGAACTCTAGTTAACCTCCAATGTTTTGTGACCTTTTCAGGCCCTGTTCCATTACTGATTCTCTTGGCAGCATTTATGACTAACTCTAAATCCGCTTCTATTATGACATTTTGGCAATTGCTCTGTATCAAAAATTCTAAGCATTGTTCCAAAGCCATTAGTTTTGCCATGTTGTTAGTGGCTTTTCCTAAGTGACCATGGAAGAGGGAGATTATGCTACCTGTATCATCCCTTAGAACTCCTCCAAAACCAGCATCCCCCGGATTGCCTTTGGAAGCTCCATCAATGTTGTACTTTAAAAAACCTTCAGGGGGAGGATGCCAGACATCTTCCACCTTATCTCTCATGCTTGCTTTCCTGTCTAGACCTTGAGGAACAAGCCCCTGCATGTCTAACAGCTGGAGGATTCTTAACTCCTCTACTGAGGGAGGATTTTTGGGGAGATTCCTAATATTGGCACCCATTGTCTCCACCAGGCTGAGTGAGGCAGACTTTACCTCTTTGAATATTCTTTTGTTCCTTTCTTTCCACACATTCCAAATAATGAAACTCAGCAAGAGATCCCAAACAGAGTTGAGAATTTCATTATCTGAAAAATTATTCCTCCAGTTGTTTAGAGTGTTGGCAATACTTTCTTTGTCTCTATCAGACTGTTTGAAGATGTTGGTAAAAAATTCCCATATCCTGTCGGTGAAAATACAGCTGTTGAGAAGATGCTCTATTGTCTCCTCTTGGGTCTCATAGAGATTACATCTAGAGGGTCCCAGCATGCCCCTTTTTAAAGGTTGTCCCAGGTTAAAATTTTCCTGTGGTGAACTAACCACATGAAAAGTTTGATTTTCATCCAGCCTTTGTGCTTCCAAAGCTTCTGCCAAGTTTTATTAGGAGCTTGGGGTTCCAGATCAAGGAGAAAACCTTTAGCTTCCTTGATATTAAAGTTGCCCTCTTTATTTTTACCCCATCTCAGTTGGTCCTGCCCTTTCGTTACTAAAATTATTCTCTGATCCAGCAGTCTCTTAAGGGACTCTGCTTTACTGTTGAGGGTTCTATCCTCTCTGCCCTCAATTTTTTTCCAGATTCTCCACTTTCCTGCATTATATGGGTTCTCCCAAAAGTACTTCACTTTTACTAATCCTTGATTGTCAATCTCTTGCTTGAGGCCTAAAAATTCTTCCTTAAGTAGATTTGGTTCCTGTTGCCATTTTTCCTCCCAGAAAAGAGCCAGATCTCCCTCTCTGATTTCCCAGAAACTATGTTTTTGAACCACTTCTCTGTTCTCCCAAGCTTTGTTCCATATGGGGGAGCCTTTCACTATTCCTGTCATACGTATGATATGAAAATCTGGCTAGGCCTTGGCATATTTTTCCTTCCAGATACTTGCCCATTGAGCTTTAGGATCCTTAACCCACCTCCACCAAAGTTTAGCTCCGAGAGCCTTGTTGAGAATCTCTAGGTTGTCCAAACCCAGGCCTCCTTGGTTCTTGGGTTTGTAGATCCTTTCCCAAGAGACTAAATCCTTTCCCAAGAGACTAAAGCCCATTTTTTCCTTGTTTCCTCTTTGCCCCACATAAAATCTCGTTGAATATTCTGAAATTGCTGCAAGACTCCTATTGGAGCTAGGAGGCCTGATAGCATGAAGATTGCGATAGCTTGGATAACTGCTTTAGTAAGAACCAGTCTACCAGCTAAATTTAAAGATCTGTTTATCCATTTCCTAACCTTGTCTTGCATTTTAGTTATTAATGGATCCCATATACTCTTGTGTCGGGGTTTAGTTGTAAGTGGAACTCCCAAATACTTAGAGGGAAGAGATTCTCTTTGAAAACCTAAAATTCTAGAGACATTTCTCTGGATGGAAATATGAGTGTTAAAGAAAAAGACTTTTGATTTGGTAAGGTTAACTTCCATACCTGTGGCCTTTGCGAAGTCATCCAAAATCCGTTTGTAAGCAAGTTCTTCTTTGACTATAGGAATGCCCTGTAGCATGGTGTCATCTACAAACTGTTGATGAGTCAGAACTTGCCCATTATCCGTAAGTTGGAGTCCTTGAATTCTTCTCGTTACTCTTGCATTCTTGATGGACCACCCCAGCCCTTCCATCATGAGGATGAAGAGAAAAGGAGAGAGCAGATCTCCCTGTCTTAGACCCCTTGAAGGGAGAAAAAGCTCAGAGGGAGAGCCATTCACTAAAATAGAAAAGCTGGAAGAAGTTACAAGGGCCATGACCCATCTGACCCAATTATGATCAAAACCAAATGGTGTGAGCACTTTTTTGATGTATATCCAATTCACTTTGTCATATGCTTTGGCTATATCCAGTTGCATGATCATTCCCGCTCTCTTGTTGTAAGTTAACGAGTGAAACACCTCGTGAGATTGAATTATGTTGTCCAGAATTTGTCTTCCTTCTACATACCCTGTTTGTTCCCCGGAGATAAGCATGGGCAGCAGGGCTTTGAGTCTATTGGCCACCACCTTGGAGATTATTTTGTAGACAACATTGCATAAGGCGATGGGCCTATATCTCTCTAGTGTTTGAGCATGTTCCTGTCTTGGAATGAGGGAACTAAAGGAAGTATTGAGAGGTTTCAAAATGGTCTTGTTCCGCCTAGAGACTTCTATTATCTCTACAATATCCCTTTTAACAATATTCCAACAGGCTTTGAAGAAATCCACATTAAATCCATCCAGACCTGGTGCCTTGCCATTTTGCATTTCCTTGAGGACCTCACTGATCTCCTTTTCAGTTACAGGTCTGTTGAGAATACAATTATCCTCTCTGGATACCAATTTAGGTATGTGTTTAATTAAATTCTTCATGAATGGTTCTCTTCCTGAACAGTTTTCATTAGCAATGTCCCGAAAATGCTTTACTAACACTGCTTCTATCTCCACATGGGCTTGATGAATTTGGCCATTCTCGTCCTTGATCGAAGAGATTTTGTTGTGAGTCCTGTTCACAATGGTTGATCTGTGGAAAAATTTAGTATTGCGTTCTCCTCCTTTTAGCCATAGAACTCTAGATTTTTGTTTCCAAAAAATTTCTTCTTGTTTGCATAGCCTGTCCCATTCTTGGTGATATTTCTCTGCTTGATCATTTTTGTCTTTGTCAAAGCCATTCTTGATCAAAGCTTGATTGAGTTCTAGGATTTTCGTTTCCACAATTTTTTTACTTGTGAAAATTTTGCCAAATTCCTTCTGGTTCCATTCCTTTAGCTTCTGCTTGATGTGTTTTAATATTTTATGTAACAGGAACATAGCTGATCCCTGAATCTGCAGGTCTTCATCCCACCATTTTCTAATGTTGCTGATGAAATCTGGGTGTGAAAGGCACATATTTTCAAACTTGGACGGTTTGTTTCTTGGGGTGATAATGCCCTTGATCTCCATTTGAATCGGCTAGTGATCTGAGCCTCCAAAAGGAAGAATATCTGCTATTATCTCCTTGTCTAGAAGCAGGGGCTCTTCAGAGATCATGAATCTGTCTAGCTTGGAAGCTACTTGGGAATCCCCTCCTCTTTTGTTGTTCCATGTGCAAAGGCCATTGTTTGTCTCAATGTCTACTAGCTTCATGTTTTCTGAAAAACATTGGAAAGCTGAGGAATCTTTGTTTAATGCTCTTGTACCCCATTTTTTCCCCGAGAGAGATCTGATCATGTTGAAATCTCCTCCTATAACCCACGGTAACTGTGAATCTGCTCCGAAGGTCCACTAAGGATTCAATAAACTTGATTTTTTCATCTAACCTTCGAGGGCCATAAACATTTGTTACAAGATATGTGTCCTTGTCTCCTACAGGCTGTATAACAACTGATAAATAATTCCTTGATGCGTCTGCATCAATAATACCTATTTTTTGGGGATTCCAGAGGATGAGGATACCCCCTGCTGTATTTTCATCTTTTACTTCTGTTATGAAACCAGCTCAAGAAAAGATAGAAAATATAGATCAACGCCTTAGAATTTAGCCTCTTCGAGGGGGCAACCTCTTTTACATTACATAAATGAACAATTCTTGGATGATTCAAATGACAAAACCTCCTTTCTATATATAGGAGTCTAAGGAGTCATAATATAACCCAGTCGACCTAACAATAATAATATAAAGCCACAAAAATAACAATAGAGGGATTCTATGGGGCACAGTAATAACAATATGGGGATAATAGGGGTACAACATTATTAATAAGGGGTGCAACTACAATAGTAATGGGGTAATTACTAGTATTATAGGGACCCAACATGCCCCTCTCCTTCAAAAAAAGTGTTGTCCTCAACACTTGAGTAGTTCTGGATGCTTCTGTATAAAATTCTCATCCTCCCATGTGGAATCTTCAGCGGATAAATTCTTCCACTTGATAAGATACTCTGAAATTGATCGATTTCGTAGCTGTCGAGTTCTTGTTTCTGTGACTTCTTCTGGTTCCAATATAATTTTTCTTTCCTCGTCAAGTTCTAGAAATATTGTTTGAACTGGGAGCTTTTCGCCTATAACCTTCTTTAAACATGAAACATGGAAAACTAGGTGCAATCGAGAAGTTGCAAGAAGCTCCAATTTGTATGCCATAGTACCAATCTTTTGCAACACCTGGTATGGACCATAATACTTTGGTGATAATTTATTATCCTTCTTAGCTTGCTTGAGGGACATTTTCTTATATGGTTGTAGTCGTAGGACTACCCAATCACCTACATCAAAACTTCTTTCACTGCGATGTTGATTTGCCTGTTGTTTCATTCTATTCTGTGCCAACACGAGGTTATCCTTTAAGAGTTGGAGGACTTGTTGTTGATGTTCGATGTGATGTTCCACTGCTTGAACCTTAGAATTTTCTCTTAAATATGACGTGATGGATGGTGGCTGATATCCATACAGTGCCATAAATGGGGTCATTTTTGTTGTTGTATGGGAGGAAGTGTTATACCACCATTCAGCCAGAGGCAACCATTTGACCCATTATGTCTGTTTATCAGATACAAAGCAACGAAGATATCCTTCCAAACATTTGTTTACTATCTCAGTTTGCCCATCAGATTGAAGATGATAAGATGAGCTATGAGCTAACTAAGTACCAAGACAAGAAAATAATTCTGTCCAAAAATTTCCAGTGAAAATGGGTTCTCTGTCACTTACAATAATCTTTGCATTTCCATGTAGCTTTTGAATTGTTTCCATAAATGCAGTAGAAACCGTACTAGTGTTGTGGGGAAAAATGCCTATGCAGGACGATCCTATCCACCTAAGGTGTGACAGTGCCTTAGCAACAAACAGAAACAGCTATTCTAGTATTCTTCCTTTATGAATTAAGAATGAAGAGAGATGGATGGACTAACCGGTGTCTTCCGTTTGTCGCTCGATCTGGTTTCTCTTCTCTTTGAGAGTTCCCAGCTACTTGCCTTCTCGCTCGCCCAGCTTCAACAGGTTTTTGCAAGATCACAAGAAGAGAACACTACACAAAGACATAGATTCATATTCATAACTAGTTCATGATTAGAAATAAACTAAACATACTAATGCAATAATACATCAAAGATACATCAGTATATAGGAGAAACCAAGATAGCTTTATTGATGAATAACAAGGTTCAGGAGGAGATACAACCAAGAGAGTTCCAATCCAGCATCTACCTCCCAGTGAATGAAATCCTTTCTTCACCTCCCTTCAAAGCATTAAGCACCCAATGATTCCAATCTCAAACCAACAGCAATTCTTTGCAATAACAAAATTCTAGCCTCTAGATCTCATGGAGAAGAGATCCATATATAGATGTTTGGAGTGAGGATGAGTCAGCTTGTGATCTGACTAGTGTCCTCTCTCTCTGTCAGTTCTTACTTCCACTTGGAGACTAAGAGCCTCTTACTCATCACTTAGTCGAACTCAGCAAGGCAAGTGTCATGGAGGAAGATTCTGGAAGCTTCCACAGTCTTGACACCTCTCACAAGAGACCCTGACATTTGTCATTTCCCGCTTAGCGCACCCTGGTAGTGCTTCCACCTGCGTTGCAATGCAGCTAGCCAGTGTAGCCTCTGCATTTCAACGCAGGCAGCTAGTGGAGCTTCTGAATTGATCCTGAATTGACTTGTTTTTGAGCAGTTTCTGGTGGAGAACTTCTGTGAATTGCTGTGGTTTGTTAGCCTTGTTCCTCTAGGGGTAGGAACAACATGTTTAGGGACTTTGGATCCCTTGGATTATGGACATTTCATGCTTATAGCTGTAAGGCACAAAAATGTCTATAACAGTTGCCCCCTAAAGTATGAGGCCGTTTATCGGGTGAAATTCTTTATTAGGAGGATCCGAAGTTCTTTCAATGCTGGGAGGAGACCTGTAATACAATACAATACAATACATTATTTTCATACTTTTTTCATGATCTAGCTGAGGCGGGCATTCCCATGCTCAGCTTTATAAATTCATTTTCATGTACATATAACAGAAAATCGTCTGATGATAGACTGATGATTCTGATAGAGCCATCATCCTTTTGGTAGGATGATTATCTGTGCTGTAAAGCTGTACATTTCTATGTCTTTATTTTCTGAATATATATCGCAACCCGGATGGATGAAACTAGATCTGGGGTCTTCAATCTCGTCCGATCTTCACTCTAAGTACAAGTCGATCCATGTGAGAATTGTTCTGAAGTCGAACATGGCAAGACATCGCTTGATTACCAGTCAATGATGTAAATTGTTAACAAGCGCGAGAGGAATCACCGATAATGAAGATGACCCTCAAGGTACTGCAGTACAATTCACGTGGTGTGAATAGAGGACTTGGCGTCGAACACCACGCAAAATCTTTCGGTCGAAGGTCATTGATGTATACCTATCGCCGGAAGTGAGAAACTTGCCATTGAGGCATGCAAGCTTCAAAGTACTGAAGGGGGTGTTCCTAGATCAACTTCTTGGATAATGAGCTGATGTCGACAAGAAGCGATCTATCAAAGGAGGGCATTAATGAATCCCACATTGATGACACGGAACGGAGCTAATGATAGAGGTGAAAACGATCTGATGACATATGATTCAGGGTGGTGGTCATGAAAGAGTATAATGTATGGTAGTGGATGGGACACAGGTGACTTCTCTGAACGACTTCTCTTGAACATATGGCGACACTTATGCGATGGATCGGTAGCATTACCCCAAATATGGATGGTATGGCGAGACCATGGTGATGTGACCGGTGAATGAAACAACCCAACCCGATTGGGGTACGGAGGAAAAGTGTCATGTTCAAGAGCGACTTGCTACCATCAAAGTTTTCTTGAGTTTCTCCCAATTTTTCCCCAGTCATTGCTGACCAGTACCTCTTTATTTTTATCAAGCTTGAGGAGGATAACATATGCTTGTTCTATAACTTGCCCTTCGGGCAAGCCCATCGCTATGTTTTAACGAGCCTAGTGATAGTGAAACTCATTCTCGTCTAAAGACAAGTTTGTCGCTATTTCATGCATTTAACGAGTCTAACGACAAGGATAACTCAGTCCTTTTCATTTTTAGAGAGTCTGAAAAGGTACATAAAGTTAACTCCAAAAGTCCTTTTTCTTCATCTAATCCCTTAAGTCCGAAAAAGTATAAAACAATACAGAAGGGATGGATTTTCGATATCTTTAACGAGCCGAATAAAACAAGCGCTCGATCTTTTTGTGCAATAATCCCTCAGGTCCAAAAAGATTAAAATCTAGAGGAGGGATAGCTCTTCCGGTCACTTTATCGAGCTGGAAGGCCAAAACTCGGCAATCTTTTCATATTTTACGAGTCAGATGAAAAGAGCTTAAAGAAGACTCGTCTTTTGAGGAACGAGTGATAAAAAGGGTAGCAGCTGATTCCAGGGAAGGATTGGAATTTCCAAATCACGGCAGTGTCACAAGGATGGCTAGTGAAATCACTCTTCGTAGCTATTCCTCAAAATGGGTAAACAATCATATGGAGGTGAATGATCGGCCAATGGAAAAGTGGAGGTGGTGGGCAAACACGACCAAGGCTTTAATGGCTGATGTCGCTACATTCACGGTGGTTATTTACCGGAATAGTTCATTTTTTAACGATCTTAAACGTGGGTGGAAACATTTGCTCGATCTTATGTTTATTTTTTAACGAGCATGAACTATGCGCTAAAACTACTCGAATCTTGCGTTTATTTTTTAACGAGCATGAACTATGTGCTAAAACTGCTCGATAAGTTTGCATGCCCCAGCCTAATAACGTAAATCAAGGTGCATGCCCCCCAAGCTTCATTGCATTCAACTTGGTGGTTGGAATGAAGGTTTACCTTTGAGATTTGGAAAGGGGATTGTTTCATTTTTTAATGAGGTTGACACAGTAAAAGAACTATCCTCATGACTCCTTGTTTCATTTTTTAACGAGGTTGACACGAGATAAGAACCGTCCTCGGAATCCACCGTATTTATAGTATTTGATAGAAAATAAAAAACTGATGGATGATTAAGGTCGCCGGAATAATCCTCGTGGTGATCCAGAAGATGGGAGCGATGGTGGTAATCTTCCCATGGTGCCTCTCCTATGATCCCTTTGTCTGTAGAATGTACATGCGACCAAGGATTTGTAGAGGTGCCATATTTCTTAGACCTATCTATCCAAACACTCGACGAGCGTTGATTTGGGTTTGCCCCCCAAGCCAAGAAAATTGATTGCTACAATATTTCTATTAGGGCGATGATCCGTGCTGACAAAATGTTTAGGAATCTTCCAAATCCATTAGATATAGAAGATTTCATATTGTAGGTTTCCACTGTGGCCACTTCCGCCAGATTACTCGGAGGCGGAAGGGCAAAAGTACCCATTAAGGCAGGGTCTTTTAGGATTCCTACCCCAATATTTTGAAGTGAATGATTTCTTCCATGGATCATTGGAATGCTTCCCGTAACTTGTGAACTGTTGGGGAGGAATGTTTGTTGGTCGATGACTGTAATTCCTCCTTGAAAAGGAAATGAAATCTTCCTGAAGTAGGTCGACACAACTGTGGCCACGGCATATATCCAGGGCCTTCCCAGTAGGATGTTGTAATCGAGGTTTCCATCAATTACTTCAACATCAATTCCTACTGTTTTGCCCCCTAGTTCAACTTGCAGGTTACTTAAAATTCCGTATGGAGTGTATGATCGTCCATCAAATGCTTTTAACGTCGTTGACGATCTTGACAAGGGTGGTGAGCCTAAATTCTTCCAGCAACTCATCGACATAATACACGTAGATGCCCCTCATCAATAATTGTTCGATGAACAGTTTTGTTGAGGGCTTTCACTTGAATAAGGAAAGCTAGTTGAGCTGGTAACTGAGGGTCATATCCTTTATGATCAAAGGCCACAAGATTGGAATCCCTTGGGCCAATCCCACCTATTGCTGATAATAAAGCTTGCTCTTGGGAGAGGCAATTTTGCAGTACCTCAAGCGTCGACATAGCGGACAGCGATTGGGCTAGGTCCTCTATTATATTATAATTCTGTGCTATTTTTGCACGAGGATTAAATGTCGACTTGTGTACTACTCCCTTTGGCGACTTTATCATTTGTTCAGGAATGATGGGTGGCACAACTTTTGTCGAAGTTGTTGTCGAACTGCTTGGTTGATCTTTATCCTTGCCGTTCGACAGCTGCGGGTTCCCGTAATCTTTGTTCCTTGTCAAAGCATCATTTTGCTGCTTTGATATAGACAACATAAGCACTTGGGATCGGGAAGCATTTTCATTAGCAACCAGTTTGGTTCCCGGGTTTGGAAACGGATCAGTCAATACTGCTGAGGTTTTCGAACTCTTAAAGAATCTTTTAAGCTCAGCTTTGTATGGACATTCATTCGTCCAATGGTCCTCATCGCATATTTGACACCCGAAAGGGGGTTTCCTTTGCCCAGAAGGGTTTGCAGAAGCTTTTTCAGGAGATGACTCATCCTGCTTCTTTTTCCTCCCTTTCTTTTTCTTTTTGCCCCCTGGTTGCTTCAGTTTTTTGCCCTTGTCGGTCGACATGGCATTTACTTCCGAGGCAAGAAGTTCGTCTTTTGCATTTTGATCTGAAATCTTACGGGCTTTCTCGGACGTAGCCTTTGTCGATTTCGTGTTTGTCGTGCCAATCAGGCCATCGCCGGCGTGAGAGTCATTGTTTGATTTAGGAGGAGGAGGAATTGAGAATTCCAGTCTAGGGGCGTCAGGTATTTTGTCGTAGAGCGTGCCAGACTGAGTATAGACCAAGTCTAGATATTGCGCACGAGCAATAACTTGCTCTTCCGTTACGACTCCACCCTTTGCCACATCTTCCGTTATGGCAGGAAGTAACGACTTGATAAACCATTTAGCTAATAGCTGATCGGGAACGTATGTTTTTACCATCCTACGATGACGTCGCCACTCATGTATATGATCAGATATGTGAGTGGCCATTGTCTGTTTGAAGTTGGTTAGGAGTTCCGTTCCCGTTCATACCTTATCGGTAATTGAAAATGGGTTAAGAAAGTCATGGCTAAGGTACTGAAATTGTTGAACGAAGCTCTAGGCAATTCAATATACCATTTCGCCGCTGGACCCGTTAACGTCCTCTGAAAAAGGCGAAGTCTTATCGAATCATCATTCAGGGTGTTTGATGAACACCACAGATGAAATGTCATCACATGATTCGACGGATCTTCACCCGGATTTCCATTAAATTTAGGAATATCTGACGGAAGTTTATGCAGAATCGCTGGCCACCAAGGGGCATAAGCAGTTGGATCATTCGTCAGCCGGTTTAGATCTGGTAATTCTAGAGTTGCTACAAAGGGCAACTGTTGATTCAGGTTAGGCGAAGCATACCCAGGATAAGATGGAATCGCCTGAGCAGTGGGTCTTTACATACCAGCATAATGTATTTGATGCTGGCAACTTTGACAAGGTTGATGGGCATAACCATTATAGTATGGTTGTTGATAACTGCTTTGGAAATGCAGTTGCCCATTACTTACAAAGACTTGTTGCTCATGTCCTTGATATGATTGCTGGAATTGCGGTTGTTGAGATTGAACCAGCCCTGCTTGTTGGACCATTTGCTATTGTCCAATACTGGATGATTGACCAAGATGAGGAGTCATAGTACTTGTTTGAGCCTGAGTCACCCCAGATAAGGAGGCACTAACCTGAGGTTGTGATTGAGTTGTCGAGACAAGAGGTTGTTGTATTGCAACCTGAGAAACTTGGGGTTGACATACAACAGGTAGCGCTTGTACTTGCGACGCAATCACCATACCAGGTATAGTGGGAATATTCGACATGGGGTGGACTGGTTGCATTGAATATGAAACCCTTGGTTGCTGAGGCAGTATTGGTACCCAACCGCTGGATGTAATTCCAGTTTGACCTGAACTTTGTTGTAAACTCCCATATGGTTGTTCTCCGGGAGGGAACAATGAAAAATCATACTGCCCTCCATATGGTGGCAATCCAGTACTTAAAGGGCAGATTGGCCTTTGAAGACACATTGGATCAATTTGTTGAGTTTCAACATAAGAAATACCAGATGATAATCCGGATGAAGAAATAGGAACTAACCATGTCGTCGAAGCAGTCCCTGATGGGACTCCGGCTTGTTGTTGATAACTTGCTGGGACAGATGGTATACCATCGAACATCGTTGGGGTAGCAGCAGGAGGCTCTGCCGCTACTATGTCGGATGACACAGTCCTGGATGTCGACGGTTGTTCAGACATATCTAGTCTATCCAAAAGATTTTCTAGCGATTCTACAAGAACTTACGATGAAAAGAGACTAACTTCGAAGATCAACGAGGGAATGGTGATGATTATTCCGTTTAAAATAAATTTTAACGACGCTTTAGACACAATTTGCTTTTTCAGTTTTAAAGAGTCGAGAAAAAGCTAAAGATGACTCTAGTCTCCTTCGATGTTTTAACGAGACCGAAGTGACAAATGCTCGGATGGACTTTTTCCGTTATAGAGTCTAAAAAAGGCCAAAAGGAACTGCTCTGGAGATCTAGGTAGAGGGTGTGCCAAGCCAATCACAAAACTGAAGAATACATTTTACGGTACGGCAGTCAATCTTCCCGAATGCTGTGTTCGGTGCATTGTGATCAGTAGGGCGGTCGACACGGCTTCCTAAGGATAAAGGTTTTAAGCCTATAGGGGTCTCCCAATATATACTCGACGGTACGTGGGAGCACAATCCATACTGGCGCTATCGTCCCTCAGGAGGAATCACCCAACCATCAGCAAGATCGACAGTCCCCAGGTTTTACGACGTCGGAACACGTCTCTAGCCTAGACATCTATGTTGTGCGTTATGTTACAAAGCGTTGTTAAGTTCATTCAATTTATTTTAGGTTGATCTTTCTTAGAATTTTTCCTTTTTTGGATCACCATGAGATGTATGATACAATTCCTAAATGCAGTCTAAAGATGATAAGCAAATTTTATCTCTTTTTCAACAATGAAAATCCTAGCTACAAAGGGAAAAGAAAGACACCATCTTTTCTCAAAGAGCAATCAGCACACTCTAAATGCACTTTTCCTAAATCAAGCATGCAAACTATCAAGATGCAAATGCACAATGCAGGTGTTTGTTTTCCGCTCTCTTAATATTGATGCCTAAAAAGAAAGCTTTTTGTACAACTTTGAATTTGCTTTTAAATGACAAATACAAACAAGTTTACTTTTTCGAAATCAGAAAGGGTAGGAGAGAATACAACACTTTACGACTTTCGAAATGAACACTTGTTTTGACACTTAAAAGAGACAAACTCAAACCAAAAGCAAAAGTAAACGTATAATCAACTGTAAACAGCCAATGAACTCTCTCCTAAGATCACAATCAACAGATCTGAATCAAGGGCTACAGGATGACTATTTCACTCTTGCAAAGGAAAACTGTAAATGACGCCACAAACACATAAAAACACTCACAGTCTTTTTGTACAAAAGGAAGTGGAATTAAAGCAAAGAAAAGGGCTATCAGAGAGGTACCTATGTTGCTTACAGGCTGCAAAAATCAGAGATCAAAACAAGGCAAAACAGAGCAGAGAACCCCAGCTGCACAAGGCCTAACTGGATCAGCGCACCTGTATAACAGGGAAACTGAATTTCAACGCAGGTAGCCTTCACGGGAACTGCGTTGAAATGCAGAGTCTCTTCACAGAGCCTGCGCTGAAGGAGAAACGAGAGTTCCTCACTGGGTTCTGGGTCACGGTTTGCTATTTAATCTACAGTTTCAGGCCAAATCAAAGCAACAAGCAAGGTACAATCAAAGGGATGATTTGAAGGAGGGCTAAGATCTATCACAAAGGATCATCAAATCATTTGTGAGTCCATTGTTCAGATCATAGACAAATCCAGTGATTGGATCAAAGCAGCAGCTGTCTACTTTGCATCTGAAAATAGCAGATGCAGTTCGATTGCTGCTCTTGAGTCTATGAAACAAACAATGATAGAAACATAAATAAAATGACTAAACAAATCTCCCCAGCGGAGTCGCCAATTTGTTGTGGGGAAAAATGCCTATGCAGGATGATCCTATCCACCTAAGGTGTGACAGTGCCTTAGCAACAAACAGAAACAGCTATTCTAGTATTCTTCCTTTATGAATTAAGAATGAAGAGAGATGGATGGACTAACCGGTGTCTTCCATTTGTCGCTCGATCCGGTTTCTCTTCTCTTTTAGAGTTCCCAGCTACTTGCCTTCTCGCTCGCCCAGCTTCAACAGGTTTCTGCAAGATCACAAGAAGAGAACACTACACAAAGACATAGATTCATATTCATAACTAGTTCATGATTAGAAATAAACTAAACATACTAATGCAATCATACATCAAAGATACATCAGTATATAGGAGAAACCAAGATAGCTTTATTGATGAATAACAAGGTTCAGGAGGAGATACAACCAAGAGAGTTCCAATCTAGCATCTACCTCCCAGCGAATGAAATCCTTTCTTCACCTCCCTTCAAAGCATTAAGCACCCAATGATTCCAATCTCAAACCAACAACAATTCTTTGCAATAACAAAATTCCAGCCTCTAGATCTCAAGGAGAAGTGATCCATATATAGATGTTTGGAGTGAGGATGAGTCAGCTTGTGATCTGACTAGTGTCCTCTCTCTCTGTCAGTTCTTACTTCCACTTGGAGACTAAGAGCCTCTTACTCATCACTTAGTCGAACTCAGCAAGGCAAGTGTCATGGAGGAAGATTCTGGAAGCTTCCACAGTCTTGACACCTCTCACAAGAGACCCTGACATTTGTCATTTCCCGCTTAGCACACCCTGGTAGTGCTTCCACCTGCATTGCAATGCAGCTAGCCAGTGTAGCCTCTGCATTTCAACGCAGGCAGCTAGTGGAGCTTCTGAATTGATCCTGAATTGACTTGTTTTTTAGCAGTTTCTGGTGGAGAACTTCTATGAATTGCTGTGGTTTGTTAGCCTTGTTCCTCTAGGGGTAGGAACAACATGTTTAGGGACTTTGGATCCCTTGGATTATGGACATTTCATGCTTATAGCTGTAAGGCACAAAAATGTCTATAACAACTGGTTTTAAATGGATTTGATAATGCACAAAAGTGTGCATACTTGGTAAGTTTTTCAACTACCACCATGATGACACTCTTTCCCTCAGACTTGGGTAAACCTGTGATAAAATCCATTGAAACCTCCTCCCAACGTTGGCTTGGAATGGATAAAGGTTGTAATAGACCCGGTGTCTTAATTGTTTCAACTTTATTTTGTTGGCAAACCAAACATTCCGCCACAAATTTTTGAATATCTGATTTAAGGCCATCCCAAAAAAATTCCTTCTTAACCCTGTGGTAAGTTTTTAAAAATCCTGAGCGCCCTCCTAAGGGAGAAGTGTGCAATTCCATAAGAATCTTTTGTTTTAGTTGGGAATTCTTACAGAGGTATAAGCGATCTTTGTACCATAAAGAATCATCTTGCCAGCGAAATGTATGAGACGTACTGGAATCTTGTTGTAACTTTCAAATAAGTGCCCATACTTCTTCGTCATTCTTCCATTCCTCCCTTGCTTCGTTTATCCAATCGGGTTGGATAATAGAAATGGTGCACAACAATGCTTCCACATCCTCATCCTTTCTTGAGAGTGCATCTGCAACCACATTTTGCTTCCCTTTTTGTAGATGATTTCAAAGTCATAACCCAACATCTTTGTGACCCACTTTTGTTACTCTTCAGAGGATAATATTTGTTCTAAAAAGTATTTAAGGCTATCATGATCTTTTTTTACCTTGAAGTGTCTTCCCATTAGGTAGGGTTTCCATTTCTTAAGTGCATGGAGTATTGCCAACATTTCCTTCTCATAACTAGCTTTGTGTAAGAACTTTCCCTTGATTGGACGACTTTAAAAAGCAATGGGTCTTTCATCTTGCATTAAAACAGCACCAATTTCATTTCCTGAAGCATCGCATTCCACAATAAAGGTTTTTGTGAAGTCTGGTGTAGCTAAGACCGGTGCTTGGCACATTGCCTCTTTAAGATGTTCGAAGGCCTTTGTTGCTTCTGGAGTCCATGAAAATGCATCTTTCTTCAATAATGTTGTTAGAGGTGCTGCTATTCTCCCATAGTTCTTAACAAACTTGCGATAATACCCTGTCAACCCGAGAAATCCTCGCAGATGCTTTATGGATGTGGGGATTTTCCATTCCTTAATGGCTTTAATTTTGCTAGGGTCTACCTTAACTCCTTCATGACATATAATATGACCCAGATATTCCACCTCTTGTACTCCAAAGAAACATTTGGATCTTTTTTCATATAATTGTTTCTCCTCCAATAGTTGTAGCACCCTGTCAACATGTTCAACATGATCCTTCCAAGACTTGTTGTAGATTAGTATATCATCAAAAAATACTAACACAAATTTTCTAAGGAATGGTTTGAAAATGGAATTCATCAAACCTTGAAATGTTGAAGGTGCATTGGTAAGGCCAAAAGGCATGACGAAAAATTCATAATGACCCTCATGAGTTCTAAATGTTGTTTTCAGAATGTCTTCAGTCTTCATTCTGATTTGATGATATCCTAAACGAAGATCCAACTTGGTAAAGTAAATTGATCTATGCAGTTCATCCAGTAATTCATCAATGACGGGAATGGGAAACGTATCTTTAATAGTGAGCTTGTTGAGCTCCCTATAATCTGGACACATGCGCCATGATCCATCCTTCTTGTGCACTAATACTACTGGAGTAGAAAAAGAACTTTGACTTGGTTGAATTATACTAGCCTCTAGCATTTCTGCAACCATACGTTCAATTTCACTCTTTTGGTCATAGGGATATTTGTACGGCCTGATGTTTGGAGGAACACTTCCTGGAACCAAATGAATAGCATGATCATGATCACAAATAGGTGGGAGACCTTTGGGAGTCTCAAATACCTTGGAATGATTGTCCAAGACTTTTTGGAGATCTAGAGAAATAGATGATTGAAATGTGGAAACATCTAGCGAACATAATTGTGAAATTACACCCCTTTGTTCCTTTTTTAGAAGCTTTGTCATACCATTAGAGCTAATTATCTTTCCCAGTTTCCCTGCAATACCCCTTAATTCAACTTCCTTTCCTTCCACAGAAAATTTCATGAAAATTTCTTGAAAATTGAAAGCTATTGTACCCAAGGATTGTAGCCATTGTACTCCTAGTACAACATCAGCACCTCCCATTGGAATGGAAAGCATTGGGCTAGTCAATACATATTATCCCATCGATAGCTTGATATTATGGCACTTTCCAGAGAAATTTATTGTTCCTCCATTTGCAACCATCACTTGACACTCTGGTGCTGGGTATAAGAAGCAATTCAATTCTTTTGCTACCTTACAATGAATAAAATTGTGGGTACTTCCTGAATCAATCAACACTAGTACCTTTTTCTTCTTGATTTGTCCTTCTATCTTGATGGTTTGAGGAGTGGTAATTCCCACAAAAGCATTACAGGATATGGTCAGATTCATTTCTTCTTTATCTAGGCTTTGTTCCTTGAGTATATCCTCTTCTTTTGAACTTTCTTGTTCCTTTTCTTCTTCCTCTTCACAATCTATGTAGAATAATTTCTTCTCAGCACACTTATGACCTTTATTGTATTTGCTATCACAACTGTAACAAATCCCTTTTGCTCTTTTTTTTTCCAAATGTTGTGGTTTCAACCTTATAGGTTGTGGAAGACTAGGAGCAACCACACTTCCATCTTTATAGTTGTGAGAGGTATGCTTCCTGGTTGCCATAATTTTGCTTTCCATTTTTCTTGCTAACCTGAATGCCTTCTCTAATGAATCAAGTTCCCAAAGGTGAACATCATGGTTGATATTATCCTTTAAAGTCCCTATGAACACATCAATCCTATGCTCCTCTGGAATATCTTTTACCCTTATGTTCAATTTTTGGAACTCCTCAATGTGCTCCATTATTGAACCCTTTTGTTTGAGACTTATCAATTGGCTAAAAAAAGTGTTGCTTTTTGTATCCTCATAATGTGCTATCAATTCTTCCATAAAAATTGCCCAAGTGATAAATTGTTTACGAGAGCAAAGCCATTGATACCATACAAACTGATTTGGTTCCAAATATAAAGTTGCAATACGTACCTTTTGTGTGTTTTGCACATTATTGAGATAGAAAAATTTCTCCATTTGTAATATCCATGTTGCGGGATCCTTGCCATCAAACTTCCTCATATCAATTTTTTGAATATGGTGGGTTTTTGATCCCACGTTAGAGTCTAAGAAATCATGATTAACATTTCTTTTGTTCGCATCATGAGTTTCCTTTACTACCTTTTCACCGTTGGTAAGTATTTCTTGTACAAAATTTGTCAAATATGTCTTCAAATCTGCCATGCCTGTCTTCAAATTTATGTTCAAATATATCTTCAAGTTGTCCATCTTAGCTTCCATTACATTTATCTTAGCTTCTATTAGCTTTTGTGACAGTGACATTTGTTGCACTTGTTCTTGTAATTTTGATATATCATGTAGCATTTCTTCCTCTTCTTCATGAGTCATGCTAGAGCTTTCAGGTTCCTTACTAGGTGTTTGCATTTTCTTTCCTCGGGGCATCAGTTACCGATAATAATTCTCTACTATGACCTTTGAATTCCTTCAAAATAAATTTTCAAACCAAGCTTAAGCACAAATTTAAGAAAATCTACACACCTTTTTTCACTTTGTAGGAGCTCGATATTGCCTCTGATGTATCTCTGTACTTTCTGATCATCTAGTTCTGAATTTGTGACCTTCAGTAGCCCTCTATGTCCTCTTTCTAATTCCACAAGTCTGACCCAAATTGGATTCTCCAAGGAAGAGTTATGTGAAATCTCCCATAGTGACTTGATTATAGACTAGTTCAGTAGAGCAAACTTGTACGATGTGTCACAAGTCACTGTTTCGACCTTTGGATCTCAAAAATGCATACAAGAAACTATAGTCTGTCCTCTTTATGTACGTTCTTACTAAATTTCAATTTGATCCCCAAAGGGAAAGTTATGACAATTTTTCCCAGGTCACATGTTTGGAATGTAATTCAGGAGTCTGCAAAAATACCAACTTCCTCAGATCATATCTCCGCAAATATAGCGCAAAAAGCTCTGAAATTCGGACCCAAGGTTTAGCGCGATTTCTTCTCAAATGGGTTTTTTTTTCAACTTCTGAAACGTCACAAAAAAAAGTTATAGAGAAAGTGCCACGATGATCTCTTTGGAGCAGCGAAACCCTAGAATCCAAAGCTCTGATACCAAATGTTATGAAACCAGCTCAAGAAAAGATAGAAAAGATAGATCAACGCCTTAGAATTTAGCCTCTTAGAGGGGGAAACCTCCTTTACATTACATAAATGAACAATTCTTGGATGATTCAAATGACAAAACCTCCTTTCTATGTATAGGAGTCTAAGGAGTCACAATATAACCCAGCCAACCTAACAATAACAATATAAAGCCACAAAAATAACAATAGAGGGATTCTATGGGGCACAGTAATAACAATATGGGGATAATAGGGGCACAACAATATTAATAAGGGGTGCAGCTACAATAGTAATGGGGTAATTACTAGTATTATAGGGACCCAACAACTTCTATAAACTCATATCTGCTGAGTCACCTACTATGGATTTGTCTTATCTTTTGAACAGAGCATTTCGTTTTCTTGGACAAAAATTATATCCGGAACTACTTGTTTCATTCTATTACTCAGCATTCTCTGTTTTCTTTTGCTTCCTAGACCTCTTACGTTCCAAGTTGTAAATATCATAGTTACAGGTTGGTAAAAGAGTAACTGGTTAGATCTTTTATCTTACCTGAGTCTATCAAGAGCTTTCCACATTCCATTAAAATCTCGTTCTGCTTTTTTCTGCCCCTTTTTTTCCCTAGGTTTCTTGGAGCTAGTACTGAAGTTGATTTTACTGCTTTCATTCCATGATTTCCCGGTATTTCAATGCTGTTATATTCTACCAAGCTCTTTGCTTGTGTTTTCCATAAGAATAACTGCTTTATTCGCTTGCATTCTTCTTGTGGTAGAGATTCTACCCCACCCGTTGTTCCCTTACTCAAGAACCCTTCTAGATCTAGGTTTTCTCTATCAAGAATCTCTTGTAGCTCATTGTCTTCCATTTCCATCTCACTCTGGGTCATTTCCTGATCCATATCCATCTCTAATTCACTCATCATGATCCCTTTCTGTTTTTCCTTTACCTGTTCCTGATCTTGTTCTTCTTCCTTTTCTTGCTTATCATATCCCTCCTTCATTACTTGATTTTCAGCTGTTGTATCTTCCTCCTCTTCAAGAACATGGAACTGATTCGGCCTCCCTTTTTGGGCTTTTCTTGGGTGTTTATTTGGCCCTTTTTTGCCATTTTTTCCTTTCTAAGCTACCTTGTGAAATCCGTTTGTTTCTTTCATTGTGTTAAATTTGCTTTTGTTCTCTACCTTGCTGAGAGGGCAGTCTCTAAGAAGGTATCCGTGTTCATGACATTTTTCAGCATTTAACTGGAATATGCTCGTAGTCGACAGTCTGCACCCATTCCTCATCATGAACCTCCAGTATGACCTCGTCCGGAAGTGCTCCAGATAGGTCCATCTCTACACAAATCCTGGAAAAGGAGGTATATTTACCCCTTCTTGTGACTTCAGAAGTTTTGACATACCTCCCTAATTTATTGCCTATGGTTGTTAGTGATTCTATTTGCCAATAATCCAGAGGTAGCGAATAGAGTCTTACCCAAACCGGGACTGAGGTAAAGGTTTCCCGCTCCGGCACGAAGTTCATCATCCACAGCTGCATGTAGAGCCCTGCTGCTACATAGAAGTAGGGCCCACCTTCAAACACTTTGTCTTTGTCCTCGATGTTTGCAAACACCACAGTGAAAAAACCCCTGGATCCTAGATGAAGATCGATGCTTCCTTTAGGCTTCTAGTGGTATCTGATCCATGCTTGTAAAGCCTTTTTGGTGGGCCATAGTACCATGAATTTGCATATGATTACATACGTCTGCATGTGCTCCCTGTGGGCCTGCAGCTCAGGATTATTTAAGATTGCTTTGGGAGTGATTTCAGCTTTGGGTTTGCACGGTCCCTTTTGTTTCCTATCTTGTGATCCTTGTTTTTGTTCATTTTCCTCCTTGTCTTTTGTGCCATCATTCTCTTTCTTCTTGCTACTTTCTGTTTCCTCTTCCCTATTTTTTCCTCCTTCCATCTTGTTACCTCTGCCCGGTTCTGGGGGAGTCATTCCCTTGCTAACCACTCCCTCTCTGTAGGAGGGTGTGGAGCTCCCTCCTCGGCTACCGCCCATGGAGAAAAATGCGTGCCGAAACCCTCAACCACGGTCTACCATTCTTCTCACACACAGCAATCCAATGTTAAAGATGCTTTCACTCTTGGGTTTCAAGTTGATTATTTATATCAGGTCGGTGGAAGTCTGCTAGGTGTCATGTCTTGTAACACAATGCTTCAGTCCAAACTTTGGCATTGGAGGTTTGCCCACCTTCATTACAAAGCTCTACCCGATGTAAGACAGATGGTAACAGGGATGCCCGAATTCCAAGTAGAGAAAGATGGTGTATGTTTGGGATGTGTCGAAGGAAATCTCAAAAGGGGACCATTCCCTTCAAGTCAAAGCAAGACCTCCAATATATTACAACTAGTTCACTCAGACATATCAAAGGCTGGCATCAAGAGGGAGACCACTACACCATATACTCCTGAACAGAATGGTGTGGCAGAAAAGAAGAACCGCACAATTATGGAAGTTGTCTGGGCCATGCTACATGATCAAAGACTTCCGAAGTTTCTATGGGCTGAAGCTGCAAACACTGTCGTATATGTACAAAATTGATGCCCTCATCAAGCATTGGGTTCCAAGACTCCTGAAGAAAAGTTCACCAGTAAGAAACTTGATGTTTCTCATTTTAGAATTTTTGGAAGCCCTGTATATTTTCATGTACCGAAAGAGAAAAGAAATAAATTGGGTGCATCTGGAAAGAAGGGAATTTTCGTGGGCTATGGTGAAAATACTAAAGGCTATAGAATCTATGTAGCTAGTCAAATGGAAGTCGTAATTAGTCATGATGTCACCTTTGACAAAGATATGGCTCTCAGCAAGGTGAACAATCTTCGAGCTTTGAGGAGTTCTCAAGAAGCCAACACCAGGGAACTGAAAGAAAAGGATGATGAATCAATGCCTGATGTAGAAGAACCCATGGATCCAATTGATCCTCCTCCACATGAGCCTTCCTCCTCTAGGAAGAGGCCTTCATGGCTTAGGGGGCTACTTGATGATGTTGAAGGACATGCTGCACCCTGAGGAACCTTTCATGAAAGTAAGAAACCTAATAGGTATCAAGGATACCTGACCATCATGAGCACGATCATACAAAATGAGCCTTCATCATTCTCAAATTTTGTCAAGCGTCAAGTATGGAAGGATCCTATGACCGAAGAATATGAGTCCATCATGAAGAATGATGCCTGGGAAATAGTTCCTAGACCCCAAGACAAGACAGTTGTTACTTCCAAATGGCTTTACAAAATAAAGCATGCAGTAGATGGAAGTACGGAAAAGTATAAGGCTCGTTTTGTTGCTCGTGGTTTCTCCCAGAAGGAAGGTATAGACTATGATGATATATTTGAACCTGTTTCCAGATATACAACCATCCGCTAGATCATAGCCCTTGCCACTTCACAAGGATGGAACCTACATCAAACGGATGTCAAGATTGTGTTCTTGCACGGCTCGATCAAAGAAGAGGTCTACGTGGAGCAACCTGAAGGATTTGAAATTTATGATCAAAAATCTCATGTATGCAGGTTGAAGAAGGCTCTCTATGGGCTGAAGCAAGCACCTCGAGCATGGTATGAGAGGATCGACAACTACTTGATGAAGCTGGGATTCACTAGGATTTTGAAGCCGATCCTAACCTTTACTTTAAGGTTGAAGATGATAAACCTCTCATACTGGTTTTATATGTGGATGACCTCTTTCTAACAGGTGCAAACCCTCTCATTCACAAATGTAAGAGGGAGTTGGCTTCTAAATTTGAAATGAAGGACCAAGGACTTGAAGTGTGGCAGAAGCCAAGGGAAATTTTCCTATCTCAAGGAAAATGTGTGGTAAAGATATTGGAAAGATTCGGTATGATGGATTGCAAACCTATGACTACCTTGAGGATATTAACTTTTAGAAGTTATATGGTAGTGATGTCGGACCAGATTTGGGAAATGCCTTTGAGTTTCATAAACTCATTTGCATTGATGTTCTTAGTGAACCTCCATCTGAACATATGTTCTGCAGTTAGCATTGTGAGCTCATATTTGGTTGAGCCTCACTAGATTGATGCCAAGAATCTTCTAAGATATCTTCGTGGCACAATTACTAATGGGTTAAGATACACTGCCGGAGATGTGAGACTACTTGGATATACTGATGCTGATTGGGCAGGCAGTGTGGTGGACCATAAGAGCACTTCCGGGTGTTGTTTCACCTTGGGATCTGCTTCAATATCCTGGATGAGCAGGAAGCAGAAGTCGGTGGCTTTAAGCACTACCAAAGCAAAATATATTGCTGCTAGCATGGCCTCCTGTGAGGCAGTCTGGTTGCAAAAGCTCTTCAGTGAGCTGTTTGGATTTACATTGGATACCAGTGTGATTCTCTGTAACAACCAAAGGTGGGATTCGATTATTGAGGAATCCCATATTCATCAATTTCTCCAGCAGATAGACATCATCTAGGATATGGTAAGTCAATGAGCAAGGAGGCTCTATCGCATTAAGATGATGTACATGTCAATACACCTTGTCAAAGCCCCGAGGAAAGATCTAATCTATGATTTTCCCAAACGACTTGGAGTCGTTAAGAAACCCTTGTACAAGGGTCCTGCATGTTGCATAAATTGAGCTCTAGGAGCTCTGAGGGCTTGCGGTTCTTACTAGAGCAACATACGACCACAGGGTGACTCACCCTCCCCTGGTGGTGCGTACTGGAACAAGATGATTCGCTCTCTTGTGGGACAAGATGATTCTCTCTCTTTTGGAACAAGATGATTCACTCTCCTGTGTAGCACGATTGATGTATTCTCCTGTGAGGCCTGGATTGATGTGTTCTCCATGGAAATTGTAGCAGGATTGATGTGTTCTCCTATGAGGCCTGGATTGATGTTTTCTCCATGGCAGCTCAGATTGATGTGTTCTCCATGGCGATTGTAGCAGGATTGATGTGTTCTCCTATGAGGACAGGATTGATTAGTTCTCCTGTCGAGGCATCCTACCCATGCAGTTTGGGACTCATGGGAAGTACCTCTCCTCTAATCAATGAGTAGGGAAATGAAGTTAGGGACCATAGTAGTACCGATGGACACATCATTGTATCTACCGTACTCCCTATGCTATGATGACCTCCATTGATCTGGGATCAATGATACTGGTCTAGGACCAGTGGTAGGAGTTGTACCATACTATGACACTAACTTCGGGTCAGTTGAGACTGGTTTGGGACCAGTGGTACATACTCTGAGACTGACTTCGTGTCAGTGCAGTACTGGTCTAGGACCAGTGAGAGTGGTACATACTATGATGCTGACTTTGGGTTAGTTGAGACTGGTCTGGGACCAGTGGTAGACTCTCTGAGACTCTGATACTGGACTGGGACCAATGGTAGGAGTTGCACCATACTATGACACTGACTTCAGGTCAATTGAGACTAGTCTGGGACCAGTGGTACATACTCTGAGAATGACTTCGTGTCAGTGCAGTACTGGTCTGGGACTAGTGAGAGTGGTACATACTATGACGCTGACTTCGGGTCGGTTGAGACTGGCCTGGGACCAGTGGTACGCACTCTGAGACTGACTTTGAGTCAGTGGAGGATGATATTGGTCTGGGACCAGTGGAGTTGTACTCACTATGACGCTGACTTCAGGTTGGTTGAGACTGGTCTGGGACCAGTGGTACATACTCTGAGACTGACTTTGAGTCAATATGATACATCCTTGATCATTTCTTCTTCTTCATAATTCAGACAAAAGTAGAGTAGCACATAACAGAGCAGAGCCGTACAGAACAGTACAGGGCAGAACAAGACAAAGCAAAAAAAGAAGAATAGAGCAGAGTAGGGCAAGGATCATGCTGTACAGAGTAGTGCATTTGATGGATGAATAGTAGCGACCGATAGATAGATTGTAGATGAAGTTCTCCCTAGTTGAGAGGGAGTGTTAAAATTGGAAACTAGGGAAAAAATTCATGTGGGTCTGTTAGGGTCCCACCCTAACCCCCTTATTTATGTCATGGGATCACGTCATAGTCAAGAGTCAATAAAGCCCATATTAATATTTGTAAGTGGTTAACCCGCAACTAATGACGGGACCACATTTAGTTGCAAATGGGTAGTAGTATTAGATAGATGGTATTAATAAAACCCACGGTATTGGCCCATGGTATTGCATGTATGAGTCATATATAAAGGATAGAGACTCCCTACGAGGAGCATCGTGTCTTATTTTGTAGTCAAGCTCTACCCTATTGGAGGTTGCCCCCTCGAAGAGGCAAGTGAACATTACTCTCTGAATAATAAAATCATTGCTATTCTGTGTTCTGGGCATCTTTTCTTCGCATATTTTGTATTTGGGTATCATTTTGCAGGTTAAGAGCATAACAAGTGGTATCAGAGCACTTTCCAGGGCCGGCGGGATCTCCAATTCTTAGCAAAAAAAAAAAAATCGGCTAGAGATGTGTTCCAGCGTCTTTAAACCACGGGATTTGTCGTTGAGCGCATAAACCTGCGGATTTGGGGAGGCATGCACGCAGGAAATACAAGAGGTGGTCACGTCTGTTGGACTCCCTTGTAACCCCTGTGGGTACCCCTTCGAGTAGTAGCGCATTAGAAAGAACCGCGCACGGACTATCTTCCACGTACCCTCTGGGTATATCGGAAGCCCCCTAGGCTCCCTTGAAACCTCGCCATAGATAAACCATCAGCCGTCTTGTGGCTACAATATACCGAGAGCAGCACTTGGAGAGATTACTTGCCCGTACGATAGGGTAGTCGGGTTGTACGGCTAAGGGTACTGTAGATCCTCCTTAGTTAGAGCCCTGAAACATTGGGCTGAGTACTACTGCCAGACCCTTATGTATATTGCGATTTGTAGCACCTGACACTCCTCAAGACCATAGTTCCCTTTTCTATCGGGGGATCGCATATCATCTATATTAGATCCGCTTATGCAAAGGAGTGCAGTAGCAGCAGCAGACATCAGTCCCGCAGTCTCGAGTTCGCAGATCAGTCATTCCGATCTATTAGATCTAGCCGATCCGCAGCAGCAGTCTGTTCCGCCGCCCATAGCTATCCGATCCGCCATTCAGATCTCTCAGATCCACCAGATCGGAGTTGTTGTAAGGGTTTCTATACCGGGGTATAATTTTCACAGGACTTTTGGTCGCATTGACATTTTTAGGATTTGGTGACTGCAGTATTGATCAGGAAGGAGTAAAACTCCGTTAGGAGTTTTCAGAAAAGAAAAAAAGAAAAAAAAGAAAAAAAGTTTGAGATCTTCCAGGGCGCTTATTGGTGATCTAGCCCATCAGAATCAGGACGACGAGCTGAGCACGGTGGTACCATTCAATTATTAGTGAAAATTTTTAGGCGGTCCCAATTGTTCATCAGGTTGGTGTATGGTAGAAACTAGAGCCCAAGCGATGGCCAATGAATGTGTTATCACTGAAATTTTGTTGCCAAAATTGCTCAGACTAGCTTAAGGATAAAGTGTTTCCGCAGCGCATATATCCTTTTAGCAGTTTCGCAGCGCAACATGTTTAGGCGATTTCGTAGCGCATAATTCATAATTTTGCACTGGCTGCGCTACGAAATTGGGGATTCGCTGATCTGAGACATCTTCGCTGGCGGGCTCGATCTTAGCTTCTTCTTCTTGATGTTTTTGTTGATTTTGTGATGGTTGCTTCAGCTCTTGCCCCTGTTGTAAAGATATACTCTCTTCTTCATGATATACTATCTCCCGAGGCACAGTTAACATTGTGCAGCTATTTCCAGGCTGCTGCTAGGAAGAGATCAAAAAGACACATGGCAGAGATAGGTGAGTTTGTGACAAATAGCAATGAAGGTGTTTTAATGGATGCATTAACTGTTTTCAACAGCGTATTTGAAAATGAAGGCATTGTGCATGAGTATTGGTAATGAACTGCGCAATGATATTGAGATCCACAATCAACATATACTCCCAAGCTCTCTAGATCTTCCAAATATTTGTGCTTCCATATACAGTGTGGGTTTTTGCAATTGACTACAGACACACAATTTCTCGGCTGTCAGCGGAGGATATGTTACCTTGGGGGCGTTGTTGAGTATATTTTACCATCAGTTTCTGTCTTGTTTGGAAAAGCTCAGAGACTAGAAGAATTTTCTATGCAACTACCAGAGATAATAATCACCACTGTGGACGGGAAGAGATGAATTATCAGTCCAGTTTAGGTAATTTCTATTATAAGCCCCTCATCCACGGCATGTAGCAAAATTATTTAATGGGTGTGAAGATTCGTGTAACCAGAGGCAAAACTTAAATTAGTGCTTTAATGGAATCCATCGAAGGACAGGGGACATCAAACAGGCTCGTATTGATGGCCATAGAATCATTCTAATTCATGCTCAGCGCCCTCCAAATCCCTTTCTCGCAGCTCGAAGACCTGGTTTCATGGTGCCAGCAGATGTATTGAATAAATTCAAAAACGATGTCAAGAAGTCTAGAAAGAAGATTTTGGCGGAAGCCACAGAAGTATGCAAAGTCAAAGATTTAACTGTGGAGACGGAGGCCAACACTGGAGATACCAGGGAAGTCATATGCAATGCGGCATTTCTTGTTGCATGCCCACCATCAGGCCTTTCTCCGCTTGTGACAGATCTTGTTATTGCAACAGCGGATTTTTAGAGATATCTAGATAACTGGAACATCTGTCCGGTAAAAGGAGGGGTTAATGAAAGAAGTTGTTTCACTTATACATAATCCTGTGGATTCAGGGCAAACGGCTTGCTTGATTCCTGTAAGCTCGATAAGGTCCGTTGGACAGGTGTCACAACACAGCATTTAACAACACCATTTGTCGAGAAGGTGTATGAACACATTAAAGAGACTTTAATGCGAATATGCAATCATTGTTTGCCGCTGGCCCAAGTATAAGACTGCAATATCTGAAGATAAAGAAGGATGGCGCAATTCCTACAAAAGATACTGTCAATTCAGGGTTTCTTGATCTAAACACTCCAAACAATCTTTGTTTGGCACTAATTTTTCAAATGATCTTTATGACCAAATGTCGATGACAGAGAGCAAAAGTTGCTACCGCAGAGACAAGGAGGCAAATGGCAGAGCTCGAAATAGACAAATTTCCTCAGTTAAGGTGGACTGTATTAGTTTGATGTTTTCTTCTACAAACGCTGTAACCGTGCTGGTTGCATGCTCTAGCTATTGGCTTAGAGAATGAGGATTGTCATATAATTTCTGGTGCTCACTTAAAAGCCACGGTTCCAGAAAATAGCATTAGCAGAAGATGTAAACGTTGTTCCGCTTCATCCTTCTTCGACACCCACTTGTCTCCTTTCTATAGAATAGAACAGCTTAGCTTGGCCATTATTTCTTTTTCAGAAGACAATCCAGCTCCAAGTATGGTGGTAGAGAAGGTTTGATAGATACTGTTGTGAAGACCTTACGAATGAGGTTTTGGTTGATGGTTGGTTTCACACAGGTGACATTGGGAAGCTCGAGATCCATCAGGTGTTTTGTCACCTTACCAATTTAACCGAAGAGTCCCAGGCCTTGATGATATCTCATTAAAGATAACTCATTGTGGAGTTTGTTACGCCGATGTTGTATGGACCCAGAATGAACATGGTGATTCAAAGTATCCATTGGTGCCAGGGCACGAAATTGTTGGAATTGTGAAAGAAGTTGGCATTAATGTAGTCCATTTTAAGGTTGGCGATCATGTTGGAGTGGGTACATATGTCAACTCCTGTAAGCGGTGTGAATATTGTAATGAAAGAATGGAAGTCAATTGTGCAAAAGGGTCTATTTTCACCTTTAATGGTATCGATGTAGATGGCACAGTGACGAAAGGAGGATATTCTAGTCACATTGTTGTTCACCAAAGGTACTGCTTTAAGATACCAGACAATCTATCACTGGCTTCAGCTGCACCTTTGCTCTGCGCAGGAATTACTATTTGCAGCCCTATGATTCGTCATCACATGAATCATGCAGGAAAGTCTCTTGGAGTAATTGCTAGGAGGTATTGGTCATATAGCAGTAAAATTTGGAAAGGCTTTTGGATTGAAGGTAACGATTTTGAGCACATCTGCATCAAAGAAGGATGAAGCATTGAGCATTCTTGGAGTAGATAAATTTTTATTGTCATATGATAAACAACAGACAGAGGCCATTAATTTGGAGCGCCTAAGAACAGACATTGAAGATTTGAAATTGGAAGCTGTGGAATCTTTGAAGGACTTTTACTATGCTGCAGTAGGGTAACATCCAATATTCCACCATCAGACTCAGAGATCAGTATGCTCGAAGGTAGCAGTTGAAAATTATGGTATCATGGCTTATATTTCGCAATCCATCAAAAAGGGTATCTTACAAAAGGTTTTATAAATAGCTATTTGTGTGTAGATATGTCTCATGAATTTAGGGCCTTGATAACCGCAGAAGACCAATCTCTTGCATTATTGCAACAAGGTGAAATTGTTTGGAGAAAATTCAAGACACAACACTCATTCCAATACTGAAGTTATCTCAGCTCTCAGGTTCCTCAAAAATAGTTCAGATAACTGATTATGCCCCTAGTGGTATTGAGCTGACAAGATCTTGATGCTGATTGCTTTCATTTCCAGATCATATATATCTCTTATCAAATAAGAGAAGTAGATGAGGACCAGGGACCATTAAAAATACAGTAGAATTTATTATGCATATTACAAGACTGTGTTTTTGAAATTACACAGCAGTTTCGTAGCGCGCTACGAAACTGCTGTAGGTGGTGATTTTAAACGCAGAGCTGCATACGAAAAGTTTTGGTTGGCACACCTGTCTACCAAGGAAGCCTCCAGCATATCAGGAGCATGGTGTTACCCTATTCTCTTGGGTTATTAAAGAATTAAAGTATCCACTGCTGTATACTCGGTGATGGGGGACCAGAACCGAAAATTTAGGGATATTTTCAGCCAATACAGAACAGATCAAAGCCTTCGGTATTCAAAGCCAGCATGGGACATTAATTGCCCATCTTATGCCATCTCATGCCATCTCAGCTGAACGAAGAGAAAGCCAGGTGTCAAAGCTGCAAGGAGGAATCTTCAACGAAGGAGATAGAATTAGAGTTATAATTAAATTAGAACTTTTTAGAACTTCAGTTAGTGCTGATGGTATTTAATAGGTTAGTTCAATAGCGGATAGGGGTAATTAATGGCAATCATCGAGCTCCCCTCATGCTGGAGGTGGAAGCTCTAAGCAGTTAGAAGTATGTGTCTATATAGAGGAGAATGATCTATGTAATAGGGGTTGGATACTTTGATAGAGAACAAGTCTATTTTGGTTTATGTAAAGCATGTTTCAGGAATACAAATGACTGTTGTTTTTGCCTCAGGATTCTCAATAGATCTCATTGTTCAAATGTATGGTGTCTTGTTATTTTAGTGTTATTTTACAGTTCTGTTATTGCATAATCACTCAGAACTCATGCCCACATGCTCTGACTTCCTGTATGTTATGGCAGACTGTGTTTTATGTTAGTTATGTTTGAGCATAGATGTAAAGAGCCCTGACTTCCATGAAAAATAGTATTTTGGTTTGCTGAGATGTGTGAGACTCCATAAGCCCAATGGGAATCAATCTGATATCTGTCCAGCCAGCTTATTTTCATGTGTTTGTTAAAGAGTTAGCCATATTTCCTTGTTAGTGATCAACATTCATAATCTGTGAGAGAGCCCTCTCAGACTAAGGAGGCTAAGCCTTAGTCCAAAGCTAGGTTTGAAATAGTTACACATTATCTTACTGATAGGCAGCCTTCAGTGTGTGATTTTGTGATAACAGAATGGATGGACAAACTTGAAGAATCCATCCAATCCCTCACCAATCAGCTTAACGGACTATGTCTCCAGGTCCAGCAATTAATCCCGAAGGGCAAGGAGCAAGCCCACGAGGAGGCGTATAATGGCAATGAATACAATGAGGGTGAGTCTAGCCACTCTCCTCACGTGTGGCACACCCACCAACAACCCAGTCAGCGACCTCCCAAGTTGGATATGCATAAATTTGATGGTTCTCACCCGTCAGCATGGATAGCACAAATGGAGCAGTATTTCAAACTGAATCGCATCTTAGATAATGCAACTCATCTTATGTTGGGGAGCATGTACTTGGACAATGAAAGGTGCCAATGGTGGGAATGGCATCAACGTTGCAATGGACCTTTTAGGACTTGGACCCAATTTACAAAAGCTCTTCAAGACCGCTTTGAATAGGAAACCTCTTTTTTGGGTCGTCTTACTAAGCTCCGACAGACGGGTACAGTGGATGAATATATTACAGCTTTTGAAGCCTTAGCCTTCCGCACTTGGGGTCTCTCAGATGTGTTCTACACGGAATGTTTTATCAGTGGTCTTAAAGAAGCCATCAAAGCTCAAGTCTTACTGCACCACCCTCCCACATGGACAGAGGCTTGCAAGGAGCCCAAATTTTTTCAAATAGATGCCACTGACTACAGCTCAATAGAGGAAGATCCACCACTTGAGGAACATGAGGCGCTAGAAGAAGACAACCAACAGGACAATGTCTCTGACGAACTAGTTATTTCGTTGCATGCATTGGCAGGGATTTCATCCCCTCAAACTCTCAAAATCAGAGGTTTTCTTAAACATCGCCCAGTAGTAGTCTTGATTGATAGTGGAAGTACACATAATTTCACCCATCAAAAAGTCGCAGAAGCAGTGCATTGTTTTGTACGAGCAGTTTCTAACTTCCAAGTCCAAATTCCGGATGGGGGCACAATGAAATGTGAAGGCCGCTGTGAAAATGTCAAACTTCAAATGGGGGATTATCAGTTGAAAACCCACATGTTTGCCATACACATGGGGGGGTTGCGACATTGTCCTCGGTGTTGAATGGCTCCGCACTCTTGGGCCAATCACAATGGATTTCCAGGAGTTATATATGAGTTTTAAGCAGAAAAAATCCACACATACCCTCCGTGGACTCCAGGCAGGAGCCCCCTCTATCATCAGCTCGCATAGGATGGAAAAATTGTTAAAAAAGGGCCATCATGGAGTGGTAGCTCAATTTAATGCCATCCAGGTAGTCGAAACCAAGTCTCTACCAATTCATCCTGAGATGCAATAGATTTTAAATAACCATCTGTCGGTCTTTGACAAGCCTCATGAGCTTCCACCCTCACGAGGGGAACATGATCATAGCATCACCTTGGTTCCAGGGGCCCAACCCCCAAATGTGCGGCCATACAGATATTCGTTCACCCAAAAGAATGAAATAGAAAAAATAATCAAGGAACTTTTGGAAGCAGGTGTCATTCGTCCCAGCATTAGTCCTTATTCATCCCCAGTGGTCATGGTGCTCAAGAAAGATGGGGAGTGGCGGATGTGTCCCGACTTCAGGGCCCTCAATAAGTTGACAATTAAAGATAAATTTCCCATCCCGGTGGTTGACGATTTGCTGGACGAACTCAATGGGGCTCAATTCTTCACTAAGTTGGATCTTCGCTCAGGCTACCACCAAATTCGCATGAAGGAAGTCGACATTCCCAAGACTGCTTTCAAAACTCATGAAGGTCATTATGAGTTCCTGGTCATGCCATTTGGTCTTTGTAATGGCCCCTCTACTTTTCATAGCCTTATGAATCACATTCTCAAACCATATCTCAGGAAATCTGTCCTTGTCTTCTTCGATGACATCCTCATCTATAGTGGCACTTGGGTTGCACACCTTCAGCATGTAGATCTACTCTTGCAACTGCTCCACAAGCATAAATTATTTGTCAAGATGTCCAAGTGTTCGTTTGGCATGGAAGAAGTTGAGTATTTGGGCCACATTGTGGGGTGTGAAGGTGTCAAGGTGGACCCCAAAAAGATCTAGGCAATGCAAGAATGGCCTCAACCTAAGACCTTGAAGAGCTTGAGAGGATTTTTGGGTCTCACGGGCTATTATCGTAAATTTGTCCACAGCTATGGCCGCATAGCGAAGCCCCTCACTCAACTCCTAAAGAAAAATTCCTTCTTCTGGAACAAGGAAGCACAACAGGCATTTACCGCTCTCAAAAACGCCATGTGTTCCACTCCAGTCTTAGCACTACCTGACTTCACCAAATCCTTTGTCATTGAATGTGGTGCTTCGGGGATAGGTATTGGGGCGGTCTTAATGCAGGAAGGGCGACCTTTGGCCTTCACAAGCCAACAACTAAGTGGGAGGAATCTGGGCCAATCTACCTATGAAAAAGAAATGATGGCCATCTTACATGCAGTCGAGACCTGGCGACCTTACTTGTTGGGGCGACGTTTTCAAATCCGCACAGATCATCACAGTCTTAAATATTTTTTGGAGCAACGCCTATCCTCCCCACAACAAAATAAATGGCTCGCCAAAACGTTGGGACATGATTATGAGATCATTTACAAGAAAGGGAAAGACAATAGTGTAGCAGATGCATTATCTCGCCAATTTGAGGAAGAAAGTACTCTGCTAGAAATTTCCCTCCCCATTCCAGAGTGGATTGAAGAGGCTCGCAAGGAATGGTTTTCACACCCCGGGCTATCCCAACTCATTTCTCAATTGCAGGTAGATCCAAATTCCACCAAGGGCTACTCGTGGCAGGATGATATTCTTTGCTACAGGGATAGAGTCGTAATAGCACCAACATCCACCCTCAAAAGTCGCATTTTGGCAGAATTGCACTCATCTCCCATTGCAGGACATTCGAGCTTTCAGAAGACATATGCTCGCACTCGAAGATCATTTTTTTGGACAGGCATGAAAAAGGACATCCTTACTTTCATAGCAGAATGCGATGTCTGTCAACGCCACAAAGGGGAAACCGTCAACACACCAGGCACATTACAACCATTGCCCATTCCGACATCAATTTGGACGGAGGTTTCTATGGATTTCATTACAGGTCTTCCAAAGTCCGGGAACAAGTCAGTCACCATGGTGGTTGTGGACCGACTGTCGAAGTATGCTCATTTCTGTGCCCTACCCCATCCGTTTACACCAACTTTGGTCGCTCAATCTTTCATGGATCAAATTTTCAAATTGCATGGCATGCCCACTTCTATTGTGTCCGATCGCGACTCGATCTTCACCAATAATTTTTGGCAGGAAATTTTCAGGATACAAGGCACTCAACTAAAACTCAGTACTTCCTATCATCCGCAAACAGATGGTCAAACTGAAGCCGTCAACAAATGTCTAGAAACCTACCTTAGGTGTTTCACTTCAGAAAAGCAACACCTTTGGGTATAGTGGCTACCTCTGGCTGAATGGTGGTATAACACCAACGATCATGCCACCACCAAAATGACTCCCTATGAAGTAGTATATGGTCAACTTCCGCCTTCCCCTACTTCTTATCTCAAGGGGTGCTCCAAAGTACAAGCAGTGGATCAACTCCTACAACACCGCGCAACCATGCTCGCCCATCTTAGGGAGAATCTTCATCAAGCTCAGAACCGCATGAAGCAGCAGGTCGACCAGCATCGCTCAGAGCGCCAATTTCAAGAAGGGGATCAGGTCTTTTTGAGTCTGCAACCATATAAGCAAACATCACTCAAAGACAAGGGTTGTCAAAAGCTCTCTCCAAAATTCTACGGACCATACCAAGTACTTCAGCGCATTGGAGAAGTGGCTTACAAGTTGGCTTTGCCACCTACTGCAAAAATCCATCCAATTTTCCATGTATCATGCCTCAAGAAAGTGATTGGGAACAATTGCCGAGTTCAAACCAGTCTACCTGAATTGGACAAAGAAGGGTCAATTTGGCTTCAACCCGAATAGGTTCTAGACACACGAGACAAGCACCTGCGCGGCCGCATGATTAAGGAAGTCCTCGTCAAATGGAAAGACACCTCTCTGGAAGATGCGACTTGGGAACCAGCCACTATTCTTCAGCAGTTTCCGCAGCTTCAGCCTTGAGGACAAGGCTAGTCTTAAGGGGGAGGGCATGTTAGGGTCCCACCCTAACCCCCTTATTTATGTCATGGGATCACGTCATAGTCAAGAGTCAATAAAGCCCATATTAATATTTGTAAGTGGTTAACCCACAATTAATGACGGGACCACAGTTAGTTGCAAATGGTTCATAGTATTAGATAGATGGTATTAATAAAACCCACGGTATTGGCCTGTGGTATTGCATGTATGAGTCATATATAAAGGATAGAGACTCCCTGTGTTGGGTCCCTATAATACTAGTGATTACCCCATTACTATTGTAGTTATACCCCTTATTTATATTGTTGTGCCCCTATTACCCCCATATTATTATTTCTGTGCCCCATAGAATCCCTCTATTGTTATTTTTGTGGCTTTATATTATTATTGTTAGGTCGGCTGGATTATATTGTGACTCCTTAGACTCCTATATATAGAAAGGAGGTTTTGTCATTTGTATCATCCAAGAATTGTTCATTTATGTAATGTAAAGGAGGTTGCCCCCTCGAAGAGGCTGAATTCTAAGGCGTTGATCTATCTTTTCTATCTTTTCTTGAGCTGGTTTCATAACATTTGGTATCAGAGCTTTGGATTCTAGGGTTTCGCTGCTCCAAACAGGTCATCGTGGCATGTTCGCTATAACTTTTTTTCTGTGACGTTTCAAAAGTCGCAACAAAAACCCATTTTATAAGAATTGGCGCTGAACCTTGGGTCCGAATTTCAAAGCTTTTCGAGTGATATTTTCGGAGATATGATCTGAGGAAGTTGGTCTTTTTGCAGACTCCTGAATTACATTCAAAACAGGTGACCTGGGGAAAATCGTCATAACTTTCTCTCTGAGGATCGGATTGAAATTTCGTAAAAAGGTAAAGAAATAGGACGGACTGTAGTTTCTTGTGGGTGTTTTTTAGATCCAAAGGTTGAAACAGTGACTCACGGCATGTCGTACAAGTTAGCTCTACTGAACTAGTCTATAATCAAGTCACTGTGGGAGATTTCGCATAAATCTTACTTGGAGAATCCAATTTGGGTCAGACTTGTGGCATTGGAAAGAGAACACAGAGAGCTACTACAGGTCACAAGTTCAAAACTAGATGACTGGAAAGTACAAAGATACATCAGAAGCAATATAGAGCTCCTACAAAGTGAAAAAAGGTGTGTAGATTTTTTTAAATTTTTGCTTAAGCTTGGTTTGAAAATTTATTTTGAAGGAATTCAAAAGGCATAGTAGAGCATTATTATCGGTAACTGATGCCCCGAGGAAAGAAAATGCAAACACCTAGTAAGGAACCTAAAAGCTCTAGCATGACTCATGAAGAAGAGGAAGAAATGCTACATGATATATCAAAATTACAAGAACAAGTGCAACAAATGTCACGCTCACAAAAGTTAACAGATGCTAAGATAAATGGCGTGGAAGCTAAGATGAATGGCATGGAAGCTAAGATGGACAATCTGAAGATAGATTTGAACACAAATTTGAAGACAGGCATGGCAGATTTGAAGACAGATTTGACTAATTTTCTACAAGAAATACTTACTAATGGTGAAAAGGTAGTAAAGGAAACTCATGATGAGAACAAAAGAAATGTTAATCATGATTCCATAGACGCTAATGTTGGATCGAAGAATCACCACATTCCAAAAATCGATATGAGGAAGTTTGATGGCAAGGATCCCGCCACATGGATATTACAGATGGAGCAATTCTTCGATCTCAATAATGTGCAAAACACACAAAAGGTACGTATGGCAACTTTATATTTGGAACCAAATCAGTTTGTATGGTATCAATGGCTTTGTTCTCGTAAACAATTTATCACTTGGGCAATTTTTACGGAAGAATTGATAGCACATTATGAGGATACAAAAAGCAACACTTTTTTTAGCCAATTGATAAGTCTCAAACAAAAGGGTTCAATAATGGAGCACATTGAGGAGTTCCAAAAATTGAACATAAGGGTAAAAGATATTCCAGAGGAGCATAGGATTGATGTGTTCATAGGGTCTTTAAAGGATAATATCCAACATGATGTGCGCCTTTGGGAACCTGATTCATTAGAGAAGGCATTCAGGTTAGCAAGAAAAATGGAAAGCAAAATTATGGCAACTAGGAAGCATACCATTCACAACTATAAAGATGGAAGTGTTGTTGCCCATAGTCTTCCACAACCTACAAGGTTGACACCACAACAATTGGAAGAAAAAAGAGCAAAAGGGCTTTGTTACAATTGTGATAGCAAATACACAAAAGGTCATAAGTGTGCTGAGAAGAAATTATTCTACATAGATTGTGAAGAGGAAGAAGAAAAGGAGCAAGAAAGGTCAAAAGAAGAGAATATATTCCAGGAACAAAGCCTAGATGAAGAACAAATAAATCCGACCATATCTTGTAATGCATTGGCGGGAATTACCACTCCTCAAACCATCAAGATAGAAGGACAAATCAAGAAGAAAAAGGTAATAGTGTTGATTGATTCAGGAAGCACCCACAATTTTATTCATTGTAGGGTAGCAAAAGAATTGAATTGCTTCCTATATCCAGCACCAGAGTGTCAAGTGATGATTGCAAATGGAGGAACAATAAATTGTTCTGGAAAGTGCCATAATATCAAGCTATCCATGGGAGAATATGTATTGACTAGCCCAATGCTTTCCATTCCAATGGGAGGTGCTGATGTTGTACTAGGAGTCCAATGGCTACAATCCTTGGGTACAATAGCTTTTAATTTTCAAGAACTTTTCATGAAATTTTCTGTGGAAGGAAAGGAAGTTGAATTAAGGGGTATTGCAGGGAAACCAGGAAAGATAATCAGCTCTAATGGCATGACAAAGCTTCTAAAAAAGGAGCAAAGAGGTGTAATTGCACAATTATGTTCGCTAGATGTTTCCACATTGGAATCATCTATTTCTCCAGATCTCCAAAAAGTCCTGGACAATCATTCCAAGGTATTTGAGACTCCCAAAGGTCTCCCACCTATGCGTGATCATGATCATGCTATTCATCTGATTCCAGGAAGTGTTCCTCCAAACATCAGGCCGTACAGATATCCATATGTCCAAAAAAGTGAAATTGAACGTATGGTTGCAGAAATGCTAGAGGCTGGTATAATTCAACCGAGTCAAAGTTCTTTCTCAGCTCCAGTAGTATTGGTGCACAAGAAGGATGGATCATGGCGCATGTGTCCAGATTATAGGGAGCTCAACAAGCTCACTATTAAAGATAAGTTCCCCATTCCTGTCATTGATGAATTACTGGATGAATTGCATGGATCAATTTACTTCACCAAGTTGGATCTTCGTTCGGGATATCATCAAATCAGAATGAAGATTGAAGACATTCCAAAAATGGCATTTAGAACTCATGAGGGTCATTATGAATTTTTGGTCATGCCTTTTGGCCTTACCAATGCACCTTCAACATTTCAAGGTTTGATGAATTCAATTTTCAAACCATTCCTTAGAAAATTTGTGTTAGTATTTTTTGATGATATACTAATCTACAGCAAGTCTTGGAAGGATCATGTTGAACATGTTGACAAGGTGCTACAACTATTGGAGGAGAAACAATTATATGCAAAAAGATCCAAATGTTTCTTTGGAGTCCAGGAGGTGGAATATTTGGGTCATATTGTATCTCATGAAGGAGTTAAGGTAGACCCTAGCAAAATTAAAGCCATTAAGGAATGGAAAATCCCCACATCCATAAAGCATCTGCGAGGATTTCTTGGGTTGACAGGGTATTATCGCAAGTTTGTTAAGAATTATGGGAGAATAGCAGCACCTCTAACAACATTATTGAAGAAAGATTCATTTTCATGGACTCCGGAAGCAACAAAGGCCTTTGAACATCTTAAAGAGGCAATGTGCCAAGCACCGGTCTTAGCTACACCGGACTTCACAAAAACCTTTATTGTGGAATGTGATGCTTCAGGAAATGGAATTGGTGCTGTTCTAATGCAAGATGAAAGACCCATTGCTTTTGAAAGTCGTCCAATCAAGGGAAAGTTTTTAAGCAAAGCTATTTATGAGAAGGAAATGTTGGCAATACTCCATGCACTTAAGAAATGGCGACCCTACCTAATGGGAAGACACTTCAAGGTAAAAACGGATCATGATAGCCTTAAATACTTTTTAGAACAAAGATTATCCTCTGAAGAGCAACAAAAGTGGGTCACAAAGATGTTGGGTTATGACTTTGAAATCATCTACAAAAAAGGGAAGCAAAATGTGGTGGCAGATGCACTCTCAAGAAAGGATGAGGATGTGGAAGCATTGTTGTGTGCCATTTCTATTATCCAACCAGATTGGATAAACGAAGCAAAGGAGGAATGGAAGAATGACGAAGAAGTGTGGGCACTTATTCGAAAGCTACAACAAGATTCCAGTACTTCTGATACATTTAGCTGGCAAAATGATTCGTTATGGTACAAAGATCGCTTATACCTCTGTAAGAATTCCCAGCTAAAACAAAAGATTCTTATGGAATTGCACACTTCTCCCTTAGGAGGGCACTCAGGATTTTTAAAAACTTACCACAGGGTTAAGAAGGAATTTTTTTGGGATGGCCTTAAATCAGATATTCAAAAGTTTGTGGCGGAATGTTTGGTTTGCCAACAAAATAAAGTTGAAACAATTAAGACACCGGGTCTATTACAACCTTTATCCATTCCAAGCCAACGTTGGGAGGAGGTTTCAATGGATTTTATCACAGGTTTACCCAAGTCTGAGGGAAAGAGTGTCATCATGGTGGTAGTTGACAGACTTACCAAGTATGCACACTTTTGTGCATTATCACATCCATTTAAAGCCAGTACAGTTTCTACTGCATTTATGGAAACAGTTCAAAAGCTACATGGAAACCCAAAGATTATTGTAAGTGACAGAGATCCCATTTTCACTGGAAATTTTTGGACAGAATTATTTTCTTGTCTTGGTACTCAGTTAGCTCATAGCTCATCTTATCATCCTCAATCTGATGGGCAAACTGAGATAGTAAACAAATGTTTGGAAGGATATCTTCGTTGCTTTGTATCTGATAAACAGACACAATGGGTCAAATGGTTGCCTCTGGCTGAATGGTGGTATAACACTTCCTTCCATACAGCAACAAAAATGACCCCATTTATGGCACTTTATGGGTATCAACCACCATCCATCACATCATATTTAAGAGAAAATTCTAAGGTTCAAGCAGTGGAACATCACATCGAACATCAACAACAAGTCCTCCAACTCTTAAAGGATAACCTCGTGTTGGCACAAAATAGAATGAAACAACAGGCAGATCAACATCGCAGTGAAAGAAGTTTTGATGTAGGTGATTGGGTATTCCTACGGCTACAACCATATAAGCAAATGTCCCTAAAGCAAGCTAAGAAGGATAATAAATTATCACCAAAGTATTATGGTCCGTACAAGGTGTTGCAAAAGATTGGTACTATGGCATACAAATTGGAGCTTCCTGCAGCTTCTCGATTGCACCCAGTTTTCCATGTTTCATGTTTAAAGAAGGTTATAGGCGACAAGCTCCCAGTTCAAACAATATTGCCAGAACTTGACGAGGAAGGAAAAATTATATTGGAACCGGAAGCAGTCACAGAAACAAGAACTCGACAGCTACGAAATCGATCAATTTCAGAGTATCTTATCAAGTGGAAGAACTTATCCGCTGAAGATTCCACATGGGAGGATGAGAATTTTATGCAGAAGTATCCAGAACTACTCAAGCGTTGAGGACAACACTTTTTTGAAGGAGAGGGGCATGTTGGGTCCCTATAATACTAGTGATTACCCCATTACTATTGTAGTTATACCCCTTATTTATATTGTTGTGCCCCTATTACCCCCATATTATTATTTCTGTGCCCCATAGAATCCCTCTATTGTTATTTTTGTGGCTTTATATTATTATTGTTAGGTCGGCTGGATTATATTGTGACTCCTTAGACTCCTATATATAGAAAGGAGGTTTTGTCATTTGTATCATCCAAGAATTGTTCATTTATGTAATGTAAAGGAGGTTGCCCCCTCGAAGAGGCTGAATTCTAAGGCGTTGATCTATCTTTTCTATCTTTTCTTGAGCTGGTTTCATAACACCCTGCGAGGAGCATTGTGTCTTATTTTGTAGTCAAGCTCTGCTCTATTGGAGGTTGCGCCCTCGAAGAGGCAAGTGAACATTACTCTCTGAATAATAAAATCATTGCTATTTTGTGTTCTGGGTATCTTTTCTTCGCATATTCTGTATTTGGGTATCATTTTGCAGGTTAAGAGCATAACATGGTCATCTTATTCATGGCTGATAATATTTTTATTAGATTTCTCTCGTCGAGAGGTGTAGGATTGATATAAACATCATCCAATTCTGATAAGTATTCATGGAGATATGAATTTATTTTGACTATGGAATTATTATCAAGCTGACCTACAACTCATGTAGGCTCAGAAGCCCAACAGTCGCATCTATTCAAACACCAACATTGTGTATAAATATAGGAATTTTCCTCATTTGGACTCACTCATCTCATCACATCTCTCTCTCTCTACTGTGCAGAAAAGAGTCTCTTCTCTACTGCGTAGAAAATGGTCTCTCTCTCACACATGTGAAGTCGAAAGCTGTTGACCCTGAAGCTGCAACTGCATATCCAAAGTTTTACCAGCGTTGACCATCAACTCTCCTCCTTAGAACTGCGTTGTAAGTCCATCTAGATCTCCTTTGAAAGCCACAACTTTTGGTGGTGGAATCAAGTCAATCTGACGGATGGTTTACAAAATATTGACTGCCCTAGTTTGAAGCCGGAAGCTGTCGAAACTAAAGCTGCAACTGCAGAAGTAAATATTGACCTGCGTGGACTAGAATATCTCCTCATCTGAACTTTGTTGTAGGTTCATCTAAACCTGTTTTGGAAGCCACAACTTTTGGTGGTGGAATCAAGCCGATCCGACGGTCGTTTTATGAGATATGGTCTTCCCTAGTTTGATGATGAAGCCGCTAATGCTGATGTTGCTGATCTAGGGTTTGCTACTGCTGATATGAATCAGATTTATTGTACTATTTTTCTCTACTGAATTGTTGAAGATAAAAGAAGATTTGATCAAAGGGTTTCCCCACACATTGTGGGGTTTGTCCCTGGCTAGCTGCCACATCTTGTGTCTCTTGTCTTGGCTTGTTTTCTGTCGATCGTTTAATGTTCTATCTGCACTTTACTTTATGTACATGTGATTGCTAATCTATGGAATATAATAAGAAAAAGAAGTAAATTGTTATAAGCATAGAACATACCATAGCTTAACACAATAGATTTTTCCTTGGGTCTAGGGACCACATCCTAGACATCATTCTTCATAATCTACTCATACTCTTCGTTCATAACATCCTTCCAAACTTGGTGCTTTACATCTTCTTCGAATGTGCAAGGCTCAAATTGAATAATGGTGCTCATTGTAGTTAAGTAACCTTGGTACATATTTGACTTATTACTTTCACGAAATGTCCCCCTAGGTGCAACATGTCTCTCGACATCTTCGAGAGTATCCCTAATCCATGAGGGTATCCTTTTTAATAGGAGGGCTCATGAGGGGGTGGACAAATGGGATCCATTGATCCTTCAGCATCAGGCATCGGCTCATCTTGTGGTTCTCCCTGCTTTACTGAATCGGCTTCTTTGTCCTTCCTTGTAATAGGAAGGTTACTAATCTTCCAAAGGGTAGCATCCTCATTGAAGGTGACATCATGACTTATCTCCACTTCTCTTTGATCAGGTACATAGATTCTATATTCCTTAGAAGTTTCACTGTAGCCCACAAATGTTCCTTTATTCCCAGAAGCATCCAGTTTTCTTCTCTTTTCTTTCGGCACATGAAAATATACAGGGCTATCAAAAATTCTAAAGTGAGAAACATCAAGTTTCTTACTGGTGAAAACTTCTTTGGGAGTTTTGGAGTCCAACGCTTGATGAGGGCATCTATTTTGAACACACACGGCAGTGTTTACAGCGTCGGCCCATAAGAACTTTGGAAGGCTTCGATCATGAAGCATGGCATGAGTGTCTTCTATGATAGAATGGTTCTTCCCTTCAGCAACACCATTATGCTAAGGAGTATATGCGGTAGTAGTCTCTCTCTTAATGTCAGCTTCTTTACAATAATTATTGAACTCATTTGGTTCATATTCGGTTCCATTTTCAGTCCTCAGTATTTTGATCTTCTTCCTGGTTTGATTTTTTACCAAAGCTTTGAAAGAGCGGAACCATGAGAATACTTTTTCCTTCTTCTTTAAGAAATATATCCAAGTCTTGCGAGAGAAATCATCCATAAAGATAGCATAATATAAATATCCTCCCAATGAGTTCACCAGCATCATACCAGATAGATCAGAATGAACCAATTGCAATATGTCGGTAGTCTTGCTATCACTGGACGGGAATGGTCCCCTTGTATGCTTTCCTTCAGCACACCCCTGACAAACACCTTCATGTTCTATTTTAAATTTGGGCATGCCTGTCACCATCTTCCTCACATCGGGTAGAGCCTTATAATGTAGATGAGCAAACCTCCGGTGCCATAATTCGGATTGAAGTGATGTGTCGGAAGACATAGCTCCCAATGGACTCCCTCCAACTTGATATAGGCTATCATCACTGAATCCAAGTATAAATGTATATTTAAAATTTTTATTCCACACACGTACCTTTCCTTCGATGAATTCCACCTTGAATCCTTTGTCCTCCATTACTGAGATAGATCTCAGGTTCTTCTTTAGATCGGGTACATATAATACTTCTTGTAGATGAATGGTGGTACCTTGATTCAATTGAAGAGTAACATTCTCAACTCCCTTCATGGGATATGTGGCATTATCTCCAAGGATAATTTCCAAATTTGTATCCTTTTCAATCAGATTTGAAGGAGCTTCCTTATACCTAGTGAAGTGCCTTGAGGCACCACTATCAATCAACCAATTTCCCAATGTGTCTAGAGGAGATGCAATAGAGAGGGAAGATATAAGATAAAATTAATTTTGCTTGTTATTAACAACATTAGATTCATCATGCCTGGAGTTTCTTGATCTCTTGGGAGGGCAACCATTTCCATGTTGAGTTGCGGGAGCATTCCTTTTTCCTTTGTTGTTGAATCTGCCATTCCTTTGATTTTTGTTGCCCCTGAAATTGTTGTTGTTGTGGTTGTTATCATCATGATTGGTACCACGTTTATTAGGACAATCCCTAGCATAGTGGCCAAACTTTTTGCAAATGAAGCATCTTCCCTTCCTTCCATTCTTGAAACCTGGTCTTCCTTGACATTGCTTCTTTAAATTTTCATTTTTCTTCTTTTTAGCATGAGTGGAGAATGTAGTAGGATCCTATTTAAAGGCTTATCTAGTTCCATCATCCTTGTTTCTTATTGAGAACATCTAGTCAGCAATTCTTCAAAACCTGGAATCATGTCGTTGTTAAGAATAGTAGTGTTGAACACGTGCCATTCATGAGGGAGTCCTCTAAGGGCAATGAGAGTAAGATCCCTATCATTAAAGCTTCTCCAATTGAGAAAATATCATTTTTTATCTCACTAGTTCTCATGAAGTAGGATTGAATATCTTCACCTCTTCCCTTATTTATGTCCTTCAATTTTTTCTTGAGAAAAAGAACTTGGTTTGCATTGCTAGCTTTGAACATGGAAACCAACCTGTCATATATCTCCTTTGATGTGTTCAAATTGGAGACGTAAGAAACTAAATTCTTATGAATAGAATCTTTAATGATCTTCTTTGCTTTGAATTCACCCTCCTTTTACTTTGTCTTAGTAGCAGCATAAATTAGAAGGAGGTTTAGTAGTCTTTCCCTGCACATAATCCATAACATCTTGCTCTTCTAAAGTCAAATTGAGAGACATATTCCATTCATGATAATAAGATTTATCATGAAGCTTATCATCAGACTTAAAGTAGGATGTGGAGGCCATTGAATCTTTTCCTTGATCAAAGGATCTCAGTGATTGCTCTTCTCACTCTTGCGTGGGCTTTCTCTTCACCTCACCTCTGATACCATGTTAATTTTAGATAACAATGGTGTGTTCTATGCTTAAGAGAAATTTTACTTCAATTTTCTTATTAGCCCAATATCAATATCCATATTAGCAATCACATCAACATGACAGTAAAATGTAGATAGAACATAAACAATAACAGTAGAAGACAAGCCAATACAAGAGGACACAAGATATGGTGCCAGCTAGGGAAAACCCCATTGTGGGGAAACCGTTTGATCAATTCTTCGTATTATTCTTCAAAAGTTCAGTAGAGAGAGAGTACAATATGCAATATTCACTTGCCCAATCACCGTGAAACCTGTCCCAACATACAACAACTACAAAAATCCCTAACAAGAAAGCTAATGCTGGTCAATAGGGCAAAATTTGACCTCCAAAACAACTCAATCAAACTTTGTCAACTTTGCCTCCAACAACAAGTCAAATCAGCCCAAAAATAGTCCGAAAATATACAGTCAAACCTGGTCAACAAAAGTTAACGCTACAATCAATGCTGGTTAAAAAAATACAGTCTACCTTGTTTTCTGCACCTAGAAATGCAACCTGCCAAACAGAGATAACCCTCAATAAACTGCAGTGAAACAGGTCAGCGCTGGTAAAAAAATCATTCCTGCAACTTTGGTCAATGCTAGTCAACGCATGAACATAATTGCATTTCTTCGCATGTGTGGAGAGCTGCCTCAGAAATCCGTACCCAATCAATGAAGGAGAGATAGATATGTGAGTAAGTGAAGTGTCTAAATGAGAAGGATGCTCCTTCTATTTATATGCAACGTTTAGGATGAATAAACGTGCATGTTGGGCTTCTAAGCCTACATTAGTTCGCTGACCAACCTTGACAATTTGTCCATAAACAAAATAAATTCATAATTCCATTTGTACATGTCAGAATGAGATGATCTTTAGGTAAATCCCACACCTCTAGGAGAGAGGAATCCAATAAAAATATCAGCTACCTCATATGAGTTGTCCAAGGTGAAGTTTAGCCCTAGTTGTCAAATTTAACAGAGCTGTTTGGAAGAGCTCCTTGTATGAACATTATCTTGTTGGTGACTAGTTGATACATATGCTTCTTGTTGCAAAGAATTAGTTTGTGAAACAGAACATGAATCGAAGATATTTGCAACACTAGGATAATCCATCCTGCCATTAGAATAATCCTTCAAGGTTGTACTCTCAATCAAAGAATGCATAGGGGAATTATCATACAGAAGGTTTTATATTGTGTCAGCCCATTCTCTATCAATATATGTACATTGAGTGGGGCTAATGATACTTGCTTTGTCAATATCACTAAAAAGTTCTCTCTCCAACTCTTGCATCCATTGCCTGATGTATTCTGGATTTTCGTCAAAGATACTACCATGTATGTATCCTCTTTGGCAATATGATGATGGAAATTTTATGTAACAAACACACACACATACACACACACATATATATATGTATGTATATATATATATATATATATATATATATATATATATATATATATATATATATATATATATATATATATTACCAAAAATTACCCAACCAACATCTTTTATTGCATCGGTGCATTGTACACCCTGGATGGGCAATGCTCAGAATGAAATGGACCTAAACTCAAAATGACAGTGCGATGATGTTTTAAATGAAGAAGGGTATTGTTCATGTACCTATAACAAGAACTTAAATTTCAAATTCATGCAATTATTGCTCAATAGATTGACATAAAATTTATTTACTTCACTTACCTAAACATAGGCTAAAACAACATATTGTTGCATGTACAACCTAATGCTCACTTAATACTTGATGTATGACTCTATGGGCATGATGTGACTGCTATAACACTAGAATGTTGTATGTACAACCCAAGATTCACTTAGCAGTTGATGTATGGCTTTATTTCCACAACGTAAATGTATAACCTATGACTAATTAATACTCTTCTCAATCTTTAGGGCTATGTTGTCTCATACATATAACCTCTACTAGCTCACTACCTCCATCTTCAACATATGAAGACAAATTTACTCTGCTATATTTCTCTATTATTATGACATGAGTGGTTCACAAAGCAACCATAAATAACTTGTCTAATCATAGTCAATATTCTCACCCTTACATTTACTTTCATAGATTGATCAATGATCAAAGTTGACTTGGTCTTTACAATGTTAATTACTGGTGCTCCCATAATTCTATTGAGGATGATCACTCATGAACATCAATAAAGTTAATGTGTTTTAACCTTGACTACGTCAACTTGTTGTCTCACTTACACCAGGTCAACAATATATTGTGGATGCATCAGTCCATCATACACATGCATATCTAACTTTGAGTTTTAATGGAACAAAACTATTCTTCTTATTGCTTGTGCAAATTTACACTGTTGAATAGACTCTTTAGACATTAAGAGATTATATTGCTCCAAAGCTATCCAAATGCTCTAAAACATAGAAAAGCCACCTACCTTGATGTTTGTTAAAGAGATTATGAAAATTTATAAAGGATCATTGCAGGGAAATTGAGCTATTAGTATGTCTCTCCAAGAGAATTCAATCTCGTGGTTTCTCCTCAAGGTGTGTCCTTCTTGGAGATGTGTTTTTTTTCGAAGAGTTTGGTCAATATTTCCCTCATCAATATCCCTTATTGTGGGATCAAATATTTGCTTAAGTTGTTGTTTTGTGACGTACTTAGGGTGTTTGTAATATAAGTTGGATCCATGTTATAAATGTTTTGTGATATCAATTTTGGCAAGTTAATAATAAATAACTAATGTTCACCACATGTAGAGTGTCGAAAGCCCCACTATTAGGATGCATTCACTCCACAACAAAGTTGGTACAAGGAGGTGCCAGAGCAAAGCCTACACAAGCCACAAAGTCCTAAATACTTGAATAGATGCAACCTTTCTTCTTGTGTAGCACTCAGGTTAGTATCCTTGGTGCTCTGTTCTACATGTTACATGTTTGTTACAAATTCCTAATCCAATCCTAAGTATATTATGCAAAAATGGTACAAACATTGGAAACTCAAGGGCTATAGTTAATCTTAATCATCTCAATTTCAAGTCCCATGGAGCCATTGTTTTGTTTGTAAGTTTAGTAGCTATGGCAGAACCATGCCATGTTGATGACGCCATTCTAATTAGTCAACCAACAATTAGAATCAGGTTTTACAGGTCTTGTGTGGCAACAATTTAGAAGAACAGAACCATGACTTCCTTAAGGCTAATGCACAAAGTGAAACTAAAGGAACAAATCATATTATCCACTCGTTTGCTAGAACAACAATATTGGGTTATGAGACCACAGATGCCACCAAAATGGCATGCACCATCCACAAGTCTAGTATCTATGCATGAGATACCCTATCATACCACAACTCCATTTTTCTAGCAACTAGACATCCCTATTTGGTTTACAAGTCATGTAGAATATCTAGTAAAATTCTTGTTAAAGTAAAAGAAACATGAGCTAGGTTATAAAACAAACAATGACAATTAGGGATGCCATTAACAACACTAGTTATCATGTTTGAGAACATTTCATTTCATCTTGGCTAGCACTTAATGCAACAACAACAATTCCACAAGTAACAAACCACGAGTAATGTGGGTACAATGCAAGTACTCTACACAAGATCTTTGGAATGTCAGATCATCATTGTATTACCTAGAAGCTCAAATGGGGGTCTAGATGATCAAATGAAACATTTATTAGCTAATGGAATTAGATGAGATGGGTGTGCCTAAATATAGTTTTATGTTAGGATTTCAAGCTAATCGATAGTTTTTTAATTGGTATCTTGTATAGGGTTTTCTGGCATGTTGCAACTTTCTTCTTGAAGCCTTATAGGGATAGAATGAGAATTTTGTTTAGGGATATATAATTCAAACTAAGCAACATGATTGAGTTTTGTAAGCTCTTACAAGTGTGTTTGGCCAAGTACCATGTGAGAACACTACCTAGAATTGCCCAAGATATTGTCTTGAAAAATAGAATATTAATTCAGAAATTACATTGTCTCTTATTGAGAAAAGCCCTAGTTCTACAGATTGTCAAATAATACCTCTTTTAGCGAGGGGAATCAGATGAGAGGAGTTTCCTTACCTATAATTTTATGTTATTAGTCCATTGCAATCGAGGATTTTTCAACTGGATTTTCAGTTGGAGTTTTATGGCGAGTTGCAACTCCCTTCTTGTTAATTTTAGATAACAATGGTATGTTCTATGCTTTAGAGAAATTTACTTCAATTTTTCTTATTAGCCCAATATCAATTTCTATATTAGCAATCATATAAACATTGATAGTAAATGCAGATAGAACATAAACAATAAGCAGAAGACAAGTCAAGACAAGAGAACACAATATTTGGCGGATGTCGGGGAAAAACCCTAATGCAGAGAAAAGCGCTTGATCAAATCTCCTTATTATTCTTCAAAATTTCAACAAAGCGAGAGTAAATCATACAAAATTTACTTGCCCAATCATTGTCAAAACAGTCTAGCCAAACAACAAGCAATGTTAGGTCCCTATAATACTAGGGTATTCCCTTATTATTATTGTCATTGTACCCCTTATTGTTATTTTTGTGCCCATGTTGTCCCCATATTTTTATTATTGTGCCCCATAGAAGCCCACTATTGTTATTGTTGTGCCCTTACATTATTATTGTTATGTCGACTTTGATTATATTGTGACCCCTTAGACACCTATATATAGAAAGGAGGTCTTCTCATTTGTATCATCCAATAATTGTTCATTTGTGTAATGTAAAGGAGGTTTCCCCCTAGAAGAGGCTATGTTTTAATTCGTTGATCTATCTCTTTCTTCTATTTTGTGAGCTGGTTGCATAACAATTGGTATTAGAGCTTTGGATTCTAGGGTATCACTGCTTCAAACAGGACATTGTGGAATTTTCGCTATAACTTTTTTTCTACAAAAGTTCAGAAGTTGAAATTAAAACCCATTTGAGATGAAATCGTGATGAACCGCATGACCTAATTTTAGATCTTGTATCGCTATATTTTAGAAATTATGAATTGAGGAAGTTAGGGTTTTTCCAGGATCCAGAATTGGATCTCAAATAGGTCACCTTGGGAAATATTCATAAATTTCTCTCTGAGTATCTGATTTAAATTTCGTAAAATGTGATAGAACACAGATAGACTGTATTTTGTGGGTATCGTTTTCAGAACCTAAGGTCGAAACAGTGACATGTGGTACGTCGTATAAATTCGCTCTACTGAACTAGTCTATAATTAGGTCATTGCGGGAGATTCAAAATAGCTCTTCCTTCGAGAATCTGATTGCGATCTGACTTATGGGATTGGAAAGAAGACTCAAAGGGCTATCACAGGCCGCAATTACAGAACTTGGAGATCTGAAATTATAGAGTTACATGTATTTCAAAATCGAGCTCATACAAAGTGAAAAAACAAAAAGGTGTATAGTGTCTTTTTTTTTTTTATTTGCATAAGCCTTGTTTGAGAAAGTAGTTTGAAGTGATTCAAAGGGAATTGTGAAGCATAATTATTATTCATTGATGAGTCGAAGAAAGAAAATGGGAACACCTAGTAAGAAACCTGAAATCTCTACTATGACACATGAAGAAGAGGAAGACATGCAACCTGATATATCAAAATTAAGAGACCAAGTGCAACAAATTTCACTCTCACAAAAAGTAATCGAAGCTAAGATGGATGGTTTAAAGAATGGAATGGAAACTAAGATGGATGGCATGGAAGATAAGATGGATGGTATAGAAGCAAAACTTAAATGCAACATGGAGGATTTGAAGATAGATTTGACAAAGTTGCTACAAGAAATGCTTACTAATGGTGAAAGGGTAGTAAAGGAAACTCATGATGAGAACAAAAGAAATGTTAGTCATGATTTCATAGACTCTAACGTTGGATTGAAGACCCACCATGTTCCAAAGATCGATATGAGGAATTTTGATGGCAAGGATCCCGTAGTATGGATACTACAGATGGAGCAATATTTCGATCTCCATAATGTGCAAAGAACACAAAAGGTATGCATTGAAACTTTATATTTGGAACCCAATTAGTTTGTATGGTATCGATGGCTTTGCTCTCATAAAAAAATTGTCACTTGGGAATTTTTTATGGAAGAAATGATAGCACATTATGAGGATACAAAAAGAAACACATTTTTTAGCCAATTGATAAATATCAAACAAAAGGGTTCAATGGTGGAGCACATTGAGGACTTCCAAAAATTGAATATAAGGGTAAAAGATATTCCAGAGGAGCATAGGATTGATGTGTTCATATGGACTTTAAAGGATAACATCCAACATGAGGTTTGCCTTTGGGAACCTGATTCATTGGAGAAGGCATTCAGGTTGGCAAGAAAAATTGAAAGCAAAACTATGGCAACAAGGAAGCCTACCACTCACAACTACAAAAATGGAAGTGTTATTTCACCTAACCTTCCACAACCTACAATTTTGACACCACAAAAATTGGAAAAAAAAAGAGCAAAAGGGATTTTTTATAATTGTGATAGAAAATACACTAAAGGTATTAAGTGTGCTGAGAAGAAATTATTTTACATAGATTGTGAAGAGGAGGAAGAAAAGGAACAAGAAACACCAAAAGAAGAGGATACACAACATGAACAAACCCTAGAGAAAGAAGAAATGAATCCGACATATCTTGTAATGCATTGGCCGGAATTACCACTCCTCAAACTATCAAGACAGAAGGACATATCTAGAAGATAAAGGTAATAGTGTTGATTGAATCAGGCAGTACCCATAATTTTATTCATTGTAAGATAGCCAAGGAATTGAATTGCTTACTATATCCAGCACCAGAGTGTCAAGTGATGGTTGCAAATGGAGGAACCATAAATTTCTCTAGAAAGTGCCATAATATCAAGCTATCCGTGGGAGAATATGTGTTGAATAGTCCAATGCTTTCCATTCCAATGGGTGGTGCTGATGTTGTACTAGGAGTCCAATGGCTACAATATTTGGGTACCATAACTTTTAATTTTCAAGAACTTTTCTTGAAATTTGTTTCGAAAGGAAAGGAAGTTGAATTAAGGGGTATGTCAGGGAAACCGAGAAAGATAATCAACTCTAATGGCATGAAAAGGCTTTTAAAGAAAGAACAACGAGGCGTAATTGCACAATTATGTTTGCTAGAGGTTCCCACATTGGAATCATCTATTTCTTCAGATCTCCAAAAAGTCTTGGTATATCATTCCAGGGTATCTGAGACTCCCAAAGGCCTCCCACCTATTCGTGATCATGATCATGCTATCCATTTGATTCCAGGAAGTGTTCCTCCAAACATCAAGCTTTACAGATATCCCTATGCCCAAAAGAGTGAAATTAAACGTATGGTTGCATAAATGCTAGAGGTTGGTATAATTCAACCTAGCCAAAGTTCTTTCTCTGCTCCAGTAGTATTGTTGCACAATAAGGATGGATCATGGCACATGTATCCAGATTATAGGGAGCTCAACAAGCTCATTATTAAAGATAAATTCTCCATCCTATCATTGATTAATTATTGGATGAATTGCATGGAGCAATTTACTTCACCAAGTTAGACCTTTGTTTAGGATATCATCAAATCATAATGAAGACTAAAGAAATTCTGAAAAAAAAACATTTAGAACTCATGAGGGTCATTATGAATTTTTGGTCATGCCTTTTGGCCTTACCAATGCACCTTCTACATTTCAAGGTTTGATGAATTCCATTTTCAAACCCTTAGAAAATTTGTGTTAGTATTTTTTGATGTTATATTAATCTACACCCAGTCTTGGAAGGATCATGTTCAACATGTTGACAGACTGCTCAAACTATTGGAGGAGAAACAATTTTATGCAAAAACCTCCAAATGTTTCTTTGGAGTACAAGAGGTGGAATATTTGGGTCATATTGTATCTCATGAAGGTGTTAAGGTAGACACTAGCAAAACTAAATCCATTAAGGAATGGGAAATCCCACATCCAAAAAGAATTTGCAAGGATTTCTCGGGTTCATAGGGTATTATTGCAAGTTTGTTAAGAATTATGGGGAATAGTAGCACCTCTAACAACATTATTGAAGAAAGATGCATTTTCTTGGACTCCATAAGTGACAAAGGCCTTTGAACATATTAAAGAGGCAATGTGCCAAGCACCGGTCTTAGCTACGCTAGACTTCACAAAACTGTGGAATGTGATGCCTCGGGAAATGGAATTGGTGTTGTTTTAATGCAAGAAGAAAGACCCATTGCTTTCAAAATTCATCCAATCAAAGGAAAAGATTTACACAAATCTATTTTATGAGAAGGAAATGTTGGCAATACTACATGCACTTAAGAAATGGTGACCTTACCTAATGGGAAGACACTTCAAGATAAAAACAGATCATGATAGTCTTAATTACTTTTTAGAAGAAAGATTATCTTCAGAAGAGGAGCAAAAATGGGTCACAAAGATGTAGGGTTATGGCTTTGAAATCATCTACAAAAAAGGGAAGAAAAATGTTGTTGCAGATGCACTCTCAAGAAAGGATGAGGATGTGGAAGCATTGCTTTGTGCCATTTCTATTATCCAACCAAATTGGATAAACAAAGCAAGGGATGAATGGAACGATGATGAAGAAGTGTGGCACTCATTCAAAAGTTGCAACAAGATCCCAGTACATCTGATACATTTAGCTGGAAAAATGATTCGTTATGGTACAAATATTGCTTATACCTCTGTAAGAATTCACAACTCAAACAAAATATTCTTAGGGAATTTCACACATCTCCCTTAGGAGGGTATTCAGGATTTTTAAAAACTTACCACAGGGTTAAGAAGGAATTTTTTTGGGATGGCCTTAAATCTGATATTAAAAAGTTTGTGGTGGAAAGTTTGGTTTTCCAACAAAATAAAGTTGAGACAATTAAGACCCCAGGTCTATTACAACCTTTATCCATTCCAAGTCATCGTTGGGAGGAGGTTTCAATGGATTTTATCATATGTTTACCCAAGTTTGAAGGAAAGAGTGTCATCATGGTGGTAGTTGATAAGCTTACCAAGTATGTGCACTTTTGTGCATTATCTTATCCATTTAAAGCCAGTAAAGTTGCTACTACATTTATCGAAACAATTCAAAAGCTACATGGAAACCCAAGGATTATTGTAAGTGACAAAGATCATATTTTCACTAGAAATTTTTGGACATAATTATTTTCTTATCTGGGTACTCAGTTAGCTCATAGCTCATCTTATCATCCTCAATCTGATAAGAAAACTAAGATAGTGAACAAATGTTTGGAAGGATATCTCTGTTGCTTTGTATATGATAAACAAACACAATGGGTCAAATGGTTGCCTCTCGCTGAATGGTGGTATAACACTTCCTTCGATACTGCAGCAAAAATGACCCCATTTATGGCTCTTTATGGATATCATCCATTGTCCATCACATCATATTTAAGAGAAAATTCTAAGTTTCAAGCAATGGAAGATCACATCGAGCATCAACAAAAAGTTCTCCAACTCTTAAAGGATAACCTCACTTTGGCGCAAAATAGAATGAAACAATAGGCAAATGAACATCACAGTGAAAGAAGTTTTGGTGTAGGTGACTGGATATTTCTACGGCTATAATAATACAAAAAAATGTCCCTCAAGCAAGCTAAGAAGGGTAATACATTATCACCAAAGTATTATGGTCTGTACAAGGTGTTGCAAAATATTAGTACTATGAAATACAAATTGGAACTTCCTGCATCTTCCTGAGTGCACCCAGTTTTCCATGTTTCATGCTTAAAGAAGGTTATAAGTGACAAGTTCTCAGTTCAAACGAAATTGCCAGAGCTTTACGAGGAAGGAAAAATCATATTGGAACCTGAAATAGTCACAGAAACAAGAACTCAATAGTTGTGAAATCGATCAATTTTAGAGAATCTCATCAAGTGGAAGAACTTACTCGCTGAAGTTTCTACATGGGAGGATGAGAATTTTATATGGAATCATCCAAAACTACTCAAGCATTGACGACAACACTTTTTTGAAGGAGAGGGGTATGTTAGGTCCCTATAATACTAGTGTATTCCCTTATTATTATTGTCATTGTACCCCTTATTTTTATTGTTCTGCCCATGTTGTCCCCATATTGTTATTATTGTGCCCTATAGAAGCCCACTATTGTTATCGTTGTGCCCTTACATTACCATTGTTATGTCGGCTCTGATTATATTTTGACCCCTTAGACTCCTATATATAGAAAGGAGGTCTTGTCATTTGTATCATCCAAGAATTTTTCATTTGTGTAATGTAAAGGAGGTTGTCCCCTCGAAGAAGCTACGTTTTAAGTCGTTGATCTATCTCTTTCTTCTATTTTGTGAGTTGGTTGCATAATAGTCAACAGGATGCCCTAACTGGAAAGTCAACTTTGGTCAAACGAGCAAAAAAATCATCCAAATGAGCTCGGTCAAACCTAGTAAAATTGATCTCCAAAGACAGTCATAATCAACCCAAAATAGTCTTGAAATTCTCGACCAAACTTGGTCAACACAGAGTCAATGTTGCGGTCAAAGGTCCTGCAGTCAACGCAGGTAAACTTGCTCCAAATTCCTAATTTTTTGTGCCAGGAGATGCAGCCTCAAAAGATCAGATTATCTCCTTGAAAATCATAGTCAAAGGAGGTAATTTGACCCTTAGTTCACACTGTTAAATGTCCCTGCAAATAGCCCAAAATATTCCTACTATTTTTGCCTATAATTTTCGGTCAACCCAAGTCAACGTGAGAAGAAGAAGAGTTGCTCCTTTTGCTGTACGAATCAATGAGGATAGGAGCGAGAAATATGTGTTGAGTGATGGTTTCCAAATGAGGAAAATGTTTCTCCTATCTATACACAACTTTGAGGGTGAAGAGACACATTTGTTGGGCATCTTGAGCCTACATTTGACTGGAGCCAACCTTGACAATTTGTGCATAGAAGAAATAAATTCATAATTCCATTTCTATTTGTCAGAATGAGATGATCTTTAGATCAATATTTCACCTCTTGGAAGAGGAATCCAATAAAAATATCATCTCTATCATATGAGTTTTCTAAGGTGGAGTTTGGTAATAGTTTCCAATTTTAATACTTCCTAAAGCTATTCAAGGACACAATGAGATTTTTTTCCATGGGCATAAAATATAAATTGAGAAGAAAATTTGAATTTTCTATGCTCTTGCAAGTGTGATCAACCATGGAAAATGAAAATTTACTTTAAGAGACTAATAATAGAACTAATGTGCAAAAGTGGAAGGCCGAGTTCATTGTCTTCTAGTGCGAGTTAATTTGGGAAAAGGACGAATGGTTGAATCTCAAGTTCTAGAATTGAGATGAGATGAGTTGCATGAGTTAGTTCACTCAGTTTACTCATCAATCACAAAATCAATTTCCTAAAATATAATTTTCTAGATTTAGCCATTCGAATTGCTTATAAGGAGGAACGAAGGCACAAATGTATTCATTCTTGAGCACGAGTTTTGTGTGTGAGCTTGTGAGAGAGCGAGTCAAGAAGGAGGCTTGTGTGAGTTGATAGAGGGAAGAATTGCCTTGGGAATGTGCTAGGAAATAGGAGGAAATTCCTATTTAATAGGGACTCCTCATTTGCTAGGAAATAGGAGGCTATTTCTACGATTTGTGCAAGGATTTCAGGCTCATTTAGGCAAGGAAGGAAGGCAAACAGATTATGTGAAAATTCGAGAACCCTCAAATCCCTACTGTAGCAACTGATTAAGTTTCTCCTATTTGTTAATTACTGAACAAATTATTTATTGTTTCCTATAGTAAACACCGAAACTAATACACTATAGCCTTCACCATTTAAATAAAATGCGGAAATAAGAATCTGAGCAAGAAAGATATACACAACACATCTACATAGTTATTTTTGGACAAATGTACACGGAAAAGCCCAGTGTGGGAAAACTGAGATTTTTATTATTAAGCAATAGTTTTTCTACTTAAAATCTCTGGATGCCTTGCTGGCTATCCAATATAGAGAATATCACTGACAGAAGAATAGTGAGAAGTAATTTACACTATCACAGGCAATCCGACTGATCCAGCCATAGAATGGCTTGCCCTTTGATGTCTATGCGCTGCTCTACATAGTCACTACATCAACCTAGAATCACAGTGTCTAGGGACAACGTCACTCCTTCTGTTGTGGATTGATTTTCTTCCCAAGAAATTTGATTCTAACCTCCTGGTCTCACACCCTAGCTTCCAGCTTCAGAAATGATTCCTCCAGCAAAAATTCGAACCTCCTCAAGGCTCTGCACTCCCTCTACGTGAGCCTACGTTGGCCAACTTAGCCTCTGCGCTGCCTCTCCCTGATCTCTCTTTGCCTTCTCTCCTGAGTATTTCCAAATAAGGAGAAATCTCCAAACTGGAACTATCCCTGCCCCTCATTGCAAAAGATCACTTCGAATTTCTCTCCCGACAACTATTGTGCTTCAGAAATTCAATCTTCTAATCTTCACTCATTGTGTTCTCCAAGTGCCCATCAAACCTCCTCTTATAATCCTCTCGTTGATCAATCAACAACCCAAATGAGATTCTAATCAATGGCTAGGATCATATTGAGTTGATCTCTGCCTTCTTCTAGAATTTGCACCCACAGTTTAGATCAATACCCATTAATTATTTTAATTTTCTAAGTTTAGACTTAGGGACCCATTAAAAATAATTAATTATTTTAATAAAACTGTCTCTGGGTGGAATTTCCCAAAACAATTTCTAGTTATTGGAGAAAGCATGTTTCTAATCCTCCCTACGCAAATTTTGAGACTTAGAGCACATCCGATGCTACCAGAAATCAACACTCCCTCTTAGCGAGGAATGTTCTCTAGTAATGCAACCTACTGAAGCATCACCCTGTTCTGTAACATCTCCCTCTGCGTTGCTGATGTCTGACCTCTTGTCCACCAAATATTGCGCAAATGTTGCATCTGTATTGTTGTTGACATTGCCACTGTTAACACTACATCTGTACTGCAACTCTTCTCCAATTGTTGCTACTACTGCATCAACAACGGAAAAAGCACCCAAAATTAATGAACGGGTGTTTAGTACGATGCATCTCATTGTTGGAGTATGACTAATTCTAGTATCTATGTTGACCCTCTGAAGCCTCTGTGCTGTTGCAGACCTCTCCTCTGTGCCAACTGCACTACTGCCAACTTTTCTTTGCACTGCTCAGTTTCTGGTGCTCCTAGCCACTGCAATTGTCTCTCCAACACTCCTTTGCACCAATTGAAATTGATCCATCCTGCTACTACTGCTTTATGCTCTCATAGCAAGGTATTGATCTCAGAGGTGGACTCCTCAAAGATCTTGCCCAACTACAGTTCTAAGTCAGCCCACCACCCTCCTGGAGGTATCTTGGCTGTCATGGCAAACTCCTCCTCCTCAATCTTCGCAGGTGTAGCCTTCAGATCATGCCTCTCATCTTTTTCCCTCTTCCTGAGAGGACATTGTGTAGCAAAGTGACCATATTCACCACACCTGAAGCATTTAATCTTCGAGACATCCTTCTTCCACCTTCACTACTCCTACTGCCGCTTGGATGCAAGGGTTGCATTCTCCTCCTTGTTGTTGGGAAAAGTATCCAATACGGAATGACCCTATCCCACTCTAAGGGTGATAGTACCTCAGCAACAACTGAATGCAAAGCTATTCAAGATTACTTCTTTATGAGATGAGAGAGAGAAGAGAAAAGGGATCCACTAACCGTTATCTTCCGCTAATGGTTGATCCAATCTTCCCTCTTGCTGCTTGCTCCTAGCTCCTTGCTCTTTCACCGGCCTAGCTACACAAAGATCCTGTAAAAGCACAAAGAAAGGAAACTACAAGAAGCATACATCCATAACTGATTCAAGGATTAGAATAAATCAAATATACAAGCATCAATACGCCACAGAGACACATGCATATAGAAGAACCTCAAATGCTTTATTAATAGAGGAAGTAAAGTTCTGAGAGTGTTACAACCATAATAGGCCCAATCCAGCAACACTTCCCAGCAGAAAGAAATCTCCTCTTCACCTCCTTCAAAGCAATCACCCAATAGTTCTATACTCAAACCAACAGCACTTCCTTACTTGCACAAAATTCCAGCCTCCATAGACCTCATGAGAGAGCTCTATATATAGGAGATTTGGAGAAAGGATGAGTCAGCTTGAGGCTGGCATGAAGCTGACTAGTGTCCTCTCCCACTTCAGTTATACTTCAGTTCTTGAATCCACTTGGAGTTTCTTGCTTCCACTTGGAGATCTAGATCCTCTTACTCATCACAAGGCGAATTCCCTGATCCAAGTGTCATTTTGGAAGCTTCCTGGGCATTTGACACCTTGCAGAATGACTGTGCCACTTGGCCAATCTCGCCCAGCGCAGGTAGCCTTCATTGCTTTTGACATTCAGCGCAGGTACAGAGTGGAGAAGTTGACATTCAGCGCAGATGCTCAGTGGAGCAGCTGACATGATCTAGAAATAGCTTGTTTTTGAGTGTTTTCAGGTGGAGAACTGATTTTCAGTGCTGTGGTTTGTTGACCTTGTTCCTCTAGGGGTAGGAACAACATGTTTAGGGACTTTGGATCCCTCAGATTATTGACATTTCATGCTTCATGCTGTTAGGCACAAAAATGTCTATAACAGTTGCCCCCTAAAGTATGAGGTCGTTTATCGGGTGAAATGCTTTATCAGGAGGATCCGAAGTTCATTCAATCGCTGAGAGGTGCCCTGTAATAAAATACAATACAATACATTATTTTTCATTCTGCTTTCATGATCTAGCTGAGGCGGGCATTCCCATGCTCAGCTTTATAAATTCATTTTGGTACATAGAACAGACGATCGTCTGGTGGTAGACTAATAATTCTCTGCTGAAATTATCATCCTTTGAGTAGGATGATCATCTGCCGCAATGATGTACATAACAAATGTCTTTATATCCTGAATATATATATCGCAGCCCGGATGGATGAAACTAGATCCGGGGTCTTCAAACTCGTTCGATCTTCACTCTAAGTACAAGTCAATCCATGTGAGAATTGCGCTGAAGTCGAACATGGAAAGACATCGCTTGATTACCGGTCAATAATGTAAACCGTTAACAAGCGCGAGAGGAATCACCGATAATGATAATGACCCTCAAGGTACTGCAGTACAATTCACGTGGCGTGAATAAAGGACTTGGCGTCGAACACCACGCAAAATCTTCTGGTCGAAGGTCATTGATGTATACCTATCGCCGGAAGTGAGAAACTTGCCATTGAGGCATGCAAGCTTCAAAGTACTGGGGGTTTTGTTCCTAGATCAACTTCTTGGATAATGAGCTGAAGTCGACAAGAAGCGATCCGTCAAAGGAGGGCCTTAATGAATCCCACATCAGTGACACGGAACGGAGCTAATGACTTTAGTGGAGGTGAAAACAATCTGTGAAATATGATTCAGGGTGGCGATCATGGGTGGATGAAGGATAATGTATGGCAGTGGATGGGACACGGTTGACTCTTTCTGAACACATCTCTTGAACATATAACGACACTGATGTGATGGATCGGTAGCATTACCCCAAATGTGGATGGTTTGGCGAGGACCATGGTGATGAGACCGGTGAATGAAACAACCCAACCCGATGTGATACGGAGGACAAAGTGTCATGTTCAAGAGCGACTTGCTACCATTAAAGCTTTGAGGTTCTCCCAATTTTTCCCCAGACATTTCTGACCAGTACCTCTTTATTTTTGTCAAGCTTGAGGAGGATAACATATGCTTGTTCTATAACCTGCCCTTCGGGCAAGCCCATCGCTATGTTTTAACGAGCTTAGCGATAGGGAAACTCGTTCTCGTCTAAAGACAAGTTTGTCGCTATTTAATCATTTTAACGAGTCTAACGACAAGGAAAACTCGGTCCTTTTCAATTTTAGAGAGTCTGAAAAGGTACAGAAAGTTAACTCCAAAATTCTTTTTTCGTCATCTAATCCCTTAAGTCCGAAAAAGTATAAAACAATACAGAAGGGATGAGTTTTCGATAACTTTAACGAGCCGAATAAAACAAGCGCTCGACCTTTTTGTGCAATAATCCCTCAGGTCCAAAAAGATTAAAATCTAGAGGAGGGATAGCTCTTCCGGTCACTTTAACGAGCTGGAAGGCCAAAACTCGGCAAACTTTTCATATTTTACGAGTCAGGAGAAAAGAGCTCAAAGAAGACTTGTCTTTTGAGGAACAAGTGATAAACAGGGATAGCAGCGGATTCCAGGTACAGGTTGGAATTTTCCAATCATGGCAGTGTCACAAGGATGGCTAAGTGAAATCACTCTTCGCAGCTGTTCCTCAAAATGGGTAAACAATCATATGGAGGTGAACGATTGGCCAAATGAAATGGAGGTGGTGGGTGCAAACACGACCAAGGCTTTTTATGGCTAATAAATTTACGATCACAATGGTTATTTACCGTAATAGGTTCATTTTTTAATGAGCTTGAACTCTGGAGGAAACTCTTGCTCAAAAGCTTATGTTTATTTTTTAACGAGCATGAACTATGACTCTAAAACTGCTCGGATCTTCGCTTTTCTATTTTTTAACGAGCATAAATTCCGCGGTAAAACTGCTCGATATACCAGTCATAAGATAAGAAATGTCTCCTGTGAGATAGCTATTTTTTATGGAGCTTTATCTCATGAAGCTATGCTCCTCATTTGGCAAATTTTGACCTTTGCCCCACATCCTTTCTTTATCCAAGTTCGGAAACGACTAATCCAAAAAACAGATAAATAACCGCTCTTTGCTTGCACTCCAAAAGGTTCGCATGCCCCCAGGTATAAAATACAATTTCAAGGTTGCCCCTCCTCTCCCCCACCTTTGTTTTTCTTTGGGTGTTCACAGCTACTTGTCGTCTTGCTAGTCTAATGTTAACGATACTTGTCTTCTCGTTATTTTTAACGGGTCTTACGTGGTACTTGTCTTCCCGTCGGCCCAACTTTTGACAGCTCTTTTGCAAGATCGCAAGAGAACAGCTACTTGCGACAAGAGAGAAGCTACTTGCGACAAGAGAAGAACACTACTCAAAGACAAAACATTAATGTTATTGAGGGAGGCTTGCCTCTTTCTGGTTACCCAAAGACTGGTTTTATTTGCTGCCGCAAATGAAACTCTTTCTTCGGCGATGTCTATCATTAGGTTACTCAAATATGGTTACAATTTGTTGCAGCAAAGGAATCTCTTTCTTTGGCGGCTGCCCCTACTTATCCTTCAAAACATTTGTTTTAATGGGTGAGTCTTGCCTTTTTACCCAAAGATGGTTACAATTTGCTGCCGCAAAGGAATCTCTTTCTTTGGAGTGGCCTACCTATTTAGACAAAGGTGAATGACTAGAAATCATCAAACACATAACTTTGACAAAAGAATCTTATTCTAGAACAACCCTCTCTTCCTTTTTTCGGACGGGGTACGGACTAGTCATATTCTTTCACGGAAATTCTACCTTATACCCAGGGTTTCCTCTGCCCGAAGCAGACCAGGGTGCATGCCCCCTGGGTTCCAGTCCCATCTTTCCTAATCACTCGCATTCATCGGGAAGGAGGACCGGGGGTGGAGACATTTCTTGGGTGACTAGACCATTCAGGGTTGGTATTTGACTATTTGCGATGCGTGATCCCGGAAATGAAAGTTGGTCTACGAGCTTGACCATTCTTCCTTCGTGTGGAAAACACATTACTCTAAAGAGTGAGGAGACTATAGCTCCCATGCAATATATATAGTCTCGTCCAAGGAGTAGGTTATAATCCAAGGGTCCTTGAACGACCATCACGTTCATTTGAACGGTCTTCCCTTTCAATGTAACAGGTACATTGGGGAGGATCCCTAATGGTCGACTGGTTCCTTTATCAAAACCCGAGAGATTTCTTATCTCAGGCAACAGCTCCGGGGAACCCAGTGCTTTCCAAGCAATAGAAGAAAGGATACTCACAGATGCCCCTTCATCAATGATAGTTCCAGCCATTACCATTCTATAAATTTGGACTATGATTCTGAATGGTATACTGGCTGGTAACCGGGGTCTGCCTAGTTGGTTCCAATCAAAGGACACAACCAGGTTGCTTGGTGGTGGGACCGAATACACGGCCGGATACGATCCTGACGATGTTCCTTCCTGCGATAAAGGAATGGGCGCATTGCCCTGATGCTCATCAGAATCCGTGTTGATGAAAAGAATCTGGATGGTGTCATCCTTATTCTCTCCAGTGAGGGTGTCATTCGAAGATGAATCTTCAGTGACGGTGTCATTTGAGGATGAAACCTCTGAAGGAAGAACCGGGTCAACTGCCGTATCGACCTTTAGACTTTCGTCTGGTCTGGATTCAGTAGGTTCATTTTCAATGACTGACGCTTCAGCTAACCACTTGAGCGGGCCAGCTGTATTTTCAACCAACGAAGGACTTGGCACGAGTTTTTTGTATCCAGGAGGAAGTATTACCGGTGAAACCGGACGATCTTCCAAAACTCTCTTCACTTCGTCTAAGAAGGGACAACGGTGGATGGCGTGATCGCCTTCACACAGTCTACAGGGGGATCTTTCTCCCCCTCTTTGTCTTGAACCTTCACTTTCGCTGGTTGACGGTAAGCAATCAACATGGCTATCAGAGGTTGATGCTCCCGAATTGTGCAGACGAGGGGACCAGTCCCTTAGTATCCGGGGAATACAGGGACAATCTCTATGGAAGTGGTCTCCTCTACATATGACACATGGCGATTTAGGCCCGGTCTGTGCTGTGTGTGGGTTTTTGTCAGATGTCTTTTGCTTGCCCCCAGTCGCCTTAGGTTCCTTCTTCTTCTTCTCCTTCTTCTTCTTCTCCTTCTTCTCCATGGGAGCTTGGATTTTGCCGGCTCTACCCTGCGAATATGAAGGATTGGAGGAAGAGTTATAAGAAGTAGAAGGCTGGTGGGCAGCTCTAGACTGATCTAACTGTTGACTCGACTGCTCAGGAACCATGGTGGTTTGAACTACATTAGTTGAGAATAGCCAAATAGGCAGGCCAATTGTCAGTCCTGGAAGCGACAATGTGGCCATGTGGGGCGCACCAACTTCTCCCCAAGAGGAGAATGGACTAGGATTTCCATCATGTGGAGTTCCTTGGTTGGGGCATTCCATGTTCTCAACTTAAGATCAACGCGGGAATAGGAGGTGATTATGTTCCGTTTAAAATAAATTTTATAACGACGCTTAGACACAACTTGCTTTTTCACTTTTTAAGAGTCGAGAAAAAGCTAAAGATGACTCTAGTCTCCTTCGATGTTTTAACGAGCCCGAAGTGACAAATGCTCGGATGGACTTTTTCAGTTATAGAGTTTGAAAAGGGCCAAAAGAAACTGCTCTGGAGTTCTAGGCAGAGGGTGTGCCAAACTTTTCGCAAAACCACAGAATACGTTTTACGGTACGAGTGGTCGATCTTCGTGAATGCTGTGTTCACTGCATTGCGATCAGTAGGGCGACCGACACGGTTTCCTATTGGATAAAGGCTTTATTCCTATAGGGGTCTCCCAATATATACGCGACGGTACGTGGGAGCACAAGTCCATATTGATACTTATCGCTTCACCGTGGAGGAATCACCCAACCACTCAACGCTAAGATATCACGTTTAACGACGCCGGAACACGTCTCTAGCTTAGACCTCTATGTGTTTGCGTTATGTTTCAATGTGTTGTTATGTAAATTCAATTTATTTTAAGGTTGATCTTGTTTAGCAGTTTGCCTTTATGGATCACCACGAGATGTATGATAACACTCCTAAATGCAGTCTAAGATGATAAGCAAGCTTTTCGATCTTTCAACTTTGAAAACCTTAACTACTGAGGGAAAAGAAAGATAACACCTTTTCACACAGATCATAGAGCACACACTAATGCACTTTCCCTAAATCAACATGCAGACTGTCATAATGTATATGCACAATGCAAGTATTTCTTTTCTCTTTCTTAATGTTGGTGTAATGCAAAAAGAAAGCTATTGTATAATTTTGAATTCAATTTCAAGTGAAAGCAAACAAGCTTGTCCAAAATCAAAAGACACCTTAAGATTTACTTGTTTTGACACTAGAAATATATAAACTCAAACCAAATGACGAAAGCAAAAGCTCAATCAGCTACGAACAGCAAACAAACTAACTCTTAAGATCAAAACGACACTTTATCACAGGTCTAGATCTAAGAGGTCACAGCAAGACTAGTTCGCTTTCGTTATGGGAAACTGTAAATGTACAAGAAATACACAAAGAACAAACACAGTTTCTTTATACAACTGAGGCGGAATAGTGACAAGGAAAGTTGGTTTCAGATAGGCCCACTGACTGGTAACAAACAGCAAAAACAAGAGTGAAAACAGGGCAAGCAACAGCAGGAAACCCCAGCAGCCCAAGGCAGGACTGGTCCAGCGCAGGTGGAACACTGCCTGTTTCACCTTCAGCGCAGGTAGCCCCTTCGGGAACTGCGCTGAAATGCAAACAGCCTTTGTACAGCCTGCACTGAAGAACGAAACTTTCGTTTCTGGTGGTTTCCGGGTCACAGATTGCTCAAAAATTCACAGTTTTTGCTCAAATCAGAAGCTATCAGTCAGGGACACACTAAGGGATGACAAGGAGGATGAAAAGCTATCACTAAGAGCTTATTAGAGTCCTTGTGGATCAGCTCTTCAAATCATAAACTTGCCCAGAAACTGAGCTAGAGTAGCTGCCCTCTACTTTGTATTTGAATGATTCAAACACAGTTCGATTCGGTACTCCCTTTGTTTATGAAATGAATAGCAAAAAACACAAACAACCAACAAGATACGATCCCCAGCGGAGTCGCCAGTTTGTTGTTGGGAAAAGTATCCAATACGGAATGACCCTATCCCACTCTAAGGGTGATAGTACCTCAGCAACAACTGAATGCAAAGCTATTCAAGATTACTTCTTTATGAGATGAGAGAGAGAAGAGAAAAGGGATCCACTAACCGTTATCTTCCGCTAATGGTTGATCCAATCTTCCCTCTTGCTGCTTGCTCCTAGCTCCTTGCTCTTTCACCGGCCCAGCTACACAAAGATCCTGTAAAAGCACAAAGAAAGGAAACTACAAGAAGCATACATCCATAACTGATTCAAGGATTAGAATAAATCAAATATACAAGCATCAATACGCCACAGAGACACATGCATATAGAAGAACCTCAAATGCTTTATTAATAGAAGAAGTAAAGTTCTGAGAGTGTTACAACCATAATAGGCCCAATCCAGCAACACTTCCCAGCAGAAAGAAATCTCCTCTTCACCTCCTTCAAAGCAATCACCCAATAGTTCTATACTCAAACCAACAGCACTTCCTTACTTGCACAAAATTCCAGCCTCCATAGACCTCATGAGAGAGCTCTATATATAGGAGATTTGGAGAAAGGATGAGTCAGCTTGAGGTTGGCATGAAGCTGACTAGTGTCCTCTCCCACTTCAGTTATACTTCAGTTCTTGAATCCACTTGGAGTTTCTTGCTTCCACTTGGAGATCTAGATCCTCTTACTCATCACAAGGCGAATTCCCTGATCCAAGTGTCATTTTGGAAGCTTCCTGGGCATTTGACACCTTGCAGAATGACTGTGCCACTTGGCCAATCTCGCCCAGCGCAGGTAGCCTTCATTGCTTTTGACATTCAGCGCAGGTACAGAGTGGAGCAGTTGACATTCAGTGCAGATGCTCAGTGGAGCAGCTGACATGATCCAGAAATAGCTTGTTTTTTAGTGTTTTCAGGTGGAGAACTGATTTTCAGTGCTGTGGTTTGCTGACCTTGTTCCTCTAGGGGTAGGAACAACATGTTTAGGGACTTTGGATCCCTCAGATTATTGACATTTCATGCTTCATGCTGTTAGGCACAAAAATGTCTATAACACTCCTCCTCCTTGGGCTTCGACAAACTGTTGCTACTTCCGTCAAGTTTGCACTTGACCAAGTCTCTCCTCAACTCCTCTTGCTTAAGAGATTCCCACATTCCTTCCTAGTTCGATAAGTTCTCCCTGCCTAGGATGCTCTAGACAAATACTAACCACTCTTTTGAAATCGAATTTAGGGCCAGTCTTACCATCTCAGAATACTGAGGTGTTGACCCTGTTAGGGTCCTATAATTACAGGAAATCTAATGATTAAGATATTATTTGTTGCTCTCATGATGAAGCTTTTGGCTTGCTGACTCGCCTCACTTCCTCTCCATTTTGCATCATCCTTTACTCAGGTTTCTGCTTTATCACCCACTTTCCTTGTTAATTCATCTGAATATTACCCGAGCATAATTCGAATACCTACTTTCAAATCATTAAGAATAGGTTTGTGTGACAAAAAGGTTATATATTGCAGAGCTTCTGGTTTTAAAGCCTTGGATTTTATTGAAATTTGCATAACACATAAGCCCGAAAGCTTAGCTCCCGCTCCATCTCCATGTGACCTACATTCACAATACCTAAGCCTAGCACACCTAACACCAAGCACAAATGTGTATCCTTGGGCTTATTTTGTCAAAACATGATGTAACTATGGGCTTATATAAACCATCATGAAGAATGTTCCCTTGTGAATGTGGGAAATCCCATATAGTAAAAAAAAATACATATAAAATCCGTCTTTTGACCCCTTACTTCACAAAACCCTATTAATATAAAGTTTTGGACTTGATATTAATTTCTCCCTGCAAGCCTATGCTACCTCTTCCCCCTATGTTGCCTCTTCCCCCTGCAAATTCAACCAATGGCCCACCCCGCACTAAGAATTAAACCCCCTTCATTTTTATTTGCCTTGAGATTCGTAGAAATAAATGAACGGTTAACATTTTATTTCGCATCCTAGCTCATCCAACACTTAACACTTCAGAAGTTTTTGAGATAAGTTGTTTTCCCCGCACTTCAGAAGTATTTTAGATAAGTTGTTCTCCCCGCTCGCCTTTTTGCTATGTGGCAGCCCCACGTTATATCGCATCCTCCAAAATAATACCACATACTACTTGCCCCCCATGTGAAAACCATTAACTGTTTTGGTTTTGAATCTTATAAATGTTACGGGAATAGAGGGTGGAAGAGATATGAGAATGCGGTAATATTTGAGAGCTACGGGTGAAACCATACTTGAGGTAAAATTATATAGCTACAGACAATATGAGACTAAGGAGACTAAGGTTGTGGAATGAGAGTCAAAGGTAAAATGGTTTTACAACATATGAAATAAAATTCACGGATGCCATGAATTTATCAGAGAAAATAAAAGGGAAAATTTCACATGAAATTAATGTACAGGTGAGCAAAGATAACATTCATGTAAATGCATTTCACAATAGAAGATTAAGGTGAAATCAATTTATAGGCATGGCGAAATCAATTTACAGAGGAAGGAGTAATAGAAAGAAAACTACAATGGTTTTGTGAATTCATGGAAAGATAAAACAAAAGGAGTGGTTGGAAAAAAAACACATGGTTTTGTGAATTCATGGAAAGAGAAAACAAAATATGGTTGGAAATAACATATATTTTTATATATATATATATTATATATATATATATATATATTAAAATATTTTGTGACACTAATATATAATATATATATATATATATATATATATAAATATATTATATATATATATATATATATATATATATCTATATATATATTCCAAAATATTTTGTGACACTAATGGATGATAAAACAACAGGGCAGTCACAGGATCAGCCATCAGTGAGGGAAGTCTCAGATTATCAAGTTAGAGGATCAGCAAGCAATTGAGTGAATTACTAAGAAAAAGAGAGATACATCTGCATCTTCTAGTTCATCTGCCAGCACAACCACAAATCTGGGTCCATATCCTACCTGCTCCCACTTCCACAGCGACAACATTTGTACAACACATTCCACCATAACTATTAATCTCCAACCATTAGAGATTTTTAGTTCATCTATAGTCTAAAAATGTCATGTCTGTTAGAGACAACATTTATTGTAAACAATTTGTAAATTTTGTATAAATACTTCTGCTTTTGAAGTATTAGAGGTCGATTGTTTGAGATCGGAAATATTAGTGATCTGTTGGAGCATTGTAAGTTTTTTTTTTAAGCACTGGAGCATCAATACTAAGCAAACCATTCATAGGATTCTTATGGCTTAAATACTGGTGATGTTTTTCTTATGTTAAAGTGTTTTACCGTCATCTCTTCACTGTAATCATCTAAATTCCAATTGCAAAACAGAGATGTGATGAATAGGATTTACTTTTGAGTACCTTATTTTGGTTGCTTTTGCAATCTGTATGCTTTCTACTGAAGGCCACAATAAAGAATTATTGGCTACTCTTTCATTCTGCCTGATTGACTGAATGCCACACTAAAGAATTCTTAATTGCTCTTTAGTTCTGCTGAAGGTTTTCATTGTTCTGCCATCATCCACTTATTATTCTGAAAGATCCAGTAAATATTCCTAACTTGCCCTGAGTTTACTCTATGAAAAATTGATGCAACCATCCAGTTTACCTTTTGAATCCATTGCCCAATAGATGCTAATCAAATTGAATGCAATCAGTCTTCCAAAATCCAAATCAAAACCCAAAACCCAAGTACAATCATAACTAGTCTAATATTTTCAAGCAACAAAGATAAATTTTATAGAAAGAGCCATCTCCGGGATTGGAAGGGCTAGATTCCCATCCCGAAGTTGGTTTGATGTTACATTCTTGTGATTTGTCCTACAACCTTCAAATTACATGGTGCTAACATAGTGGCGACCATACTGGGGAAAGAACATTTTATCTTCCTCAGAAAAGTGCATCAAAGTTCAGATTTGATTGTTGATGGTGAACAACGATTAGACACCAGAAGGTTGTACCTTTCACATGGCGACTCCATTGTTCAAGATCTAGAGCTTCAAAGTTCAAAGCGATTCCATAACCAAAGAATCCATATTCCAAAGCATTAATGGTGATACAGGATGACAGGGTTTGTGGCAAACCTTTCATTTCATGAAATTTTAAATGAATTCAGGGATGAGTTATCAGAATTTCAGCTTGATGAAGATTTTTTAAGAGCTGTGTTTCTTATTTTCAAATCAAGAAAATTTTCTCTTGAAGTTAAAATATGTGTTCTTGAGTTAGTTGTTGAAAAATATGAAAATGGCATTAAACTTTTGCATTCTCAAATTCAGTCATATAATTTCCGAGATCCTAAAGAATTCTTGGAAAATCTTCCTTCTCCAAAGCAAGAGGAAATTGTACTACCTTTTGACTTGCAGATTGAGGATGATTATGCTTTCAAGTACAAGACTGAAGAAGTAGTTTCAGGGTTTAATATTGAGGATACAACTGATCAATTAGTCATTGAAGGCCTAGAAGAAAATATCATACATTATGCTTTTGTTGATCCTATAGTAGATTACATGGAGGTTCTTTTCAACTCAAGTTTTCAAACATGTTTTCTCTATAAGGACCAAATACATCAGCAGTTGCCATTATATATCACAACTTTGATTATGTGGACACATGATCAAATTATACTTTTGAGTTTACTAATAATCAGTCAAGCAATCCATTTGTTTCTGTAGCTGCTTGACTGACTTCATTGAAATTTCTGAATTATTTAAGTCAACCCGATTTCCAACAATATAGGGTAGGTAGTAGGGTGAAAATAAGCTCGGGACTTTGAGCCTTTTTTTTCAGTTTCAAATTCAATTTGCTTCTCAACTTTCAGTTCAGTGTGTAGTTCAATGTTTAGTATGCAGAGTGGTTTTGATTCCAGTTTGAGAGTTGTCAGAATAGGTTGCAGATTTGGGAACAACCCAATGGAGAAGGCATTGATCTATAAACTCATAGATCTATGCTTCTTGGCACCTCCTTGGAGACTGCCATCCCCAAGCTGGGGTCGATGTTAGGGTCCTATAATTATACGAAATCTGATGATTAAGATATTATTTTTTGCTCTCATGATGAAGCTTTTGGCTTGCTGACTCATCCCACTTCCTCTCCATTTTGCATCATCCTTTACTCAACTTCCTGCTTTATCACCCACTTTCCTAGTTTATTCATCTGAATATTACCCCAACATAAGACGAATACCTGCTTTCAAATAATTAAGAATAGGTTTGTGTGACAAAAAGGTTATAAATTGCAGAGCTTCTGGTTTTAAAGCCTTGGATATTATTGAAATTTGCATAAAACATAAGCCCAAAAGCTTAGCTCCTACTCCATCTCCATGCGACCTGCATTCACAATACCTAAGCCTAGCACACCTAACACAAAGCACAAGTGGGTAGCCTTGGACTTATTTTGTCAAAACACAATGTAACTATGGGCTTATATAAACCATCATATATATATATATATATATATATATATATATATAATCCCTCTTTTTACCCCTTACTTCACAAAACCCTATTAATATAAAGTTTTGGACTTTATATTAATTTCTCCCCGCAAGCCTATACTACCTCTTCCCCCTGCAAAGTCAACCAATGGCCCACCCCGCACTAAGAATTAAACCCCCTTCATTTTTATTTGCCTCGAGATTCGTAGAAATAAATGAACGTTAAAATTTTGTTTCGCATCCCAGCTCATCCAACACTTAACACTTCAAAAGTATGCGAGATAAGCTGTTTCCCCTCCCGCTTTTTGCTACGTGGCAGCCCCACGTTATATCGCATCCTCCAAAATAATACCACATACTACTTGCCCCCCATGCGAAAACCATTAGCAGTTTTGGTTTTGAATCTTATAAATGTTAGGGGAATATAGGGTGGATTAATTTCAAGTGAAATACAAATATATGAGAATGAAACCATACTTGAGGTAAAATTATATAGCTTCAGGCAATATGAGACTATGGTTGTGGAATGAGAGTCAAAGGTAAAATGGTTTTACAGCAACACCTGAAATTCAGGTATGCCATGAATTTATTAGATAAAATAAAAGGGAAAATTTCACATGAAATTAATGTACATGGGAGCAAAGATAACATTCATGTAAATGCACTTCACGATAGAAGATTAAGGTGAAATCAATTTGCCATGAATTTATTAGATAAAATAAAAGGGAAAATTTCACATGAAATTAATGTACATGGGAGCAAAGATAACATTCATGTAAATGCATTTCACGATAGAAGATTAAGGTGAAATCAATTTACAGGCATGGTGAAATCAATTTACAGGCATGGAGAAATCAATTTACAGGTGTAAAATAATGTTGCAGGTGAAAGTAAGAGTAAAGTGAGAATACTCTTCCAACCATACAAATCAACACATGGTTTTTCAAAACCATCCAGGTATTCTATAAGGGTAAAAGGAATTTACATACAAGATAAAATGAATTTACAGAGGAAGGAGTAATAGAAACAAAACTACACATGGTTTTGTGAATTCATGGAAAGAGAAAACAAAACCACATATTGGAAACAACACATGGTTTTGTAGAAATTTAATTATAAATTTCATTTAAAATATTTTGGAAATATTATTCAAATATATATATTATTATATATTTTCAAATTTTTTTTAGACACTAATGGATGATAAAACAGCAGGGCAGTCACAGGATCAGCCATCAGTGAGGGAAGTCTCAGATTATCAAGTTAGAGGATCAACAAGCACTTGAGTGAATTACTAAGAAAAAGAGAGATACATCTGCATCTGCTAGTTCATCTGCCAGCACAGCCACAAATTTGGGTCCATATCCTACCTGCTCCCACTTCCACAGCGACAACATTTGTACAACACATTCCAAGAGAACTATTAATCTGCAACAGTTAGAGATTTTTAGTTCATCTATAGTCTAAAAATGTCATGTCTGTTAGAGGCAACATTTATTGTAAACAGTTTGTAAATTTTGTATAAATACTTCTACTTTTGAAGTATTAGAGGTCGATTGTTTGAGATCAGAAATATTAGTGATATGTTGGAGCATTGTAAGTTTTTTTTTAAAGCACTGGAGCGTCAATACTAAGCAAACCATTCATAGGATTCTTGTGGCTTAAATACTGGTGATGTTTTTCTTATGTTAAAGTGTTTTACTATCATCTCTTCACTGTAATCATCTAAATTCCAATTGCAAAACAGAGATGTGATGAATAGGATTTACTTTTGTGTACCTTATTCTGGCTACTTTTCCAATCTATATGTTTTCTACTGAAGGCCACGCTAACGAATTCTTGACTGCTCTTTAGTTCTGCCTAATTGACTGAATGCCACACTAAAGAATTCTTAATTGCTCTTTAGTTATGCTGAAGGTTTTCATTGTTTTGCCATCATCCACTTATTATTCTGAAAGGTCCAGTAAATATTCCTAACTTTCCCTTAGTTTACTCTATGAAAAATTGATGCAACCATCCAGTTTACCTTTTGACTCCATTTCCCAATAGATGTTATTCAAATTGAATACAATCATTCTTCCAAAACCCAAATCAAAACCCAAAATCCAAGTACAATCATAACTAGTCTAATATTTTCAAGCAACAAAGATAAATTTTACAGAGAGAGTCCTCTCTAGGATTGGAAGGGCTAGATTCCCATCCCGAAGTTGGTTTGATGTTACATTCCTGTGATTTGCCCTACAACCTTCAAATTATAGGGTGCTAACAGACCCCACAGCTACTAACTTGTCCCAGGTATTCTAAAGCTTCACAAGGAATAGATCAATATGTTCTCCCTTCTGCATCTGCGTGGATCACATCTTCTACTCCAAGTACATCTTCCGTTGCTCGAAATATCCTTGATATAGTGTCAACAATGCATCTCACATCTCCTTGGCAATCCCTCTAACAACGATGTGATAGACTACATGATCCTTCACTCCGTCAAGGATCATCCTCTTGGTCTTTTCCATCTCAGCCTTGTACTTCTTGAGTGGATCTTGATCCGCAGGCATAGCTACCGTATTGTCGATGTAGGTCTTGAGATCGTGCTCATCTAGAAGGCAAGACATCCTTGCCTTCTAGATCACATAGTTGGATGCCCCATCTAATCGATCATGATCTCTCAATCCACTGGTTGCGATCTCTTCCAACGAAAAAATCAAATGACCTCCTCTCTCCTCTGCATTACTGTTGGGCTAGCCTATGCACCCCCTGCTGGAGTCAGTAGATACGTTGCTCCCTGCTACTGCTCAGCTAATGAGAATTTGAATTCCCTGGCTGAGAATTCGAATTCCCTGGCTGAGAATTCGAATTCCCTGGCTGAGAATTCGAATTCCCTGGCTGAGAATTCGAATTCCCTGGCTAGGAATTCTTTGAGGAAGAAATCCCCTCAAGTGTTTATTCTTCCTTCTAACATCTTTGTGCCCAACAATTGCCTATAGAAAACTGCATCACACCATAAACCCATCTTCACGAAAGCTTTTGTTGCGCCTATCCCTCTACTGCTGACAAATATCAATATGGAAATCCTACCTCTTTGTCGACTCACTCAAAGAGAGATGTACCACAAAAATCTTGCCCTCCTTGCCTGAACTTCGCAATCCCTACGGGGATTCGAATTGCTACCTCTGCAGGAATTTCGAACTCCCTTATTCCTTCAGTGTTGGGCTCTTCTAGCATTGCTCTCTTGTTTCACCTGCAACTTTGATACCATGTGCAAATTCGAGAACCCTCAAACCCCTAATGCAACAAGTGATTAAGTTTCTCCTATTTGTTAATTACTGAACAAATTATTTATTGTTTCCTATAGTAAACACCGAAACTAATACACTGCAACTTTCACCATTTAAATAAAATGTGGAAACATGATTCTGAGGAAGAAAGAAATACACAACACATCTACACAGTTATTTTTGGACAAATGTCCCCGGAAAAACCCAGTGTGGGTAAACCGGTGCAACAACTAAGGGTTTTATTATTAAGTAGTAGTTTATGTGAATACAATCTTTGGATGCCTTGCTGGCTATTTAGTACAGAGAATATCATTGATAGAACAAAAGTGAGAAGTACCTCACACTATCACAGGCGATCTGACTAATCCAGCCACAGAATGGATTGCCCCTTGTTGTCTATACACTGCCTCGTGCAGTCACTACGTTAACCCAACGTCACAGTGTCTAGGGACATCATCACTTCTTCTACTGATCAATTTGCCTCCTGGGAACTTCAATTCTGACCTCCTGGTCTCACACCCTAGCTTCCAGCTTCAGAAATCGATTCCTCTAGCAAAAATTCAAACCTCCTCAAGGATCTGTGCTACCTCTGCGTTAGCCTACGCTGGTTAGCTTAGCCTCTGTGTTGCCTGATGGGCCTCTAAATTAGACATAAATTAAGGCCTATGCCTCTAAATTAAACATAAATTCAGGCCCATCTAACCATCCTTCAGCACATTAAACCTTTCTTTTTCTATTAGATAATGTATTTTTAACTTTAAGATGTTCATTAGGAAGGTTTATGAATACTTGCATATTTTTGCCTAATATTATTTATTTTTGTAGAATATTATGAGAATATTGGGCAGATTATGAAGATTTGGAGGATGAGATAATTTAGGGACTTTCTCCCTACTACAGGAGGATCAATATTAAATAATAAATCAACAATATATTATGGAATTATGGCACAGATTGTGGAACTCCAATGATTGACAAAATCTAGGAATGTGTTCCCTGCCATTTAATGCAGATTCCTAGTATTGGGAACCATATCTACTAATCAAGGGATTTTGGTGGGGAAAGCTTCCTCCTTTCATGGGGAATGATTCCTAATCATTTTGTATAAGTACCAAGCCGAATTTTCCTCTAGTGGTATATTTTTATTAGTCTTATTGGGGAGAGAGCTCGTATTTTTGCAGCTCCACTGTCATTTCTTGCATGGATGTAATTGTATTGATGAAAATAATGAAGGTTGGTGTCATGTTCAGCTTTTAAATCTTGTTCTCCTCCATAGGAATTTGATTTTTCTTGGGCTTGGCCATCCCAGGAGCCTAAGAGCCTTTTTGTATCATTTGTTTTTATTCTTTTCACTTCTTATTCACATGCATCTCTTGTTCGTGTTTCTTTCTATTTCTGCATTTAGTATTAATGATTTCTTGTTGTAGTATTGTGTTAATGTAAGTTATTTTGCAAGATCACAAGCATCATTTCATCCTTGGAAAATATTTGGAAGGTCATAGTAATCATTGAGCTACTTGGATTAGTTTTCTTATTCCCAAATCTAGATTTCTAGAACTCCTTTGTAGCAAAGAACAATAAATTTCTGCTATTTTTTAGAGCATGCTAATAAGCTTCAATCGAGTTGGTTCCACTTGCATTAGATCACAAAAAAATCTATTTAATAACAAAATTTACCCCATTGCATTTTCACTTGATTAGGTTAGGCATTTGATAGATTTACTAGCTCACTAGTTCTCGAATTTCTGGATTTTAGACTAGTAATTTTCCATTATTTAATAAATATTTCCCATGTATAGATGAATTTGTGGATAGATGTAGACAATAATGTGTGTTTTTTTAGGAGCTTCTACATTGTAGGGAGACCTCATATCATTCACCTCATCCAAGCCTCATCCACCCATGTCACCAAAATCCACTAAAATCTCAATCTGAATTCTTGTTTTATAAGCAAAAATTTCCATTTCCATTGAGCAAATCTACCCATCTTGAAGCCCTTGCTTGAGTTCTGGGTAGTGTCCACCACCTCCATGCCTTATTCTTCCATTATCCACCTTTCCCAAGCTCCATTCCACCTTCTAGACCACTTCCTAAGCTTTCGGCCTGTTCTTGTAATAAAACAGGGGATCCTGTAGGAACTAGTACATCCTGTAGGAAATCCTTGTAGCAGTCTGTTTTGAGCCCAAATTGAGAAAAATCATCACTGAAGCTGGGATTAGGCCTCTACTTGACCTCCAAGCCATAAAAACCATTGTACCCATCTTCCTCCACACTTGTCTCCCCTGCCAAAGAACAAGGAAATATTAGCATTTGCATTTATAAAATGAAAAGATAAAGAAAAATAGTTCTTTTTATTTCTTAATTAGCACATGCATGCAGTAGTTAATACTCCCTAGATCAGATTCCATGCTTAGTTAGTTTAAATCATCACATGTGATAAATAGGGTTAAGTTAGGTTTCTTTTACATTTAGTTCATGATCTTTATGCAATTAGAATATGTTTATTTCCTTGTACTTTATTTCTTGCAATAGGTTAGGGTTTCCGTTTCTAGCAGTTCATTTTCTAAAATTAGTTTAGGATTTGATTTTAGTACACGCACTCCATTACATCATGACATCAAAGAAAGGATACATTGTATGTTGCACATATAGTGTCGATACCTCTTAAGTTTGTACGAACCCCGGGTTGATAATTAAAGTCAGTAGCCTTGGGAGTTGTAGCATTCTTGTTGCAATACCAAGGCTCATCACCTCTTGTCCCGAATCTCTCTTTACCTTCTATGTTGAGTATTCTTGTATCAAGAGAAGTCTCTAACCAGAACAATCATTGCCCCTCACTACAAAAGATCACTTCGAATTTCTCTCCTGGCAACTGTTGTGCTTCAGATATTCGATCTTTTGATCTTCACTCTGTATGTTCTCCAAGTGCTCATTAAGCCTCCTCCTATAATCCACTCATTGATCAATGAACGACCCATATTAGATTCTAATCAATGGCTAGGACCACATTGACTTGATCTCCACCTTCTTCTAGAAGTTTCACCCACAGTTTAGATTAATACCCATTAATTATTTTAATTTCTTAAGTTTAGACTTAGGGACCTATAAAGAATAATTAATTATTTTAATAAAACTCTCTTTAGGTGGAATTTCCCAAAATTATTTCTGGGTATTGGAGAATATGTGTCTAAGCATCCATGCAAATTTTGAGACTTAGAGCACATCCAATGCTACTAGAAATCAACGGATTAGGGGTCTTGTAGATTGTTTCAAGCTTAGCTCAAGCAGGGAGATCATTATATTCTCTATTGAAACTATATTATATTGTAAGAGATCTATTTCTCAATCTCTTTTCAATAAAATTCTCACGCAAGCAAAGAGTTTTCTCAGTTGGGTTCCCTAAAAAAATTTTGTCATTGAATTGTCTAATGGTGTATTTATTTCTATTCCTATTCTGGTGAAAAATAAGTAGAGAAATTTTGTGTCTATATGAAAAGAAATTAGTTTCAGATTGTTCATATCAACAGTTACAGAATTTTGTGGATTTTCTACAAATTTTCCATCCAAGAATCCAACCTACAACAACTTGTTGATGCCCTTATCCAAATGTATAATACTCCTCCTATGTATGGCATCCTTCAAGCAAGTGAACCTCTCCATCTAGCCACAATAAAGGACATTGAACAAGCTATCAAGAAAACTCCAATGCCCCAAGGAAGAATGTCATGCAAGCAACCAAAGTCAAAGAATCATGGAATAAGCTATCTCCAATGTGTAAATTCATCACAATCTTTCATGCACCTATCCATTTTAGACCATCTAGTGGCTAAACACACATCATGTACCCTAAATCTCATGAAGCACCCCCAGACATGTTGTAAACTCTTTTAGAGTAACTTGAAGACTGACAAAAACCATGTTGAGTGCTTTTTTGTTTGCAAATTTTTTGTGAAATTTTAAATTTATCCTATTTTGAGAAATTTTAAAGTTTAAAAGAAGTTTTTGATAGCACCAAAGATTCCTTGGAGAAATTTCTAATAGAGATGTGACGTGTTTATGATTGCAAAACAACTCTATATAAAGGTCCAAACCTCTCTAGAAAAGAGGTACCTCTATAAAGTTGACCTACATGTTTTGGCTTTCCACAGTAGTTGTAGTTTCCTTTTTGTCACTTACAATGCTTTGTCTTAGGTGAAATCATGAAATAAGAAGCTTCTATTTTATTGTAGTTTCTTCTAGTTTTAATTCAACTAATTCAACACTATTCTGAGACCATATGCACATTTCCTTTTGACTATCCTATACTAATTGGGGTTGGAAACCATCTTGAACAAATCTTGAACCCCCATCAAATATCACATCTCTACTAAAATACAAATTTGTTAGACTTAGTATCAAAATATACTATATACTATAGATTCATTACGTAGCTAATGAAAACACATTTCCTGCTTTAGTCATCTTCCTCTCTTCTATCAAAGATGACATCTCTACTAAATACAAATTTGTTAAACTTGGTTGACTCTATAGACAATGGAATTAGAGGGATCATAAGGAGTTTGGGTTTTTTCATCTTCATCTGGATTGTCTAGTGAATAGTCTACTAGCTCACCAATGATTTTTAACACCATCTAAAAAATTATCTCCTTCTAGAGGAGAAAACTATGATCACAATGGTAGTGACCTACATCGACATGATTTATTATAATTAAAAACATAGACATGTGTCCATTAATAAAAAGTATGAATTGAACACAAGGAAACATTTAAGTATCACAATCTAAAAATGTGAAAGTAGGTGAAAAAAATATAGCAAGATACACTTAAGAAGACAATGGAATTAGAGGGATGATAAATAATTTGGGTTTTGTCATCTTCCTCTAGATGGTCTAGCGAATAGTCTACTAACTCATCAATGATTTCTAATGCCATCTAAAAAAAATCTCTTTCTAGAGGAGAAACCTATGCTCACAATGGTAGTAACCTACACCAACATGTTTTATTATAGTTAAAAACATAGATACATGTATATTAAGAAAAAATATGCATTGAACACAAGGAAACATATAAGTATCACAACCTAAAAATGTGAAAGTATGTGAAAAAGTATAAAATGATATGTTTAAGAAGAAATATATTAAATCTCAACTTCATAAGCAAAATTGACAAGAGAAAAGGAAGAAATGAGGTCAGGTATTTACATGGATAAGGAGTTCTTTTAGAGTTTTTCCTACAACCTGATTGAAAATTCAATTGTACTTAACCAGATGTTATACAACTATTTATGAATTGTTATGAAAATATATTGCCTTATATTTGAGTATCGTACTTAATATCAATTCTTTTTTATATCATTTTATCTTACTAGTAATTTGGTCTAGGTAACTATGTTCGTTTTTGTTTCACAGTCCCGAGGATCTTCACATCCCATTTGAAAGGTTTGGACCAGTAAAATGTGTTTATCTTCCCAAAAATTACTATACAGGGTATGGCCATTTTGTTTATTTTAGATATTGGTATTTATGCTTGTTTATAACTTTTGAGGTTTTATCTTTATGAAAGATTGATACATTGTTCATATTACGCATTAATTGTAAAATTATATGAACATCTAATGTTATTCAGTATCACTTCTGATTTTATGTGAGACCATGCTTTTTCATCATTATATTTTGTTTTTTAGTATATTTTCATGGTTTTACTTTTCTTTGTAATAAAAAGCATATGTAGTTGATAAAGTAATAATGTTATTGAGTGTTGTAATTACTTTATGTAAATGGGCCATCACTAGGAGATCTTTCTTACCAAGGTGTGATAACCCTGGTTGCATTTCCCCGCTTATTTTAAGCATTGAAAATTTAAGTAAATTAAATGGGTCGAGTTAGGGGAAATGGATTCCAGAATTGAGGTGGAAGGGGAAAACCGTTTGGAATGTGGACTTGTGTGGCATATTCTGGCAGGTAGACACAAAATAAACTAAGAAAAAAAAAACTAACAAGAAAAAAACAGAGGCAAAAATGAGCGAGGAAACAGAATGTGGAAGGCAGGTAAATGCTTCCCTATTTATCATCTGAGGGCTATCTAGGAGACGAGGGTTTACCTGTGGGGTTTACTCTCTACCTGGTTAACTAGCCCCTTCTATGCTATTAGCTTTATTAGCATTCAGAACACGAATGCTCCCGACTTGTAGATTTGTAGAAAATCCATCCAAATACCAAGCCACTCATAGGCACCAACATTGTGGAGAGTAGATCTAGTATACGTATCAGTCAATTCAGCAGGGAGAATTCTTTCTGTAGTTTTTGGAAGTATATTTTTTTTTGTAGATTTCCGTAGAGTAGGTAAATCTCCTTTGTAGACAGAGGTGATACCTCTAGCCCAAGAGTGGGTCTAGCCGCAAACAGAACAACCTAATGTAAACTTCCTTAGACTAGAATTGAATAAGAGGGCCTACCTCTTAGAACGCTAATCCGCTTGATGGTGATCTCTCTTATTTTCTCCAACTTCCTTTCGTTCTTTCCATCCAAATACCTGAAACAAACACACAAGAGACAACAACAAACGTGATATCATACAATCGCATTCAATCTACTTAAAAATTCAAGGAATCTTAAGCCATCAAATGTAATGTGACACTCAATGTAGGAAATAAACCATTAGTTGTATTAGTAAAACTCAAAGAGAAATACAACCTGAGCCTTGACGTTGGAGGTTGCCTTTGGCATGTGCGGGTTCCAGCACCACTAGAAGCATCTCATGATTCACCCTCAACACAATGGAAGTTCAAGGCCTCTTTCCTTATGCTTCAAACCAAACACAACAAGCTAATTCTCCCTTCACACACAAACTAGAAGGCTAAGGTTCTCAATATGGCTCTCAAGATTTGCAGATTATTTCAGTGCTTTCATTAGCTAGTTGAGGGTATGAAAGAGGGAGTTTATATAGCTTTGATGGAGGGGAAATGGATCATCTTATGGTGGGAGATGCCTTATCCCTTATGGTTTGTTCCATCTTAATAGGGGAAAGGAGCACAAACAGACTCTCTTGGCTCTATCTTGCTCAACCATTTACAAGACTTTTGTTCACGAACCTTCTAGAGCTGGAAGCTTCGACTCCATTTTTTAAAACTTGCCAAAACAGGGTCGACACAAGTGATGAATGGCTCACTTGCGCCATTAGGCACTAGTCCTAGTTTTAAACTCTACAAATTCGCACAGGGGAAGAACTGAACACTAGCGTCGGTCATGAAAACTAATCTTGGAGGAAGATTCTTGGGAAATGATGAAAGAGGGAAATGTTCTGTAGATGAAGAGGGATGTAGGGACATGTTCTTCATGGCAGTGAAACATCTGAGGGTCACTGTAGAGGTACTCAAAGATCAAGGAACGGGGAGTACAGGGACAGTGACAAAATGTTGTGTAACAGATTCCCCCTAAAGCATGAAGGCCGAACAAGAGTGAGGGGTGAAATGATTTACGAGTAGATGCATGGAACCGAAGGTCACTGCCAGGAAAATTGCAAGAAAGCATAGATATATATACATCATTGAAATCTCTGATACATGAATTATGGTATGGACGCAGCCATTCAGAAGAAGATCATGTAAATGGATCCAAGGTATGGGCGCAACCATCCAATAAGAAGGATCATATCAAACCCAAGGTATGGTTGCAGCCATACAATAATGAGAAGGATCACATATAACAGACTCACGGTATGGTCACAACCATCCATCTAAAAGAGGCATGTATGTAAGCATGATCATGTCACACCACCTTGCAACCTAGACTTGTGTAATCTGAGCCCACTGTCTTGCGTTCCAACACGACCTGATCAAAGTACAATTTATAGCATGTGAATATATGTGTTGATGTCGAACATGCTAGAAAATCGCTTGATTACTAGTCAATGATGTGAACTATTAACAAGCGCAAGAGAAACCACCAATAATGACAATGGCTCTCAAAGTACCAATAGCACAATCCACAGAATGTGAATAAGGAACTGAAGTCAAACACCCGTGAAGTCACCCGATCGAAGGCCAATGATGTAAACCTGTCGGTGAGTGTGAAGAACTTGCCATTAGGGCATGCAAGCTCTAAGTTACTGGAAGGGAGTCTCTCGGCCAACTTCCCAGATAATAAGCTGAAGTCGACAGGAAGTGACTGTGTCAAAGGAGGGACATGATGTATCCCACATCATCGACATGATACAAGGGATGAAATGATTATGAATGATACAGAGAAACAAGAATGAGTGTAAACTGCGAAAGGATTAACTCTTGAACATATTGGCGACACGACTCCAAAGTTTGGCAGCTTTGGGATCCATAGGATCGGAGGTCATAATGATGAGGCAGAGATCAAATGGAAAGGAAATAAATGGTGGCCCAAACCCAGGAAGGTTAATGATGAAGTGGGGATATCCCAACCCGACATGACGCAGAAGAGTGTCATGTTCAAGAGTGACTAGCTGCCGACTCAACTGGTAAAAATTTCCCATTTTCCCCCGCCATTTATGGCAGGTACCCCAATTATTTTTAATCGTAAGCTTGAAGGGGATAACATATGCTTTCACTATAAGTCCACCCTTTGGATGAATCCAACCTAGTGAGATTAATGAGCCCTAGGAAGGTGAAGCTCATGTCTGTTATGGTGACGAATCCGATGTCGTTTAATCTTTTAACGAGCCCGATAAAGGTGTGACTCAGTATCTTTTTCATATTTAGAGAGTTTGAAAAAGACATGGAAAAGAAAATTCCAAAAGGTCCTTTTTCGTATAGTTGTGTCTCTCGAGCCTGAAAAGGTAGAGAACAATACTTGAGAGAATCGCTTGACCATGTCAGCCAAGGAGTACCTTTTTCCTAAATAGTTTATCCTAGCCCGAAAAAGGGGTAAACGTATACTGGGTAAATGACATTTCGGAGCCTTTAATGAGTTCGAAACGATAAGAGCTCGACAACCTTTTCATGTTTTAAGGGTCGAAAAAGAGTTGAAATCAAACCCCCCATTTTTATTCTCTTTAACGAGTCAAAAAGGGAAAAATACTCGGCGATCTTTTCATTTTGAGTTTTTTATGAGTTGAGAAAAGAGCTTAAACACGACTCTAATACCATCATCAACAATCACATGACCTGTTGTTGCACGAGAAGTGAATGCATTATTCGATTTCTAAGGTAAAAATAGGCAAAAAATGCTTGTAAAACCCTAAAATATCATGAAAAAGTTATAAAAAAGGAAAAAGTAAATTATTTTTTACCATTTACCTATTTTACCTCTTTTGGAGGAATGTTTACCCATTTGTGCCCTAGATTTTCAAGAGTGGATTGCAGCAGATCCAGGAGGCCGATCGATGATCCGTCAGTTGCAGGTAAGAGCTGAGACCCTATGCTTTATTTTCACACTTGTTTTGCTTGCTTTCAACCATTTTTTTCAGATTTTTTGAGGAGATTTTGGCAAAAAAAAAATTACCCTCGATCAGCGTGAGATCTGGGCTCAGGATCGCGTCGATCGAGGGTTATTACCACGGGCACCTACGCCGTCAGTGCTACTGTTTTTAAAACAGTCGCGTCAGTGCAGGGAGTATAAAAATTTCAAATTTTTCCCAATTTCTTTGCTCTAAATCCACAATTTCTTGGTCAAAGACTGATGTTGACTTGAATCTATGGTGTTTGTAGGCAAATTACAGTGAAAATATGGTTGATTGGAAAGAACGTGAGCACGAGGCAATTGATTCATTGGCATTGGCAGATCAAAACTGTCTAGATGCTCTGAGGAATTGTGGGCCCCGCAAATTCTTCCTTACATTGGGGCTTCGAGCTCAATCTAAGTTGTTACAATACTTGATCAATCTATGGGACATTGGACGGGAAGTCTTTGTGATCTAGGACAAAGAGCTAGAGCTAGAGACTTCAGACATATACTTCATCACTGGACTGTCCTGAAGAGGGGAACCAGTCAATTTGTATGGGGCCAAGCCCATTGGGGCAAGTGTGAACATGTTGCTTGCAGAACATTGTCCAAAAGTGATGAAATCAAAAAGCGGCAAGGTTGATATCATGAGTGTTAACGACCTTGTACTAAAAGTGCTGCTCTTGACCATAAACAGGGTTGTTGGGGCTCAGGCTTTGCATGAGTCCAACAAGTCCAAATTCTAGTATGCCATAGACTGCACGATGCCCACTGTCTTCAATTGGGCGAAAGTCATGAAAGTGAATATGAAACGCCAATTATCCAAATGCAAGGTGGGGAACCTGAAACAATTTGGATATGGTTATGTTCTAGTGACTTTCTTTTTGGAACAAGTCCCACTATTTCACTATCATCTGGCATAGGTAAACCCCCAATTGCCATGAGACCCACAGATGGTCCAATGGAGTGAACTAATGCCCAGAACCGGTGGGAGCTAGCATATGCCATACAAGCCCACCTCCTTTGTGTGGCTGAGGTGTCAGCTGATTGCAATAGAGGATTGGCCATAGAGTAGTATTGACTTCCACGGTGATCCTGACATGCCGCTCCCAGAAGGGGAGGATTTTGATGACGAAGGTAAGAAAACAATCTTGAACTTTTATTTTTTAATTGCTTTTTGAAATATATGCATTCGTGACACTTCGGTTTTGTAATTGCAGACATAGGACCAGAGCAACTAGCAGGGATGTCCTTGATCACTCCTTATCAGTAAGGAGTCGATAATGAGGAGGAGATTGCGCGGGATCTCGATAACCTTACCAGAGGCATCCCAGAGTATGCCTAAATCGCTGACATCCCACACCAATATTAGTGACACACAGTGGGAGCGTCAGATCAGATTCACCATTTACTTACTTGAGTAGTACAAGCACTGATGTGCTATCATGAGCACCATGCTGAGTAGTCCATAGTTTTAGCATTTACAATTTTGAGGCCTGCGAGCCACAAATGTACTGAACACATATTATTTTTTGGGTTTTGATGTATAACACTCAAACATTATATATATATATATATATATATATATATATATATATATATATGTGTGTGTGTGTGTGTGTGTGTGTGTGTGTGTGTGTGTGTGTGTGTGTGTGTGTGTGTGTGTTATATTTCCTATTTACTATGATACAATGTTTTTTTTTTCACATGTTGCATAAATGTTCTTCTAACACATAATTAGCTAATGCATCTTGTCAATGTATTCATCTGTCTAGGAATGTGATGATATGTGATATAATCAGAATTTCTTTCTAATAGATGAATACGCAAATACATTCTCAATATGTGAGGGTTTTTGACGAAATATTGCCCATTGAGCTGAAGAACAACAAGCTGCAAATCAAGGTTAACAACCATTTCCCGAACATCAAGAGCAATGGCTTCTGACAAGAGTTCGATAACGACGCTATATTCAGCAATGTTATTAGTTGTTTGACCCAAACAAATACCTTGAAGATCAATCAACTCACCATTATGGGCGTAAATAGCCCATGCTACAGAGGATATATTCTGGGTACTATGACAAGCACCATCAGTGAAACCGACGTAAGGAGTCACATACATCTGCAAAGCAGGAGAAGACATAATAAGTAGGAAAGCTGCTTGAGAAACACACCAAACCAAACTTAAAAAAAAAGGTGAATAAAACACTTATGTACAAAAGTAACCATGCGAGATGACTCAGGCATAGTACTTTTTAAGATATAGCCCATTACGGGGCTTGTCTAAGGGGCTGCCCTCATAATCAATTAGCTCATAGGCCCCTTTTTGTAACACATGCTTGACAATATAGGGCCCATGCCACATGGGTTCGAATTTACCTGCCCCCAGCTTATCATGAGCTTGGTCATATAGCAGGACTATATCACCTTTAGAAAAAGTATGAGGAGAGACTGACTGATCAAAATTGGACTTAACTCGCTTTTTCTGTGCTTCAATGACTAAAGCGGCGAGATGACGGGTTTCATCTAGTCGTTCTAAATACAAGAGATGTTCTTCTTGAGGTGAGGTTTCAGGGAGTAGTTCGACAACCAATTTGAGTGAGGGGATTTCACACTCAATCGGTAAAGTTGATTCCAGACCATAGACAAGCTAGAGAGGTGTGAATCTAGTTGCTTCTTTAGTCGAGGTTCGGTAGGCCCACAGAGTTGAAAAAAGCATGAGATTGTTGGAAATAATACTGAGAGGGGGGGGTGAATCAGTATTATCTCACTCTTTTAATAAATCTTCCTTATTTGTTCTTTGAATTATTTTTGCATGTCAGTATCATAAAATAATGAGCATGAACAAAGAAAAACAGATAGTCACACCAAAGAACACAAGATGTAAGGTGGAAACCCAATGTGGGTGAAAACCACCTGCTGCAATATGTCTCTATCTTCTTTCAACTTAGAAACTTCTTTTACAATGGTTTTGTACTGGTGCAGTCCTTTACCAGTACGCAGGCTGCAACCTGCAAAGAGCTACAACTCTCTCTCTCTCGTTTTCCAGTCTCTCCTGGAAGGGAGCTACAACCCCCTACTTCTTTTCATAAAGCATCAAATGATCATCAAGTACATAAAAGTTACAGTCCACTACAGTTATCAGATCAGCAATAACAGAACTAACCCAGAACACCTTATCAACAGAAAATTTCAGTCAACAGAACATTTTAATACAGATACGCAGTTTTCCCTTCTGTGGCCTGCGTCGCGACGCAGTTCACCTTCTGCTTTCCTGCGTATACCTGCAGGAATCCTTCTGCCGAACTGCGTGCCCACGCACTGTACCTTGAACCGCGCTGCGTATTATTACTGCAGGGACGCACCCCAAAATACTATCGCGCTGCGTACGGACGCACCTGGAAATACTATCGCACCGCGTACTTTTACTGCACGGACGCACCTGAACCTTAGTCGCTCTGCGTACCCACGCAGGTCTCCTTCTTCTGCTCTGTGTACCGACGCAGGTCTCCTGTTTCTGCTCTGCGTCCCCACGCAGATCTCCTGTTTCTGCACTGCGTACCCACGCAGCTCTTCTGTTAAACACCTGCGTCCTTCTGATTAGGGCTGAATAGGCAGTCCACCAGAGTGGCACAGTTGCTCAGATCTGATCATGCGCTCGAGAGATCACCCTTCACAGATTTGCCTTCAACCTCCCTTTCATATAGATCAAGCTTTTAAGACCATAACCCAATATTTCAGATCTAAAGATGTTCAATTGCAAAAGATACTTAGCCAAGTGATCTCCTTTTCTTTATATAGGCAAGCTCCTCCTCAAATCATGGAACAATACCACGAGCCGACACCATAATAACACAATACCGTCCGCTAGATACCAAGAGTAAAACATAAGAAACCCCCACATGTGCTTTTCTCTGCCTTGAAATGTGTGCACTGGGGGTACACACCTCCTGAACGGCTGGCCTGCGTATCTGGACGTGGTCCATGCATGGTGTACCTGCGTGTACGCACCTTTTGAACTGCTTTCCTGCGTACTTCTTAATTTTCAACAAAATGAGAGCCTTGCCACGGGAGTTGCCATCAAGTACAACATCTGTAACATATAGCCATACCAGAAACATAATGCCAACAATCTCCCCCTTTGGACTTGATGGCAACCTCACAAACTTCAGCTTCATTCTCCCCCTTTGACATCAAGGGCAAAGGGGTATGCTCCCCCTAAGATCATGCTCTTTTCTTCTATACATCTCTTGAGTCTAGTAATTTCATCATAAAGGTTATCCACATCTATAGCATCCATATAATCATCATCTTGAAATGCCATTAACAACTTATATTCATTACCTTGTTCATCTTCATCACTGTTTGATAGACCATCACTATCTTCATGAGTGTAGTAGCTTTTCTTATTTGTGTTCTGTTTCTTGTTCCATCTAGCAGGTTCCTTTCCTTTATCCTTATAAGGACATTTTGCAGCATAATGACCTACTCTGCCACAAGCAAAGCATTTAAAAGGTAACTTACCTCTGAACCTTCCAGAACCCCTTTGAAGATTTCTGACAAAATTTGATTCTTCTTCCTCTTCTTCTGGGATGTGGCTTGCTTCATAATAATCTCCTTTGCCTGATGCCTTGAAATTAGCTTCTCTTCTGTCTGATGGACCTCCCTTTCTCATTTCATAAGCAGTTAGAATTCCATGTAGCTGAGACATAGTAAGAATTCGTAGATTTTCCTTTTCTTCTATTGCAGATACTTTAGATTCAAACTTGGGGGACAATGATCTTAGAACCTTTTCAACCACAATAGCCTCTTTTATTTCTTCACCCAAATTTTTCATACAATTAAAAACCTCATCTACCCGAAGAAAATAGTTAGCCACACTTTCATCATTATACATTTTGAGAGTCTCATACTGAATTCTGAGAGTTTGAAGTTTAGCACGCTTTACCTGTTCATCTCCTTCATAGCTCGTGACAATTTTGTCCCATATCTCTTTTGCGGATTTATAGTGCATTACCTTCATGAATTTTGATTGAGATATACATCCTAATAGAGTACTGACTGCTTTTTCATTTGTTTCATACTTCTTTTTCTCGGCTGCATCTGTAGGAGTAGCTGAAGGAAAAGCATAGCCTGTCTCTATGATGTCCCAAACTTCTGTACCAAGAGATTGAAGATAGGCAGTAACTCTTACCTTCCAATAATTGAAGTTTGTCCCATCAAACACCGGTGGCCTGATTGATGCTTCTCTCTCGTAGTTGCTCATGATGAACGATCTACCTTCAAGCGATCAAGCTTCTCTGAAGGACCTGCTCTGATACCAATTGTTGGAAATAATACTGAGAGGGGGGGGTGAATCAGTATTATCTCACTCTTTTAATAAATCTTCCTTATTTGTTCTTTGAATTGTTTTTGCATGTCAGTATCATAAAATAATGAGCATGAACAAAGAAAAACAGATAGTCACACCAAAGAACACAAGATGTAAGGTGGAAACCCAATGTGGGTGAAAACCACCTGCTGCAATATGTCTCTATCTTCTTTCAACTTAGAAACTTCTTTTACAATGGTTTTGTACTGGTGCAGTCCTTTACCAGTACGCAGGCTGCAACCTGCAGAGAGCTACAACTCTCTCTCTCTCATTTTCCAGTCTCTCCTGGAAGGGAGCTACAACCCCCTACTTCTTTTCATAAAGCATCAAATGATCATCAAGTACATAAAAGTTACAGTCCACTACAGTTATCAGATCAGCAATAACAGAACTAACCCAGAACACCTTATCAACAAAAAATTTCAGTCAACAGAACATTTTAATACAGATACGCAGTTTTCCCTTCTGTGGCCTGCGTCGCGACGCAGTTCACCTTCTGCTTTCCTGCGTATACCCGCAGGAATCCTTCTGTCGAACTGCGTGCCCACGCACTGTACCTTGAACCGCGTTGCGTATTATTACTGTAGGGACGCACCCCAAAATACTATCGCGTCGCGTACAGACACACCTGGAAATACTATCGCGCTGCGTACTTTTACTGCACGGACGCACCTGAACCTTAGTCGCTCTGCGTACCCACGCAGGTCTCCTTCTTCTGCTCTGTGTACCGACGCAGGTCTCCTGTTTCTGCTCTGCGTCCCCATGCAGATCTCCTGTTTCTGCACTACGTACCCACGCAGCTCTTTTGTTAAACACCTGCATCCTTCTGATTAGGGCTGAATAGGCAGTCCACCAGAGTGGCACAGTTGCTCAGATCTGATCATGCGCTCGAGAGATCACCCTTCATAGATTCGCCTTCAACCTCCCTTTCATATAGATCAAGCTTTTAAGACCATAACCCAATATTTCAGATCTAAAGATGTTCAATTGCAAAAGATACTTAGCCAAGTGATCTCCTTTGCTTTATATAGGCAAGCTCCTCCTCAAATCATGGAACAATACCATGAGCCGACACCATAATAACACAATACCGTCGGCTAGATACCAAGAATAAAACATAAGAAACCCCCACATGTGCTTTTCTCTGACTTGAAATGTGTGCACTGGGGGTACGCACCTCCTGAACGGCTGGCCTGTGTATCTGGACGCGGTCCCTGCATGGTGTACCTGCGTGTACGCACCTTTTGAATTGCTTTCCTGCGTACTTCTTAATTTTCAACAAAATGAGAGCCTTGCCATGGGAGTTGCCATCAAGTACAACATCTGTAACATATAGCCATACCAGAAACATAATGCCAACAGAGATGCCAATTGGATTTGTGCATCCCAATGGTGTGCTAAAGCATAGCAACTAACACTTTGTTTACAACTTCAACTTGGTCATTGTCCTAAGGGAAAGATGGAGTTGAGCCGTCATGACGCAAGCCCAACGTAGAAGTTAGCTCAACCATCATGTAATCGTGAAAGTGGGAGCCATGGTCAGTGACAATGGCTTCAGGCACTCCAAACTTGGAAATAACATGATTGAATAGAAATTGCACCATTGTTTTACCATCAGCTAAATATGTAGGCATCGCTTCGGTCCATTTGGTGAAATAGTCCATGGAAACGATAATATAACCATGCCCCCTGGCTGAATGAGGGTTACAGGTCATGAAATCAATGCCCCATTTGGCAAAGGGACCAACGGTAATAATGGGGTGAAGGAGAGCAGGTGGAGCGCGCATTTTGCATTGGTAAATCTGGCACTCCTGGAATTTGTGAACAAGAAGGATGCAATCCTTAAATATGGAGGGCCAAAAGTAACCAACACGAAGGATATTTTGAGCAGTGGCATAGCCAACCAGATGGCCACCACATGTGCCATATGGCAGTCATTCAAGACTCTTTCAACCTCATCGAGAGTTAAAAATTGACAAAGGATTGAATCAACACCAATGCGGTATAAAGTATCCCCAATGATGCGGTAAGGTTGGCATTGATGCCGAATGCGTCAGCAATCATGCTTGGTCAACACAGACTGGAAGGTATAAGTTTGGAGATACGTGATGATATCACTATACCAAGGGTCGAGAGTGCTAATCAGGAAAAGAGTCTCGTCGAGTAGCTACTCATCAGCACCAGTAGGAAGAGAAGGAGAGGGAAGAGAGCAAATGAACTCAGCAAATACAAGTGATTTCTTAGATTTGGTAGTAGTGAACACCAAATCGAATTCTTGGAGGATGACAATCCACTTAGAATATTTTCCCCCAAGTAACTTACGAGTCAGAATGTAAGTCATGGGGTTACACTCAGAAATCACAATTGTAGTGCGGAGGAAAATATAATGCTAAAAACGTTGAACATCTTGAACAATAGACAAAGCCAACTTCTCGACATGAGCATAACGGGTCACAGTATCAAGGAGATTGTGACTTATGTAATAAATGACATGTTCAAGACCTTCATCACCATCTTGCACCAACACCATGTCGATAGTGCTAGAAGCTACAACTAGATAGAGGAAATAATCACGATGATAGTTCAGAGGATGCAACAGAGGAACATTAATGAGGACAACCTTCAAGTCACCAAAGGACTTTTGGGCAGCCTTATCCCAAATGAATGGCATTCCTTGCTTAAGCAATCGAGTTAACACTGAAGCTAGCTCAACATAGTTAGGCACAAAACAACGAAGGAAATTCCCTTTCCCTTGAAAACTCTATAATTGATGCAACAAAGAGGGAGGGGGTAAATTAACAATAACCTCGACTTTGAGAGGATCAAGACGAATACCATCTTTCGAAATAATAAAACTGAGCAGTCGCCCATACTCGACATAGAAGACACACTTATGCAGATTTAGCCGAATGTCGTAGTGTCTACAACGAAGAAATATTTGTTGAAGATGATCGGGATGGTCATGGTGCTTCCATGAATGAGCAGGAAGATCATCCAAATAAGGTTGAACGATGTTTTTAATGTCATGGAAATCATAGGACATCGCTCTTTGAAAAGTTGCCCCAGCATTCTTAAGGCCAAAAGGGAGCTTTTTATATGCAAAAGTCCCCCACGGACAGATAAAGGCGGTTTTATCTTGATTGGCTGGTGCAATGTTTATCTGGTTGTAACCAGAAAAACCATCCATAAAGGAGAAAATCTTACTCCTAGCGCATTCATCAATGATCTGGTCGATAAAAGGAGTGGGGTAGTTATCCTTTGGACAAGAACGATTAAGGTCACGGTAATCAACGCAGACTCGAATGGTGCCCTGCTTCTTAGTTACCAGTATGATATTTGACACCCAATCTATCAAAGGGATGGGATAAATAAATCCAGCTTTAAGAATTTTTTTGACTTCCCCTTTAATGGTGACCACTTTTCGAGGGTGCATTGAATGAAGTCGTTGTCGAATGGGCTTCGCGTTAGGATAAGTCGGAACCTCATTCACGACTATACTAGGGTCAATGTTGGGCATTTCTTCATATGACCATGTAAAAATGTCTCGAAACTCTTGAAAAAGACGAGTATAGAGCTTGATCTCATCAGGAGAACAAGTCACCCCAATATGAACATTTTCAATGATACCCGGTTTAACAGAAATGTCAATGGGCATCGTTTGGGTAATATTACCCATATTCCCTTCCAACCAAAATTCATGGATCATGATAGGCATTTGAAGTGGTTGGGCCAGGAAAAGAGAAGAGAACTTTTCGAGATAGGTAGACATGACTGTCGGGCCAGACAAGAACGAGGATCGATGATGAGCATCATTCCATGGTGCTTCGTCGAGAGACATAATTTCCATGATACTTTCATCATAAGGGAAAGTCTCAGTTAAGGGATCAGAGGAGTCCAAAGAACCAAGCCACGGGGATTGAGAATACACATCAAGAGACGTACTCAAAGTAGCATAATCAATAGGTATCGAATCTAAAGCCAAAACAATCTCCACATAATTGATCTCGGCAAGGCTTAACGACATGACATCACCCCACATATCAACAATATTAGGAGAGGGAATGACCCAGGCGTCAAACTTAACCGATATCATGTTGACTGAGGCAACATGCGGAGGTGGGAGAGGAAAAATACCCATCGAGGCAGGATCTTTAAAAGTCCAGCCCCCACACTCTCATAAGGAGCACCAGTATGCTTCACATAAGGAACATTGCCATCTAAGGAAGAATAAGCAAAGAAAGACAACTGGTCAACTGTGACGATCTTCCCTTGATGGGGAAAACAGAGCATGCAGAATAGATAAGAGGCTACAACATGCATAGCATGGGTCCAACTCCATCCGAGTAGAAGATTATAGTGAATATTTGCATCCACAATTTCTACTTTGACATTGACTGTCTTGCGTTCCAAGGTAATGGCAAGATTAGGAAGGACACCGAATGGTCGAGAATCGTATCCATCAAAAGCTTCCAAAGTGTTAGGTGATTGGTTCAAGGTGGGAGAACCAATTGCCTTCCAACAAGAGACAGACATGATGTAGGTGGAAGCACCTTCATCAATGACGGTCCTGTGAATTGTCTTCTCATTAATGATCACCTGAATGAGAAAGGAAATCTGATGAGGTAAGTGTGGAACATGGTTTTCTAGATCAAAACAAATGAGATTGGAATCAGTCAGATCAATACCTCCAATAGTTGATAGCAATGCCTTCCACTGAGAAGGATAACTTTGAAGGATCTCGAGAGCAGACATAGCTGATGGCGCTTGAGCCAAATCCTCAACAATGTTATAATGCTGAGTGGCCCAGGCATTCAGATTATACGAGGACTTTCACAACACACCTTGGGAAGGTGGTCGAATAGTGGAATCAGGATTAGGTCACTCTATATGGAAAGGACTGGAAATTGACGAGATAGAGGAGGAAGGGGTACCTTCTTTCTTTTTCCCTGTTGTCAGAGTAGGTGTTTGATAATCTTTCGATCTGGTAGCCACATTTATAGGTGTACTCATCATAAACACTTGGGAACCTTAGGAAGCGGAAGATTGAGGTCGGTCTACCATTTGGGTCTTCTAGGACGAAAAGGGCTCTTTCAAGACAGTTGGGGTCCCTTTGAGTAAGCGACTAACTTTAGATCGTCGGGGACAATCTTTAGTATATTGATCCTCCTCACAGATGAGGCATGTATACTTGGGCTTCCTTTGAGAAGCATCGCCAACAGACGACTTAGGAGGGCCCTGTTTCGGGGCATCGGTTTTGGACTTGCCTTTGCCCTTCTTTTTACCTTTAAAGGATTTGTCCGCTGCGGTAGACTGGACAACCTGAACCTTAGATGTTTTACTAGGACCAGGTGAATTTCGAGAGGGATCATCGGAACCAATGTTTGAGACCACCTTCTACTTGGAAGACTATTTCGTGGGGTTTTGAGACACATAACCAATCACTCCATCAACAAGTGGGGTATCCGGAGACTTCGATGTTGTTAGATCTGATGATGGTCTTGGAGCATCAGGTAACATATCATATAACGTGCCAGATTGCGAGTAGACGAGGTCTAAATACTGGGCATGAGCGACGGCTTGCTCCTCATTGACACACCCACCCATAGCTATGTCCTCAGCAATTTTGCTGAAGAATGATTTGGCGAACCATTTTGTCAACAACTAATCAGCAATTTCAAACCTGATCAGGCGACACCGACGCCTCCATTCATGGATGTGATTAGAGATATGGGTCGCAATGTCTTGCTTAAGTGACGTAAGCATATGGGTGCCAGTTTCATAGTGAGCCTACTGCTGTAAATGTGTGAGGAAAGCCATAGCAAGAGTGTTAAAGTCATTATAGGTACTTCGAGGCAATTTGATGTACCACTTGGCTGCAGCACCTGTGAGAGTTTTTTGAAAAAGTCGGAGATGAATGGAATCATCAATGTATGAATTGGAGGAGCACCAGAGGTGATATGTCATCACGTGGGCTTGTGGATCCTCCTTCGCTTTTCCCTCAAACTTCGGACAATTGCTCGGAATCTTGGACAGAACTGGAGGCCAGTATGGCGAATGAAGAATGGGATCATTCGTGAGTCTAGAAACATCTGGCAGCTCCAATGTGGCCAAGAATGGAAATTTCATATTAAAAGGCATTTGGGGCCTCTAAGTAGGCCCAGACTACAGAACCCATCCTTGTTGATAAGGATTTTTCCCCCACAGTGGAGGATTTTGTCCATATGGCATCTGATTTTGCCCCCACTATAGGTTACCTTGCCTGTAGGGAGGATTCTGACCTAGGTAGCCTTGATATTGTCTAGCCATAGGCTGCTGATAAGCAACATACGGGTTAAAAGGTTGTTGAGCTTGTTGACCTTGGACATACAGATTTTTCACCTGCTACCCCTGGACATAAGGGTTCTGAACCTGCTTCCCTTGGACATGAGAATTTTGCACCTACTACCCCTGGACATAAGGATTTTGAACTTGTTGCCCTTGGACATAAGGATTTTGAGCCTGTTGCTGCAAGACTTGAACTTGACCTTGCAAAGGTTGACCCTGTTGATATGAGTACAAGGGTTGTTGTTGTTCGAGGTGACCTTGTTGCTCCAAGGGCTGGCCTTACTATTGTAAAGGTTTCCCCTGCGACTGCAGAGGTTGACCTTGCGAGGACATAGGTTGGGAGGACTGGTGAACAAACTGCGTCTATGGCTGCAAAGTTCGTTGTGACTATTGCAAGGGTTTCCCTTGCGGTTTTTTCAATTGTCCTTGCTGATGCACTAATGGCCCTTGTTACTACAAGGATTTCCCTTACTACTGTGAATGTTGCTTCTGTTATGGCAAGGGTTACCCTTACTGATGCAAGGGTACTTGGACAGTTCCTGGAGTGACACTCTGAGGGTACTTAAAGTTCTTGAATTGGATTTGTCCATATCCACTAGGCATAGCAGATGGACCAGGATGAACATAAGGCCCAGCTTGAGGGACGTAAGGCAGATTTTCCATCGCTTGTGAACCATATGGAACATAAGGAGGTTGGAATGGAACCTAAGCCACATATGGCTACTAGTATTGGATGTTACTTGACCGAGATAGACCCGCAGGGTTCGACTGCTGGTATTGGACATTACTTGGTCCAGAAGGACCAACATGGTTCAGAATAGCACTGTAAGAGGGTTGATTCATTCCAACCATGTGATTTTGTTATCCACTCACATTGGTTGCGCCATACATCATGGATATATTTAGATCTTTCCCCCAGGCAGCGGTATATCCTGTCCACTTACTAGAGGGGTCAAAGAACTTACAGAGACTTGACTTGAGACTGTCGGTTGAACCAGAAGAGTCGGTTGAAATGATGAAACGAGTGGAGTCAGAATGGTGGGTTGCACCAGAACTGAAGTGACTACAGTATGCACAATTGGTTGAGAGGTCGGGTTCTGAATGAACGAACCTGAGGTAGGCATAGCACCAGATGACCAGATAGGGTTGTGATATAACGATGAGGCACTAGGAGTGCCCAAAACCAACTGAGCTAGAGAGGTATAACCATGCGGCAATGAAGGCCCGCTATACTCAGGGTAAACGCTGGTCAAAATGCTTCCTGTGTAGGGGAAACCTTCAAGAGGGAATGGATATCCCTATTCATCAACTACGTGAGGAGTGTGTGTATAAAAAACCTCCAGGTGACTCGGAGAGGAGACTGGGATCTCGCCTTCTGATTCCATGGGTGGAAACAAACGAAGACGGACAACCGAAGATGTTCAAGGGGATAATTCCAAAGGAATACCCGGTTGATCGTACAAACTGTACGGATGCTGCAGTGATATCACAACATGATAGAACAAAGGATTTGGAGGGTAAACAACCAGTCCTTGCTGACCTTCAAGAGTCGGCGGACTCTCGTGAGTCTGGATAGGATTATCCGAAGATTCTAGGCTAGATTCGTACGGTGACCTAGTATCTGATGGGGGAGGACGAGATGACAAAGGTTGAATACTCAAAACAATTCCAAGTTCAACACCTTGATCCTTGAGTCACTGAGGGAGTTCAAGGAGAGGCTCCTTAGATGATATTTCAAATGGAGCAGTGGAAGAGGAACTAGGTGAACCTGATGGTTCTACCACGATGACTTTGTCTCAAACAATAAGAGAAGAGATTAATTTCAGGGCTTCTTCAAAATATATTAAAGGTATACTCACGATGTGGTCCAGAATAAGACTATCAAGAATGTGATGTGATTGTGGGCATTGATGCCTTTTCATGTTTTAAGAGTCGAGAAAAAGGGAAAGATGACTCTAGTTGCTTTCGGTTTGAATGAGCTCGAAAGGACAATTGCTCGATGATATTTTAAATTTAAAGAGTCAAAGATACCAAAACGACTGCTCAGGGTAATCTAGGCAAAAGGATTACCAGGTAACCGTGAACTGCAAAATACCTCCCGGTGAACCGAGAAGTACGGGCAAGCAATCTCCCTGAATGTTGTGTTCGGTGTATCACATTTACAAGGTAGCAGACTCGGCTTCCTATAGATAAAGGATTTCAAACCTATTGGGGTCTCCCTTTATATACGTGACGGTATGGGAAGCACAAGTCCGTACTAGCGCTGTCTAGTGCCAAAGCGAATGACAGTTGTTAGGTTTAAAGACGTCGGAACATCGTCTCTAGCCTAGACCTCTAATGTGAGCGTTAAGTTTCAAATGCGCCTTAGGTTAATTGAATATATTTTAAAGTTTATCTTGAAATTATGTCTCAGTTTTCAGGCCCTATTGATGTGACTCGAAAAAATCCTATATGCAGCTATATGAGACAAAACCCTTTCAATTTGATGAATGTTTACACTAATTGAGAGTAGAGAAAAACAATCAATGCAACAAACAAGCAACTGAAAGTAAGATGACTCTTCACTACTACACTTTTCAAAACGAAATAATGAAAACTCTTTCCACTTCCTATTCTTCCTATCAAATGCACTTCAACTAGTCCTTTCGACCGTAAAAGAAGTTCCTTTCCTTTCAAATGCTTATGATGATGCAATTCTAGTTTTCAATGATACTACTTAATGCAACATATCGATTCAACAAACTAGAATGATGTATTTTTTAATGGAATGATAAAATGAAATTTTCAAATAACACTTCAATGAAAAAATTTCAAACAACCAACATCAATCATATACCAAGAAAGATAAGAAGAAATCTTCTGAATCCAAGCATTCAAAGACTCAATCAAAACAAAACAAGAAATGTGATCTATGCTCGAAAAGAGATGTTCAATCAAAAGAAGAGCAAACGAAACTTTTTACTTGTTCAATTGAAGCAAAGCAATACAAGGACTAAAACACGAAATGCATAGGGAAGCTAACCAACAAATCGATTTGATGAGCTGACAAAAAACTGAATGGACGATGACCTAGATGCCCTAGGACACAAACCATCCAAAAACTCACAAAATCAAGTAAGGAAAACCCAAACCAATCAAGCAAACAAATCAAGATAACAAAGCTATCTAGCTAGGGAGAAGACAGGCAAACAAGCCAAGAGACAAAGTTTATGAGGGCAAGACACACTAGTAATGATTCAATAGAAACCCTGATTTTAACCTACAGGAATCGACATGAGTGCTTCACTGACAACAAGCGCCACAAGGGGGTACATCGTGACTGTTTAAGAGCAAATCGCGCTGATCAGCGTGACTGTCAAAAAATAAACAATGTTGATTGAGGATTTCAAGGAAAAAATAAAAATATTCAGAAAGAAAAACTAGACCTGTCACTCTAAATTCAAGACTCTAGGCAGCAAACAGTGTAAAGCAAAGAAAACAAAAAAGAAAGAGTGATACGACAAAAGTCAACACAAATCACGAAATGCAAACAATCCAAAGAGAGGGATGGCTCCCCAGTATGGTTTCCAATTTGTGGAGTAGGTAAATCTCCTCTGCGGACAGAGGTGATCCCTCTAGTCCAAGAGTGGGTCTAGTTGCAAACAGAACAACCTAATGTAAACTTCCTTAGACTAGAATTGAATAAGAGGGCCTACCTCTTAGAATGCTAATCCGCTTGATGGTGATCTCGCTTCTTTGCTCCAGCTTCCTTTCGTTTTTTCCGTCCAAATACCTGAAACAAACACACAAGAGATAACAAAAAATGTGATAGCATATAATCGCATTCAATCTACTTCAAAAGTCAAGGAATATTAATCCATCAAATGTAATGTGACACTCATTGTAGGAAATAGATCATTAGTTGTATTAATAAAACTCAAAGAAAATTACAACCTCAGCTTTGACGTTGCAGGTTTCCTTTGGCATGTCCAGGTTCCAGCACCACTAGAAGCATCTCATGATTCACCCTCAACACAATGGAATTTCAAGGCCTCTTTCCTTATGCTTCAAACCAAACACAACAAGCTAATTCTCCCTTCACACACAAACTAGAAGGCTAAGGTTCTCAATATGGATCTCAAGATTTGCAAATTATTTCAACCCTTTCATTAGCTAGTTGAGGGTGTGAAAGAGGGATTTTATATAGCTTTGATGGAGGGGTAATGGATCCTCTTATGGTGGGAAAGGCCTTATCCCTTATGGTTTGTTCCATCTTAATAGGGGAAAGGAGCCCAAACAGACTCTCTTAGCTCTATCTTGCTCAACCATTTACCAGACTTCTGTTCACTTAACTTCTAGAGTTGGAAGCTTGGACTCCATTTTTAAAAACTTGCCAAAATAGGGTCAGCGTGAGTGATGAATGGCTCACTTGAGCCGTTCGGTGCTAGTCTTGGTTTTAAACTCTGCAAATCAGTGCAGGGGAAGAACTGAGCACTAGCACCGGTCTTGAAAACTGAGCTTGGAGGAAGATTCTTGGGAAATGATGAAAGAGGGAAATGTTCTGCAAATGAAGAGGGATGTAGAGACATGTTCTTCATGGCAGGGAAACATATGAGGGTCACTGTAGAGGTCCTCCAGGATCAAGGAACAGGGAGTACAGGGGCAGTGAAAAATGTTGTGTAACACTTTCTGAAGTATACATATCTAATTATATGTCATATACATATCAGTCAACGCAATAATTCTCAAAGGTTTCAAGTACATAAATAATTCTCCCTGCTATCAAAGGCACTCCTATAAGCATACATGTACTAAAATTTGAAACAGAGACAAATGTGGGTGCAACAGAGAAAAAAAATGTTGTGATAGTTGATGTGTAAACATATTTTTATAGCCAACTACATTATGCATGCCTCAAAATTTCTAGATTCCAAAGAAATATTGTCTCCCAAGCCTACAATTCTAATATCCTCATAATTTTTAACGTCTTTAATGTGGCCTTCATCCTTTTGTCTTTTTCTTCCATGATTCTCTTTCAAATTTTTTGTTGCAATTTTGTAACTGGGAAATTTGGCAACATAACTGCCAATGAGGCTGCCAACCCTGAAAATGTTGTCAAGCCCAAGTTTTGATATAGAATAATAAAGGCCATAACAACTTGAAGAGGTAAAATCCAAATACCATGCATATGCCAACAAAAAGCTCCAACATTTTGAACATTTTACTCATGTAGTTGATAATTTGTCCACTTGTATGCTTTTGTCTTAATTGACTGGAAAGCAACAATCCCTTCTTGTACATAATAGTTGTCAATGTTGCTTTAGCCCATGAAGCTAACTAGTGTTGTTTTAATTCCCTTGTTGTTGTGACAAGGATCCTAATACCTTTGCCACAAAAAATGCACAAACTAGCACAAAGCCTTGACTTTCAAATTGTTTCTTTCCATCTAGAAAAGGCACAAAGGAACCTATAAAATATGGACCTACATATGATGCAGAAGTTTCCAGTGCTAGTAAGGATGCAGTCAAAAGTACTGCCTTCCAGAGAGACAGCCATAAGGCTTTTTCTAATGACTCAGTATGACTTTATACCCAACTTTATCACCAGTGTACTCCTTTATGGATAGTAACTAAACTCTGCAAATGGACTTGATTTGTCAAAAGTGATCCTAAATGTGAATTTGTTTTCTACTATGCCTATGATTGTCAACTCTTTTTGTGCCTTTGTCTAATAAAGGTTGAATTGTTCTTTTGCATGAGCACAATGACGGCTAAGAACACTGCCTTGTGTGTCAATGCATGATCTATGGAAAAATCTAAATATATATTTTAATCACTCTTGAATAGATTGTAAAATATTATTAGCATTGCATGATGTTGAAAATAGTTAGGTGGATTAGCGCAAAACTTAAGAACATATTGAGTTTAATGGCACATTTGACACCATGGAAGAAGCTTTGGAACAAGTGGTGGAGTAGATGGTGCCTGAGAAAAGGGTTGCAACATTGTATATGAATTTGGAAAACACCCCCATGCAATGGTCAGTAAACAAATCAAATAAAGGCACTTCATGATAAAGTCCTATCAGAAATTGGGGCTCCACTAGCTAATGACATTTTGGAATCCAGTTCTATCAACTAGCCCCTACAATTTGGTGGTACTTCCAATCCAATGGGCCACATGTATTACTGCAAATTCATTAGGAAATATAGGAGATTCCTATTTAAATATGGGTTCATAATTTTATGCACCTTAGATCCATTTCCAAAGAAGTGATATCCAGAGGTAAAAATGCAGTGGCACACAACTAGTTAGGTTGAATTATCAGAAAGGTTCTACAACACTTTATATAACTCTACAAGGAGGAGGCACAAATTGCAAGTTTGATAGAGTTCATTTGGTGTTTCCAATAAATGGACCACCCACAAAGTAGGATCCCCAAAGGAGTACCCCTTAAAGGAAATTTGGCCTTTGTGGTATAAAGAAATTTATTCCCTTTTGAAACTATTGATAATGTGATAGGTGGTATTTGTATAGAAATGAAAGTATTGATCTCCTTGTTGTTCTACCAGCTGTTGATAGTGTATGGTAATGTGGTGAAAATAATGGGGAATAATATAGATCTGAATTCTATTTAAAGGATCATTTTTCAACAAGGAATGTGTTGTAGTGTAATTAAATCTCCATGTTGTTCCGAAGATTTCTCAATCAGATAGATCTGCAGTCTATTTAAAGTTTATTTCCTTCCAATATAAGTGAATATTTAGTGTTGGGTTATGAAAGTGTGCTTGATGTCTAACTTGGACGGATCCTAGCTGGTGTAGAGTCCCCCTGAGGGTCCACTCAAGCTCAATACTATGTCATTGCTAATTCATTAATTTTTTTGAAGTAGCACGAGCAGTTCCAGTTTCAGTAGTATATCTAGTAGTATACCTAAGAGCATATCTATATGCATACCTAGCAGCAGAACCAATAGAGTAAGTATATGAACCTTGAACCAAGCCAACATCATGATCAACCTCTATTAAGGAAATATCTCCATGTGCATTTACCAATTGATTTCCATGGACAACAATTACATCATCATCTCAAAGACTCAAACTGACCTTCTTTTTTCTAAAGGGTAAACTCCATTTGTATATAACAAGTGAAAAATCATAACTTAAGTCTGAAGTCAAAGTCATTGATAAGAGTAATTGAACCCTTCTTAAGGACCTCAATATAGAATATTATCATAAAATAATGATCTTACATGATAGCTCATAGCCTACTATATTGTATCTCTATCCATGTTATAGAGGATGAATAATTGAATTTATCCAGCATGAGTTTCAGGGAAATGAAGGTTTTTCTCCATTCTATTTTGAACCCAATATAACCAATGTCCAAAGGTCGAGTTAAGATATCTATTGGATGGAGTACTCTGAAACAAGTTTTACAAATGTAGAATATTTTTTGTTGTGTAGTTTGGTTGGAGTGTCATACTTAGAAATTTGTCCATCCTTTAATAGGAGAACCAATTCACTATCAATAATAGTTCGAACCTGATGTGCAATAGTAATGACAGTGCAGGCAGAAAATTGGTGGTGAATTATTTGACGAATAAACCCATTAGTTGAAGTGTCCACTGAGGTAGTTGCTTCATCAAGGACCAACATACAACTTTATTTTAGTAGTGCCAGTCCCAAACAGATAAGCTGACATTGATCCACACTCTAGTTTCCTCCATTCTCAGCCATTGAAGAATAAATTTTCTTTTCTTTTTCTCATACAATTTCATCAGATTGGAACTTTTCCAAAGCCTCCCAAATCTCATCATCCAAGTAGTCTTCCTAAGGATCTAAATTATTTCTTATATTTCACCAAACATTGTTGGTTCTTGGGGAATAATTCTTAATTTGGATCTTAGCTCCTAGAGGCCTATTGTTGACATGTTACGACATAAATCCCTTTGTTGGTTCCACAATTCCAAAAATGGATTGAATAAGGGTATATTTTCCACTTCCGGTCTGCCCCACAACTCCCACCTTTGTGGCTCCAGGGAAAGTGCATGTAAGGCCTTTCAAGACAAGCAGAAGATGTGGCCCATAATGCACCTGCAAATCAGATAGATCTATTGTTCCTCTAGATGGACAGTTGGAGTTTGGTCTACAATTCTCTATGATCACTAGTGGCTCGATGGGAATACGTGAATGTTGCATTATTCTCTCCACTGAGATCATCTTGGTCTCCACAAAACAAAGGCATCGTATTACCCATACTTGTATCATGTTCAGATTTAGACCATATGTTATTACCAACCCCGCAATGCTTTGTCTATTTACATCTTCACACAAGCGAATGAGGAACACCAAAGAGAATGAAACACAATATTTGATAGAAAATCCATTAGAATACCAAGCCATGCATTGGCCCCAACATTGTGGAGACTAGGTCTAGTATACAAGACTCCTGGTCAAAACTTCTAATGGTGGCTGCTCCAGAGATTGATTCTCCAAAATGTTGTACGATTGGAGCTCTAGAAACTATTGATAACTGAGCCACTCCCCTAGTTGATGGTATGTAATATTGTTGATACTATATACAAGTTGAACCCTGATCCAGGTGGCTCCAAAGACACACACGGGAAAAAGAGGGCTTATGGAAGCTCAAAAATCAAAGTGCTTGGATTATGCTCGAACCAAGTTCATGTTAAAGATCTTGTTGTCGTGATCATGGTGGTGTGAACAATTCGTCAATCCATGTCCAGATGAGGAAGATAGAGGCAGTCAAAGTTTTTGTTGACTTTCGCTGACTAGGCAGGCTTAACGGAGACACAATTTAGAATTTTTCCGGAAAATGGAATCCAGCCAACTCCAGCCGGATTCCAGGCGAAATTGTCGCCTTGTTAAAAAGACTCCTTTGGTCAACGTTCGAGAATTTTCAAAAATCACATTCTTATATATATATAACAAAAAAATATATAAAGGAGGTGGTGGACCACCACCCCCACCACCCCACACGTTCCATATGCCATATTAAAACGTACGCACCATATTAAGAGCCAAGTTTATGGAGGCCGACGAGTATCGAGCCTGCACTAGCCACGTGGGCTGGCCTGCCACCATGCGGCGGCCCCGTGTCACACCAAAAAAACCAACGATACCATGTCATATCCATTTAACACGCAAACAACCCACCAATTAAATACATGTGTGTAGAGGGTGCGGGGTGGGCCGTCCAATGCGGACCCGACCCACCAAACATATATGTGGATTTGTTTTAAAAAAAACTACCATGTTTTAAAATGAGAGGGACGAGGATTGACCACCCAACCCCTCCTCCATTAATTTCGACTTATACCAATCTGCCAAATGGATTCATTGATACCTCCGCCCGAAATTTTTATATTAACCCGTCATTTCATCAATGCGCCCAAGAAGCATGGAGGAGTAGGAGCGTGCACGGAAATCGAGGATATATTTTTTTTAACTAATTTATTGTAGCTGGAATAATGACTAAGCGAAATTTCCAAGAGGGTAAAATTTTTGCAATGTCCAAATTGGACAGATTTTATGTCAATCTTACACCTATAAGCGACACGAAATTGATGGCACATTTAGTTTCCTGATCTGAGCAGCAGATTTGTAGAGGACCTGAAGGAGGGAATCTTTGAGGAATCTAGGGGGAATCTAAAAGATTCCTTAAGCCCTAGATTTTCATTTTCTGAGAATTCAGAAATTTGACAGTGGATTTTGCACTATTCGACGCCACAAATTTGATGGTGCGTTTAGATTTTCCATTTGCGCATTTCATTTTTCATCCACTTTTCAAAATGGAATGCAGGTGTCAGCGTTCAATGTGTGAGCAGTCCTTTCCATGTGATTCGACGTCGCGAGATTGATGGTACATCCAGCTTTAGCAGTTTGACATCCTTTGCTTCAGATGGCCCCAGGATGTGAGGTATATGCAGTGTATTCATGTACTTCTTTTGCTATGCATTGTGCTACATAGATCCCTGTTTGATGTTTGATGTGGGATCTTGTTTCTTACTTGTTTTCATGATTCCTGCTTGATGTGATGTAGAATCATTTGTGGGATGTACTTGTTGTCATGATTCATCATGTTTTATTTGAGATCCCTTTGTCGTTATGTTGATGGGATACTCATGTGTCGCCATGTATGATTACATTGAAATCCCTTTTATGCCATGTTGGTGGGATGTTCATTATCATCTTGCATGAGTTTGTATCATACTGATAAGAGTCCTTTTTTACTAAGAGTACCTGTAGCGGAACATCTCTTGGAGCCACTCCTGCATGAGGGCATTTTCCTTGTATGATAGTGACATCACCTATTATGTACATCATTACTATCGACAACACTTAATGCAACGGCCTACACCATCTTGAAATTGAGGCCCGGAGACGTAGTCCCTCTTGGACGAACTTCGTTATCAACAGCTTATGTTTTCAAGTGTTGATGAATGTCATGTTCCTCTTCTTTACAGTATGTAGATGTATTCATTTATGTTCTTTTAAAAATGCAATTTAACACATCACGAATGTAAAAGGTCTTGGAAGGGTCCTTTGTCACACCCAGACCTGAATCAAGTGGTATTAGAGCGGCCTTTGCGTGGATGTGAATTGCAAGCATGAACAATGGAACGTGCAATGACAGAGGATGAAAAAGCGATGTACGAGATCATGCTCAAAGTTTCTAAAAGAGTGGAAATGATGTATGAAACTCTACAGAAAGAGATAGAGGAAAGGGAGTGATTGCAGCTTCGATTGCAAGCCATGGAAGAGGCCTTGGAAGAATTGAAGCATAACAAGAAGAATCTTCATATAGAGAACACTGAATTGAAGATGCTTATACATGAAGAGAAAGAGGAAAAATAAAGTTTGCTACAACAACTGCAAGCTATGGACAAGGCCTTGGAAAAGATGTAGTGTGACCCATGTGAGGTAAAAAGTAATTCTTTGAATTCATGTATGTTTCCTAATGATGATTTTGCTGTTTTTGAAAATCATACCACAGGAATTGGCTCCAAACTATTGAAGAAAATGGGGTACGAAGGAAAAGGCTTGGGCGTTAATGGCCAAGGAATTGTCAACCCCATCAAAGTAGAAGAATTACCCCATCAGATAGGACTTGGGTATGTTACAAAGGAAGTTGGGGAATGCGCCGAGACAGCTAGCGAACCACCAACAACAGATGATGAGAGGCCCTCATCAATTCTTTCCAAATCGACAGAGGAGGTAAAAGATGTTGATTTCCTTTTGGTTTTGTCATCACATAGTATGATTTCTGTTGGAGATGTGGAGATCCCAATTACAGGGACAAACATGAGGCTCCTTACCAGGACGAGGCACAATGAGGAAAAAGAACTTGGTGTTAATAACCAAGGCATAACTCAACCTTGCGAGGTTGTGCATAAACATCGATTTGCAGGCTTGAGATACACTAAAGGAGAATTCAAAGGTGTCAGATGCTTCCGAGACATCGTTAAAATCATCAAGGAAAGAGAATGATGAGAACACATCACCATCATCCCATGGCAATGGCCATTGCAGGGAAAGAGTTGAGGCAAGCTCTCATCGCCATAATGACACCAGAGACGACAAGGAAAGGTATAACCACTCTCGACATCCGAATGTTCATTTCGATTATAATCATGTTTTTAATGATGAACGTAAAACATGGCATAGAAAGACATGTAACATTTGTGGATTACAGAACCATGCATTTTCTAAGTGTTGGAAAAGAATAGCAGCACCCAAAAGGAGGAGGCATGAAAGACCCTCTCAACTGCAGGTAAAGAAACATGTAAAGCAAATATGGAGGAGGAAAATGTATTGCAGTCATTGCAACAGAGGTGGCCATCAAAGAGCCACTTATTGGAGGATACATCGATAGCAGTGCCTTAAAGACAAAGTGTCGGTGCATGAACCAGGTAAAACAATTGTTCGACAAGCAAAACCACCACAAGGGGATGACCCATTCACAACGATAAGTGAAAAATGATTTCTAAATATGTTGTCTTGTCATGGTCATGCTTTTGTAAATCATTTGTTGCATTTTAAAATGTAAAAGTGATGATGTTTTCCATCACTTGTTAGGCAACAATGATGTCTAGTCTTATTTTTTGTTGCATGATAAACTGTGAAAGTGATGTCATGTTTCCATCACTTGTTGAAGCAACAATGATAAGTTGGCCTTGTTTTCGTAGTTGGGGTATTGTTTCCATTTTGATGTAAACTTGACCACCGAGTATGTGCTATAAACTTGTGGCAAGTATGGGAGGCTTGGGTCATTAGTTGGTCATGAAAGTCAAGCATGTAATTTGCAAAACAATGTACTACAGGTTGCAGAGGTTGCAGGTGTCAACTCACTGCTTAAGGCTCTGAAGAACAAAGGTGAAGGAGATGGGAGTGAGGCCTTTCAGGATGCCTATGATGCAGACAAGGTACAAAGAAGTTGCAGATTATTTTTCATGCTTTTGGAGGACCAAAAGCTCCTTAGTGGGGAGGATTGATCCAGGTGGCTCCAGAGACACACACAGGACAAAGAGGGCTTATGGAAGCTCAAAAATCAAAGTGTTTGGATTATGCTCGAACCAATTTCATGTTAAAGATCTTATCATCGTGATCGCGGTGGTGCAAACGGTTCGTCAATCCGAGTCCGGATGAGGAAGATAGAGGTAATCAAAGTTTTGGTTGAGTTTCACTGACTGGATAGGCTTAATGGAGCCACAATTTAGAAATTTTATGGCGAACAAAATCCGATCAACTCTGGCTGGATTCTAGGTGAAATTGTCGCCTTGTTAAAAAGACTCCTTCGGTCAATGTTTGAAAATTTTCAAAAATCACATTCTTATATATATAAAACAAAAAAATATATAAAGGAGGTGGTGGGCCACCACCCCCACCACCCCACACCTTACCATATGCCATAATCAAATGTACACACCATATTAAGAGCCAAGTTTACGGAGGCCGATGGGTATCGAGCCCGCGCCAACCATGTGGGTTGGCCCGCCACCATGCGGCAGCCGCATGTCACACCAAAAAAATCAACGGTACCATGTCATATCCATTTAACACACAAACAACCCACCAATTAAATACATGTGTGCGGAGGGTGCAGGGCGGGCTGCCTAATGCAGACCCGACCCCCTAGACATATATGCGGATTTGTTTTAAAAAACTATAATGTTTTAAATCTAGAGGGGTGGGGATTGACCAACCGACCCCTCCTCCACTAATTTCGACTTATACCAATTTGCCAAATGGATTCATTGATACCTCCACCCAAAAATTTTATATTAACACGTCATTTCATCTGTGTGCCCAGGAAGCATGGAGGAGTAGGAGCATGCATGGAAATCGAGGTGATATTTTTTTTAATTAATTTATTGCAGGTGGAACCATGACTGAGCAAAGTTTCCAGGAGGGTAAAATTTTTGCAGTGTCCAAATTGGACAAATGTTATGTAAATCTTACACCTCTCAGTGACACGAACCTGATGGCACAGTCAATTTCCTGATCTTAGCATCAAATTTGCAGAGGACCTGGAGGAGGGAATCTTTGAGGAATCTAGGGGGAATCTAAAAGATTCCTTAAACCCCAGATTTTCATTTTCTCAGAATTCAGAAATTTGACAGTCGATTTTGCACTATTCGACGCCACAAATCTGATGGTGTGTTCAGATTTTCCATTTGCTCATTTCATTTTTCGACCACTTTTCAAAGTGGAATGCAGGTGTCAGCATTCAATGTGTGAGCAATCCTTTCCATGCGATTCGACGCCACGAGATTGATGGTACAGCCAGCTTCAGCAGTTTGACATCCTTTGCTTCATATGGCCCCAGGATGTGAGGTATATGCAATATGTTCATGTACTTCTTTTGCTATGCATTATGCTACACAGATCCATGTTTGATGTTTGATGTGGGATCTTGTTTCTTACTCGTTTTCATGATTCCTACTTGATGTGATGTAGAATCATTTGTGTGATGTACTTGTTGTCATGATTCGTCATGTTTTATTTGAGATCCCTTTGTCGTTATGTTGATGGGATACTCATGTGTCACCATGTATGATTGCATTGAAATCCCTTTTATGCCATGTTGGCGGGATGTTCATTATCATCATGCATGAGTTTGTGTCATACTGATAGGAGTCCTTTTTGACTGAGAGTTCTTGTAGCGGAACATCTCTTGGAGCCACTCCTACGTGAGGGAATTTTCCTTGTATGATAGCGACATCACCTCTTATGTACATCATCACTATTGACAGCACTTAATGCAACAGCCTACACCATCTTGACATCGGGGCCTAGAGACGTAGTCCCTCCTGGACGAACTCCGTTATCAACGGCTTATGTTTTCATGTGTTGATGAATGTCATGTTCCTCTTCTTTACAGTATGTAGATGTATTCATTTATGTTCTTTTAAAAATGCAATTTAACACATCACGAAAGTAAAAGGTCTTGGAAGAGTCCTTTGTCACACTCGAACTTGGATCAAACCCACTGGTATAAACACAATGAATACCTGCCAAGAAATCTGGGACATCACTGTAATGATCCCCAAAAGTTTTATAAATGCAAAAGCCAAAGCACCTAGTTTAGTAGGAATCATTGTGTCCATTGCACTCTAACCAGTTGATGCTCGATTCAGTATTCGCCCAAATGGAGTTGCATTAAAGGACATTGGTGCACGAAATATACACCTATGTAGATTGTTGAAAACACGATTGGAAATTTTAATTCCAACCAGTGAAGGAAGCATAGACCTCACAAGAACACACAGAGAGCAACTTAATGTCAAAGCAACATAAACCAAAATGAGAAGGGATTTTCTAATAGGGGAACTCTCATTTTATTTTGTAGGGTTTTCCCATGCCACCCAGTATTTACTAATTATTTGAAGTAGCTGAAATATTATTTGGACCATTAGTATTATAGGTATCAAACTACATAACAGAGAGAAAGAAGATGAGAAGTGAGTTCCGTCAGGAAATTTGTTAAACTTGGTTGACTCTATAGGCAATGGAATTACAGGGATCATAAGGAGTTTGGGTTTTTTCATCTTCCTCTAGTTGGTCTACTGAATAGTCTACTAGCTAACCAATGATTTCTAACACCATCTGAAAAAATTATCTCCTTCTAGAGGAGAAACCTATGATCACAATGGTAGTGACCTACATCAACATTATTTATTATAATCAAAAACATAGATATTGTGTCTATTAAGAATAAAGATGCATTGAACACAAGGAAACATACGAGTATCACAATCTAAAAATGTGAAAGTATGTGAAAAAATATAGCAAGATACATTTAAGAAGACAATGGAATTAGAGGTATCATAAATAGTTTGGGTTTTGTCATCTTCCTCTAGAGGGTCTAGTGAATAGTCTACTAACTCATCAATGATTTCTAATGCCATTTGAAAAAATTATCTCCTTCTAGAGGAGAAACCTATGCTCACAATGGTAGTGACCTACACCAACATGATTTATTATAGTTAAAAACATAGATACTGTGTCTATTAAGAAAAAAGATGCATAGGACACAAAGAAACATATAAGTATCAAAATCTAAAAATGTGAAAGTATGTGAAAAAGTATAAAATGATATGTTTAAGAAGAAATATATTAAATCTCAACGTCATAAGAAAAATTGACAAGAGAAAAGGAAGAAATGAGGCCATGTATTTACATGGCTAAGGAGTTATGTCAAATTTTTTCTTACAACCTGATTGAAATTCAATTGTACTTAACCAGATGTTATACAACTATTTATGAATTGTTATGAAAATTTATTACCTTATATTTTAGTACTGTACTTGATATCAATGCTTTTTTAGATCATTTTATCTTACTAGTAATTTGGTTTGGGTAACATTGTTTGTTTTTGTTTCATATGCTTGAGGATATTCACAACCCATTTGAAAGGTTTGGACCAGTAAAAGATGTTTATCTTCCCAAAAATTACTATACAGGGTATGGCCATCTTGATTATTTTAGATATTGGTATTTATGCTTGTTTATAACTTTTGAAGTTTTAGCTTTATGAAAGATTGACACAATGTTCATGTTATGCATTAATTGGAAATTTATATGAACATCTAATGTTATTCGATATCACTTATGATTTTATGTGAGACCCTGTTTTTTCAGAATTATATTTATTTTTATAGTATATTTTCATAGTTTAACTTGTCTTTGTAATAAAAATCATATGTAGTTGATAAAGTAATAATGGTATTGAGCATTGTAATTTCTTTTTGTAAAGGGGCCATCACTAGGAGATCTAGAACTCATGAATCTATGGAGAATCTTATTCTACATATTAGTAACTACTTACAGGGCTTGTTAGGTCCCATATATGTATATCTATAAGCAGGAGAATGTCAATAAACCTTAGCAGTTTCTTGGTACTGGTAAAGATGATGTGAGTTCTTGTCCAACTCCTGTTGACCTAGGCACCATATTGTGTTCAATGCTTTCTATATATCTTGTATTGTGCCAAGACTTGGCATGATTTTGGATGTGATATATACATATATTTTTTGAAATCGCATACATTGTTCACCAATCTCTCTTAATAGACATTACATATGTTGAATTGTATTTGATCAGTCTCTCTATCTAGTTTGCTTAAAAGTTGTCTAATTGGAATCCTTGAACTCCTAAAGTCAACATGGAGAATCTTGGGCATTAGTCAAACTGTCCATGATATGTGCTATACATGAGTACTGTTTCGGCAAGTTTATTTAGAGTCAATCTAAATCTACATGTTTTATATGTGGTTATCCTAACTATTGGGATAGGGAAACCATTTTTGTACATTGAGTGCCATCATATGTGCAATAAAATTATAGACTCGGATCCTTTAGTTTCTTGAAAATTGTTATCAGAGGATCACACCTATTTTCTGTGGTAGGGTGCCCTCTTTACATTCCCAGGGCAAGCAGCGTGCAACCCATCTCTTTTGGAAGTGGTGCCTCCCATTGTTTATGTAATCTTTATTTATCACACTTGTTCTTTCACAATTGTTATTTTACTGTTATTTCATAAATATGTGTCATGTTGGGTTTATTATGTTGCTCTATCAATGCATGCTCCATTTTTGATAATTTGTGGCCGGGGTTTCTTGTTTTGACACCTTCAAGCAATAAGTGAATTTTTTATATGGACCACCTCGAGTTTTGGGTGCTGCTTACAATTTTGGATAGAAGACACTGGTGACTATATTTGGTAAAATTTCTTCAAAGTTGGCATAAGAACCATGGAGGTGCAAACAGTACAAGTTAGTGTTACTACCTAGTTCTAAAAACTTGCTAAAACTATTAGGGTATACCAAGATAAAATTAAAGTGAACCTACTCCATCGAAAATTAGACCTCTGGGAAGATTATGGTTCCAATTTTCATTTCAGTTAATGCACAATCCATAGAGATGCAACCAATGCAAATTCCCTCTGCCAAGAGAGATTAAAAGCAACAAGGCTTGGCAAATTGAGCATACCTCCACTAGCAGATCCAAATTAGGGGAGACTTGTTACATTCAGGAAGGGGCAAGTTAGATTGTTATAGGTTGAAAATACAGAGAAGTCAGAGTATAAATCTTATATATAGCAAGTACATTGTTGCTATATATGAGCAAGGTCTACATAAGAATGCCATAATTGTTGATGGGAATGTATATGTGTGAAAAGTATAGGAAAATTTGGATAATATTTGTAAATGTATGGGATTGGGAAGTTGGGTTTTGGGAAAGCCCTATTTTTTCTAAGATGTGCTTCACAAGAACCCTGATCTTTCTAGTTGCCTTGAGAGTCGCTCTCCAGCCCAGTATGGTAGAGATGTTAAAATGTCCTGTCTGATCCTGTCCTCAAATCATTTTGACTCAGTCAAACTACATAAGAAAAATGGGTTCGGGGGGAGGATGTGTTACACAACAGGGGGACATGGGGGTCAAATGTGATTCACATGTTTACATCATTACCTTATATATGCAAAAACTTTGCCCTTGTGGAGGTGTAAGGCCCTTAGTAGACATCATTATACTTATTGCAGCCCCAATCCCCAATATCCCCTCCTGCAATGGATCCTAAACTTGTAACATGATTTTAAATATGATATTCACCATCAGTATGAACATTTTCACGGGGTTTTGAGGTTATTTCTATGGAAATATCATATATGTGAAGATGAAATTGAATGAAAAAAATAAGAAGTTGAGAATATGCAGAATATTTGCAAGAAACCCTTCTCCAAGAGTTGAAACAAATCACACATTTTCCACTTGCAAACAATCACCTTATGCCTTCAAAATTTTACTCTCCAAACCTGCAGTAACACCCTACAAGACTGTCTTCTTTTTAGAAGTTGATTTATACAACTTGCAAACTGACCCCCAAGGTCACAATGTCTTGTACTATAGCTTCCTTTGTAATGCAAATCTTTGAACTTGATCTTAGAGATTTAAACCTCCCCCTTTGAAGTTGATGGTCACCATCAATATCCAAGTAATGGTATTTATCTTGGGCTTAGTGTACCACTTTTTGGATCAATGATGCTATCATTTCTTCTTGACATGGAAAGGCTCTCTCTCTCTCCTCATATAACAGAATCTAATTTGGCTTTTTGTACTTACTTTTGATGCAACATTTCTTGCTGATTAGGCTCTACATTTAACCAAGGTGATGCAAATAACTACCCAGGTTTAAATTGAATATACACCCATGTGTAGTTTGATGCCATTTTTTCCCATGTAACAAAGTTTGAAAGTACCCCACCCTCTGATCCTATAGGCAAGGGTAAGATATTTTATTTATCTATTTTTTACTAAGTGGAGTGTTCACTATAAATATTGATGTTTCAATTTTTTTTATACAGTTTGTTTTGAGAAAGTGTTAAGTAACAACATGAATAACTGTGAAAACTTACATTTTAACTTCGTTGGAACATCCAAAAATATTTCAAAAAATTGAAGTAATAACATGAATAACTATGAAAACATATACACAAGGAATTATAAATTTGTTTGAATATCCAAAGATAATAATTTATGTATCCAAAATTGAGTTGTTGTAAATTGATTTGTATACCTCATGTTTATAATTGATTATGTATGTATGCAAAATTATAAAGCATAGGTTCATACATATATCAAACTTTCTAAGACACGTTGATTTGTAATAGACTATGGGAGACCTCCTCTGCTAGCACCAAAAAATTGTGAAATTTGATCATAGTACTCTTTCCATGCTTTATTGTGTGGTAAATGGGTTGTTATTACATATGTCCTCTCCTAGGTGCCTGCTTTCCAAAACCCATGAATCATGATAGTGGGTGGAGGAAAGACAATTTTTTTTCCACAGCATGTGGCATTCCAAAGGGATCAGTGGGTGGAGGTGTGTCTCTAGGATCTCCTAGTTGGCTTGAGACTAGTCTCAGTTAACTACAACAAAGGGTATGTGAAGAGAAAAGGATGGCACACTATGAGTTAATCCCTGAAGTTTGAAGTTAGACATTTGGACAAATTGGACTACTTCTTTATTGCTTTAACTTGATGAAAGAGAGACATCTACTGCTATTGTTGGATTATGGGACTGGAGGAATTGCCTAAATTAGGTGTGTGTTTCCTCAAAAGAGAGAGACATTTGTTGCTGCATTATGACACTGAAGAAATTGCCTAAATTGAGTGTGTTACATGAGAATGGGATGATGTGGAAGATATGACTAGGTTTCCTAATAAGACGAGGCAACTTCAATTTTCAAAATCCATAGGTAAATTTAGTAGATAAATCTTTTTCTCTCATGGAAGCTATGGGATATTTAAAACTTCAGCATAGAAATCTAATTGCTTTAGAATAATTGGCGAGAAACAAACAAAAAGAGTGAGTTCTAAATGTTCAAATTCAAAATTGAGATTGCTATGGTCTCATATGGCATTTGTATTTGTTCAATCTCCAAAGAAAACTGGGAAGTGGTAATTAATGAGAAACAATCATGTTATGATCAAGAAAGTAAAATTAGTTGTTGGGAGTAGGTTGCTTGAGCAATATTTTAGACTTTCAGCTAAATAAGTCACAAGTTTTATGATTATGAACATTAATGTAGGAAATATGCACCTTTTTGGTTGTGCAGAAAAAATAGATTTATAATTCAAAACCATAGAAATGTTATCACATATATTGAGAATGTTTATGTTTAGATTTAATAACAAGGTTCCAAGTCATTATGACAAAAAAATCCCAATTATTCAAGACAAACTCAATTAATTTTCAATTTAATAATAAAAAATAATTTCCATTTTTTTCGTTATTACTTTATAAAAGGGATATTGTGTCCTTATTCTATTTTATTTCTTTGGAACTTTTGGCTGGAAACATTTATTTTTTGGGTCAAATCTTGCTTTTTGTTTTTAAATTCAACCCCTAAAAACCCAACACTATTATACAAAATTCACAAATCAAATTTTTGATTCTAATGAATTGCGATCAAATTCAAGCAAATTTGACCAAAAGAATATAGCCAAAAACTGTCGAAACATAGACTACGGCTTATAAAAATGCACATCAGAGTGTAAACACACCTGGCCACTTTGAATGCAATTATTTTTTCATTTGGTTCTTTGTTTGCTTATCTTAAATTCTTACGATGCGAGTCTTCTACAGTTGTGTTGTCTGCACCATGACATATCATTTTCTTACATTCCTGTCACTGATAGCATCCATCCATTGACCAACCAATAATATATGTGTTTAGTGACTTGGAAATTTTTTTACATGCGACATTTCCATGAAAATGTCCATGTAGTTGGAGAGGATAGAAAATTTTGCGGTGCATTACCTATGGTTGTGGGTATTTTTCCCATTCTAGATGTTGTGATCCTTGCCAGGTAGGTTTAGTTTTTGATTTTTGGAGGTTGTGGTGTTGCTTCCAAGTAAGTTATTATTTTTTTGGAAATTAGAATTCAATTATATTATTAAGCTTATTATAATTTTAAATATTTTATTTTAAAAAAAAAAGTAGATTTTTTTTTTAATAAATAATTATAGTAAGCTTGGCAAATCCTTTCTATTCCATTTTAAAAAACAGGCATGAATTACATAAACATCATCCATAATCAGATGGCCTCAACTTTCTCATTGGGAAACCATGTATGTTGGCCATCTAACAACATTATAGGCCATCCAAAATCTGAAAAGTCTGAGAATGTTAAGCAAGGCTACATAAACTCGAGTGCCTTTGAGTCTCCTATTTATTCTACGTCTATAACATAAAGATAAAAATTGCATACTATTCATTTATACATAGAAAAATTAAGAGTTAAAACTATGCTAAGAAAAATGCTAATCATCAGAATATCTAATTGGCATCGGGTCTTTGGCACTGGAACCCGACAGTTCAATTTGTGAAAGGGCAAGGAATATGGTTCTCAATACAACTTACAAGAACATTTTGTTGTTGAATCTGGCGTTGAATGAGCTAGAATTCCTTGTGGATTTCCTATATTTCTGTAGCTAACTCCGAAATTCCTACAAAGGTGGACGTCAAAGCTTTTTCCAAGAGATTTTTCATCATCCATCAAAGGTAAAGGGTATGTTGGAACTGGGTGTATTGGCCTTTGGTATGGCCTGGGTTAGGAATGAGATCCTGCCATTCATTTAGCTCCAGTTCATTATCCATTTCCTGCTGCTTCAATTCATTCTCCCAGCCCAAAATAATTTGACGAGCCTGTGAGTGTGCATTAGTTCGATAAGGCCAAGTTTCTTCCAAGATTAAAGCATTGTTATTTCTGCAACCTCGATTTCGGGTGGTTTGAGCTTGAGCTTGATCTCTTCCACAACCACAACCCTAGCCCTGGCTATGACCTTGAGCACCCCTTACATTTCTCCCTCGGGACGAAAGAGTAAGGAGAAAGAACATTAGGGAAAATATTGGACTTGAGGGTTGCATTTTGGAGGGAAAGTAAATATGATAGATGGACTAATTGCCCAATAGACTACAGACTCAAAGAGTTAGAGACCAAACCAACCATGGGATACTAAATAAAAATTCATTATATGGCAATATACCTGAATGTCTTTGTGTTAAGTAGAGAAACCTCCTTGAGAATTAGAAAAACTCTACTACCGGTGATGCCTGCCAAAGGCTATCGAAATAAAGTGTATGGGCTGTTGGCAAGGAAACGTAACGAAAAGAGGTAAAGGCACTAGGCTAGGAGGGATTCGTCCTTCAACTTACTTGGTTGTTTAGGCAATATGCTAATATTTTTCCCCTTCATGCTTTGATAATGCCATGCCCTTTAGTGCAAATCAACAACAACAGAAAGAAAATTCCTAAACACCTCCTAAAATTCCCATAGAATACATCAAGATCAACACTATATTCAATGACATCATCCAGTTTCTTTAGTGCTTTCATTATGGAGTGAATGCAAAGAGATAATCGTATGCTCGAATGAATGTTTGCACAAATTTGATTCAATTCCATTTGCAAACTCTCCTTGATTTGATGAATTCAGTGACGTGTCATGTAAGCCAACCTCAATTGGATACAACTACCCAGCTTTTTGATCCTCTTCACTCATGCTTAACATAATAGTGTGAAAGTATCAAAATCTAAAAATGTGAAAGCATGTAAAGTCTACTATAAGGGGGGCTTCTAATGCCCCCACAATTTTCCACAAGGGGGGCTCTTAACGCCCCCAAAAGTTAGTACAAGGGGAGATCCCAACGTCCCCAAACATTGCGACAAGGGGGTTTTAAACCACCCTCATAAGTTGTTACAAGGGGGGTTGTAAGCCACCTTTGTAGGTTTGCTACGAGGGGGGTTTTAAATTTCCCCCATAGGTCAATTTTTGAAGGGGTTTCAAATTGCCCCCAAAAGTGACTTTTTGGAGGCGATTTACAACCAACCTTGAAAGATGACCTTTGAGGGCTATTGCAATCACCCCTAAAAGTCACTTTTGGGGCTGGTTCATATCTCTTAAAAAACCTTTTTTCTGGTCCTCACAATGCCCTTAGGCTAGCCCACATAAAGGGCCCTCATGCCTAATTGACCCAACTTTTGGGGCTTGACCCTGATGAAGCCAAGGAGAATTGAACCAACACCTCATAATAGAGGTCCAATGACTTGGTAGGGTAGCTTCAAACAATCATTTGGGCTACCCATCAATGATATCTCTTCAAAAACCTTCCCTAAAGGCTTGACATTTAAAGGTGATGCTTTGAAGGGAGGGCGGGGGGTCTAAAAAATTGCAACCAAAAGTCACTTTTCAAGTTTGGAATCCCCCTTGAAAAGTGACACATTTGGGGGCAATTCATATCTCTTAAAAAACATCCCTAAAAGGCTTGATTTTTAGAGGTGATGCTTTTGGGGGGGGAGGTGGGTGGTGGTGAGGGAGGGTTCAAAAAATTACAGCTAATGCTAATACCACTTCTAATTCCCACTTTTGGAGGCAGATTACGAACACCCCTCCCCGCCCCAACACACCCCCCACCCCCCCTCCCTCAAGTCTTTTTTGTAGTAGTGGTAGTTATTATTTTTGTCTCCAGAAGTCATTATTTTTAATGATTAACTATGCTTTTCTTCTTTCTAGGATCTCCTCTCAAGCACATGTTTCAACCAATTCTAAAGTTCGTTCTTCAAATTAATTTTACAGTTATTTTTTAGATTTATACTTCCCTAATCTTCTGTAAGGAAAGGTCTTTCATTTTATACAGGCTAGATGATTCCTTGAGTTAGAGGAAAGGAATATTCGTCCCTCACTAGTAAAGGGATTTCCCTGTAGAAAAGGAAAATGATTTCCTTTCTTGAGAGAGCTACAAGGTTTTCCTTATCAACGTTGATTGCATTACCAACAGATGCATTGTCAACATTAAAAATAGATGGTGAAGTCTCTTTTTTAATCTCTGCCTCCTAAGTAATTTTCTTGTTATTCTGAGGAAATCCGCAACCTCTTCCCTTCGCATTAGCATTATGAGATACAATCTTAACTACTTTTGTTTTATTCAAGCAATCAATCATGACCGCTTCCTTATAGATATTGGAAAAATCTGATAACACTGCATGTCCTTTAAGGGGTTCAACAGCAACATTGGATCCATAAATATTTGACTCTATCGTTGAACGCTTTCCTTTTGGTTTACTTTGGGCTGGAAAAAGAGGTGGAAGGGGATTGTTCAATGTGGAGTTTGTAGCCCTTGCTCGTGTAATGCGAACATTGGATGTCTGGGTTCTAGTCATTGTTATTTTGTAAAGTTGTGAAAAACACAACTATACACCTTTGAATTTGTTTAAACCGAGTAACAAAATTCAAAGATCCAACCACGGAATTTTACCAGTCATTGCAACCCACCCAAAGGATCACCATGGCCGATCAACTTGTTCCAAATAATGTTAGTAGGACCAACGAAATTGCGGGAAAGAATCGCCAGTGTTTGTTGTACATATAGAGGAGCTCCTTGAGAAGATTTGATCTTGGGTTGGAAGCTCCTCTTCCGAAGCTTGTACCACTCCCTCGTTTCCTATGCACCTTAATACGAAGAAAAAACCACCCGGAAATGTCCATTTACTCACCAAACACCACATGCCTACTCATTTTAAAATTTCAAACTATGTCATGAAACTTTAAAATGTACATAACTAGTTGGTTTATTTTATGGCATATTCTAGTGTTATGCCATATTCAATTTGTAAAAGATTAAATGTAGAACTCAATAAAACAATGACTTAGATTGTTCAACTAGAATTCTCGAATGTTAAGGTGCATAATGAATTAAGGTGTGTACTTCTCAAACTTTCTTCTAATCCAAAATAGTGGTTGAGTCATATGCTTTGTTACTAAGCAAGAGTTGGTTTGAAAAAATAAATGGATATTTTTTTTATAGAATGGTCACATCTTTGGCTTCCATATAATGGTAAGACTAATCAAATTAAAATAACAAGGAAGAGGCATATGAAGCACACGATAAATGATTAATGATTCAAATGTGTTCATTGTGTTTTTTTTTGGAAATTTATTGTTGAATTTTCACCTTTTGTAGATGTGTGTAATCAATCTAAGATATTTCACTCAACTTAGCTTGTAGTAAATAATTCTATAAATTATGTAAGAACATATACAAAGTCATTTTCAAAATTAGTAAATTTAGATGTAAATTAGAATGTATGGTTTTTATATTTTGATGGCTCTAAGTCGATTTCATGTGCAAGGTCTAGATGCACTCTTAGTGATCTGTATCTGAATATTATTTTTCTGTGCTAATTTTGTTCACATATTTAAAAACACATGCTTGTCTATTCCTTTATGTGTAGAGTTCTCTTATGTTGTTTGTGATTTGAAATTGGTAAATTTTATATCAAGTTTTATGTGAAATCATGAGCATAATAGCATGAAAGTAAGTACTAAACAAAAGTAAGCAAATGAACAGAAAACCATCAAGAAAAACACTCAACACAGTGTTTTGATAAAGGATTTCGCCCCTCCTGGGCTACATCTCCTTGGTCCAGCTTCCATGGCTTAAGCCTTTGTACTTGCTCAAAATGGAAAAAAATACAATTTGCAATGCTCTACAGCTCTTAAAACCTATTTCAATGGAGTCAAAGCACTCCAAAACCCCTAAGATGACTCTCCAAACTCCTCAAATGGACCACAACTGTTTTGGGCATGACCTCCTTCCTAGTGGCCCTTGGCTTCATAAAACTTCAATGTGGAAAAATCACATACATAAGTGTTATATTGCTCTTAAAATCTATTCCATTGTGTTCAAAGGACCCAGAAACCCCAAAAATGACTATTAGATCTCTGAAAACTAACTGTAGCTGATCTGGGCATGACCTACTTCCCCAGTGTCCCTAGGCTTCCCTGAACTTCCCTGTGGAAAAATCACATGTAGAAGTCTCATATTGCCTCTATAACCTACACCAATGATTTCATAATGTTGAAATCATCCAAAATTAACTATTCATTTTATAAAATTGGTTGAAAAATGAGAAATCTATGGCTTTCTTCAGTTTTGCCTAGAAAACCTCTGCTAAAACTGGAAAGACTCCAGTTAAGTACGCCAAGTTTGGTGGCGGTTCTAGATTTGGTGGCTCCACCATAAATGCCTCCAACTTAAAAATTCAAATTAATTAATTTTAAGCATGATTAGTGGTGCATTAAGCATGCTTATGCTTGGACTGGCTCATGGTCATAGCTTATGGTTGTATGGTGAGGGGGTTGGCCCCGTGGGGCTAGCTCCCTCCACTCCCGTCGTCACATACACGGTAAGTTTAAGTTACGTTTGGTGGCCACCGGTTTAACAAGACCCACGCTAGCTCATTGCTATTGCAACGGAGTTGGGAGGGGGAGGTCACGAGTTCGACCCACTCTCCACCCGTCCCTCATACATTTTGCCACTCCATTTATAACATTGCCATTCAAATATATATGTGGACTTTACCATAAACATTTAAATGCGCCATTTTATATGTATGTGTATTTTGTATAAGGTTTGAAGTTATAATAATATTTATATATAATATATAATATATACATACGAATTATAATATAATATATGATATAAAAATCATATAAAATAATATATCTATATATATATACATATATATATATATATAGATATATATATATTCTAAAAAATAATTTCCACATAAATCCACCATGAATAATAATTCCACTTTGGAGGACACTGGGTAATTTCACCTTCACACAATCAAACTGGCGAACCCTAAAGTGACACTTGTCACAGCCTCATTGGGAAAAAACTGAAGAAGATTCCTATCATGCTGACTGTACTGCCATGTCATCATTCTATCTTGTTCTGCAATTTTTTTAGTTGTTTAGGAAAACAAACAGTAGGCATTTTCTCCTTCATCCGGACTCAGTTTCAGTGAAACAAATTGTGTTGTGATCGTCTTGATGAGACGGATGCAGTCATATAGGTTTCAAGCCAATCTGAGAACATTGATTTTTTGAGCAAATTTTGGCCCCTAATCCAGATTCTGATCACTCCTTCCCACTAACGGGCTTTTGGACCCACAAAAGCTAGTTATTTGATGATAGCTAAACACTCTTCTCTTTCCCAAGTTCTATCAACTTATTCTACTTGAAGAAATCTCCATGACAACCACTTGGGTACACTGACATGCCTTGCATTGCAGCTAATGATGTCCATCAACCACTATTCTTCTTTTCCTGCTGACCCAATCCAACAATTGTTGGCTACTTGTTGACTGATGATACACCTTATTGTACCAAAGTGATCTCTCGGTGTTTGGAAAATTGACTGATAGCCTTCCCACTGAGAATCATGTTCCGCCTTTGCAACATATGCATTCGATGCAAGCTTCTCCTTGGAAACCACTTTTCCAAGTTAAGCCCATCTGAGTGAACTACAACAATGAGTTCCAATATTGGTAACAACAGGAAAATAAGTGACCATTCTTTTACCTCCGTGGTTCCAAATTCCACCTCTGGAAGAATGCATTCGCCATCTCTTTTGCTTCTTAGCGTCAACACAAAACAACAATCTTCCATGTCTGAAAAGTTTTGGAATTTCATCCACTTTTTGCTTCTTGCCTCTATCGTCCTTCAGTTCAACATTCCGCTCATGTCATGATTTTGAGAATGAAGGCTAAGCATGAGCATTTTTCTCAAGAATGGACCTTCCACCATCCTGTAACATCTTGTCACAAGAAACACCCATTAAATGGAAAAACACATTATGCAAGAAATTGTAAATCGACGACCTCTTCTTTTGCTCCTTCAAAGCAACAATTGTCACAACATGTAACATCGCCATGTACTCTTGCATCTTGGTGTACAAAATATCGATTAAACACAAATCGAAAAAACATCATCGACCAAACATAAGTCGATAAACATGCTCCAACAATTGACTTGACTTAAGAGCCAAACATAAGCATGTATAGAAACTTGACGATTCTTTGCATAAACAACAAGAATTTTACATCTCATGCAATAACATGTCAACAACTCCCTTTCATCTTCGAAGATAAAATCAACTCTTCCAAGTTGATATGACATACATGTGACAACAATCAACACAAATCGACACTCATGCATGTATCTAAACACAATGAAAATTCTCAAGTTGTCAATCATACATGTTAACAAAGCAATCGACCAATACAAGTCAATCACTCATGCATGTTGCTAATTTCATTGTTCACACACACACAAACTTTCATGTATGTGTAAAATTCTTCAACTCTCCCTCAAGTGCAAACACAAGTGCAATAAGCCCAAAAACATGTATGGGTATATAAGGGATGAATTGACAAATTTACTGCAATTGAAGTGAGTAACATATCCAACTTTCACACACCTTCTTGGAGAAATTATGCAACATCAAGAATGCTTTCAAAAGAAATGCATTCACATACAAACTTGTAACCACAAATTGTCTTCTTTGTTGCATTAAAGTGAGTCAAACAGAACTCCACTTTCAACATCTTGCATCATACAAGTTGCAGCATACTTTCAACAGAAAAGTAATGCATTCATAAGGCAAAGAATGCATTTTTAAGGAAAAGAATTGCATCTATCAACAAAAGAAATGCAAGCCTTATTGGATAAGAAATCAATCCACCTTTTACCAAACCATTTCAATGGCAATTCTTGCAACTACACATCATCTTGTGAATCATCTTTACACACATCAATTATGAAATCTCCTTTTCCATCCTTTCCAAAGTCTCTCTCCACCTTCTTCACATGTTGTGGATGAGTTGTTAGATGCAAAGTCCAACATTTGTCTATGAGACGACCTTGCTTATGGCAATGAGTGCAAAACAATTGCATATTCTTTGCATCATTGTTTTCATTATCCAATGGACCTCTAGTTTTCTGTCGCTTTTGCTTTGAAATTTTCCTGTATGTGGTCATTTTATTCCAACATCTTCAAACGTTATGGTTATTCAAACCACAAAACGAACATGTAAATTCTCTCCAATTCTTATATGAAGATTTACCATGTTCAACATAATCAAAAGAAACTTGATTAAAGGCAGATTTATACCTTGAAAATTCACCTTTGTCTCCTTCTTGAGGAGGTGAACTTGAAGAGGTAGTGGCTCTCTTTGGAATACCAACAATGGTGTTAATAACCTTAGAGCTTTCATCATTCTCTTGTTTTCCCTTTTCACTAGTTGCATGCTTATGAGCATCTTCTTGCAAAGTGGGTATACAACTTTTGCATTCCTCATGAACACAATCTTCACAAGATTGAGGGTATGAACATGTAATGAAATTCCCTCTTGGAACACTTTCATGTGCCTCCTTGGCTTTGGAGCATTCTCCATCATGTTCTCCATAACCAAAAGCCAAATACCTAGGCCTTTCCTCAACCACTGGCTCAACTATGCCTTGTGCATGTGTGCCTAACCCTTTACCTTTATAGCCCATCTTCATCAACAATTTCGACCCTATTCCTCTAGTGTGTCTTTCAAAAGCACAAAAACATTCATTTTGAGACGAAATTGAATATAAAATTGTATTGCATACCTCATGTTCATGCACATATTTGACTAGGGTGTCTTTGGCATCATGGAGTAAAATCTCCATCTCATGCATCTTTTCAAGAAGCTCTTGCTTCTCCTCCTTCATGGCCATCAATTGCTCTTGAAGTATAGTGTTCTCCTTCCTATCTTCAGTCATCTCTTGCACCATATCTCTCATGATGAAAAACTCCTGCAACATCTCTTCATCAAAGAATCTTGCTAAGGAAGAGAGATTAGAGACATCACTTGTTGAAGCTGCCATCACATAAACTTGCACACTATTAATTCTCCTTGCACAAATCTCAAGCAATCAAGAAAATAAACCTTTGCTCTGATACCAACTTGATCTATATCTGAATGTTAGTTTTGTTATGCTAATTTCATTTTTAGATTTAAAAACACATGCTTGTGTATTGATTCATGTGCAAGGTTCTCTTAAGTTGTTTGTGATTGGAAACACGTAAATTTTATGTCAAGTTTTATGTGAAATCATGAGCATAATTGCATGAAAGTAAGTATTGAATAACAGTAAGAAAATGAATAGAAAACCATCAAGAAAAACACTCAACACAGTGTTTTGGTAAAAGAGTTCACCCCTCCTGAGCTACATCTCCTTGGTCCAGCTACCATGGCTTGGGCCTCTGTACTTGCTCAAAATGGAAAAAATTACAGTTTACAATGCTCTACAGCCCCTAAAACCTGCTGCAATGGACTCAGAGCATTTCAAAACCCCCAAGCTAACTCTCCAAACTCTTCAAATGGACCACAACTATTTTGGGCATGACCTCCTTCCTGGTGGCCCTTGGCTTCATAAAACTTCAATTTGGAAAAATCACATACATAAGTGTTATATTTCTCCTAAAACCTATTCCATTGTGTTCATAGGACACAAAAACCCCAAAAATGACTATTATATCTTTGAAGACTGACTTTCGCTGATCTGGGCATGACCTGCTTCCCTGGTGGCCCTGGGCTTCCCTGAACTTCCCTCTGGAAAAATCATCTGTAGAAGTATTCTATTGCCTCTGCAACCTACACCAAGGATTCAGAATGTCGAAATCATCCAAAATTCACTATTCATTTTCTAAAATTGGTCAAAAAATGACCAATCTATGGATTTCTCTAGTTTTGCCTCGAAAACCTTTGCTAAAACTAGAAAGACTCCAGTTAAGTCCGCCAAGTTTGGTCGCAGTTTCGGATTTGGTGGCTCTGCCATAAATGCCGCAAACTTAAAAATTCGGATTAATTACTTTTAAGCATGATTAGTGGTGCGTTAAGTGCGCTTATGCTTGGCGCTGGCCCATGGTCATAGCTTATGGTTGTATGGTGAGGGGGTTGGCCCCCCAGGGCTGGCTCCCTCTACTCCCGTTGTCGCATACATGGTAAGTTTAAGTTACGTTTGGTGGCCACCAGTTTAATAAGACTCGCGCTCGCTCGTTGATATTGCATTGGAGTTGGGAGGGGGAGGTCACTGGTTCGAACTGCCCTCCACCCATCTGTCATACAATTTGCTGCCCCATTTATAACATTTCCATTCAAATATATATGCGGACTTTACCATAAACATTTAAATGCGTCATTTTATATGTATGCGTATTTTGTATAGTGTTTGAAGTTATAATAATATATATGAATTACAATATAATATATGATATAATGAAAGGGAATTGAGGGAAGATGGCTCTGAAGTCGTCGGGTCAGGTTAGCGCACGCGAAGGGTTTGGTTAGGGTTTCGACTAAAGTTTTGAAGCTGCAGTAACCGTGCCTGGGTCTCCGTTTCGCTCTCGCCGCTAGTGCAGACTCCGCGCTCCCTCCTCCGTTACAATGCCGCTGTAGACTTCAATGCTTCGTGCTGAAGGACTCCTTCGCCGTGACCTCCGTGACTTCCGTTTACTTATCTGTGACGGTTTACATCTTTAACCTAGCACGGTCCGTTAGCTGTTACTGCAACCTGACTTTTTCCCTGGGATTCTCTACCCCATAAGGTGTCTGCCGTCCCGAGGTGCAGCTGGCCATGGAGGACTTGGAGGCCGTAGATTATTCCGCTGACCCATTGGAAGGGGTCTCCATCTGGCGCACTCCATATGCCACATCAGAAGGTATGTTTAATCTTGATTTTTCCTGAAATTTTTCACAGTTTTCCCTCGGTGAATCATCTAGGGCTCAGCCTGTGGTCCTCCCGGATGAGCCCCCTACATCGCCTGCCCTCTCCATGCCGCCTCACTCTCCGGCAACCCTCGGTTTTGTCTTTGGATGCTTAAACCCTAACCCTGGGTCAGTTCCCCCGGAATCTGGCTCTTTTTCTCAACCGCCGTTTAACCCTCCCCTGCCCTCATCCTCCGCCGGTCTCGCAGCTTCTTTTGGTCACCACTCTAGCAGTTTCAATACCGTACCCCCGCTTTCGGGCCCCCCTTTTGCATCCGGCTTTGACATTCCTATCACCCACCAGTTCGCGGCCCCTTTGAATGTTACTGCCCCGCCTCCGGGACAGCCACTGAACCCTCCACCTGCTCGCGGCTCTAAGCGGAAGTATAAGTGTTTCAAATCCAAGGAGGACGATATTTTTCTCAGACTCGAAGAGGACATTCGGTGGGGAGAATCGATGGACTTTGCAGATCGGGTCTTGGTCGGCCGCATCAGGGGATGCAGCTACTTGGCGGCACAATTGAAAACTTGGGCAACTGAAGTATGGGGGCATCATTTGGTGAACATCCCTCATGTGCAGACTTTCGTGAGGGGATGGTTCGCACTGAGGTTCGCGCGTGCCGACCACACAAACTGGGTCTTGTCCTCCTACTGGCATTTTGAGCACGCCCCTGTGCTCCTTAAGAGATGGACACCCTTATTCGACCCTGAGACGGAGCAGATAGGCATTGTACCAGTTTGGATTCGGCTTCCGGGGTTACCTCTTCAATACTGGTCCGAGGATATATTCAAGCGCATTGGAAATGCACTTGGCACTTTCATGGGCTATGATAAATCTTATCATCAGACTGGCATGATGGCTTATGCTAGAATCTTAGTCAACATGGATACCAGAGGCGGGCTATATGAGCACATTACAATTCAATGGAGAGACTCTGCTCGCAGACAAATCATTGATTATGAAGGCATTCCCTACCGATGCCGAAGGTGCCACAAAGTACGGCATCTCTATAAGGATTGCCCTCTCCTCCGAAAAGGGGCTGGGAAAGGCAATGGAGCTGGAGACGACCCTCCCCTGGACACCTCCCCAAATCAGCAACCCTTACAACATTCGGGGCCTCAGCTGCAAGCACAAGAAGGAGTTGTCCCACAGAACTCTCCTGCGGCCGCTGATACTGTCTCTGCCCCTGAGGCACCTCCAACTTCAACGGCACCTGTTCATTCAGCACAGCCGGAGGACGCTGCGAACTCGGGTATGTCTTCATCTTCCCCCTCTTTGATATCTCATGCATCCTGCACTGCATTGGGCATATCTACTCTCCCTTCATGCTTCGTTCCCCTTCCCTCATTATCTCATCCCGATCCGCAACACTCTTCCTCTCACTCTCCCCTTACTTGCTCCCTCCCGCTCCCTCCGCCGTTGGCCCCCCCTCTATTGATCACATCGACGCTGGCTTCCCTCTCTATCCGATCGACTCAGTCATCTCCTCGGTATGCTCTGCGATCTCGGATGAGGGGCAAGGGTCCTGATGCGGTTGGTCTTGACTCTATGAGTATCCCTCCTCTCTAAAGACCTCCCGAGGTCGACCCTCCCGTATCACAAAAGCTAGGCATACTGCCGACGAAGAGGTTTCCCTTGGGCGACAACAGACCATTTTTGGGGCACTTAGAGCAAAGAATGGCCCTCTTCCCCTTCCCCCATGAAAGTTTTATCCTTCAATTGCCGAGGTTTTGCTAGTTCACCAAAAAAACTAGCGCTCAGGAGGTTGCTTACTTCGACACAACTCGACATTATTTTCCTACAAGAGACCCTATGCTTGGCTGAACCCCTCACTCTCACCCTCTCCTCTTGGCTCCCTAACTGGACCTTCCACGCACTGGACGCAGCTGGGCGATCTGGAGGATTGGCTATTGGGGTCTCAAACAGGGCTGTGGATATTCGGAACCTCTGGGGTGGGAGGGGCTTCATAGGTCTTGACATTTTTGTCCACTCTATTGAACGAGACTTCCGCATTATCAACATATATGGCCCTTGCACTGATCGTGTGAACTACTGGAGATCATTAATGGCATCTGAACTTCTACAAGCTGATAACATCATTTTGGGAGGGGATTTAAATTTTTCCTTGGGTTACTGTGAATCATGGGGGCATATGGCTCAGGTCGACTCCCTCTCTGAAACCCTCTCCACCTTATTAGAGGATCATAAATGGGTGGACATCCCTTCTGCTCGTTTACAATACACCTGGTCAAATAATAGGAGTGGGGAGCAGAGTTTAGCCAGGAGACTCAATCGTTTTCTTATCAAGGAAACCCTGTACAACAGCCTCCCCAGAATACGACAATGGGTCGGATCAGGTGGCATATCCGATCACAGACCTATCTTCCTGGAGGCTGAGGACCTTAATCACAAAATCAAGAGCCCCTTTAAATTTAACGCCTCTTGGCTCCAGGACCCTTCGTATCTTCAGCTGGTCCAAAATTTCTGGCAGAACAATCCCATCAGGGAAGAGGAGGAACTAGCAGCAGGTTTTGTCAGAAAGCTCAGGGAACTCAAAAATATCACCAAAACCTGGGCCCATCAGAAGCGAATCCAAGATAACCTCATTCTGAAGGAGGCAGAACAGGTTATTGCGGAGTTTGAAAATGCATCCTCTGGGACTTTCCCCTCACAGGAGAGGAAAGAACAGTACGCTTCACTTATTGCTAAGCGCACTCAAATTCTGAAAGAAAGGGAAGAAAGTTGGAGGCTGAGGAGCAGGGCTATCTGGCTCACTGAGGGAGATAATAACTCAAAATTCTATCACAAATTCGCCAATGGACGCAAAGCCATCAATACGATTTGGGAGCTTAAGGATAACCAAGGCCATACTGTTTCATCACAACCGAACCTGGCAAGATTGGCCACTGATCACTTTCGAGGTATATACTCTGCTCCTGGGGATATAAATATCTTGGAAATCATGAGAGTTGCGGAACTCTTTCCCAGATATGTTGAACAAGATGAGTTGGATGAGCTACAGAAGGAAGTAACCATGGAGGAATTGGAAGCCACTCTCAAATGGTTTAAGAAAGATAAGAGCCCGGGCCCAGATGGCTGGACCATTGAATTCTACACTGCTTTTCTCGACACCTTGGGGAATGACCTTCTGAAGATTGTGGAGGATAGTAGATGACGAGGCAGGATATCTGCAGCCATCAAGACCACATTCATCGCCCTTATCCCTAAATCCGATGATCCGTCTTCCTTCGATGATTTCTGGCCCATCTCACTCTGTAACTGCCTCTATAAAATCATTGCTAAGATTATCGCTAACCGCCTCAAGCCCATCCTCTTGCAGCACATTTCCCCTGAACAATTCGCTTTTTTACATCACAGACAAATCCATGAAGCCATCGCCACTGCTCAAGAGCTCTTGCACACCCTGCAGATCAAAAAACAAAAAGGAATGATCCTTAAAGTGGATCTCTCGAAGGCATTTGACAGAGCAAACTGGTTGTATTTGAGGTTGTTACTCACTCATCTTGGCTTCCCCTATGACTTCATCAAATGGACAATGAGCTGCATCACCGATGTATCTTACAGTGTTTTACTCAACGAGGAAGCCACCCCTTTCTTCACTTTTGAGAGAGGGCTTAGACAAGGATGTCCCCTCTCGCCTTTGCTGTTCCTGCTAATCATGGAAGGTTTAAGCAGAATTATCACTTCATCCAGGGATAGACATCAATTAACAGGCATCAAAATGGTGGACAATTTCTTCCTCACGCACCTGTTATTCGTTGATGACATCTTGATTTTCCTAAACGGCAGCATTGGCGACTCCACAACGCTTCACAACTCTTTCCTTCTATTTCAGCAAGCCACGGGAATGAAGATTAATGAAAACAAATCCACGATCACCATGGTGGGCTGCTCCATACAGGAATCTGCCTATATCACTCAGCGATTTCCCTTTGTTCTTTTGAATCTGAAGGATGGGATAAAGTACCTTGGATTCAGATTAAAACCATCCGGATATAAGATTGCAGATTGGTTATGGCTAATTGCAAAAGTGGAAAAGAGGCTACAGGTATGGTACCACCGATACCTCTCTCGTGCAGGCAGATTAGTACTCATCAAAGCTGTTATTGAAGCCACGCCAGTCTACTGGATGGCCCTAGCCTGGATTCCAAAAGGCATTCTGAATAGGCTTCAAAGTATTTGCTGCAGATTCCTTTGGAAAGGAAATCAACAGGGGAGACTATTTGCTTGGGTCAAATGGGACACCATTGCCAAGCCAAAGAGTTGGGGCGGATGGGGCATCAAGAGATTGGATTCCTTCTCCAAAGCTCTGGCTGCTAAGCTTGGCTGGAGGCTACTCACCTCAGATGGCCTCTGGTCACAGGTGGCATACGCTAAATACATCAAGCCCCAGCCCGTATTGGATTGGATTTGTACTCATCATGGCACCAATCATCAAATCTCAAATATCTGGAAAGTTGTCATGGGTACCTTACCTCTTCTGCGTGAAGGCATCACCTGGCGCATAAAGGAAGGCAACGCGGTACGCATTGGGCTGGACCCATGGGTGGGATGTGGAAATGCCCACAGATTACCTGCTGAATTAATTCGATACCTTCAGGGCAGAGGTATTACACACATCAAGCATATTGGAGACAATGCAAACTCATCGTTCCTACATCAAGCTTGGTTGACTGCTCAAGCTCTGGAAGTACCTGCACAATGGACAAACGAATGGACGGAGTATACATGCGCACTATCTCAAGCACATATCAGGCTCACTGATGGTCCGGATGAAATCATATGGGCTTTTGCCAAGCATGGTGTCTATACACCGAAGCATGGATATCTAAAGCTCATGGAACCTTATAGGCCCCCGGAAATTCAACCCACCTGGAAGGCTCTCTGGAAACTTAAGTCAGCCCCCCGGACGAGACTGCTGATGTGGAACATCCTTAACGATAAAATTCCCACTGGCACCAATCTCATGAAGCGGTCCTTTTATGGACCCTTCCGATGTCACCTCTGTCATAACGCAGAGGAAAGCACCGAGCACTTATTCCTCTCTTGCAGCTCTTCACAGCAATTCTGGCAATCTCTCACATCGCAGATCCCGCTATTAAAAGACTGGCATGGCAACAACCTCATGGAAGCCTGGAATGCCTGGTGTCAAAATCACTCTGGGAAAGCTATTAACATGCCACTACTGGCATGTTGGGCCATTTGGATCGCTCGGAATCAGTCTATTTTCAAGCTTAAAGCCCCTCATTGGCCTTCTATCATTCTCCACACGGTTGCAGACTACAATATGCTACCTGAAGAGGATCCCCCAACCCCGCCCCGCATTCTCAGACCTGTACCCATTGATACATCCAAACCATGGGCGTTCTTTGATGGCTCGGCTCAAGAAGCGGGCTGTGGGGGAGGAGCTATCCTCCACCTAAATGAGAGGCATTGTTATAAGCTACAAATCAACCTTGGAAGAGGCACTAATAATTTTGCTGAGCTATGCACCGCCAAACACATCATTCATTTTGCTCTTCATAAGCAGTGCAGACACCTACAGCTTTTTGGAGACTCTAAAATTGTTTGTAATTGGCTGAATGATGCATCCCATTGTTATGCATTTACTTTGAGGCATATACTTGATGAAGCAAAGAGATTAACTGCTACTTTTGAATCCTTTGTCTGCCAACATGTTTACAGGGAGCATAACACCGTCGCCGACCAGCTCTCCAAAGAGGCCGCGCATAGAGATGGAGAAGACTGGTTGATACAGGAGGAGATCGATGGCACATACTACCAGCATTACCACAGACCTTTTGACGACCTCTTCGACGCGGGGCTATGAAGCCCACTTTATATCAGTACAGTTTTTGTTTATAATATGTACATAGATACTGTCTAGATATGTTTACAGCACACTTTATTTTTGTTTATACACAGTATATATATTGCTCTCTGCGAAGAGCACAGTCATTTTGATCTCTGATAAACTTAACAGTTTTATTATTTTGGAAATGCTCCCTGCGTGGAGACATCATGGACTGCTCTACAGTTATTTCTGAAACTCTGATAGGCAATGCTGCCTTCATATGAATATGCTACGGCATCTGCAAAATGTAATTTCTTAACTCATAATAGAAATTACGAATTTTTCCCAGGGGAAAAAAATATATGATATAAAAATCATATAAAATAATATGATATATATATATATATATATATATATATATATATATATATATATATATATATATATATATATATATATATATATATATATATATATATATATATATATATAATTTCCACATAATATTCACCATGAATAATAATTCCACTTTGGAGGACATTGGGCAATTTCACTTTCACATAATCAAATTGACGAATCTTGAAGTGACACTTGTCACAGCCTCATTGGGAAAAAACTGAAGAAGATTCCCATCATGCTGACTGTACTACCATGTCATCATTCTTTCTTGTTCTGCAATTTTTTGTTGTTCTTTAGAAAAATGGAAAGTAGGCCTTTTCTCCTCCATTCCGACTCGGTTTTCAATGAAACAAATTGCGTTGTGATTGACTTGATGAGACAGACGCAGTCATACAAGTTTCGAGACAATCTGAGAATTTTGATTTTTTGAGCAAATTTTGGCCCCTAATCCAGATTCCGATCACTTAGAGATCTTAAAGGATACAAATATTTGATCTCTTTTCGCTTGGATTTCCCATGCACAAATAATGTCACTATGTATGAGGCTTTCATACAAGGCCTTAAAAAGGTGGATTTTTGAAGAGGACGCTCCCGGAGCCTGAACAATCGGAGACTGCTGCCCCCATGGCCGCCCCTGCAACCCTTCACCATGAACAGCAAGAAGCTGGGAAAGACATCCCAGGCAACGTGGAATCGAAACACGGAACTCTGGATTATGCCCGAAACCCTCATGCACCTTCACAGGTAGCATATCTCGACCACAGCAGAAGGGGGGTTCTGAAACAGAGAACAAACAAAGACAATGCAGCACTCATGCCCACTGCAACAAGGATCTGGACGAGCCACTCTCAGAAAAGCACAGGAAAGTCGAATGCTCAGAACAATGCCACGAGAGGAAAAAGGAAGGGGGTCCTGGGTGCTGTGGGTATTGGATCTACAGGATTTCCCATCGGATCCAACGCTGAAATCAACGGAGGTTGGCCGCACAAAGCAGATCTGCTCCCTCCCGCTGTGAATAGATACAAACATCCCAGATCTGGCCTGGATCTACCCGATCCGGACAACAATCAAAGGAAACGCCAAGATCCAAGAGCTCTGGAACTCTGGTTTGCAGAAGGCCATCGGGACTGGGACGCGCCAAACTTCAGCCACCCGGTCCACTACGCTTTCAACAAGCATTGTTCGGTAGTGGTGATGGGTCTTGCACATGCACTCTTCATCGCTCTGGTTCCCCAGATCTCAGAAGGGGCTATATGGCACGAGGATAGCCTGAATACAAAACAGAGGAGAACAGCTCCCACGGTCTCTGTGGCGGAAACTTTACCAGATCCATGCTTCCAAATCATTATAAAGCCCCCCTCTGGGAAATCAACCCTAATCTGGGTTCAAGCTTCAGACAGTGTCTCAAATCTGAAGAAAAACATTGCCAATCACATTGGCTTCCCGAAAGGATATCAACATCTTCTCTCTGAGGGAAGATCGTTACAAGATCACAGACCAATTGACGACTACAACATCAAGCCAGGATCTAATATTATACTCAACATGAGGCTACGTGGAGGTGTAGTAGCCAGTGGCCCACAAAAACAAACAGAAGGGGGCAGTGGATCTAAAGAAAAACACAGCCTAGAACCACACCAGCAGCACAGAAGCGAAGGAACATCTTACAAGCATATTCTACAAGGGGGAAAATCTTCTTCTGCAGCTCCACAGCAGGCCGGAACAGAACCCAGCCCATATATCGTGGAGCAACTGAACTATACACCTGAACTAACAATAGATATAGCAGAAGTAGAGGAGGTATGTAACATTTACGAAAGACAAGCCCTCATCTGTCGCTTCAACGGTTTTTGGCCAAAACCCATGGACCTTTTTCACTGGATTTTCACAAAATGGTCTCTTAATTGTGACGTCATGCTCTGTTCCAAAGGCTTTTTTATAGTCAAACTTCCTTCAGAAGAGGTCAGGGCCCTAGTAATTCAGGAGGGACCGTGGTTTTGGGGATCTTCAGGACTCTTCATTACACCTTGGACCCCAGAGTTTGATGCAAACTCCTTCATCGTTTCCAGGATGCCAGTGTGGGTATGACTACATAACCTCCCTGCACATTTTTGGGACCAAAAGACTCTCGCATGCATCGGAAACTCCTTTGGCAGATATATTAAAATGGATACTCAGTGAGTGGAAGATGGAATCTACACTTTCGCACGTATCTGTGTGGAAGTTGATCTCAGCAAAGGATTACCGGACCGCATAGTACTGAAGCATAAAGATCGTAGCTGGATGCAAACAATAGATTATGAAAATACAGCATTCCGATGCAGAATATGTCGGCAGACAGGGCACCTACAAAATGCCTGCCCAGATTTCAAAAAAGACAGCCAAAGAAGGAGGAAATCCGGGAAAAAAAAGGGTGGACATTCCCCCCACCAGACCCTGAGGAAGAGGAAGAAGGTGAGGAGGAATTGCCCATCCCAAATGAGAACAACCAAGCAGAACCACAGAAACAATCTCCACAAGTGCCCATGGAATCGCAACCGGAAAAGGCTTCCGACACAATGGAACTCAGTGGAACCAAAAGGCAGCATAAATCGGACACCTCGGACTCTGACAAGGAAAACCCTCGACCCGGTGAGGAAAACCCACTTCAACTCGTTCCCATGCATCCGGCCCAAGGCGAGTGGCGCAAGGTAGAGAAGAAAAAGGGGAGGAAAACTTGATCTTCCCCCTATCTGGCATCTCAGTGCTCCAGGCATGGTTTATTTTATCAGTTTTTTTCGCTGTACTTGACACTTGTGTCAACCATTTTTTGTCAGGCTACATAGCCTTGTCTTTGCAATGCTTTGGCATCTACAAAATGTAATTTTCAAAATTAATGGAAATTACGACTTTTTCCAAGGGAAAAAAAAGGGCCTTAAAAAGGTGATGGATTTGCAAGTTAAAAAGCTCCAACTAATAGGGATTTACAAATAGTAATCAAACATTTAAGAAATTAAATTCATTGTATTTTAATCACCTTAAGAATTATATAGATGAGGCATGGACTATTATTTCTAATTGTGATACATTCAATATTAATTATGTACACTGAAGTCAAAATGCAAATGCAAATTTACTTTCAAACACAACTCCTATATTTATACCACTGTGAAACTTTTCTATGGACATGTTTTCTAATGAACAATTTTTCAGGGCTTCTATTCCAAACAATATTAGAAACTAGATATTTTGGTGATGAAGCCCCTATTTTAGAATTCCTCACATAGGTAGATACTTTTAGGGGATCAACCATTGATGAAAATTGACATTGTGATCAAATTAATACATTGCCTCTAGATGCAAAACCAAAGAGTGAGAACTTATTTCTTAAATATGTAGTTCGAATGGAGAAGTATCATGACTTGGAAGATAAGTTCAATGGGGAAACAAACTATAAATCCAATACCTATGCAATGCAGTATCAGGTAATGAATCTCTATAACAAATAATACCGACAAAATATTAATCTAGGTATTGTATACATACATAATGAGAGGGCTACATGACACTAAAACCATTCAGGATGTGATATAATTCGAGAAATATATAATCCTATTCAACAAACATTCTTAGATATGTATTCAACAATATAATAACAAATAAAAATGAAACTCAATAAGTTTTTGGAGGAAAAAATAATATTTATAATTCATCATCTGCTAGAATTCTTTTAGCATGCAATATTGTTATGCTCTTGTATTTGTGCTAGAAGGAAATCTAGCACATGTTAGATTTATTGTACCTTGCAATGTTGTTATTGATAAGGTGTTTATATTTGCGCAAGAAGAAAATCCATCGTGTGATAAATTTATTTTACCTTGCAATGGTGTTGTTGGCAATATAATTGTGGTTGTGCTAAAAGTAAATCTAACATGTGTTGAATTTATTTAATCGTACAATTTTGTTATGTGCTTGTGCTAGAAGAAAATATAGCACATTCTAGATTTCTTTTGCCCTGCAGTGTTGTTGGAAACATGCTTGTGTTTGTGTTAGAAGTAAGTCTAACAAGCACTAGATTGTTTGAAGCTATAATGTTGTTATGTGCTTATTTGTGCTAAAGGAAATCTAGCACTCATTAGATTTCTCTCATCTTACAATGTTGTATTAGCAATACACTTGTGTTTATTATAGAATGGGATCTAGCATGTCTTAGATTTATTTTGCTTGATAATGTTGTTGTTGGCAATAGGCTTGTTTTTTTGCTAAAAATAAATATAACACATGTTAGACTTTTTCCACCTTACATTGTTTTTATGTGCTTGTGTTTGAGCTAGAAGGAAATTTAGCATGCACTAGATTTCTTTCACAATGTAATGTTATGGTTGGAAATTTCATTGTTTGTGTTAGAAGGAAATATGCTAGAATTATTTGACCTTGCAATGTTGTTATTTAAAATTTGCATGTGATTGTGTTAGAAGTAAATTTAGCACATGCTAGATTTCTTTTATTGCAATGTTGTTATTGGCATTATGCTTTATTTTGTGCTAGAAGTAAATTTAGTGTGTGATATATTTCTTTAACCCTAAAATGTTGTTATGTTCTTGTGTTTGTGCTAGAAGGAAATCTAGCACATGTTAGATTTGTTTCATCCTGTAATGTGCTTGTGTGTGTTAGAAAGAAATCTAGTGTGGGCTAGATTTCCTTGCCCTGTAATGTTGTTGTTGTCAACATGGTTGTGTTTGTGCTAGAAGTACATCTAGCATGCGCTAGAATTCATTCACCTTACAATGTCTTTGTCTGCTTGTGTTTATCCTAGAAGGAAATTTAAAACACATTAGATTTCTTTCACCTTGGAATGTTGTTATTGGTGATGTGATTATCTTTGGGCTAGAAGGAAATATTGCATGCACTATATTTATTTCACAATGCAATGTTGTTGTTGGAAATATGGTTGCTTGTGCTAGAAGGTATCTAGCATGTGTTGTGTTTCCTTCAGCTTGTAATCTACTTGTGTTTGTGATAGAAATGAATCTAGCATGCAATAGACTTCTTTAGTCCTACAATGTTGTTATGTGCTTGTGTTTGTGCTAGAAGGAAATATAACATGCATTATATTTCTTTCAAATTGAAATGTGTTTGTGTTTGTGTTGGAAGTAAATTTAGCACAGCCTAGATTTCTTATACTCTACAATGTTGTTGTTGGCAACGTGCTTGTATTTGTGGTAGACATAAATCTAGCACTTGTTAGATTTCTCACTCTAGAATGTTGATATGTGGTTGTGTTTGTGCTAAAAGGAAATCTAGCTTGTGCTAGATATGTTTTGTCCTATAATGTTGTCATTGGAAATATTTGTGTTTGTTTTAGAAGTAAATATAACACAGACTAAATTTTTCTCACCCTACAATGTTGTTATGTGATTATGTTTGCATTAGAAGGACATATAGTATGCATTATATTTCTTTCACCTTGTAATGTTGTTATTTGCAATGTGTTTATGTTTTTGATAGGAGGAAATATAGCATGTGTTAGATTTGTTTTGTCTAGTAATGTTGTTGTTGGCAATATGTTTGTGAATTTGTACTAGAAGGAAATCTAGTACGTGTTATATTTTTTTTTTCACAATGCAATATTATTTTTGACAATATAGTTATTTGTGCTAGAAGGAAATCAAATTCTTTGCATTGTTTTTATTTTGCAATGTGATTCAGTCTATGCTAGAAGGAAATTTAGCATGCACTAGATTTCTTTTTTTCTTGTAGTGTTGTTGTTGACATTATGCTTTTGTTTGTGATAGAAGTAAATCTATCACATACTAGATTTATGGCACCTTGCAATGTTGTCATGTGCTTGTGTTTATGATAGGATGAAATATAACGCGCATTAGATTTATTTCACCTTACAATGTTATTATTCGCAATGTGTTTTTGTTTGTGCTAGAAGAAAATCTTGTGGGTGCTAGATTCCTTTTGCCTTACAATGATGTTATTGGTAATATGATCGTGTTTGTGCTAGAAGTAAATCCAACATGTATTAGGTTGCTTTAACCATATAATAATGTTATTTACTTATGTCTGTGCTAGAAGGAAATATAACATGTGCTATATTTTCTTTTACCCTGCTATAATGATATTGTTGACAACATATTTGTGTTTGTGCTAGAAGTAAATCTAGCACATGTTAGATTTCTTTCACCTGCAACTGTTGATATGAGTTTTTTTTTTTTGTTATATTACCAGAAGGAAATGTGGCATGCTTAAATTTATTTCCCCTTCCAATTTTGTTATTGGAAATGTGCTTGCGTTTGTACTAGAAATAAATCTAGCATATGCTACATTTAATTTTCTTTGCAATATTGTCGTTGGAAACATGTTTTTATTTTTGCTAAAAGTAATTCTAGCACATGCTAGATTTGTTTCACCCTATAATGTTGTTATGTGTTTGTTTTTATGCTAAAATTAAATTTGATGTACGATATATTTATTTCACCTTGCAATGTTTTTATTGGAAATGTGCTTGTGTTTGTGATAGAGGGTAATATAGAATGTTTGTTTTCACAATGCAATTTTGTTGTTGGAAACATGCTTATGTTTGTACCATATCTCATTCTTAGACCACATATTCCATATGAAGGGCCTTCTAATCATTTGAGGGTTTAACATTTTTTATATTGTAACAATAGTCTATGTAGGCATGGACTAAAACCTAATTGTCTCTAAAAGGCAAGGTCAAATTTCATAACCATGGATATGTCTCAGGAAAGATTATTATTGCAATGTTTTTATTGACCATGTGTTTGTGTTTGTGTTAGAAGGAAATTTAGCATGCACTAGATTTACTTCACAATGCAATGTTGTTGTTGGAAATCTTCTTTTATGCGATAGAAGGGAGTCTAGCATGTGTTACATTTCCATTTCCTTGCAATATTTTTAATAACAATGTGCTTGTGTTTGTGCTAGAAGGAAATCTAGCTTGTGCTAGATTTCTTTTGGTTTGCAATGTTTTCCTTGGAAATATGCATGTGTTCGGGCTAAAAATAATTCCAGCATGTGCTAGATTTCTTTCACCATACAATGGCTTTGTTGGCAATATCCATGTGTTTGTAATAGAAAGAAATATAAGATACAAAAATTTCTTTTTCTTTGCAACATTATTTTTGGAAATATGCTTGTGTTTCTGCTAGAAGTAATTCTATCACATTTTCTATTTCTTTCACCTTGCAATGTTGTTATTTGTTTGTCTTTGTGCTAGACAAAGATATAGAAAAAAATCTAATAATCGCCATAATTAATGTTCTTTAATTGTGTTTTGCTTTTATGGTTTCTAAAGCAAGCTAAGATTATACATGACTATGAAAGATAAATTGTGTGTAAATATGATGTTGTTGTAGTCTCTACAATTGTTTTTATTTATTCACAATGTAGTCTCTTTTGGAAATGTGCTTATGTTCATGCTAGAAGGAAAGCTAGCAGGTGCTAGCTTTCCTATAGTCATGATTAAAAGAACATAATAAATTATTTGGGGGTTCCCTTTCTCTAATCAACACCATGATTAGCTACTATTATGAGTTCTACACTTTTTATTTTTCTTATTCATTTTGTTACACATATAATAATGCGAGTAGTTATAGTATTTATAAATTCATACTTTCTTCAATAATTCGAAACTGTGATAATGGTTTTTTACTTTTTTTTCCATAAACCATGGACTATGAAGCTAGTGAGAATTCAAAGGAAGCATCCAAGGAAAAAGGAAGTTCAAGAAACATGACAACAAAATCTTTAAATGGTATGACAATTTTAAAATTAGTTTATACTTTGTTACAATGGTTATATATTATTCTAATAAATGGTTGTTGATTAGTTTATATTTATTATTTTATCAGGTCGATTATGAAATGTTGTGCTCCTTCTACCATCCAATTATAATTTTTTCTGATAAAAAAATTCTCTTATATCTCGATCAACCTATTTGGAATAAATGTTGCATTGTTTTTAACTGTTACCAACTAAGAACATTAAAGTGTTCTCCAAGCCAACCTGATTTTGAGAACTACAAGAAAAATAGTTTACACAGTTTGACAACATCTACTCTTCAGCCCTTTCAGGGATTAACCATGGAAGAAATTGCTTCAGTAGAAGATAAGCTATTAGATGGAACCATTTGGTTTTCTATTCCACTTAATCATCCAACAAATGCCATAAAATTAAAATATTATTGTTCTGAATTGAAAACCAACAGAACATTATTGGATGCAATGGTTACATATTGTCAAAGTCGTGATGAGAAATTGAATGAGAAGACTCTTACCACATTCAACATTCTTGAGTATTATGAAATTAACGATATCATATTTTCCAATTTTTGCAACACGATGGAGGGGTTTCCTTATGTAAAAGGAACACTTAATATAAAGATAGAGTCTCTTTCTCAGCAAGCATGTGGAATCCTTGACAGAATGATAAATGGATCAACAAATGCTCAATAGGTTGAAAAAAAAATTGAATTTGGTTGTCATTTTGGGGGCCCTCTTCTTTTGTCAACACTTTTGCACTCTTTTACAATGTCAATTATAACTAGTTTTACATACTGACCTTGTTGTTCTGGATACACTAGCTTTGAAAAAAGAACCATTCCACAAGGGATATTATATTGAATTTTTTTGATTTCTTATCAAAAAAATGAGTTGAATGACTTTGCTACAATTCTCTTAGTAGAACTTAGGTTTTATAATGATGTACGCGAGTCTTTAGAAATTACCATAAAGAACTTCGAGTTCAACTATAAAATGACTAGTGGCATTTATGAATATAAGTCTCAAAACAGTTATAGTTATGATATAGTTTTTTAATACATCTCTATACTTCATAATTAAAAAATTTGGAGGCTTCAAAATACTCTCACACATTTGAAGGCACATTTGATGAAAATGAGAGAGATTATGATTTCCAGATGGATTTATTAGAAAAACACCAACAATGTAGTGATGCAAAAGTGGTTATTTCTCTTTATGTGGTGACAAATTTAATCAAGGCTTGTTGTATATATGGAAGAACAATTGCATGTGTTGTGCAAACAGAGTCACAAAGGATAATCATGTTGAATAATTACAAATCGTTTCAACTATCAAATCCAAGATCTATTAACTTCTTAGAAAATTCAGGTACTATAGTTCCTTTGTTGTTTCTCTTATAATACTTTGGATAATATTTTGTTCATATTTTTTAATTGTCAAGGTGTTTACTAAAATGACTAATGATGGAGATTATAAAACAGAGAATGATGAAAGTGGGAAGCAAAAAAATACTCAATATAATGCTTATGATGTTGAAAAAAGTTTAGAGATGGAAACAAGAGGAGAAGAAATTATCATACCAGGTACATAATTTGTTTGGTTGTTGCTCTTGTTATTTTTTGAATTTGTTTAATTTCCATATTCATAACATTTTTGGATGTCTATTATAGGGAATTATGAGAAGAATGAAATTAATCAAGACAATGACCATGGAATGGTGGAGGTAGAAATGGGTATTAATCATTGTAACTTTTTTTTTTAATCTAAATTATTATTTTTATTATCGTGATTCATAGCATTTCATATGTTGATTATAGTTGGAAATAAAGAGAATGCATATAGTGACCAAGGGAATGTCCCACAAAACTACAATCAAGACCAAATATTATATGGACAATTGAAGATGGTTCATTTTTTGTATAGTTGTTTAATGAATTTTATTCATTGTCACAATTTATAACATTTTTTTTATGTTAATTATAGAAACAAGCAAGGAGAACAAAGACATTGATCAAATGAATGTGAAACAAAGCTTTAATCAAGGATAAAATATAATATCAGGTACTTATAATTTATACACTTGTTTTCCTTATTATTTAATGATTTTATTCATTTTCAGAATTCAAAATATTTTATATGTTTAATTTATAGATAAATAAAGGTAACAAAGATGATGATGAGGTGCAAAGTTACAAATATGAAGATAATGTCATATCAGATGCTTATAACTTGTCTTCTTTTTTATCTTATTATTCTTTGAACTCTAATGCATGTAACTACCATAACATTGTACATTTTTATTATAGGAACAAATAAAGAGGACAAAATTAACAATCAAAATAATGTTAAAAGTGTGTGTGTGTGTGTGTGTGTTTCTTTTTAAAGGTTGCATTACAAATGTTTTTCTTGGTATTGGTATTTGATTGAAGGTTTAATAAGAAATACTATTGGTATTTGATTGAATGTTTAATATGTTTACTCCAGGTTCTATCAAAATGATGAAAGAAATTATTATTTCATCTATAAATAGTGAAAAATCCATTCAAGGTAAGTGTATTGTTTCAACAATTTTTTTAGTAATTTTTGTAACATGAATAAAATGGTTTGACAAGATTATTTTTCATTGTGTTGCAGCCAAAATAATGGAAAATAAATTAGTTAGTTTTGAACTAGGGACATTTTTTATCATAGCACTGATGATGAAGCAACAAACAAAGGGCATATTGAGAAAATGGGAACTAATGTTGATTACACAATAGAGAAAAAGTTACTTTGGATTCATCCACATGCAAAAACATTTTTGAAATGTGTTTCAAAAATGAATCTCTTGATATTGAAATTTGGATGACAACTTCGAAACAAAGCACAACAAGAGTTTTTAAAAAGTTGGTTTCAGAAACATTACAAGATAAACTTGTGTTTATGTGGACTGCTTAAGATTGTAAAACACAAAAGGGACATAAGGTCACTAAGAATCCAACCAACGTTATACACACTAAATCATTGAAAAAAGTGTGGGAAATGCATACCCAATATGATGCAACCAATACTATTGTAGTGGATTGTTCACTTGAGAGAGTGAAAGAGAATCTTAAATAAAATGTGATTCTTGCCCCTCCATTCATTGGAACAAATCAAGAGGATAATTGGTTGATCGATGAGCTATGGAGAATGTTGCATAAACTCAACAAGGCTACAGATGTGCGAGCTACTTTGAAGGATGTTCAATTACATTTAGAAGTACCTTAAGATGACCGATGTCTATTTCATGCTATTATATGTATGACATCATGAATTATTACTTTTATTTCACAACACTAATAAAATAATTGTTGATTTGGTTTGTCATTACTAAAAATAAAATATTTTTATTTTCTTTATTTTTGGTGAGATATTGTGTTGATAACAATTATTGATTTGAATGGTCATTTAATGTTTTCATATCAAAATTTCCCATGCTATAGAATTTTTTACAATGGATTACATTATATGTAAAAATTAATAGATAACTGGTCTATTTGTTTGAATTAGATCATTACAATTATTTGTTTCAATTGTGGTTTAAGTTATCATTATACCTCTTATAAATTAGTAATGTGAAGGATGGCCCATTGCATCCTTGTAACCTTTTTTAATCCATATAAGTTGAAAAACTATATTAGGTTGTGCGTAGCACCAACAATAAACATACAATTTATGCTAAAAGAAGCACCAAAAGCAACTAAGGTAGAGACTCTAGAAATTAGCATATAATTAACTAGGTTTGAAATTTAAAAATTGTATTGTATTGTATGTGGAAATTAATATATAATTAGTTTGTTTACTTGCACTAGACCATTGTAATTATGATTCTCATCGCAATTAAATAAATCATTATAAGTATTAAAATCAATGATTTAAATGGTGGGTCAATAAGTTCTTAGAATACTTTTAATCCATACAAATTAAATAAAGGTATTAGATTGTATGTATAAAGTAAACATATCATTAGTTTGTTCATTTTAATGGGGTCATTGTATTTGTATTTTGTGATTACTATTAACTCATTGTAAAAATCCCTTTGCATACAAATGGAAATATTTCATAATAAATATTAACATCAATTTTAAATTGGTAGGTTTTTATGTCCTTAAGCAATGAAGTGTTGAAGTGGAGATATGTTAATATCATACATGTAGTTGCAGTGCAGATGCAGATGGATGTTACTACGAGTCAAAAGATGTTGATATTTGAAATGGAAGGAGTATTCTTCCAATCATATGCCAAATATGAACAAAATTTTCATATTCAAAGAGAACCAGATTGGTAGTTTGGTGATAGGTCCTATTTTTTAAGGCCTTTTCAGTCATAAGTATTAAAATGTTGCTTAAAAAATTTTGATGTCACAATATGGACATTAAATGTCACTGAAAAGTACATCCGAAAAGTAGTTGAAACAACAAATATTGATATAGAGGACTTTAAATTTGCATGGGACAGATCTCATTGTCATTTGCAAACAAAATTGGAAGCGGAGAGAACAAGACAATTTTATGAGAAAAAGTTGATTGATGTGTTGTCCCAATATGGATATAATGATGAAGAATCAAATGTATTGCTAATAGATACAACAAAGCATGCTTCTCAATTCATTGGATATCGATCAAACCACATCTTGATAAAATCATGTACATGAAAAGAGCAAGATACTTGGCTTATGCAAGTTTTATTCCCTTTTCTTAAAACACTTCATCATATCAAACAAAAACATTAGTACATTCAAATGTTCAGTAGAACATGTACTTCATTATAGTGGATGGAGATAATTTCCTTTATAAATTTGTTGAAAAGTACATTCCAATTTTTTGATACATTTTGGACATAGTTTTTGTTGAACCAATTTGTATGATTTTATATTTTTTGAGATATATGGGAATTACCAATTATATTAATATGTATATTTCTTATTATTTATAATTTCTTTTGCAATGACTTTGTTGTATCGATTTTTTTTCCCTAAGATGTGTGTGTGTGTGTTTGCATGTGTTCCTAAAATAATTCTTTGTCATTTAAGTTATCTTAAATGAACCATCGAGGCACGTTATTTTTAATGACTTTTGTTTACTTATATGCATCAATAATCATATATAAATGTGAAATATAAGTTTTGAAATAGAACTCCTTGCAAACAAAGGTGTAATTCTTACTAAAGAAATTATAATGATTTACTTGATAAATTTTATGTGCACTATTCACAATGCATTATTCACTATTAAGGCTAATGGGAAATGTGTCATAGGTGAATGATTTGAACTTTTTGAAGCATAATATATGTGATTTCTCAATTCATAATTTCATAAATTATATGCCTAAATCAATTAATGGTCGTAACTGCAATCATATCATATTGAAAATCAACAAGGCACAAGTCAATTATTCATTGTCTACATATAAAATGCACTAATATGAGTGCATAAATGTGATTTGTAATTTTTGAGATAAAAATCTATTGTAAATAATTTTGTATTTCTTAAAAAAAATATAATTAATGATAATGATTGCTAAGTGGATTATCAAGGTTTGATTAGACACTATCATGGATGAATAATGTCTTTGAACTGTAAGGCATCTAATTTCATTACTTAAAGTTATATTTTTGTAAATTTGTATTTTAAATAAATTGAAATCATATCATTTGAGCTAGAATTATATTATTGACTTGTACCTAGTTATGCCCATTAATATGAGTGTATAAATGTGATATATAATATTTGTATGCTATTATGCATTTCTTCCAAAAATAAGTCTTATAATTTGTTGATAATAAGTATTAAGTGGACACTTTAGGCTACTGGGTGATGGATCATAGGTGAATACTACTCGTTAAATTGTAGGGTATTCGATTTTTAATCCATAATTTTTTTATTATGTATTCTTAAATTGACTATTTGTATATGCAATCATCTCATCTCAGATAATTTAATAAGGAATCCATTTATTGACTTGTATTTTTCTATCACTTAATTTATTAAGCGTGTATTAATGTCATATTGTATTGTTTTGAAACAAAACTCTACATAAAGAAAAATTCTCTTCTTAATAAAACATGGAATAATTAATTAACAATGTGTTAAGTGGACCATCTAGACTCATTAAAGAGATGGGTAAAAAATAGTTGTATTTAAACTTTTTGCACCATAAGACATTGATTTTCCCATCCATATTAATATTTTGTCATTTTCAATTCTTAAATAGTTTATTTGTGATTTAAATAATTCATAGAATCTAATAGGACTTGAATAATTCTATTTCGTTATATGAATTGATAGAAGTTTATAAATGACCCGAATGCGGGTGATTATCTAGCTAATTAAGTTGACAAGACGGTCAGGCGGCGGATGGGCTGGCCACATGGCCGCCTGTGTCCTTCCCCAAGCCCGCTGTTGGGCAATTTATTGGACTTAAATTGCTGCATAAATTATCGACCAGGGAAACTCGTAAGCTTGTGATGGTGCCAGCAATATATATGCAGGAGTAGGCAACTAACTCTATGTCTAACTAAATTATTTAGGATTCAATACAATATGTAAGGGAAGAGGCTCCTAACTAAGGAGGTCCTGGTTGTCCTTCCCTACAGTATCATAAAGAAATCATTGATTACATAAAACTAAAAAAAAAAACTTGAAATGAAGACATGAGAATGAACTTAATTATTGTTTAGATTCAAGTAGAGAGAGAGACTAACTTAGTCTTTTGATTGTCCTCTCATGTACTAATCCAAACTAAACTAAGATTCATTCACAAGCATAAGAAATGAATTAACTTGAAACATGAAAGCAAAATGATGAATTTCAATTACCATATAAATCATTGGAGAGAGAGCCTAACTTAGACTCTTGGTATCTCCTCATATGATACTTGAAACATAAAAGCAAAAGAATGAATTTTAATTATCATGCAAATCAAATAGAGAGAGAGTCTAACTTAGACCCTTGGTTGTTCTCTCACATGCTGATAAGATTTTAATTCAAAACTCATTCACCAATCAAATCCTTAAACATCTAAACAATGAAATGAAACAAGATCTAATATGAAATAACATGTTTCTCTCATCCTTTTAGAGTGAGCTCAATTCTCTTAAGAACAAGACAAATTATTCCATATACTACATTAAGGAAAATTAAATCTAAAACTACATAATGGAAATATATGTAAAACTTATATCTATAACTACATAATAGAAATATATGTAAAGTGAAGCTTTATTCTATTCCATCATCAATTGGATACAATGCTCTAAGAGTCCTCCTCTTTGGAATGGAGGAGGTGCTCCTATTTATACAAAAACTATGATAACAACCTCATAAATGTAGACCCACTATTCTCTCCTTTGACCCACATATTTCTCAACCAATGATGACACATAACCCTATCCTCCATGATCTCCTCCATGAGGTCCATGATCTTCTCCATGAAGCTTATCTTATCAAATTCGAATTTGATCATTCAAGGCCACATAAATATGCCTTGGAAGCTTCCTTTGTGCCTACACATGTCAACAAACTCATGCTAATTGTTAGGTATAAGTTTAAGCATATTATTTTCTAAGTTTTAGCCATAAATTCACTTAAAAATGTTAAGAATTAATAAACTTTGGAAAAGCATTGTTAGAACCCAATAATGAGGTAAATGTAATGATATGGAGGTGGAATGGAGGTGACATGAAGGTAAAATGTGAAAATATTGGTGAATAATGGAGTGAAAATAGGGACTATTTTGAGGCCCAACACCCGCCTGGGGCACATTCAAGGCACTTTACAGGAGCCATTAAATGCGTCCCAAGGCTGAGACTGCTCCACCTCCTTCATAGCACTAGAGTCTACAAAGTATTATGTTATCCCTCCCCCCTTGCTCCACTATGTCTGCCCCTCGCAAGCCTCTAAGCCATGCTCTCGCACTATCACAGGCTGCCAATACTGGCTGCTAAGCTTCATTGACCTAGGTAATGGATTTCATTTTTCACAAACCAGGCTCTGCAACCTAGCTCTAGCTCAGCCCTCCCCGGTCCATCCTCTGCACAATTACTCCACCACCTCCCCGACTGCTAACCGTGACTTCAATCCCGCCATGGTTCATCATAGAATGAGAAGCAGGAGGGGCGGCATGCGTGACAATAGCGTCCGCCCTCCTGCAACTCCTAGCTTTGCCTCGGCTTCCCCTGCTTCTTTAGAAAACAACCCCAATCCTTTTGGCTCTTTCCTTGGCCGATATCCAGACACCCGAAGCGGAAGGGGAAGAACCTGTTTTCAAGGATTTGAACGGCGGGACGCTGCAGTTCATATGGAAAATTTCCCCCTCCCCCCGCATCCAGCACCCCATACCACTCAATTTCGTTTTCGTAGCACTCTGAACCGGCCCGTCATCACCGCTACTGTCACAATTACTTTTACTGAAGAACTGGACCAGTCGGCACCTCAGGGTTCTCATAGCGAAGAGCTGAATAGGGCAGCTCCAAGCAACAGAGGAGTTTACAGCCCAGGTGAAATGCAAGTAGACGTTGATAGAGCCACCCTGCATGGCAAAGCACCGGCTAGAAATCAGCAAGCTGTGGGGAGCATGCTTGGCAACACTCAAGCTTCTGGCAGCCGACGAGGCAACACATCTGGCCTGCATGTGGGCTCGGGAAACGCTGAAACAGTCCATCCAACTCAGGGAGCGGACATGTCAGCTGAAGAGGATGACTGGTACTAATATGCATGCAGGATTGAAGAGGAACTGGCCCCGAACAACCTCTAGCCCTGACACGTGGCTTCCAAGTGGCGCTTTTTTTGCCAGGTCAATGATTCTCATGCTGACTAGGAGTTTTCGATTAAATTCATGTTTTATGCTTAGATCAATGCAATGTTTGAAATGTCATCTTGTTTTTTGGTCAAAACTATCAACCCATATGTGGGTATTTTTTATTTCCTAGATTGGTTTCCCCTCTATTGGGGCAGTCACAGCTAAACCAAATTATTTTTTGATGGTCGACGCTTAGTACTTTGGATGTCAGGCCTCTCTGTAATTACCTTTTTTGTATTATATTAATAGATTAATCCTACTTAGAAAAAAAAGGTATAGAAGTTTATAAATGTGATGTAGTTTTGAAATATAGCTCTTAAGATATATATATATAGATTACAAAACAAATTATAAGTAATTGATAATGAGTTCTGAGTGGTCTATATAAAGCCATTTATCAACTTTTATTTTCCTATCATGAGGTTTAATATAAGTGTATAAATGTGACATTTTTTTTGAAATAAAACTCCATGTAAAATTAAATGTTTTTCCTAACAACACATGGAATAATTATTTAGTAATGAATGTTAAGTAGATTGCTCAAGTTCAGTCAAGATACAGGTCATAAATAAATGTATTTAAACTTTCTGCAACATACCACATTTGATTTTCCCACCCCTATTAACATTTGGTAAATTTCAATTCTTAAATACATTATTTTTAATTGAAATAATCTCATAGAAGCCAACAAGACAAGTATGTATTAAATTCTATTTAGTATGTATGTATGTATAAATGCAATTTATTTTTGAAATAAAGTTCTTAATGTAAGTAAAAATATATTTTTTTAGAAAATTAATAATTTAAAATCAATTGTTGATGAGTTCTAACTCGTTTATTCTATTTTGAATTGACAACTTTTTCTAACTATGCATTCTTAAATCAATTATTTCTATATGCAATCATGTCATATAAGTCAAGAAACCATTAATTGATTTTTATTTAACTATCATGTGGTTTAATATGAATGTATAAATGTGACATTGTTATTTCTAGAATAAAAATCCATGTAAAAAAATGAATTTTCTAATAAAACATGGATTAATGAATTCACAATGAGCATTAAGTAGACTATTTAAGCTCATTCAAGAGATGGGCCATAAATGGATGTCTTTAAACTTTTTGCACCATATGACATGATTTTCCCATCAAGATTAACATTTTGTAAATTTCAATTCTTAAATAAACTATTTGTACTTAAAATAATCTCATAGAATCCAACAAGACTTAGAAGCTATTTATTCAATTCCATTTAGTTATATGTATTGATATAAGTTTATAAATGTAATTTATTTTTGAAATAAATCTCTTAATGTAAGTAAAGATATATCTTTTACAAAACTAATTAGAATTAATTGATAATGAGCTTTAAGTGGTTTATTCATACTACATGAAAAATCAAGTGTCATAGATGAATGCCTTTTAATACATATTTAATCTTCAAAATCAATATCTTAACGATAATTTATTTGTATTTACATTAAGTATTTAATAATTAAAGAACACGAAGACTTATATAAATTTCAACTAAAATCCATGAGTTATGTTTCACAGTTATTTCTTCCCCATTAAAAGTTCTTATCATTTTCTCCTCGTAGTGAAAGTAATGGTCAATCATGGTTTTCCATACAGTTGGTTGGCATTATTACATCGAGACTATTAATGGTTTTGACAATGTTGACAAGGAGAGATAAATATCCACACTACCACTACTTACAAGAAGACCACTAATTCTTGTTTACTTCAATTTGTGACATTGTCCATCGTGACAATGGAATGACTTGAATACCCATTTAAGAACTCTCATTTGATATACTTAGCTTTGAGTGGAGATAGATCAATGGTGCCTAACCTTCTTGAAATACCTAGATCAACAATGCCTAACTTTTATAATGGATGCATGGATGCTATGAATGAATGATCACCCCCTCATTAGTGCTTCATAAAGGCACGAAGGGACCGTAGGAAATTGAGCACAATTTTTTTTTACTAAGTTTTTAGTAGACTAGTTTCAATGCAATGCAAGGGACACACATCCTTTCCATTTACACTAAGATCCTTACATATCCATCATTCAATCAAGAAATCCCCTCTAGTTTGTGGGAAAGGGGTGTTACACAATATTTTGTCACGCCTCCTGCACTTCCCCGTGACATACCCTGAAGTGCTTGAAACATCATCATTATACAGTATACTCATTAATGTGTACAACTCAAATCCATCCTTTAACTTTTCTTGGAAAATATCTAGAGCTTTCCCTGAAGAAATAGCTCATGAAACCCTAAAATGAGAAACACTTCCCTTATGAAGCTCAAAACCGTGATGATCGCCTGTTGCACCTTGTTAAGCCAGCGATGGCATCACTCTGTTCTCTCTCATACCCGTGATGGTCTCAAAAAGGAAGTTTTCCCAAATAGGATGAGAAGTTTCATGATCTAGAAGCTTCCATAGCAACGAGTTGGAGGTGGTTTCGCATAGTTGAGGTCGAATCCTCCTAATTTGACCTCTTGGTCTCATCCCTATGAGCTACCTCCTTAAGATGTGGGCCTAATCCTATCTTTGGAGGAGTTCTAACTCCCTCTCCCAGCCTATAAATTTCCCCTCTACCATTTCCAAATGGTTGATCAATGTCCATTTGCACCCCTATGATGAGCTTGTGCTTAGAGGTTATTCATTAGACTTGGATAAGGAGTGTTGGAGATTTTCTTGGCTTGGACTTGGATTACCACTCAAGGAGAGCCTTTCAACATCAAGGCTATGGTTGTAAGCTTCCCCTTTATTCTTTAAATAATAATACAACTGTTGGTTCATCTTCCCAAAATATATATGTTCATGTATGTATTTGTTTGGCATTCCTTGATCAACTAAATAGATTATTATTGGATTTTCTATTGGTTTTGGTATGCTTTGTTGTCTCTTGGATACTTGTGCAGGTACATAAGCACTGAAAGAAGCAGGAATGAGTCTGTGACAAAAGCAATTCGAGGATCTCAACAAAGGAAATCATATTAGCATCAGAGCAAGGTAGGTCATCTCTCTTGTTCTACTTTTCGGTTATAATCTAGGAAGATGTCTAGTTAATTGTTGTTTCAAGTTGCTAGACCCACTCATTGGGCTAGAGGGATCGTCTTTGTCCACAAAGAGGATTAACCTTGTCAAAAATATGGCAACTCTATTTGGGAGCGTATGACCCTTTCCTTCCTTTCCTTCACCTTGTATTTTGAAGAGTTTGATCAACCATTGATTTTTAGACTTCTTTTCTTGCTTGCAGTTAGTGTCATTGCCAGGTGGATGTCTGAAGATTGTTAACTTGAGATTTTTTTGAAAATTTTAGATTTCTTTGTCGTTTTCCTTGACCATCGCGGATACGAGCCTAACAATCATGATGATATCATAGGTTTTTTAGTTCCAGTAGTAATGATCACTACTTTACTGATGACAAGTGCGATGAATGTAGAAAAAATTAGAAATTTATGGTTTTCTCTTTGATTTTTAGTTTCAGTTGTCTTCTCCTTGTGATTTATCAGTGTGTTTCTCATTGACTCTCTCAGTGTCTACTTGCAATTGCGTTTTGAATTGTCTTGAGTTTTCTTCAAGTTTGATTAGCCTTTTAGGGTTCTAGGTTTTCTAGGTCAACCTTAGTAAACTCGTTGGTCTTCCGATCAGAGATTAGAGATTGATTTCATGTGTTAAAAAGTCTTTATGTGTTCAGACGTGCTTGTAGATTTCTTTTGGTTCTTGTGACTTAAGTTGTTTTCATTAGAGGATATAGTGAAAGTTTCTTAAGCTTCATTTGATAAATGATAGATTACAATTAAATCGTCTCATTGGGATCAAAATAAAGTGTTTTATTCGAAGTTGTTTATGTTTCGAACTGAAAGCGAAAGTGATATTCTTTTCCTAGTTTTCAGAACATTTTGCATTGCATTTGAATCATTGATGTGAAAGTGATTTTCATACTTCAGGGTTTTCTTGCATTCTCTTTCCCTTTGCACTAGATTACATTTGTTGCATTTTGAAAAAGAGAAAAACCATCATTTCGTTTTAAGGAAATTTTTCTTTAAGATTTGTTTTGGCGTTGCATTTGCTTATCATGTGAAAGATTAGATTTCATATTTTGCATTTAGTATTTGAAGATGGTCATAGATGCATATTTCTTTTGGTTTGATGCATGATTTGAGTGATTTTCTTCCCTACATATATAGCCTTCGTCGAATTGAAAGATTTCATTTCATCATCTAGTTTGCATTTTAGGAAGAAGAAACATCATTAAGGCCTCGAAACTGAGACATAATTACAAGATCAACTTTAAAATCTATCAATTAGCCTAAGGAGCATTTGAAACATTAACGATCATATCTAGTGGTCTAAGTTAGAGACGTGTTCTAGCGTCTTTAAACATCATTAGACAGCACTAGCATGGATTTGTGCTCCCCATACCGTCGCGTATATAAAGGGAGACCCCTCTAGGTTGCAATCCTTTATCTGTAGGAAGTCAAGTCTGCCACATTGTAAACATGATACATCGAACATAGCATTCGGGGAGATTGTCTTCACGTACGTCAAGTCCTTGGTCAATTTATTGGCTAAGGTGTATATTGTAGTTCACGGTTACTTTCTACACCTTTTTCCTAGATTCACCTGAGTAGTCATTTGATCTTTTCTGACTCCTTAAATTTGAAGAGATCATCGAGCAACTTGTCCTTTCACGCTCGCAAAACTATTGAAAACGAATAGAGTCACCTTTTCACCCTTTTATTGACTCTTAAAACATGAAAAGACAATGTTTTGTTTCTAAAATTTAACTGCTCACAGTAAACATGTCAATCACAAGCAGTTGCTTCTTAGACCAAATTGAATAATTCCTTGTTAATGTTAAGATTGTTAAAACCATAATCAAAATTGTTTCCTTTCCTTTTTTGTTGTTGAGGGGAAGCCATCATGGTTGAACCATTGAGTCCATCTCATAGTTCCCCTTCGCTGTCTGACACTGAAGGGTCCTCCCAAGGAGTTCATCCGGAACTTCCTCAGCCGCTTGAGGATCAAGGTGTTGAACTTGGAATTGTTCTAAGTATCCAACCTTTGTCTTCTCATCCGCTTCCATCCAATTCATAGTCACCACAAGAATCTGATTCAAATTCTTTTGATAATCCTATCCAGACACCCGAGAGTCCACAGACTCCAGAAAGTCCGCAAAGACTAGTTGTCTATCCTCCGAACCCATTGTTCAATCTTGTTGTGATATCTCCAGAGCGTCCGTACAGTCCATACAATCAGCCTGGTATTCCTTTGGAGTTATCTCCTCGGACATCTCTGGTTCCTCGTCGCTAGTTGTTTCCATCTATGGATTCAGAAAGCGAGATCCGAGTCTCCTCTCCAAGTCATTCGGAAGTTTTCGCTACCCACACTCCTCACGTAGATGGTGAGCATGGATATGAGTTCCCTCCAGAAGGCTTCCATTTTATGGGAAGAGTCTTGTCTCTCTCTTATCCTAAGTTTAATGAGACAATATTACCACATGGTTATACCTCTCTAGCTCAGTTCATTTCAGACACTCCTAGTGCCTCGTCATTGTATCAAAACCCCATTTTGTCTTCTGCCGTTATGCCTGTGTCAGGTCCGTTCGTTCAGAACATGACCTCTTAACTAATTGTGTAAACTGCAGTCACTTTAGTTTCGATTCAACCTACCATTCCGTCTCAACCTGTTTCGTCGTTTTGACCGACTCTTCTGGTTCAACCGATAGTCTCGGGTCAGGTCTCGGTAAGTTCATTTATCCCTCCAGTGAGTGGACAGATTGTGCCACCGCCTAGGGGGCAAGATTCGAATATCCCTATGATTTCTGGCGAAACCAGTGTGAGTGGATTACAAACTCACATGGTTGGAATGAATCAGCCCTTTTACAACACCATTCCTAACCTTATTGGTCCATCTGGGTTAGGTAACGTCCAATACCAACAGCCATATATGGCTCAGGTTCCATTCCAATAGCTTATGTCCCATATGGTTCGCAAGCTATGGTAAATCCGCCTTGCATTCCTCAAGCTGGGCCTTATGTTCAGCCTGCCCAATCCACTGTGCCTGGTGGATATAGACAGATCCAATTCAGGAACTATCAATACCCTCAAGGTATAACCCCAGGAACTATCTAGATACCCTTGCAGCAACAAGGACAACCTTCGCAGCAACAAGGGCAACCTTCACAGCAGCAAGGGAAACCTTTGCAACAGCAAGGGAAATCTTTACAGCAGCAAGGGAAAGCATTGCAGCAGCAAGGACAACTACTACAACTGCAAGAGAAACCTTTGCAAAAGTCGCAAAAAACTTTGCAGTCGTAGACGCATTTTGTTCAGCAGTCCTCCCAACCTTTGTCCTCGCAGGGTCAACCTTTGCAACCACGGGGCCAACCTTTACAACAACAAAGCTAGCCTTTTTAGCAACAAGGTCAGCCTTGGCAGTAGCAAGCCTTATATGCGTATTAGCAAGGTCAGCCTTTGCAAGGTCAAGGTCAACCCCTGCAACAGCAGGTTCAAAATCCTTACGTCCAGGGTCAGCAAGTTCAACAAACTTATAATCCGTATGCCACGTACAATGCTCACTAGCTGCCTATGGCAAGGAAGTATCAAACCCACCCAGGACTGAATCCTCTTTATGGGAAAGGTAACCCTTAGTGGGGACAGAATCAGATTCCATATGGACAAATTCCGCCACTATGGGGGCAAAATCCTTACCAACAAGGATGGACTCCGCAGTTTGGGTCTCCTCAAAGGCCCCATATGCCATTTAACATGTAATTGCCTTTCTTGGCTACATTGGAGCTGCCCGATGTTTCGAGGCTCATGAATGATCCCATTATTCATTCATTGTACTAGCCTCTAGTTCCATCAAAGATTCCGAGCGATTACCCCAAATTCAAGGGAAAAGTGAAGGAGGATCCACAAGCCCAAGTGATGACATATCACCTCTGATGTTCCTCCAATTTGTACGTTGATGATTCTATCCATCTTCGACTCTTTCAAAGAAATCTCACAGGTGTTTCTGCCAAGTGGTACATTGAATTGCCTCGAGGTACTACAATAACTTCAACTATCTCTCTATGGCTTTTCTCACTCATTTCTAGCTGCCAGTTCGCTATGAAACTGGCACCCATTTGCTTACGTCACTAAATCAAGACACCATGACCCACATCTCTGATCATATCCATGAATGGAGACGTCGGCATTGCCTCATCAAGTTTGAGATTGCTGATGAGTTGTTGACAGAATGGTTCACAAAATCATTCGTCAGCAAAATTGCTAAGGACATAGCCATGGGTGGATGTGTTACCGAAGAGCAAGCTATCGCCCATGCTCAGTATTTAGACCTAGTCTATTCGCAATCTGGCACATTGTATGAGATGTTACCTGATGCTCTGAGACCATCATCGGATCTAATAGCATCGAAGTCTCTAGATACACCACCTGTTGATAGTGTGATTGGTTCCGTGTCTCAGACTCCTGCGAAAGCTTCTTCGAAGCAGAAATTGGTCTCGAACACTGGTTCCAATAATCCCTCTAAGAACTCATCCAGTCCTAGTAAAACCTCTGAGGTTAGTGATGTTCATTCTACCACAATAGATAAATCCTCTAAACATAAAAACAAAGGCAAAGGTAAGGCCAAATATGATTCCCCAAAACAAGACCCTCTTAAATCTTCTATTGACGATGCTTCTCGTAGAAAGCCAAAATATACTTGCCTCATCTGTGAGGAGGATCATTACACTAAAGATTGTCCCCAGTGATCTGAAGTTAGTCGTTTGCTAAAAGGGACTCTGGCTGTCTTAAAAGAAACTTTTCCATCACAGCAGACCCAATTGGTAAAGCAACCTCAATCTTCTGCTTCCTCAAGTTCCCAAGTGTTCATGATGCAAGGTTCATCACCTATCTCGATCGCTACTCGAACCAAGGACTATCAAGCTACATCTAAACATACCACAGAGAATGAAGCCAATGATGCTCCTTCTACTTTTACTCTATCCTCTTCTGTTTCGCTCCATATCGAGCACCTTGTTGGGTGAAGAAAAAGATATGTTTTCTCCTTGTAAATAGCTTTATTTAGCACTCATCCTCATATGATTATCATTGTTTATGGATAAAAGTAGAGGAAATAACAGCTAAAGTTGGGTAAAAATAATTAGTAACAAATTAGATGAATCTAAGCAGAAAAAACTGACTTTTACTATCTTTATGTGCAGAAGACGCGAATTGGACAATGGTTGTTCAATCGACAGAACAACAAAATCTCATAAAGGAAAAATACAACGTTAGAGGCAAAGCAGGACAACGGAAGACTAGGTAGACTGATGCTATTTTATTACAAAATAAGATCGAGTATTGTGAAATCCTCAGGATCCCATGATCCTGAGGATTCACTTTTATCTATTTACTTTTCTAAACGTTATATATAAGGCCGAAAGGCAAACTACACAGGAGTTCAAAAATTCATAGTTTGTAATTATTCTTTTGGACATATAATAATGTTACCTTGGTGATGCTATAACTCTGTTACTTGTTTTAATGAAAAAGACTGCATTTAAATTGTAAGAGTATCTCATAGCGGAGACTTCTGGCAACTCTAGGCCCAGTCAAGAGAAGATCCACTGCTTCACCTGTGCTATAATCTTTTCTATTTATTCTTTACTATTTGTTAATGTTGAGTTAATATCATTTTAATTACTGTGAAGATTATCGATTCCGATTTACATTTTCCATTCATTTAAATTCATATTTAACTGTGTTATATATGAGTGATGCTTCTGATTGAATTGGTTATGTTAGTTCCAGCATTAGGTCCTTGTTCATTCTAAGTAATGTTATCATAGATTTCAGAGATAGAATTGATTGCTTTTCGTAATATGCTCATATATTTATTTGCTGTTCAATTATCATTTTCTGTTCAATTAGGATTTGTTGTTCAATTATCATTTTTTGTTCAATTGTATCAATTCTCTTTAAATGATTAAGTGAGTTAGTTTCAATTCCATTTAAGATTGCCAAGTGTGATTTTTACAGTTGTATTCAGATTCATCTACTTCTAGAATTGGTTAAGTAGAATTGCAAAGTGTGTTGTGAATTTGTTTCATAGTAACTTCTTTCAGAATTGTTTGGATTGAGTTTGAAGAGATAGTCATTAGCAATTGCAACGATTTATTATTAGCTAACCTCTAAATTCATTGCATATATAGTGCTGACACTCTTGAAATAAAAAGACTTGCCTTGGGTTGACAATTAATGTAGGAATTAAGATTGCCAGTAAAAAGACATCTTAGTCCACCAACATTTTGGCGTCGTTTCAAGGGAGAGTGTTTCAAAGTGATTTCCTTTTTATCTTGCTGTAAAATAATTGGGTTTTAAAAACGAGAGGTAAGAACCTATGTACCTAGCAAGTAAACTGCTTGCTTACCAGCCCACTTTTCAGCAAAAGATTAGAGGTTAAATACAAATAGGTTTTTATGAATGACTAGGAATAGAAAGATAGAAAAAGATCAGAACCCCCCATCTAAATCCACAAAACCCAAGGGATCGGTGAACCTTGGGAGAATAACCTTTATAGACGAAATTATCAGAAAAGCAGAGTCTCAAGCATTAGTAGGATTCTGGGTTGTATCTAGAGAAAGTCCTACTGTAATCCCTCCGGTAGCAGGCTCACCATCTGTAGCTTACGCTGAGATTCAAAGAAAAATTGGAGGATCCGAATAGAGTCTTCAGGTTACAACAAATTTACATTATGATCCTCTATAAGAGGGAAAATAGTGTAACTTAAGAGAAGGAGAGGGAGAAACCAGGGGGTAGACAACCAAGGCAATGAAAGATGAATAAGCGATGGTTCTAAGAAATAAAAGGAGAAGGGAGTAGGATTGAAAGGGGATCTTTTGCGGCTTGAAAGCATAGGATTGAGGGAAAAAAAGGAGAACAATTTTTAACACAGAGGTATAGATAGGAAGAAGTTAATTTTTTGAGTCTTGATTGTGATGGAGTTTTTGGGCACGGGGATCAGAATGCTTTCCAATCGAAGCATTCTGAGACTGAGTACCTAGGTTGTACCCAGTTCGGTAGGGAGGTTTTGGCCATTTTGGTAACGTAGCCAGAACAAGAACTACAACAGAGCATACATATTTACAACAAAGCAGACAAGTTGGTATTCATTAGATAAATTGTTTTGCATTTTATATTTAAATTACATATTCTGGTATTCTAAATTTAGGGTCCTTACATTTGGTATCAGAGCAAATGTAAGGACCTTAAATTCAAATATCAAAATATGTAATTTAACACAGAATTTAGATAATTTAACTAATGAATACCAACCTGTCTGCTCTGTTGCGAAGCTCTACTACAATTGTTCTATTGTAATTTTGTCCTGGCTGCAGTTCTTGTCCTGGCTACGTTACCAAAACGGCCAAACCACCTTGTCGAACTGGGTACAAGGTCTAGGCAGTGTTGCAAAGCCAACCTAGACTGTTAATCCGCCACTTACTCAAAAATAAGCCCTTGAAATACCTGAAGGATATTGGCACATCTTTGACCAAATGGAAAATCAACCCCCTCAAGGTCAAACCTCGACATTGGAATACCCCATAGTCGATCAAGTGGTCAATGCCCCCATGAAGGCTATTCCTCTGCAGAGCATCCTAACTTCTCATGGGATGATCACAGAGGATCTTGATGCCTTCCTGTTCGAGTTTGATGTCCTCTGCAAAGGGTATGACTACTCCACTGACCCTCAAAAGCTAAAATTGTTCCTTTGTACTCTGAAAGGAGTAGCTTTAAGATGGTTCATGGGTCTGTGTGGATGTACTATTAATTCTTGGGATGATATGAAGACTTCCTTTCTCACAACATACCAGGACTTTTGCAAGACTAGGGAGCTAAAATATGAAATATTTAAGATGGTTGCAAATGATAATGAAACTCTAGAAGAATGCATTGAACAGTTTCATTATAATTTGCGGAGATATCCACACACCACCTTACCAAAAGAAGTCCTAAGAGCTATCTTAATTAAAGGAATGAAAGAAGAGTGGATAGAAACTCTAAACTTAATGGGGAAAGGGGATATTTCTCAAGAATATTATGATGAAATTGTTCACTTGTGTATCAGGTGTTCGCAAGGAAGTACACGCACAGGAGCAGGAAGCCGAGATCCCATGAGCAGAGGAAGCAAACCACACAGTGGAGGCATAACACAAATGGAAATCGATAACCTCCTGGAAGATTTCAAGACAGACATCCTGGGCACCCTCACAACGCAGTTGGATGTCCTACAGGCTAAACAGAAACAAGCCTTAGCAGAACAAAACTTGGTCGTTTTCTGCCCACGTTGTCAAAAGAAGCACAACCAACGGGAGTGTCCATTAGACATGGTTCAAACATGCGCTATTTGTACCAAGGATCATGCCACTGAACAATGTCCATCACTGTCGGGGCTGAAAGCAGTTTTCAAGGAAGAAGAAGAAGAGACAGAGCTAGTGTATCTAATGAACCAGCGTTGATAGTGGTAGGCCAAACCTATAGGTATGTCACAAGATGCATCCCATTTCTTTCCTTCTTCACAGTTTAATCAACAACAGAACCTTGGGGCAGCATGGCAAGGCCAATCACCTTACTCAAATTGTCAATCGCAACCATTCCTTATGACACTGTGCCCAAATCAATCCTTTCTGGGTAACGATTGGCCAAATCCTCCTTTTGCTCCTGTTTGGAAGGGTAATCCCTATCAATTCCCGTGGCCTGCCTCCACTTCTCAAAATCAAAACTGGTCTACAAATTGGCAGCAACCTCTAGGGATATCCAATACACCTATGGGATAGGTCCTCAACCTCAACCTGCATTATCAACTCCTTATCCATTATAGCAAAACCATCAGCCCCTTATGCACCCTTAATTGCCAACTCAACCGAATCTGAATCCTGATAACAGACCGGTTCAGCTGGTGCAGATTGTTGAAAGCTCAAACCATGAGATTGAACAAAAATAATGTAATGAACTGAGATTGAGGTCGGGACGTATCATCACCTCTGAGGAAAACTAGGACCAACCATCAATTGAGATCAAAACACCACCTATACATATACCACCAACTATAATTGATACTAGAATAAAACAAGGAGAAGAGACAAATCAACATAAATTTCCTAAGGAAATTATAGTCACTTCTCCCTAGTTCCCCTAAAGGTTAATGATACCTAAGCCGATTGTTTACCTAGATTTTGATCTTGTAATGGAACTAAAAAATCTTTGTATAAAAATTCCTCTCCTCTAGGCCATCTAGGACATTCTCATCTATGCTAAAATAATTAAAGAGATATGTGTAAATAAGCCTATGAGGAAAGCAAAAAATTCACGAACCATTCATGTTGTAGGAACCTTTTCTAATTTACTCTTGGGAGGGGAAACTCCAGTAAAGTATGAGGATCCTGGAAATCCCATAGTGACAGTTCAAATATATGGCCGATCTTTTCCCAAGATGCTAGTTGATCTAGGTGCAACCATTAACATTTTAAGAGCAGAAACCTGTCAAGCACTTGGTATTATAGCCTTAGAACCAACCACCACTTTACTAGAACTTGTTGATCGTTCGGTAGTAAGGCCAAAAGGAACTTTATAGGATATTACGGTTTCTGTTGATTCATGCGAGTATCCAGTAGATTTTCTTGTTATAAACCCAAAGATTTGATTGGATAAGCATCCTTTGATTCTAGGCCAACCATGGCTGGTGACAACTGATGCTTATATAGGCTGCCGAAAGGGCAGCATGACTATTGCAAAAGGGGATGCTGTAAAAAATCTTGTTTTATATCCCCCTGCAAAACCAAGTCTGCCCATTGTAAAAATATGTAAACAACCACCAGCATACATGGAATAAAGCACACGTTCACTACTCACAGTAGTAGAGGCACTTGAATTCAAAGATCAGACTGAAGATGACGTTATCAACAACTTTATCAATTAGCTAGCTAATGTGAGCAACGTAAAGTGTCAAATGTTAAAAGCAATTCTGGATAATGAAGCCTTGGAAGATCTCTTGAAGGATACTAATGATCAGCACATCCAGACGATTGTTGTTCATAACAAGAAGCCTGTGGAAATTGAACCAGACAAAGTTTTAAACATTAATGATAGCCTCGACAATGATCAATAGCAAAAGCTCATTGAGGTCCTACAAAAATATAAAGGGGATTTTTCCTGGGATTATCCAAACATGAAGGTTATAGACCCACAATTGTGTACACATCACAGCTATACCAAAAAGGATGCTCGTCCTATCTGGAAACCTCAGCGGAGATTGAATCCACATCTCAAGGACATTGTGAAAGAAGAGTTATAGAATATGTTGGATGTGAATTTAATTTATCCTATTTTAGATAGAAAATGGGTCTCTCTATTGGTGGTCGTCCCCAATAAAAATGGGAAGTGACGTATTTATGTGGATTACCAGGAATTAAACAAGGCAACACAGAAAGATCACTTCCCTCTTTCATTTATTGATCAAGTCTTGGACACTTTGGCAGGGAAGCAGTTCTTTTCTTTTCTAGATGGCTTCAGCAGCTACAATTAGATTCAAATCGCCCCTGAAGACCAAGATAAAACAACCTTCACCTGTCCTTGGGGTACATTCGCTTACAGAGTGTTACCATTTGGCTTGTGCAATGCCCCAACTACATTCTAGAGAGCTATACTCAGCATTTTTTCCGACCTGATAAATGAAGGACTTGAAGTTTATATGGATGACTTTACTCCATATGGGGATGAATTTGATCAAGCACTGCAAACATTAGAAAAGGTTTTAGAATGATGCATTGCTACCAGGTTATGTTTAAGCAATGTCAAGTGTCACATGATGATGACCGAAGGCGTAATCTTGGGACATTATATTTCTGTAGTAGGGATATAGGTAGATCCAACAAAAATACAAGTAATTCTTTTACTGCCTACACCTTGTACTCAGACGGAGGTACATATCTTCCTAGGATATGCATGCTATGATCGTAGGTTTATTAAAAACATTTCACAAATTGTTGCAGCTTTATATGAGTTAACTAGAAATGTTGATTTCAAGTGGTCTGAAAAATGTGACACAACTTTTACAGGTTTAAAGAAACTAGTCTCGACGGCACAAGTATTATGTGGACTAAACTGGGAGTTGCCTTTTCACATATCCACAGACGCATCAGATGCAACGATAGGCATTGTCCTTGGCCAGGAGGAGGACAAAAAACCTTATGCTATATATTATATCAGCAAAAATCTTACTGCTGCAAATCTTAATTATACAGTAACAGAAAAAGAATTCTTAATTGTCATTTATGCCATAAACAAATTTAGACATTATATAACCTGCTACCAAGTTTTTCTGTATACTGATCACTCTGCCATTCTGTATTTAGCTAACAAACATATCACAAATGGTCGAGTGACTCGTTGGCTATTGCTCTTGCACGAGTTTGACATCACTATCAAAGATCGTCCGAGGAAGGAAAACCCAGTCATTGATTTTCTGTCTCGAATTCCGAAGGTAAATGATCCACTGGCAGTAGATGACCAATTTCCAAATGAACATATATTTTCCATAACAGTCAAGACGCCATGGTATGCAGATGTGGAAAATTATCTGGCAGTAGGGAAGCTACCCAGGCATTTGGCAGCAAGGGAAAGGAAATAGATCATCCAACGCAGGGCCCGATTCTCTGGGATTGGCAGATATCTTTTTCACATAGGGTCTAATATGTGTATACACAGATGCATTCGCAAGGATGAGATTTATGACATCTTCAAGGCTTGCCATGATGACCCCTGCAGGGGACACTTTGCAGATCGAAGGATAGGGCATAAGGTACTACAAATGGGCTATTATTGGCCCACTATTTTTAAAGATGCTAAGAAATATGCCCAGGCTTGTGATAACTGCCAAAGGATGGGCCGACCTGGATAATCTGATGAAATGTTGCTGCAGCCCCAACTAGTCATATAACCCTTCGAACGATGGGCATTGGAATTTGTTGGCCCATTCCATCTGCCATCAAATCAGAAAGCCTACCTACCGGTTGCGACAGATTATGTGATGAAATGGGTGGAAATAGTAGATTTACCAAGATTTACAGAGGAAGCCATGATTAACTTCCTCTTTGGACTATTCGTGCGGTATGGTTTACCGCAAGAAATGATAATAGATGGTGGAGGGAAATTTGTAGGACAGAAGATTACATCCACTCTCAGAAATCATCACATTACACATAGGATCACTTCCCCATATCAACCACAGGCAAACGAGCATGTCGAAAGCACCAATAAGGTCATTGAAGAAATTTTGACCAAGACAGTCTCAACACATTGGCGAGACTAGGTTGCTAGACTGCCAGAGGCCTTGTGGGCCTATCATACGACTTAGAGGAATACTACTGGATACTCTTCGTACCAACTCGTGTTCAGAAAAGAACCTATTTTTCTGATTGAATTCGAAATAAAGACTCTAAGAACGGCTCAGGAAGTGGCATTGGATATAATAGAAGCTCGAACCAAGCGACTTAAAAAAATCAACGAACTAGACGAGGATTGACTGCTTGCTCTGCAATGGACTACAGTTATTCAGCAGCAAAGGAAAACGTGGCACAACAACCTTATAAAAAAATATGTTTCAAAAATGGGATTGGGCACTCCTCTATGACCCCAGATTCCATGATTTTCCAGGCAAGTTGCAAACAAGATGGCTCGGCCCTTATGAAATTCAAGAAGTACTTAACAATGGTACTCTCACTTTGACTACCATTGATGGTTCTGGCCATTATTTCAAGGTGAATGGGCATCAGTTGCATCTCTATCACAAACCACTCATCAAGGAGTCTTTCTTCCAGTAGGTACGCAAGGACCCCTCCATGCAAATCTTAGCTGCAGGGAGTGATGACCCGACATTTTTTCTTTTGTAAAATTGTGATTTTCTTTAAATTGTAAATAATGTATATGTTCTTTTTGATTGATTGCAATTCAATTAGGCATCACCATGTAAATATGAAATTTTTCTTGTTTTAGATGTTTGGTAAGTGTTATTTAATCGATTGAACATTGTTGTTCAATCAATTAAACAACACTTATGTTTGTTTGTGTGTTGTTATTCAATTGATTGAATGATTTTTGTTCAATCAATTGAACAACACTTATTTTTATGTTTATATTGTTGTTCAAATGATTGAACGATTGTTGTTCAATCAATTGAACAAAAACTTTTTGCATGTTTTAATTTTTGTTGTTCAAACGATTGAACGATTGCCATTCAATCGTTTGAACAACACTTTTTTCATTTTTTATTTTCGTTGTTCAAACGATTGAACGATTGTTGTTCAATTGATTGAAAATCACTTTTTCATTTTTTGATTTTTGTTGTTCAAATGATTGAATGATTGTTGTTCAATTAATTGAACAACACTTTTTCATTTTTCGATTTTTGTTGTTCAAACGATTGAACGATTTCTGTTCAATCGATTGAAAAACACTTTTTGTGCCTTTTCAATTTTTTCTGTTCAATCGATTGAATGATTGTTGTCCAATCAATTGAACAACACTTTTTGCCTTTTTTTTCCATTTTTGTTGTTCAAATGATTGAATGATTGTTGTTCAATCAATTGAACAACACTTACGTTTTTTATTTTGTTGTTTAAACAATTGAATGATTGTTGTTCAATCAATTGAATAACACTTTTACATTTTTTATTTTGTTGTTCAAACGATTGAACAATTGTTTTTCAAACGATTGAACATCACCTTTTGCGTTTTTTTTTTCAATTTTGTTGTTCAAACAATTGAACGATTGTTGTTCAAACGATTGAACATCACTTTTGCGTTTTTTCTTTTCTTTTCAATTTTGTTGTTCAAACGATTGAACGATTATTGTTCAATCAATTGAACAACAGTTTTGTTTTGTTTTTGATTTTGTTGTTCAATCGATTGAACAATTGTTATTCAATCAATTGAAAAATTCTTTTTGTGCTTTTGTAGGAAGAACTGTGATTTCTTTTACTGTTTCATCGTCGGTCATTTTGTCATCTTTCTTTTTCTTTTATGTTTTGAATAAACACCATCTGATTGGATTTGTGTGTAACATAAAGGAAAACAGTAATGTCAATACCATTATGACTTATGAAGCCTTTTGATGGTTATCTTTATTCAAAAGCTAACATGGTGCATATCTATAATGACTGGCTGAACATCTTTTCTTTGGACACATCATAAAATGATTCGTTATTTTAAAACCATGCTGGCTTATTTTTCACACTTTCAAATGGATAATCTCTTTGATATGATGATATGGGGGTAAAAGTATAAAATTTCATTGGCATTTTTCTTAATTCTTACACCATCCCCGACTCTTAAGGAGTAAATGAGCCTCCCTCTTTTTACAATAAAGGCATCAAAATATGAAAATACAACAAAAGAGGATAGGGGGGCTCATCACAAGCCAATCTACCATGATCATAAGGATGTAACCGATGACATTCCATTTTGGCCACCAAACCAAGGTAATGACCTTCTTGATAATTAAAACTGTCAGAAGGATAGGGGATCTCATCACAAGCCAGCCTGATCACTTTGTTACATCCTGGTGAATGGCACTATGATTATCTGGTCATCATGTCAGCGTAGTGATATCTTTAGGACAAGAAAAGAAAGAATCATCTACATACTAAAAGGAGGACTCTGACTCATTTTTGGGGTTAAAAAGAAACCCTATCGAGGCTATGAACATCTACTGGTAGCAGTGGCTCTGCTTGTGGTATAAGAGTACTATCTTACACTGCCAAATTCTCTCTATTATATTACCACCTATGGATTCGTTTCTAAAGGAAATTTCCCATTTGAATAGCACTCTTACAAGCCAACATGCATGGTAACTTATGTTATATATTCATTATATTATAGTTGTCCAATCAATTTATGATAGTCATTAATACTTACTACCGATTATGCGTTTGTTACTAATACCACTTAAGGTGAAAATCTTTTGACATAATGATTTAAATCTATATTTTTATTTTTCATCCGTTTCACCTCTAATACATGTATTTCTTTAATTGATTTGTCATATATCATGTTGCTTTTATGGATTGGTTGCCTGGATTTCTGGATTACCAATTCTTTCTCTTACTTTTCACATGCTTGGCAGATGTGGACGCCCTTTTCTCATTGGAGGGAGGATGGTCTGTAGACTAACAACATGTGTGACAGTTATGGATAATTGTTTGATAACTATTAAATTGATTTCTGGGTAAAGGACTGCATGATGATTATGTATGCGTAATAATTATCAAAGTATTTCTAATTGGAGAAAGGATGGCAACCATTATAGATGTCATGCGGATTGATTATGAGCCTCCCTCAAACATTGTTGAAAATACAAATGACTTGATTGTATATGATGTTAATTCCCAAAACAACATCATTTTCTTGTTAATTGCTTTAACGTTCTTTGTTGTTGTTGTAAACTTTGAAAGTGCAAGAGAAGTGCATGCAAGTGAACTAGTCACAGGAAAACAACAGCCATGGGAGGTAGATCCATTTAAAATGAACCCACAGTGATCATGGTTTCGGACCAGGGTCATGCAATTCTCGAGCACACTATCTAGCTAAAATATCTAAATAAATTGCAGGGATTTCACGAAGATATGACACTCGAATTCCTGCATAATTTGCAGAATGGAAGCACCACAGTAAGAGGCAGGGACATAACGGTCTATGAAGTAGTCACAATCGAAGTCACTGGAATTCTGGCTTAGGGAACAAAATGGACAGATAGACACATCCTTCTGTACAATCGGTCATAGTATTCCAGGACCCAGGCAAGCAATTGGTGCGAACAGGGAAAAGGATTCACCCTTCAGCTTTAAGACAACCATGGCAGAAATTGGTAGTCATTGTGAAAAGTTACATCACATGCAACGATCGGCAGGATGTGGTAAAGCCCCGCTAACTCAAACTCTTAGCCATCCTAAAACAAAAAATTTCAGTTAATTTGTCATTTTATTTGAATTCCCTATTACATTATGTCGCTCGTCGAATTAGGAAAGCAAAGGATCCACACATAGTCACTAGTCATCATGGACTGATCAAATTGATTATCACGCATGGAATGGCCTACCAGTAGCTAACCTAGGACAATTTTGTAAATCCCACTTTGGCCCCACCTATAGAAAACCCCGCAATAGAACAACAAGGGCCAAGAACCCCATGTCCGAGAAGGACACTAAAAAGGAAGAATTCCTCTGTGCCCTTGAACTCAGCAAAACGTAGCTGCTCTGTGTGGGTGAAGTCCAAGCAACATACCCAAATTCAAATAAATGAGGCCAGGACATCTCACACACCACCTCCAAGTCTGCAAAATTCCCCTTTGCAAGAATATGAGGAAGAGGTGGCTAGGGTATTGGAAAACATGGGGATATTTGGTGAGGGAAGAGAACAATCTGAGAATGTTGAAGGATAGAATTGTACCCCCAACCAGTCTGCCTCTGCTGACAGCCCTGGTTATGATCAAACCCTGTCGTTTACTGATTTTTTGGAAGAACAGAGGGAACTAGTTCCTTCTATGGAAAAACCCCTTAAAGCCGAGGTGCATGAAGAGGAAGCCATTAGAGAAGAAAATTAGACAGCAGATACTGGTCTAATGGACCCCCCAGCTGAAGAAAATCCTGCAGATGGAACCCTGAGAGATGAAAATCAACCAGGAAATGCTAGTTTTTTGAAGTCCCCTAAGTACGAGGCCCACCTAGACGAAATCTCGGAGAACGATAATGGCTCAGGAGACATTGTTCCGTTGGGGTCTCTTGAGAGAGAAATTCATGATGAAAAAGAGCTAGAAGGTGAAACTCCATCGGGAGATACAATTCCAATTGAAACCCTTCCTGATACTAACATAATACCACCTGAGCATGAACTTGAGGGAAATTCAGTTGCACCACCGTCGGTTGGAAGTATCACAATAAAGAATACCTACAAGGACATGCGTAGAAAAATGCTTAAAAAGTATAGAAAACAAAAGATAATAATTGAGCAGCTAAGACAGTGGTTAAAAGAAGCAGTCATAGCCAGAAAATTGAAAGTGGAAATGGAGACCACAGGGACACAGATAGAACATTGTTTTGGAAAAGATGTTGAAACCCAAACTGAGATTCTTTTAGTTTGTTCAAAGGAAACTCAGACAGAGCCATGTCTTGTAGAAGACAGTGAAATGCACACTGAAGACCCCTATGTTTGCCCACAGGAGACCAAAATGGACTTCCCTACTATGAATGTTGTCGTTCAAACTGATGCTGAAGAAAGCATCCTAGTTGATTATTACATGATTCAAGAAGCAGTCGAGGCTACTGTCCAGACTGAGCCTATGGAGACACAAGATAATGAAGCCCAAATAGAGGAGACACCTACTTACATTCCCTTAGTAAGGGAGGCAATCATTAGGATATTGCAGAATGAACTACTAAAGGTTTAGTAGGAATTAACTTAGCACAAAGAGGAAGTAGTGCCCCTATGTGTACATCAAGAATTAAGGAAAATTTTGAGGCACTCACAGCTGTTGAGGATGAGACCTTCGCTCAATACAAGGCTGAGCAGAAAAAGGTTGAGAAAGCACAGGACAAATTACAAAAGGCTAAAGAGCAGTTGGAGACTGTCTACTCTCTTTATTCATACACCCTGTCATGCCAAGCTCCTGCTACAAACTATGAATTATTCCTCCTAGAAAGGTACCTCCTGCTGAAAATCAAAGTTGTTAAGGTTGGCAAGTCTATGGAAATCAAGACTACCCCGGACTTTGTCAAGTGCTTCAGAGAGCATAATGACCAGGTACAACACCTCCTATGTGAACTTTACATGCATAATTTCTTTTTAGAAGATGACAGAGACAACAACCTTGGCCCCTTTATAGGGAATGTCCAATTCCAGGCATTTCTTTCCTTTGTTACTTACCAACTCAAGTGGGCCAAGGCTCATAATACTTTTAGGAAGTGAGAACATGGCATCAACCTATGGGATAGGGGGGAACCTACAAAACCCCTTCATCTCTCTGTCAGGCACAAGAAATTTATGAAGCAAGATAGTGTTGTGGGTCAATTAGGGTTGTTCCACACAGATATTATACAAGCTAGGAAGGAGTACTTCCAGGAGATCAAGGAAGAAGCCTTGTCTGCAGCCAAACAAAGGTGGGAAGTCTCCAGCAATACTGTTAGAAACAGAGAACCATTTGGATACCAGAATTTTAAAGCTGCCTCCTCTCGCTTCCATAAATACAGTGACATGGTCTTAACCGTGGGGCCTGAATGGATAGGATGTTGGTATAGAAACCCAATCATATGGTATCCTCCAAATAAGTACTGAAGTGACTACGACTTGAAGGATCAAGAAGTAAACCAGGCTTTCACTGTACTTAAGAAGAAAAATGGCTTCAAAGTTTATAAGGAGGAGGTATATCCTGCCTATTCCCTAACTCAACTGCACCTAAACCATTTAATTGCATGAGGACATGCAACAAGGTAAGCTAGGGAGTATGTTGGGTCAAGAAAAAGGTATGTTTTCTCCTTGTAAATAGCTTTATTTAGCACTCATCCTCACATGATTATATTTGTTTATGGATAAAAGTAGAGGAAATAACAACTAAAGTTGGGTAAAAGTAATCAGTAACAAATTAGATGAATCTGAGTAGGAAAAACTAACTTTTACTATCTTTATGTGCAGAAGACGCGAATTGGACAATGGCTCTTCAATCGACAGAATAACAACATCTCATAAAGGAAAAAGATAGCGTCAGAGGCAAAGCAAGACAATGGAAGACCAGGCAGGTTGATGCTATTTTATGACAGAATCAGATCAAGTATTGTGAAATCCTCAGGATCCCCTGATCCCGAGGATTCGCTTTTATCTATTTACTTTTATAAATGTTATATATAAGGTCGAAAGGCAAACTGCACAGGAGTTCAGAAATTCACAGTTTGTAATTATTCTTTTGGACATACAATACTGTTACTTTGGTGATGATGTAACTTTATTACTTATTTTAATGAAGAAGACTGCGTTTAAATCGTAATTATATTCTGAGTATCTCATAGTGGAGACTTCTGGTGACTCTGGGCCCAGTCAAGAGAAGATCTACTGCTTCACATGTGCTATAATTGTTTCTATTTATTCTTTACTGTTTTTTAATGTTGAGTTAATATCATTTTAATTACTGTGAAGATTGTTGATTCCGATTTACATTTGCCGTTCATTTAGATTCAGATTTAACTGTGTGTTATATATGAGTGATGCTTCTGATTGAATTGGTTATGTTAGTTCCAGCATTAGATCATCGTTCATTCCAAGTAATGTTATCGTAGATTTCAGAGATAGAATTGATCACTTTCTGTAATATGCTCATATAGTTATTTGATGTTCAATTATCATTTGTTGTTCAGTTAGGATTTGTTGTTCAATTATCATTTGAAATTCAATTGCTGCAGTTCTCTTTAAATGATTAAGTGAGTTAGTTTCAATTTGATTTAAGATTGCCAAGTGTGATTTTTACAGTTGTATTCAGATTCATCTACTTCCAGAATTGGTTAAGTAGAATTGCAAAGTGTGTTGTGAATTTCTTTCATAGTTACTTCTTTCAGAATTGTTTGGATTGAGTTTGAAGAGATAGTCATTAGCAATTGTAACGATTTATTATTAGTTAACCTCTGAATTCATTGCATATATAGTGCTGACACTCTTGAAATAAAAAAACTTGCTTTGGGTTGACAATTAATGTAGGAATTAAGATTGCCTATAAAAAGACATCTTAGTTCACCAACACACCCTAACAGTGAGTTCATCATCCAACCACCCCCTAAAGGGCGTTCTTCGGAAGTCATCTTTCAATCCGAATTCCAGAGCTGCGCAACATTACAATATTGTTGAGGATTTAGCTCAGGCGCCTTCGATGATGTCTGGCTTGGAGGTTCTTCAATCTTGTCCAACGCAGTGCAAGTCACTGTTGTCTGTTATAGGTGCTATCGATCCTTCTGATTCAAGTCTGATTACTTTTGATCTAGAGAATCATGTACATCGTCTTCCCCATCAGATCACATTTCTGATTCAGGTCCTTATCAAAGGAAAGATGATTCATTGAACGGTTACTGATGAAGGTGCCTCGACCTTCATCATGTCAATTTCGTGTTGGAAATCCATTGGCTCTCCTCCTCTTAACCAATCTTCGAACATCTTGGAAGCCTTTGATGGAAGACGTTCGTGACCATACGGTATTCTCACAAACTTATCAATTACGTTAGAAGGCAAGACTGTTGAATTAGAATTAGAAGTTGTATATGCCAATCTAAACTACAACCTTCTTGAACTCTTGCCAGAAGCATTTTCTCTTGGCATTAGGGATTTAGTTGTTAAGTTGGATTCGCAGCTTGTTGTGTTACAACTGAATAATCATTATTCAGTAAAAAATCCACGAATATTGCGTATGTATCTACCTGTTAGATTGCTGGAAAGAAATTTTGATTACATTACATATCAACATATTCCACGTAATTTAAATACATTATTTGATGCATTAGCAAATTTTGTTCTTGATAGATATTTGCGTCATTTGTAAAACTAAATAATGTTATGAACACATAAGTAGAAATAATATATATAATATATATATAGATATATATCTATATCTATATATATCGTGTCTTCCAGAGTGTTTACATCAAAATGTCAAAAAATAGAGTGTTCTGAGACACTTGGCTTTCAAAGCCTACAAAATGTGTAAAAGACTAAAAGACAGATCAAACTGCGTGGTGCTCATGGTAGCACGTGACTACTCTAATCACTTGGCCTAATAGCCGACGCAGTCTCGTAGAGACTCCAATTGTATGTCTTTGCCAACGCAGTGGAACATCGTCGATGGTGGCATAATCTGGAACCCCTCGGGTGATTGCCTCCATATTACACTCCATCTCGACTAAGGGGTCAGCCCCTTCCTCGTAGTCTACAACCACTATCGGATGGGCAACTCACCGTCCTATTGGCGACATACCTGGTGGTCTCTCTGGTCCCACATCTGCACATTTATCATAAGTTGAGTCTTATATTACATTCTCATAAAAATCATAATAACTTGAAAAAATTCAAAAAACAAGTTTTTACCTGTGTCGGTCCAATGTTCGCCTGGTGGCAGAGGTAGATCTAGATCCCATCTGAAATCTGTGCCGACATAAGCATAGTCATCACTGTAAGTAATTTGCGTTCAAGCCAAGCAAAGAACTGTGGTCGTTAGTGCATATGTTGGCATGTGCCTCCTCGAGGCATGAGCGGGCTTATCTCACGAGCCTCGGATCTCGGGGGCCAGGATGTGGTACTTCTACCCACTGATACCAAAAGAGTGGTATTTGCTCCAAGAAGAAGGTCACTATTATGGAACCAAACCCGAATTGCTTCAGGTGTTCGTGCTTAACCTTGGTCAGCTAGTGCTTCATGTTCACCAAAATACCTCCACGCTAGTTGAAGATGGTAGGGGTCAAACAAGAAATAGCATACTAAAACTGAGACATGGAAACCTCATGAAGAGCTTGCATGCTGGATACATGCGCCATGGTGAACAATATTGTTCTCAAAATGAGGTTATTGTTGATTTTTGCAATCTTCACCTTACCTCCATTGGTTATCTCAGGTCAAGGACAATATCTATGGACTAGACTCCTAGTACTCTCACCTCCTTGGCGAGATCCAAAGAGTTGAATGGCTTCTCCTCGATGGGATAATGCCATGATGAAATAGATGTCCATTTCCTCTAGTTCCAGTTCTTTCCCTTTGATTATGAAGATCTCTCGATCTACATCCCAAAGGCTGATCAGATAAGGTAGCAACTCCATATGTGCCCTCAACCCTGTGGTCCGGAAGAATTTCAATAGGCCACAATCCCTCAAAGCATTTATGCATGCCAAATCTTGATATTCTTGGTGATCCTTGGCCTCATGGCCTCTTTCTTTCCACTCTAGGACCATATTTCTCTTGCAAACAACATTTAAACACTTTTTAGTTCTTTTTTCCATGGACAAAATCCAACATTTTTTGCTTCAAAATGAGTTTTTAATCTCCAAAAATTGCTCTCGATGCCATCGCGCCTGTTTTTAAAAACATTATGATGGCATTGTGTGAGCCTTTGGGCTTGAGCATGACCATTACAGGTCCGATGACCATACCCGCGATGGTCGCTGACGACCTAAATTGTTAAAATCCTCTTTTCTAGCTTAAAATTCACCGTTAAAATTGCATAAAAAGGTAATGAAATGAAAGAGCAAGGATGAGGCTCTTACCTATCATAGACAGATTGTGAAATGGTTCCTCAGATCTCCCAAGGTAGCCATTGGAAAATCAAGGACATTAGGGCACAAAAATACTTTTAGAGTTCAGTTTGGTAAAATGGTAAAAATATGAAATTACTTTTACCTATTTATAAGTTTTGAAAGTCATTTTGTCAAATATTGTTGTAATATTTTAATATTTTCTCGATATCAGTGATGGGTGTGTTTCATGTATAGTTACAGGTGCCTTCAATGTGAACAGTGATCATTATTGACCAATTCTAGGAGTTTTATTTTATCTCTTTTTCAGACTCCTTAAATAAACGAAAAAAGGAACCCCCCTGGATTCATCTTTCAGCTCTTTTCTGACTCTCAAAAATTGAAAAGATTTCCAAGTACTTGTCATTTCAAACTCATTAAAGTAAATGAAGCGATGTCACCTCAATATACGTTTACCCCTTTTTCGGGTTGAGACTAACTATTTACGAAAAATGTACACCTTGGTCGACATGGTTAGGAGGTTCCCTCAGATATTATTTTCTACCTTTTCGAGTTCGAGGGACTTATTACAAAAAGGGACATGATGGAGTTTTATTTTTTCATTTCTTTTTCAAACTCTTTAAACATGAAAATGATACCGACTTATTCTTATGTCAGGCTCGTTAAAATTTTGCGACGAAAGGTTCGTCACCCTGACGGGACTGAGATTCTCCTTCCTAGGGCTCGTAAAACTTACTAGGATGGATTCATGCGAAGAATGAACTTATATAACAAGCATATGCTATGCCCTTCAAGCTTGTGATAAAAATAATTGGGGTACTCGCTATAAATAGCGGGGGAAAATGAAGATGAGATATCCTTTGTATAGGCAGCATGTCACTCTTAAACATGACACTCTTCTACTCTCGTGTTGGGTTTGGGATATCCTCACTTAGTCACTTGTCCTCCCGAGTTTGGGTGATCCATCTTGCCTCTCATTTTACTATTCCACACTGTCATCATGACCTTTAGTCCCGTGTTGAGTCAGATGCTGCCACACTCTAGAGTCGTGTTGCCAATATGTTCAAGAGAAGTCCAATCTGCAGTTATTTACCTATACATTGTTTGAGTCATTGCTACAGTCCTAAATATCATTCCACTTTATTCCTTGTTTCATGTCGATTATGGGGGATTCATCATTTCCCTCCTTCGACGGGTCACTTCCTGTTGACTCCAGCTCACTATCCAGGAAAATGACTTAGGAACTCCCTTTCAGTACCTTACAGCTGGCATGACTTAATGCTTAGTTCTTTGCATCCGACGACAGGTCTTCATTATTGGCTTTCAATCGGGTGATTCTACGAGTGTTTGACCTCAACTCATTATCACATTCATGAATTGTACTATTGTACCTTAAGGGCCATTGTCATTATTTGTGGTTTCTCGCATACCTGTTAACAGTCCACATCATTGGCAGGTAATCAGGTAGTTTTCTAGCATGTTAACTTCAACACGTTTATTCGCATGTTAGGATTCATACATTGATCAGGTCAGGATGGAGTGTAAGACCCTGAGTCCTGTATGTTATGGCTCAGGCTGCATGGAGTTTTACGTTATTCATAATTGTACACATGTTTCTACTATACAGATGGTTGTGACCATACCGTGAGACTTAATATTTATATTGATCCTTGTTATCTGGATGGCCGCACCCATACCATGGATTTTTTTATATAGCCTTCATCATCTGGATGGCTGCATCCATGCCATGGATTCATGTCTTAATATCAAATATGTATATGTATATGTGTCCTTGATTTGCAGGGCTCCTGACAGTGTGTGTCCTCGTCCTTGCCAAGATCTCGTAAAGCATTTCAGCCATCACTCCTCGTTCTATCTTCATGCTTTAGGGGGCATCTGTTACACAGTATTTTGTCATGCCTCGTGCACTTCCCTGTGACATACCTTAAAGTTTCTGAAACATGATAATTATACAATATACTCATCAATGTGTACAACTCAGATCCCTCCTTTCACTTTGCTTGGAAAATATCTATAGCTTTCCCTGAAGAAATAGGTCATGAAACCCTAAAATGAGAATCATTACCCTTATGAAGCTCAAAACCACGATGATCGCTTGTTGCACCTTGTTAAGCCAGCGATGACATCACTCTTTTCTCTCTCATACCTGCGATGGTATCAAAAAGTAATTTTTCCTAAAGAGGATGAGAAGCTTCGTGATCTAGAAGCTTCCAGAGCAGCGAGATGGAGGTGGTTTCGCATAGATGAGGTCAAATCCTCTTAATTTGACATCTTGGTCTCATCCCTATGAGCTACCTCCTTAATATGTGGGCCTAATCCTATCTTTGGAGGAGGTCTAAATCCCTCTCCCAGCGTATAAGTTTCCCCTCTACCATTCCCGAATGGTTGATCAATTTCCATTTGCACCCCTATGCTGAGCTTATGCTTAAAGGTTATTCATTAGACTCAAAGAAGGAATGTTGGAGGGTTTTTTGGCTTGGACTTGGATTACCACTCAAGGCGAGCCTTTCAAGATCAAGGCTATGGTTGTAAGCTTCCCCTTTATTCTTTAAATAATAATACAATTGTTGGTTCATCTTCCCAAAATATATATGTTCATGTATGTATTTGTTTGGCTTTCCTTGATCAGCTAAATAGATTATTATTGGATTTGCTATTGGTTTTGGTATGATTTTTTGTCTCTTGGATACTTGTGTAGGTACGTAAGTGTTGAAAGAAGCAGGAACGATTCCATAACACAAGCAATTCGAGGATTTTAACAAAGGAAACCAGATTAGCATCAGAGCAAGGTAGGTCATCTCTCTTGTTCTACTTTTGAGTTATAATCTAGGAAGATATCTAGTTGATTTTTCTTTCAAGTTGCTAGACCCACCCATTGGGCTAGAGGGATCATCTTTGTCCACTGAGAGGATTAACCTTGTCAACAAGGGGTTTAGAGTCATCAGACACAAAATTCAAACATCGAGGAATCTAGTATGTTATCCATAACTATAATATCTTTATTGGATGTTAGACATACTAATATGATTTAGCTTGAATCAGTTGCTTATAAGAGTTTGATTTCACATTCCTATTGTGTATTGATACTATTGTACATAACAACCCCATGTTTGACCCATTCATGATCTCTAATTGGTTTGAAATTACTAAAATTATTTTTATGTTGAATTGAGTTAATATGGAGATTTAAAAAAGAATGAATGTTGTTAAAGGTCTTGTAACAGAAAACTTCCAAATTTAATGAAATATGTGGTTTATGTAAGAAACTAGGAAGACGGTATGACTCAGTAGAAGTGGAAGTGCAGGGCTCAGTTGGGGGTTTGGAAATTTATTGGAACCCCCAATCCCTGATTTTTCTGGATTCTGAAGCCAACATAGCATATATGTCAGTAAAAATGCAAGTTATAGGAATCCCTGGCACAATGGTTTTCACTAATGTGTACGGGCCTCAAAGGCTCAAAGAAAATATCAAGTTGTTGCAAAATCTAAGAAGAATAAAAATCACAAACGGACATGTCCCCTGGGTGGTGGGGGAGATTTTAATATGATAACATCTTTGTTGGAAAAAAAAAGGGACAAAGAAGAACAGGAGATTCAAAAGCATTCAAGGAATTGATATAGGAAACCAGACTCAGAGACATGGAAACAAAAAATGGATGCTTCATATGGAGAAATAAGTGGAAAGGGAAACATCAAGTGGCATCTAGGCTTGACATATTCTTAATTTCAGAGGATTTACTGATGAGAGGGGTAGATGCGGCAAAAAACATTCTGCCCTGTGGGGGATCTGACCACTAGCCAGTGCTATTAATTATGAAACTACGAGGAACTCCCAAAAATGGGCCCTTCATATTTGAATCATTCCGGTTGGAGCATCCTAACTTCAGAGAGAATATCAACATGTGGTGGAAGGAAAGAATCCCTGATAGAGGATCAAAGATGTTTACCCTATGAGCTAGATTAAAATACATCAAGATGAAACTAAAGGAGTGAAAAAAACAAAGTTTGGAAACATTTTTTAGGAGAAAAATGAATTAGAAAAGAAAATGAAAGTTCAAAAACAATGATTGATCTTAGATGGCTACTCAAAGGAAAGCAAAGAAGAGGAAATGGAGCTACTAATGAAATGGGAGGAGAGATGCAAACAAGAGGAAATCCTTTGGAGGCAAAAATCCTAAGTGTTATGCCTTAGAGAGGGAGAGAAAAACACCAAATTATTTCACTGGTCAACCATAGAGCACAAAAACTCCAATAGAATCCTCAGAATAAAGAACGACAAAGGGTAGATCTTTTAGGTTCACCAATACATAGAGGAGGTCTTGGTTCAGCACTTCCAAAAGATATCTAAAGAGCCCGAGGTGCAGAAAGGGGAAGATATTTAAAGGATAGTGAGACACATCCCAAAGACACTCACTAAGCAACATAATAAAAACCTAAATAAGTCAGTCTCTATGGAGGAAGTGGCTTTGGCAGTTAATGAAATGGTGAATGGGAAATCCCCTGGACCTAATAGATTCACTAGAAAATTTTTTAAAGCCAACTGGGAAATGGTCAAAGAAGACATCTACGAGGTGGTATATGACTCTCAAGAATCAACACCAATTCTTAAAGCTCTAAATACAACATTTATAACCCCAATCCCTAAGGAAGAACTAGCAAGTACCCCTAAAAAATTTATACCTATTGTTATAGACATTTTTGTGCCTTACAGCTCTAAGCATGAAATGTCCATAATCCAAGGGATCCAAAGTCCCTAAAAGTGTTGTTCCTGCCCCTAAAGGAACAAGGTCAACCAATGACAGCTTCTCCCAGAAGTTCTCCACCAGACACTGCTCAAAACTAGTCAAATCAGGATCAATTCAGAAGCTCCACTAGCTGCCTGCGTTTCAAAGCACCCTAATACACTGGCTAGGTGCATTGCAATGCACTTGAATGCACTACCCAGGTGCGTTGAGTGAGAAATGACAAGTGGCAGAGTCATTCAACGAGGTGGAGAGACAATGGAAGCTTCCAGAATCTTCTCCAATGACACTTGCCTCACTGAATTCGACCAAGTGATGAGTAAGAGGCTCTCAGTCTCCAAGTGGAAGCAAGAACTGACAGAGAGAAGCCACAAGTCAAAACATAAGCTGACTCATCCTCTCTGCTTACATCTATATATGGATCCCTCATCCCAGAGATCCAGGAGGCTGGAATTTTGTACTTTGCAGAGAATTGCTATTGGTTTGAGATTGAGATTAGTACATTGGGTGATTTATGCTTTGTTGGAGGAGAGGAAGGGATTCCTTTGCTAGGAGGTAGATGCTGGATCGGGACTCACTTGGTTGTATCTCCTCTTGGACTTTCTTATCATATCAATAAAACTATTTGGGTTTCTTCTACATGTTTGTATATCAGTGATGTTTTGTTATATTTGCATGTTTAGCTTAATCTGATCCTAAGCTTTTTATGAATGTAAATCTATATCTTCGTGTAGTTTCTCTCTTCTGTGATCTTGCAGGAATTTGGTGAAGCTGGGTCAGTAAGGGAGCAGGGAGCGGGAAGCGAACAAAGGGAAAAACGATTGGATCAACAAACTAGCGAAAGACACAGGTTAGTTACATCCTTCCTCTTCATTTACATTTCATAAAGAAGAATACTCAAGCAGTTTTCCTTGTTTGTTGTTAAGGCACTGTCACACCTTAGAGTGGGATAGGGGCGTTCTGAATAGATACTTTTCCCAACAACAGAATGGTGACTCTGCTGGGGATCGTATCTAGTTAGTTTATTTGTGTTTCTATTGTTGTTCTTCTCATAAACTTAGGAGTGGCGAATCGAACTGCATTTGCCATTTACAAATGCAAAGTAGAGATCTGCCACTCTAGTCCACTCACTGGGCCTGTTTATGATCTGAACAGCTGATCCACAAATGCTCTAATTGCCCTTTGTGATAGCTCTTAGTCCTCCTTTAAATCATCCTTCTAATTGTACCTTATTGATAGCTTTTATCCGGCCAAAAACCATAGATTAAACTGCAAACTGTGACCCAGAACCCAGAGAAAATTCTCGTTTCTGCTTCAGCGCAGGCTCTGTGAAGAGGTTCTGCATTTCAACGCAGGTCCCGAGAGGGCTACCTACGCTGCAATTCAGTTTCTTTGTGCAACAGGTGCGCTGATCAGCCTTTGCCTTGTGCAGCTGTGGTTCTTTGCTTCATTTTGTTCAGTTTTATCTCTGATTTTTGCAACCTGTTATCAGTGTGTGTACCTATCTGAAAACCCCTTTTCTCTGCCTTAATTCCGCCTCAGTTGTATAAAAGAAATTGTATTTGTTTTTGTGTATTTGTTACATCATTTGCAGTTTCCCATTACAAAAGTAAACTAGTCATACTGTCGCCCTTAGATCTAGACCTGTCGTAAGTGTCGTTTTGATCTTAGGAGTAAATTTGTTTGCTGTTGACAGTTGATTGCGCTTTTACTTTTGTCTTTTGGTTTGAATTTGTGAATTTCTAGTGTCGAAACAAGTGTTTACTTCAAAATCATAAAGTGTCGTAATCGTCTTTTTGATTTCAAAAAGAAAATTGTTTGTGTTTTCACTTGAAATCGAATTCAAATTTGTACAACAGCTTTCTTTTTAGGCATCAATATTAAGAAAGTGAAAACAAATACATGCACATGTGCATTTGCATATTGATAGTTTGTATGGTTTGATTTAGGAAAAGTGCATTTAAAGTGTGCTCTTTGCTCTTTGAGAAAAGATTGTGTCTTTCTTTTCCCCTTGTAGCTAGGATTTTCATTGTTGAAAAGAGATAAATGCTTGCTTATCATCTTTAGATTGCATTTAGGAATTTCATCTACATCTCGTGGTGATCCAAAAAGGCAAACTTCTAAGAAAGATCAACCTAAAATAAATTGAATGAACTTAACAACGCTTTGTAACTTAACGCACAACATAGAGGTCTAGGCTAGAGACGTGTTCCGGCGTCGTAAAACCTGGTGACTGTCAGCCTCACTGATGGTTGGGTGATTCCTCCTGAGAGACGATAAGTGCCAGTATGGATTGTGCTCCCACGTACCATCGAGTATATATTGGGAGACCCCCATAGGCATAAAACCTTTATCCATAGGAAGCCGTGTCGGCCGCCCTACTGATCGCAATGCACTGAACACAGCATTCGGGAAGATTGACCGCCCGTACCTTAAAAAGTATCTGCGGTTTTGCGATTGGTTTGGCACACCCTCTGCATAGAACTCCAGAGCAGTCCCTTTCGTTCCTTTTCAAACTCCTTAACGGAAAAGGTCCATCTGAGCACTTGTCACTTCAGGCTCATTAAAAATCGAAGGAGACTAGAGTCATCTTTTGTTTTTTCTCGACTCTTAAAAACTGAAAAAACAAGTTGTGTCTGAAGCGTCTAAAATTCATTTAATTCGGAAACATATTTCCCCTTTTGTATTTTAGTTGATCGAGTAATCCGCAATCGTGGAAGAAAGTCAATTGAAACCCCGTCGTTCGCGGAGGCTTACGAGTCAACCGTCTTTGTCTCCAGAATCGAAAACAGTACGGACAAAACGAACTCGTTTAACCGGTTCGAAATCTCCTATTAAAGTTAGAACAAGTGTTCCAACAACATCCGAGATTCCGGTTACTCCAAACATTTCTGGAAACCCTGCCTCTATAGAAGAAGTTCAACAGCCACAGAGGGACAGTGATACTGATCCTAGTCTGAGAGCAAACACTTGTGTTACTGAACCAGTTCCATCTGCAACCGGTTCGGAGAGTCTTGCTCCTCAAACATCTATCGCTATCGATTCAACCCCTTCTTCGACACCAGAAATATTTTACGGACCTGACGGTCTTCCCCTTCCACCTGGTTTGATTGCGATAGAGGAAACTGTAGAAGATCCGCAAGCAAGTACTCCAACACATTTTGGAGTCGGGGCCACTCTATTTCCTTCAACATCAGAAGTTAGTCTACCACCAGTGGAAGTTCCTGTAGAATCGCTAGGTAATCTTTTGGATACACTCAAAATGTCTGAACAACCGTCAACATCTAGGACTGTGTCGACTGACACAGCGACAGCAGAACTCCCCGCCGTCACTCCGACAATGTTTGCCGGCGTACCATCTATCCTGACTAGCTCACAACCGCTAGAAGGAGTCCATCCAGGGGCTATTTCGACGGTATGGTCTGTTCCTGTTTGTTCCTCCGGAATAATATCCGGCAACTCTTATGTTGAGACTCGCCAAATTGATCCATTTGGAGGTCAATTTGGGCAATCCAGTCCCCAAGGGCAGACAATCCCCTTGAGCTCCGGATTACCACCGTATGGGGGGCAGTATGCCCTTTCATTACCCCCTCCGGGAGGATATCCATACGGGAGTTCACAACAGTATTCAGGTTATACTGGAGTTACATCAAGTGGTTGGGTACCTATACTACCCCAACAACCAAGAGTTGTGTATTCTATGCAACAATGTGTACCTATGTCGAACATCTCGACTACGCCAGCTATTGTGACAGTGTCACAAGTTCAAACACTGCCTGTTGTATGTCAACCTCAGATTTCTCAGGTTGTAATGCAACAGCCCCTTGACCCTGTGACTCAACCACAATCGCCGACTGGTGGGGCGACACAGGTACAAACGAGTACAATTACCCCACACCTTGGTCCAACGGTTAGTATAGCGCAACAGAACATGGCTTCACAATCGTGGCTGGTGCAATACCAGCAACCACAATTCCAACAAGTGTACCAAGGTTCTGAGCAGCAGATCTTTGCGAACAGTGGACAGCCGTACATTCAAAACGGTCAAAATCAACCACTTTACAATGGTTATGTCCACCAACCGTATCAGTCGTACCAACATCAACTACATTATGCTGGTATGCAAAGGCCAACTGCTCAGGCAATTCCATCATATCCTGGGTATGCTTCACCTAACCTGAATCAACAGTTACCATTCGTGGCAACTTTAGAGTTACCTGATTTACACCGATTAACAAACGATCCAATTGCTTACGCCCCTTGGTGGCCAGCGATCCCTCATAAACTTCCATCAGATATTCCTAAATTTAATGGAAATCCAGGTGAAGATCCATCGAATCACGTGATGACATTTCATCTATGGTGTTCATCAAACACCCTAAACGATGATTCGATAAGGCTTCGCCTTTTTCAGAGGACGTTAACAGGTCCAGCGGCAAAATGGTATATTGAATTGCCTAGAGCTTCGTTCGACAACTTCAGTACCTTAGCCACGACTTTCTTAACTCATTTTCAATTACCGATAAGGTATGAAACGGGAACGGAACTCCTAACCAACTTCAAACAGACAACGGCCACTCACATATCTGATCATATACATGAGTGGCGACGTCGTCGTAGGATGGTAAAAACGTACGTTCCCGATCAGCTATTAGCTGAATGGTTTATCAAGTCCTTACTTCCTACAATCACGGAAGATGTGGCAAAGGGGGGAGTCATTACGGAAGAGCAAGTCATCGCTCGTGCGCAATATCTAGACTTGGTCTATACTCAGTCTGGCACGCTCTACAACAAAATACCTGACGCCCCTAGACCGAAATTCTCAATTCCTCCTCCTCCTAAATCAAACAATGACTCTCACGTCGGCGATGGCGTGATTGGCACGACAAACGCGAAATCGACAAAGGCTACGTCAAAGAACGCCCGTAAGATTTCAGATCAAAATGCAAAAGACGAAATTCTTGCTTCGGAAGTAAATGCCGTATCGACAGATAAGGGCAAAGAAACCAAACAACCAGGAAGCAAGAAGAAGAAAGGCAAAGGGAAGAAGAAGAAACAGGACGAGTCATCTCCTGAAAAAACTTCTTCAAACCCTCCTAGAAATAGAAAACCCCCTTTCGGGTGTCAAATATGTGACGAGGATCATTGGACGAAAGAATGTCCGTACAAAGCTGAGCTTAAGAGATTCTTTAAGAGTTCAAAAACTTCAGCTGTGTTAACTGATCCGTTTCCAAATCCAGGAACAAATCTGGTTGATAGTGGAAATGCTTCCCCGTCTCAAGTGCTAATGTTGTCGATTTCGAAACAGCAAAATGATGCTTTGATTTCGACAAGGAACAAAGATTACAGGAATCCACAGCTGTCGAACAACAAGGATAAAGATCAACCAAGTAGTTCGACAACAACTTCGACAGAAGTTGTACCACCCATCATTCCTGAATTAACAATAAAACCGCCAAAGGGAGTAGTACACAAGTCGACATTTAATCCTCGCGCTAGAGCGGCGCAGCATTATAACATAGTGGAAGATTTGGCCCAATCGCCATCCACTATGTCGACTCTTGAAGTACTACAAAATTGCCCATCCCAAAGGCAGGCTTTGTTATCAGCCATTGGTGGTGTTGATCCTAAGGATTCCAATCTTGTATCTTCGACCACAAAGGATACGATCCTCAGTTACCAACCCAACTAGCTTTCCTTATTCAAGTGAAAGCCCTCAACAAAACTGTTCATCGAACAATTATTGATGAGGGGGCATCTACATGTATTATGTCGATGAGTTGCTGGAAAACTTTAGGATCTCCAACCTTGTCGCGATCTTCGACGACATTAAAATCATTCGACGGAAGGACATATACCCCATATGGTATCCTAAATAACTTGAAGGTTGAACTAGGGGGGAAAACAGTAGAAATAGATGTTGAAGTCATCGATGGAAATCTTGATTACAACATCCTACTAGGAAGACCGTGGATATATGCCATGGCAGCTGTTGTGTCGACCTATTTCAGAAAGATTGCATTTCCCTCTCAAGGAGGGATTACAATCGTCGATCAGCAAAACTTCCTCCCCAATGGTTCTCAAGTTACTAGAAGCATTCCAATGATCCATGGAAGAAATCATTCGCTCCAAAATATCGGAGTAGGTCTCCTAAAAGACCCTGCCTTAATGGGTACTTTTGCCCTACCGCCTCCGAGTAATCTGGCGGAAGTGGCCACAATGGAATATGAAACCTTCTATATCTGATGGATTTGGACTCCGAGGACGGTTCTTATCTCGTGTCAACCTCGTTAAAAAATGAAACAAGGAATCATGAGGATAGTTCTTTTACTGTGTCAACCTCATTAAAAAATGAAACAAATCCCCTTTTCAAATCTCAAAAGTAAACCTTCATTCCAACCACCGAGTTGAATGCAATGAAGCTTGGGGGGCATGCACCTTGATTTGCGTTATTATGCTGGGGGCATGCAAACTTATCATCGAGCAGTTTTAGCACATAGTTCATGCTCGTTAAAAAATAAACATAAGATCGAGCAGTTTTAGCGCATAGTTCATGCTCGTTAAAAAATAAACATAAGATCGAGCAAGTTTTTCAACCCACGTTTAAGCTCGTTAAAAAATGAACTATCCTCTGGTAAATAACCACCGTGAATGTAACATTATCAGCCATCAAAGCCTTGGTCGTGTTTGCACCGTCACCTCCACTTTTCCATTGGCCGATCATTCACCTCCATTTGATTATTTACCCATTTTGAGGAACAGCTGCGAAGAGTGATTTCACTAGCCATCCTTGTGACACTGCCGTGCTTGGAAAATTCCAACCCTTACCTGGAATCAGCAGCTACCCATTTTATCACTCGTTCCTCAAAAGACGAGTCTTCTTTAAGCTCTTTTCATCTGACTCGTAAAATATGAAAAGATTGCCGAGTTTTGGCCTTCCAGCTCATTAAAGCGACAGGAAGTGCTATCCCTCCTCTAGATTTTAATATTTTTGGACCTGAGGGATTATTGCACAAAAAGATCGAACGCTTGTTTTGTTCGGCTCGTTAAAACTATCGAAAATTCATCCCTTCTGTATTGTTTTATACTTTTTCGGACTTAAGGGATTAGATGACGAAAAAGGACTTCCGGAGTTAACTTTACGTACCTTTTCAGACTCTCTAAAAATGAAAAGGACCGAGTTATCTTTGTCGTTAGACTCGTTAAAAACATTAATAGCGACAAACTTGTCTTTAGACGAGAACGAGTTTCACTATCGCTAGGCTCGTTAAAACATAGCGATGGGTTTGCCTGAAGGGAAAATTATAGAACAAGCATATGTTATCCTCCTCAAGCTTGACAAAAATAAAGAGGTACTGGTCAGCAATGACTGGGGAAAAATTGGGAAGAAACTCAAAAAGTCTTTATTGGTAGCAAGTCGCTCTTGAACATGACACTTCCACTACGTGCCTGAGTCAGGTTGGGTTGTTTCATTCACCGGTCACATCACCATGGTCTCGCCATACCATCCACCTTTGGGGTAAATGCTACCAATCCATCATATAAGTGTCGCCGATATGTTCAAGAGAAGTCATCCAGAGAAATCACCCGTGTCCCATCCACTACCATACATTATACTTCATTCTTTCATGACCGCCACCTTGAACCATATATCATCAGATCGTTTTCACCTCCATCAAAATCATTTGCTCCGTTCCGTGTCATTGATGTGGGATTCATCAAGGCCCTCCTTTGACGGATCGCTTCTTGTCGACATCAGCTCATTATCCAAGAAGTTGATCTAGGAACACCCCCTTCAGTACTTTGAAGCTTGCATGCCTCAATGGCAAGTTTCTCACTTCCGGCGACAGGTATACATCAATGACCTTCGACCGAAAGATTTTGCGTGGTGTTCGATGCCAAGTCCTTTATTCACACCACATGAATTGTACTACAATACCTTGAGGGTCATTATCATTATCGGTGATTCCTCTCGCGCTTGTTAACAGTTTACATCATTGACTGGTAATCAAGCGATGTCTTTCCATGTTCGACTTCAAAACATTTCTCACATGGATCGACTTGTACTTAGAGTGAAGATCAGACGAGATTGAAGACCCCGGATCTAGTTTCATCCATCCGGGCTGCGATATATATTCAGGAAAAATAAAGACATTGACATGTACAGCATTGCAGAACAGATAATCATCCTACCAAAAAGGATGATGATTTCATCAGAATCATCAGTCTACCATCAGACGATTGTCTGTCCTATGTACATAAAAATGAATTTATAAAGCTGAGCATGGGAATTCCCGCCTCAGCTAGATCATGAAAACAGTATGAAAAATAATGTATTGTATTGTATCTTATTACAGGTCTCCTCCCAGCATTGAAAGAACTTCGAATCCTCCTAATAAAGCATTTCACCCGATAAACGGCCTCATACTTTAGGGGGCAACTGTTATAGACATTTTTGTGCCTTACAGCTCTAAGCATGAAATGTCCATAATCCAAGGGATCCAAAGTCCCTAAAAGTGTTGTTCCTGCCCCTAAAGGAACAAGGTCAACCAATGACAGCTTCTCCCAGAAGTTCTCCACCAGAAACTGCTCAAAACTAGTCAAATCAGGATCAATTCAGAAGCTCCACTAGCTGCCTGCGTTGCAAAGCACCCTAATACACTGGCTAGGTGCATTGCAACGCACTTGAATGCACTACCCAAGTGCATTGAGCGAGAAATGACAAGTGGCAGAGTCATTCAACGAGGTGGAGAGACAATGGAAGCTTCCAGAATCTTCTCCAATGACACTTGCCTCACTGAACTCGACCAAGTGATGGGTAAGAGGCTCTCAGTCTCCAAGTGGAAGCAAGAACTGACAGAGAGAAGCCACAAGTCAAAACATAAGCTGACTCATCCTCTCTGCTTACATCTATATATGGATCCCTCATCCCAGAGATCCAGGAGGCTGGAATTTTGTACTTTGCAGAGAATTGTTGTTGGTTTGAGATTGAGATTAGTACATTGGGTGATTTATGCTTTGTTGGAGGAGAGGAAGGGATTCCTTTGTTGGGAGGTAGATGCTGGATCGGGACTCACTTGGTTGTATCTCCTCTTGGACTTTCTTATCATATCAATAAAACTATTTGGGTTTCTTCTACATGTTTGTATATCAGTGATGTTTTGTTATATTTGCATGTTTAGCTTAATCTGATCCTAAGTTTTTTATGAATGTAAATCTATATCTTCGTGTAGTTTCTTTGTTCTGTGATCTTGCAGGAATTCGGTGAAGCTGGGTCGGTAAGGGAGCAGGGAGCGGGAAGCGAACAAAGGGAAGAACGATTGGATCAACAAACTAGCGAAAGACACAGGTTAGTTACATCCTTCCTCTTCATTTACATTTCATAAAGAAGAATACTCAAGCAGTTTTCCTTGTTTGTTGCTAAGGCACTGTCACACCTTAGAGTGGGATAGGGGCGTTCTGAATAGATACTTTTCCCAACAACACCTATAGCAATGTGCAATGTGATCTATAAAATCATATCCAAAGTAGCTGCTAATAGGTTAAAAACAATTGTTCCACATCTGATCTCGAAATAACGATTGGTCTATGTGGAGGGAAGGCAGATCCTAGACAATATAATACTAGCACATGAAGTGGCTCATTTGTTGAAGACACAAAAAAAATTTGGAATGATAATGCAGTTGGACTTATCCAAAGCCTATGATAAGATCAGATGGGAATATATGGTAGCAATGTTACAAGCATTTGGCTTTGATAACCACTGGATCAGTTTGATCATGATAATGGTCTCCTCACCCATATTTTCGCTTCTTCTTAATGGAGCCCCTTCAAAACCTTTCTTACCATCCAAGGGAATTCGGCAATGAGACCCATTGTCTCCCTTCTTTTTTATCCTAATGATGGAAGGGATGGGTACATCTATAACAACAATAAAAAAGACGGGACTATCACAGGGTTGAAGCTGCATGACAACCCTCAAGCAACCACTCACCAGCAATTTGTAGATGACACCACACTGCATGGTGTGCCTATAGTTAAGGAGGCCTGCAGTTACAAAAACATTCTGAATACCTTCATGAAGGTGTTAGGTATGGAGTTAAACTTGTCTAAATCCATTATTTTCTTTTTCAACACTCACATTGATATCCAAATAAATCTAACAACTATCTTGGGTTTCCAAACAAAGTCTCTCCCTTCTAGATATCTGGGGGTATCCTTAACCACACAAGACTGGAAAAAGTCTAATTGGGAAAAAATCATATCCAACCTAGAAGATATGGTCAAGATATGGACAATGAGAGAATTGAACCTATTAAGCATGTTGGTGGTAGTAAAGGCGGTGCTTCAATACATCCCAGGATACATGTTATCTATCCTTCCAGTGCCCAAAGGAGTACTCCAAAAAATAAATGAGATACAAAGAAATTTCTTGTGTAGAGGAGTAGAGGAAAATGGTTAATGAGATGGGAGATGCCTTGGGAAAAAATATGGAAAGTGAAATATGCCCCAAATTGTCAAACAAAAAACTTGATCAGGTTCACAAGTTCAATCCCGGGGTCAGTCATTTGCTCCCTAACACAGTCCAATAGGAATATTATACAAAAGAACAACTTTTTGGAAGTAAGAGATGGAAATAATGCCCTATTCTGGGATGATGCCTCGCAATAGCTACCAAAATTAAATAAACCAGAATGGAGAAGTCTACAGGAAGCCACAGGGAGACCGAGACTCAGAAAGGTCCACCATTTTTGGTCTCTGGAGCTGCTAAATGACAAATGGAGAGCATGGAACTTAAACATCCTTTGACAAACTAATCTAAGCAACTTAGAAATGCAAGATATCACAGAAGAGCTAAGAAAAAGACAAATCGTGGAAAATGGAGATAGAGACCAACTCAGATGGGGACAATGAGAGGGAGGGGATTTCAACCTCAAGGAAGCCAAGTTTTATCTCTGGGCTGAAAATCTCAAGATCCATGACCCAACCTGGAGCAAACTTTGGGAGGCTTCACACTAGCCAAAAATCAAAACATTCCTATGGCTAATTTTGCATAGAAAGGTGCTAACTTGGGAGAATCTCACAAAGAGAGGAATGATAGGTCCATCATGGTGTTTCCTATGTGAGCAGGAAGAAGAAAATATTAACCACTTATTGAACACTTGTATATATTCAGAAGCCCTATGGGACTGGTTGGCTATTATATATAAACAAACTGATAGAAACAAAGAAAATATTCAAGACACAATTAAAAAATGGTGTGTGCAATATACCAAGAATGAAGTGGTTAACTCAACCTGGAACTTGATCTCAAGGTTCATCCTTTGGTCACTCTGGAAGGAGTGTAACCGCAAAATCTTCAAAGATAAAAAGCTCCCTGTAACAAAACTGATGGAAGAAATTCAACATCAGATGAAGGAAACCATTAGTAGAAAACAATTTCAAATGATACAAAAACATCCATCCCTTCAAGAAGAAAGAATATTAAAGTTTTTTTACTTGAATTACATGGGTGACAAGATCCTCAGACCAAAATAAAATTGTGTCAGGACATGCACTACAGTGTGGCAAGTGCCTTCGAAAGGTTTCTAGAAATTGAACTTTAATGGGGCGGCCAAAGTGATGCCATCCTAAGCTGACAATACCCACATTATGCAAATAAAAATGGCATGTCACTGGTACCAGGAGTTAATCACATGATCCATGGTGAAAACCTTCACAAATAAAGGTTTAAGGTCCTTTAATTATTTGCTTAAGCGGAAATGTTTCATGTGATTAACCCAAAGTCTAAACTTTGCTTACTCTTTAATCCCGCACGTATTAACCATACCCTCTTAACTCTGGTCTCGACTTAACTCAATCGTTAACCACACCATGGTCTCAGACTTTGGTTAAACTTCACCTAACCTTTTAATTCATTAATCCCACTTCATTTCTATTATAACTATCCTATAATAGAAATATACCATAAACCACTTAACCTTACCTTTCCACATTTCCATGACCTCTGCACATTTACCGATGCTCACCTTATCATGTTCAACCTCCACCATTGATTTCATTGTACCAGATCAACGGCTACGACATGATATCCATTCTTCCTCCAGAACTCAAACAAATTTAACTCGCATTGATAAACTAATCGGGTCCACTCAGAATATTAACCTGTGCGCACTTTTCCACGTGATTACCATCCGATCCATCAACCCATGGACGGTCCTGATCACCGGAACTCAACAAAGATTTAACCCCGCTATATAAACTCTCATCAGGTCCAATTTCCAAATTAAACCTCATGCTTGTTTGCACGCGATATGCGTCCGATCACCCTTTCAATGGACGGTCCGATCACCTCCGAACTTCAACTGGATTAAGTTATCGTTCATAACTTCATTGGGTCCATTTTTCAATTACCACTTACAGTTTTGAGGCTGCGCGAAAACCACTTCCGCCTACGAAAACCGCTCCGTCCTTCTGCCAACACATGGCTTAATCTCCGCCGCTCATCTTCTTGACTCCATTTTATGCGAATTAATTCTAGCCATCCCTCACACTCAACCTCGTCCGTTGATCTTATAGATCCAACAATTCCTATGCATCGTCACTTCATTTCTTCGTCCTTCCATTTACCTCGTTTTTTGTCATTTCTCAGTGTTCTTCTGTGGTTTTGGTTTTCTCCAGGAATCTAGTTTTTGGTCTTTTTGCAACATAACTCCCTTTTGGACTTAACTTTTCATACTCTTAATCACTGTCACTCCTGTATTTCCCTTTGATCCTTTAATCGGATTCAATGATCAAACCACGATCCTTCATACTCCACCTCTTCTCTGTGTTCTGCTCGAACTTCACCTGCATACATATACTATGCAGAATTACACTAATTCATACACAATTCATAACTCCATTAACCAATACACACCACACAATTCAGAATCGAATTCTCTGTATTGATGAATAAATATTTACATAAGAGTCTCGCTCTCTCTAGCCTGATATTCTAATTAGTGGCCTCTATTTTCCTACCTACCCATAGGCTTACAGTCAAACCTATCTAACTCTCGAACTAATTCCTAGTTAGCTAACCCTTTTCTATGCCTTTTAGGCTTACATTTATACAAAAGGATTCTATAACCAATTCTTGGTTTAGATCCATAACCTTCTCAATAAAATCCTAAAATCTCTTCTTTATCTCTAAGGATCCTCTCTAATCCACAAAATCATCAACTAATTCCTAATCTAAGCTTTTTACAATGAATTCCCAAATCTCTCAATCTTTATGAACTCTAAGTTGTCCTAATTCTCTCATGTTCTCCAACATTCAGGAACATTTACAAATATGCCTCACAATACTTAATTAATCCCTATTTTAGTTTCTCTCATTAAAATCACTCTAAACCTTAATAATTACATTAATTTGATACATAGGAATCCAAATTCCATTAAAATACAAGACCCCCTATGTCTATTAAAATACAATGAATTTATTGAGCTGAATGCTCCTACATCAGACTCCCAAGGTTAAAATAATCATGATCTCCTGATCATGTGCTTCTGATCTGTGTCCTCCTGGATCCCATACTTTGTTCTGCAGTCTGTCTCCTTGGTTGTTTTTGTTGTTTGTTGTTGTTCTCCAGGTCTCCACACTTTATGCTGCATTGCCCCACTAGCTATGCTCTCACAGTCTATTGTTGTCTTTTTCTTGCTTCTACTTTGCTTTCTTACTGTTGTCTTCTCCCTTTGAGACAATTTTCTCATCAATTCGATCATCAATTCAATTTCTATGTCCAACTCATTTCTTTGCTAGACTTTTCCCTCTTCCTCTCTTGCATATCCTTTGCAATCTTCCTCAAGTTCTTTCTTCCCTACTGGTGCTTTCAACCATTTCTTCAATAGCTCCAATTCTTTATCCCACTCACTGATCCTTTGATGAGAATTTAGTCCTTCATCTTTATTGACTGCCTCAGTAGCTTCCTTGGTTATCTCCACTGTGCCTATCATCATGATGGAATGGTGATCCTTTACTATGTTTTCAGCTAACATAGTCTCTTCTTCAAGTTTGCTTTTAATCTTTTGTTGGTTACCTTCACTTTGGAGTTGTTGGTTCCTTAATACCACCCTTACATCCTTACCCTCTGGTTGCTTCTAAACTTCCATTATATCTCCAAATAACCTCTATTCAATTTCTTCGATCACGGCATCACACTCATTCATTCTATTCATTGTTCCTGCAAACAAACTATTGGTTTGTGAATTAAAACACTCTTATGTCTCCATGTCTTTTAGAGACTCTCTGCTACTGTTAAGTACTACTGTATCCATTTCTTTTCTATTGCCATTTCCTCTTAGCAACTTCTCCAACAATTCAATTTCCTCTTTACATTTAGCAAGTGTTTTATCACACTGCTCTTCATTTCCAGCTTCATCCTTTTCATGGTCACTATTGCCCAATGCTTCAATCGGACTGCCTTCCATAGACAATTTTGTCTCATTCATCTTCATAGAAATAAGTTCCTGTTCACCAATTATAATCCCTGTATTCACACAACAATTGTCAATTTGAAAAATGTAAGACTCAATAGCCTCAACTAATGTTTCAAATATCAGCTCTTCAGGCTAAACTTCATCTCCTTCTTCCACAAGGAATTGTCCTTGTTTGTAACAGATCCAAATATCAATTCATCAATAATTTCTTTCTGCGGCAACAATTCAATATTTTCCTCATTTAAGAGGCATTCTCCATCATACTCTGCTCTAGAATACTTATCTTCTGAAAGGTACTCTTCATCCTCTGTCAGCACATGAATATGTTGATCCAAGTTCTCCTCTGAACTCTGGTAAGTTTTATCAATTTTTATTACAGCTTCATAAGACTACCATGTTGGAAATACTGGGGGGGGGGGGGGGGTGAATCAATATTTTCTTTCAATTGTTATTATTACCAGTTTAATTCTTCATAATTTAAACAGAGAAATGTATAAGTATAATTTTTTGAGTAAAATAATAAATACAATATCAATGTGTTCCAAGCTCCAACTTGGTTTTGATGAGGCTCTGACCTCTAGGGCTTCGACCCTATATTGTCAAGGCACCAACCTTGGATTTAGGAGCACCAACTCCAAGGACACCAATCCTTCCAATTTTGAGGCACCAACCCCAAGGGCTCTAACCCTATCTTTCAAGATGAATCAGGTCAAAAGATTTTCCTCCTGCTCTGTCTTCAGCTTCCTTCTTCATTCGGCCTTTGGCTTTTAGTGCATCTTTTGCGTCTTCCAGACCTTTGGCTTCCTCTGTTTCTTCCAGTTCATCGGTTGTGAACTTTCCTTGTTCTCTATAATAAATGTCTAATACGCCTAACTTTTGGCTTCCTTTTTCGCTCGCTCGACCTTTCGACTTCTCGATCTTCGGCTTCCTCTGTCTCTTCAAGTTCACAAGTTGTGAACTATTACTTCTTCTCTCTATTAGATGCCCGATATGGATTACCTGAAGTGAAGCGTTTCAACTTGTATGCATGTGAGTTTTTGCCAATAACCAAAAGACACGTTCATTGGGAGGAGAGGCCGACTTATGAGTTTGCACATTAAAAGATTATATCAGAGAGGACCTTTTTTAATATTCATACAAGGATATACCCACATGGAGGTCCCACATGCCACGTCATCACCTTTAATCCCGCAATCACAATTTCATGAGAATCGGAGTCATTCCTTTAATCCTGCAATTGTAACTTCATAAAAATCGGAGGTTTTACAAGTGTGCACATGCTCTGTCTTCCGATGGAGTAGATGCGATATTTAATGAACTGTTTTTAATGAATCCATTAGGTCCACAACTCTATCGCTATCGAAGGTTTGCACATAACATAGTCGATTCCCCTACTGCCGACGGAGTGAATGCGATATGATATTAAACAATTGTTAATAAATCCGTCGGTTCTGTTATCTCAAAATCAGGCCCTGGAAGGCTGCAGACTAGGAAGACTTCAAGTAACTGTTTCAAACCAATCTTTTAGCTAAGGCTTAGCCTCCTTAGCCTGAGAGGGCTCTCTCAAAGGATTAAAGGTTTTTGATTATGATCAAGATGACTAACTCTTGTGAAACAAATAAAAATGAAAATGGTGGAAACACAACTAACAAGTATCCATTGGGCTTATGGAGTCATATATGATTTAGTATTAACAGTAGGGTTGGCTTTGCATAAAAGTCAAGGCATTCAGATTTCAATATATGTAGAACACACCAAACACATAGAAGGCAGTTTATGAGTATATGAAGGAAATTAGAACACTGTAAGCGATTTCTAAGTAATCAAATACTCATAACACTGTAGATAACATGAAAAGACAACAAAAGAAACTCACACATTGAACTCTCTATGATTCTTGAGAAGCATAAGCCAGTACTGTATTACCAAAAAACAGAGTCTTTACATAAGCCAAATATCAGAGCTTTTTTTTTTCATAAATTTCCAACCCTCTTTACATTGCTCTTTCTCCTATATATAGAGCTCTTCTACCTAACTGAGATTCCTCCTCAAGCATGAGGGGAACTCGAAATCTACTTCTAATGACACCTATTCAAATCTTAACTGCCTATTAAATGTAACAAACTGCTACTAGACTTTCTAGAGATCTAAATCAAATAGGAGTCTAACTCCATATTATGCTAATAATAGCCTTAATTACAATCATTCTCGTTCTTTGACAAGTGGTGTTTTTTAGTTTGGCTGTGGTGGATGTTCAAAGCTCCATAATGGTCCTCAATGTCACATCTTCTCCATTGCCCCTGAAACATAGGAAACTACCCCTATTTATCGGCCTTTGGTTTTCCTCAAAAATGTTCGAATCCAATGAACCATGCCCTTCATCTTTGATTATCCAAAATATATCAGAATGCCACGTCCTTGATGTGCTGTCAACCTCTTTCATGTGTGAAGGAAAAAACTCCTCCAAGCTGTCTGACATATCTTGGACTGTAGTAAATGTGATCACTTTATGACAAAAAGTTTAGAGCTGGATTCGAATACATGTTTCTTCCACCTGTCTTGACCTTGTTGAAAGTTGATACCTTTAGATGATTCCTTGAAGATATTCCCTTTTCAAAAAATTCCGCTTGTATTTCAAAATTGGTTGACTGGGATTAGATTGTGTAGCTTCAGCAGTTTTGTAGCGCGCTACAAAACTGCTGTGCATTAGTCATCATCTTCAGCAGTTTCGTAGCGCGCTACGAAACTACTGTGTAATTCCAAAAAACACAGTTTCAACCAAAATTTTGTTCTTTTGAACCTCTTGATATTTAAACATCCCTTTCAATTGCTCCAAAGCTTTTTAAAACTGAATGGAAAGGTATGATTCTTCAAGAAGGATTATAACAAGGAAAACCATCAAAATTTGAAACAAAACCTTACTTGATGTGTGACTGCCTTAAGGGAATTCTTTCTGCTGGCTTAACTGTATCTTTAAGTCTTCAATTTGTTTCTTCATGACTTTGATCCCAGATCTGAGGTTTGTATTGACCTTTCTGATAAATTGAGCTTCCTTTATTGCAGGAATAGTCCAGCTACGGAATTGAACATTAAAATCAACCACCTCAGGTATTTGAAATGTTTGGTCCTCCCACCGAGCTTGCATTTGGTTAAAATAAGCCTCCTTAACTGCAAATTTCCTGGAGGCCCTCTTCAATCTAGCAATTTCAAAGTTTTCCAATTCCAACCTCCTTTTCAACTCTTCCACACTATCTTCTTCTTGAATAGTAACTACTCTGCCTTTATCCTTTCCTTCATGAGGTTGTGTTACCTCCCCTGTTTCATCTGCTCTTGGCAGTACCTCCTGTACCTGTTTAAAATTCCTCGTTATGGGTCTCCTGGGCTTAAAGACAAATTGATCAACCTGATCATCAAACTTGAGTTTCTTCAAGGCTTTGACTCTCTTAGCCTTGTATTTTCCTGACTCTATCAAATCTGCTTGGACTAGTGGAGATTCTTCAATGTCAATGGCTTGCAATAAGTCATTTAAGTCTCCCTTTGAAATAGGGCTTTCTTCAATAATCCTTGATTTGCCTTTTTCTTTAGCTACCTGGCTCCTAGTCCTTCTTCTTTGAACTCCTTCACCTATGCTTGATTCATGTGCAGCTTCTTTGACCTGAGCTTTCTCTTTAAGGGACTGCTAGGGTGTATCCTAGATAGTCAGTGGCTTGGTGAATTCTCTTACTTGTTTCCTAGCCTTCAACTTTGAAAACCTCCTGGATCTTGTTTCTGCCTGATGGCTAGTTGTTGTTGGAAGATCTTTTGCAGCTTGAGGACTGAGACCGGTCTCTTTTTTGAAACCAGACATGAATATGAATGTGGGCCAGTCCCTACCTACTTTCTGGAGTTCATGCAGAACAATCAACTTAATTAAACCATGGTGAAACAATGAGGTCTCACAGGCTTCTTTCCTTAGCTACACCTTATCACACATTTTGCTTAAGCTACGAAATAAGTAAAAAGGTAAATCAATGGATATCTTTCCTGTAAAATGTAGCAGAAGCTTGAAATGGTATGAATACACCTTATTATATCTCCCTTCACAGGTAAGGTACCTTTGTATACAGGTAAGCAGATTAGCATATGAGTCTTTGACATAATTTCTAGGCACATACTTGTTTAAATTTGAGTCAATGTACTCCGACTTCATAAATTATTTACAAGGAGTCATATCAAATTTGAAATTCTTAAACCAAGTTTCTTGTCCCCTTGGAATCTCAGTAACTGTGGATATTACCTCTGGTGAAACTTACAATTCGAGCATCCCAGCCTTCGAATTCAGCCCTGTGAAATTCAAAGCAAATTCCTTGGTGATTTGTGCATGACCTCCCTGGAGTTTCTCACAAAAATTCCAACATCCAACCTGCTTGAATGCATGCTCCACTTCTTTGTTTTTCAAGACAATGTCTACACCTTCAGGTTCGTTTCTCAAGCATCTTCCTGATCTGTGGTCTTTCCTTTCCGTTGATCCCTCCATGAGACTTCAACGTAATGGAGGTTTGAAATGCTAGCGTTGCTTAAACTTCAATTTCCGCCTCGCTTGAATGGCTGCCTCGCTTGATAACTATGGATTCAAATTGAAAACTTGCAGTCTTGTTCCTCATGCAACGAATACAATCATCATTAAGACTGTGAATACCTGGCCTCTCTTGGAACTTGCAATCCGTGTGTACCAATGTACCTAGCGGCTGTAATGATGGAGATAAGCGGTTGGACATGATATGTGGAGTGTATAAGCTGACAGTGAATGATGCAACCATAACTGAACTTGACAGATTTGATAGTTAGGAAAGATTCGCTGCGGATTGCATGAATCTCTGATTGCGTAGCGCAGTCAGTGTAAATTTTGAATTATGCACTACGAAATCACCTAAGACATGTTGCGCTGCGAAACTGCTAAAAGGATTTATGTGCTGCAAAAACACTTCAAAATGACTACATGCGTTACGAAATCACCTAAAGGGCTTTGTGGCACATAGTAACTTTTGAACAAAACTGACACATGGCTATGAGACTGGTGATGAATGAGAATGACCAGTGATGAATGAGAATGCATAGTTGACTCAAGACTCCTAAGACTCAGACTCTAAGGAAAACAAAAATCAAACTTAGACTAGCACCGACCTTTACCATCAAACTAATGTGAGAAATTTTGGCATTAGAATTCTTAAGTGATAACAGGTTCCACAGCCTTATCGCAATCGACAGTTTGACATCCCTTAGAAACTAGCGACATTGCGGATGTGATATTGTATAAAGTCATGTTATAATAGTGCAACGGGTCCGCAATATTATATCGCAATCGGAGGTTTTACCATGACCTTTATGACTTGCGATATGAAAGTTCATACGATGGATGTGATATTGCATTAATGTGTATTATAATGGAACCATCGGGTCTGCAGTACATATCACGATCTATGGTTTGCGGGACTTCGACTAGAACACGGATTAAAACGGCCTTAACCCCCGTAGTTGACTGTGATCTAAGAGTTGAATATGACATCGATGGCTAGGATTGAGTGCGGGACTTCATCCACGATCAAGGAAATCCATACTCTCCTACCCCCGCAGTTTCTATTCATTGTCGATCTAACAGATCTGTCGATCTAACAGATTTGTCGATCTGATGATCCAAATCTATTTCCGTGATTCACCTTCTGCAAGCACTTGGGTTTGATCTTCGTCGTTCATTTCTTGACTCCATTATATTGCAATCGAGGGTTCATTACTTTCTCCGATATGGCTCTTACTCTTGGCATATGCGATAGATCTGCATTGTCTTGGGTCATCGCTCTTGTGGTTTCTCGTTACACCTATCCGATACACTGCTCCAATAGCTCTTCTTCTGATAGTTCTTCTATGCTCCGATAACTCTTCTTCCGATAGCTCTTCTTTGATGGATTTTGATGAACTCTTCCTGCTCATGTTGCTTCACGAATCTTCTCTGCTTGGCTTCACATCATTATTTACTATCCAAAATATTGCCATATTGACATCAATGACAATATAGATCAACATGCCAATCCCCTGCAAAACCTGCACTCACAAAACAATTATTAAAATTAAAGACATAAGGCTTCAATGCCTCTTCTTCCCTTGTCCATATTTCTTCATGTTGTCTTGAACTATCACAATAGTTCATTGATCTCCATTCTTCATCTTCACCCAGAACTTCCCCCTGTTCTGCTTCACAAATGGAAACTTCCAATTCCAACTCAGCTTCTCTGAGTTTTTCCACCAGCCACTTCACTTGCCTCTATTGTAGCCTTCTCTGTAATTTATACCACTTCACTGCATTTTTCCTCAAGACCCAACCTTGCCTTTGATTTTCCTCTAGTATCGTCCTTAATGCATCGAGTTGTTCTTTTAACTCTCAATCTCCTTGTCAAGCTCCTCTTGACTCATCCTCTTGCCATTTGCCTTGGCATCCTCTTTCTTCACCTTTCTTCTGTTGTGGTCTTCCTCAGAACCTCTGTTATCTCTGTTATGACTATCAATAGTAATCTCCTTCTCTATCTTCATGAGTTCCTGACTCACTTACTATGAGTTGCATTAAAGCCTGTGCAACAGCAAGTCCTCCCTGCTACCACTTACCTCACCAAGCTTTCCCCTGTACTTGGTCTTTTGGAAAGCACTTGGTTCTCTATTATATGGAACCTCCTTTGAGCACTTCTCTCTGCTCCTTCTAGGCTTCAACTCATCTGCACCTTTTACAAACACAACTATCCTTTTTATCCAATCTATGTTAGAATTTTTCAAGGTTCTGCCACATCCTGCTTTCATTCAGAAACTCTTACCAGCTTCCTTCATCTCTTAGTAATTCTACCCACATCCTCTGTGTAATTGCCTTTATGATCTTTCCTGTGAGCTGCAACAATACCTCTGCAGTAACAAGTCTCCTTCTTGCTACATATGCCTCACTAAGCTTCTCTTCTCTAAGCTCAGTCTTTTAGCATTTCTCTGGTTCTTTCCTCTGGAACCAATTGAGCACTCCTTGCTCTAGGTTGCTACAATATTCTCACCTACTTATGTCACTACCTTCAATACCTCTGCATGACCTTGTTCTACCATTCACCTGCACTTTGAATGGATTGTTCTCTGTTTCTTTTGAATCTGCAAATTCTTCCAATATTTTGCTACACTTTAAATCTGTGTGTCTGTATGTATGTCAGATTTAAAATATGATCCCCTCTTGCCTGCTTTCATCACCATTCACCTGTATACATACCTTCAAAACATAACTCTGTTCTAAGTTTTTTCAAAAAAAAATTACACGCAAAATTCTTTGTTCTACTTCGATACCAAATGATGCCAGCCTAAGTTGACAATACCCACATTATGCAAATAAAAATTGCATGTCATTGGTCCCAGGAGTTAATCACCCGATCCATGGTGAGAACCTTCACAAATAAAGGTTTAAAGCCCTTTAATTTTTTTCTTAAGCAAAAATGTTTCATGTGATTAACCCAAAGTCTAACCTTTTGCTTACTCTTTAATCTCGCACGTATTAACCATACCCTCTTAACTCTAGTCTTGACTTAACTCAATCGTTAACCACACCATGGTCTCAGAATTTGGTTAAACTTCACCTAACCTTTTAATTCATTAATCCCGCTTTATTTCTATTATAACTATCCTATAATAGAAATATACCATAAACCACTTAACCTTACCTTTCCGCCTTTCCACAACCTCTGCACATTTACCGATGCTCACCTTATCGCATTCAACCTCCACTGTTGATTTCACTCCACCAGATCAACCGCTACAACGCGATCTCCATTCTTCCTCCGGAACTCAAACAAATTTAACTTGCATTGATAAACACATCGGGTTTGCTCAGAATATTAACCTGCGTGCACTTTTCCGCGTGATTACCATCCAATTCATTAACCCATGGACAGTCCTGATCACCGAAACTCAACGAAGATTTAACCCTTCTATATAAACTCTCATCGGGTCCGAATTCCAAATTAAACCTCAAGCTTATTTGCACACGATATGCGTCTGATCACCCTTTCAACAAATGGTCTGATCACCTCCGGACTTCAATTGGATTAAGTTATCGTTCATAACTTCATCGGGTCCGCTTTTCAATTACCGCTTATGGTTTTTAGGCCACGTGAAAACCACTTCCACCTACAAAAACCGCTCCGTCCTTCTGCCAACCCGTGGTTTAATCTCCGCCACTCATCTTCTTGACTCCATTCTACGCGACTTAATCCTAGCCATCCCTCGCACTCGACCTCGTCCATTAATCTTATAGATCCAACAACTCCTGTGCATCGTCACTTCATTTCTTTGTCCTTCCCTTTACTTTGTTTTTATGCCATTTCTCAGTGTTCTTCTATGGTTTCAGTTTTCTCCAGGGATCTGGTTTTTGGTTGTTCTGCAACACAACTCCCTCTTGGACTTAACTCCGCGTACTCTTAATCACTGTCACTCCTAAATTTCCCTTTGATCCTTTAATTGGATTCAACGATCAAACCACGATCCTTCATACTCCACCTCTTCTCTGTGTTCTGCTCGAACTTCGCCTGTATACATAACTATGCAGAATTACACTAATTCATACACAATTCATAACTCCATTAACCAATACACACCTTACAATTCAGAATCGAATTTTCTGTATTGATGAATAAATATTTACATAAGAGTCTCTCTCTCTCTCTGGCCTGATATTCTAATCAGTGACCTCTGTTTTCCTACTTGCCCGTAGGCTTACAATCAAACCTATCTAACTCTCGAACCAATTCCTAGTTAGCTAACCCTTTTTTATGCATTTTAGGCTTACATTTATACAAAAGGATTCTATAACCAATTCCTGGTTTAGATCCATATCCTTCTCAATAAAATCCTAAAATATCTTCTTTATCTCCAAGGATCCTCCCTAATCCACAAAATCATCAACTAATTCCTAATCTAAGTTTTTTACAATTAATTCCCAAATATCTCAATCTCTATGAACTCTAAACTGTCCTAATTCTCTCATGTTCTCCAACATTCAGGAACATTTACAAATATGCCTCACAATACTTAATTAATCCATATTTTAGTTTCTCTCATTAAAATCACTTGAAACCTTAATAATTACATTAATTTGATACATAGGAATGCAACTTCCTTGAAAACACAAGACCCCCTATGTCTATTCAAATAGAATGAATATACTGAGCTGAATTCTCCTGCATCACAAAGGCGACCCAAAAAAGGTCAATGTGGGAGGAATCATCAAAGACCGGACTAGTAAAATACAAAGGTTATACTTCATTACCATGGGACAAGCCACAAACAACACAATGAAGTTCTAGGCTCTAGAACAAGGATTGGAAATGTTGCAACAAGAAAGGAAGATAAATGTAATAGTAGAAGGCGACTCAACTCTAGCCATTCAGGTGACACGAAGACTTCAATGTGGCACCCCGATGAACAAAGTCACGAGGAATTAGTGGCTTAGCCAAATTATTCATAGGATTAAGGATCACCTGGAAGAGATAAAAATGGTAGAATTCACTCTAGTCAGACGCTCAGCAAATGCGTTGGCAGACAAAGTGGCCAATGAAGGGGTCGAGAGCACCAAAGTTCTAACTGAAATGACCTGGGAATAAATGGTGGAAGGTTAGCTCAAGGAGGATTGTCGGGAGTTGGCGGTAAGAGTTCTACCCATGTCAGAGGAGCAACATAAAGGACACTGGTGGGGCAGGAGGACGGCAGTAACCCACCTGGTGAATGGAATGTTTTATTATAAAAATTAGTGGACAAGTAGCGGGAAGTGGGGAATATTGAGGAGGTACATGTCAACAAGGGCTGAAGCACATGACGGTAGCTTATGGGAATAAGTGGAAGCCAGGATCGCATAATTGTCCGCCGGGAGGTGGCATTTATGAGAATGGATGGTTGCAGAAGTGGGGAAGGACAAACTTAGTGTGAAGCAGTACTGGTACAATACCATGGCTATAATGGGCCTGTACAGGCCATATGTAGAGGTGAATGAGAGGGAGGATTGTCCCATCCTCGCACGATTGCACTGCAATGACATTGGTAAACGAAAATTGCCAAAAATGATCAACGAAGGTGCCCAAAGTATGGGGAGGATTGCGGTGCTATGGATTTTTCCTTTATATGATAAGGAGGGGCATTGCATGGGAGGCATAGTGATGAGTTTGGAAGAAACAAAGGGGAGAAGTAAGAAAATAATGTATGGTTATCAGAGAGACGTGACACCCAGAAGAGCTATGGAAAGAAATGGGAGTGGAAGGCCAAGGGGAAGGCTGAGAGTGGAAGCTCAAGGCTCCTCAGTTGGTAAGAGAACAAGATTAGAGGAGGCGACAAAGGAAGCAACCCTCAAATACCATGAGACTATCCTTGACCGAGGCAAGGAAATTATCAAGGTCTGGGAAAATGAAGTAAGGCGACTGAGGAGGAACACCCCAAATTACAGGATTGAAGAAGAGGTTGACTGGATAATCGATATGAGGAAGTCTCGCATGAGACAAATGGTGTACTAGAGAACGCTAGAAACAACTTGGCATGTCAAAAAATTAGTAGGAAAGTTGCAAGTGGAGGCATCGGGGGAAAGAATTAAATGGTAGATGGAATACCATCTGCAAATGAAAGCAACTGAATAGAGCTGAAAGGGAGTTTAGGAGGCACTCCAGAGGGTGGTCGACATCGAACACCTATAAGATGATCACATTGGTCAAATGAACAATATTTTTTCAATTTACTTGAAGTATATCCACAACTTGGATATTACACTGGGGCAGGGACTTGGGGATCCGACTAAGTTAATGAAATATAAGGTCAAAGAGGTAGCGGGAGCCAGCGGCAAGCCACCAGCAGCACCGAGAGCGGGAGCAGCAGCGACAATGTCAACAACCCCAACAGAGAAAGCTACACTTGCATCTGGTTCAAGTGTGGAGGAGACTCCACCATTGTCCCTGGATAAATGATTATGTCTCTTTGTTTAATTTTGTTGTATTTGGTCAATAGGCTAGCGAGGCCAAAGCATAGTTATAGAATAATTAGAAGGTATGTAGATCTGGATCTGAAAGATAAATTTACGTGTATGGTGTAAATGTTTAAGTGTCAGTAGACAAGCTAATTTTGTAAATATGCCTAGCAGATATCATAGACAGAAGATCCTTTGGGCTAGCTTAGTTAAATTCCGGAACAAGGCTTTATTCTATTGCAGCAGGTTTAGTTTCTAATTTGGTAGATCAATAGACTATGATGTAAATTTTTATGTTATCGCAATATAAGATGTTTCTCTGACTTACAAAAAAAGATTATGTTAATTTTACAATTTTATTTAAAACAAATTAATTTTGAAAAAAAACTCAAAATTATGATAAATTATAAATTTAAATATATTAAAATCTTAATTGCAGTAATTACCAATTACCAATAGATTTTTGTAGGTCAATAGGCTACTAAACACCAACATTGCACCACATAACTAAGGTGTCTCCTCCCATCATCCTTTATATACATTTTTTCTTATCATGAATTTTTATTTTTGTTAGAAAGATTTTTTTATTACTACACTTTTCCCTTCATTGTGCATGATACAACCTAATTGTCGACGGGTTGGGAAACCATTGGATGTTGGTAGTGTCCGGTTAATGATAGGTGCTAGTGATTACTATGTGGACAATTTGAATATGGCATTAATCTATATGGAATGCAAACATTATATTAAACATTATATTACAGAGTAAACGTATTTCACTATATCATTGTTTATATATATTTATATTAGTTATAGATTTTTATTTCTAAATGCACATCTCACATAATAATTTTCATTATTTATATATATTTATATTAATTATAACTTTTGATTTTTAAATGAATATATTAAATATTTTGTTTGGTTGTGATTGTTGCATTCTCCTCTTCACTATGCATTATATCACCTAAAACATCTAGGATGAAGATGTCAATGAATATTATGTGAACTTTTGAACAACTAATATGATATTAATCTTCTTGGAATATCAAGATCACACTACATACGAAGGTGCCCCTTTCATCATCCTTTATATAATCTATTTAATTCATCAAAGTTATATTTTATATTGACATATATCAACAAGACTCTATCATGGTGTGGTTGTGGTTGTCGCATTCTCTTCCATTCATTATGCATTATTCCACTTAGACATCCACAATAAGTTGGAAAGAAGTTGGAAAGTTGGGAATATTTTATATTATGAGTGTGATACTATATATTTATATGCAAAGAGGTTAATCCACAATAAGTTGGGAAGAAGTTGGAAAGTTGGGGAATATTTTATATTATGAGTGTGATACTATATATTTATATGCAAAGAGGTTAATTTTAATGTTAGTGATGAGCACATGGATTTTTGGGTAACTAATATGGCATTAATTTACATAAAATGTTAATTTTATACCGCATAATGAAGGTGGATAAAGACTTTCAAATCATTTTTTGCAAGAGTAAGTTTATAAGTGGACAAACTCAACATTTTTTAAGGGTGAGTTTTTCCCTAAATCCTAAAGGAATTTTATTGGAAGTTAGAGTTCCACCTTATTGATGGTAACTTTTCTCCTAGGGTTTTCTCATAAGGTATCTCCTCCCATCATCCTTTATACATGCAATTTTTCTTATCATGAATTTTTATTTTCTATTAACATATATCAATATGACTTTATCAAGTTGGGATTACTGAATTCTCTTCCCTTCATTGTGCATGATACTACTCAAATGTCGACAAGTTGGGAAAACATTGCACATCGATAATGTGAAGTTAATTATAGGTGTTAGTGATTACCTAGTGGATTCTTGGAAAATCTATATGGCATTAATGTATATGGAGTGAAAACATTATATCACATAGTGAATTTGTTTCACTTCATCATTGTTTATATATATATATATTTTTACTTATTGTGACTTTTTATTTCTTAATGTATATATCAAATAATAATCTAATTGGTTGTGATTGTTGCATTATCTTCCCTTCACTATGCATGATACCACCTAAGACATCCATGATGAAGGTGTGAGTGAAGATTATGTGGATTTTTTAACAACCAACATGATATTAATCTACTTGGAATATCAACATCACACCACATAGGGAAAGTGCTCCTTTTCATCATCCTTTTATATAAACCTATCTAATTTATCAAAATTCTATTTTATATTGACATATATCAACAAGACTCAATGTGGTTGTAGCTATTGCATTTTCTTTCATCCATTATGCATTATACCACTTAGACATCCAACACAATAAGTTGGGAAGAAGTTGGGAAGTTGGGGAATATTGTCTATTATGAGTATGACCCTAAGTCCATACGCGAAGAGGTTAATTGTGAGTGTTACTGATTAGCATATGGGTTTTTTCGTAACTAATATGGCATTAATTTACATGAAATGCCAATATTATATCACATAATGAAGGCGGATAAAGTTCTTCAAATCATTATTTACAAGAGTAAGTCAATAACTGGACAAACTCAACATTTTTTGAGGGGGGATTTTCCCCTAAATCCAAAAGGAATTTTGTTGGAAGTTATAGTTTCACCTTATTGATAGGAACTTTCACCTTAGGGTTTTTTGGACATTTTGAAATGACCCAAATGGCCGAAATTCCAAGTAGAAGAGTAAATTACAGTGGAACTTTCCCTGAAAAACAAACAAAAAAAAGTTCACTAAAAGGGTTGAGTTTCTCTATTTATTAACTCACTTCATAATTTATATAAACCTTTCTACTTATTTCAACTTTGTATTTCCAATCAATGTATATCAATGTGACTTTTATGTAGTTGTGATTATTGTACTCTCTTCTCTTCACTATGCATGATACAACCTAAGACTTACAAGTTATGAAGATGATGTTAAGTCATGAAAATATCTTCCATTGGGAGTATCAACATGGCCCCCACATATGAAGAGGCTAATTGTAGGTGTCAATGGTTAACACATGAATTTTGTTTGAGCAACTAATATCGTGTTAAGCTATATGGAATGCCAATGTCACATCACATAATAAAGACACCCTTTCCATCATTCAATGTTACACTGCATAGCAAAGATGGTCTTTTCCATCATCCTTTCTATAGATAGATATTTGTACTTATTTTGTCTTTCTATTTCTTATCAATGCATATTAACAAGACTATGTTCTTGTGATCATTACACCTCTTTTGTTTTTTTCTCTTATTTTATGGGTGAACCATCATTATTGAATAGATATATGGTAGATTCCAATCCACTAATGGTTTTGTCTCAATGGAAGCTCTTTGTGCATACCTACCCAAAATATGATCATTGCATTCTCTTCCCTTCGATATAGTATGTTTTTGTGCATACCTACCCAAAAGATGATCATTGCATTCTCTTATGTTCACTATACTATGCTTCATATGGCTCAAGACATTTAGTACAACTTGAGAAATACATTAAAGTTTCAAGATGACCCCAAATATAAAGAGGTTAATTGTTACGGTCAACCATTGCCACATGGATTTTTAAGCATCCAATTTGACATTAATCTAAATGAAATAGTAACACTATAGTAAAGGTATACCCTCCTATCATCCTCTAGAAATATAATTTTACTTATTCTAGCTTTCTAATTTTTATTAACATATATAGAGAGTACTCATTGTGATTGTTATGGAAGCATTCTCTTCCCTTCATTGCATGATATTGCCCAATACATTTACAAGAAATTGGCACAATATTGTTCATTGAAAAAACTTATTCTCATGTATAAAAGATTAATTATAAATATGAATTTTTGAAAGTCAATAAAATATTTATTTACATGACATGTGAGCTTTATGCTATGTAGCTAAAAATGATCCTTTCCATGATTCTTTATATATTTACCCTTATCATCATTCCTTATATAGTAGTAATATAATATAGATTTACATTCTTTATATATTTTTACTCTTGCTATTATTTCAACTTAAGGAGGATGAAGATTGACTTTTTATTTTTTTAATTGAGGGCCTAGATTGATTCTCAAGGGAATATGCTAAGTGTATGCTTAATCTTAATGCTAATCAACGACTGTAGTGTATTAAAGAGTTTGTTAGGTTGCATTGATTTTTAATAAATTTAAAAAAATAGATTCGTGTCATGTGGCTCTAGGCCACCAATTACATAGGGATTTGAGATTATTCCAATTCTAATAAGTTCCTCATGATTATTTATAACATTCGTTTATATATAAACAAATATTATTTAGCAAAATGGTCCATTACTTTTAATAAATTAAAAAAATTAGATTAGTGCCATGTGGCTCCCCACCCACCAATTTCATAGGGATTTGAGATTATTCCAATTCTAATAAGTTCCTCCATGATAAGTTCCTATTTATTATTTATAACATTAATTTATAATTTTTTTTCTTTCTTAAGTTAAAGTTGACCCATAACCTTTTTGTACATAGTTAATCAGGTAAATGTGTGCATTAGTAATACATTCTTCGTGTTGCAATAGTTTTTTGGTTATATTTATGAAGCCTTAGGCTATATCAACCACGTCAATATTTTTAATGTGGTTGTACTAGTGTAATATAATTTATATAGTATTCCCCTTGGGGGTAGCTTAAATGGTGATGCTTGTGTAAATGAAGTATTAGTGAGAGGAGGTACAATGTTCAAATGAACCCAATTCACCTTGTAATGAGGAAAATGTGAGTAAAATGTTTAAATCAACTTTGTATATATCTATATATAGAAAAAATGTTAAAAGAAAATAATATTAAAATATTGATGTATACTTCAAAATATATTAATAACAAAAAACTATAGTTTAATGTGCGCTGATAAAATGACTCAATGAACATACATTCAAAAATACAATTTAAACAACTAAAAATTACACGTTCTTTTTTGCACTTTAAAATAAATTTACACTTAAAAAAATTTAATCTTCTCAAATCATATTAAATTTATAGTTAAAATGAATCTATATTGATTTTTTTTACCATAATAAATTAATCGATAATAATTTATAAAAATAATCCAAGAAAAAACCATAGTAAAAAAAGAACTCTTCTGAGTGTTCCAACTTTCTTTTTCCTAATAACTTATATCAACAAAACTTTGTGGTTGTGATTGTTATATTATCTTTCTTTCACCATGCATGATCACAAGGGAGGCATCAAACGATCACACCTGATCACATTTACCGCTTGGATTTTTATGCTTCATCACATGGGAAGGTTCAACGATTCCCACTTGGACTTTTCCATGCGATTGTGGTTGATGTGTTTTCATTACTTAGCTATAAATAATGCTAACCCACACAATTTGATATTTAAAATAAATTGAGAAATTACTATGAACCATGAATCATTTAAAAATCAATCCCACTTTATAAGGTTTATGCGTGGTTTTATAAATTTTTAAATAATTAATTCCATATTAATTTACATGGAATATTAATTTTATATTATAAAATTTATATATTTTTAATTATATAATTTAATATAAATTTTGAATTATATTAATAACTTATTTTAATTAGATATTGTTAGTTATCTATACCAATAGGTTTCATTTTTCATGATTGGCAGGGGAAGTGCCAATATGATCTACTTTGGTGATGCAAAGATCTCATATTCTTGTGGAAGACACATGTTTACAGTTGGTTGATGCTGTCCTCCTTCTGAATGGATGATCCAACAGTCTAAGCTGGGTCATGCCATGTTTCAATTTTTTGTTATAGATTAGAGAAAGAAATCTGTCCAAACTGTTCAATCTTGGCAGATAGAGTAGTTAGGTAGAGAATGAAGGTTCCCAACTGTTTAATCTGGGGCCTTGGAAGCAATAAGGTAGCCTTAGATAGAAAATCAAAAGAAAAAAGCCAAAGGAAAAGAAAAGGCACATAAGGGTTTGCAAGTCTAAGTGCACCCTCCTTGGAGTAACAAAAAAATGCTAGGCAATAGAGTGGGTAGGTAGATGGGGTTGCAGAAGCATGATTTCTTTCATATCCCTGGCTCAAGCAAAGGAAATACATGGTGCCAGTGCAGATCTCTTATCCAGTAGTTTTACAGCAATACAATGAAGCATGTCTAACTTCCTGATTATCCCCCATCACATTCCTTGCTAACATCCCAAAACCACCTATGTTCATGAAAGAAAGTCAAAGTCTTTTGTTGATTCTTGTTTCATTAAGAGCCACATTTCTTGTGTAAAATTCTTTTCATTTTGATCTACTTCCTAACTAAGTTTGTTTCCTTAAAACTTAGTACCTATCACTTCCCATTCCTATTCCCCTCCAAAACTAACTACTAACTCTATCTACACTTAATTCCCTATGTTTCCCTTTCCCTATTACTATAACACCATGGTGTATAAAACCCCAACAATATGTATATTCCCTCCCCCTTAGCATTATAGCCATATGTCCAAATATTGGAAAATCATGCAGAATTCAAGTCTGGATCAAGATGCTTTGTGCAAAGTCAGGGATTAAACTAACCCCACGTTGGTTTAATAACCTAAGCTCTACCCCTTTTTCCCTTTACAACCCTTTGAAATCATTTACCCACTTTACTTACAAAAAAGCCTTGTAAAAACCCACTATTACCCTTGACCCGCGCTATTTGCAATAAACACTAAAAACCCACTTTTCCCGCTTTATCCAAAGTTTATTTGCAAATGCGCATTTGAATACAAAAATACATTGAAAACCTATTTTTTCGCCAATGTTTAAAGTTTTGCCTGGGCGCGCGTTTCAAGGAATACAATAAAATATTCCCCGCCCCGCTGCCGTATCGTCCTTTCGTTTTATCAACCCGTCGACCGTCGGATCTAGGCTTTCCCATCCAAAGGCCCATATCCATATCGGGCGGACCCGATGACCGGACGTTACCTCCCGAAAAGTGTCAGAGGGTGACGTCAGGCCTCTGCCACGCGTCGCTCCCAAATCTTATCGGGAGGCCGCCTGCCAATACCACCACCGTACCATAAGCGGTCCGATGGAACCGCTTACCACCCTTCATATACCGCCTGCCCACGTCGCCGCTACGTCACGCCCACGTCATGCCACTCAGCGCCGCGTCAGCGCCCGACCCGCCACTGCTCCGACCTGTCCGCCACCTCACCAGTCCCCGTGGACCACTCACAGGCCGCCACGTCACCCTTCCGTACCCGACCCCACCCGATGACATCATGCTGACGTCATCCAAAAAAAGCGCCAATAACCCAAAAAGTCCATATTTTTGCCAAAATTCGTGTTTTTTGTCACTTTTGCCTAAAGAACTATTGCTCCTCTCTGCATGCAAATTATGACCATTTCGCCGCCAACCTGCAGAAATCGATTCAAAGACCGTGGGCGCTTCCAATCCACCTGCATTTGTCACCATTGCCGGCATTCACCAGGTATTTATCCAAATCATTCCCTCCGTGCCTGGTTTTGTCCATAATTCTCCAAAGCTAGCGTAAAAGAGTAAAAAACAGTGTAATTACCAGCAAATCCGCAGTGACCAGCGTTTATTCTCAGTTGTTGGGTCAAAATTCACCTGCAGAGTCCACATTTAGCCAAGTTTTCATAAACTTACGGTCAGTTCGCGCATTCGTGGACTTAGAACCAGAGCTGTGCTAATTCACCGGGAAAACAGTGTTACTAGTCCCAGCATTTGCTCATTCAACTCTCTTTGGAGCATTTCAATTGTTCTAACCACAATTTACCCCGTTTTCCCTTGCAATTTGCCTTACTCTTGCAAAAATACCCCTCTGTGTTGCTCTGTCCAGTAAAACAAGTCCTAGTACAATTCAGAGTACTATTTAACCATGGAAGCACCTGTAGCATTGAATATTCCACCTTTGAATGCCCCACACAGAGAGCTAGAGTGGAAACCCCTGGGTGATAAAGATTATCAGATGACAGAAACATTCTCAATGAATTCCAAGTTTAACATTCATATGCTAAATGAGCTGAAGGCCCAGCACCTCAGTGGAACTGATATTCTAGGGATTTGGGACTCCAATTTGCCCATTTATAACCTCCCTCAAGTCAATGTCCTTCCAGATTTAATTCACAGATGCAGTGCCAACTATGACCCATGTCAAAGAGCTGTCCTCAGTACCTCAGGCGCAGTTTTGTTCCATATCACCCCTGAGGCTATAAATCAAATGCTGAACTTTCACTCTACAAAGCCATTGACTCCTCTCTCCATGATGGACTTACTAAAGAAAGGAGGCAAGCTGTCTAGTGCCCAAATCTTAAAGATAAATCAGCTATTCATTCAATCAGGCTCTGAAACTCTGAGGACCCCTCCTATAGGAAATGTATATTTCAATGAGTTGGGCAGGTTGCTAGTGGATTTGATCAGTTATGTCCTGGGTTACAGATCAGCTGAGGATGCTGATGAAACCATTCTGGCAGTGATGTCCATCTTCTCCCCTGGAATGCCTCCTGTTGTGCACTATGATTATGCTGCATACATTGCTAATAAGATTCATGAATAATTGATGAATCTAGAGAGGGAAAAGGTGTTCAGATACACCTCATACATCTGTCACTTGTTTCTATTTTATCAACCTGATGGCTTCCCTATTCCCCTCAAGAAATTTGATGCCCAGGGAAACCCAAGGTTTGTGGTATTTTGGACCTCAGTCTTTCACCATACATCTTTTTCACCATACAGCTACTGTGAGTTCATAGACCTCTTCATCCATCCAGCTATGACCTTGTTATTGGGCACACCTCCTCCAAGATTGACAGATGAGATGCAAAGGATACTCCAGCTCTCAAAGGCCTACAGCATTGGGGATTGGTACTTTTACCAACACCACACAGTAATCAGAATATATGGCTGTGAGTTGGCCCCATATAGGCTGCCAAGATATGTCCCTATGAGACTCTTTGCCTTAGAATACTTCAGGCAGTTTGGAAATGCAGACCATGTCCATTTCCACAGCAAAAACAAGAAGGTGCAACTTAAAGTCAGGAACCAGCTAGGCCCATTTCTTTACAACAAAAGGGAAGAAGGATGGAAAGAAGCAGATAGCATCCTAGAGTGCCTCCAATTGAAAACCAGTTTCTTCTGGTCACCCTATGACCCCAACCATTTCATTAGCCTCAGAAGGGTCAAATATAAAATGGCTGGCTATGATCACATTAGATTGCCTCACATTGAGCAATATGCCAATATGTTAAGTTGGAAAGAGGGCACTCTAGAAGAGGCAATTACTAGAGAGGAAATACTACAAAGACAGGCAAAGAATCTTGAGAAAGAAGCTGACTTGGAAACTTGAGGACAGGTTTCCTCTTCTCATCAAAGGCAACTTGGAGCGGCTGCCTCATCCTCTACAGTCCACCAGCAAGCAACCAAAACTACTCATCAGGCTTCCAGCAAGGGTAAAGAAAAGGAGATGGAGCAGGAACAACCACCTCCTACAGCAGAACAACAAAAAGAGAAGCAAGAACAAACAGCTGAGGCCCCAAAATCCAAAGAGCAGCAGGCTCAAGAAACTGTGCCTCCTAGGCAAGAAACGACAGCAGAGGCCTCGGTGCTCCAAACTCCACAAAATGAGGAAAAAAGCAGGAAGAGGGATAGAGAGCAGGAGACTCCCCTCACCACATCCACAAATCAAGGGGAGAAAAGGCAGAGACTAAATCCCCTTTCAGAAGAAGAGATGCCTATTGGGCAATCCTTGGGCATGGGCCCACCAAGCATGGAGGCATCTGCCAGTTCCTTTCAGCAGGAACAAGAAAGAACCCTTGGAGGAGAGGTCAGCTCCTCAAGTCAGCAAAGGAGAGCTGAAATAGGCATCAAGCAACAATTCATTGACATCAAGAAGAGAAATGAGCCAGTCAGGCTCCAGCTCTATAATCACTTGCTTAAGATGGCCCCTACAAACCAACAGAGGCTTATGTCAGCTTATGACATAACAGAGGGGAAAATGACCATGAGTCATTTCATGCCCACCATGCTGCAGCCACAGTCAGCTGCAGACTATATAAGAACCAACCTTGAGGTTCTTGCAAAAGACATCCACCCTATGGACCAGATAGAACTTCACAAGCAAACGGGTGAGATGGTCTATTCGACACTGGCAGACAAGACCTTCTTGGCACATAAGTTGGAAAATAGCCTGAACAATACAACTGCCCAACTTGAGTTGGAGAAGGCATCCTCTCAGGCCAAAGACAACAGGATCAGGTCTTTGGAGGATATAATCATAGAGCTTGGGCATGACCCAAAGGATCCCAAAGCTATACAAGCGCTGCTAAAAGAAAGAGATGCAGATATTGCAGCTCTAAGAAAGATGGTGAAGATCCCAGCAACCCTTCACCCTCAAACAGAGGAGGTTGCCCAGCAAAGAAAGGACCAGGATGTAGCAGCCATGCTGCTAACACTACATAAGCAACTGGTACAGACAGAGGGAAAATTGGTAGAGACAGAGGCTGCATTACAGGCAGCCCTACAGCAGAAAGAAGGAGGCCAAACATCTCAGCCCCCTCAACAAGTAATCAACCTTGAGGAACCCCCTCAAAGTGTCACTCCTCCCACAGGGCAGACAGTTGAGACAGCTCCATCAACATCAGCACCAGCACCAACATCAGAGCAGGCTCCAAGCCTTGACATGCAGAAATTGATGAATGAGATTCAAGTCCTAGAAGCCCAGATGGCAGAGCTGAATGAATCCAAAGAGAAAATAGCTACTCTTAATGAAAAATATGATAAATCTAAGCAAAGTGTAGCTGAAAAAGGAAGAGAAATAAAGGCTCTTAAGGAGAAGATAAAGGAGCTGGAGAAAGAGCTCACCCTTGACAAAGTGGTGGCTGAGGTCAAGAAAGTTTTATTGACCAATATTGGCCAATCAATAACAGATCAATGGAAGTATATAGAGACTATTCATGAGCACATGGATCTCATTGGCAGGGCCCACAAGGAAATTCAAAAGGCAAGGACATCTCTTGGAAACATGCCTGAGATAGCCAACAGGATGATCAATGTCCTCAACAACCGTACAGGCTCTCAGCTGACAGCCATGGGTATCTCTGGTAGAACTGACACCATATTATTGATAAAAAGAGTGCTCACTTTGAGAAGCCTGGTGCAAACATTGGATAGAAGATGCCAGGAAATGCAAACAGAAGTAAATAAGTTTGTGGAAAAATTCACAGTATTGCATAACAGAGGCCTTCCCAGCTTACTGAACAGCGCAGGAAGGTTACTATCCCATGAGAACTATGCAAAAAGGGTAAATGCATTTGCCACTAATCAGATCACTGCAGGATCAAGCACTCCAGAGGAAGCAGGGCCTGCATCTGGGCAGAGCCTTTATGAAAAAGTGGAGAATTTGTTTTTTATTATGAATGAAATCAGGCATTTGTTCGAGGTGCCTCCAAATTTCTACAAATATACAGAGGCAGATGAAACCTTAGGTGCAATTTTGAGACATCAATTGCCTACACAGGAATGGTGGACCAGCATGATACAGTTATTACTGTAAACAACAGGCTTTCATCAAGTTTTTTCATCAAAATATAAGTCATCATGTTCAGAAAATTTTATGCATTCAGTATGACTGGAAAAGACTGGGCTGAGCCAACTCAGCAGATAGATTCGACCACTAAAGCAGCGCTGACAGCTACAGGTGACAGGGCCGGGAACGCTACAGCATGACAGAGCCATAAAGACACATCATTCAGCATTAATGCAGAACGCTTAACCGACTCAGTGGCCTCCAAAGGTCAAAAAGACTTCTGACAGAATTAAAGAGTATTTATTTTGTATTTAGAGCAGCAATAACTTCTTTATCTGCTATTCTGAAAGTTGGTGAATGTATTTATTTATCAAATGACTCAGCAGTTCAGATATTTTTGTAAAACCGATTGTATATATTCCCCCTCGCATCAGCTTGCAGGGGTTGTTGATTTTCTCTTCAAGATATACTATGCTGTAATTGTTCAGAGTTTTAATACAAAGAGCTGATGGAATTTCCAAAGTTCTGTGTTGTTTGATGCGTTATGGTGTGATTGCTGACCGCTACAGGATTCCTGCATATTTCATGGCACAATAAGTTTCTTTAACCTCTTTGTTATGTGTTTCATTCTTTCATAATCCATTCATGTTCTATGTTTCACAGTTTAATAGCAAAGAAAAAGAATAGTTTCAGGATTTATTCATTGAATACCCTGAACTCAATCTATGCTGTTATGAATGTTTTCCTCAGTTATAGTTATGATAGTGTAATTCTTAATTGCTGCACCTTCATACTAAACTTTCACAGGGACTGTTGCTCAGGAATTCAAACCTGCTCCTAGGCAAGATTTCTCTTTCTCACACCACCAGCTTAGTGGAAAACTCTTAATTGCCTTCCACTGGTTAAATCATATGTCATCATCACAATTTCAAATTTGTTTCATGAAATATCTAAATGGCCCTGCAGTTTAGACAATCCCACTCAACATTTCAAACAACCTACAACCACAGACTCCATTGCCCAATGGACTAAAACTGTCTGAAGATCTCATCTTAGGTACTGAAAGACATCACTCAACCAAAATTTAAAACCAAACCCTCACCTCGTAACTAGCCTAAGAAACTCAATAACATAGTGAAAAATCATAAGAGAGAGCCCTCTCTGATTACAAGTTGGCTAGAACCTATAATCCAAAGCTTGGTTAGTGGTTACCCCGGCCGTATTCCCTCAGGAGTCAAAAGGGAACAACCTGGGTGTTAACATAAATGGAGACTCCACTGGGGACTTGAATAAACTTTAGAACCCCCTGTGTGATCCTTAACATTGTACATAAAGCATGAATGACAGCTACACAGCCTTACTAAACCTCTGCTTTGTATTTGCAGAAGTATATAAAAGCTGCCTCACTCAATCTTTGTCCGATCTTAAGTTCCATACAAGTGTGTTACCGGATCAGTCCTTCTCACATATCATAGTTTCCTTGAAAATTCTCCTAAAAAAGAAATCACAGAAACTGGCTCCTAAGAAGAAAACTCGTTATACAAGATCTAACCCGGATCCTGACCCATCACCTGAGTTTCAGAACCCAAACTTGATCTCAAGAATCCTTAAGAGACACAAATCAGAAGGGACTTTATCTGATTCTAGTTCAGAAGCAGGTCTCCAAACTGACATTCCAACCCCTGCTAAGGCTTCTCTACATCCTCATACCACTGGTCCACAATCTACTAGTTCTTCATCCACTTCACAAGGTATTCTTCCAACCCCTCCATCAACTACACATACCCCTGTCATCCCCTTCCCTCCACTTGTCCCATTCATCCCTGTTATCCCTATTATCCCTCCAAACATGGCTAATAGATATGCTCCACTGCAGTTACCGGCCAATCCAGCTCCTATGCCTCAAGAGTACCAAAGCAAGATTTCATACTTTGATGGTACTGGCTCTTATCCAGCCCTTCAGCATACTAAGAAAATGCAGGACTACTTTGAGAACTATGAGATAGATGATGATGGGGTTAGAATGAAAATTTTTGTGCAAAGCCTAACAGGAGATGTAAGAACATGGTTTAGGTCACTTCCAGTAAATTCTATAGCTGACCCTGAAGCCCTGTATCAAACATTTATCAACAGATGGGAGAAGAAAAAGGACCCACTTCATATTTTATCTGAATATAATACAATCAAAAGAGGTCCACAAGAAACTGTCTTGGACTACTGTGCTCGGTTTAACAATGTCTACAATGCTATTCCCCAAAATCTTAGACCCCCACCGGATCTGGCCCTATATACCTTTCCTGATGGATTTGATTCAGATATGGCATACCAATTAAGAGAAAGGGCTCCCCGAACTCTAGCTGAAATGCAAGACATAGCAGTGAGTGTGGAAGCAAACCTGATAGCTAAAAGAAATAGGACAAGAACTGAAAGAAAGACTACCTTTAAAGAAGAGCCTTCAGGCTGGGATCAGAAACTGGATGCAATAATCACTGGTATGCAGAGATTAGGTGACAGAGTAGAATCAGTGGAGAGGAAGTCATCATGGGAAACACCACAAAATAACCCTATCAGGAATCCCAATTTTAGGAGAACTCAAAACCCTAACGTTGGCAAGGCCAGTTCTGAACCAGAAATAAGACCTCCGTTCCAGGAAAACTATACTGAAGCATCCACTTCAAATGAGCAGATAGATGACACCCACATTAACCTGATGGGCCTGAATGATGATCAGCAAGTTTTCCTGAGTCAAGAAGACCATAAAGATGATGACATTAAGCAGTTCCAAACCAAGTCAGGTGAGTCATTTGACTTTAAACAAGGCTATGACACAACTGTTTATGAAGTTCATAAGCAATACAAGCTAAGGAGCAGAACTGTAAATATAACACAGCCTGAGAAAACAAAGGATACCCTGCAGCCCAAAAAGGCCAGAGTCACAGAGCCAATTGACAAAACTGATTCAGTTACAAATGAAGTAACAGTTGAAGAAATAACTGAAGCATCTCCCTCAAATCAACAACCAGTGGTTACATCACCCTTGCAGCCTAATCCAAGCAATACTTCTCAAAAGACGAGTAAAAAGGACAAGCCTCAAGATCAAGATGAGAATCAGGAAGAAAGCTCTAAGAATTCAATTGAAAGAGAAAAGGTTGTTAACCAGAACACCAAGACCCAATCTGAAAAACCTTTTGACTTAGAAGCTGAAATTGGAAAATTGAAGATAGCCATTCCTCTCTCAGAGTTAGCCAAACATAACATCTATAAACAACAAATCAAGAAATCCCTTCAACTTACTCATAACAAAGATGATGTCAATGTGTTGGATGACACCCCAGAACTACTTTTCGGTCCAGAGGTTGATGGAAAGACAACAGTTACTGGAATCTTACCTTTTTATGTCAGCTTGCATGTTCATGATAAGATATTACACAATGCAATGTTTGACTCAGGTGCCTCTCACAACCTGATGCCCAAATCAGTCATGGAAAGATTAAATCTAGATATTACAAGACCATATAAGGACCTTTTTTCATTTGACTCCAGCCAAGTTAAGTGTTTAGGCCTGATAAAGGATCTATGTGTGTCACTTGTCCAATGCCCAAATAAAACAATCTTGATGGATGTTGTAGTTGCTGATATCCCACCCAAGTATGGAATGTTGTTATCAAGATCATGGGGGGCTAAACTCCAAGGTTCCCTGCAATTAGACATGTCATATGCCACCATTTCTGTCTTTGGGCAACCCAAGAGGCTATATAGAGAGTCACTCATGAAATACATGGTGAGCAGTGAAGAAAAACCTCAAAATTTCCCTATTTATGTAGTCCATTCAGATATGGATTCCTTTATTTTGTTCAATGATGATGCAAGTCCAATGGGTGATAACAAATCCATCATACTTGAACAAGATCCAAACATGAGTGAGCAATCAAGTTCCCAAGAAATCAAGGGTGTGCAATCAAGTAATGAAACTGTTCTAGAAGGCAAACCAGGTGAAAGACAAGAACTCCAAATTATAATCCCAAGTCATAGAGAAAATGTTGAAAATCCCTTAAATCAAGAGATCCTATGGTTTCTTGAATTTGATGGATCAGTCAACAAATTAGGGGCAGGAGCTGGGGTTTGGATTCATAACAAACAAAGCAATCATGCAGAAGGTCGGGCTTTTAGACTAAACTTCAGATGTACCAACAATATGGCAGAATATGAGGCTTTACTGCTAGGCCTCAAACTAGTAAAATCATTGCAGGCCACAAAAGTTTCGATCATGGGAGATTCAGACCTTATTATCCAACAAGTGAAAGGCAATTTTGTCACCAATGACAAAAGACTAAGGTCATACAGGTCTGCTGCTATGGAAATGCTCAAAACTTTTAGTGGATTTCAAATAACCAAAATAGCTAGAACCCACAACCTTCATGCACACAGTTTAGCTACATTTGCTAGTACATGCAAACTACCTTTTGAACCTAACCATTGTTTCACAGCTGAGATAAAACACAGACCTTCTGTCCCAAACAATGTTAAAGACTGGCAAGTATTTGAGGATGACACACAGATAAATAATTTCTTAACCTTGCAGCATGAATTTTCAGGTTTGAACATTGATGTTGATTCTGTGAAAGACACACAACCATTGAGTGAACCGGACCAAATAGCAATATCACCCAAAACAGCAAATCAAATACTCTGTCCAACAAACTTTGACAAGGAAAAAATACAAGAACTTGAACAACTGCCTTTGGATGAAGTAGCTGGTACAGAGGCTGAAATTATAGAGCTAAAGGATAACTTTCTACCAACAGGCCTAACTCCATTGGAGGACATTTTTGATTCGAATGATGTTCCTAGAAAACCAAAAATGCAGCCCCTTAATGCTGCCATTGAAGAATGCAACATTGGGACTACTGAAAAACCCAAAATAATAAAATTGTCTGCATCTTTACCTCCTGACCAGAAGCCTAAATACATTGACCTCTTTAAAGAGTTCCAAGATGTCTTTGCATGGAGTTATGAGGATTTAAAATCCTATGACACCTCTGTTATCCAACACACTATCCCTCTCAAGCCTAATCAAAAGCCATTCAAGCAGAAATTGAGAAGGATCAATCCTATGCTTCTCCCTTCAATTGAGAAAGAAGTGCAAAAAATGTTTAAAGCCGGTATCATAGCACCAATCAGGTTTTCAGACTGGATTTCAAATTTGGTGCCCACAAGAAAGAAAACTGGTGAGATTAGGCTTTGTGTTGATCTAAGGAATTTGAACCAAGTATCCCTCAAAGACAATTACCCCTTACCTAAAATGGATCATATTCTCCAAAGAGTGGTGGGGGCTTCAAGGATCTCATTACTTGATGGATTCTCAGGCTTTAATCAGATCCTAGTCCACCCTGATGATCAAGACAAAACGGCATTCACAACCCCATGGGGAACTTTTAAATATGTCAAAATGCCTTTTGGATTGAAAAATGCAGGAGCTACATTTCAAAGAGCAATGGATATTGCATTTGCTAAAGAGATTCATGACTTTCTTGTCATTTACTTAGATGACCTCACACCTTTCTCTAAATCTGACCAAGAACATCTGAAACACTTAAGACAAATATTCATAACATGTAGGAAGTATGGGATCTCCTTAAATCCTAAGAAGTCTCTATTTGGTTTGGAAGAAGGTAAGCTGTTAGGGCACATCATTTCAAAGGATGGCATTAGAATTGACCCAGACAGAATACAGGCCATCTTGCAAATGCCCCATCCAAGAAACATCAAAGAATTACAAGCCTTCTTGGGAAAGATCAACTTTTTGAGGAGGTTTATCCCAAACTTAGCAGAACTGATCAGATTACTAAACAACATGCTAAAGAAGGATTCAAAAGTAAAATGGACAGTAGAAGCAAATCAAGCTTTTGAAGGTATAAAATTGGCCCTTACCCAAACCCCAGTCTTAACAAATCCCCAATTTGACAGAGAATTTATCATTTTCTCTTTTGCCTCCCAGCATACCATTGCTGCTGTCTTATTACAGAAAGATGACCAAGGGAATGAAAAACCTATTGCTTTCTTTAGTAGAGCCCTTAGAGATGCACCTCTGAAATATCAGATCATGGAGAAGCAAGCTTATGCTTTGGTCAAAGCCATCAAAGACTTCAGGATCTACATCTTATACTCCCATGTTATAGCTTATGTACCAAGTCCCATTGTGAAAGATATACTCACTCAAGAAAACTTAGAGGGTAGAAGAGGAAAGTGGATTGCCAACATTTTAGAATTTGACATTGAGATAAGACCTACAAAACTGATAAAAGGACAAGGTTTGGCTAAATTGATGTCTGAAGCAAACTTTCAAGCCTTGGACATTAACCAACTGGACAATGAATTGGAGCTGGCGACTCCAAAGATCAATGTAGCCTTTGAACAATCCCCGTGGTATTCTGACATCTGTTATATACTGCAAAACCTGTGTGCTCCCCCAGGATTGTCCAGAACCAAATCTAGATTTCTAAAAATGAAAGCTTCAAGATTTTGTGTTATAAATGGTAATTTACTATGGAAAAATCATGAAGGTATACTGCTGAACTGTTTGAATATGGATGAAACTGACACTGTTATGAAAGAATTTCATGCAGGAGATTGTGGTGGACATTTGTACTGGAAGTCCACTGTGGATAAAATATTAAGAGCTGGTTACTATTGGCCTACTCTGTTCTCTAATGTTAAAAAATTTACCACTTCATGTCACAAATGTCAAGTGTTTGAGGGAAAAAGAAAGTTACTACCACTTCCTTTAAGGCCTATTGCAATAGAAAAACCCTTTCAGCAATGGGGCTTGGACTTCATTGGGGAAATTCATCCTTCATCCTCAGGCCAACATAGATGGATTCTAACAGCCACAGATTACTTTACTAAATGGATTGAGGCTGTTCCATGTAGACAAGCAAATGACTCTACCATTATTCAGTTCCTTGAGACCAGTATCCTCTCTAGATTTGGTTGTCCGGACAAGATTATAACAGACAATGATGCTGCTTTTAGATCCAAGAAAATGGTGAACTTTTGCCACAAACTTCACATTATTTTGGGCCATTCTACTGCATACTATCCTCAAGGCAATGGGTTAGCTGAATCATCTAACAAAAGTCTTATCAACATCATCAAGAAGGTACTAGAAGAGAATAAGAAAAATTGGCACAAGAAGCTTGTGAATGCCTTATGGGCAGACATGCTAACAACCAAGAGATCTATAGGGGTCAGCCCATATGAATTGGTTTATGGAATGGAAGCCAAATTCCCTTCATCCCTAGGGGTCCCTGTCATGAAGCTACTTCAAGAAAGCCAAGCTGAACCAAATGACATGCAAAGAAGAGTAAACCAAATTATATGTTTGCAGCAAACCAGAGATCAAGTGTATGACAGAGTTCAAATCCTACAAGAGAAACTGAAGAAAGCCTTTGATAGAAGAACCAAGGCTGAAGATTTCTTCATTGGGGACAAAGTGCTTAAATGGGATTCAAGAAGAGAAGACAAGGGTAAGCATGGCAAATTTGACTCCCTTTGGAGAGGGCCTTTTGTTATTCAAGTAGTACAAGGAAATAACACTTATTTTTTGGAAAATCTGGATGGCACTGAGGCTGAAGAGGGCCCTGTAAATGGCCGGATGTTAAAGCACTACTTTGATTACTTTCCATGTATATAGCATGGTTGTTCCCCTGTACATAATCAGTTGTATATACTATTTTCTTTCAGCATGTAAATAGCTCAGTTTAAGAAGGGCTGTAGATAAGCAGAAAAAAGCCTTTATTTCAGCAAGTTCCACAATGATGGCAGATTCCAGTTTTGAAATCCAAGGATAAAGTTTTCAAGTTTTAAGAAGAAGTCAAAAGCCAAGGCAGTCTGACCTGCTGTTCTTGGTCTTTCAAGAAGAAAAACCATCCCCAAGTGGAGCCACTGTTAGCTACCTATACCAATAGGTTTCATTTTTCATGATTAGCAGGGGAAGTGCCAATATGATCTACTTTGGTGATGCAAAGATCTCATATTCTTGTGGAAGACACATGTTTACTGTTGGTTGATGCTGTCCTACTTCTGAATGGATGATCCAACAGTCTAAGCTGGGTCATGCCATGTTTCAATTTTTTGTTATAGATTAGAGAAAGAAATCTGTCCAAACTGTTCAATCTTGGCAGATAAAGTAGTTAGGTAGAGAATGAAGGTTCCAAACTATTTAATCTGGGGCCTTGGAAGCAATAAGGTAGCCTTAGATAGAAAATCAAAAGAAAAAAGCCAAAGGAAAAGAAAAGGCACATAAGGGTTTGCAAGTCTAAGTGCACCCTCCTTGGAGTAACAAAAAAATGCTAGGCAATAGAGTGGGTAGGTAGATGGGGTTGCAGAAGCATGATTTCTTTCATATCCCTGGCTCAAGCAAAGGAAATACATGGTGCCAGTGCAGATCTCTTATCCAGCAGTTTTACAGCAATACAATGAAGCATGTCTAACTTCCTGATTATCCCCCATCACATTCCTTGCTAACATCCCAAAACCACCTATGTTCATGAAAGAAAGTCAAAGTCTTTTGTTGATTCTTGTTTCATTAAGAGCCACATTTCTTGTGTAAAATTCTTTTCATTTTGATCTACTTCCTAACTAAGTTTGTTTCCTTAAAACTTAGTACCTATCACTTCCCATTCCTATTCCCCTCCAAAACTAACTACTAACTCTATCTACACTTAATTCCCTATGTTTCCCTTTCCCTATTACTATAACACCATGGTGTATAAAACCCCAACAATATGTATATTCCCTCCCCCTTGGCATTATAGCCATATGTCCAAATATTGGAAAATCATGCAGAATTCAAGTCTGGATCAAGATGCTTTGTGCAAAGTCAGGGATTAAACTAACCCCACGTTGGTTTAATAACCTAAGCTCTACCCCTTTTTCCCTTTACAACCCTTTGAAATCATTTACCCACTTTACTTACAAAAAAGCCTTGTAAAAACCCACTATTACCCTTGACCTGCGCTATTTGCAATAAACACTAAAAACCTACTTTTCCCGCTTTATCCAAAGTTTATTTGCAAATGCGCATTTGAATACAAAAATACATTGAAAACCTATTTTTTCGCCAATGTTTAAAGTTTCGCTTGGGCGCGCGTTTCAAGGAATACAATAAAATATTCCCCGCCCCGCTGCCATATCGTCCTTTCGTTTTATCAACCCGTCGACCGTTGGATCTGGGCTTTCCCATCCGACGGCCCATATCCATATCGGGCGGACCTGATGACCGGACGTTACCTCCCGAAAAGTGTCAGAGGGTGACGTCAGGCCTCTGCCACGCGTCGCTCCCAAATCTTATCGGGAGGCTGCCTGCCAATACCACCACCGTACCATAAGTGGTCCGATGGAACCGCTTACCACCCTTCATATACCGCCTGCCCACATCGCCGCTACGTCACGCCCACGTCATGCCACTCAGCGCCGCGTCAGCGCCCGGCCCGCCACTGCTCCGACCTGTCCGCCACCTCACCAGTCCTCATGGACCACTCACAGGCCGCCACATCACCCTTCCGTACCCGACCCCACCCGATGACGTCATGCTGACGTCATCGAAAAAAGCGCCAATAACCCAAAAAGTCCATATTTTTGCCAAAATTCGTGTTTTTTGTCACTTTTGCCTAAAGAACTATTGCTCCTCTCTGCATGCAAATTACGACCATTTCACCGCCAACCTGCAGAAATCGATTCAAAGACCGTGGGTGCTTCCAATCCACCTGCATTTGTCACCATTGCCGGCATTCACCAGGTATTTATCCAAATCATTCCCTCCGCGCTTGGTTTTGTCCATAATTCTCCAAAGCTAGCGTAAAAGAGTAAAAAACAGGGTAATTACCAGCAAATCCCCGGTGACCAGCGTTTATTCTCAGTTGTTGGGTCGAAATTCACCTGCAGAGTCCACATTTAGCCAAGTTTTCATAAACTTACGGTCAGTTCGCGCATTCGTGGACTTAGAACCAGAGCTGTGCTAATTCACCAGGAAAACAGCGTTACTAGTCCCAGCATTTGCTCATTCAACTCTCTTTGGAGCATTTCAATTGTTCTAACCACAATTTACCCCGTTTCCCCTTGCAATTTGCCTTACTCTTGCAAAAATACCCCTCTGTGTTGCTCTGTCCAGTAAAACAAGTCCTAGTACAATTCAAAGTACTATTTAACCATGGAAGCACCTGTAGCATTGAATATTCCACCTTTAAATGCCCCACACAGAGAGCTAGAGTGGAGACCCCTGGGTGATAAAGATTATCAGATGACAGAAACATTCTCAATGAATTCCAAATTTAACATTCATATGCTAAATGAGCTGAAGGCCCAGCACCTCAGTTGAACTGATATTCTAGGGATTTGGGACTCCAATTTGCCCATTTATAACCTCCCTCAAGTCAATGTCCTTCCAGATTTAATTCACAGATGCAGTGCCAACTATGACCCATGTCAAAGAGCTGTCCTCAGTACCTCAGGCACAGTTTTGTTCCATATCACCCCTGAGGCTATAAATCAAATGCTGAACTTTCACTCTACAAAGCCATTGACTCCTCTCTCCATGATGGACTTACTAAAGAAAGGAGGCAAGTTGTCTAGTGCCCAAATCTTAAAGATAAATCAGCTATTCATTCAATCAGGCTCTGAAACTCTGAGGACCCCTCCTATAGGAAATGTATATTTCAATGAGTTGGGCAGGTTGCTAGTGGATTTGATCAGTTATGTCCTGGGTTACAGATCAGCTGAGGATGCTGATGAAACCATTCTGGCAGTGATGTCCATCTTCTCCCCTGGAATGCCTCCTGTTGTGCACTATGATTATGCTGCATACATTGCTAATAAGATTCATGAACAATTGATGAATCTAGAGAGGGAAAAGGTGTTTAGATACACCTCATACATCTATCACTTGTTTCTATTTTATCAACCTGATGGCTTCCCTATTCCCCTCAAGAAATTTGATGCCCAGGGAAACCCAAGGTCTGTGGTATTTTGGACCTCAGTCTTTCACCATACATCTTTTTCACCATACAGCTACTGTGAGTTCATAGACCTCTTCATCCATCCAGCTATGACCTTGTTATTGGGCACCCCTCCTCCAAGATTGACAGATGAGATGCAAAGGATACTCCAGCTCTCAAAGGCCTACAGCATTGGGGATTGGTACTTTTACCAACACCACACAGTAATCAGAATATATGGCTGTGAGTTGGCCCCATATAGGCTGCCAAGATATGTCCCTATGAGACTCTTTGCCTTAGAATACTTCAGGCAGTTTGGAAATGCAGACCATGTCCATTTCCACAGCAAAAACAAGAAGGTGCAACTTAAAGTCAGGAACCAGCTAGGCCCATTTCTTTACAACAAAAGGGAAGAAGGATGGAAAGAAGCAGATAGCATCCTAGAGTGCCTCCAATTGAAAACCAGTTTCTTCTGGTCACCCTATGACCCCAACCATTTCATTAGCCTCAGAAGGGTCAAATATAAAATGGCTGGCTATGATCACATTAGATTGCCTCACATTGAGCAATATGCCAATATGTTAAGTTGGAAAGAGGGCACTCTAGAAGAGGCAATTACTAGAGAGGAAATACTACAAAGACAGGCAAAGAATCTTGAGAAAGAAGCTGACTTGGAAACTTGTGGACAGGTTTCCTCTTCTCATCAAAGGCAACTTGGAGCGGCTGCCTCATCCTCTACAGTCCACCAGCAAGCAACCAAAACTACTCATCAGGCTTCCAGCAAGGGTAAAGAAAAGGAGATGGAGCAGGAACAACTACCTCCTACAGCAGAACAACAAAAAGAGAAGCAAGAACAAACAACTGAGGCCCCAAAATCCAAAGAGCAGCAGGCTCAAGAAACTGTGCCTCCTAGGCAAGAAACGACAGCAGAGGCCTCGGTGCTCCAAACTCCACAAAATGAGGAAAAAAGTAGGAAGAGGGATAGAGAGCAGGAGACTCCCCTCACCACATCCACAAATCAAGGGGAGAAAAGGCAGAGACTAAATCCCCTTTCAGAAGAAGAGATGCCTATTGGGCAATCCTTGGGCATGGGCCCGCCAAGCATGGAGGCATCTGCCAGTTCCTTTCAGCAGGAACAAGAAAGAACCCTTGGAGGAGAGGTCAGCTCCTCAAGTCAGCAAAGGAGAGCTGAAATAGGCATCAAGCAACAATTCATTGACATCAAGAAGAGAAATGAGCCAGTCAGGCTCCAGCTCTATAATCACTTGCTTAAGATGGCCCCTACAAACCAACAGAGGCTTATGTCAGCTTATGACATAACAGAGGGGAAAATGACCATGAGTCATTTCATGCCCACCATGCTGCAGCCACAGTCAGCTGCAGACTATATAAGAACCAACCTTGATGTTCTTGCAAAAGACATCCACCCTATGGACCAGATAGAACTTCACAAGCAAACGGGTGAGATGGTCTATTCGACACTGGCAGACAAGACCTTCTTGGCACATAAGTTGGAAAATAGCCTGAATAATACAACTGCCCAACTTGAGTTGGAGAAGGCATCCTCTCAGGCCAAAGACAACAGGATCAAGTCTTTGGAGGATATAATCATAGAGCTTGGGCATGACCCAAAGGATCCCAAAGCTATACAAGCACTGCTAAAAGAAAGAGATGCAGATATTGCAGCTCTAAGAAAGATGGTGAAGATCCCAGCAACCCTTCACCCTCAAACAGAGGAAGTTGCCCAACAAAGAAAGGACCAGGATGTAGCAGCCATGCTGCTAACACTACATAAGCAACTGGTACAGACAGAGGGAAAATTGGTAGAGACAGAGGCTGCATTACAGGCAGCCCTACAGCAGAAAGAAGGAGGCCAAACATCTCAGCCCCCTCAACAAGTAATCAACCTTGAGGAACCCCCTTAAAGTGTCACTCCTCCCACAGGGCAGACAGTTGAGACAGCTCCATCAACATCAGCACCAGCACCAACATCAGAGCAGGCTCCAAGCCTTGACATGCAGAAATTGATGAATGAGATTCAAGTCCTAGAAGCCCAGATGGCAGAGCTGAATGAAGCCAAAGAGAAACTAGCTACTCTTAATGAAAAATATGATAAATCTAAGCAAAGTGTAGCTGAAAAAGGAAGAGAAATAAAGGCTCTTAAGGAGAAGATAAAGGAGCTGGAGAAAGAGCTCACCCTTGACAAAGTGGTGGCTGAGGTCAAGAAAGTTTTATGGGCCAATATTGGCCAATCAATAACAGATCAATGGCAGTATATAGAGACTATTCATGAGCACATGGATCTCATTGGCAGGGCCCACAAGGAAATTCAAAAGGCAAGGACATCTCTTGGAAACATGCCTGAGATAGCCAACAGGATGATCAATGTCCTCAACAACCGTACAGGCTCTCAGCTGACAGCCATGGGTATCTCTGGTAGAACTGACACCATATTATTGATAAAAAGAGTGCTCACTTTGAGAAGCCTGGTGCAAACATTGGATAGAAGATGCCAGGAAATGCAAACAGAAGTAAATAAGTTTGTGGAAAAATTCACAGTATTGCATAACAGAGGCCTTCCCAGCTTACTGAACAGCGCAGGAAGGTTACTATCCCATGAGAACTATGCAAAAAGGGTAAATGCATTTGCCACTAATCAGATCACTGCAGGATCAAGCACTCCACAGGAAGCAGGGCCTGCATCTGGGCAGAGCCTTTATGAAAAAGTGGAGAATTTGTTTTTTATTATGAATGAAATCAGGCATTTGTTCGAGGTGCCTCCAAATTTCTACAAATATACAGAGGCAGATGAAACCTTAGGTGCAATTTTGAGACATCAATTGCCTACACAGGAATGGTGGACCAACATGATATAGTTATTACTGTAAACAACAGGCTTTCATCAAGTTTTTTCATCAAAATATAAGTCATCATGTTCAGAAAATTTTATGCATTCAGTATAACTGGAAAAGACTGGGCTGAGCCAACTCAGCAGACAGATTCGGCCACTAAAGCAGCGCTGACAGCTACAGGTGACAGGGCCGGGAACGCTACAACATGACAGAGCCATAAAGACACATCATTCAGCATTAATGCAGAACGCTTAACCGACTCAGTGGCCTCCAAAGGTCAAAAAGACTTCTGACAGAATTAAAGAGTATTTATTTTGTATTTAGAGCAGCAATAACTTCTTTATCTGCTATTATGAAAGTTGGTGAACGTATTTATTTATCAAATGACTCAGCGGTTCAGATATTTTTGTAAAACCGATTGTATATATTCCCCCTCGCATCAGCTTGCAGGGGTTGTTGATTTTCTCTTCAAGATATACTATGCTGTAATTGTTCAGAGTTTGAATACAAAGCGCTGATGGAATTTCCAAAGTTCTATGTTGTTTGATGCGTTATGGTGTGATTGCTGACCACTACAGGATTCCTGCATATTTCATGGCACAATAAGTTTCTTTAACCTCTTTGTTATGTTTTTCATTCTTTCATAATCCATTCATGTTCTATGTTTCACAGTTTAATAGCAAAGAAAAAGAATAGTTTCAGGATTTATTCATTGAATACCCTGAACTCAATCTATGCTGTTATGAATGTTTTCCTCAGTTATAGTTATGATAGTGTAATTCTTAATTGCTGCACCTTCATACTAAACTTCCACAGGGACTGTTGCTTAGGAATTCAAACCTGCTCCTAGGAAAGATTTCTCTTTCTCACACCACCAGCTTAGTGGAAAACTCTTAATTTCCTTCCACTGGTTAAATCATATGTCATCATCACAATTTGAAATTTGTTTCATGAAATATCTAAATGGCCCTGTAGTTTAGACAATCCCACTCAACATTTCAAACAACCTACAACCACAGACTCCATTGCCCAATGGACTAAAACTGTCTGAAGATCTCATCTTAGGTACTGAAAGACATCACTCAACCAAAATTTAAAACCAAACCCTCACCTCGTAACTAGCCTAAGAAACTCAATAACATAGTGAAAAATCATAAGAGAGAGCCCTCTCTGATTACAGGTTGGCTAGAACCTGTAATCCAAAGCTTGGTTAGTGGTTACCCCAGCCGTATTCCCTCAGGAGTCAAAAGGGAACAACCTGGGTGTTAATAGATATTATATTTTATGATTCAACTGGGTTAAGTAAGTCATTCAACTATAACCATTTCTATGAGAGGTAGTTATAACTGACTAATTTCTCATGATTTTTGAATAGTCCACTTAACACTCATTGATCTGGGATGGGTGACCTCCTGGGAAGTCCTGGTCCCGGAAGTGATGATTCATGCTATGTGATTTATTTCACTAGTTTCAATCTCACTTCTTCACCCCTGTGAGCAACACCCAATGCAATGAGTGCTAAGTGGACTATTCAAAAATCATGAGAAATTAGTCAGTTATGACTACCTCTCATGGAAATGGTCATAGATGAATGACTTACTTAACGCAGTGGAATCCCAAAAAATGATATCTAATATAATGCACTGTGAAAACCCCCAATACTTAACTTATTTTAAATCAAATTAATAATTTTAATCGATTAATTTAATAAAAATTAATTTTATTTCACAAAATATGTAAATTTGTTATGTAAAATATTATAAGGTTTTTAGTTTGATTTTCTTATTTTTATTATAGTCGTTATAGTGGTAATATTAATTAATTATAAACATATTCTAACTAATAGATAAAATGACATTTTTTCGAGCATTTTTTTGTCAATTTTACCAAATTCAATAAAAAAAAATTAAAAATCAGAAGTTTAAGTTGTTTATTTTGCAAAGTTCAAGTGCCCCAAAATTTTTCAATATCCATATGTATTCAAAACACATTTTAAACAACAAATTGTATCGTGTGATTGATTTTGGGGAAAAATATCATTTTGTCTATTAGTTAGACTGTGTCATAATTATAGTGATAGAGTATGATAGCATTTCCTAGATCACACAAATACAAAACCACTCCAATTACCAATTCCAATAATTAAAAAAAAGTGTTGTCTAATAAGGCCACAATTTTGCCCGAACGTCAAATTTCTCGCTCGATGAATCTCGAGAGAAGTTCTTCAAGAAATCCTACTGGTGGAGTGTTTAAATCGTTTTTTCTATGGTAGAAATGTATTCAACACCACCAAAAACTCCTAAGGCACCCAAAACTTGATGCTTGACGACTCGAACCATATTTTCAAAAAATTCCACCAAATTTTCTCAAAATCATGCCAAAATTTCTATTGTTTTCCAAGATGAAAAAGTAAATTGTTTACACTTTTTATTGTTTTACAGGACTGTGTAGTTGTCCTTAGAAAGGCAAAGCCCCCTAAGAGCAACATTAGCAAGCTTGAATTCAATGCCCTCAAATCTTTGAACAATAACAAGGACATTGTTATTCTCAAAGCAGACAAGGGTGGAGTTGTGGTTATCTTAGATAAGGAAGATTACCAGAGAAAAATGTTGGACCACCTTTGTAACAGTGGAAGCTACAAAAAACTCAATAAGAATCCCTTAAAGAAGATCTCTAAAAAAGTGGCTCTAGCTATAAAATCTAGTAGCACTGTTAGCTCCTTGAGCCATAAACTCATCAAGAGTAACCCTATCACTCCCAGGATCTATGGTCTCCCAGGATCTATGGTCTTCCCAAGATCCATAAGGAGGGGGCTCCCCTGAGACCCATTGTCAACACTATAGGAGGGCCAACCTATCTTCTAGCAAAGTATTTAGCCCAAAAGCTAAAACCCCTTGTTGGCCTTACAAAGTCCTTTGTCAAAGACTCTTCATCATTTGTCAATGAGTTAAAGGGTATAAGGTTTGAGCCTGGCGATTTTCTTGTGAGTTTCGATGTGGTCTCCCTTTACACTAATATCCCCATCAATGAGGCCATTGAGGTCATCAACCGCATCACAAATCCTGATATTGCTAAATTGGTTGAGATTTGTCTTACCTCTACTTTCTTTAGCTTTGAAGGGGAATTCTATGAACAAACGTGTGGTGTTGCCATGGGCTCCCCCCTTTCCTCTGTTGTAGCTAATTTTTTCATGAAGGACTTTGAATCCAAAGCTTTAGAAGAGATTTGTTGATGACACCTGCATCATTTGGCCTCATGGTCGAGATAAGTTGGATCTCTTTCTCGAGCATCTTAATAATCAGTCTAGTTCCATAAAGTTTGCTATGGAATGTGAAATCAATGGGAGCCTGCCTTTTCTTGACGGCCTTATTTCAAAGAAGGACGGTGGATCATTCTCACATCAGGTCTTCCGGAAGAAAACTCACACAGAGCAGTATCTTAATGCTAAGTCCCATCATTTCCTTGCTCAAAAGCTGTGTGTTCTCAACACTTTAGCCACTCGTGCATTTAGAGTTTCTGACGAAAGTCACCTTGAAGATGAGAAAGCCCATCCCGTCAAAGTTTTCAAAAATAATGGTTATAATAAGCTCCAATGTCTTAGGGCTTTCCTTAAAGCTAGCATGGGTTCCAAGATTAAAAAAGAACCCAATGGTCAGTTTTCGGGGGTACACCTTCCTTTTATACAAGGGACCACTGGCAAGATTGCAAGGATCATAAGAAAGCACAAGGTTCCCTCAACCTTTAGGCCCCTTAACGCCATTCAAAGTTCCTTAAGATTGGTAAAAGACTTGGTGGATCCTAAGAATATGAAATATGTAATCCCTTGTCCATGTCCGACACCTTATGTTGGTGAAACCGGTCGCTCAATAAATGAGAGGATTCAAGAACATGCGGTAGACATCAAACATGGGAGGACCCCCTCTTCAACATTAGCAGAACATGTATGTGGAAAAGACAAAACACCACATGTGCATCGAAGATGCCCGAGTCATTGCTAAGATAGATCATTTCCATTACCATAAATTTAGGGAAGCTATAGAGATTGAAAAGAAGCCAAGCAATATGAATAGAGACGATGTCGTGCCATTTTTTTTTTAAGTTTATATATATATATATATATATATATTTATAATTTTTTTTTTTTCTTTTTCCTTTTTCTAATTTCTTATTTTTATTATTTATTTGTATTTTTATGTTAACTATTATTAATTACTTTATTTTCTTCATTATTGCTTTATTTATTTAGTTATTTATCTAATTTAATTAATTAATTTATTATTATTATTTTATTTTTTTAACCATTTATATTTTTCATTTTATTATATTGATTTTATTAATTGTTTTATTGGTTTGATTATTTACATGTGATTAAATACTATTTTTATTTTATTGCTTTGATTATTTAAGTTTGACTTAAATATTATTTTTATTTTTAGATATTTATTTCATTAAAAAAAATTGATTAATTATTTTTCTTAATTCAATATTAATAGCTATATACTAACCATCCTTTCCTTATATTAAAATATTATTTATTAATAAATATTATCTATTTAGTCAAATCTAATCTAATCTTTATATTATAATAGCTAAAAAAAAATCATCTATTTAACTTGTTCTTCATCTTGTCGCAACAATAAACCACCATGGATAGTTAAAAGGGTAGACAAAATTTTACCATTTTTTTTACTTTTCAAATAGTAAAATGTTTAGATAGCTAAAAACATTTATCTTCATCTATTTAACTTGATGCTAAGATATCTGGTTCTTCATCTTGTCTTGGCAATAAACCATAATAGATAATTAAAAACATTAACAAAATTTTACCCAAAAAAAATTTCCTTTTCAAAAAATAAACAATTTACACACTATAATTAAATAAAATTAAAAATTAAAAATTAAAAACAAACTAATAAAACACACCATAATTAAATAAAATTAAAAAATAAAAATTAAAAACAAACTAATTTTGAAATTTTAAAGTCCACAATAAAAAACAATTTACACACCATAATTAAATAAAATTAAAAATTAAAAATAAAAAATAAAAAACAAACTAATTTTGAAATTTTAAAGTCCACAATAAAAACACACCATAATTAAATAAAATTAAAAATTAAAAATTAAAAACAAACTAATTTTGAAATTTTAAAGTCCACAATAAAAAAACCTTATTTCAATTACAAGATGGCTCCACGTACCCAACTTATAGCGTCGCAATTAAGGGGAAATTTTTAATATGTATCACTCGTCAATCTCCATCGTGAGGGGGCAAATTCTAACACATATCACTCGTCAATCTCCATCGTGAGTCGGCAAGTTGCAAGCATGAATGGAATTTTGTTGAATAAATTTGGCATCCATTATTTGCACAGACACCGTATCTGCCACGTTGCCCTTTTGGGTTTAATTGCTGATAACCTCTGACACAGTGAAACTCGATTTTTGCGGGTCGCCAGACAGTCCACAATCTTTCACGAGCCGGCAGCACCGCATTAAGTACAGGCGTGCCAGAGAATCCACGTCTGTGATTCCAGTTGGCCGCACGCGATGAGAGAGGTCCAGGTCGCGGGAACGAGTCTTTAGAACTCTGATTCTTTTCTTTCTGTCCAATTATTTATGTAGCTGAGCTGTGAGCCTTATCAGTGTCCTTGTGAGCTGATGGACTCCTCCTACTCCTACCCGGATTCTGTCAGCTCTTCGCCGCGATCTGTGGGGAGAGCCAGCCGAGGCACAGTCGATTCTGAATACTCTGCTCCTCAGCACCACCCTCAGAACCAGAGATGGGATCAAGATCAGGAGATATCGGGGGGAAGTGGCTCTGTGAGATTCATGTGCAGCTATGGTGGCCGAATCCTCCCTCGCCCCCATGACAACCAGCTGCGTTATGTGGGTGGAGATACCCGAATCGTGGCTGTGGCTCGCAATATTTCCTACTCGCTTCTCATTTCCAAGCTCTCCAAGCTCTGCGGGAGCGCTGTAACCCTGAAATACCAGTTGCCCAATGAAGATCTTGATGCTTTAATTTCAGTCACAACGGACGAAGATCTTGAAAATATGTTGGAAGAATACGATCGATTGCAGCAGTCCCCGGGGGCAATTAACAGCAGCAAGTCTTCTTCTTCTTCTTCATCGTCATCGTCGAGGCTGAGGCTCTTCTTGTTTCCTGCAAAGCCTGAAAGCTCTACCAGTAGCTTGGGCTCCCTGCTGGAGAGCTCCAAGCGGGAGCACTGGTTCGTCGATGCATTGAATGGGGTTCCAGTGCTCACGCGCGGCAGATCGGAGGTGTCGTCTGTGGCTTCAGAAAACCCTGATTACTTGTTTGGATTGGATACAATCGACGATTGGGATCGGTCGGGGAATCAGAACCAGAACCAGAATCAGAATCAGCCTCAATCTCAGTCACAGACGCAGCCTCAGCCTTCACGGAAGAGCCGGATGTTCGTGCAGCACGCGGAGGGATTGAACCCGCGATCTGAAGAAGAAGTCCACTCTGCGCCCGCTTCTCCCGTGCCGGATTCCTCTCCTTATTGCTCCACTTCCTCGGCCCCGCCGTGCATGGACTCACACGTTGACCCAGTCGAATCCCAACAGGCCGGAGGAATAGAGACGGTCGAAGAGGGATTCGAACCCCTGACATCCGAGGGGAGCGCTGATCATGAAACACGGCCGGCTTTGTCATCTCCCGGGCTTCGAACACAGGACCCCAGGCTTGTTTTCGAGGACCATATGACAAAGATTAGGCCTGCGGAGGCTTTTCAGCAAGTTCAGATCTCCAAACAAGAACAGGATGCCAGCGAGGAAAGCCAAAGCCAGCCAGAGTTTGGGGGTCCAATGAGGCGGGATGAGAGTGGTTCGAGCCTGGCCACCACGAAGCACGAGGGCACTGTATCGAATCTCTCCGACGACACCAGAAACCCTCACGAGACCACCGGAGGGCAACTCAAACAGCAAGAAAGCAAGTACTCAGATGAAACAATGGCATCTGCAATGATGCAGCAAATTCCGGCAGAGCATTACATGGAACAGTCGTATGGATATCCATACTCATACCCTCAACCCTACTGGCAAGTCCATGAACCTCACCCAGACCAAGCAATGCCTTACTACATGCTCCCTACACGCCATGTGCCTTCAGCTGTTCGTCCGACTGGGCAGCCAGCAGGCATGCCACTTCAGCAAATGGGACCCATTGCACCCGTCAACACGCCTGCTGTCTATAGTACCGAGATGCTCACTACCAGGTCAGCAGTGCCACCTGGACCAACGATTCAGATGACACAGAAGGTAGTTGCCACACAAGGCCCTTCTTACCCTGCCAAACCAGCAGCAACAGCAGCAGCACCGAAGGTGCCAATGTACAGAGCAAGACCAGTGGTGACAGACATGAGGACCATGATGAGGCACAGTCAGCCCCCTGTTATGCATATGCCTCCTGATCAATATGGTTACCAACAGGTAGTCTATGAAACAAGTCCTGCTCCTCATGTTTACTACACTCAGAAGGCCGCAGTTATGATGCCTCAATATCAAGCAATGGCTCCTGTCACAGCAGGTCTTCAGACTTCTTCCGAGGTGATTCCGGAGGTTCCAAAGTTAACCAGAGTTTCTCAGTCTCTTTGAGTTTGAATTTTCTTCTATTCAATGGACTGCACTACGGACTTTCTTCAGCCTGCTTACATAGATGCCATGTGTGAGTCCTCCCCCAATAAACCAAATGCCTTGACTTCTTTTGTTTCTCCTACTATTATTAAATTATTATGTTGTAGGGTTTGTTGTTTTTCTGAAGGGAGTGTGTCAGGATATCTTATTGTCTGTACTTTTAGCTATATTTCAATAAAAACTAAAACTGCAGCATATGTACATGGAAAGATGTGTCTTTAAAATGGCTTTTTTTCATGGAATCATTTCAGCCTTTTCCATAGTCTCTTTTTTTTTGCATCAAGACGAAGTACTCTACAGTTTTTACAGTTTTCTGGAGGAGATTTTCGTTATTTTATCTGTAACCTTTTGAAAAGGTTGGATAACAAAGTTCTCGTATGGAATATTTTGATCTTTATAAATCTACTTAGGAGGGGTTTATGCGAAGGCAGACTTTCATAAAGTTTTAATGGGTGAAATGGTGAGATCCATGACCTGTTTTAATGGGTGAAATGGTGAGATCCATGACCTGGTTTGAGTTGTTTCTAAATCTTACTAGTTTAGAGAGCAATAAGGTAATCTTGTAGTCAACAGAATTTTCATTTATTCAAATATTTTCATAGATTTAGTGAGAATTTATATTGCTGTAATTGTAATATTGAAATGTAAAAATAGTAATAAATATTTATCACTAAAATTACTGAGAAACAGTCTCTCTTTATTAAAGTGAAAATATTATACTTTCAGATTCTATCTAATTAACAAACAGAAAAATGCTTTATTATATATTTAGACTTTTCAGTTTGTAGAAGGTTTAGGCATTTGTTCAATTTTTGCTGCAATTTTTTAGACTGTAGAATGTGCTGTTAAAATAATAATGTGATGCCCAGGGTTTTATAGGATAGTAAAGTGAGTTCCGGGTTTTGGGATTTTCAAATTTCATGTATCTTGAAACTTTAGTGTCAGTTAACTATTAATTTTGCAAAACACAAATAGACCGTGATTGATCTTATAAAACTACATAGTAAGAATATCTGTAAACTAAAAATAACAATACTTCTTTGATGACACCGTATGAAGAAATAATATATTTTTAATGGTAACAACCAAACGTAACTGAGGCTTTTAATGACATCAAATAGCACAGATAGCATTGCATATCTTGAAATTTGGTAATAACTGACTCTTTTAATGACATCAAATAGCACACTCAGTATTGCATATATTCAAATTTAATAGTATATGTAGTAGCGTAGAACTATTTTAAATTACAGGGAGAATAATGAAGGGCTAAGCAGTTTAGCAAGGTTTTAATTGTTATGGTGGTCAGCAACGAATTATTGGAATAAATACCTTTTAAACTTGATATGTAAGCTACTTAAACTTAGCCATTAGGGAAAGGATTTAAATATTCTGTCATTCAGGAAGAAGTTGAAGCAGCCCTTTAAACGCTAAGTATACAAGGATAAAAAGGACCAGGTACTTAAGTTCAAAAGGAGTGGAGGTATTTGATAAAAATGGTTTAGTGATGATTTAAAATGAAGTATTTGAAATGTTACTTCATAATTCTGTAAAAGGAATCTCATATATATGTTAAAGGTCCTGTCAACCCATCCATCTAACATATTATAAAATCATTATAATAAAAAGATCATATTGAAAAGAATGACCCTCCACTCCAGAAGAATGACGACTTATCTCCCAATCCATTCTTCTTGAATATAGGATACAAAGAAATATAATTAAGTTTATAAAACTTGATTTAAAGTTTATTATATTTTTTTTCCTAAAATTAATTGAATCGGTCACTGCGAGACAGGGTAGTCTCGTATTCACTTGATATGAGGTTAATTTTTATAACTATTAGATGTAACATACTTGTGAATTAAAGATCTCATATATTTTACATAATATGTTTACATGCTTTCTCAAACATTCTGTCTCAAAAGACAAGAAAGTTCCTCTTATCCAGATCCTTAACATTTTTTTAAAAGATGATAATAAAAGACAAGAAAGTCCCTCTCCAGATCCTTACCATCCTTTTAAAATGATAATAAAAAGAAATGTGATCATATTCAAAAGAATGACCCTTTACTTCAGAAGAATGATAGGCTATATTCCAACCCATTCCTCTCCCTAAATTCATGATACAAAGATATATGGTTAAGTAAAGCTTCAGAAACTTGATTTGAAGTTTAAAATTTCCTTTTTATTCCTTAAAACTAATTGAATTGGCAACTGGGAGACCGGTAGTCTTATAGGTAGTCTCATATTCACTTACGGATTGATTCTGTTTATTACCACTATATCCATTGGGTGTACCGCACATGCAAATCAAGGACCTCATAATATTTTATATAACATGTTTACATACTTTCTCAAACATTCTGTCATAGAAGATTAAACGATCTTTATTATTCAGATCCTTACCATCTTTTCAAAAAATGATAATAAAAAAAATGTGATCATATTCAAAAGAATGACTTTCCACTTCAGAAGAATGACAACCTATCTGCCAACCCATTCCTCTTCCTAAATACATTATACAAAGATATATGGTTAAGTAAAGCTTCAATAACGTGATTTAAAGTTTACATTTTTCTTTATTTTTTGTCTTTTTTTCTTAAATATAATTGAATTGGCAACTGGGAGACAGGGTTAGACTCATATTTGCTTGACACGGGTCAATTTTGCCCATTACCACTATAACCATTTGGTGTACCACACCTGCTAACCAAGGACCTCATAATATTTTTCATAACATGTTTACTTGATTTATCAAAATGTGATCAGATTCAGAAAAAATGACCCTCCCATTCATAAGAATGACAACGTATCTGCCAACCCATTCCTCTCTCTAAATACATGATACAAATAATAATGGTTAAGTAAAGCTTCAAAAACTTGATTTAAAGTTTAAATTTTTCTGTTTTCTTTTTTTATTACTAACTGAATTGGCCACTGAAAAATAGGGTAGGCTCATATTCTCTTGACATTGAGTCTATTTTGTCCATTACCACTATAACCATTCCGTATACCACACCTGTGAACCAATGACCTCATAATATTTTACATAACATGTTTAAATATTTTCTCAACATATAAGAAAGTCCCTATTATCCCAATCCTTACCATGAAATGATAATAAAAAGAAATGTGATTAGAAAAATGACCCTCCAAAATAAAAGTAAATGTGTGATTAGAAGAATGACTCTCCACTTCATAAGAATGGCCCCCTATCTGCTAGCCCATTCCTCTCCCTAAATACATGATTCAAAAATATATGGTTAATTAAAACTTCAAAACTTGATTTAAAGGTTTTTTTTTAATAAGACTAATTGAATTGGTAACTGGGAAATAAGGGTAGTTTAGAATTCCTTTGACCTGGGTCAGATGCTGCCCATTACCACTATGACCATTAAATATACTACACTTGTAATCTAAAAACTTCATATTAGGTAACATGCTTACATGCTTTGTCAAGTATACGACCCGTGAACTTTCTCCAAGAATTTAAAAACTTAATCTGGAGTTCAAAATTTATCTTTCATTCTCTCCATGCACATCACAACGTTTTTTGTTTTTGCTTTTAGCTTTCCCCAAAATTAAAGACTTTAATTTAATTGCAATCTCAGGTTGTAGCTTCTGCTTGGCCATTCTTTCCTCATCAACATATAAATTCTTGATCGTTGCTACTTGTAGCTATGTGCATTTCCTGCACCATGATAATAAAAAATGTAGCAGCCACACATATTTGAATATATTGAAGATCGCTGTAAATCAGACGTTGGCATTTGCAAAATAATCGGGAGAAATAATGAGAAATAATGAAGCAATATGCGTGACAAAATCTGTAACTAAGTGATGTCAGATACTCACCCAGCAATTATTCTAGTTAGATAGAGCAAATGCACATACAGTGGCTGTCAATTATTCCAGTTAAACTATAGCAAAAGGCAAATACAGTGGCTGTCAATTATTCCAGTTAAACTATAGCAAAAGCCAAATACAGTGGCTGTCAATTATTCCAGTTGAACTATAGCAAAAGGCAAATACAATGGCTGTCAATTATTCCAGTTGAACTATAGCAAAAGGCAAATACAGTGGCTGTCAATTATTCCAGTTAAATAGAGCATTGGCAAATACAGTGACTGTCATTTGAGGCACTAGTCCCAATTCAAAAGCCACTGTTAAAAAAGGTCAATCCGACTTGATGTTGACCAGTACTTCAGATAGTTAAAAAGTTACATGTTCTTTCACTGCATTAAAACAATAAAAGGCTTAAGATGTAGGTATACTCTACATCTGCCTGCTTTGTTGATCATGATTTTTTTGGTTTTTTTATTTTATTTTTAAGTTTGTTTTTGAGATTGTATTCGGTCTAGGTTATATCAATTTTTGTATTTATGGTGAACTTTCCTCCACCTGTAATTAAAAAGAGTATCTTCAATAGAACTGTAACTAATCATCCTGATTATTCTCTTAAAATCATATAATAATAATATCATTATCACTACTATTAAATTATGATATTAATAATCATAATTATATTTATAAAAATAATTAAACTAATCATATATATATATATATATAGAGGTTTTTCAAGTATAATTTCTGGTTGAATTTTCTCAAAAATAGATATAGATTTGTGGGAATCACAAGTTTGAGTTGTGCCCCAATTATTTTTAAGGGTATTGAATCAGTAAATGCATTTTAAATAACAAAAGATAATGATTTGATTAAAATTTGTTCAGCCCAATTCCAAAACTTATGATTTTTTTTTCACAGGTGGGAAAAACTATCATAACTCAGTTGTCAAACCAACAATCAAGACAACTATCTCTCACTGCTATGACTCATCACCCTTATTCAAGGAAAACCAGGCCACCTGGAATACCCTGTTTGCTAGATGCCTTTGGGTCTTGGGCCATTAACTTGTTTCCTTACGTCCCAGGTAGACTAGCTTTTAGCCAATCAGAAGCATTTTTAGAGCATACTCCAGACCCTAGCAAAACTTATGATAATGAGACAACGCCTATAATTATTTGATATAAAATTCATATAACAAAATTGTTTTTACCTTTATTAATTGCCATAGTCTACCTATTATACATTTTGGAGTGTTTTAGAGTATATTTTCCAGTGAAATTTGCTCAAAACATGGCATGGATTTGTTAAAATCACAAGTATGAGTTGTAAACTCTGTACAATCTCACTGCCGCAAGGGATTTTCAGCGTGCTGAATTCATATGTGCAGTGAAAAACACATTTTAAATAACAAAAGATTATGATTTGACAAACAAACAACTCCAAAACCTATAATAATGAGACAATGCCTATAAGTATTTGATATAAAATTCATTTAAAATTTTATTTTCAGTAGAGTCTAATTAATATAAAAAATGGCTTTTTTCAAGTAGTTCTCTAGTCAATTGGTCCAAAATCCATTAGAAATTCATAAAACTTGCAAATTTAAATTGTTTAATACATAAAATTTAAGTAACTCGAAATTTTCAAAACACGCACTTTATTTATACATTAAAAAAAATGCATTAAAATCAAATATAACTTATTGAATTTAAAAAAAAAAAACATAAAAATCAATTAAATTTGTATTTATTAATTATAATAAAGCAGTCAAATTATACGTCACTCATAGACAATGAAAACTTTGTACACAGTCAAGTTTGAAGGTATGTGGTTGATGATTATAATGGCTACCAACCACAGGACAATATTCAATATGTAATGGACGGAATTAATTAATTAATTAATTATATAAAATTAAAAAAATAATGTTTTTTTGTCCGGTTAATTTTTATTATAATTGATAAGAAACCATTATCCACAATTGCGTGAACCTGGGGCAGAAATATATAATTAAAAAAACTAATGTTTCTCTTGGTCTGGTCAATCTTTATTATAATAAAGAAGAAACCATTATCCATAATTGCGTGAACCTGGAGCACATATTTGTTGAAAACATTATCAGAACCGCCATTATTTATCTGTACAAAACATACAAAGGCCCCTGCCCCACCTGGTTTGACATACTTAGAAAAAAAGAATACGACATTTGGGACGCTCGTCTGCCATTGGTTTGGCAGCCACCTCCATGGCTCGTTTGTCCGCATATAAAATTAGAGAGTTATCAGCATGGTGGATATTTTTATACAGAGGTGGAGTGTACAAGGTGTTGATGGGATATTTTGTTTTTTTCAAAGGTTGATGGGATATTTTTAAAATGGTTGAGTGCAGAAGGGGTTGAGATGATAGGTTGCGAAGCAGGTAGTGAAGGCGATAAGGAGGGCTGATCAGTTGATATGACTAGAGGATTGTGACATGCAAAGATTCGGTATTGTGTTGGGAAATTTCAGGTAAACCATTAATACGAATCAGTTGGCCATGGATACTGTGTGGGTTTTAATTTTCTATTTTGGATGGAAGAAAAAATTATTTAAATATGGGATTATTCTAGGTTGAAGAATTATTTGTGAATGGTTTTTTTATTTTATTTTGGGATTGAATTTCTGATTATTTAAATACATAAGAGTTTGTTAATATATATATATGTATATATATATATTCGCCAATTGTGCAGGTGAGTAAGAAATTATGTTAATTTTTATTTTTTATTTTTTTAAATATAGACTTAATATGTTGAATTTATATTTATTTATATGTTATTTCAATTTATTTGTTAAGATTTTCTTAAATTGTGGTGGGAAGTCACTGATTTTAAATATGATATTTAGGTAAATATGATTTATTTTCAAGAATTTTATTAATTAATTTACCTATTGTTAGATCTAAGACTTTTGTGATCCATAATGTAGATATATTTCTGGGATTAATCACATAAGGTACGTTTCGAACCAACTAATGTGGTCCATCATTTACCAGGTTAAGAATCAATTGATTTTAAGGAATAAGTAGTATGGATGCATCATTGGGCATAATCATTAGTAAATTAGTTAGATTAGTAGATTATTAAATATTAGAGATGGGGAGTTATTTATTAAAATAATAAAATATATTTTGTCAGAAACTAGCTGTTATGAATAAAAATAAAAATAAAAATAAATGATTAAAGATAAATATAAAATAATTGAAATATTATATATTAATTTAGAAACTAGCCGTTAGGACTAAATAAATATTATATAATTTTTTTTTTTAACAAGATCGGATAGTGGATATATTACCAAAAGTTGTGATGGAACAAGCTCCTATTACAATCAACTGTAGCATAAGTGGAAACTAAGCCGTGAGAATGTGTTGGGAACAAAGTCCCTTCTCTTATGCTTATATTCAAAAATTCATAGATTTCTGTAGTTATTCTTGAATATTGTCTAACATATTGTCCTACCAGTAAAGCAACTTTACATAACATTGATTCTTTGGTATTTTTTCGTGGTTTGTAGACTGACTACTCTTGAGAGGGATGATTCTTCTTGTTTTGAATTCCATTTGGTTTGCTTCCTTCTTTTTCCCCTTGGGTTGCTTGTTGTTCCTTCTATTGTGTTGTTCTTTCTGCTTGTTGTTCCTTCTGTTGTTGTGTTGTTCCTTCTGTTGGCTGCGGTTGTTCCTTTTATTGTTGTGTTGTTCCTTTTGTTGTTGTGTTGTTCCTTCTGCTTGTTGTTCCTTATCTTGTTGTGGTGTTCCTTCGGTTGGCTGCGACTGTTCCTTCTGGTTGCTATTCCTTCTGTTGTTGTGTTGTTCCTTTTGTTGTTGTGTTGTTTCTTTTGCTTGTTGTTCCTTCTGTTGGCTGCAGTTGTTCCTTCTACTTGTTGTTCCTTTTGTTGTTATGATGTTCCTTCTGCTTGATGTTCCTTCTGTTGTTATGTTGTTCCTTCTGTTGGTTGTCGCTGCTTGTTGTTCCTTCTGTTTACTGCTTGGCGTTCCTGAGTGTGACTTTCAAAATTCCAAGTACAACGCTCAATCTGAGTATTGAGGCCAATGAATGCAGGTCTTCCTACTGTAGCTTGGTTAAGGCAGAGGATTGAGTGAGCAGGGCCCTCCATTGAGACTAAGGTTTCCTTGAGGCAGCAGACAACCTTTATTTGCCAGCTAGTCTGCTTGCTTGTTTAAATCCCACAGAATGTGGTAAGAGTCAACTCTGTCAAAATCTTTCATAGTGTTTTGGATTCGCTGCATCGTTTTGTTTAATGCAGGATTACAAAAATGATCTTTGGAGTTTAAAAGTTTAATTAGAAGCTTCGAGTCTCCGAAAATTTCAATTATTTTATAACCTAGGTCCTTCGCAATCTGACAAGCTTTTATGACACTGTAACTCTCTGCTTGATTGTTCGAGCTAGTGCCTAGGCCCCAACTGAAGTCGGTTTCACTCGATCTATCCGGGGAAAGAATCAAACCTCCTGCACCTGCAGTTCCTGGGTTCCCCTTGGACGCTCCATCAAAGAAGATCGTGGCTTTTGAGGTCCCCTGCCACCACGTGAGAAAGTCACCTTCAGTGAGTCACAAGCGCCAAGAAGGAGCATTCAATGGTTTGCTGACTGAATCTTTCCTCTCTCCTGTCAAGTAGGATCCCAGCCACGCAGAAGCTTCTGAAGGTAAAGAGGAGGCGGGAGTTGATTTATCTACAATTTCCAGCAAGAGGGCTTTCACTTTGGCCACCACTACCACTAAATTCAGGAGCTTGTTGTTGAAAACACAGTTGTTTCTAGCCAACCACACTTTCCACCAAAGGCATTTTGGAATAGCTTGCCAGATGTTGTTCCAGACTGTGTTTTTAGCTTTTTTCTTAGGATTTTGGTCTGCCCAGGAGATGTAAAGAGAAACGACAAATATTTGGGAGGGGGAGGGAGCACTAAGATCGTGAAGGACCAAATTCTAGACTGCTTGTGTGAAATCGCAGTCAACCAGTAAGTGATTAGAGGTTTCAGTAGCATAATTGCATAAGCAACATCTAAAGGGGCCGTGGAACCCTCTTTTGTTCAGATTTTCACCTGTTAGTGCCTTTCTATGCATGAGTAACCATGTGAAGAAATTCCCCTTTGGTAGGCTCAAGGGGGACCAAACTGATTTCCAGAGCTTCGGTGTCAACGAAGGGGCATGTGTAGATTGTAAAGAGGAGAAATCTTGAGTTGTTGTGTAAATTCCTGTTCTTCCCCACCCCTATTTATCCTTGGTTGAGCGGTGGACAGGGGCTAGGCTAGAGAGAGTTGTACACTACAAGTTTTTTTAGCGTGAAGAGGTTCTCAGACCCCTGGAAAAGTCCATCCCACCCAATTCCCTTTGCTGTCCCAAGAGAAAAAGTCTACAAGTCGGAGGAGACCTTTGTTCACTAGCCAGATCTTTAGATCATTGCAGGAATTTAGGGAGGCTAGAGGGGCATTCCCTTGAATAGTATCTTCCCATAGTAAGGTTCTCTGTCCATTGCCCGAGATTTTGTATAAATGTTGTTGTAAATGATTGATGCTTCTTCTGCTTAAATTCGAAATTGTTGTTCCTGTTGGAGTAGATGTTGTTGTAAGGTTTCTCAAGGAGCCTCCCTTTAGGTATTTCATCCGGAGGATCTTGCTGACCGGATGTTTTTTGTCTGCGTACAATTGCCATATGATTTTTCCACCAAGAGCCAGATTTGCCAGGCCTGGATCTCGAATATGTAACCCACCTTCCTGGAGTGGTCTTTTAAGGATATCTCATCTTACTAGATGTAACTTGCTTTGGTTCCCCTTACCCCCATTCCATAGAAAATCCTGAAGGAGCTTGGAGATCTGTTCCGTGATAGACTTGGGCGTTAACAGGAGGGAAGACTGGAATATGGGTAGGGAAGATAGGACTGCCTTTATCAAAACTAGCTTCCTAGCCTTTATTATTCATTGGCCTCCCGAATATGCTATTTTTGCTTTTGTCTTGCTAATTACTTCGATCAGAGGGAGGGGGGCTTGGTCCCAAGGTTAAGGGAAGGCCTAGGTATTTGATCTTTTCCCAATTGTCATACCCAGGGAATCCCAAGGAGCAAGCGATTCGAAGGATAGTTGGATGATCTACATTCCAACCGTCAACATCACTTTTTCTTTTGTTGATCAAGGCTCCTGTAAGTAAGTAGAAGTGTTGAAGAATTTCTTTGAAAGCCCTTGCTATCTGCCCCTCCCAAGAGGAGAGACTCATCCGCAAAGAGGGCATGATTTATAGGATCCACACCTCTTGCTGCCTTAATTCTTGGGATGGAGCCTACTTCCCTTTCCACTGTTAGCTTTCTGCTTAGGGATTCTGCCAACATGATATAAAGAAAGGGTGACAATGGGCACCCTTGGCGGAGCCCTCTTGTAGCTTGGAAGAAGTCAACAGGTTTGCCATTGGCCAGGGGCGCTATCCAAGGTCTAAGTGTGTAGGCTTTTATCAAGTTGACAAACTCAGCACTAAAACCAAAGGAGAGAAGGATTTGATAGAGAAATGATAGTTTAACCTGGTCAAAAGCATTTGACATATCTAACTTGATGAGCATGCCTTTTTCCTTCAAAATGTGGCTAGAGTGGAGGGCTTCTTGCACTTGGATCACATTGTCTATGAGGTGCCTTCCTTTGACAAAACCGCCCTGAAGAAGGGAGATCAGATTCCCTAATAAAGGCTTGAGTCTATTGGCTAAGAGTTTGGCGAGGATCTTGTATGAGGCATTGCAAAGTGAGATAGGTTGGAACCTGTCAAAATTCTCATGGTTAACTTCTTTCGGGATTAGAGCAAGGAAGGTGGAGTTGGTGCACCCTCCCACTTTGGCTTTCTTTTGGAAGGCTTTTATCATTCGGAGGAGATCAAGTTTCATTACATTCTAGCAAGCTTTGTAAAAATGGATGGTGAAGCCATCCGGCCTAGGGACTTTATCTGGCTCCATTGACCATATGACTTCCACTATCACTTTTTCAATAAAAGGCTTCAATAACCCAGCGTTTAAATCTGCAGTGACAAGTGAAGGGATGTTTGACAAAAAGTCAGCAGCCAGGTCTTCATCGGAAGAACCATCCTCTTGAAACAGTTGCTGAAAATGAGATGTGGCGGCCTGTTTTATAAGAGGCTGTCCTTTGATGACTTCCCCCTCCCTGGTGGATATTTCTGAGATGTGATTCTGAGAGAGACGAGCTCTGCATTGTTTGTGAAAGAATGATGTGTTTCTATCTCCAGCTTGCAGCCAGAGGCTGCGAGACTTGAGGCGCCAGTACTCCTCTTCCTGGCGAAAGGAGAGAAAAGAGTTGAACTAGGCATTCTGTTCGATGAGCAGCTAAGCTTTGGTGGTTTCAGTTTCTTCCATGCCTAACTGAATCTCGGCTAAAGCCTACACAGTCTTTTGTCTATTGCTCATTGGAGTGGAGAGGGTTTTTTTTTTTGCCCATGTTTTTAAGGCATACTTAATGTATTTAAGTTTTTGCTCCCACACAAAGTTGGGGGATCCTTCAACTGGTTGCGACCAAGCTTGAGCCACTATGTCCATAAAGCTCTCTCTCACTACCCAAAGAGGACTGAATCTAAAGGGAATAGGGCCTAAGTCTTCCTCTTTTTCTAGCAGCAACGAGATGGGGTTATGGTCAGATGTTATCTTGGGCAGTATTTTTGAAGAGATTAAATGCTTCCCCTCCATCAAAGAACTTTGAACTAGAAACCGGTCTAGATGAGTAGCAATGTTGGCATTACCAACTCTATTTTTGGTCCAGGTATAATGACCTTTCTTGGGTTTGAGGTCAAGGAGGTCCCAAGCAAGAATTAGAGACTCCACCGAGACATGGAAGGGATCTTTACCCCATACTCCACCTTTTTTCTCTTTCGGATCTAAAGTGATGTTAAGATCCCCCGTCAGTATGATGTTTGGGGGAGTGTATATTTCTAGGAAGTCTGAGAGAGAATTCAAGCAATCCTTCTTTTCCAGGAAATTGACAGGGACATAAAGATTGAAGAGAGCCAAAGAAATCTTACTTGGGAGATGTAGAAGTTCTGTGTATATCTAGTGTTGGGTTGCGAAGGAGATTTTTAGCTGAAACATATCCTTTGACCATAAGGTTGCAAGACCCCCTGAAGTACCTCGGGCACTAACTGCTTTTCCTGAGTTCTTTTTCCACTTGGTTCGACTTAAGGATAGAAGAGCATCCTCTTCTATATTTGTCTCTTAGAGCAGGAGGATATTTGAGGGTTCCATTCTTGATAGATCTTTTACTGCTTCAGCTTTCAATGGGTTCCCCAAACCCTTGCAATTCCAAGAGACAATCTGCATTATTTACCAAGGAAGGAAGGAGTAGGCCCTCCCTTTGTGGGTCGGGCCCTTGTGTTTCTGCCTAATGACATTTCGATTGTGGACTGACTGCCCTGCATCTTTAATCTCTCACCTCTTCTTCTCTGATCTCCTTACGAGACTTCCTTCCTGCCTTTTTGGTGGATCGCTCAAAAGAGTATTCTTTGGAAGAACCAGGGTTGTCTATCAGCTTTTTATTTTTGGTCATTTCTGCATAAGAGAGTGGGGATATGGCGCCTGCTGGAGAGCCTTAGTTTTCCTGTGGGTTGCGTCTACACGAGGGATTTCTGAGGTGGCTACTCCAGTTTGTTCCTGAGATCCTGAGTTTATTTCTGCGTCTACTGTCTGTTCCATATACTGCTGCACCTCTCCCTCTTCAAGTTCTGGTTGGTTTTGATCTTTTGGAGGGCTTAGAACAACAAAAGGATTTGTTGAGATGGTAGCATTTGCTATGGCTTGAACTTCGAGTAGTATCTTCCCGGAAGAGGGTCCTCCGGTTTCTGCATTCCCTCCTTTCCCTTTCGCTTTGTTGATCTGCTTGGATGTGCCTACTTTTCGGGCTTGTGTCCATTGTTCGCCCTTCTCTTTTCAGATTATTCCTCAATTTTCTTCTTGCAATTTCGAGCGAAATGGCCATAGCCGTGACAGTGTTGGCACTTGAAGGGGAGATGTTCATAATCAAGTTCCTGTATGTGAGACCAGCCATCTACGATTAACTTGATCGCCTCGGGCAACCCTATCTCCAGATCGACTTCAACAAATATTTTGGCACACAAATATTGTTCTCTCGTTTCGGCCCTATCAATGTATTTTCCTAGTTTGTTCCTGATTGTTTCCATAGATTCCGAGTTGCAGCAATGAAGAGGGAGGTGGGGTAACGTTACCTAGACAGGAACGGCTAAAGGAATATCCTGGGAAGGATCAAAGTCCGACGTCCATTTATTTAGATAGATCCCTCGGGGGCCCATGAAATATGGACCGTTTCGGAAAATAAGGTCTCGATCTTTTGCTGAATCAAAGACAAAAACATAATAGCCTCTGCCTACCAAATGATTTCGAATTCCTTCAGAGACAAGGGGCCTCCAGTTTTGTTGGACCCATCCATCAATAACTTTGGGAGAAGGTCAGAGGCCCGTAAATTGACCAATGAGCCCGCGTTCTGCTAGGTTTAGCGTAGTCCGGCACATGCATTCCGCAGGAAATTCAACAGAGGGGATGGATTCAGCTTTCTTTACAAACTTCTGCTGATTCAAATTTGCTTTCCTCTTGCCTCGGGAGGCTACTAGACATTTGAAGGCATCGATCTCAGGAGGGAGGGGAGGACGAGGGCCCCCTCCGGCGTCCATGCGAGCCGAACTCGAGTTTTTACCAGTTGAAGAGGCTCACCACGCAGCGTAAACCCTAGTTTAGTGTAATCAAGAATTTTTACCTTCAACTATTTTAGCTTCTACCCCTGAGCCACCTTCACCTAAATATTATATTAATTTTAGTAATTAATTAAAGGGTTAAAATAATATATATATTTATTTAAAAGTAGCTCTTATAAAATATTTTATTCAATATTTCAATTAATAAGGTAAGTGAAAGTGTATTTTATGTAAATATTCTATTTTAATGTTTAAATAATAACTAATTAGATATTATCAATTTATAAAAACAAATTATCATTGGGCTAACTTAATCCAAATAGATAAAATATATACCTAAGATCAATGAATATAACTCAAGCTAAAGAAATGGTTCTATAAATTAAGACATAAAAATGAAAAATAGGTTGCTTATTAATATTAAATATAAAGAGTTATATATATATATATATATATATATATATCTAGTGAGCTAATAATAATAATGTCCAAAATAAAAGCTAGAGACATAATCAAATTATATAAAATTCAAAAGGTTAAGAGGAGAAACAAGATAGATACATACACCAACGAAGAAAACAATAGCACAAATAAAATGAAAGATTAAAAATAAGGAAGAAAAAAATCGCTGGGTAGAAGAGGGAGGAATCAAGAAATATTTGTTTATTGAATAATCAAGACTTTTAAATATTTCTATAAGTGCAAAATTATCAATGTACAAACCAGCATAACAAAGATGTGTAATCATTAGGTATAATATAATATAAGAAACTTTTAGATGTCTACTCAGTATTTTGAATTTATATTTATTTACATGTTATTTCTATCTATTTTTTATGTAAATACTTTCTTGGAAAGTAACTAATGGTAAATATGATAAGGATTTTATGTTTGGACTAAAATAAGTACCCAAATATCTAAAAAGCATGCATGAATCTTGGAACCATCTCAATAATTTATGGCATAAAATATTGATGTAGATGTAGTTATCCACATGACATTATATTATGCAAAGGTTATCCAATCAAATGTTTGGAATTTTTTTTAAATATTGATATTAGTCATTGGGATTAATCACATCGTTAGGATTTGGTAAATTTGTTAGTGAGGAAAGTAAAAAATTATTTAAGAATGAGTAATAAGGAGATGTCTCTTAAATTATTTAATATTTAGTTAGAAACTAGCTATTATGTAATAGTTAAATATTTTATTTCGATGTTATAAATTAATTATTTAATGATATAATAATATTATCTAAAAATAACTAATTTATATAATATTATTTATTAGAGGTTGACTTATTTAAAATATATTTTATTTCGATATTATAACTTAATTATTTAAGAATATCAATTTATATAATAATATTCTCTAAAAATAATACTTAATTTATATAATATTATTTGTTAGGGGTTGATTTATTCAAAATATATTTGGTTGAAAACTCACTGCTAGGAATAATTCAAATTAAAATATTTTATTTCATTATATTTTAATAATACAATGAAATAAAATATTTTAATTTGAATTATTACTAATAGCGAGTTTTCAACGAAATATATTTTGAATAAATCAACCCCTAACAAATAATATTATATAAATTAATTATTTTTAAATAATATTATTATATCATTAAATAGTTAATTTATAATATCAAAATAAAATATTTCATTATTACATAAAAGCTAGTTTCTAATTAAATATTAAATAATTTAACAAACATCTCCTTACACTCATTCTTAAATAATTTTTAACGAATTTTACCAATGGCTAATCTTCAACGACTCACGACTAACTTTGCATCCATTCTATTTATTCCTTCAGATCGATTGATTTCTCACCTTGTCATGAGGATGAACCACATTAATTGACTAACTCTGGGAAATGATGTATCCATGCTATTTATTCCTTCAGATCGATTCATTTCTCACCATGTCATGAGGATGAACCACATTAGTTGGTTCCAAACGTCAACCAAATCCTAACAATGCGATTAATCTGAAAGACTGATATCTACATTATGGATCACAAAAGTCTTAGATCTAACAATTTTTTTAATACTATTGAAAAATAAATATTTATTTTTCAAAATTAAACATTTTAAGTTGCATTGGTCAATGTTAAACTAATAGTGGTCAATGAGAAAATCCATTGTTAGAGTCCTATCTTGCCAGAGACTATTAATGATTTTGTAACCATACTTAAAGTTAATTAATAAGCACATAAAACTTAATACTAACAATAAACTTACAATATAACAAGACCGTCCCCACTTTACCATGCATATTATTAACTTGTAAGTATGTTTTGTTACAATACCATGAGCCAATACTATGGGTTATCAATACCACATGCCCAAAAAACTTAACTCATTTCACAATTAAAATATTTAATTTAATTTAATTTTATAACATTTTTTTGTGCCAAAATATGGAAGAGATGTTGCAATGTTCTATAGTGTCCTATAAATATTTTGACTCGGGCAAAGTACATAAAAGTAAAAATAAAAATAAATACAAAAAATAATGTAACGTAATGTAAACATTTAACTCCGTCAAAATAAAATAAAAAAATAAAATCAATGTAATGTAATGTAAACATTTTAACTTTGTCAAAATAAAATAAAAATTAATGTAATGTAAACTAAACATTTTAACTCTGTCAAAATAAATAAAATAAAATAAAAATTAATGAAAAAAATTACACTATCAAAATAAAAATAAAAATAAAATAAAAGTAAAAATAAAAATGATCCGTGGTATTGAGAACCCATGGTATTCATGTGGAATATTGTCTATTTAATGGGGGAAATTAAACCAATGTAGACCCATCTTAACTCTGGATCTACCAATGATAGAGATGAATCAAATCTCTTTTCACTATAAAAGAGTTTTGCATCTCAAAATATTTGATCCCTCTTTGTGCTTGGTAGATTCAATTAAGATTAATCTAGGCTGGTTATTTAAATCTAAAAGAAAAAAGTTATACTTTTTAGATATAGATATATGTAAATTATATGTAAACTCTCTACCCTTGTTACTACTAAAAATATTCCGTGGATATTCCATAGAGATTAAATCAAAGTTTTAATAAACTAAAATAGAAAATTAGAATACTTTTATAGATAGAGGTGTGAAATTTATATAATACCAACCTAGATCCATCTTAATTCCTCATCTACCAAGCCCCCAGAGGATCAAATCTCTTCTCACTCCAAAAGAAGTTTTCACCTCAAGAGATTTGATCCCTCTAGCCTCATGCCAAAAGAAATTTTCACCTCTAGAGATTTGATAGATCTCGAGTTAAGATTAAGACGCATATAGATTGGTTTAATTATGTGTGGTGGTTGCATAACATAAAAATTAAATATGTAATTTTTGTTTGGAACGTTGATTTCTTTTAATTTATTAAGAAGATACATTATAAGTGGATATAGTTTGTCCTAATATATCCCTTGGGAAACCAGATATAGTTTGTCCTAATATATCCCTTGGGAAACCATACCAGTAGCAAAACCATAATTTCTTTAATTCCAAACATGTAGTTCAAAAAAAATTATCAGATAAACTGAGAATTTGTTGTATAGATCCTTATGGCCTAATCTTGCCTAATCTATCATCGAACATGTAAACAAAAAACTAGTGGAGAACTAAAGTGTTCAAAACAAATATGAACAATGCTACAAACTTAGAAGAATCTGATAAGTTCCTTGCGTTTGACTCTTTGCTATTGTCAGGTGAGCTTCCTACATATGAAGGCAAACAAAGGTGGTATTCAATCCCTTTTAGGCATATTTCTAGAGTTTTCACGAATCATTGCAAGTCATCCAACATGAGTAGGATTCCCACCATGGATTCATTTTATCTAATAAAACTCTTACTAAAAATATTTTCAGATGTTAGTAATGTCCACAATGCACATGTATTGATTGAACCTTCCTCTGCTGTACCCTGTATCAGGAACCTAATCTGTAACCTCTCTTACAACCTTGGAATCGGTAAGATAAACATGTTCTCATGCAATGTCTTGTTTTGGTTCAGCAATTTCATCCTGTATATTCTAGGGTATTTGGGTGTGATATAAGCACGCTAAAAATTATGCCCATTGTTGAGCGTGAGAATCTCCACAACCTACGGTAGTAACTTGCCCTTCTCCTACTTTTGGTTATCTATCTAGGAATTGTTAACAATGATGGGGAAGTTAATGTTCCTCAAGAGATAAAAATTCACTCTAGAGGTGGAAGTAAGGCGTAAGGGGTGCACAAACTTGAGGGTAAGCAATGGTGAAGATAAGTCCATGCTTTGAGAACTTCCAAGAAAGCAATAAATATACAGAGAAAGATGAAAAGTGATCAGGTTGGTACAAGAGAGGAAAATCAATAAAGGAGGGATAATCCAGTAACTACTAACTGGAGCAAGCCAAGTACTAGAAAAACACACCAATGAATGGAACTGGAAACAAATCCAATGACATTTGAAGGATACATTGAGCAAGAGCACCAAAAGGTAAAGAAACAACATGCAAGACTCTAGTTTAATGTTTGAAAGGATCAATGAAAAATCTTGGGAGGCCACCACTCGTTGCTTTGACATAAGTGGATAGGAGATGCCCATGAATAATAATAATGGTTGAACCTTCAATGCCCAACACCCTGAGTAAACAATTGCCTCATGTAGATTTCAAATAGCTTCAGTGACTAAAATCCTCTCCTACAGTTCATGATTTCCTTTCGTGGGAGGATAAGCTAAGAAAATGCCTAACAATGGCATCAGAAAACTTCCCATAATATCCACCCAATATTTGCAATCAAATTGCTATAAGTTATACACTGATTGAATGTTGAGTTGGTGAAATGTTGTGCAATACATGATGCAAAGTTGTTAATGTCTACTATTATCATTGGGGAGGGTGCTTAGCCACCTCTTCATCTAGGAGTGCTTGGTAGGATAATTACCATGCACCCTCCCATTTGGTGTGTCTCTATCACCTTATCTAGAAGTTAAATATGCTAAATTATAAATTGGTTAGTCATCCATTATTAATTTATTTGATGTTATAGGACATGAGTAGCATCACGTGCATTTTACATAGATCATGAAAAGTAACTAGATATAACTTCAAATCTATTTTTGAATTTTAATTATAAATGGGGAAACTTGAGTTCATATAAAGAAGGTAGCTAGTGTTATTTATTATTAATTTTAAAAAAATATTTATAATTATTACAACAGTTGGGAATTGATTTTATGTGGGTTTAATTTAGGTAAAACTATTAACAAATAAATTAATTAGAGATTAATAAAGAAAAAAAATAGATTTATTATTTGTTTTTTCTTTTAATGATTTTATTGATGTACATAAATAAGGAAGCATATTTGCAAATAAAATCAAACAATAAAATCATTTTAAGTAAGTATCAAGGTTTAAGACCCAATTTGATGGTAATCAAATGGAAGACAACCTAGGCTTTACTTGCCTACTTGGTAAGGAAAAGCTCATAATTAGTTGTGAATTTAATCTAACCTTCTATAATCTAAATTAATGTTGATTTCTCTATGATTTGATCATCCATGAAGGGATTAAGGGATATATTATGAAAGGGTTAACAAACTATAATATGGTTTGGACAAACTAAAGCAAGAGAAATTATTATGCGGAAAATAGTAACATTATTTGTTTGTTAGCTCCATTAAGTTACAAGGAAATCTTTGTTGAGAATGAACATCAAGAGTGAAATAACAAGCTATTCCTAAAGTGTCAAACCTTCCCTTAATCTTCTATAAGATCCTTTATATAAAGGAGACATAATGTGTGGTTTTAGAAAGAGGAAATGGATCAATTTAGTTTTGTGTTATTAGTACTAAGTAAACCAGGCAACACTTGATTCATTGCATTGTGCTATGGCTGCCATTTTCTATGTTGAATTGAGTGAGATTGCATTTGGTAGGGTTGCATCACAATGAAATCCATGATTGTGAAACATATTACAACTTCGAAAAAAAATTGTGATAACTAGAAAAAGTACGAGACAAATTCCATTCGAAAATGTAAAAGTTGTACTTTTTTAATACAAAACACAATTTTAATTATTTTCATAAATGTTACACTTTTTTAATACATAACACAATTTTAATTATTTTCATAAATATTACACTTTCTAAATACATAACATAATTTTAATTATTTCCCACCAATGAAAACAATAGAACCCAATAGACCCATTTTAAAGCACAACTAAGTAAATTGAGCTCTCAAACCTTCTATGGTCTACAACTTAGCTTGATAGGACACTACTTGGCTCGAACAATTTATAATAGAGGAATGTATTGATGATCAGTAGACTTAGACTTGAACTAGTGATTGATGTTGATTAATCTAAATTGTGCTAAGTGTTCTTTATTAAAATTAATATTCATTAAAACTTTTGGTTTTTCATCGAACAATGGGAGGCGATATAGCTTTAGTGGAACAATGCCCAAGAGCAGATATATCTAGTTGGAAAGCATTATTAAACTTTTGGTTTTTTATCAAACAACGGGAGGCAATATAGCTTTAGTGGAACAATGGCCAAGACTAGATACATATAGTTGGAAAGCACTATCACTATATTTTTGATAAGGGAATAACGACTATACTAAAGTGGGTTGATCTTCCCATGCACATCTTAATCATCTCTTTGAAATTGCAGTCAAACTCAATAACTTAATTCGTGAAAAGAGTAAGTCTCTAGACTCATTAAAATAAATATGGGTAATTGTAGTCAAACTCGATAACGTTATTTGTGAAAACAGTGAGTCACTAAACTCGTTAAAATAAAATAGGGTGAGTTCAGTCAAACTCGATAACATAATTCGCAAAAAGAGTAAGTCACTAGACTCATTAAAATAAATTTGGGTTAACATCATAGTTACTAAATTTGAATTCGAATTCGAATTCAAATTCGATTCGATATGGAAATAATTGACCCTATAAAATTTAATACGGGAAAAATTCGATATTATACATATTACAAATACTTAATTTTTATTTTAATATTGGATTTATCCCTTTTTTTTCATAAGCCTTATCCATTGTAAACTCAATTTTGCCATTTTATAATTTTTTGTAATATAGAAGTTACTGTTTTTCTATTTTTTGGTATAAAAGTTGTGGATTTGTAAGCTTACCATTTTATATCTTTTATAATAATGAATTTTGCCATTTTATAATTTCTTGTAATATAAAAGTTACTGTTTTCTATTCTTTTTTTGTATAAAAGTTATGGATTTGAAAGTTTACCATTTTATATGATTTATAATTTTTTCTAATATTGATTTATCTTTTTTCTATTTTTTTTATAGGAGTTATCCATTTAACACTTAAATTTGTCAGTTTATAATTTTTTCCAATATAGAAGTTATGATTTTTATTTTTTTATAAGAGTTACCAATTTGCAAAGATTTACTATTTTATAATTATTTTTAAGAGAGAAGTTATCTTTTTTTTGCAATTTGTCATTATATAGAAATCACTAACTAGTTATCTGTTTAAATTTCTCCATTTATAATTTTTTCAAATATAGAAATTAGGTTTTTTGTTTTTTTATAAAAGAGGTACCAATTTGCAACCAATTCATTATTTCATATTTTTTGTTAAGATAGAAGTTATATTTCTTTTAGTTGCAATTATATAGAAATTACTAACTCACCTCTCATTTAAAACAATTGAGTCACATGATGCCTCCTAAATATGTATCGGAGCTCTTTATATTATTTAATGTCAATGACAATATTGATTCATTTTTAATTAAATTAATTATTTAATAAAAATTTTACATTTTTAATTAAATTAATTATTTAATAAAAAGTTTACATTTTAGTATTAGTAATTTAGTTTAGATTATACCATATTCTATCGTAGAACAATTTGTAAGTAATATGTAATAAAATACCAAAATCAAACCAAAATTAAAATAATCATTTTTCTAACCAAATTTCTAACTCTATTTAACATTTTATAGAGAAATGTGATAGAAATTGTTTTTTTATAATATAAGAATTATTATTTTTTATTTTGTTTTTTATAAAAATTATTGTTTATGTTTCTCCAATTTTCTGATTAATCCTCTAAAAAAGTACCCAAATAATTTTTTTATAAAAACTAAAAAAATTATTCGCATTAAAACTTTAAAAAATAGCATTAAAGCTAAAAGATCGTTGCATTATTTTTATAAAATTTCAATTCTAAAATTTCAACAGGCTGCGTTATTTTATAATATGTATTTGAAAAACTCAATTTATTTCTTGTGTGATTTTATTCAGGGGCGATTTGTATCCATGGTTACACAGAGCCCGAGCTTCATTGTTTTACACAGCCACACTATTCGTCAACTCAACAGGAGCAGCACAGTAGATGTTGGACATAAACTGATAGAAAGCTTTGACCAAAATCGTTCGCCGCTAACCTGTACCGAATTGGAAACTGACGAATTATTCGTCGTACCAAACAGAATCAACGAATTTCCAAATTCTTTTTGCCGGTACGGCCGAACTTGGTAATTATGGTTAAAATGGACGTCGTCAAGAAATAATAAAAAGATATAACAGATTATAGATGTATATGAAATATCACAATATGTTAAGCGTAAGTCAAGAAATAATAAAAAGATATAACAGATTATAGATGTATATGAAATATCACAATATGTTAAGTGTAAGTAAATCTATATTTTTTACAGGGTGGGAAAATTTGTTTTTTTCTCAATATGTCTACTTCTATTATTATACAAAAAGATTCAAAAAGTTACTGCAAGGCCTTGGCCTTGAAAATCTTTGTTGGCATTATGATTCAAGTGTTGTCCTTGATGGCAACTCACTCAGAGGATGGTACAGGTGCTCAGAGGTTGGTACAGGTGATGGCAACTTAATCAGAAGACAGATCTCAGTACAGCATGCCAAGGAAGCTCATACACGCCGTTTTGTTAAGCCCAAGTCGCGTGTACACGCAAGTTCGATTCATAAAAAGCGCGTGTATGTGGAAAGGTTCCTTTGGTCCATGGTGGTTAGTCCTTGGAAGTTGTGCCTATGATTTCGGACCATTGTGTCTCGACGGGCGTGTCGATCCCTAGTTTTGAAGTTGATGGTATTGTGTTACTATGGTTTTGGCTCTTGGTATTGAGCTAGGCCTAAGACTATATAAGGAGAAGAAGATCATTAGGCAAAATCATCTTTCGACAAGGCTTGAATATCTAAGAGAGAAAGAGATCTGATATGCAGGTTCTGGGTTGCTTGATCTAAGCCAAGGAGAGATCACATCGGTTGATGGAAGACTAGATCTAAGGATAGATCGGGATCTAATGGTTTGAAATGCACTATCATGATATGGTTGATTATGCGTATTTCTAGATCTGCATATCGTCGCAATGTTACGTTTTGGATCTAACTAATGTCTGGTACAGCTGCAAATTGAGAAAGTTTATTTTTAGATCTGTACGCAGTTTGGCTTCGGTAAAAGCGCGTGTATACGCGGGTTTTGCTCATTGAAGTAGCGTATATCTTTTGAAGTTTGATTTTGGGTTTACAGTGAGGTCTGACTGTTATTGCAGAGTTCTGTAGTCTGCTCTGTGTTCTGGTAACTGGTGATTGACAGGGTTCAGTGGTTCAGTGATTCAAAGTTTGGTTGTTTTATGCTTCAATGATCTGTTGTGGAAATTGAATGATTTGTGGTCTTCAGATTGTAAAGTTGTGCTTCAGGAATATCCAAGTCTGAAAATGTATGAAAAGTGATATCTGAAAGAAGGAAGATTGTAGGTCAGCACCTACGTACTAGTATCTTGGCTAGTACAAGAGCAAAGGGGGTTGGAGCTCCCTTCCAAGGAAGTTTGGAGAACGAGAGAAGGTTGTAGCCTTCTGCAGGTTGTAGCCTGCGTACTGGTATAAGGCTGCACCAGTACAAAAGATTGTAAACTGAAGTTTCATATTAAAGAAAGATAGAGACAACTTGCAGCAGGTGGTTTTCACCCACATTGGGTTTCCACCTTATATCTTGGTGTTCATGTGTGTGGCTTTTTATCTGTTCTGTTATACTGCACATGTTTACTGTTAATGTGGTGAATAATGTCCTGATGCACTTAATTGAAGAATAAGCTAACTAAATTGTGAGTTTTCTTCTTATACGCTGTTTTACTTCGTCACAGTAGCGTGTACACGCTGGTTCACTTAACTGAAGTAGCGTATATGTTTCTGAGCATTTAAAAAGTTTGATTAATCTGATAATACTGATTCACCCCCCCCTCTCAGTATTATTTCCAACAATTGGTATCAGAGCAGGTCCTTCAGAGAAGCTTGATCGCTTGAAGGAAGATCTTTCATCATGAGCAACTACGAGAAAGAAGCATCAATCAGGCCACCGGTTTTTGATGGAACAAATTTCAATTATTGGAAGGTAAGAGTTACTGCATATCTTCAATCTCTTGGTACAGAAGTTTGGGACATTGTAGAAATAGGCTATGTTTTTCCTTCAGCTACTCCTACAGATCCAGCTGAGAAAAAGGCATATGAAACAAATGCAAAAGCAGTCAGTACTCTATTAGGAAGTATATCTCAAATAGAATTCATGAAGGTCATGCACTTCAAATCAGCAAAAGAGATATGGGACAAAATGATCACTAGCTATGAAGGAGATGAACAGGTAAAGCAAGCTAAACTTCAAACTCTCAGGATTCAATATGAGACCCTCAAGATGTATAATGATGAAAGTGTGGCTAATTATTTTCTTCGGGTAGATGAGATTGTTAATTGTATGAAAAATTTGGGTGAAGAAATAAAAGAGACTATAGTAGTTCAAAAGATTCTAAGATCATTATCCCCCAAGTTTGAATCCAAAGTATCTGCAATAGAAGAAAAGGAAAATCTCAAAGTTCTCACTATGTCTCAGCTACATGGAATTCTAACTGCTTATGAAATGAGAAAGGGAGGTCCATCAGACAGAAGGGAAGCTGCTTTTAAGGCATCAAGAAAAGAAGATTACTATGAAGCAAGCCATGTTCCAGAAGAAGAGGAAGAAGAATCAAATTTTGTCAGAAATCTTCAAAGGGGTGCTGGAAGGTTCAGAGGTAAGCTACCTTTCAAATGCTTTGCTTGTGGAAGAGTAGGTCATTATGCTGCAAAATGTCCTAATAAGGATAAAGGAAAAGAACCTGCTAGATGGAATAAGAAACAAAGTGCAAATAAGAAAAGCTACTACACCCATGAAGATAGTGATGGCTTATCAAACAGTGATGAAGATGAACAAGGTAATAAATATAAGCTATTAATGGCATTTGAAGATGATGATTATGAGGATGCTGTAGATGTGGATAATCTCTATAATGAAATTACTAGACTCAAGAGATGCATAGAAGAAAAGAGTGTGATCATTGATACTTTGCAATTTCAAATTGATGAAAAGGAAAAACATCTTGAAAAACTAGAAGGTGAAATTGTTGGTCTCAGAAAAGAAATTGAGAAAACAAAAGCTATTAATCTTAAGTTTGTCAAAGGATCTGAAACTTTGGATGAGATTATCAATGTGCAGCGGTCTCCTCTAAACAAGACAGGTTTGGGCTATAATGGAGAAACCTCTCAAGCATCCACCTCAAAGAGTTATCTTGATGCAGCAAGAAGAAATGAGCAGAAGAACAATGAAGATAATCAGGTAAAGCAGGGACGAATTACAAACAGAAACTATCAGGGACAATCCTTCTTAAGGGTGAACAAAAGCTACAACCAACCACAGGTAAAATCTTCTCAGTTTGGCACAAGAATAGATGAAAATAGAAATTACAATCAGTTGGCTGGTAGATTCAATAACCGCAGAAGCTTCTTCAATGGACAATGCTTTTCTTGCCATAACTTTGGTCACAAAGCAGCTCAATGTGTTGCATATAAAACAATCATGACTAGGGAAGCTCAAAAACAAAGAAGTATGACAGGGATTACAAAGAGGACCTATAACAACTTTTCGGTTCTTGAAAATGAAGTTGAATGTTCTATTTGCAATAATTTTGGTCATAAAGAATCTGAATGCAGGAGCAGGTTTCAGGAGAAAAAGGAACAAGCCACGAGCACCAAAAAATGGAGAATAAAAGAACCTCAGACAGAAAGATGTGGGATAGCGTTTTATGCAGAAGGACAGGAAAATCTATGGTACATTGACAGTGGATGTTCGAAACATATGACAGGTGATAAAGAAAAACTTGAATCTTATTCTACTTTAGAAAAGGGAAAGAAAGTTTCTTTTGGAAATGATACTCCTGCAACTATAAAAGGAAAAGGTATTGCTCCTTTGAAAGAAAAGGTCAAGGCTGGAAATGTTTTGTATGTTGATGGATTGAAGCATAATCTTCTAAGTGTCAGTCAGATGTGTGATCAAAAAACCGAGGTTATTTTCAGATCGAATGGATGTCTTGTTCGTGATCTTGATACAGGTAAAACAGTTCTCAAAGGCAAAAGAACTCCAAATAATCTGTACATATTTGAAGAAGGACAACAACAATGCTATCTTAGCAAGGATGAAGAGCACTGGTTATGGCATCGAAGGTTGGGACATCTAAGCTTCTCACAAATAAGAAAAGCATGCAAATATCAGGCAGTTCGCGATCTTCCAGATATCAAAATTCCAGACAACACTATATGCAAATCTTGTCAGTTTGGAAAGCAAACCAGAACTAACTTTCCAGAAAAGGAAGGATCAGCTAGCTTGCCTCTTGAGCTAGTCCATACAGATGTATGTGGTCCATTTAGGAAAAGGACACCTCGAGGAGAAGAATATCTGATATTATTCATTGATGATTTCTCAAGGTTTGTTTGGTTAGGGCTTATGAAGCACAAAGATGAAGCATTCGAAAAATTCAAATCCTTCAAAGCATTGGCTGAAAATGAATCAGGACACAAAATTAAGTGCCTCAGATCTGACAGAGGTGGGGAGTTCACATCAAATGAATTTTTCGATTTCTGCGATGAACATGGGATAAGAAGAGAATTCTCTACAGCTAGAACTCCTCAGCAAAATGGGGTTGTGGAAAGAATGAACAGAACTATCCAACAAATGGCTCGTGCTATGCTCGATGAATCAGGTACTCCTGCAACCTTCTGGGGTGAAGCTGCACATGCTGCTGTTATCATTCTTAACAAAACAAATGTCCGAGTAAACAGCACTCAAACACCTCATGAGCTTTGGAGTGGTAAAACTCCTTCCGTGAAGCATTTCAAAATCTTTGGGAGCAAATGTTATATTAAGAATACTGATGAGCAACTTGGCAAACTTGAACCTAGAGCAGATGAGGGCATTCTTCTTGGTTATTCTCCACATAGCAAAGCATACAAGTGCTACAATAAAAGACTTGGCAGAATTGTTGACAGTATTGATATAGTGGTTGATGAGAAGGGATATATTCCTAGGCAAATTCATCATGAAGACATTGAAGAAGATGAAGGTTACTCTCAAAGGTGAAATGATGAAGAAGAAGAACCTCAAGAAGAAGAAGAATCTCAAGAAGAACCAGAGGAGCAGACAAGAATAGAAGAGAAGACTCCATCCAGATATGTCCAAAAGAATCATCCAGAAACTCAGATTGTGGGGCAGAAAGAAGCAGGAGTACAAACAAGAAGGACACTTGCAGAAGCTTCAAGCTACTTGGCTCTACTCTCCTCCATTGAACCACAAAATGTGAAAGAAGCATGCAAAGATGAATGTTGGGTCAAAGCAATGGATGAAGAACTTGAGCAAATCGAAAGGAACAACACTTGGGAATTAGTTCCTAGACCAAAAGATAAGAATGTAATAGGAACAAAATGGGTCTTCAAGAATAAGTTAAATGAAAATGGAGAAGTAATTAGAAACAAGGCCAGACTTGTTTGTAAAGGGTATGCACAGCAAGAAGGAATAGATTTTGAAGAGACCTTTGCTCCTGTGGCAAGACTAGAGGCCATCCGAATGTTCCTTGCTCTCTCAAGCTTTCAAAACTTCAAGGTATTTCAAATGGACGTGAAATCAGCCTTCCTGAATGGAGACTTAGAAGAAGAAGTATATATTGAGCAGCCAGATGGGTTCATTCTTGGAAATGATCCAAACCTTGTATGCAGATTGAAAAAGGCACTCTATGGGCTCAAACAAGCTCCAAGGGCTTGGTACTATCGGTTGGACAAATATCTTCACCAACAAGGCTTTTCAAAAGGATCAGCAGATAGCAATCTCTATATAAAAGTTGAAAATAACAAATTGCTAATTCTTGTTGTTTATGTAGATGATATTATTTTTGGCAGCAATGAAGAGACCATGAGTCAAAACTTTGCCTTGGTTATGCAGAAAGAATTCGAAATGTCACTTCTTGGAGAATTGACATATTTTCTTGGATTGCAAATCCAACAAAATGAAGGAGGTATCTTCTTGTCTCAAACCAAATACCTCAAGCAGATCTTGAAGAAGTATGGCATGGAAGAGTCAAAGCCAGTATGTACACCCATGGTTACAGGATGCAGCCTCAGTGCAAATGATGAATCAGCAGCAGTTCACCAACCCACTTATAGATCCATGATTGGGAGTTTGCTTTATTTGACAGGTACTCGACCAGATATTACACATGCAGTAGGAATGGTTGGAAGATTTCAAGCCAACCCAAAGGAAACTCATCTTCAGGCAGTCAAAAGAATCTTCAAATATCTTCAAGGGACCCAAAACTATGGCTTATGGTATCCTAGAAATACTGATCTCACTCTTCATGCTTACACAGATGCAGATTGGGCTGGAAGTGTGGATGATAGGAAAAGCACAAGTGGAGGTGCTTTCTTCATGGGTTCCAGATTAGTATCTTGGTTCAGCAAGAAACAAAGTTCGATTGCCTTATCTACAGCTGAAGCAGAATATGTGGCTGCAGCATCTTGTTGCACACAACTTCTTTGGATGATGCAGACCTTGCAGGACTTTCAAATCACTTGCACTCCACCTGTCTCTATCTTATGTGATAATACAAGTGCAATCAGCATTTCAAAGAATCCTGTCATGCACTCAAAGACCAAGCACATACCAATCAAGTACCATTTTCTTCGGGAACAAGTGCTTGAGCAGAAGGTCAAGTTGGAGTATGTTCCTTCTAAGGAGCAAGTTGCTGATATTCTCACAAAACCACTGCCCAGGGAAACTTTTGAATATCTCAGACAAAAGCTGGGAGTAGTTGATGCTTCATCCTGTTGTTGAAGTTTGTTTTTTCTACAGAAAAGTTGGTATACGCAGGTTACGGAAGGGATATGAGCGTATACACGCGGATTCATGATGGGTAAGTCGCGTGTATGCTGGACGCTTGTTGCAGAAAGAATATCCGCGTACATACGCTGTTTTATACAGGATAAAACGCGTATATGAAGTTCTGAACAACAAGGGAAAACTCTGAAGTTCTGAACAACAATGGGAATGTCAGAATTCTTCAGGCACAGTTTCAGGGAGTGCAACAGGCACAGGTTCAGGGGGAGCAGCTTAAAAGTCTCATAAAGCATTGTTGGCATTCAGATGTTTTGGTTGTTGGTTTCAGGAGAAGGAGCTTAGAAAGAAATTCTGGTTGCTGATCTAACAAGATGTTTATCAGATGCTGCTGGTGCCTTTCCTAAGTCTTGGTCTAGATCTGTTGTCTCTATGTCATGTATCTCTCTTGTCATATCTCTTTTATGGTATCAAGGTCATGTAACGGCCTTTGTTGGTTTCCCCACTATGCCTGGGATGAATGCTGTAATATAATTGGTTGTTTCTGTTATGTCCCCTCTTGGTAGGGAGTATGGATGTATGTATTGAGTCTTTTGGTGATAGGAAGGTCCCTTATGGTGTATAAGTCTTGGTTCTTGTTGAAGAACATCTTTTGCAGATCTGGCCTTCGGTCAGGGGGAGCACAAGTCAGCTCAGCCAAACAGAGATATCAGCATGTCCTCAGGGGGAGCACAGCCCTTTTCCCTTGATGTCAAAGGGGGAGAGTGACTTGGTGTGATGGTTAGTGACTTGGTGTGATGGTTGCCATCAAGTCCAAAGGGGGAGATTGTTGGCATTATGATTCAAGTGTTGTCCTTGATGGCAACTCACTCAGAGGATGGTACAGGTGCTCAGAGGTTGGTACAGGTGATGGCAACTTAATCAGAAGACAGATCTCAGTACAACATGCCAAGGAAGCTCATACACGCCGTTTTGTTAAGCCCAAGTCGCGTGTACACGCAAGTTCGATTCATAAAAAGCGCGTGTATGTGGAAAGGTTCCTTTGGTCCATGGTGGTTAGTCCTTGGAAGTTGTGCCTATGATTTCGGACCATTGTGTCTCGACGGGCGTGTCGATCCCTAGTTTTGAAGTTGATGGTATTGTGTTACTATGGTTTTGGCTCTTGGTATTGAGCTAGGCCTAAGACTATATAAGGAGAAGAAGATCATTAGGCAAAATCATCTTTCGACAAGGCTTGAATATCTAAGAGAGAAAGAGATCTGATATGCAGGTTCTGGGTTGCTTGATCTAAGCCAAGGAGAGATCACATCGGTTGATGGAAGACTAGATCTAAGGATAGATCGGGATCTAATGGTTTGAAATGCACTATCATGATATGGTTGATTATGCGTATTTCTAGATCTGCATATCGTCGCAATGTTACGTTTTGGATCTAACTAATGTCTGGTACAGCTGCAAATTGAGAAAGTTTATTTTTAGATCTGTACGCAGTTTGGCTTCGGTAAAAGCGCGTGTATACGCGGGTTTTGCTCATTGAAGTAGCGTATATCTTTTGAAGTTTGATTTTGGGTTTACAGTGAGGTCTGACTGTTATTGCAGAGTTCTGTAGTCTGCTCTGTGTTCTGGTAACTGGTGATTGACAGGGTTCAGTGGTTCAGTGATTCAAAGTTTGGTTGTTTTATGCTTCAATGATCTGTTGTGGAAATTGAATGATTTGTGGTCTTCAGATTGTAAAGTTGTGCTTCAGGAATATCCAAGTCTGAAAATGTATGAAAAGTGATATCTGAAAGAAGGAAGATTGTAGGTCAGCACCTACGTACTAGTATCTTGGCTAGTACAAGAGCAAAGGGGGTTGGAGCTCCCTTCCAAGGAAGTTTGGAGAACGAGAGAAGGTTGTAGCCTTCTGCAGGTTGTAGCCTGCGTACTGGTATAAGGCTGCACCAGTACAAAAGATTGTAAACTGAAGTTTCATATTAAAGAAAGATAGAGACAACTTGCAGCAGGTGGTTTTCACCCACATTGGGTTTCCACCTTATATCTTGGTGTTCATGTGTGTGGCTTTTTATCTGTTCTGTTATACTGCACATGTTTACTGTTAATGTGGTGAATAATGTCCTGATGCACTTAATTGAAGAATAAGCTAACTAAATTGTGAGTTTTCTTCTTATACGCTGTTTTACTTCGTCACAGTAGCGTGTACACGCTGGTTCACTTAACTGAAGTAGCGTATATGTTTCTGAGCATTTAAAAAGTTTGATTAATCTGATAATACTGATTCACCCCCCCCTCTCAGTATTATTTCCAACAATCTTGCCATGAGGTTGACAATTAGCCCAGATGAACACATTCCAAAAATTGGTGGACTTCCTTCTATTGCGTCTTCTCCTAAGACCCGAAACATTGCTAAACAAGGACAAGCTGAGACATACAACCATTGCGCAGCTGTGCAACGCTAAACAAGGACTTTCAGACATACAAACCCATACAGTCGACATAGAGACATATAGACACATACTATGACTTGACACAGGCAAAATTGTGAGTTTCAAAAACAGAGTAATGCGCCTAATTCTTAGGCTGCCGAGAGCAGAATGCCATACAGGATCAGTCATCATCTGTAGTGTAGGGTTTCTCCACTACCCTGCACCCATATTGCAAAGAGTCTTCCGAGTCAGAGCGAAGGACCACCGAGCCGGTTGGGTCTCCCTGAGCTGGCTCGCTTGGACCTGCAGGGGCAGCTTGAGTCGCCAAGGAAGAGCTTCCCATGACCGGGCGTTGAGTATCAATTGGAGGCGCCATCCATTGTTCTGGCGGAGTTGCCTGATGTGCTGCTGCCTGGCCGCTGAGATTTTCACAATTTTCTATAGTAACAGAAACTAAGAAAGTGGAATTGGCAAGAGTGCAGGGGATACAATAACGAACTATTGGATGCGCCGCATGCTCACATTCAGCCATCCTACCACGCCCGTGTCCTCTGCCTCTTCCGGCTTTGGTAGCATGAGGACGGTTTTGCTCAGGTGCCAACTCGATCGAGGAAGAGGGGGAGATGGGGGCAGACCTCTGAGAGGTGGCATGTCCACGGGAGCCTCCACGTCTGCTTCCCATCCTAGGACGCTCTCTCGACATTGCAATGTACAGAGGATTAACAAGCGCGTAGATACACAGAGGGGAATGACTAACCAGAATGTGAGCCCTTTGAACTTGAGCCCAATGCCTATGAAACGCTCTCGTGCTTGAAACAGAGACGGAATTGGGCACTGAAAGTGATTGACCCTGAGTTACCAATAGCACTGCAGAGGAGTGCGAAGAGGCTACAGAGGAATGCGAAGAGGCCGCAGAGGAATGCCAAGAGACTGCAGAGGAATGCGAGGAGGCCGCGGGAGCACATAGATTTTGAAGTGCCATTGCACAATTAACCAAGAGGCGGATGGAGGAGTAAAGGAACCGCATTAAAAACCTTGTGTGAGACCAGCTCACTCGTTTTGCAAGGTACCTCGTGGCGTGCATGGGCTGACACCTGCCCATGTGAAGCGCCACCTTCGTACCATCATACCATTCAAACACCCGCATCTGGGAGTACAGGGTGGGAAAAATTATCATAATTAAATTTTCAAATTAGTAGTGAGGACAGTGATCTTTGATTGTTATCCACGAATGTGGGTTGACTTATCATCATTATCTAAGGAAAACTAGGCCACTTGGAATAACCCATTGGTGATCCGTAAGTGGACACACTTTCTCTCTTGCTAGATGCCGTCTTCCTATTTCCTTAGGTCATAGGAAGACCAGCTCTTAGCCAAGTAGAAACAGTTTTACGACATACTCCAGGCCCATTAATTAATAATAATTGTGAAACAAATTAAATTAATATAAAATTAAAGGTAATAATAATAATAATAAATTCTAAAATAATAATAATAATAAACCATTTTAAAATTTTATGCACATAATAAAATATAAAATATGTACATTTAAATTATATATATATATATATATATATATATATATATATATATATATATATATATATATATATATATATATTAATTAATTAATTAATTAGGTTGAGTTTATGTTGAGCCTAATTTGTCTATTAAATGGAAAAAGAATAATCTACCCAGAGTGAGATGCTATCACGAGGATTGCAAACACCCCTTAGGATATTAGTTTGATTCCCCCAAAATGACCATCCTCAACATCTCCCCATGAATTTAGACATAAGATTTAGTACTAAGCCTCATTCAAACCAACTAATCATCACCTCATGGATTAACTTTATATATACTTAATAATAAATTTAAAACTCGAAAAATAAAATAATAATAAAATTTCGAAAAATAATAATATATGTATGAAAATAACACATAAGAGTGGGAAAACCAATCATAATTCAGTTGTCAAACCAACAGTGGGGACAACCATCACTGGTTATTATCCATGAATGCAGACTCACTCATCACTGGTATTCAAGGAAAACCATGCCACTTGGAATTACCCCTTGGTTGTTCACAAGTCTGGGAAAGCTTTCACTTTTGTCAGATGCCTTTGGGTCTTTTGTTGTTAACCTATTTCCTCGTGTTCGAGAAAGACAAGCTCTTAACCAAGCAGAAGCAATTTTAGAGCATACTCTAGGCCCAAAATTAATACATAATTATTATATATAATATAATTCTTATAAATATATTTTTATAAATATATATAATATAATTCTTATGAATATAATTTAATAACTATTTTTTATTATACATTTTGATATATAATAATTGAATAATTACTAAATATTATCTATTACATGTAATATAATTATTTAATTATTAGTAACAACTTAGTCTAAATATTTGAATTTTTTAACCTTGTTTTTGGGCACTTTTTCCAACCATTTTTTCCTAGAATCTGTCTTTGAAATTTGGAATAGTTATTGAAACTGTAATGATTAGTTGTTGAAATTTCTTAATCTGGGTGAATTAAGGTTTTTCAAGGTATTGAATTTATTTATGCAATCAAAAATGCATTTTGAGTAATGGATAATTGCATTTTTCACCCACAATCATATAGCTAGATTCCAATGATAGTTGCTAGATAAAGCGAAAGACTCAAACATGTAGACTACGAACATGTAGACTACTTTATTTTTATTTTTTTTAACTACAACTAGTGAATTTGTATTGATCAAAAGTTACATCTGATTACACAACAATGTTTCAGAATTACACATGGGGCATACTATATGATGGCAACGTCAAATTGTTCAAAATGCCTAACCTTAGGACAGAGTATTTGCAAAATTGCATCTAATTTAAGAGTTCTAGTTGTATAGACCTGATAAGAGACACCCCATATGAGACAAGATTTTCCTTTCATGCTGATATAAACTAGTATTGGACTATTTTCCAAATATCGAGAAGAAACAAGCTCCATAGTTGTAGCTTCTACATTCAAACTAGGAAGAAGATGAACAAATTAATAACAAAGTTGTAGAGGAAATGGAAGACATAGTACCCTAAGCTCCAACTTGTTGTACATCTTCAATTTGGCTCCTTATGCTATTAGTTTCATCCTTTAGTTGTTGAATCTATTATCATTGCTCAATCAAGATGTCTATTGTTGATGATAATCAGACTGCCAATTGATTATAACATAGTTGCAACTGTGATTGGATCTGGAAGTTCCTTGGATTGTGAACAAGGATGTTGTTGACATTATGATTAATGTGTTGTCCTTGATGGAAACCTACTTGATAAAGATGTCAACGTTATGATAAAAAGAAGATTATCTGGGCTGGAACAAATGCTACATAAGTGATGAATAGAGAAATGACATATCAGAGACAGATTTGTACACAGGTGTTATTAATGATTCAGTGATTAATGATTTAGTGTTCAATATTCTGAGATTTGTACACAGGTGTTATAAGGATAACAACACATATATATGCGAGTATTATTCAATAGAGTCACGTATAGAATTTGATACTTTTTGTTTCTAGTTGGGTTTTGTATTCAGTGACTTGGTGCTTCAAAATATTAGTTGATTTGTAGTGTGACATTGTTTCAGATCTAATGCTTCAGTTTGTTTGGGTTTATGGTTTATATGGGTCCAATTTGAAAATTTGATGAAAGGTGGCCTACAAATTGTGTGATGATTGTTTGACAGGGGAAACTAATCTAAAACATTTTGAAAAGTGGTCCGCAAGGAGATGAGGGTAGCGACGTTTAGAAAGGGGGTAGGAGCTCCCTCCTAGTAGGAGCCGTAAAAAAGTTTAGGGGGTTGTAGCTCCCTTACAGTGGGTGCTGGAAAATAAGAGAAGATTGTAGCCTTCTACATGTTGGTGCCTGTGTACTGACAAGAGTATGAATCAATAAAAATGTAATATTTTTCTTTATATCATAAGAAAGAAGACAGAGACAAAAACAATGATTTTTTTCTCCCACATTGGGTTTCCACCTAAAATCCTAGTGTTCTATGTGTGTTTGTTGTGATTTATTTATGTTATTTACTGCATACTGAAAGTAATTAATCTATTGATGCACTGATTGAAGATAATTGTCTAATAGAATACATAAAAATCAATAAACTATATATATGTTGGTTTCCTTCTCTGAAGTAGCGCACATACACAGGTTGCCTTAATAACACTAGAGCATATTTTTTAGAATATAAAATTTGCAAGTTTAAATTTAAGATACTAATTCACCCCTCCCCCCCTTAGTATTTTTCCTAAAAATTGGGACTAGATCAGGTCCATTAATAGAAGCTTGATCGCTTAAAGGGAGATCCATCAAGATGGGCAATCAAGAGGGAGTATCTCCTATCTGACCACCTTTTTTTAATGGAACTAACTTGGTATTTTGGAAAGTCAGAATGAGAGAATATTTGCAGTCACTTGAAGTTGATGTATGGGAAATCGTTGAAGGAGGCTATCAATATCCATCTGATCCAGGTGGATGTTGGTGGCCACATGCCTATCCCACTTGGACCCCCACAACTGTCTCTTTCAGTTTTTCAGTTTCCTTAATTGTAGCACAATTTACAATTTTTGGCACTTTTTCGGGTCCTAAACTCTTGGAGCCGGTTTGAGGCCCTAAACGATGTTTTTTACCGTTGGCCAATTGAAAGTTGTATTCCTCGGATTGATCTTTCTAATGAGGTATTGTGCGTGTCAAACGGAGATCATATGCCAAAGTTACGACCCCGGGAAGTTGATGTACCAATTTACCCAAACCGGGCCCATAGTTTGGCGCTTCATCTCCTTGGGTTAGGTTTTTGGATGTTTAGGGTTTTCCATTGTTTCTCAACAATAAATAAGCCTTCGACCCTCATCGTAACACATTTCAAAGGCATGTAGCCACCACATCTCTTCTCAGAGATAAGCTACCATTGCTCGAGCTAATTTATTTCCATTCTGTATGTAAGCATACTTTAGTATTTGATATTAATGAAATGAAGTTTTATTTCTGTTGCGTCTCTATATTTATGGTTATATCTGTAATTTGTTGTGTTCCTTTTTAAATCCGGATCAGTGGTATCAGAGGGGTCTTCTCTTTCTCTGTTTTTCTTTGCACATCCCCAACAAGGTCGGGATATAAGGAGTTAGGCCTCGATCTGATTGAACCTTTGCAAGATCAGCCTCGCAAACCCTGACGACCTCCCATGGTGGATGAAAATAAAGACGAGGGGGCAGGAGATCCTATCAAAATCTTGCTGGAAGAAGCTCTTGATCGACAAAGGAATGCGATGATGGACAAGTTTGCCCAGATCCTTTAGCGACTACCCAGGGGTGACGCATCTACTTCCAACAACTACTCTGGAAACACCACACCTTTTAAGGTACAAGTTAACTTTGAAATCCCCATATTAGAGGGTCAGATAGATGTAGATGCTGTAGATAAATGGTTAAATCTACTAGAAGGGTATTTTTCTGTTCATAAATTTTCCAACTGGGAAAAGATTAATTTTTCTCTTCTCAAAGCCGCCCCCCATGTTAAGGACTGGTGGCAAACCTACTGCAAGCAGAAGGATGCAAATACAACCTCACTGTTTCCAGCCGCACCCACTTGGAATTCATTCCGAGATGTCATCAAGGAGAAGTACTACCCTGTTGAAAGCTATGAGGATAAATACATAAAGTGGACCATGCTGCGGAAGGGAAGGGACCAAGACGTGCCAGAGTTTACAAATATTTTTCATACCCTTTATACAAAGTTGGGTATCAAGGATTTTGAGCGACATTTGGTACTCAAATATCGCGACTTCCTACACTGGTATATCTAGGATGAGATGGAGTTCCTGGACATCTCCTGGCTTGGCACAACATACCGATACATTGTCAAGATTGAGAAAAAGTTTAAACAGAAGAAGCGAGACTTTAGATACATGAATCCGAAGCATGGGAAAGGCTTCCCCAAACCACAGAACCAAGGACAAAGCCAAGACAATGTGACCCAAGACAACCTATCAAAACCACAAGAAAATAACAACACCATGAAGTCAAAGAAGGACATAGGAAAGTGGTGTGAGTTCCATAAGATCCCCACTCATAACACAAGTGAGTGTTGGGCCAAGTAGTCACTGGTGGCTTAGTTGAAGGCTTCCGAATCAGATGCATGTTCTAACCCTGAGTCAGAACTCGACAAGAGGAATAACAAAGGGAAGCAGATCATTGATGCAAAGCCCAACACCACTATTCCCACCACCAATATCCAAAAGAATGAGCTCAAAGATCTCGAGGAGGGGGAGCATCTTTTCCACTTACAAATGTGGGTGAAGGGTTCGATGCTGCAATTCATTATCAACAATGGTAGCCAAAAGAACCTCATTTCAATAGAGGTCATGAAGCAGCTGGGCCTACTGACCATACCACACCCACAACTGTACATTATCGGGTGGATTCACCAAAGGACGAGATATTTGAGTCCACTAGAAGTGCCTTCTTCCCTACAACATCAAGCCCTTCACACATGAGGTATTGTGTGATGTTGCACCTCTTAATGTTGTTGATGTATTATTAGGAAAACCATACTTTAGAAGCAACATGTTGTGTATGAGTCAAGGCCTCACACTGTTATTATTTCTTTTGGTAATTCATTATACATGATACTGGAGGTAGCCCCACCTACTGCCACCTCTTTGATCTCTGCTAAGAAATGCAGTAAGATCATCTCCCAGACTAGGAAATTCATTTTCTTTCTAGTTCGCTCTCAAAGTGAGGGGAAGATCATAGCGACATCCATGGCCCCCGGGAAGGGTTCCTCCATGTAGCAGAAGCAGGTGGATATGGTCATGAAAGAATACAAGAACATATTCTCCTCACCCACAAGGGTACTGTTGCACTGTTAGGTCAAGCATTCATTCGATCCGACTCTTGGAGCACCTCTACCCATCATGCCGATATATCATTGCTCCATTCTTGAAAATGCAATTACAGGCAGTGACATGATCAACATCGGGTTCCACACAAGTTTCAAGTGGGCGAAAAAGTCTGGTTGCATCTGCAGAAAGAACACCTTAGAAGAGCCCATCAGAAGCTCAGACCACTCTGATATGGTCCTTACACCATTACCAAGGTTGTGGGAAATAATGCTTTGGAGCAAAACATTCCCCATTCCTTGGCTTGCACCGAGTGTTCAATGTGGACCGCCCTCGAGCATGCTTCCCACCATTATTGGACACATAAGAGATTGTAGAACAACTCATCAAGGACCAAGTTCACCAGAAGGTTCCCCATCTCATGGAGGCACTCAATGTAATGGGGACAATTTCTTCCTAAGGGGAGAGGAATGAACCAGGTAGATGTTGGTGGCCACTCGGCTATCCCACTTGGACCCCCGCAACTATATCTTTCAATTTTCAGTTTCCTTAATTGTAGCACAATTTACAATTTTTGGCAATTTTTGGGTCCTGAACTTCCGGAGCAGTTTTGAGGCCCTAAATGACGTTTTTTTTGGGAAAACGGGGGTCAACGTGGGTGTTTAAAAAATGTTGGCCATTTGAAAGTCATAGTCCTTGAATAGATCTTTCTAATGAGGTATGGTGCACGTCAAACGGAGATTGTATGCCAAAGTTACGACCCTGGGAAGTTGATGTACCAATTTACCCAAATGGGCCCATAGTTTGGCACTTCATCTCCTAGGGTTAGGTTTTTGGATTTTTAGGGTTTTCCATTGTTTCTCAACAATAAATAGGCCTTCAAGCCTTATTTTAACACAATTCAGAGGCATGTAGCCGTCACATCTCTTCTTAGAGATAAGCTACCATCGCACGAGCTAATTTATTTCCATTATGTATGTAAGCATACTTTGATATTTGATATTAATGAAATGAAGCGTTATTTCTGCTGAGTCTCTGTATTTATGGTTATATTTGTAATTTGTTGCATTCCTGTTTAAATCTAGATCACCATCCTCCATTCCCACAGATGATGCAGGTGAGAAACAATATGAGACCAATGCAAAGGCAATTAATGCTCTTTTAGGAAGCTTCAAAAAATCAAATTTTTTGAAGGTTATGTAGTTGAATACCAAATCTATATGGACAATATTATCTAGAGCTATGAAGGTGACACTAAGGTAAAGAGCGCTAAACTTCAAACATTTAGAATTCAATATGAGACTCTCAAAATGCATAATGATAAAAGTATTACAAGTTTTTTCCTTAGGGTAGATGAGATCATTAGCTCAATGAAAAATCTTGGTGATGAAGTAAAAGATTCGATTGTTGTTGAGAAAATTCTAGGATCTCTAACCCCAAAGTTTGATTCCAAAGTCTCTATTATTGAAGAAAAGTAGGATTTGAAGAATCTCACTCTTAAACACCTCCATGGGATTTTAACAACTTATGAAATGAGAAAAGGGTCTCCATCAGATATCAAAGAAGCAACATTCAAAGCTACATACAAAGGAAAGGAAAAAGAAGAGCTTAAGGAAACATGTTACATTTCAGATGAAGAAGAAGTGAATGTCAGGAAGAAACTGCAAGTAGGAATTGATAAGTTTAGAGGTAATCTTCCTTTCAAATGTTTTTCCTGTGGAAGGGTTGGTCACTATGCTGTTAAATGTCCTTATAAAGAAAATCATGAGAAAGGGAAGAATTATTCAAAAGGGAATCTTAAATGAAGGTTTAATAACAATAAAAGTTTTTATAGTTGCGAATGTAGTGAATATTCTTCCAATAATGAGGAAGTTGACTCTAATCAAGATTATCAATTGCTTATGGCATTTGAAGAAAAATGTGTATATCAATCTGACAATGTTTTTTATGGATGGTCTAGAAGAAAAGAATATTTGTAAGGAAAATACTCTTATTGAAGAAATAACTCAGCTAAAAAATTGTCTAGAAGAAGCTAAATTAGTTTAAGAAGTTTTGAAGAAACAAATTCTAGAAAAGGAAAGGCACAATGAAAATTTAGAACTTAAAATAGTGAGTCTAAGAAAGGAACTTGAGAAAACAAGGGCCCTAAATCTTAGATTTCCTAAAGGATTTGAGATTCTAAAGGAAATCATCAAAGTGCAATGCTCTCCTCTAATTAAGATAGGTCTTAGATACAATTTAAATGGTGAATCATCAAAAACTATAAAATCTTATGAAACATGTACATGAAGCTATCACAATGCAGTATAGGGAAGCAAACATCAAAATTATAGCTTTCAGCAAAAGAATGAAGGATCAAATATCTCTCAAGAAAAACAACCTTACCATAATCAAAGGGGAATCTACTCAAGAAGGTATTATACTCCCAAGTACTCCTACTTCAATGGTCAATGCTTCACTTGTCATAATTTTGGTCACAAAGTTGTTCAATGTGTCACATATAAAACTATTATGACTAGAGAAGCAAGAAAAAAAAAGAGTGAGATCGGGGCAAATAAATCTTCTTATAATGTTTTCTCACCTCTTCAATATGAAATTGAATGTTCTCTTTGAAATAAATTTGGTCATAAAGAAACTGAATGCAGAAGCAGAATGGGACCGTCTTACCATCATGAGCAGAAGATAATAACACCCAAGGTATGGAAAAAGAAAACTACAGACTCTGAAAATTGTGGTCTATCTTTATATGAAGGAGATCAAGAAAATTCATGGTACATTGATATCAGATGTTAGAAGCATATGACAGGTTACAAAGATGAATTTATTTCCTTTAATGAAATAAAGAAAGAAAATAATGAAACTTTTGGTAATAACTTGCCTACTACTATCAAAGGGAACATAATCATATTGTTAAAGAAAAAGGTAAAGGATGGAAATGTTTTATTTGTTGATGGATTAAGACATAACTTATTAAGTGTTAGTCAAACGTGTGGCCAAGGGCATGAATGTTTTTTCAGATTAAAGAACTATGTGGTAAGAAATTTGGACACAGGTAAGATTATAATAAAGGGAACAAGAACTCCAGGTAATTTTTATGTCTTGGAAGGCGACCAAGAACATCGTTACTTAAGAAAATCTGAAGAAAGTTGGCTTTGGCACAAAAGGTTGGGAGACCTTAGCTTTTATCAATTATACAAATCAAGAAGAATGGGAGCAGATCGTGACTTTCCCAACATCTCTCCACTTGAAAACAACATCTACAAAACAGTGGTAATCAAACTGTTGTAACATATTTTGGCTCACCTAAAAATTTTATTTTTCGGTGAAAAATTGTCAATTTTTCATTAAGCTATAAATGCTGAGAGATATATTATTCTTTTGAAAGATTTAATTTTCTTTTATATATTAATTTTTATTTAAAATATATTATTTTTATAAAAATATAGTTATATATATATTTTTGAAAATATTTATTTTAAAATTAAAATTATATTATAAAAGATTTTTATATTTGACCAAGTCAAAGTTAGAGCATAAGGGTAATGACTGGGCATTTTTAAACGGCGCAGATCATCAAAAAGCAAATCAAATGGTTTGATTTTATTTCGGACACCCTAGGGTCATTCGAGCTTTAACAGCTTGGGGGGGGGTTCGAAATTAGTTGTTTAGCAAAACAACTCTTGGGCACGTGGCATCATATGGAATAATTCGCACCCCCCATGAGCGAAACAACAAATTAGCAGGGAACCCCTCCGAATGTTTGCTCATGGTTTTCAATAACAACGAAAAGAATTGGTTGCTGCAGGATTATCTCCACGTTTAATATAGCACCTTGTGATAGGTCTAACACTCTTTACACCTCTTGATACTTCGACCCTCTCTGGAAGCTCAAGAAAAGAGGGTGCAGTCATGTGGTTCCCTTTGCATATGCATGTCTGTGTATTGAAGCAGTGAACACCAGATCACCCAACCATATAATTGCATTCGTGGAAGCTACATGATTATTTTTCATGATCCAAAGTATGCCCAGGCATTCATCCTCAAACCCACTGCCATTTTTCTTCTTCTTCTTGTCATGGCTGACCATTGATGTGTTATATGAGGACAAAAAATGGATTTGATGGTTAAAGAAAATTTTTATTGTATACTTCATTTAAAAACACAGTATCTTTAGTAGGTGATTTTCAGGCTCATTTTTTGGGCAAACAAAGATGAATTTCTCAATTCCGAGACATGGGTTTTTTGCAGGATTGTCCCAATATAGTTTTGTGGAAATTGTGATCAAATAGAGATATTTTGCTAGTTTTTTGTAAGGCATATGTTCAATGCCGTTTTCTGCAAAACTATATGCCATGTTTGCTTTGTGTAATCACCTTTTCATGCTTGATAAGGAGATGAAAGACGATTTATCCGGAGCAGATGTCAAAGCTATTTGCACTGAAGCAGGGTTACTTTCTTTAAGTGAAAGTCGTATGGAGTTAGCCATGCTCTGGATGTTCTAGATTTTAGTCATGTAAATGAAAAGCCCATCGTACCCTATTAGAGTTGTTAAATCAACTGATGCAAGAGGCGATGTTAAGGTCGCCTTTACTTTCAATCCAATAGCAAGGAAATCATGATGGAGATTCAATTATAAAAGGCGATTGGGCAGTTTGCTCAATGAGCACTACAACTATTAAGAGAAAATGAAGAAATATCAGTGTATCTTTTTAAGGCTCTGAAGGAGGAGGATCCATATAGTCCTTTTATAGTGCAAAATTTTGAAGGAAAGGCAAAATTGTATATCAATGAATAGCAAGAAGTGCTCCTAGAGACACTTTCGAAAGTTGATATATGCACACATGTGGTTGCCATTATCAAGATTGGTCTTTACTAGATTTGGATTGAATATTCCAGTATTCATACAGACTTGGGTGCCCATATGTCAAAGTTACTTCATTAAAGAAGAGACTAGCCTTGTTTCTCAAGGAAGATGATGCAAAGGTACATCGACAGTTAAAGAGACCATATGGATAGGCTGGGCTGCATATCCTCACTATCAAGCACCTGAAAAATTTGCTCCTTTTAGTTTGATGCTTGGGCCTTAAAAACAGTTAGATATGTATATCAAGATTTTCTTCCAAGCAGAGTTGTATCTAATGTTGAAAGTTTATCAAATCTCTGATTTTTATTATGTAAAAGATTGACTTTTAAACTCAGAGAACAACGGCAAATGCATTTCCAGATTCTGAGGGCAGTTATGCAGGTAGCAACAGGTGGCAAGGAGGAGTCAGTAAGAAGATTCAAAAGCCTTCCAAATCTCTTAATTTAATCTTCTTCTCCTCCCAGATGTCAACACACATTTCCTTGTAATCTAAAATAGGAGGGATAAGCTCGTACATTTTTTTAGTTAATAGGTGTTAGGTTAGTTATCAGATTAATAGGAAATTGTTTAATTATATTAAATAGTTAGGCCTGTGAGCCTTTTTAATATATTAGAAATTTAGAAACAGTTAAGAGGTTGTAGATTTCAAGGAGAGTCCATCCAGGACTATTTTTAATTTAATCATTTTAGATAGCTTGGTTAAGATTTTGTTTTATTTTCCTAAAAGCTAGCAACAACAAACTTATTGTAATCTCTATATATTTGATCATTTGCAATAATAAGAGTGTGGGATTTTGATGCCAAGACTCTTCACTCTGTAATAAAGCTTCTGTTGTAGTATTTCTAATGAAAGCTTTACGACTCTAGTTTTGACAGAATTTTGTGCTTCAAGTATGTTTTTCCAGTTTTTCATATCTTATTTCTACACATGATAAAAGTGTTTATAGAAAGGTCTGCAAAATCATTATCTTTAGAAAGTGTAGAATTTTCTCTACAAATCAGCTAGCTCACTAATATCATGTAGAAATTTCACTTGTAGATCAAACTGATATATGCAATGTACTAAAGCATAATACTAGATCTACATCTATCATAAACTTTGCGGAAGCTAATCAACCATGAGAAATATCAAGCATGAACACATATAACTGATAAGAAGGAATCAATCACACATAACACTGAAGAATTTATCCGGGAAAAGCACCAGCCTAAAACCCCATCTTTGTATTATCAATCAAGTGGAAATCCTCAACAACATAAAAATAGAATCAGCTCAAAAGCTATCCTGCTCTCTCTGTAATCTGATGATGTAGCTCATGGACTACCTAGGCCTGAATATATAGGCTACACAAGTCCTCCAAGCTCCTATTTCCTTACACAATTTTGATTGGGGTCCAATTACATAACATGTGTGAATTGGCCCAAATCATACCTGTTGTCACCTCAGTTCCAACTACATAGCCATAGAAGGAAGAAGATTCCTTTCTCATGCAAGGAATATCCACTAGGAATATCCTAACATCTGATAGTACACTGTCCCTCATCTGATCTCAACTGGGTCTCTGTCTGAATTGACATGCATCTGTTATCCATGAGTGAATACTCAGTTATCTGAAAATACCACTTGTCACATGCAAGCAAGCATCAACAAACTGAATCTCATTAATTTAACAACTTGTTAAATTAATCTAACTGGACTTGACTAAGTTAAACTAAGTCAACTGATCCTCTCAATATAGAACTCATCCTTAATTCCTAAATCAGTGGAGCAAATCAAGGACACATTGCCCAATCAGTGGAGAAATTATTGCATGTTCTCACAAAGACTTCAAGTTTGATTTTCCTTAACTAATTAACTCAAACTGAATTAATTAATTAATATTCAAACTACTGTTAATATCAAATTCGAATTTTACTTCCTATTTCTAGTCCAGGGACTAACTAAAATAGGAATCTACATTGCAATGCTAAAAATAAAACTTCTATTTTTAGCACTTCCATTTTTCATTCCCTGTTGCCCAATCTAGCACTGATGCCCAAAATGTTATTTTTAGCAGTGCTATTTTTAACACTTCTATTTTCAGCAATTTCTTGTTGCCAATTTTCAACAGAAGGAGATTTGTTTATTGGACTATTTTTTCATCATAACTCCTCTATAACTAGTTTTGATTTGAGCTTTCTGATAGGCATTAAATGAGATTAACTTATTAGACTATTTTTCTGAAATAGCTCCTCTTAGAATTGGCTTCAGTTTGGCCTTCAGTTTCCTTTTAAATCTATTTTGTTGGGCTGTAGAAATCTTCTACACGCATCCAAATCTTTTTAGTTGTTAAGTAATCAGTCTGGCTACACAATTATTAGGAATCTCCTTACATTCTTCGGTCAAATTCTTATACAAATCAAGTCATTCTGTCAGGCTGGAAGCTGGTCACACTTTCAAAGGGAACCCTATGAGAGAGCCTTTAAATCACAAATAAGAATCATCATTGATCATCTACCACCCCCAATTAAAACCATAAATCTGGCCATTGTGCTTCAAAGATTGTTGTTTAGTGACAGGTGAATAGCATTAAATAAAGCCTCGTAACAACTGAGGGAGCCCCCCTTGGTTCAAGGGAAAACTTGAACCTAAAGGCTGGTAGAGTTGGTTTCCTGGCGTAGTTTTTGCAGCCAAGGACTGCCTATGGGAAACAGGTACAACATTTGGCACCATTGTCGGGGAGCAAAGTAAAGATGTTTCTCTGGGGAACAATAAAGTTTAGATCTATTTCTTCCTAGTGAACAAGGAATAGGCATTTGTATTGGTTGCCTTATTTTCACCTGGTGACTCCACTTTGTCAGATGGAAATTCCACTGGATTACCGATCCCACTCTTGTTTTGAAATTTCAACTGCCTTTACTGCTATGCGAGGTTTGTTGATACTTGCAGTAAGCAGTATATGTATCTCCCTCTCAGCCTTGATCAGAAATCTAAAATGTCAGCAGAGGATGCAGTTTTTAAAGGATACATGTGAGTATAGGTTTTCTATCAGAGTTTATGTTTATATTGTATATATTCTTCAGATTTTCAACTGTCGGCAACGTGGTTTGTCAATAAATCCACTCCACACTTGGTTACATTGGAAAGCAGATTTCACCTAATAGTGAAAGTTTTTCAGTTCAGTTAGATAGAAGTGTGGGGATTGAATAGATATTCATAATTTTAGTATGTAGTAGATCAGCGTGCTCATTGTTTAATGAATGGTGTGATTTGAAGAGTATATGATAGATCAACTTATATTTTCAGTCTTTAGAATTTTTTAGTTTTCAGATTTGAAAGAGTATCCAGATTAGTGTTGGCATATGGTTGCATTTCGCAGTTGCAGGTTGCAGTCTACACTAGCAGGCTATTCAAATGACAAGGTTGATCTAGGAGAGTTGGTTATGGCAGATGATGGTTGATGATCAAGTTTACAGTATGACTCCATGCCCAACACTAAAGGCAACTGATCTACTTGTTCTCTGCATCCCACAAGGGGAAGTAGTCCCCATTGGAGCCGATGTTGTAACATATTTTGGCACACCTAAAATTTTTAATTTTCGGTGAAAAATTGTCAATTTTTCATTAAGCTATAAATGCTGAGAGATATATTATGCTTTTGAAAGATTTAATTTTCTTTTATATATTAATTTTTATTTAAAATATATTATTTTTATAAAAATATAGTTATATATTATTTTTGAAAATATTTATTTTAAAATTAAAATTATATTATAAAAGATTTTTATATTTTCCCAAGTCAAAGTTAGAGCATAAGGGTAATGACCGGGCATTTTTAAATCACAAAGATCATCAAAAAGCAAATCAAACGGTTTGATTTTATTTCGGACCCCCCAGGGTCATTTGAGCTTTAACAGCTGGGGGGGTTCGAAATTAGTTGTTTAGAAAAACAACTCTTAGGAACATGGCATCATATGGAGTAGTTTGCACCCCCCATGAGCGAAACCGCAAACCAGCAGGGACCCCCTCTGAATTTCTGCTCATGGTTTTCAATAACAACGAAAAGAATTGGTTGCTGTAGGATTATCTCCACGTTTAATATAACACCTTGTGATAGATCTAACACTCTATCCACCTCTTGATGCTTCGAACCTCTCTGGAAGCTCAAGAAAAGAGGGTATAGTCATGTGGTTCCCTTTGAATATGCATGTATGTGTATTGAAGCAGTGAACACCAGATTAGCCAACCATATAATTGCATTCGTGGAAGCTACAATATTATTTTTCAAGATCCAAAGTATGCCCAAGCATTCATCCTCAAAGCCACGCCATTTTTCTTCTTCTTCTCGTCATGGCTGACCATTGATGTGTTATATGAGGACAAAAAATGGATTTGATGGTTAAAGAATTTTTTTATTGTATACTTCATTTAAAAACGCAGTATCTTCAGTAGGTGATTTTCGGGCTCATTTTTTGGGCAAACAAAGATGAATTTCTCAATTTCGAGACATGGGTTTTTTGTAGGATGGTTCCAATTTGGTTAAGTGTGGAATATTTTGTGGAAATTGTGATCAAATAGAGATATTTTTCTAGTTTTCTGTAAGGCATATGTTCAATGCCATTTTCTGCAAAACTATATGCCATGTTTGCTCTGTGTAATCACCTTTGCAGGCTTGATAAGGAGATGAAGGACGATTTCTCTGGAGCAGATGTCAAAGCTATTTGCATTGAAGCAGGGTTACTTTCTTTAAGAGAAATTCGTATGGAGCTAGTCGTGCTTTGGATGTTCTAGATTTTAGTCCTGTAAATGAAAAGCCCAACGTACCCTATTAGAGTTGTTAAATCAACTTATGCAAGAGGCGATGTTAAGGTCGCCTTTACTTTCAGTCCAATAACAAGGAAATCATGATGTAGATTCAATTATAAAAGGTGATTGGGTAGTTTTCTCAATGAGCACTACAACTTTTAAGAGAAAATGAAGGAATATCAGTGAATATTTTTAAGGCTCTGAAGGAGGAGGATCCATGTAGTCCTTCTATAGTGCAAAATTTTGAAGGAAAGGCTAAATTGTATATCAATGAATAACAAGAAGTGCTCCTAGCGACACTTTCGAAAGTTGATATATGGGCACATGTGGTTGTCATTATCAAGATTGGTCTTTACTAGATTTGGATTGAATATTCTAATATTCATATAGACTTGGGTGCCCATATGTCAAAGATACTTCATTAAAGAAGAGACCAACCTTGTTTCTCAAGGAACATGATGTAAAGGTACATTGATAGTTAAAGAGACCATACAGATAGACTGGGTTGCATATCCTCACTATCAAGCACTTGAAAATTTTGCTCCTTTTAGTTGGATGCTTGGGCCTTAAAAATGGTTAGATATGTATATCAAGATTTTCTTCTAAGTAGAGTTGTATCTAATGTTGAAATTTTATCAAATCTCTGATTTTTATTATGTAAAAGATTGACTTTTAAACTCAAAGAACAGTGGCAAATGCATTTCCAAATTCTGAGGGCAGTTATATAGGTAGTAGCAGGTGGTAAGGAGGAGTCAGCAAGCAGATTCAAAAGCCTTCCAAATATCTTGATTTAATCTTCCCCTCCTAGGTGTAAGCACACATTTCCTTGTAATCTAAATTAGGAGGGATAAGATCGTACACTTTGTTTTTTTAGTTAATAGGTTTTAGGTTAGTTATTAGATTAGTAGGAAATTGTTTAATTATATTAAATAGTTAGGCATGCGACCCTTTTTAATATATATTAGAAATTTAGAAACAGTTAAAAGGTTGCAGATTTCAAGGAGAGTCCATTCGGGACTGTTTTTAATTTAATCATTTTAGATAGCTTGGTTAAGATTTTGTTTTATTTTCCTAAAAGCTAGCAAAAACCATCTTATTGTAATCTATATATATTTGATCATTTGCAATAATAAGAGTGTGGGATTTTGATGCCAAGACTCTTCACTTTGTAATAAAGCTTCTGTTGTAGTATTTATAATGAAAGCTGTAGAAATTTCTCTACTAAATCAGCTAGCTCTGATACCATGTAGAAATTCTGCAAATTCTCTAAAATCTTGCTCTGAGACCCTATAGAAAATTTGACTGTAGATTAACCCGATAATGCAATATACCAAAGAAAAATATTATAACCTACTTCTACTATCAATTTTTGGAAGCTAAAAGATTGAGCAAGATCAAGCTGAACACATATAGCCAGAAGAAGAAGAATCAATGCACAATACACATGAAAATACTTAGGGGAAAGCCTCAACTAAAAACCCCACTATCTGTATTATCATACAAGGTGGAAATACATCAGAATTATACACAGCCTTAGCTCTCACAACTAGCCAACTCTCAGTACAATCCTCCTGGATGCTCACAGGCAAACAAATCTTCTCACAAGCCTTCTCCTCTACCCTCCAAGCTTCTATTTCCTTGCGCAGTTCCTTTGGGATGATCTCCTTCACCCAGTGGAACACTGCTTTAACACATTGTTAGAACTGTGCAATCCTTAAGGAACCTTATCTTGACTGCATGCATGAGTTTCCTTTATAGGAAAACACATGCAACTGATAGTACACTATCCTTGACATTTAGCTCAACTGGGTCTTTCTCAGAATAGACATGCATGAGTTTCTAATGAGGGAATCTTCAGTTATCTGGAGTACATTGGTTGAGTGAATGTATGCATCAACTAACTGATAACTCACAATTAGTTCCTCAATCAGTTTGAAACTAATTTAACTGGACTTAACTCAATAAACCAAGTTAACTAATTACAACTCAAATATAACTCAATCTTATCTCCTTAATTAAGGGATAATCTCCTTAATTTAAGGGATAACTCTTGCATGACTTCAAAAAGAATTCTAACTTGAATTTCTCCAACTAATTAATTCAAACTAAATTAATCAATTATTTCCAAGCATCTAGTGAGACTAAATTCGAATTTAATTCAGAATTTTAATTCAAGGACAAATTAAAATTGGAATATTTTGGATTCTATTTTTATCATTTCTTGTTGTTATTTTCAACAAAAGCCTTATGGCTCTAGTTTTGACAAAATTTTGTGCTTCAAGTATGTTTTTCTAGTTTTTCATATCTTATTTCTACACATGATAAAAGTATTTATAGGAAGGTCTGCAAAATCATTATCTTTAGAAAGAGATTTGTTTATTAGACTGTTTGTTCATCATAGCTCCTCTTTAACTGGTTTTTATTTGATCTTTCTGACAACCATTAAAAGAAATTAACTTATTAGACTATTTGTCTGAAATAGCTCCTCTTAGAATTGGTTTTAGTCTGGCCTTCTATTTCCTTTTAAATATGTTTTGTTGGGCTATAGAAATCTTCTACACGCATCCAAATATTTCTAGTTGTTAAGTAATCACTTTGGCTGCAAAATTATTAAGAATCTCCTTACATTCTTCGATAAAATTCTTATATAAATCAAGTCGTTCTGTTAGGCTGTAAGCTGACACTTTTAAAGGGAACCCTATGAGAGAGCCTTTAAATCATAAATAAGAATCATCATTGATCGTCTACCACCCCTAATTGAAACCATAAATATGGCCATTGTGCTTCAAAGGCTGTTGTTCAATGACATGTGAACAACATTAAATAAAGCCTCGTAACAACTGAAGGAGACCCCTTTGGTTCAAGGGCTAGCTTGAACCTAAAGGCTGGTTGAGTTGGTTTCCTGATGTAGTTTTTGCAGCCAAGGACTACTTACAGGAAATAGGTACAACACAAACCATAGTTCATTTTAATGCTAAAGAAGGTAGTTCAAGTAAGCCACTTGAACTTATTCATACTGATTTGTGTGATTGTATGAGAAATAAGTCTCCTTGTGGTGAACAATACTTCATATTATTCATTGATGATTTTACAAGAATGTGTTGGATTGGCTTACTAAAATATAAAGATGAAGCATTTGATAAATTTAAAGTATTCAAGGCTCTGGTAGAAAATGAGTTAGATTTGAAAATCAAATGTCTTAGATATGATAGAGGAGGAGAGTTTATATCAGATGAGTTTTTCAATTTTTGTGAACAACATGGCATCAAAAGATAATTTTCTATAGTTAGACTCAACAAAATGGAGTAACAGAAAGAATGAACAAAACAATCCAACAAATGGCACGTGCCATGCTTGATGAGTCAAGATCATCACATAGCTTCTGGGGGGAAGCAACATATACATCTGTGAATATTCTTAACAAATCTCATGTTCGAGTAAACAATGACAAAACTCCATTTGAACTATGGTATGGTAAGCCTACAACTATCAAATACTTTAGAATTTTTGGAAAAAATGCTACATAAAGAACAAAGATGATAATCTTGGAAAATTTGAATCTAGAGATGATGAAGGAATCCTCCTTGGATACTCTTCTCGAAGCAAGGGATATAAATTGTAACACCCCCTCCTCCCAGGTCTACCTAAGAAACTGACCAACCAGGGTGAACATGTGGCAAGAGAGGTCACTATAAGGGATTCAACCTCCTTGGTGACCTTAAGGAAATGGAATCAACGGAAAATATCAAACAAACCCATCCACATCAGCAGCAACACCTTCAGGAGACATGTCAGCCACTCAAACATCTTGTCCCTGAGTCCCACTAATTTTATAAGCCTTTTAACCCCTGGTCACTCTCATGCTATAGGCATGACATCGTCCATAACCCAAAGTCGCTCTCATAGGCCTATGTGCCAACATCCCTGGACTCTTTTTAGCAGACCTGTGCCAATGTCCTCAATATTTGAGCCACTTTTCTAGCCCATAATCCCGACCTTTGCCCAGAACTTGTTACAACCTCTAGAATCCATCGAAGAGATGATGACAACATAAACAAATCAAAATTAAACCTGAGGACTAAGCCTGAGCATCCCCAATTGGGACTGACATTTTGTCAAACACTTGGCATCAATGCAACCTATAGGTTTAAGATATAAGACAAAGCATGAATGACTAAAAGCACTTATGGAACATAACTAGAAGGATCACCACCTTCTCCATTGAACTATTATAACATCAATTAGGTCTTGCGCCAATCCATTTAACAAATACAATTAAATACATGAAATAACCATGACATGAACCAGTCATATAACCATGCTTATAATCAACATTAAACAATATAAATATTATAGATATGACAACCATTAAATCCATATATAAACAAGTGAAAAAGTAAGAGAACTTAGATTTTATTAATCATAGGAAAATCTGACCAGGTTTGGGACTTCCATGTACCACTCGACCATAGACATGGCTGAACCAAATCTATGTTTCAACCAGTCACCCTTGTTCCATATTCTAAGCATGAATGTGGGATCTCATAGAACAACCAGTCCAATAAAAACCAAGGAAATCCAAAAGTTAAACCACCTCCACCCTCATCAAATTGTGATCACACCAAACCCGGTGCTTTCATCACTGAACTAAACCGAACTTGGAATGCCATCTAGAATCCATCACTATCCTTGAGGAATTTTCTGTCTCCTTGTCTCTCAGGGTTTACCGCAATCCAATCCTGAATCACTAGGCCATAAACTGAGACTAGTTTCTCAGGCTTTACCATAATCTGAACCTAGATCACTAGGCCCAAAACTGAGACTCCTCCCACAGGCTTTATTGTGTATCTCGCCAAACCCGGTCAAGGGATACGTAGGCCTTTGGGATGAAACTTGAGACCACCTCTACCCTGGATTACGAAATCGATCCGGCAAACCAAAGCTCAAAAAAATGAAATAAACATCCCAACACCACGACATTTGGAAAAAGGCAAGGCTAGGCTGAAAACCACTATCATAACCTGGAAAAACCATGCCATCGCCAACAAGAGAACCATACACCAACATGCAAATCGATGCATGTCCAAACTAGCTAGGAAACCATACATGCAAAAGGTTACCTGCAAGTATTCCTACTGAAGCAGCTTGATCCTTCTTTTCTTCCTTGATCCTTCCTTTCCTTTCCTTGTTTTTCCTTTCTTGATCCAAATCTAGAGTGCTCCAAGAAAAATCTAAGTGTCTAAGAGTGAAAGAGAGAGAGAAAGCATAATGAGAGAGCTCAAAACTTAAATTGGTAAAAGGTTACCAATTGATCCTCATAAGCCTTTTTATTAATGAGGCCTCTATTTTCTTCATTTTCCATTATTTTCCTCCATTTTCTCCTCACATGCAACATATGACCTTTCACCTTACTTTTCTCCTAATTTCTTTTATTTTCATAAATAAATGTGCCCAAAATTCCTTTTTTCCTTTCAATGCCTTTGCCTTAGCCTTTTCCAATTTTCCTTAGCCAAAACACACATCCATTGATGCCCACTAGGATATCTTTGCCCAACATTCAGCTTGGAATAAGTGTCCCTTAACCGTGGTCTTATTTTGCCTTTATTAAATTTTATTACATGAACTTTTCACCAGGGCTATTATAGAACCCTCCCCATTGGGGAAAACCATCCTCGGCATTAAACCACACCATGACCTCAGTAAAACCATTGAAAAACAAACATATTGCTCATGGAGATTTATAACTTAGCTCGCTGCAATATTTACAATGAAAGACCTGCTCAAAAGAAAAACATCATGAAAACATGACAATATAATAACCATACCGCTTATTGGAGATTTATAACTTAGCTCATGGTGGTATTTACATCCATATACATATACATACATATACCAAAATATCAACAAAACATATGCCAAACATATATCAACATCAAACCAAAATCACTTTGCCTCAACCGAAAAACAATGAAGGATACAGGTCCCGCATATGATTTGCCATCTCCCATGTAGCTTCTTCAGGCCCAAAGTGCTTCCACTACACTTTAAATTTCTTTATGGCTTTTTTCTTGAGCATGAGATGTTTCTGCTGCAATATGCATTGAGGCCCCATTGGAACTCTCCTTCTTTCTCCACCTGCAATACAGACCAATGAATAACATGATCAACATCCTTTATATACTTCTTAAGCAATGAAATATGGAAAACATCATGGACTTTCACTATTGGAGGTAGTGCAAGTTGGTATGCCACTAGTCCAATCCTCTGAAGGATCTTGAAAGATATGCAATAATGTGGTGCCAACTTGGCACATGAACCAATCCTCAAAGAGATTTTCTTGGACTTGATGTGCAAATACACATGCTCCCCAACCAGAAACTCCTTGAATACCTTGTGTTGATCTGCATAACTCTTACATTTATCTTGTGTTTCCTTTAGATTCTTCTTTATAACCTACATTTCCTGTTCCATATCTGCCTATATATCCGGTCTAATCAATACCATGTTCACTGGATCACTCCAACTGATGGGAGTGTTACAAATTCGTCCATACAATGCCTTAAAAGGAATCATCCTCAATAACTCCTAATAACCATTTTTGTATGTGAAATGAACCAATGGAAGATACTCCTCCAATTTCCTCTGCTGGTGCATCACGTACATCCTCAACATATCCTCCAAGATCCTATTGACCCTCTCTGTCTATCCATCTTTCTGCGGATGATAAGATGTAATGAAGGCCACTCTGTACCCAAGCCTCCAAATAGCTCCTTCCAAAACTTGGAAGTGAACTGTTCATCCCTGTCTGACACAATATTCTTGGGAACACCATGCAGCTTCACTATCTCTCTGATGAACACCTTTGCTACCTCACAGGATGAATATGTAGTCTTTACTGGAATGAAGTGAGCTACCTTACTCAACCTGTTAACCACGACCATAAGAGAGTTATGCTGCCTCATTGTCCTCTAAAGACCTATAATGAAATCCATGGAAATGACCTCCCATTTCCATTTCGGAATCGCTATAGGCTGTACTAAACCACCTAGATGCTTACATTTCGCCTTTAACTACTGACAATCTAAACATCTAGCCATGAACTATGCCACTTCCTTCTTCAGATTCAGCTAATAGTAGAACTTCTTCACCACCGTAAATGTCTTCTAATATCCTGGATGACCCAAGAATGGCTTGAAGTGAAAATCCCTCAAGATAAGTTTCTTGATCTCATTGCAATTCGACACATAGATCTTGTCTCTAAATCTCACCAAACCATCTGTCATGAGACGATAATTTGCATCTTAATCACATGTACCTGTACCTACACTTGTACCTGTACTTTGTTGTAACTTGTGCATGATCTCCATGTATTTATCATCCCGTTGTCCTGCTTGCAAGATCCTATCCTATAACTTTGTCCCATAAGAGATCATAACTGCTATATGATTACCTATACCTTCCTACTAAGAGCATATGCAACCCTGTTCTCCTTCCCTTTGGTGTATCTGATCTCAAAGTCAAACTCATTAAGGGTAACCAACCGTCTAGCTTGTCTAGCATTTAGATTCAGTTGGTTAAACAAATACCTCAATCCAATGTGATCATTCATCAATATAAACCTCCTGCCAAGAAGATAATGCCTCTACATATTCAATGCATGTATAATCGTTGCTAGCTCAAGATCATGCTTCAGATAGTTCTGATCATGTTCATTCAATTTCTGTGACTCATAGCACACTACTTGTCCTTCTTGCATGAGAACTCCACTAAATCCTCTCTTGCAAGCATTTATACACATTACAAACTCCTTGTCCAGATCCACAATGTTTAGAACTGGTGCATGTGTCAACAATTGCTTAAGCTTCTCAAAACTATTCTCACATTCTTCTGTCCATTCAAACTTATTACCTTTCCTTTGCAATGATGTGATAGGACATGCAATGCGTGAGAAGTTCCTGATGAACCTATTGTAGTAACCTTCCAATCCCATAAATGATCTCACCTCATCCACATTCTTAGGAGCTTCCTACTCCATGATGGCCCTTATATTTTCTCGATCTACTGTTATTTCTTCCTTTGAGATAACATACCCAAAGTAATGTACCTCAGTCTGAAAGAAGTTTCACTTGATAAGTTTAGCATACAACTAATGCTTCCTCAACAACCTCAACATTGTTGCCAAATGTTCGGCATGCTCTTTCTCATTTTTAGAATATACCAATATGTCGTCAATGAATACAATAACAAAAATGTCTAGATAAGGACGCAACACACTATTCATCAAACACATGAATGTAGCTGGAGCGTTAGTCAAACCAAATGGAACAAAAACAAACTCATAACGCCCATACCTAGTCATGAATGCAATCTTGAAGATATCTTCTTCTTTGATGTGTACCTGATGGTATTTCAATCTCAAGTTGATCTTAGAGAACAATACTGCTCCCTTCAACTGATCGAATAAATCATCAATCCTAGGCAAAGGGTGCATGTTCTTGATCATTACCTTGTTCAACTTCTTGTAGTCAATGTACAATCTAAGAGTACCATCTTTCTTCTTTACGAACAACACTAGTGTGCCCCAAGGTGATACACTTGGCCTAATGTATCCCTTGTCAAACATATCCTTTAATTGAAAATTCAACTCTATCAACTTAGATGTGCTCATCTTGTAAGGTGATTTTGATGCTGGAGCTACCCTTCGCACAAACTCAATAGAAAATTCTACCTACCTGTGAGGTGGAAACTTGGTAATGTCCTCAGGAAATACATCTTGAAACTACTGCAAAACTGGGTACCTTCTCAACACATCAGCATCCTCAACCTCCTTATCCTTGTCACTATGAATGTGTACTCCAAACATCACACAACCTTTTTTGCAACTATGCTTAGCCTACATAGCGATAACCATCCTCACTGATGTAGGCTTCTTCTTCCCCTGCAAAGTCCTCTTTTCCCCACTATCATCCACACACTCATTGGCCTTGTCGAAGTAATCCACTTTGGTCTTGTGAATATATAGCCAATCCACACCCAAAATCATATGCTATGATCCCAATGGAAATACATTCAAATGTGTTGTTGTAGGCATACCATTTAACTCAAATGCGCAAGCTCTTACCCAATGGTGAACTCACTTCTTTGTACATGTAGCCAATTGTACCAACCAAGATTCTGCATGCACTTCTTTTCTCAAACCACACTTATCCAACAGGTCACGATTAATATAACTATAGTTAGATTCAGGATCAATTAAAATAGAAACAACTTGATTACAAAGCTTACCATCCATCTCAATGATACATGTCTGATGATGTATGATGATATGCCTTCCCGTTGTCCATAGTTGCATAGATCCGAGGATTGCTATGACCAACATCACCAACTGTATGCAACTCCTGAGCACTGTAGATCTGGGGTCTACCACCACTCTAATAGTGTAGACAATCCCTCTTATGATGATCCTTACCATATATCAAACACTGTAATGGTTCGCTACCACTACCTCTAGCCCGCGACTCTCCATGTCCTTTCTCGGCTGTATTGAAATTCTCATAAGGAACTACATTTTCTTTCTCACTTGCATCTTGAGGTCTTCCTCTCTTTGATGACAATTTTCCTTTAGCTTTCTCATTTCTTTTCAAGTCATGCTTAGGCTCAACTTTGTGCTTCAACTGGTCATAACAATGCTTCAACTTTCTGATGGCCTCCTCTAATGATCTAGGCTCATCAAACTTAATCTGGTCTCTGTATGCTACTGGAAATCCACTGATGAATCTCTGAACCTTGGCCTTCTCCTCCCCGAGGTACGACACATATCTCAACAACTCCAAAAATCATCTAGTATACTCATCAAATGTCATAGAACCCATTGGCAACTCATAAAACTCCTTACCCCTGTCATCTTAGTACCTCTGCGACAAATACTTCTTCTTGAAGAGCCTTTCAAATGCATGCCAAGTCAAATCTTCCTCATGTATACCTTTGAAATTCTTCACGTCTTCAGACCAAATATCCACTTTACCTTTGAGACCGAAAGTAACTATCTTTTCTTTCATGTTTTCTGAATAACCATGAAATTGCAAGAATTTCTTCATACCAAGCAACCATGCCTTTGCATCCTAAGATTTCTTCATATCTCCATCAAAGGTAGGTGACTTTGCCTTCTTAAAATCATCTGGAAAGTATCCCCTATCACTTCTCCTATAGGGATGATAACAATGACCATCATGATTCTTGTCAGAACCAGAACTAGAATAGTACCTATGTTGATCACCTCTCCTATCTGGAGTGTCCAACAACCTGCCATCTCTAATCATGTCAGATCTATCCAACCTGTGTCTACTAGGAGACCTACTACCATATGCCCCATTATTTTTTTCCTCCTATCCATGGTTGATCCAAATTTCTCCCTGCCACTGCAATTTTGACAAAGTTTGAAGAAGTATACCATTAACCTCTGCTTGTTTCTCTTGTGCTTGCATGATTTTGTCATTGTCTGCTTTGCAACTACGTATTTATTCCTTCAGGATTCTGAATGTTTCTTCCAAGTCAGAAGAGTGCCCCATACCACACTGCCCATCTGATTCATAGGGAGATTCTTTGTAGTCGACCACCTTGCTATCCATTTGATATCTTTCCTACAAGGCATACTATGTCAGCTAAACCAAATCACAAAAAACCAACATACCTTAGCATAATTCGGGGAGGATACCTTGTCTGTAAGATCATCAAATCAGTGTGATACGTGTATAACATAATCATAACAACATATAGACATATACCGAATAAGTGTATCAATGCATAAACATCATTATACTTATGGTCCTGTCATCAATGCAAGGCCATATCAACAATGCATGTTATGACCTTATGCATGACAAAAACCATTACTCCAATGTACACATTGCCACATGCAACTATCAACAGACATAAGAAATGCTTAATCAACTACACATACATATGAATGCATGTTGTCGAGCATAAGTGATCAATTCTTGTACCCAACCTACAAGACTGATACATGTAATAAAACAACCAAAGAATGCAACCTAACATACAAGGTTGTAATCAAGCTGCATATAATCTTTTAACCAGTGACATACTTTGACAATGCATTCGAAAAAATCGACATCAAGTTCCTCATGACAACCTTACTATAATCATGATCAATCATTATGAAATGCAACAAGCACATGGAATGCAAGTGTAAGAGACACACATGCAACTAACATGCATGCATGACAAACACATTCATCCAAAGAGAGTGCAACTTGGCAATGATACCAATCTATAACACCCCCTCCTCCATTGGTTTACTCAAGCAACCAACTAGCTGGGGTAAACATGCGATGAGAGAGGTCACTATAAGGGATTCAACCTCCTTGTTGACCTTGAGGAAATTGAATCGACGGAACATATCAAAGAAACCCATCCACATCAGCAACAACACCCCCAGGAGACATGTCAACCATTCAGACATCCTTTCCCTGAGTCCCACTAATGTTTTAAGCCTTTTAACCCCTGGTCGCTCTCATGCTATAGGCATGACCATGTCCATAACCCAAAGTCGCTCTCACAGGCCTATGTTCCAACATCCTTGGACTCTTTTGCAGACTTATGCTAGTGTCCCCGAGATTTGAGCCACTTTTCTAGCTCAGAATCCTAACCTCTGCCAAAAACTTGTTACAACCTCTAGAATCCATCAAATACATGATGGAAATATAAACAAATCAAAATTCAACCTTAGGACTAGGCCTAAGCATCCCCAACCGGGACTGACATTCTGTCAAACATTTGGCATCAATACAATCTACAAGTCTATGATAGAAGACAAAGCATGAATGACTAAAAGCACTTGTGGAACATAACCATAAGGATCACCACCTTCTCCATTGAACTGTTATAACATCAATTAGCTCTTGCATCAATCCATTTAACAATTACAAGTATATACATGAAATAACCATGACATGAACAAGTCATATAACACGGATTATAACAAACATTAAACCATGTAAATATCAGAGATATGACAACCATTAAATCCATATACAAATAAGTGCAAAAGTAAGAGAACATAGCTTTCATTAATCATAGGAAAATCGGACTAGGTTCAAGACTTCCACGTACCACCCGGCTATAGATATGGCTGAACCAAATCTCTCTTTCAGCTAGTGAGCCCCATGCCATATTCCAAGCATGAATGTGGGATCTCATAGAACAACCAATCCAACAAAACCAAGGCAATCCAGAGGTTAAACCACCTCCACCCTCATCAAACCATGATCACACCAAACCCGGTGCTCCGATCACAACCAAACCAAACTTGGAATGCCATTCGGAATCCATCACTATCCTTGAGGAATTTCCCATCTCGTTTGCTCTTAGGCTTTACCACAATCCAATACCAGATCACTAGGCCCTAAACTGAGACTAGTCTTTAAGGATTTACCGCAATCCAAACTTGGATCACTAGGACCTAAACTGAGACTCCTCCCTTAGGCTTTACCTTGTATCTCGCCAAACCCGGTCAAGGCATTCCTAGGCCTTTGGGAATGAAACTTGAGACCACCTCCGCCCTGGATTCCGAAATCCATCCGGCAAACCAAAGTTCAAAAAACTGAAATAAACATCCCAACACCATGGCATCTAGAAAAAGGTAAGGGTAGGCTGAAAACCACTATCATAACCCGACAAAACCATGCCACCAATAACAATAGAACAATATACCAACATGCATAGCCATGCATGTCCAAACTAGCTAGGAAAGCACACATGCAAAAGGTTACCTGCAAGTATTCTTGCTGAAGCTGCTTGATCCTACTTTTCTTCCTTGATCCTTTCTTTCCTTTACTTTCCTTTCGTTGTTTTTCCTTCTTTTATCCAAAGCTAGAGTGCTCAAAGAAAACTCTAAGTGGGAAAGAGTAAGAGAGAGAGAGAGAGAATAATGAGAGAGCTCCAAACATGAGCTGACAAAAGGTTACCGACTAATCCTCATAAGCCTTTTTATTAATAAGGCCTCAATTTTCTTCATTTTCCATTATTTTCCTTCATTTTCCTCCTCACATGCAACCTGTGACCTTTCACCTTACTTTTCTCCTAATTTCCTTTATTTTCATAAATAAATGTGCCAAAAATGCCTATTTTCCTTTTAATTCCTTTGCCTTAGCCTTTGCCAATTTTTCTTAGCCAAAATGCATATCTAGTGATGGCCACTAGCATATTTTTGCCCAAAATTCAGCTTGGAATAAGTGTTCCTTAACCGTGGTCATGTTTTGCCTTTATTAACTTTTATTACATGAACTTTTAACTAGGGATGTTACATAAATGCTATAATAAAAGGCTTCAAAAGATTGTTGAATGCATAGATGTTGTAATTGATGAAGCATCCACAAGTACCAAAAGAGAATAACTAGAAGATGAGGAACCTCTCCCTATTACAATCCAAAAGGTTGTAGGAGAAGGAAATAAACAAGCATCATAAGAAGGAAAAGAAGATACAAATACATAAAAAAAACTCCTTCAAGGTATGTTTAGAAAAATCACACTGAAACTCAAATTATAGGCGAAAAGGAAGTAGGAATACAAACTAAAAGAACTCTTGTTGGAACTCCTAGTTACCTAGCATTATTATCCACAATTGAACCTTAAAATGTGAATCAAGCAAGAAAATATGAATGTTAAGTTAAGGCAATGCATGAAGAAAGAACCATAAATGGGGATCAATACCAAGGCCTCATGAGGGTTTTAAAAAGAAAACTAAATGAAAATGCAGAAGTAATTCAAAACAAAGAAAGACTTGAATGCAAAGGCTATGCTCAACATGAAGGGATAGAATTTAAAGAAACATTTGCACTTGTAGCTAGACTTGAAGCCATGAGAATGTTTCTTGCATTTTCAAGTTTTCATAACTTTAAAGTATATCAAATGGATGTTAAATATGCATTCTTAAATGGGGATCTAGAATAAAAGGTCTATATAGAACAACCTAAAGGATTCATTCTTGGCAATGCTAAAAATCTTTTGTGAAAACTTAAGAAGTCATTGTATGGATTAAAACAAGCTCCTCGTGCATGGTATTATCATCTTGACATGTACCTTCAACAACAAGGGTTCAAAATGGATCTATAGATAGCAATCTATATATTAAAATTGATAAAGATAAACTTTTTATAGTTGTTGTTTATGTAGATGACATCATATTTGGAAGAAATGTAGAATCTATGAGTCAAGGATTTGCTTCACTTGTGCAAAAAGAATTTGAAATATCTCTACTTGGTGAACTAACAAATTGTCTTGGTCTTCAAGCTCAACAAACTAAGAATGTTATCATTATTTCTTAAACCAAGTACCTCAAACAAATTTTGAAGAAATATGGAATGGAAGACTGCAAGTCGGTATGAAAACCAATGGTTACATGATGAAATATTAGTCAAAATGATGATTATCCTTTAGTCAATCAACCAGAATATAGATCTATGATTGGAAGCTTTCTCTACCTTATAGGTACAAGACTAGACATTATGCATGCAATTGGAATTGTTGGACGATTTCAAGCAAATACTAAGGAAACTCATAGTGACAAGTTGTTAAGAGAATATTCAAGTATCTATAGGGAACTCAAGATTTTGGTCTATGGTATCCAAAAATTGTAGACTTTTCACTTCATGCTTACACATATGCAGATTGGAAGGTAATATTGATAATTGCAAGAGTACTAGTGGAGGAGAATTTTACTTGGGACCCTGCTTGGTGTCATGGTTCAACAAGAAACAAAGCTCCATCACTTTATCTACTGTTGAGGCAAAATATGTTGTTTCTACATCTTGCTGTACTCAACTTCTATGGATGATCCAAACATTGCAAGACATTCAAGTCACTTGTCCTCGACCTGTACCTATTCTCTGTAAAATACTAGTGTCATAAGTATCTATAAGAATCCTATCACGCACTCAAAACCAAGCACATTCCAATCAAATATCATTTTATGAGAGAACAAGTGCTTGAACAAAAGTTCAAACTCGAGTATGTTCTATCAAAAGAACAAGTTTTAGATATATTTACAAAGGCACTTCCATGTCATTCCTTTGAATTTCTCGGGAAAAAATTATGAATTATTCCTGTCTCCTCACTTTGCTAATTATTCGGACAGGTATGTCATGTTCAAGGGGAGTTGTGACTATAAATTACTAAATTTTTCTTGTTGTACATAGATGATGTGAAGGACAATCGCGTATGTATGTGGTTCCTGAGTTAGACATACACGTATACATCTCAGTGATTGGTAAACAAGGCATAGATTCAGGGGGAGCCTCCTATATGAATTCATCATTTTTCTCTTATGTTTCTGACATTGGTTTGCTGCAGCCTATTGTTCAAGGGGGAGAAGCTATCATAACCCTAAAGTCCCTTGTCAGCATTATGGTTCCATAAGCATGTCTTGTTGCATATATTTGCTCATGTCTAGATACTTCTACTACTACTGTTGGAGATTTATATGTTGTCGTTATATTGCTACTATAAAATATTCACATTGCAGGTTCCTATATGATATATGGTGGTTGTTGATGTCAACTATCATAATCTTACAACCTCATTTTTTAGGTCTTCGTTTTGGTTATATATGTCATATTTGTCCCTTAATGTAAATGTCATGTAAAGACCCATGATGTAGTCATTGTAATATTCAGTCATGTATGGGCTATTGGGATCAAGTCATGATTTGTATGTAATCCTATTATTTTGGACAATTGATGTAATTATGGGTCAAAAATGTAAACCCAAATGTTGGGTACCTGATGTAATAATGAGTCATTGGTGATAAGAAAGGTCATTTTTGGTTGAGTCATTTGAATATCTTCGATACATGCTCAGGGGGAGCATGGTTAGTATGTAGTTTCTACAAAGGGGGTCTTCATTAAGTATTGGTAAACCCTTTTCCCTTGATGTCAAAGGGGGAGAGAAGCTTGGCGATTGGGAGAAGAATGCTAGGAGGAGCTTGGTAAGAAGCCTTGGTATTTGTAGGTGTGTTTGCAGGTGTTTGTAAATGGTGAGAAAACACCAAAGTGGTTGCCATAAACTCCAAAGGGGGAGATTGTTGTCATTATGGCTAATGAGTTGATCCAGGTGGCTCCAAACACACTCAGAGGTCAAAGAGGGCTTATAATAACTCAAGATTCAAAGTGGTCAGATTTCTCTCAAACTAGAACCAGATCGAAGTGCTCGCCGCCTTGATTCCAATGGTGAAAACGACACTCCAATCCAAGTTTGTATGAAGGAGATAGAGCTAGTCAAAGGTTTGGTCAAAGTGGGCATATGGGCTAGGATTAATGATCCTACAAATTGACCGAGTATGGGACATGAAACTTGGCTCCTGAAAGTGGGAAAATTTGTCGAATGCCTAATTTGTCTAAAGATGCCTATTTTTGGCCAATTTGACAAAATGACTATATTGGATAAAAAATAAAGAAAAGTTTAATTTATGGGGTGGCGGGCCACCAACCCCACCATCCCAAAATGAACATAATATTAATATATATAATTATGGTTGGGGTGGAAGGCAATCAAACCCCGCCACCCCTTCTCTTTGTAAATGCGCTGCCCAAATACATGGAACAGGCCACATGCTGCAGTCCCCGCCCACAGTTCGATGGAGAGAACCGACGAACTAGTGAAGCGGAGGTGGAACATGGAGCAGCAGATGGGTGGTGTGGAACCACGAAGTGCAGAACCATGACATAGTGGAACCTTGACCAGGAAGAGAGGGTGGAACCTTGAACCTGAGAATCTCTAGATGATGAAAGATTCCTTGGGAGGTAAAATTTTACAACGACAAAATGTTATCAAGTTTATAGTCATTTTTCTTGGAATTTCACAAGGAGAATGATGGTGAAGTCAGATTTTCCATACGAGAAGAAGAATTACAAGTGCCTCATAGCAAGGAATCTCTAAATAATATTGAGGAATATTTAGATTCCCTTGTAGGCTGAATTTTTCCAGTGTCAGAATGTAGTCGACTTTATACTCATTCTTCTCAGAATTTCGCAAGGATTGTGATGGAGCGATTAGATTTTTCATCAGAGTAGCAGATCTCTAGTCATCCAGTGGAGAGGAATATTTGGGGAATCTTCAAGATTCCCGAGGATCCAAAATTTGGTGGTGTCAAAATTGGACAAGTTGACAGTGGATTTTACACCACTCATCACCATGAATTTAGTGGTGTAGTCCATTTCAACAGTCAAGCTTTTCATTTTTCGGCCATATTCGAAAGTGGAGGTATATGATGCAGTTATGTTATGTCTCCTTTTTCCTTGTTGCAATGATGATTTATTATTGAGACCCCTGATTACCATCATGTTGAGGGTTGCTTGTTACCACATTATTGTGAGAATGCATTAACTTGTCATGTTTAACGAAGACCCATTTTGACTGAGAGCTCATGTAGGGAGAACGTCTTGTGGAGAGACAAACCACTCTTTTTGAGGGTATATGTCCTTGCTATCGCAAATAATATTCCATGTACATCATCATCATTTGAAACATTCAATAAAGTGGCCTCCACACTCTTGACACCAGGACCGAAGATGTAGCCCACACTGGGTGAACTCCATTATCAGTGTGTTGTGTTATTGATTTGTTGATCATCATTATGTTTCTTATTGTTTAAGCATGCACATGTGATTGTTTATGCTCTTTTAAATGCAATTCTGATAACATCACAAAAGTAAAAGATCTTGGTTAATTCCAGTAGCTGAAGAAACCCCGATCAAGTTTGGTATCAAAGTGGTCTTCTTGCTGATGTGAATTGTGAGTGTGAACAATTGAACGTGCAACAATGGAGGATGACAGAGAGATGTACGAGGCCTTCCTAAGGATGTCCAAAATGGTGGACATAATGTATGAATCTTATGAGAAGAAAATGGCAAGAGAGGAATAGGAAAAAGAAAGAGCAAAGGGCAATGCTCCATCTACCCCCTTGTGTGAACATTCATCTCCTTCAGTGTCTTCTCATCATTTGAATGAGGAGATCAACCAGAGCCTTCAAGCAGAGAACGCTAAATTGAATAGGCTTCTACAATAAGAGAAAGAGGAGAAGCAAACATTGCAACTTTAGTTGCAAGCCACGGAAGAGGCCTTGGAAGAATTGAAGTGCAATGACTAGAGCCTTCAAGAAGAGAATGCCGAATCAAGGAGGTTCCTACAAGAGGAGAAAGAGGATAAACAAAGGTCGCAGCTTCATCTACGAGCCATAGAAGAGGCCTTGGAAGAGTTGAAGTGTAACAAAGGCTTAGAGAAGCCACCATCACCTGTTTCAGAATCAACCACCGAGGTAAACAATGCTGATCATTCCTCAGTTTCATATTCACATGATGTTATTTCTGTTGGAAATGTGGAGGTACCCATTTCAAGGACTAGCATGAGACTCCTTACCAAGATGGGGTATAAAGGAGGAGGACTTGGTGTTAATGGCCAAGGCATGACTCAGCCATTGGAGGTTGTGCAAAGACCTCAATTTGCAGGGTTGGGGTACATTGAAGGAGAATGCTCAAATGTGTCAAAAGATTCCAAGACATTGTTGGAACCATCAAGCACTACAACAAAACCATCGATTTGCGCCGGATTTAGCGCCAGATTTTAGTGCAATTTTTTTGTAATTGTGATGAGCAACCTGGCGCTAAATCTGGCTCTATTGTACAATTTTTAAAGCGTCCTTTTTTGCACCTGATTTTGCATCCTTTTTCACGCTAGATTTTGCATCATTTTTTACACCAAACTATGCATCATTTTTTGCATCAAATTTTGAACCAATATTTGCATCTTATTTTGTGACAGGTTTTGCTTCTAGTTTTGTGTCATTTTTTGCATCTATTTTTCATTCTCTTTTGCTTCTTATTTTGTGTCATTCTTTGCTTCCATTTTTGCGCCATCATTTGCATCAAGTTTACACTATATTTTGAATCCAATTTAACGTCTTTTTATGCATCCATTTTGTGTCAGTTTTTGCATCTAGTCTTACGCTAGATTTTGTATCTAGGCTTACACTAGTTTTTGCTTCTATTTTTGCACCAGCTTTGGTGCCTATCTTTGCACCATCTGTTGAATTTGATTTAACACCAAATTTTGCATCCATTTTTGTGCCCATTTTTGCATCTTTTTTTGGACCATTTTTTACATCCACATTTACGTTTGATTTGTCTCCATTTTTCCCATCTCATTTTGCACCATATTTTGCGTCATTTGTTTCATCCAATTTTGCATCATTTTTAACACCATCTCTTGCATCTAATGTTACATCATTTTGAGCATCCAAATTTGCATTTATATTTGCATCTTATGTTGAGTCATGTGTTGTGTCCACCTTTGCATCTTATTTTGTGTCTAATGGTACATTCAATTTAGAGCCATTTTTTACGTCTACTTTTGTATTTGTTTTTGCACCAAGTTTTGCATCCAATTTTAAGCTATTTTATGCCCCTTTTTGCACCATTTTTTGTGTCTACTTGTGTCCAATGTTGCACCATTATTTACACCCACTTTTTCATCCAATTTTGCATTTTTTTGGTGTCTAGTTTTACATCGTTTTCACCATCCAAATTTGCATCTTTTTTGCCTCATTTTGTGTCCACATTTGCATATAATTTTGTGTCTGAGTTTGAACCTAAATTTGCATTTGATTATGAATCATTTTTTACATCCAATATGGCATCCTTGGTTTAACCTTTTTTCAACCCCATTTTGCATCTTGTTTTATGTCTTTTCTTACATCTTTTTTTTTTCCTTTTTTGCGCCCAAGTTTGCATCCCAAATTTACACCATTATTTGCATCATCATTTGGCATATTAATTTGTAACTTTTTTTGCTTCTTTTTAACGCTCAACTTTGCATCTTATTTTACATCTAGTTGTTGTCTTTTTTTGCATCTAATTTGGTGCCCATTTATGTGTCCTCGTTTTTGCCCAATTTGATATCCTTTTGTATGCCATGTTTTGTTCCCTTCTTTGTGTCAACTATTGCACAATTTTTCACTTCTAATTTAAAACACTTTGTATGTCAATTGTTTGCATTTTGTATTAATTCCTAGTTTAACATCCAATTTTACTTTCAATTTTGCATCCATGGTTACATCCGCATTTGACTTCTTATATAGAGTATATTTTTCTTTACATATATGACCCCCTTTATAGATTCATAGTGAAATATATGATAGTTTTTAAATATCATTAAAGCAGATATCACAATTCAAAATCATTTGTAAAGAAATTTAAGAGAAATTGACAACATCCATCCAAAAAAATAACAATGTGTCATTAACAATTTTCAAAACATGTATAAAATAGCAACATAATACTAATAAAATCAGTATTATTTTTAATCAAAACAACTAAAATTCAAATATGATTAACAAATCAAAATATTTCATGAATATCATTATTCTACAATAAATTAACAACATACATAAATCAAACTCATCGTATGATTACAAAATCAAAATGTCTCATTGATATAGGGTAAATTCACAACACCCTTCTAAACATAACAATGTCATTCTACACAATAATTTCTTCATAAAAAACAATGCATGTGCATCCCTAGCTACCACCACCAAGATCATCCTCATGATCATCTTGACCATCCTCATTACTCTGATCCACATCATCACCAACACCGTAACTATCATCATCATCTCCTCCTTCACCACCATCATCTTCATCCTCATCCTCATCATCTCGTGATATATGTTGAACATAATTTGGATCATCGTCTTGGAAATCATTACCTATAGCATTCTGACAAAAAAAATCAATATTACATGTTAGTATTAATTACATAACACAACGCATGTTTTTGTTATACAATGTTAACCATAAAATGAAGTAACATATACTAGCAATTGTCCCAAAAGGTACAAAGGAAGGCCGATAGAATTATTAAATGAGGCACAGTGGCCCATATGTAGCCTATAAACCCTCAAAACGGGTATCCAACTCCAAAAATGGCCCGAATAACATGATCAGATAAGCCGTGGAATTGCAACATCAATACCGTAACACATCTATATTTAAAGGCCTTTAATATCGTTTGTTCTTCAATGTGATTTCTCAGACTAAGCAGATGATCATCTGAAGGATTCCCACGGATCTTATTATGATATAAACTCCTTGAATAAGAGGCCAACAAAGCATAGGATCAAAAAACAAATGCAAGAAAACGACCAAATTAAAATTTAACAGCTTAGCATTCTTAGCATTCTTAATTCCTACACAAAACATAACAGAAAATATTGTTTCGCTCATTTTACCCTAATTGCTCCGCATTCTTCATAGACGAGGAAACAAATTCCAGAAACGCGAGGGGGCGGTGTCAAGAGACCTTCCTTGATAACATAATAAAATGGCAGGTTTTGAAAGACGAGGAACATATTAACTGATGAATATTCAAATTTGAATAGAGATTCGGATGATGATGATGTGACAGATGGAAAATGATTAGTCAGTAGACCAATCCCAGCCTCAAAGGATTGGAGGACAAATGGTTATATAGCTCAAAACAAATTTAATCATGAGAGGATTGGTTCCTTGGAGAGACTTTTCAACTCAAATGATGTACCTTTGAAACTCTCCATGAAACCCGAACCGTCAAAAGTGGCTCATTGCAAATTGTGCACAAAGGCTGATCCTAAACTCATAAAAGGCTCCCGAAGAGAAAGCTAAGTACAGTTTCAATCGTTTAAAGAATTCATAAATCTCTTTGCATGGAGGTATTGGTCTACTGACTAATCAACAAACTTAGTTGATGAATCCATTTGAAGAATTGATTCAATCAACCGCCGAAGCCGTAGAGGGTCCTGCCCTGCCTCTTCAAGGAGTAAACGACATCCATGGCGGTCACTGTCTTCCTCCGGGCGTGTTCAGTGTAGGTGACGGCATCCCTGATAACATTCTCGAGAAAGATCTTGAGAACTCCCCTCGTCTCTTCATAGATGAGACCGCTTATGCGCTTGACTCCGCCTCTCCTAGCCAGCCGTCTGATGGCAGGCTTTGTGATACCCTGAATGTTATCCCTCAACACCTTACGGTGCCTCTTTGCTCCTCCCTTTCCCAAACCCTTCCCTCCTTTTCCGCGACCAGACATCTTTCCTGCTTTTCTTCTTTACCTCTTCTTCAACAACAGATTCAATTCAATGTAATGCTTTGAAATCTTCCGGCTCCTGAAAATTCAAATTCCTATGACTTTGGCGCCAAATGAATCTCCGCCGTCAGATTCGCAAGAGCCCATCGACGTCACAAACACACCCACACGCGGATCAACCCAACCAGAGCAAGGATCAATGAAAAGACACCATTGCTCGGCGGACTTTCTTTATTAGGAAGAAAGGTAAAATCTAACTCAACGACCGATCGCTGGGCAAAGTTTCTTTCTTATACTTATTACTAATTAATACTGGTTACTAATTAACAGTAGTGAAAAATCTAAATCTTGTCATATAAATGGTCGATGAGCTTCTAAATCTTGTCGCTTTAAAAGTGGAGTTTCCAGGATATTCACCGATTTGGCATATGTGATTAAAAATTCACACCGTGATAAAAAAGTTAACCTAGGTTTAAAATTACTCCAAATGATTGAAAAAAAATAATAATATAAAATTAAAATCCTTCCAAATTTTAAGATGTTTATGTAATTGGTTATAAAAGGATTGTGTGTATATTTTAAGATGTTTACGTAATTGGTTATAAAAGGATTATGCGGATATTGTTTGATTTAAATTCGTATACAATCATGGAATTAGAAAAAAATGATATAAAATTAAATCATTCCAAATTTTTAGTTAACTTATTATAAAAGGATGGTGTATCTATTGTTTGATTTAAATTCATATGCAAATTCTAAGATATTTAGCTAATTTGTTATAAAATTATGGTGTATATATTGTTTGATAAATTCATATACAATCATAGAATTGAAAAAAAAGATAATACAAAATTAAAATCATTCCAAATTTTAATAGGTATTATTTTATAAAAGAATGATGTATATATTGTTTGATTTAAATTCAGATACAATTATAGAATTAACTGATGCACTTTACTAATTTGTTTAAAAAAATATATTTGGAAAGTATTTCATAGATACTATTGTTTAAGTAAGAAAAATTTAACTAAATTTAACTAAAGAAATCTTATTGGGAGCACTTCGTTCTCAAACATGCATAATTATGTCTGGTATTAGACGATAAAACTTGTGAAAACTAAACTTATTTACCTAATCATTACACTACATCCACAGAACTTCTATTATATAAATATTTATTTTTTATACATTAAATAAACCTAAAACCCACATTCCATTAGATGATAAAATTATAAGAAATTTGTTTGCCACGGGACATTTGGGTGTCAGCGATAGAATATTGAAGGTCTTGTAATAATGCTTCGCTCTTCATACAACAACCCATTGACACTTATAAATTTAGATCTAAATTGCAATTTTTCTGGCCAAATATTTATGCAAAACCAAATAGTATTATCGATCCCGGACAACAAGATTTCAAAGAAATAGAAATAATCAAAACACTACCCAGCAAGATTTCAAATAGATGAAAATAATCAAGGCACTATCCTTATGTTGAAAGGGGGAAACGAGAGGTGAACAAATACAACTCGCAAGGGATGGGATAAATTTAGAGATTGATAAATAATATTGGGCTGTCTATAGTAATGAAATTCTAAACAAATTAACTTTACTGGTAATTATAAACAAAATTACTTTAGTAGTAATTAGGAAATTGATTAGAAAAATTCTTCTCAAAAGTAGTGGAAATGCAAAATAAAATTCTGTAACGGGATCAATAATAATAACAAATAGCTAATATTTAATAATAATGATGCTAATCTCTTTTATTTGAGTGGGCTCTCAGAAGTGTTAAAGCAAGTAATAATTATTTATATGATATTAATTCGTATGAAAATGTTAATATAATAAAAAATTGTTTATAATAATTAATATTTATTAGTTTTAAATTTGTTATATATATTAGTGCGTGTAATTTAATGATGGTTTAGTATGATAGGTTAGTTATAATGTAAATTTGGAAAAACATCAATTTGTTAACTTGGAGAATCATTAGAGGTATTTATGTAATGAATTCAAATATGGTTTAAAACTAGCCTAGATCTATCTTAACCTTGGATCTATTGATCACTGAGAGAGATTAAATCTCTAGGGTTAACCATTAAATATATTATTATTATTATTATTATCTAATTTTAACATCACAGTTAAAAATTTATAAAGACATACATATTCTATTTTTTTCTGGTTTTGAGCTTGTGACTTTTTAGGAGGAAATACATGCTCTTAACTATTAGGCCCACTCAAAGTGTATAAATGTTATATATATATATATGTGTGTGTGTGTGTGTGTGTGTGTGTGTGTGTGTGTGCTTTAGGATTATGCAATCCTAACGTTGAATATGAATGATTGAGCAAAAGAAGTGTGATGTTTAAATTTTAATTATTTTAATTTTGGAATTTATTTGCACTTTCAGTGTTAAGGTTTGTTGCTTTGTTAAATATTTGTTGCAAATATGACTTCTTTTTGGCTTCAAGCTTGGTAGGGCATCTTGACATTGCAACTTTCAATGTGTTAGTTTTGGGCAATTCACAAGATTATTGGGCTAAGCTCAATCAATTTTTCAAAAAGCTTGAAGAAATTCCCAAGATATTAGTGCACATTGCTCAATCGCATTTGGTGAATCTCAAACTGGCAAATAGGGGCTGGTTGGCTAGTTTAAGGGCATTTGGCCCTCCCCCAAATCACTAAATTCATGGATCGACAAAAATTGGAAGCCTCTCATTAAAGGCCAACTCTCTGTCTCATTTTGTGGCTATGGATTTTTCATCTTCCTCTTTGAAAATAAGGTAGATCTAATAGTCTACAATTGTCCATACTTCTTGGGCACTCGAGGTTTATACTTGGATCGTTAGATTCCAAACTTTAATTCATAGAATGGCGTTCCCTCAATTGTTTCAGATTGGGTTAAGTTTCTTTATCTCCCTCATCATTGTTGGAACAATGGAACCTTCAAATCTATTGGGAATGTGTTGGGAAACTATATATATCAAGTTAAACAATGTAAAGGAATGCTTGCCTATGCTCAATTTGCGTTGAAGTGGCTCTCAATAAAGGTTTTCCTTCCATTGTTCTTTTATCCTTAGATAATTATCCCTTCATCCAAGAGATGGATTATGACCTATTGCCTTGTGAAAACAAACTCTACCATGAATATGGGCATTTTGTGAGGAAGTGTAAACAATTTGAGGAGCAACAGAACTAGGAAAAAGAGGGAGATCAATGGCAAAAACCAGAGAAGAAGAGCAAGTGATCAAAATGTAGCAGCTAGAGGCCAAGAGAAAAATAGTGGGGGAATAAAATTTTGCCACCCACACCCCCCCCCCCCCCGCAATCCCCCAAAAAGACCATTTCCCCTAAAGGAGCTCAATCTTCTTCCTCAAGTAAAAGTAAGAATCCATCCCAACTTGGTAACCGATATGAGACTCTAGAGCATGTTAAAGAAGGAGAAATTCAAGATGTCATCATCCAAGACAACTTATATGAATTCATTAAAAAAAACCATGGAAAAGAAAATGAGGAGATGCCACTATTAGACAATATTCCAACCTAGGAATGAAATGAGGAAGAACTTGAATCAGAAGAGGAAGAAGTATTTATCTCTCCCAAAACTCAGCAAACAAACCAGGGACCCTTTCTAGCAAGTTTTATGGATGAAAGATATGAAGAGGAATGTGAACAAGAGAAAGGAAAAAGTTGTGTTTCTAAGAAAGCTGGAAGGGAATCAAACAAATATTTGATGAAGGATTGAGTAGACAAGGACGTATAATTAGGGATTCAACAAAGAATGGATGTTAACTTCTCCAAAGGGACAAAAACAACTTGAAAATGAAGCAGCCCTCCCCTTGTTCATGGGGGGTCAAATCTCATAGTAAATAATGAAGATAATCTCCTAGAACTATAAGGAATTAGACTAAAAAAGGATTGTAGAAGTGAAAAGTCTTATCAAACAAGAAAACCCATTAATCCTCTTGCTCTAAGAGACAAAAATGGGGGGTCAAGAGATTCTCCAAAAATGCAGATGCCTTTGGCGAGGAAGTAGTGCTCAGTTTTTGGGTTCACACAGTGCTTATGGGGTCCTCTATACTCTTAGGACGGATTCAATTTTCCAGCTTCTTTCGATGGATCATTCTCCTCATTGATTAATGGCATGCCTTCTTCACATTCCCAGTCAGCATGTGTGTGTGCGTGTATATATATCCTTCACTATGGCAAAATAACTCAATGATTTCTTTATGGATTTGTATGAAAGCCATCAGATTTGGGCATACAACACGAGGTAGCAAGGAGTTTTTCTTCACTACATGGCTAGGAACCTCTCACAAATGCGTTGTTGGTGTCAGACTTGATCTTACCACTGATCTCTATGTCACTTAAAAAGAAACTCAACAGTGCCTTATGGATCTTAAATTCAACGAGTTTATTTATGCTGGTCTCTGTAAGATTACAGTCTTCATTGGGAGTTCTTTCCATGGTCATATAAGATGATGCCATTTGATGCTATTGGTTAGATTACATATAAACATCGAATTCTCAACAATGGTGTCTTGTCACTTAAAAAATATTGAACAGTGCCTTATGGATCTTAAATTCAACATGTTTATTTATGCTGGTCTCTGTAAGATTACAGTCTTCATTAGGAGTTATTTCCATGGTCATATAAGATGATACCATTTGATGCTATTGGTTAGATTACATATATATGGAGTATCGATTCCATATTAACTATGCATCAGTGCCAACATATGTCACAGAGAAGCAATGTAGATTCATTCAAACTGACTTTGTTATAGAGGAACGTGTTAGTCAACCTGTGTGTTAATTTTATACATAATGCAGAGGAACAAAGACTTATACATCATGAGCCATATGAACTGTGTAGAGCCAAAGACACATCTATATATATACAGAGGATAGTGAGACACATATGTGCAGTGAAGCCTACTATGTCGCAGAGGAACAATGTCTCTATGTCAATGTGATCATTGATGAATGGATGAACTGTGTACAATGTAGTATACAAGAGATGGGAGACTGTAACTGAGAGCAATAACAAGGTCCCTTAAGAACAATAAAGATTTAGAGCGAGAGACTTCCTGTGGCGAGAGTCATGTAAAAAAACCTACAAAATTTGTAACCAGTCATTACATCAGAGGGAACAACACATCAATATTATCATTACTGAGACAATCCATCTTTTATCTGGAACAAAATGATACATATCTTGATGAGAGAACACATTCTTGCAGTCTACAAAATCGATTGAAATGTCTGCTTCTGTTTCAAGAATAGAATTAGTTATACCTGAACAAGGGAACATATCATTATTATCTGGAAGCTTCGCTCATTTAATTTGTTCTAGAATTATTGCAGAAAATCATTAGTAGCTGGGTTGTGTCTCTTCAACTCCGTTCTGTATAGATTGTTCTTCCTCGTCATCCTCTTTTCCCTCAATTTTGTCAGGGGCAATGAATCCCTCATGTTTTCCATGGTTGTCCATATCAAACAATTTTTTTTAATTGGACTTGCATCAGTTATGCCATCAACAATACTAATGCTTTCTTGATATGCTTCATCTTCAACTGCATTCTTTTCCAGAGCTACATTGTAAGATCCACGTTCTACTTGATCACCATCTGTTAAGGGAATTTGAACATTCTTGGTGATCTGCTCAATTATATGTTCCTCCTTTTGAGGAGTTGAACCATACAACTCATTGAGGTTATAAAACTCATTTCCATTGTCTGAAAAGTTGTCTTGATGCACTTCATCCTCTGAAGCTTGAATGTTCTCATATGTTCCTTGAAGTTCGTTGGACATATCTACCTATTCAGGATTTCTCACTTTCATGCAAACTGCATCAGGAGAGCCATCATTTTGCTTTTGAAATATAGTTTCTTCAACATCCTGAGTTTCAGCCATTGAAGCAAGTTCATAATGATCCTTTCTTTGATATACAGAGTCGTGAAATCCTTCGCTAGTTTTGGGATCACCCAATTCATCTTCTTGAGCTTCACCATTAACTAGTGAGATGTGACTTTGCTAAACATCATTTAGAACTAAGCTTCTCCTCACCGCATTCCCTAGGTGCTTGACCTTCACTATATGATGCCAACTGTGACAGATTTTCTAGAGACAAAGCCTAAAGAACCAACCAGTAACTATGTCTAATGGGAGGCAAAATGTTCCAAGGTATTTTCCAATGTTAAAGGATACAATAACTGTCTCAGATAATCACAAATTTCTTCTGTTAGAAGTGGCTAGCTAATAGAATGTCTACAATTCCTCTGCCCTAGGATAAAATAATGCTAATCTAGCAATATAGAGTTAGGGCTTATAATAATCCATTCATTAGCAATACTGAAAAATAACTCTAAGCACAGAAATTTTAGGGGATTCCATCAGTTGTTCACATAATGTGTATAAACAGCGCGAACAATGTCAAAGTTGGTGAGGGTAAGTTCAAATGGATCAACTAACCTCTGTGCTGTGTCTTTATAAGCCACACAGATTTGTCCCACTGCCTCCCTGACCCGTGCACTTTCCTTCTCTCCTGCCACCAATAGCTTCAATAGCTTCAATCTAACGATGATCTGGTATTGCTGGCCCTTTTTCGTTCCCATCGCGTCCTTTTCTGTTTTTGGTAATCCTCCCAAGTCCCCTCCTTCCACCTTTTTTCCTATTCCAAATCAGGGTTTTCCCAGAGCGAATGTTCTATGGTCAGCATATTGAAGATGGAGGAGATCCATAGGTTCCAGCGCTAGCCCTTTTTCGTTCCCACCGCGTTTTTTCTGGTTATCCTCCCAATTCCCCTCCTTCCGCCTTTTTTCCTATTCGAAATCGAGGTTTTCTGGAGCGAATCGAGGTTTCCTGGCACGAATGATCTACGAGGTTTTCTGGAGCGAATCGGGGTTTTCTTGTGCGAATGATCTATGATCAGCACATCAAACATGGGAGTGAGATCCATAGGTTCCAGCACTGGCCTTTTTTTCATTCCCACCGCCTCTTTTTCGGGTTATCCTCCCAATTCCCCTCCTTCCGCCTTCTTTCCTATTCGAAATCGGGGTTTTCTGGAGCGGATCGGGGTTTTCTGGAGTGAACGGTCTATGGTCAGCCCATTGAACATGGAAATGAGGGCCATAGTTTCAGGTTCCAGTGTAGTTAGGGCAAGCCAAAAAACAATAATCTATTTATTGGCCATCTATATTTATTTCTTGAAATTACAATAATATGTCATAAATACATAAATAAATATATATACATATTCATTATCTCCAATTAACAATTACACATGAAATAAATAAATCAAATAATTAAATATATATATATATATATATATATATATATATATATATATATATATATATATATATATATATATTCATCATCTCTAATTTTTTTTTAAAGAACTATTAACTTAACAACCAATTTTAAAATTCTTTTATATTTATTTTTTAAAGAACTATTAACTTAACAACTAATTTTATAATTCTTTATATATATATATATATATATATATATATATATATATATATATATATATATATAGTTAGTTATGCTTCTATAACTAGTTAATTATACGTTTTTTTCTAATATTTATATTTTCTATGTATTTATTAAATAGTTAATACTTTTAGCTATCTATTAACTCAACAACCAATTAAAGATTTAACATATTATTCATCAACTTTGGATTTGGCGAGGATGAATTCTAGTATATTACCAAGTGTGTTTTTTTTCAATTGTAGTTCTTACTTTCATGATTAATTTGGTTGTAATTTTTACTTCCACGATTAATTTAGTCTAAGTTCTCTAGGTAGTCATTAATGATCTATTCAGTGCTATGTGGGGGTTTTACTTTTCAACAAATATGAAGTATCTATGTTACATTGGGATCTAGTGACCTTGTTGAAAAACCCTAGCAAACATCTTTGAAACCATTTACTAGCACTAGTTGAACTTGAGATTTCTCAAAAACTAAAAGGAACAAATAAGGGTTGCTTTGCCAATCCACTCATAACCTAATCCACTTTGGTGATGAAGGGAAACCAACTATAAGATATCAAACACCTTCCCTCATGCACAGTGCATAAAGGCTCTACCCCTGTAAAGGTTTGAACATGTGTTGTTTACATTGTAGTGCCCATAGTTGTACCATTTATACTTTACTCCTGTCTCTTTGGGAGGAATAGATCACTTAGGCATCATTTTAGGATTTATTTATTTATGCAATAATTCTTTTAGTCATTATTGACTTAGGTTGGAAATGCCATAGTGTTTTTTTTTCCAATAAGAAAAAAATATTATTTGTGTTTTAATATTAATGCAAAGGTGTAATTTAGATCATCTAACATATATTAAATATGCTTCACATGTATGACATGGTAGTATAATATGTTCAACATCTAATGTTCGCTAAATATTGAAATCTCCATAGGATTCAAACAACGCTATGTTCCTAATGTACATTCAAACTAGATAAGCAACTTGATATCCATGTTAAAAACTAGTATCCAAAATTCAATAGATATGACCCTAATAATCAGAAGTGTAGATCTGCATGAAAAGTTAAGACTTCAACTCGGGTTCAATCATTATCATAAGAGTGTCACAACAATGGTGGAGAATTTCATAATTGAAAATGCAAATACCTAACATGAAAAATAGAATGGTTGAAACAATGGAATAAGAAACAAGACTATAACAATTCCATAGATGACTTTAATAAAAATTGTTATCATTGTTGTGTATTGCAGGTGCTAGGAGAGGCCATGGAAACAAATGAATTTATTTCCAATGAAGACACACAACATGATTTAGGGCATCAGGTACTTGAATATTACATTAATTTATGAAATATAATAAAATGAAATTTAGTTCCTGATCCTTGTTTTCCTAAACCTAGTAATTTATATAGTTTATTATTCAAACTTGAAAAAAAATAATGCATGTCATTGATTCTTTTAGGTGGAAAATGTGTTTTCAACAAATACAAAGTTGAACCTTTTTACTACAAAACAACCAAAATATGCACACAAGGGTGGACACCATACTGTTAAAGCACATCGCATGAGAAAGTGGGTGGAAGAAGATATGACAATTGAGTGTACAAATACAATAGAAATTGGTGGCAATGAACAAGAGGTTAGTCATGATGATAATACATGGAATGAATACTTTGATACAATTGTTATACTTTGTGGGTGTTATAAATAGGTTCAGTTATAAATTAATGGACGATATAAGTACATCATATAGTCTAATCTCTAACCTTGGAAAAAATAATGCATGTATCAATTATTTTAGGTTGGCAACGGAATCAGAACAAATGAGGAGTTTAATCATTTTGATAGACCAATACAAATACTTGCATATGGATGTGGCCTACGCCGTACAATTAAATCACGCAAAAAGAAATGGGTGGAAGAGGATATGACAATGGAGTTTGTAAATGAAATAGAAAATCAACATAATGAACAAGAGGTTGGTTATGATGATACTACATGCATAGATGAATAATTTGAGACAATTGTTGTTTTTGGATGTTCCTAAGGTAGAAAATCTAAGAATATGAAATTAATGTGGCTTGTTTTTAAAATAATGTGTTCAAAAATAATATTTTTAATTTATTGTATATATGTATAATGTTGTTTTGTTGAGTAATTTATTGCGTATATCTTTGAAATGGATCCATGTTCTATACAGTAATTGCTATCTAACATTAAATAATGGTTGCATTTAATTATAGGTAAACGATGTTGATGATACACCTATTAATGATCAAGATCCAACTAGACCATTAAGAATTCAACGAGATGATCCAATTCATCCTTTAAACCATACTAGGAGAAGAAGAGAAGCATTGAAGAGAGCACTACCACGTGAAAAATTTGAGGAATTGATGAAATTAGCATACATTGATGACATGCCATCCACTACTTAGAGTAGAGATGTCGATGAAAATGTAATGCATGAAGAAGGATTGAACGAAATGCTCACAAGTTTCTTTGGGGATGGAAACAATGATGAGGGTGATGATCCTGTGCATAATAATGATGATGCTGATATAGAGGGAAACTACCGCCAACATAATTATGATGATATCAACATCAATGCATCAATTAAGCAAGCAGCAAAGACAGTGGTGTTCAAATCGGGTGCAAGTAGAACATCCAAGCTTTCATGCACATTAATATTATTGGAAATCAAGTCATTATTTGGTTGGTCAGACAAGAGCTTCATTACCTTACTAAAGTAATTATTTGAATTATTTTTCTAGTTTTGCACTGTCAATTTGTGTCCTCAATTAGAATATAAGTACTAACTTCATTTAATTTAATTTGAGGTGGATTTTACATTATGGTATATAAACAACGTTATAAATGACATTTCTAACGTGTAGGTTTGAAAAAAAAACTTGCAGGGCTCTAAAGGATAAAATATTCCCTGAAGATAATGTGTTGCCATCAACTTGTAGAGAAGCGCGTCAATTGTTAGTCAAGTTGGGGATTGAATATAAGCAAATTCATGCATGTAAAAATGATTGCATCTTATATAGAGATGAATATAAAGACAATGAAGAATGCCATGTTTGCAAAGAGAAAAGATATCGTACAGATGTACAAGGTTCTACAGTTCCAAATAAGGTTTTACGACACATGCCAATTATTCCTAGACTACAACGGATGTTTCGTTGTAAATCTCTTGCACAATTGATGGATTGGCATGCAAAGAATAGGAGTAAAGATGGATTCATGCGAATTCCTATGGACTCCAAAGCAATGAAACATATAGAGAAAAATGGCCAAGAAAATTCAAGGATGAACCTCGCAGTATTAGGTTAGGACTTGCAATGGATGGAGTGTGCCATTTATATGCTTTTTGCAACTTATTTGAAAGAGCAATTTTGTCCCAACAATTAGACTTGTAGCATAAAGAACATGGTTAATACATATGATTAGACCAAAAACTAGTTACTACCAAAATTCAACCAAAAAAAATATTATTGCATAAAAATAGAATTAAAAACAAAAAATATAAAAACAAAAATTTCCCAAATTAAAAATAAATAAATGATAAACTTTTTTTTACCAAAATTTAGTGATTTTTTTGGTGCTAATACTAACATCACCATTACAACAAGATATTTTCTAGTGCTAATACTGCCATTACAACAAGATATAAGAGGGATATAATGCAAAAAGTTTAATAATAATATGTATGTAGAAGATGGTCTTCAGACTGGTGAATTCATGATAATCAACGGGACTACAGTCAAAATAATTGGATGTTATTTACTTTTTTACATAGATTGTCAAAATAATTGCATAAATTGGTTTTTTTTAACCAAAATTTAACAAAAACTTTGCTAGTGCTAACATTAGAACCACCATTACAACAAGATATCTTTCTAGTGTTGACAACACCATTATAGTAAGATACCTCAAGAGAGACAGAAAATCTAAAAAGTATGATAGTAATACGTATCCAGAAGATGGTATTGAAACTAGTAATTGTTCACGAATCCATAAGATTGTAAGGTCATTCTCATTATCATAATCATTGTCATCATCATCACCATCATCCTTGTCATTGTTATTGCCATCATTACATTATCATCATAATCACCATTCATGCCATCATCATCATCATTATGGACATTGTTTGCAATTGTTCATAATTGTAGATGTTGTAAGAAATATCATCAACCCAAAAAATGTGATCAGTGCTAGAAAAGGGTTGTTTAGGACACATTGATATACGTAAGAGAAATAACAACTCTGTTTTTGAGAGATGATCGATGATGATCATCATCACCACCATTATCATCGTCATTGTCATTTTTATCATCCCCATCATCATCATTAATGTAATTTCTATCGACATTGTTGTAATCATCATCATCATTCATGCCATTATTGTTTTTGATGATGACCTAGATGAAAATGATGACGATGACACCAAAGATAATGCTTATGATTATGACAATGAAAACATCTAAAATTGGGAAGATTCACCAACGTCATTAGCATCGTCATCATCATAATCATTTCCATCATCATCATTGTCATTGTAACCACTATCGTCTTTATCATCATAATCACAATTCATGTCATCGCCATCATCTTCATTTTCATCATTGTCAATATTATTGACATTGTCATCAATTGTTCATAATTGTCAATGCCATAAGGAATATCATCAATGCAGAAAATATGATGAGTGTTGGAAAAGGGATGCAAAAGCGAACATAGAAATGGGGGCAACAATAGAAGTAAAATTGGATGAAAAGTGGATACAACATAAGTAGATGCACAACAACATGAAAAACCTGACACAAAAGTGGATGCAAAAGTAGATGCAGTTGTCAATGCAAACTTGGATGCAGACATGAAGGCAAAAGTGGAAGCAAACATGGGTCCAATGGTAGGTGTAAAACTTGGCACAAATTGTGGTGAAACAAATGTGGATGCAACGATGGACACAAAAGCAGATGCAAAAATGGATGAAACAAAAGTGGATGCAATAGGGGATGCAAACGTGGAAGAAAATGTGGTTGCAATGGTAGGCGCAAGATATGGTGCAACAAAAGTGGATGTAACAATAGACAAAAAATATGCAAAATAAGATGCAAAAATGGATGTAAAATTGGAAGCAAACATTGATGCAACAGGCAAAACAAAATTGGATGCAAAAAATGGATACAATGTAAGTAGATGCAAAAGTAGATACAAAACGAGATGCAAAACCCAATGCATAAACCTGACACAAAAGTGGATGCAAAAATAGATGCAATATTTGATGCAAAAGAGGATGTGAACATGGATGCAAAATTGGAAGAAAACGTGGATACAACAGTGAGTGCAAAACATGGTGCAAATTGTGGCATAACAAAAGTGGATGTAATGATAGATGCAAAAAAAGAATCAAAGTATGATGCAAATGAAGATGTAAAAATGGATGCAAAAAGTGAAATTTAAAATGGGTGCAACAGTGGATGCAATAGAAGTCGATGCAAAAGTAGATGCAAAACGAGACACAAAACCCGATGCAAATCCTGGTCCAAAATTGGATACAAAAAGGGATGCAAAAATAGATGTAGTAGTTGATGAAAACCTAGATGCAAATGAGGATGCAAACATGGATGCAAAATTATAATCAAAAGTGGGTGCAAAAGGAGGTGCCAAACTAGGCGCTAATTGTGGCACAAAAATATTAGATGCAATAGTGGGTACAATAATAGATGCAAAAGAGGATGTAAATATGGATGCCAAACAAGATGGAAAAGTGGATGCAACAAAAGTAGATGCAAAATTGTATGCAAAACTAGACACAAAACTCGATGTAAAACTTGGCGCAAAAGGGATGCACAAATGGATGAAAAAATGGATGCAAAAAATGATTTAAAAAAGGATGCAAAAAAGGATGCAAAAGTCGATGCAAAAGTTGATGCAAGTGGAGGTGCAAAAAGTGGATGCAAATGAGGATGCAAAAGTATGTCAAACAAAATTAGGTGCCAAACTTGATGCAAAACCTGGAACAAAACCTGGTGTAAAGGATGACACAAAACTTGGCATAAAATTTGGTGCAAAACGTGGTGCAAAACCTATTGCAATACCTGGTGCCAAACTTGGTGTAAGATTTGGTGCAAAACTTGATGAAAATTTTGTGTCAAGTTTTGCACCATATTTGATAAATGGATGCAAATAGCACCAAAAATGGGCTCTAGATGCAAAAAAAGAAGTAAAAAGGGACGCTAATCGCTGGTTTTGTTGTAGTGAAGGAAAGAGAATGGTGGGAACACATCACCATCATCCCATGACAATCCACATTATAGAGGAAGAGCTGAGGCAAGCTCTCATCGCTATAATTGCACCAGAGACAACCAACAAAGGTATAACAAGTCTCATTATTCTAAAGTTCATTTTGATTACAAGCATGGTGTTAATGACACACATAAATCAAGGCATAGAAACACATGTAGTTTTTGTGTTTTACATAACTATGTGTTTGTTGAGTGCTGCAAGAGAATGGAAACATGAAAGAGGATGGGGCATGAAAGGCCTTCTCCATAGCAGGGAAAGAATAATGTTAAGTAGGTCTCGAGGAAGAAGAATTTTTGTAGTCATTGCAATATAGGTGGTGATCAAAGAGCCACTGTTATGAAACCATCTCGAGAAAAGATAGAAAAGATAGATCAACGCCTTAGAATTCAGCCTCTTCGAGGGGGCAACCTCCTTTACATTACATAAATGAACAATTCTTGGATGATTCAAATGACAAAACCTCCTTTCTATATATAGGAGTCTAAGGAGTCACAATATAATCCAGCCGACCTAACAATAATAATATAAAGCCACAAAAATAACAATAGAGGGATTCTATGGGGCACAGTAATAAAAATATGGGGGCAATAGGGGCACAAAAATATTAATAAGGGGTATAACTACAATAGTAATGGGGTAATCACTAGTATTATAGGGACCCAACATGCCCCTCTCCTTCAAAAAAGTGTTGTCCTCAACGCTTGAGTAGTTCTGGATACTTCTGCATAAAATTCTCATCCTCCCATGTGGAATCTTCAGCGGATAAGTTCTTCCACTTGATAAGATACTCTGAAATTGATCGATTTCGTAGCTGTCGAGTTCTTGTTTCTGTGACTGCTTCCGGTTCCAATATAATTTTTCCTTCCTCGTCAAGTTCTGGCAATATTGTTTGAACTGGGAGCTTGTCACCTATAACCTTCTTTAAACATGAAACATGGAAAACTGGGTGCAATCGAGAAGCTGCAGGAAGCTCCAATTTGTATGCCATAGTACCAATCTTTTGCAACACCTTGTACGGACCATAATACTTTGGTGATAATTTATTATCCTTCTTAGCTTGCTTGAGGGACATTTGCTTATATGGTTGTAGCCGTAGGAATACCCAATCACCTACATCAAAACTTCTTTCACTGCGATGTTGATCTGCCTGTTGTTTCATTCTATTCTGTGCCAACACGAGGTTATCCTTTAAGAGTTGGAGGACTTGTTGTTGATGTTCGATGTGATGTTCCACTGCCTGAACCTTAGAATTTTCTCTTAAATATGATGTGATGGATGGTGGTTGATACCCATAAAGTGCCATAAATGGGGTCATTTTTGTTGCTGTATGGAAGGAAGTGTTATACCACCATTCAGCCAGAGGCAACCATTTGACCCATTGTGTCTGTTTATCAGATACAAAGCAACGAAGATATCCTTCCAAACATTTGTTTACTATCTCAGTTTGCCCATCAGATTGAGGATGATAAGATGAGCTATGAGCTAACTGAGTACCAAGACAAGAAAATAATTCTGTCCAAAAATTTCCAGTGAAAATGGGATCTCTGTCACTTACAATAATCTTTGGGTTTCCATGTAGCTTTTGAATTGTTTCCATAAATGCAGTAGAAACTGTACTGGCTTTAAATGGATGTGATAATGCACAAAAGTGTGCATACTTGGTAAGTCTGTCAACTACCACCATGATGACACTCTTTCCCTCAGACTTGGGTAAACCTGTGATAAAATCCATTGAAACCTCCTCCCAACATTGGCTTGGAATGGATAAAGGTTGTAATAGACCCGGTGTCTTAATTGTTTCAACTTTATTTTGTTGGCAAACCAAACATTCCGCCACAAACTTTTGAATATCTGATTTAAGGCCATCCCAAAAAAATTCCTTCTTAACCCTGTGGTAAGTTTTTAAAAATCCTGAGTGCCCTCCTAAGGGAGAAGTGTGCAATTCCATAAGAATCTTTTGTTTTAGCTGGGAATTCTTACAGAGGTATAAGTGATCTTTGTACCATAACGAATCATTTAGCCAGCTAAATGTATCAGATGTACTGGAATCTTGTTGTAACTTTCGAATAAGTGCCCACACTTCTTCGTCATTCTTCCAATCTGGTTGGATAATAGAAATGGCGCTCAACAATGCTTCCACATCCTCATCCTTTCTTGAGAGTGCATCTGCCACCACATTTTGCTTCCCTTTTTTGTAGATGATTTCAAAGTCATAACCCAACATCTTTGTGACCCACTTTTGTTGCTCTTCAGAGGATAATCTTTGTTCTAAAAAGTATTTAAGGCTATCATGATCCGTTTTTACCTTGAAGTGTCTTCCCATTAGGTAGGGTCGCCATTTCTTAAGTGCATGGAGTATTGCCAACATTTCCTTCTCATAAATAGCTTTGCTTAAAAACTTTCCCTTGATTGGACGACTTTCAAAAGCAATGGGTCTTTCATCTTGCATTAGAACAACACCAATTCCATTTCCTGAAGCATCACATTCCACAATAAAGGTTTTTGTGAAGTCCGGTGTAGCTAAGACCAGTGCTTGGCACATTGCCTCTTTAAGATGTTCAAAGGCCTTTGTTGCTTCCGGAGTCCATGAAAATGCATCTTTCTTCAATAATGTTGTTAGAGGTGCTGCTATTCTCCCATAATTCTTAACAAACTTGCGATAATACCCTGTCAACCCGAGAAATCCTCGCAGATGCTTTATGGATGTGGGGATTTTCCATTCCTTAATGGCTTTAATTTTGCTAGGGTCTACCTTAACTCCTTCATGAGATACAATATGACCCAGATATTCCACCTCCTGGACTCCAAAGAAACATTTGGATCTTTTTGCATATAATTGTTTCTCCTCCAATAGTTGTAGCACCCTGTCAACATGTTCAACATGATCCTTCCAAGACTTGTTGTAGATTAGTATATCATCAAAAAATACTAACACAAATTTTCTAAGGAATGGTTTGAAAATTGAATTCATCAAACCTTGAAATGTTGAAGGTGCATTGGTAAGGCCAAAAGGCATGACCAAAAATTCATAATGACCCTCATGAGTTCTAAATGCTGTTTTCGGAATGTCTTCAGTCTTCATTCTGATTTGATGATATCCTGAACGAAGATCCAACTTGGTGAAGTAAATTGATCCATGCAATTCATCCAGTAATTCATCAATGACAGGAATGGGGAACTTATCTTTAATAGTGAGCTTGTTGAGCTCCCTATAATCCGGACACATGCGCCATGATCCATCCTTCTTGTGCACCAATACTACTGGAGCAGAGAAAGAACTTTGACTCGGTTGAATTATACCAGCCTCTAGCATTTCTGCAACCATACGTTCAATTTCACTCTTTTGGACATAGGGATATCTGTACGGCCTGATGTTTGGAGGAACACTTCCTGGAATCAGATGAATAGCATGATCATGATCACGCATAGGTGGGAGACCTTTGGGAGTCTCAAATACCTTGGAATGATTGTCCAGGACTTTTTGGAGATCTGGAGAAATAGATGATTCCGATGTGGAAACATCTAGCGAACATAATTGTGCAATTACACCTCTTTGCTCCTTTTTTAGAAGCTTTGTCATACCATTAGAGCTGATTATCTTTCCTGGTTTCCCTGCAATACCCCTTAATTCAACTTCCTTTCCTTCCGTAGAAAATTTGATGAAAAGTTCTTGAAAATTAAAAGCTATTGTACCCAAGGATTGTAGCCATTGGACTCCTAGTACAACATCAGCACCTCCCATTGGAATGGAAAGCATTGGGCTAGTCAATACATATTCTCCCATGGATAGCTTGATATTATGGCACTTTCCAAAGCAATTTATTGTTCCTCCATTTGCAATCATCACTTGACACTCTGGTGCTGGATATAGGAAGCAATTCAATTCTTTTGCTACCTTACAATGAATAAAATTGTGGGTGCTTCCTGAATCAATCAACACTATTACCTTTTTCTTCTTGATTTGTCCTTCTATCTTGATGGTTTGAGGAGTGGTAATTCTCGCAAATGCATTACAAGATATGGTTGGATTTATTTGTTCTTCATCTAGGCTTTGTTCCTGGAGTATATCCTCTTCTTTTGACCTTTCTTGCTCCTTTTCTTCTTCCTCTTCACAATCTATGTAGAATAATTTCTTCTCAGCACACTTATGACCTTTAGTGTATTTTCTATCACAACTGTAACAAAGCCCTTTTGCTCTTTTTTCTTCCAATTGTTGTGGTGTCAACCTTATAGGTTGTGGAAGACTAGGGGCAACAACACTTCCGTCTTTATAGTTGTGAGTGGTATGCTTCCTGGTTGCCATAATTTTGCTTTCCATTTTTCTTGCTAACCTGAATGCCTTCTCTAATGAATCAGGTTCCCAAAGGCGAACATCATGTTGGATATTATCCTTTAAAGACCCTATGAACACATCAATCCTATGCTCCTCTGGAATATCTTTTACCCTTATGTTCAATTTTTGGAACTCCTCAATGTGCTCCATTATTGAACCCTTTTGTTTGAGACTTATCAATTGGCTAAAAAAAGTGTTGCTTTTTGTATCCTCATAATGTGCTATCAATTCTTCCATAAAAATTGCCCAAGTGATAAATTGTTTACGAGAGCAAAGCCATTGATACCATACAAACTGATTTGGTTCCAAATATAAAGTTGCCATACGTACCTTTTGTGTGTTTTGCACATTATTGAGATCGAAGAATTGCTCCATCTGTAATATCCATGTGGCGGGATCCTTGCCATCAAACTTACTCATATCGATTTTTGGAATATGGTGAGTCTTCGATCCAACATTAGAGTCTATGGAATCATGATTAACATTTCTTTTGTTCTCATCATGAGTTTCCTTTAGTACCCTTTCACCCTTAGTGACCATTTCTTGTAGCAACTTATTCATATTTATCTTCAATTCGTCCATGTCTGTCTTCAGATCTATCTTCAAATCGTCCATCTTAGCTTTTACGCCTTTCTTTAAACCATCCATCTTATCTTCTACATCTTTCTTTAAACCATCCATCTTAGATTCTGTTCCTTTTTGTGCAAGTGACAATTGTTGCACTTGGTCTCGTAATTTTGATATATCATGTTGCATTTCTTCTTCTTCTTCATGGGTCATGCTAGAGCTTTCAGGTTGCCCACTAGGTGTTTGCATTTTCTTTCCTTAGGGCATCAATTACCAATAATAATGCTTTACTATGCCCTTTGAATTCCTTCAAACTAATTTTTCAAACCAATCCTATGCAAAAATTTTAAAAAACTACACACCTTTTTTTCACTTTGTAGGAGCTCGATATTGCCTCTGATGTATCTCTGTACTTTCCGATCATCTAGTTCTGAATTTGTGGCCTGCAGTAGCCCTTTGTGTCCTCTTTCAAATTCCACAAGTCTGACCCAAATTGGATTCTCCAAGGAAGAGTTATGCGAAATCTCCCACAGTGACTTGATTATAGACTAGTTCAGTAGAGCGAACTTGTATGACATGCCACGAGTCACCGTTTCGACCTTTGGATCTGAAAAATGCATACAAGAAACTACAGTCCATCCTCTTTCTATACCTTCTTACGAAATTTCAATCTGATCCCCAGAGAGAAAGTTATGACGATTTTCCCCAAGTCACCTGTTTGGAATGTAATTCAGGAGTCTGCAAAAAGACCAACTTCCTCAGATCATATTTCCGCAAATATAGTGCGAAAAGCTCTGAAATTCAGACCCGAGGTTCAGCGCGATTTCTTCTCAAATGGGTTTTTTTTTTCAACTTCTGAAACGTCGCAGAAAAAAAGTTATAGTGAAAATGCCACGAAGACCTGTTTGGAGCAGCGAAACCCTAGAATCCAAAGCTCTGATACCAAATGTTATGAAACCAGCTCAAGAAAAGATAGAAAAGATAGATCAATGCCTTAGAATTCAGCCTCTTTGAGGGGGAAACCTCCTTTACATTACATAAATGAACAATTCTTGGATGATTCAAATGACAAAACCTCCTTTCTATATATAGGAGTCTAAGGAGTCACAATATAATCCGGCCGACCTAACAATAATAATATAAAGCCACAAAAATAACAATAGAGGGATTCTATGGGGCACATTAATAACAATATGGGGGCAATAGGGGCACAACAATATTAATAAGGGGTATAACTATAATAGTAATGGGGTAATCACTAGTATTATAGGGACCCAACAGCCACATGTTGGAGGCTCCATCCAGAGAAACATCTTAAGGACAAAGTACCCATGCATGAACCAATTGAAAAGGTCGTTCGAAAAGCGAATCCACCATAGGGAAATGACCATTCAATTTTATAAGTGAGAGATGGTTTTTGTAGATTTGTTAGCTTGTCATGGCCATATTTTGTAAATCATGTATTGTGACTTAAAATGTAAAAGTGATGATGTGTTTTCCATCACTTGGTGAAGAAACAATGATGTTTTGGCCTTGTATTGATAGCTGGGGTATTGTTTCCATTTCGATGTAAAATTGACCACTAAGTATGTGTTATAAACACGTGGCAAGTATGGGATGCTTAGGTCATTATTGTTCATGTAATTGAGCATGTAATTTGCAAAGATTGTACTATAGGTTTTCCGTTAGGGGAATTTTGAGGTCTAAAATGGGCCTCCTCAGAAAAATGTACAACCAAAATAAACTTTATAAGAACCAATAGCATTCAAGATGATGATGTCAACCATGGGGGATGGTTCACCATTTTTGGAGTAAAAAAGTAAAAAGATTAAAAAATAATAAAATAATAAAACTAAGTTTTCAACTCGTATTTTTAATTTATCTTCATAAGGTTTTATTTAAATTTCTAGTGGGATTCCTCGTTGGATGCAAAATTTAATTCTTTATCTAAGGAGTACCCATGTTGCATACTTTCGATGGACCCTGCTACACAAAAAATGAGAAATACATGAAAAATCGTGATTGCAATCATGTTTTTCATGGAGTATTTCTCATTTTTCGTGTAGCAGGGTCCATAAAAAGTTTGAAACATGGGTACTCTTTGGACGAGTAATCAAATTTTGCATCCAATGATTGTTTCCGCTCGAAATTTGAGTAAACCCATAGGGAGATAAGTTGAAAATACAAGTTGAAAAAATAGTTTTTTTTTCTTTTTCCCTCTAAAATTTGATGATGTAATCTATTCTTATTTTTTTATTTCCACTATTATTTTATAATTTTCTTAGGAGGCCCATTTTAGACCTCAAAACTCCTCTAATGAGGGGATGCAATTGTGGGCTCATCGTTTATGGCTCCGAAGGACAAAGGTGAAGGAGAAGGAAGGGTGACCTATAAGGACACTTGTGGTGTAGATGATGTACAAAACATTTGCAGATTAATTCATGCTTTTGGATGATCAAAAGCTCTTCAATGGGAGGAATGATCTAGGTGGCTCCAGACACACTTAGAGGTCAAAAAGGGCTTATAATAGCTCAAAATTAAAAGTTGTTATATTTCTCTCAAACCAGAACCAGATTGAAGTGCTCGTCGCCCTGATTCCAATGGTGCGAAAAACACTCCAATTTGAGTTCGTATGAAGGAGATAGAGTTGGTCAAAGTGGGTATGTGGGCCAGGATTAATGATCATACAAATTGGCTGAGTCCGTGGCATGAAAGTTGGCTCTTGAAAGCAGGCGAATTTTTGGAATGCTTAATTTGTCTAATGACCTTTATTTTCGGCCAATTTGACAAAATGACTATATTGGATTAAAAAAAAAGAAAATTTAAATTTTTGGGGTGACGGGCCACCAACTCCACCACCCCCAATGACCATCATATTAATATATATAATTATGGTTAGGGTGGTAGGTGGTCAAACCCCACTACCCCCGCTCTTTGTAAATGCGTTGCCCAAATACATTAGATGGGACACATGCCGTAGACCCTGCCCACAGTTCGATGGAGAGAATCGATGGACCAACGAAGTGGAGGTAGAACATGGAGCAAAAAATGGGCGGTGTGGAAGCACGAAGTGCGGAACTGTGATAGAGCGGAACCTTGACTAGGCAGAGAGGGTGGAACCCTAAACCTGAGAATCTCTAGATGCTGAATGATTCCTTGGGAGATACAATTTTACAGTGATATAATTTTATTAAATTTATAGTCATTTTTCTTAGAATTTCGCAGGGAGAGTGATGGTGAAGTCAGATTCACTATTTGAGCAGTAGAATTGCAGGTGCCTTTCAGCAAGGAATCTCCAAAGAATCTTGAGGTACCTTTAGATTCCCTTAGAGACTAAATTTTTCCAGTGTTAGAATGTAGCTGAGTTATACTCATTATTCCCAGAATTTCACAAGGATCCTGATGGTGAGATCAAATTTGTCACCAAAGTATTATATCTCCAGTCATCCAGTGGAGATGAATCTTTGGGAAATCTTGAAGATTCCTGAGGGTCCAAAATTTGGCGGTGTCAGAATTGGACAAGTTCATAGTCAATTTTACAACACTCATCGCTAGGAATTCAGTGGTGCAGTCCATTTCAACCATCGAGCTTTTCATTTTTTGGTCATCTTTGAAAGTGGAGGTATATGATGCACTTATGTTATGCTTCCTTTTGTCTTGCTGTGATGATGTTTTATTATTGAGATCCCTGATTACCATCATGTTGAGGGATGCTTGTTGCCACATTATTGTGAGAATGAATGATTTGTAATTGGTTTAGAAATCTGTGATTAATTCAGTGATATGTAGTTGGTGAAATGGTCCATGAATGGTTCAGTGATTAATGATTCACTGTTCAATATTTTGAGATCTGTACACATGTGTTATACAGAGAAAAACACGTATATGTGTGAGTCTTATTTAGTACAGTCATGTACACAATTTGATATTTGTTGTTTCTGGTTGGGTTCTACATGCAATGCCTTGATGCTTCAAAATTTGATTTGATTTATAGTGTGGCGGTATTTCAGATTCATTTTTTCAGTTTGTTTGGGTTTATGGTTAATATAGGTCTAGTTTGAAAATTTGATGAAAGGTGACCTACAGGTTGTGTGATGATCGTTTTAATGGTGTAATCAATCTACAACATTATGAATAACGGTTCACAAGGAGATGAGTTTAGCAACCTTCAGAAAGGGAGTAGGAGCTTCCTTTCGGTAGGAGTCAGTAAACAAGTTCAAGGGGTTGTAGCTCCCTTCGAGTGGGTCCTGGAAAACGAGAGAAGATTGTAACCTTCTGTAGGCTGGTGCCTGTGTACTGACAAGAGTATGCATCAATACAAATGTAATATTTTTCTTTATATCATAAGAAATAAGAAAAAGACAACAACAACGGTGGTTTTCTCCCACATTGGGTTTCCATCTAAAATCCTAGTGTTCTATGTGTGCTTGCTATGATTTCTTTATTTTCTTTACTACATACTAAAAGTAATTAATCTACTGATGTACTGATTAAAGATAATTTTCTGATAGAATACATAAAAATCATTAAACTGGATATATGCTAGTTTCCTTCTCTGAAGTAGTGTACATACACAAGTTGCCTTAATAACAGTAGCATATATTTTTTAGAATACAAAATTTGGAAGCTTTGAATTTAAAAAAATGATTCAACCCCCACCGCAGTGTTTCTTCCTAACAAATGCATGTAATGTTTCACTTGCCAACAATGGCTTTTGAATCCATCCTCTTTAATTTCCCAAATTCAACCTTCATAAGCTAGAGAACTACTAAAAGCCAAGTACGCAAAGCTAAACTCCACATAGTGTTTTCCACAATGACCAAAGGGAGGAGGTGGCATGAAAATTCGATCACCTCAAGCCAAAAAACCAAAGCATTACAAGCTGGTCAAGTCTATACACAAAAAATAACTATCATGGGAATCAAGGGGAATAAATTCAACATCAATGTGACTTCCTTGAGCTTGAAGACCACCATAGTGCAAACCTGTAGGGTCAAAATACATAGATAGACATGATTTACCAAAGGGATAAACTACAACATCATTGCCCTCAAGCATATAACACTTCCTCCCATTCCCTTGGAGTTCCTGGGCTTGTGGGAGGTGTTTCTTTTAACTAACCCAACCTCCATGGTCTCACTATGAAGATGGGGCTACAAAAACTATTATTCACAAAATTTTGTAGAATTAAATTCAAACAACACCATCACATCCAACTCATTGAGAGTTTTCAAGAGATATAAATTTTACCTCAATCAGACTCTCAGATTGAAAGTTATGTCCTTTTAAATATTATTTAATTAACTCTAGCCATGTCATCGAGATGTTGCCATGTGAAACCCACATGACCCTACCACATCATCCACAACACCTACGCGGAACCCACATGGACTCAACAGTGCATCCGTGGTGCTTGCGACCTCAGCCTAGCTTGTGGATCCCACTGGGCCTGACCTCTTCTCATTTTGCAACACCTCTAAATTATATCTAGTGCCGAGGAAATTTGGTTGCACACCAAAATTCCTAAGTGGCATCTCTCCTAGACCCCCAAAATTCTGAATCTTCAAACCAAGAATTCAAGGAATCCATCCCTGGCCCACATTTGGGGTTGCATGCATTTGTTCCTTTCCCTCACCCCTGGATGTCCTGGATTCCAGATGTATTTTCCACTTGTGAGGTAATTCAGTCTCATGCTGATATGCCTTTCTAGGGGGGCCACTTCAGATACTCATATTAAATCTAGCTTTGTGTCTTCGATCACCAAAATGTGCCCTACTAAGTATAATTCCTTTTCACTTTCTTCTCCATATGTTATCGAGGTCATTTCGAATTTAGTGCATTTCAAAAAGTTCAAAAGTGCACACCAACTGAATGCTTGGACTTTTGGATACATCTACCAATCTTAAAGTACATCCAACTTGCATACCAAAATCTTGTCAGTGACTTATCCGATCCTCGATAAAAGTCTGATTTATGTAGTGCTTAGACTTATAAATTCTAAGGGATTTTCAGGGACTCACCCAACCTTTCCTTAAACAAGGTGTTACTCAGAACACTAACTTTTATAAGAATGAAACCATCATTTCAACACTAACAATCCAAATATCTTATCATAAGAATACGAGATCAATGAAGGTATTAACATGTCCACTAACAAACACTGAAACAAGCCAAGCCATGGATAAATCTACTTTACAACTTAAATACAAGAGTAGCATATCCTACCTCAAAATGAGTACCACATCATACTATGGGATTCATTGATAAAAAATACTTTTCAAAACCATTAATCCTTTACTGGGAAGGGAAATCAACTAGTCTTAAAAATTTAAAGATCCATGAGATCCATAGCATGCGAAATAATGGAATGCACACATTGTAACAATTTAAATGGGTACATCAAGAATTCATACAAGACTACGTAAATAAATATGTAACTTAAGAAAGTACCAACAACCATAGAGGCCTCCAAGCCCCTCATAGCCATGAGTAAATTTAGATAATATCTCGCCAGAGACAAACAATAATGTTGAATTCTTCCATGAACAATGTTGATACATTCATTGTTACAACACATAACAACATCATTCATTATTCGCAATGCAACACACGTAAAAGAAAATAAAATTGTCTGATTGACTTAAATGATTGAAAGCCGAGGGAGGGACTTCAACTCTCCACCCAACCATAATCCAATTGCATTGCAATCTTTCTTGCAATCGATCACCCTCGCGTTGGATTCAAAGTTTAAGGAGTTACATGCTCAAGGGAATTCACACCAATACAAGTCAACAGATAATCAAGAAGAGAAGCTCACTATCCATGTGGTTTATCCACTGCCTCCAACAATAAAGACCATAATGACTCAATATATCAACAAAAAAATATCATATGGATTCACTCGAGGCTCAGTAAAGTATTTTTCAATTACGGGAGAATGAATACACTATATAGGTAGCTATCAACTGGGTTTTCCAGACAAGCATTGTAGGAGTCCAGAGCCCACACTCTAGGTGGTTTATTAGCTTATTGAGCAATCACACAAGTGGTATCATCCCCAAGGCAAGAACTTAATGGTTTATCAGCTCCTTTAAGGAAGCACCTGAGTGTCTTATATTTTCAAGTGGTTTATCATCCTTCTAGAAAGCACCCCAAGGTTTTATCAGCTCCAAGGTAAGCACTAAGTGGTTCAACTTCTCGATTGAACTGTCAATGGCTAACCAATTCATAAGTACACACCACGATCCTTAGAAAAACATAGGAAGCATTGTCCCAATCAAAGAGCATAGGATAGAAAAGATCATTTCTCCCTTGCAAATCCACATTCACTACCAATCCCATGGTTGACACTCTTTTACGCTCAATATTCCTTGTTTTTTCTTCTGTGAGCTACGTCTCACTCCCATACTACGTTGCATGCATGTGTATATTCTTACATAATTCTCAACATACTACAATATCATCTCCCATAATCCTTTGCTTCATATCCCTTCTTTGGCATGTTGACCACACCACATGCCACACGAGAACTTAGACCATATGGGATCTTCCTTCACTCAAGAATCTCATACATGAATTCATTGCTTGCACCAACAATACCATAAATTAATAAGGAATATAGGTGGTAAAATAAATGCAGTGGCTTGGGTTTAGACTCAAGACAAGAAACTCCTCCTTCTCATACCTCTAAATCAATGTCCACTCCTCCAACCCAATCATTGTTTACATTTCCACAATATCTACATGAATTACAATTCATAGTGACATTTACAAGAGGGGTAGAAAAAATGGTTGTCACAGACCCCACCCCCTTAGAGGAACACCGTCCTTGGTTTTCTATACCCAAGTACCAAATTCAACAATGTTCTACACCCATACACAAAATTAAACAATGTTATATAATCAAACTAAAAATTCAATAGTGTTCTATACTCGAGCACAAAATTCAACAATGTTCTATTCCCCAACTCAAAATTAAACAAAGAGATTTATATATACACAACTTTTTTTACATTTACTTACACAGTTAAAAAAATATGGGTATAATACCCTCATCTGATCAACCATTTACCAAGTTTCCTCATCTGGTCCAAAGTGCTTCCAATGCACCTTGACCTACTCGATTACTCGATTCCAAAGCATGGTTTGCATCCCATCTAGAATGTACTGTGGTTTTGGATGGAATTCTGTCTTGGATTCCACTTGCACCACATACCAATGAATGACATGGTTAACATCATACACAATATTTTTAAGCAAATAAATATGGAAAACACGATGTGCTTAAAAATTCATGTGCTTTTACTATGGGTGGGCAGGCTAGTATGTAAGCCACCAACCTCACTCTTTCTAAGATTTGAAATAGTCCACAAAATCTTGGTGGTAACTTAACACAAGAACCAATTCTTAATGAAATATTCCTTGGTCTAATATAGAGGTAAACATATTCTCCAACTTGGAACTCTTTGCACATTCTCTACTAATCTACATAGCTCTTTTGTTTGTCTTGAGCTACTTTTAATTTATGTCTAATAGTGATTACTTCCTATTCCATTTCCTTTAGCATATCAGGTCCAAGAAGCACCATGTTCACTAGATCATTCCAAATGATGGGTGTATTACACTTTTTAACATACAAAGCCTCATAAGAGCTCATATTTAATGATTCCCATACCCATTGTTATAGGAAAATTCTAACAAAGGTAAAAACTCTTCCCATCTCTCAGGCTGATTCATGACACACATTCTTAGCATATCTTGCAACACCCTGTTTACTCATTTAGTTCATCCATCCATTTGATGATGATACATCGTACTCAATGCTAACTCGGTGCCAAAACCAATAAACATCACTTTCCAAAACTTTGAGGTGAACTTGGCATTGTAATCCGAGATGCTTTTTTTGGGTATACCATGCAATATAAATAATACTTTAATGAAAATATAAGCAATATTAATTTCCTTGTGGTTAGAATTGACAACTATAAAATGAGCTACTCAAATTATCTACTACCACCATTATGTCATCATGATGTCTAAATGTCCTTGGTGGTCTTGTGAGGAAGTTCATTGAAATTACTTCCACTTCCACTCAAGAATAGGGATTGGTTGAAACTTTCACTTGTTAATACTCCAAGCACTTGGAGATATACTTGAAAACATACTTTTTATGCCCAACCAATAGTAAATCCTTTTCATAGTTGTTATGATTTTTTTATAACCAAGATGACCTAAATAAGGTCTTCTGTGAAACTCATTAGAAATGAGCTTCTTCAAGCCTCCCACACAAGGTATATTCTACCTACTTTTAAACTTCAACATACCATCATTTGTGAATGATTGATTCTTATTCAATGTCCCTTCTGGATCCTACTGCAAGCATTCCTTCACTTGATGGTAATGATCATCTTGATGCATTGCCTGTTTGATCATTTCCTTAATATCAACTTCACAAGCACTGATGGCCGCCACATGAGCCACTTATGGCCTTCTGCTAAGTTCATCCACCACTTTGTTTTCCTTGTCTTTGATATACTTTATTTCAAATCAGATTGATTAATCAAATCTAGCCACCTTACTTGTCTTGCATTAAGATTGGTTTGGTCAAATAAATACTTCAACCCTCCATGATCTGACATCCAAAAAAACTTCCTCCCCAACAAGTAGTGGTTCCACATTTTCAATGCGTGCAATATTAATTATAGCTTAAAATCATGAGTGACATAATTTCACTCATGCTCATTCAACTTCCTTGATTCATAACAAACTAACTATCCTTCTTGCCCTAGTACTCCATCGAGCCCCTCTTTACAGACATCGATTCAAACCACAAACTCCTTTTCTAGATATGCTATTCTCAATATTGGTGCATGCATGAGCATATGTTTTAGTTTCTCTAGACTGGTTACAAATTTTGCTTTCCATTGGAATTTAATTTCTTTCCTATGCAATGTTATGATCAGATGTCTAATCTTTGAAAAATTCTAAATAAACCTCTAGTAATACCATGCCAATCCCATAAAGAATCTAACTTCTACAACATTCTAAGGAGTAGGCCACTCCATTATGACTTTTATCTTCTCAGGATATAATACTAATCCTTCCTTGGGAAACAATATGGCCCAAGTGCTAAACTTGTGATTGGAAGAATTCACATTTTTTGAGCTTGGCATAAATCTTGTGCTCTCTCAACAATTGTAAAATTGTTTCCAAATGTTCTTAATGTTCTTCCATTGTTTTAGAATAAACCAAAATGTCATCTAAAAATACCAACACAAACTTGTCCAAATATGGACTGAGAATGTTGTTCATCAAACACATAAATGTTGTTGGAGCATTGATTGGTCCAATTGGCACCACCACAAATTCATAATTCCCATAGCTAGTTTGGAAGGATGTCTTGTGGATCTCTTCATACTTGATTCATACTTAATGGTACCCATACCTCAAGTCTATTTTTGAAAATATTACAACTCATCTCATCTTATCAAAGAAGTCATCAATCCTAAGAAATTGATACTTATTCTTTATTTTGAGTTTATTTAACTATTTGTAGTCAATTCACAGTATCAATTTATCATCCTTTTTCTTCACAAATAATATTTGAGCTCCCCAGGGTGATACATTAGTTATGATTTCCCCCTGTCCAAAATTTCCTTTAATTGTAATTTTAGTTCCACTAGCTCCATTGTGCTCATGTGATACAAATCTCTTGACACTGGTGTTGCTCCTGCTATTAATTCAATTGAGAATTCAATTTCTCTTTGTGGAAAACCTAGACTCTCCTTAGGAAAAACGTCGAGGAGCTATTTTAATATTGGGTACTCTCCATTCTTTCTTTATCAACCTTTGATTCATTGGTTACTTGGACAACATATAATTCAAATCCTTTCTAGTTGCACCTTTTCATCTACAGTGCTGATATTTTCCTAACAATCATAGGTTTCCTTATCCTTTGTAGTGTCACACTTTCCCCTTTATTACTGAGACAATCTACTGATTTATTGTAGTAATTGATTTTTGTCTTATGGTTTTCCACACAGTCTATGCAAATTAACACGTCATATGAACCCAATGGCAATAAGTTCAAAGATGTGCATGTGAGCATACCACTTATCAATACTAAGCATGAACTAAGCATGTCTTCAACTTGCCTCTTAGTCCCTATTGCTATCTAGACTAACCATGAATTTCCATGGGTTATCTTCTACAGTGCACACTTCTCTGCAACTTTTGGGCTAACATAACTAAAATTAGAACCTCGGTCATTCAAAATCGAAACAGGTTAGTTATCGACCATAACTTCTATTTCAATCACTAATTCTTAGTGATTGGATTTCCTATCGTCCAGTGAAACATAGATTCCTAGTACATTCTGAGCTACATCGTCCATCTCTACTTCGTGTATTTTATATAGCTTGGTATCCCTTCATAAGCAGTTTTCTCCACATGTCCAACACTGTGTGGGACCCCTCTGAACCCCTTGGTTCCCTCTCTTCTTGCATTAGAGAATTGATCTCTACTAGAAACAATTGATTTATGCTAAATCTCACCTATTGCAAAAGTGGTGAGCTTCACGTTCCTTCCTCCTGAATGATGTCCTAAATATTTATGCCCTTTCCCTCTAAAGTTGATATTACCTCTTACTTTCCAGTCAGTTCATAATTCAATTTTATGCTTGGATTGGTCATAGAAATACCTCATTTTTTGGATGGTGTCCTTCAATGTTTCTGGCTCACCAAAATCTATTCTATCCCTATAAGCCAATGGAGATACATTTAAATACCTATGGATCTTAACCTTCTCATCTTTGTTGTAAGGCACATAAGGCACATATCTTAACAACTCCAAGAATTTGGTTGTATATTCATTAGTTGTTAATTTCCCTAATTTGTGCTCATAAAAATCCTTTCCCTTGCTGTCATAGTACATTTTAAATAGGTACTTCTCTCGAACATATCTCTTAAATCTTCTCCATGATAGCTCCTCTGCTTTAATTTTCTTGACATTCCTCAAGTATTCCCTCCAGATATCAACTTTTCCTTTCAAACTGAAAATGGATACAGTTTCCTTCATATTAGTAGAGTTTAGGCTTCTGTGATCCATATCAAGTTTACAAAAGATTTTTCGGCGAAGATCACATGAGACATCATTTGTCGACGCGTTTCGAACCAACCAGTGTGGTTCATCGTCAGGACAAGTTGAAGAAACAGATCCAGCTTAGCAGGTTAAATAGACAGAGCAAAGCCTCCAACGGCTAAAAAGACTAACAACTACTTTTGACTAGGTACCGGGATCAAAAACCTTATTTTATAAAAATGTTACCCTAGGGGGACCAGTCCTTTAAATAAAAATAATATTATGATAAAAAAATATTAAAAAATAATTAAAATATTAAAAATAATTAAACAGTTATGTTCAATTATTACCTAAAAATAATTCATGTTACTAGTTAGTTAAAGACAAATAATTAAAAATTATATCTAAGGGGAAAAATTACCCTAGAGGGGGACCAGTCCTTTAAAAAAAAATAATATTATGATAATAGTTAGATAAAAATATTAATAAATAATTAAAATTTTTATTTAAAATATTAGAAATAAATAAACAATTATGTTCAATTAGTAAAAATAATTCATGAAAATAGTTAGTTAGAGATAAATAATTAAAAAATTATATCTAAGGACAAACTTTTTTTATTAATAAAAATTATATGATAATAGTTAGTTAAACATAAATAATTAAAATTATATTTAATTATTAAATTATATTTAAGATTAAATTATATTAAAATTAAAATTATATTAAAATTATATTTAAAATTAAATTATATTAAAATTATATTAATAAATTATATTAAAATTATATTACCCTAGGGGGACCAACCCCTTAAAATAAAATGATTTAAGGATAATATTTAATTAAAAATTAAAATTTTAAGTTAAATTAGTAATTAAAAATACTTTGTGATAATAGTTAGTTACAAATAAATCATAAAAATAAGAAGGAATTAAAAACAGGACCATTCTTGTATGAAAACATGAATATAAAAGATAGAGATGAGAAAATTAAAATGAGTCATCCTAAATATATATATATATATATATATATATATATATATATATATATATAAAATAAATAATAAAATAAAATAATTAAAAAAAATAAAAATAAATAATAATAATAATAATAATAATAATAATAAAATAATTCAGAATAATAATAAATAAATAAATACGTAAGTTAAAAAAAAAAAAAAAAAGACTAGGTCGAGAGTGCTGGGACCCAACACCGACTGATTTTCCAGCCATCATCTCTATTGAGATTACTCGACCTCTTTTCAATCTCAAGCGCCTCCCTAAATTTCCGATGATGGAAGTGCGAAACCTTAGCAATAACACTAGCTTCCTCAATACAAACATGATGATTGGTTTTCTCGGCGTGCTCAGCCAAAGCGGAAGACTTAGTACGCCTATGCTTAAGATCTGCTGCATGCTCACTAATCCTCTGATTAATGGAGCGACCAGTTTCCCCAATGTAGGGGGTCCCATAGGAACAGAGGATCAAGTACACACCTTTCATATCTTTAGGGTCGATAGGATCCTTCGCTGATCTGAGGGACATGCGAATGGTGTTCAGGGGCCTAAAGGTCACAGGAACATCATGCGACCTGAGAATCCTACCAATCTTATCAGTAGTCCCCTGAACATACGGAAGAAGGACACCAGGAACTCGCTCCTTTGGTTCTTAATGAGACAGCGAATTCTTCGAAGCTTTAACGAAAGCCCTCTGACCCAGGAATCTACTATAACCATTCTCAACAAAGACATCAAGGAGATGGGATTTTTCTTTCTCAAAACTCTCCTTATCCGAGATCCTTAGGGCCCGAGTAGCCAGGGTATTGAGAACACCCATCTTTTGAGCCCTCAGAGTGATCATGTACTTTGAAGTACTTCTTAATTCCTAGTAGCCATGCCTCTTATTCCTCATCCTTCTTCACCTCTCTATCAAATGTAGGAGGTTTTTCCTTAAATTATTTTGGCATCAAAATTTTTCCTTTACTTTCTTATTGATAATGTATCTTAATTTTAGCACTAGATAGTTTCTCATGAATTCTTGTTCTTTTGTTTGGAGTAGTTAGTGGAGTTCCACCTCTCACTATATCTTCAATTTCTTACCGATTTCTTTTCTTAGATATGCTTCCTTCTACACCATTAGTCCTCAATTCATTCTTTCCAAGCCTTAATGGAATTTTCCTGTACTTATAGCTTCCTAGGTAGTTGGAACCTAGCTCATGTTGCTTCTATCTTTGCAAATATGACATGATCTATAATACAAATGCATTTACTTCTGCTTGCCTCTCCTGAGCTCTGAAAATCTTCTCATTTTTGGCCTTTCAAATTCTTAATTCATCCCTCATACTTCTAGGGGTGTCCAAATAGAAAGTGGATCCTTCCTCTCTCCTTTTTACCATTGACTCTTCTTCTTGAAAATGTTGGGGTCTATGAATGTTGTACTACACCATTATGTTGTTCAACCCTTTATTATATTGTTGTTTTTTGGTGTCTTCTTATGTGTTGTTACACACATATAACTATTATCCAAACCATAGAATAAAAAAACATATTTATACATCACCTTAGCATAATTGCAATAAGCATGTTGTTGTGAGGCTATCTAAAACATCAAATCTCTAGTTAGTATGCCAGTTAGAAAATAGACTAACATATCAGAATCTACTAGTCTCGTCATTTCACAATTCTAATATCAACACATTCATACAACACACAAAATACTCCAACCAATACACATAACTAATCATCCCTTAATTACCACACTCTATAATAGAGTGTCAATTTCATCCTCCTATGCTCATTTAGTCTGACTGTTGAACCTAGGTGCTCTGGTACCACACTGTAACGATCCATAACACCCACTTGGAATTCCCAAGTTGATGGCAGGTGTTACATTTAATTAACTTGACCTCCATAGTCTCACAATGAGGATGGGGTTACAAAATTCCTTCTTCACCATAGTTTGTGGAATTGACTTTGGACAACACCATCACATGCAACTCATCAATATCTTTTGGATGATATAAATTTTGCCTCAATTTGATTCACGAATTGGAAGTTATTCCCTTTTAAATATTAACCAATTAACTCTAGCCACATCATAATGATTTTTCCATGTGACACCCACGTGTAACCCATGTGGCCCTGCCACATCATATGCAACACTTATATGGCTCCCACATGGTCTCAATGGTGCATCGGTGGCACTTTCCACCTCAACCTAGTTTGCGGGTCCCACTGGGTCTAACATCTTCTCGTTTTGAAACACTTCTATGTTATATCCAATCATGAGGGAAATCTACGTGCACATGAAAATTCCTAAGTGTCATCCCTCCCGAGCCCTCAAACATCCAGATCTCTAGACCAAGCTTTTGAGGAATCCAACCTTGGCCCACATTCAGGGATGCATGCATTTGCTCATTTCCCTTACCCTTAGATGTCTCAGATTCTAGATACATTTTCCATTCATGATGTAATCCGGCCTCCCAAAAATATACCTTTTTGTGGGGCCCACTCCGAATAATTTTATGAAATCAATCTTTGTTCCTTTGGTCACCCAAATGGGCCCCACCCTCCTCAAGTTGACCAGGTCATTTCGAATCTAGTGCATTTCCAAAAGTGCACAAGTGAAAACCAGCAGATGCCGAGACTCCTGAATACATTAGCCAATCTTAAAGTACATTTGTCTTAGATACCAAAATGTCGCCAATGACTTATCTATTCCTAGACACAAGTCCAATTTTTACAATGTCTAGACTTAGAAATTCTAAAGGATTTCTAGGGACTTGCCCAAGATTTCCTGAAATAAGATGTTACTCAAAATACCAACTTTTACAAGAATGAAACCCTCATTTCAGTGCTAAAAATCCATATATCCTTTCATAACCATAAGACAACAGTGAAGCTATCAACATGCCCACTAATAAGCACTAAAACAATCCAAGCCATAGCTAATAGTGCTTTGCATCCTAAATACAACATCAACATATCTTACCCTAAAATGAGTACCACACCATACTACCTGATTCACTTATAAACCCTACTTTGCAACATCATTAATCCTTTACTAGGAATGAAAATAAATTAGTCTTAAACATTAAAAGATCCATGAGATCCATAGCATGCCAACAATGAAATTCACACACTATACCATTTTAAATGAGCACTTCAAGCATTCATACACAACCATGTAAATGGCTCTGTAACTCAATAAAGTACCAACAACCACAAAGGGCCCTGATTTCCTCATAACAATAAGAAAATTTAGATAACATTTCACTAGAGATAAACAAGAATGTCAAATTCTTCCATGAACAATGTTGATACATTCATTGTTACAACACATAAAAACTTCATTCATTATTCAAAATGAAACACATGTACAAGTAAATATACTTATTTGATTGAGATAAATTATTAGAAATTGAGGGAGAGAATTCAAATCTCCACCCAAACATAGGCCAACTACGTTGCAATCATTCTTGTAGGTAACCACCCCCAAGCTGGAGTCAGAATCTGAGGAGTTACATGCTTAAGGGAATTCACACCAATACAAGTCAACAAATAATCAAGAATAGGAGTCCACTAATTGATTGGTTTATCGACTACCTCCAATATTAACCACCACAATGACCCTATGTATTAATAGAAAACAATCTTAGGGATTCTCCTAAGTCTCACTGAAGTATTATTTGGTTCTAAGAGAAAGAATACACTATATATGTAGTTATTAGCTATGTTTTCTAAGCAAGCACCGTTGGAGCCTTGAGCCTAGTACCCAAGTGGTTTATCAACTTAGCAAGAACATAATGTTGGCATTGATGTGTGTTGTAGTGTTGAAAATGTGTAGTTTATTATCATTGATGTCAACTTGGTTGCTTGGGCTGTAGGTGCATTGGTTATGCATGGGTATGTGTGGCTACAGGTGGCTTATGTATGGATGAGTTGTAGATGGTCCTTAGTATGTCTACTTGCTTGGACTAGCTTGGAGATGGCCCTTAGCTTGTCTACTAGCTTAGACTATCTTGGAGATAATGGTTGAGGTGTAGATGGTCCTTGGTTGGATGATGGTATGTTGCACTAGCTTGGAGATGATGGTTGAGGTGTATATAGTCCTTGGTTGGATGATGGTATGTTGCACTAGATTAGAGGTTGGATGATTGTATGATGCACTAGATTGGAGGTCTTCCCATGATGATCATATTCATGGTCATGTTGCTGCATATAGATATGTTGTAGTGGCCACAACCACCCTCCAAAATTTTGCCTTAACCTGTTTTGGAGCCTCCCTTACCAACCTTACACAACACTTTGTCTTGCTTCATCAAGTAGTCAAGCTTCAGTGTTTTCCTCACACAAAGGTAGCCTGTCGATCACAGTTGATCCATTCCCCTCACAGGCTGCTTACCCGGACTTGGTCCAGCTGTAGGTTGAGTGTTAGGTTGTGTTATATTCTTTCCACGATTGGCCTATTTAGTTTATGGGGGGTGAAGCCCCCCCTTCATTGTTCCAACTACGTAGCGAGGGGGTTTGAGGGGGGTGGTTAGCCCCCATCTACGGGGTCTGGGGCAGTGCCCCGGGGAATTTTTTTTTGGACCCTATATTAGGCTGGACGAACCTCCCTATGGTTTTGTGCATGGTTTTCACACATGGTTTTGGTCCATGGTATTGGATGCTTCAACATGTATAAATATGTATTGTAACATTGAAAGGAACATAATGAAAAATCAAGCTGGTAGTCCCTATTTTGGGATCCAGGGGAAAATATCTATGTATATGTGTTTTATGTGTTATGCTCTCGCATTGTTTATTTTCTGTGTTTTAGAATTCGTATGCAGGTAATTTCTGTACGAGTTAAAACTTACATTTGGTATCAAAGCTGTTTTGGCTTCAAGGGGATGCCTTTGTTGCTGAGTGGTTTCGCTCGGGCCTGTGGTAGACCCTGTTCAATGGGATATCTGCGCAATCGATTATGGTGGTGAAAGAAGATGGTGAGCAGTGGAAAGATAAAGATCGAGAAATTTAATGGTCAGAGTTTTGAGTTGTGGAAACTCAAGATGGAGGATCTGTTGGTGGATAAAGATCAGTGGATCATGGTAGACCTAGGTACTAAACCAACGGGAGTGTCCGATGAAGAATGGAAGAAGTTGGATCAGAAGGCTAAGAGAACAATACAATTGTGTGTCTCAGATTCAGTATTGTTGAATGTATCAGGGGAAGCTACATTGAAGGCTTTGTGGGACAAGTTAAGGACTTTGTACCAATCTAAGTCTCTGGTGAATAAATTGTTCCTAAGGAAAAAGCTGTATAACCTGAGGATGAAAGATGGAGGCTTGGTGACAGAACATCTGAACGCATTTAATACTGTGGTAAGTCAGTTATTATCTGTTGATATTAAAATTTCCGATGAAGATAAGCACATCAGTTTGTTGTTTTCTCTACTAGATTCGTGGGATAGTCTGGTTATTGCAATAGGTAGCAATGCAACTACCTTGCAGTTTGATGAAATAGTCTCATCCTTGTTGACAGAGGAGATGAGAAGGAAAAATATGGAGATCCAGAATGGTGATGCCTTGTCTGTACGAGGATGGCCCTAGAACATAAACAAAATAAGTCATCAAGTGGGAGATCTAAATCTCCAGGAAAACCTGTAAAGGTGGTGTGCTAGAAATGCGGAAAGGAAGGGCACTGCAAAAGGGGACTATAAATCTAAAGCTCCTGACAAAGGAAAGGGATCTTATGATGCTCCTTCTGCAGAGGTGAAAACCACCTCAGATGAAGGTGGGGATGTGTACTTGGCTTCTTCAAGTACACATGTAGATCATGCGGCATGGTTGATTGACTCAGGTACATCCTTTCACTTCACTCCCCATAGAGAGTGGTTCTACGAGTATGAGAAATATGATGGTGGTGATGTCTTCTTAAGGGATGATAGGAAGGCTAGAATCATTGGTTGCAAAAAAGTAAAGTTGAAGTTGCAAGGTGGAAGGGTTAGAACACTTCTATGTGTTCCGCATATTCCTGCATTGGTCATAAATATGATTTCCGTAAGCAAGCTGGATGATGCAGGTGTAAAAATAGTGTTTGAGAAGGATACCTACAAGATGGTTCAGGGAGCACTGGTATTGATGCAGGGAGTTCAGATGGGAACTCTATACAAGTTGCAAGGTAGCACTGTTATTGATGGGTGCAATAGTTTTGTGGTTCTTGAAAGTGGAGCAGAAAATCTAGTGGTCTCTGGAGAGAAGACCATGCTATAGCATCAAAGGCTTGGACATATTGGAGAGAAGGGCCTTCAAATACTTCATGGTAAAGGTATGGTAGAAGGTATGAGTAACAACTCTCTAGATTTTGATTTCTAGGAAAATTGTGTATATGGGAAGCAGAATTGAGTGAGTTTTCCCTTCTGTGGTAAGAGGGCGAAACATATATTAGAGCATGTGCACAGTGATGTGTTTGGACCTGTGAAGGTTCCATCACTGGGTAAGTTTGTGTACTATGTATAATTTATAGATGACTTCTCAAGGAATACATGGATATATTTCCTTAAGAAGAAAACTGAAGTCTTTGACAGGTTTAAAGAATTTAAGGCCCTGGTGGAAAACCAAATAGAGAAGAAGATAAAGGTGCTGAGGACAGATAACGGTGGAGAGTTTTGCAGTAGGAAATTTGAAGAATTCTATAAGAAGTGTGGTATAGCACGGCAGAATACTACTCCATATACACCTGAGAAAACTGGAGTTGTAGAAAGAATGAACAAGACGTTGATGGAAAGGGCAAGAAGCATTCTCAGTGGTGCCGGTTTAGGACAGGAATTCTGGGCAGAGGTGGTGGAGACAACATGTTACCTGGTAAATAGATCACCTTCAATAGCATTGGAGGGTAAGACTCCATAAGAGGTATGGATTGGTAAGAAACCCTCTCTTTCACATCTGAGGGTATTTGGACGTGATGCATATATACATGTTCCAAAGGAGAAAAGAACCAAGTTGGATAGTAAATCTGAAAATTGCATATTTATTGGGTATAAGGATGGTTTAAAGGGTTATAAGATTTGGAATCCAGTAACAAGCAAAGTTGTGTACAAATGAGATGTGGTGTTCAGAGAGGTGAAAGATGTTATTAAAGATGAAGTCCCATCAAAGGAACCTGAGAAGATAGAGTTTGAGCTAAAGGAGGAAGAATAAAACTCTACAACAGAAGAGGAATCAGAAGATGAAGAGCCACAAACTCCAGTTGTGAGAAGATCAGTTCGAGAAGAAGGAAACCATAAAGGTATAGTCCATCTACTTTCTGTTCAAATTTTTCTTTATGTATTACTGTTGACAATCTCAGAACTGTGAAGGAAGCAATAGATTCAAAGGATGGAAAAATCTGGAAAGAGGCCATGGTTGAGGAAATGGCATCTTTGCATAAAAATGAGGCTTGGGATCTAGTGGAGTTGCTAGCTGGAAGGAAACCCTTTGGTAGCAAATGGGTGTTCAAGAAGAAGAAAAATGCAAAAGGAAAGGTGGAGAAATACAAAGCTCGGTTGGTATCAAAAGGTTATTCCTAGGTGTCAAGAATTAATTTTGGCGATATTTTTTCTCCTGTTGCCAAGGTAGCTTCTATTAGATTACTTTTGTCAGTTGCTATTGCTTTTGATTTTGAGGTAGATCAGATGAATGTGAAGACAAAATTTCTTTACGGGGATTTGGAAGAGGAGATCTACATGAAGCAACCTGAAGGCTTTGGGATGAAGGGTAAGAAAGAATTGGTATACAAGTTAAATAAGTCTCTGTATGGGTTAAAACAGTCACCAAGGATGTGGTATTAGAAATTTGATACATTTCTACAGGGACTTGGCTTCACCAGAAGAAAATCAGATCACTATGTGTATTTTAAATTAATTGGTGACTATGTTATTTATCTGGTCTTATATGTGGATGATATGTTGTTGGCTGGAAATGACAAAGAAATTATCTAGGATTTGAAGACCCAATTGTCCTCCAAATTCGACATGAAAGATCTTGGTGCTGCAAACTATATTTTGGGCATGGAAATTAAAAGAATGAGAAAAGAGGAAAATCTGGTTAAACCAGAGGAAGTATGCCAAGACAATACTGTAGAGGTTTAATACGCAGGATAGTAAACTATTCTTGTTGGTGTAAAGTTATCTGCTGAACAGTGTCCCAAGACACAAGAAGTGGAAGAGGACATGTCCCGTGTTCCATATGCAAGTGCAGTAGGTACCTTGATGTATGCGATGGTCTATACTAGACCAAACATTGCACATGCAGTGGGAGTATTAAGCAGGTTTATGTCAAAACCAAGAAAGGAGCATTGGATAATAGTGAAGCGGGTTTTTCAGGTATTTGCGTGGCACTAGTGATTATGGTTTGTGCTACTAAGGAAGACCAGGATTGGACAGAGTTTTGAATATCCGTGGCTTTGTTGATGTAGACTGGGCTGGAGATCTAGATCATAGAAGATCTACAACTGGGTATGTGTTTAACCTATTTGGAGGTGCAATTAGTTGGATGAGTGAGAAACAATTTGTAGTGGAATTATCAAATACAGAGGCAGAATACATGGCAGCCACTCATGCAAGCAAGGAAGCAATTTGGTTGCAGAGATTATGTTCAAGTATGGGGTTGGTATAGGGACCTATAAGGATAGACTATGATAGCCAAAGTGTAATTTTCTTGGAAACTGCTTATCATTCGAGGAAAAAGCACATTGATGTTCAATATTACTTTGTGAGGGATATGATAGAAGACAAAAAGGTGTTGCTGGTAAAGGTGGACACTTGAATAATATTGTATATGCATTGAAAAAATATGTGAGCTCTGAGAAGTTCTCTTGGTGTAGAGAAATAATGGGCATTTCAGGGCTAGATAAATGACTAAGCTCTCCTGTGGCCCCCTATGGAAAGAAAACAACAAGTGGGAGAATGTTGGGCTGTGTTATATTCTTTCCACGACTAGCCTACGTAGTTTACGGGGGGGTTAGAGGAGGGGCGGAGCCCCCCTTCACTGTGCCAAATGCGTAGCGAGGGGGTCATAGGGGGTTTGAGGGGGGCAGTTAGCCCCCATCTACAGGGTCTGGGGCAGCGCCTCGGGGAAATTTTTGTTGGACCCTATATTAGGTTGGGTGGACCTACCTATGGTTTTGTGCATGGTTTTTGCACATGATTTTGGACGCGATGGTTTTCAATCCATGTTATGGGATACTTTGGCATGTATAAATATGTATTGTAACATTGAAAGGAACATAATGAAAAATTAAGGTGGTAGTCCCAGTTTTTGGATCCAGGGGAAAATCTCTGTGTATATGTGTTTTATGTGTTATGCTCTCACATTGTTTATTTTTTGTGTTTTAGAATTCGTATGCAGGTAATTTCTGTACGGGGTTAAAACCTACACTAAGGATCTTCCCCTTGAAAATTGCGTATTCCTGGATGGCAACCAGCCTTCCCTCCAAGAATTGTGCAATCCTCTCTGACAGCCTGCTGGTCTCCAGGATTGCGTAATCCTGCCAACCAACCCTTCCAGCAAGATTTGCGCGATTTTTCCCAGCAGTAGGCTGTTCAGCCCAGGATTTGCAGAAATCTGGGCAACAGTCAGCTACTCTGCCCAGAAATTGTGTAATCCCCTTGGGTAGTAAGCCTAACTTACAGTCATGAATGCACATTTTTCCAAAGCAGTTAAGCATTGGCATACATGGACAATCCAGTTAACTAGTTCCACCCGGGACCAAGGAAACTTGACTTGCATGCATGCATGCATCACTTAATATTCCTAGAATAACAAGAGACAACATGAAAAAGGAATCCCATGATTTAGGGAACTATTTTTAGCATCTAGGGGTTACATGCAAAGTTGTTTTAGAAGTTTCCTTCCAAGTGTCGCTTTTTCCTAGATTTGTGGCATGCGCATCATGAGACCAAACTTATTTATTCGACACATCAAATCTCATTCATTCACATTGGTCTTGGAGCTCCGACATCCCGCAACACATCCAGGACTCTTTGAAACATCTGGCTCAACTATTCATGGGTAAGTGGCCTCAAATTGTCTTTTTGAGCATTTCTGATGCTTTTTGTGTATTTGCTTGTGTGAGTACTGATTTCTTGATTTCTTTGAACGCCTATTGTCGTTTACATATATTCTAGCTTGTCCTAGCTCTGTTTTAATTTTCATTGCTATCTCACTGTGGTCACATGCATGAAGCTATTTTGCACGGATGTTCACCCAACCGGCAAATGGCCTCACGCACATGCATGTTGATTTGTTTGCTGAATCTTCCATTCATGGTTTTCATGCACTGTTTATCACTTCTTCTATCACTTAGTGTCACCATGCATTTCATCGACTTACTTGCTTTTAGTTTCCCGTAGGCGAGTCAGGCTAACCTTGGCCCGGTTTCTACTTTCAACAAGGCTTCATTATGTAATATGGAGAAGGAAGGCTCACCTTCCTCCCCAGATTGCACATTTTGGCTGAGCACTGGCCTCCTAGACTGATTTGCACATTCCTAGAGGGCACTGGCTACTTGGCCCAAGAATTTCCGCAAATATGTCCCTAGGCCAGCAGTCCTTCCCAGCTGGGATTGCGCATTGCGCAATCCCAACAACCAACTTCCCAACTGGATTGCGCATTTCATAGATCTAGCAGCCAGTCCAACCTCCCAGTTAGTCCAGTCTACCTTTTTCGCAGTTTTGGTAGCCAGTCACTTAGCCTCCTAGTGAAATTTGTGCAATCTTCCTCATCAATTTCCTAGGTATATGTTGTGTCCTTCCCCGGATTTGCTTTGTTTTCATTGACATATTTTGTTCCATGCATGCTGATTGCTTCCAGATCTTTGAGGCGTTCATCCATCTCAATGGCTTATAAGAGAACAATATCTTAGGACACTGATGGTATGGTAGTTGAGCAGGTGTCTTCTGATCTGCCGATTTATGAAGATACGAAGTTGTATCTAGACAAGGACATCAAACTGAAGTGGAACATGTGAATGAAACATTCATAGGTACTTTTGGGGAAGACCTTGAAAACCGTCAGGTGTACGTGAACATTCATAAGTCTAACTTGTAATGGATTGCATGTATATACCCCGTGTTCCCATGCGCAGACATGATTAACTGGATTGTCTCTCACACTGACCCTGAGACGATGATCTTGAACAGTGTCAGTGGGAAGAATCTTGCAACCTTCTAGGCACAAGATTACGATGAGATGTATGAGATGGATGAGCCCATGATTGTCATGACCCCACCATTCAGCTTGCCCAATAGTAGAGGCCACTCCAGAGACATTCTAAAGGATTGGGTAAAGGAGCCATCTCATTTCAGGATGACACCCAATCAGATCTATAAGACGAAGATATTGAGGAAGGCATACCAATACTTGGTCATATTCACATGTCGACTAAGTGGCTAAGCAAGCACTAAGACCTTCCCTTAGAGTTGGGTGGTCGCGCTGGACCAACTGGCTAGAGAAGGAAGACCATGCAACTCGTCCGACATACTCGCTCATCAGCTGAAGGAGCAAGTCACGAAGGCTTGACAGTTGCCTGAAGGCATGCATGCAGAAATTTACATGTCCGCCTACATTCTAGATGTAGTCTGTGCCTAACATGCATTCCCAAGCTTAGAGTGGGTATGGTCACCGATGTAGACTGTTGTGAACACGTATTTCAAGCTATTCTCTGAATGCAGTTTTAGAGGAGTAATCATACGACTGTCCGACCATCTTGTCACCCCAGTGTACAGGTTGACATTCGAATAGGATCCACCCCGGATATTAGAAGAAGCAATGAAGGCATTGTTAGGCCTTGCGGATTGGTATGCCTCACCGAACGACACGTTCATTAGAGTGTTCAGTGCGAAGAAGCCTCTGGATGTTGTGCCAAATTTTGATTTGGACATGTTTTTCATGCAGGAAGTAGCGTATCATATCTCAATAGGATTAACAGTTAGGCTGCAGTGGAAGAAGAAGGCACCTTGGCCCACTCTTTCGTTACAAATTGGGTTATACGAGATCCGGAGCATCAAGCAAGAAGATGTTGAAGCTGAATAGATGAAGAAGTACCTGTTCGACCTCCGAAGCTTCAACCCGTATGACCCAAATTGCATTGTGAAGGTCACTGCATGAGAGTTCAGCTCAATTGGATCCATGGGGCATGTCATTGGGCTGAGGAGGAATCATGGAGGTATTGCTTCAATTCCTCTAGACCTAATGAACAGGTCAGTTTTGTCGTAGAGTGGTTAGCACAATAGCGTGAAGTAGCATCATGGAGAGCACTAGCAGTAGCAACAGTAGAAGAAAAAACGGAGCGAAGCATAACTACGTGTGACAAAGGAAAGAGAAATATTGTCCACCACATGGAGGAGGAACAAAGATGCAAGTTTTGAGCAGATCCATTTGTAGAACAAGTAGCTATGGCTATTCAACATAAGAGGCAGCAGTGCGACTAGCGAATCACGTGAAGGTAGAGGGATAAGAAGAGAATGGAAGAAGAAGAGAAGGAGTTGCATGAGTTGAGGGAGGAACTATGGAAAGAAAAAGAGATATGCCAACATGAGAAGGAAGTGAACATCAACAGATTCAGCAGGGGGTGCATCATGTGTAGACAGACGAAGCAGGACCTGTACAAGTAGTTGATTCTTCTGAACAACTGGCATCAGGGGAAAAGGGTGAACCCTCTCACGGGAAAGACTTTTCTCATGAGATAGCACAGGCTCTTGAACAATTGGATGCAGACATGGAGCAGTAGGAGTTGGAACAAGACACTGACCTCATGCCTCACCAAAGAGAGGTCGACTCACCTACTTCAATGCACCCAGATGATGAGCAAGTCTAGAATGACCAAGGAGGTAATGAGATCCTTGGTGGTCAACCTGAAGCAGAGATTCACAACATCTCCTTTGACGAATCTCATCACAGAGTTGTGCAGTCTTAGAGAGTACCAACTCTGGAAGACCAAACATCCCCTGTGAAATTTGAATAGAAAGTGATTGTGCCTAATGTGTACAAGCATCCAACTGCATTGGCCAATGCAACAAGAGTGTATGTTGAAGCCACTAGCTCAAGTGTTTGTTTTCTCATAGCTGACAATGAGGGAATGGCGAAGGAAATACAAGTGGCCGAGAAGGGAGGATACTTGGTGAGAATGTTCGACCAAGCTGAACTAAAGAAGGTAATACTGGATGAAGTTTTGTCCTTGGACACAATTATGCAAGCATTGTACTCCAAGTTTGGTACCATGCATCAAGCAGTCGTTCATCTCCATGGATGGCAGCAGTGATGTGCAAGAAGAGTACGCATCTTGAAGAACATACATAATACCATTGATAATATGCAATCATGGATGATGAAGTACAAGGGAGCCCCGCTTCACTTGCCAAAGATGATGAAGGTCAATGCGGTTGAGTTGCAAGCACGTATCCAGAGTCAAATCTAGAACTATGAAGACCTACCGCAGCTCATCACTAGCATAGAGGCTTCCCATGCATGAGTATTCAAAAGCATGGAGGTTATAGTGCACATTGATGCGATCCCATCACTTAGGACCCTCACTTAGGTGAAGACCAAGAAGTAGGTCCAACATGAGATTGACTCATACTTCAACGAGCTGATGCACACCACCACCAGCCCAGACTTGCCTATTAGTGTAGACATCACACATAAGTAGTTGCTAGTCCAGCCACAATAAATACAATGATGCGTATGCTCACATAAGAGTTGGATAGAGGAGCTCGAGCAGTGTTCCCGGATGCTATGGAGGCAAGGTTCAGTTTTCAGACGAATATCACAGTAGAACACACGGACACTTTCAAGGACTACCAATCTTGGCATCAATATGTCACTGTTAATCAGCATGAGGATGTCGAGCAATTGGACTTCTATGGTTTTCTAAGTCCGAATGATGTCTAGTTTGGCTTGTCCAAGCCATTGTTCACATGGGTACATGTGCATTGTAATGTTGAGTCATGTCAAGTGTAATTAAAGTGTCAAGAGTGGATGTAACAGTCATAGAGTAGGTGAAGAGTCATGAGGGTAGTTGAATAGTCACAAAGGGGAATGTCAAGGGTCACCCAACCCTTTGGTATAAATAGTCCCTCATAACTCATTGTATAGGCTTTTGGTCAGCCAAGCTTCTACTAAGACTATTTTGAAGAAGGCTTGAACAATATTGTAATGCACCTTGGCTTCTCCACTACACGGAGCTAGTACATCTCCTTGGAGGATCAAGCAGATGTGGTTGTAACATTCCACTATTGGGGCTAGCAGATTTACATGGATGTATTGTATGATTGTGACTTACACTTATTTATATAATAAGAGCCAACACATTTTCATGCATATGTTTTTATTGTAGTTGGAATTCTCTAGTTGATTTAATGACACGTGTTGTTTAACTTACGTACTTGAATATGAACTGATTCACATGCAATTATATGAATATTGTTGTTAATGTGTTGCATATGTTGTTAATGCTATCCTCATTCGTGTCGATTGCTCTGCCGGATATCACACAGACCTTTCACTTGCACCTTGCTATAACAACCATCACACTCGTCTCAGACTGATCCATGAGTTTTGTACGTGTTATCTTACCTTGTATGATGTGACTACCGCATCTGAGAGGACTGCTCCACCGGAAGCTGAGCATGTCCTTTGTGTTGTGTGTTCCTACCCGAGTTGGGATTGCTCCCTTTCAACCTACAACTCACCTTCAACTTCTTCCCCTTTCGAAGTGTTGGAACCTCTCATACACCTTCCTTGACTCACTGCATCAGTCACACCCTTGCTACTGACAGAGTTATCTTACTTCCCTCTAGGAGACATCGCGGTCAAGGCATTACCTTACAACCCACTACTGGGACTCCTACACCAAATGTTCTGAGGTCTAATTGGGACTTATTACGGGGTAGATCCCCTTGACATGTTGGCGGGTCTAGCACCATCAACATTTCTGGCACTAGAAGGAGGTCCTGATGACAAGTAGTGTCCTCTCATCCAGTTTTGAACCTTTGCATATCTTTCATGGAGTATTGAATTCTTCTTCCCCTGAGGTGTTTTTTGAATCGTGAAGATGTCTCCATCTCGGGGAAGATTTTCAATCTCTTGTCCACTCACACGTATGATGGTGAAGGTGAAGTGGCCTGGCCTGAGCAGTTACATAACTTTCTTTCCATGATTTATGAGGAAGATGAGGTTACTCACGAATAGGCCGGGTTGTTGCTTGCATACACACTTCGTGAATCTCCATTTCGTTGCTGCTCAACCTACCACCTGACACTGTGCACTCAAGTGAGCACTTCTATGATATTATTGAGGACACATTCTATCATTTTGATCCAGACCATCTTGACCAAAAATTGTTACAACAACAGAGCGCTCTGCATGAATTTGTTAGTGATTTTTGGGAGTGCTTCCGTGACTTATAGTTTCAAGCTTCGAGGAGCCAAATGAAGTTCACTTCTCTTTGGGATCAGTTCGAGTACTGTCTTAAGAAATTTGCCTGTTCGAGGAGAAACCTTGATGTCAATCCTCACTCAACCTTATTCGATGATGGAACTGCACAATCCCATGTGGGAGTAGGCACTGTCTTAACAGACTATTTGCTTCCCTCTCATTCAACAATTCCACCATTGCCCAGTGATGCTGAGGACCATGTTCACACATATGTTCATCCTTCACAACCTCCCAACATCACTCCACTCAATTTTCGCGCAGAGTTGGTTGTGAATCCTTCGAGTTCCCATATGTATTATTTTCTTCGACCTCCATCTTCGCACTCAGGTGTTCCTCCAGATTATGCTATCTTGTGTTCGTCCATTCCAGACTCTTCACTTGTTGTGAACGAGGAACAATTCATTGATGGAGTTGGTGTTGCACAACCAACATGCACTATCATTCATGAAGAGTATGAGTGGGAGCTTGAACATCAACACTTGACAAAGGATGACTCCCTTCCATCCGAGCCCCCTCCATTCTTTCCTAACCTCTTTGGTGAACCTGACATCCATGATTTTTCATGTGTGTCTTCATCTACAGATGCACCCATTGTTGATTACTCATAGGACTCATCGGATGTTAGTCCGTCATTCGATAACAGAGAGGATAAGTTACTCATTGAAAATATACTTGATCCTTCATCTTTCTTTTCCAGAAACATAGAGGATGAGTTCGTTCGCTTTTCATCTACCCCTCTGTTTGGTTCATCTGATCATGAGGATGCCAAAGAATTCATTTATTTTTATGATCATGGTGGTTGTGATCCATTTGATTCCAGTTTTTATCACGATCATGAATATATTGCAGTTGATCTTTCAAAGCCACCGGTTTATGGTGATCTACCTTATGATGAAGTTGAGACACCCAAGACTGTCGAGGCACTTCAGCCCAAGCTGATGGTTATTTCAGGCCCTCACTCTCTTGGGGTTTGTCTCACTTCTGATCATGAAGTTGTTCAATCACCCAAGGCTCCTCATCACTCGTCTGTATGCATTGAAGATCCATCTCACTCACAGATCGCACTTCCTCCACTTGAACTGCACGATCCCATTGCTCATGCATTGGAGGAGTCTTACATTGCAAGCACTTGTTCGCAACACAAGTTATCTTTGTTTCTTTCGTTTTCTTGCATGTCTCAGTCAAGATTGTGCTTCTGCTTCAAAGTTGCACGTAGTGTCACATAACACCATGATAAGTCCACAGATTGTCCGTCATGCACATGCACTCACTTATGTCCCATGGGAACTTTGGAACATGAAGTTTGGTTGTCTTCACTATTATATCTTTCTTATATGCTGGTTTACATGACTATGTTACTCGGGGACCAAGCCTTCACCCACATGGGTCTACCAATGCGCCGATGGTTGCATTGGAAGTACCACTTCACGTGACCATGCCCATGCACCGCTAGTGTAGGAGTAGGAGTAGTTCTTTCTTTTAGTTGTTTTCTTGCATGCTTGTTTGCTCACATGCTTTATTTTCTTGTTTGTTTGTTTGCTTGCTTCGCTTTCATTTTTTCTTCTGCTCATGCTTTGCTTTGTTGATTGCTAGTTCATTTGCTTGTTTCATTCGTAGGTTAGTTTTGTATGAAACCATGTGTGACTCATGAAATGAGCTTGGTAAAGTACAAAAGGTTTTGTACAACTGTCACTACTTGGTTATCTTTCATCTCACCTCTATATTATGAGCTTGTTACTTTTAGTCCATGATACGCTAAAGGAAAATATGTACTGTTCGAAGTGAACCTTGGTGAAAACACAACACTTTCCCACTAACTAGTGTCACCTTCTCTAGTTGTTTGTTTTTGGGTTATTACAACCCTTGTCAGCTCAGTCAAGTAGAGTAAGGTGAGGGGGAAAACCTTAACAGGCACATTAGAGATACAATAAACTACTTCTCTGCCGGAACAACCTCTTGTGCTCTCAATAAATCGGGATCCCTCTTCTGCCTCTGAAAAGAATAAGTGCTATGCACAGTGAAAATGAAAAAAATAAAAATGTCAAAAAAATCAAAATGAAAAATGAATAAGGCAAAAGAAGAGAAAGGCTTCTTGCACAGGGAGGTGTTGCAAGTAACTCCGCCAGGGTATTGACTAGGCTCACTGGCAACAGAGCCATGCTTGTGTTCCTATGTGACTCCATCGGGGTACTGTCCAGGCCTGTTGGTAGTGGAGAAACACTAGAGATGAAACTAAGACTTTGATGACTATACTGCTTGTGCACCTATATACCACTCAACCCCAATTGAAACATTTGTCTTGCCTTGGCTTGGAATCTGTGTCAATCGACCAAGAGTTTGTAATATGCTACATCTTTCATCAAGCTAGTGTGAAGCGAAGATGAGCTGAGGGCTGAACAATACTTCTGGAGGTGTTAGACTTGTTTTCCACGAATAAGGTCCATTCAGAGAACTGGAGTTATACAAGTGTGTTGCCAAGTGTTGTAGCAGATACAACCACCCTCCAAAATTTTTCCTTAGCTTGTTTTGGAGCCTCCCCTACCAACGTTACACAACAATTTGTATTTCTTCGTCAAGTACTCAAGCTTCGGTGTTTTCCTCGCACAAAGGCAGTCTGTCGATCACAGTCGATCCATTCCCCTCACAAGCTGCTTACCCAGATTTGGTCCAGCTGCATGCTGAGCAACTTCCCCTTGAAAATTCTGCATTCGTGGAGGGAAACCAGCCTTCCCTCTAGGAATTGCGCAATCCTCTCTAACAGCCTGCTCGTCTCCATGATTGCGCAATCCTGCCAGCCAACCCTCCCAGAAACATTTGCACAATTTTTCCTAGCAGCAGGCTGTTTAACCCAGGATTTATGCAAATTTTGGCATCATTCAACTTCTTTTCCCAGAAATTATGTAATCCCCTTGGGCAGTCAACCCAGATTACCATCAGGAATGCACATTTTTCCCAAGTAGTTGAACATTGGCATGCATGGAAAGTCTGGTTGACTAGCTCCACTTGGGATCGAGGAAACTTGACTTGCATGCATGCATGACTTGATCTCCTTGGAATAGTAAGAGACAACATGTAAAAGGCATCCCATGATTTAGGGAATTATTTTTAGCAGCCAAGGGTTACATGCAAAGTTGTTTTAGAAGTTTCCCTCCAAGTGTCGTTTTTTCCTAGATTTGTGGCATGCGCGTCATGAGACCAAACTTATTTATTCAACGCAACAGAGCTCATTAATTCACATCAATCTTGGATCTTTGACATCCCACAACACATCCAGGACTCTTTGACACATCCGGCTTAGCTTTCACGGGTAAGTGGCCTCAACTTGTCTTTTTGAGCATTTCTGTCACTTTTTGTGTACTTGCTTGTGTGAGTTCCGATTTCTTGATTTCTTTGAACGCCTGTTGTCATTTACATATATTCTAGCTTGTCCTAGCTCTATTTCAATTTTCATTGCTATCTCACTGTTGTAACATGCATGCTTCTGTTTTGTACAGATGTTTGCCCAACCGACGAACGACCTCACCCACATGCATGTTGATCTGTTTACTGAATCTTCCATTCATGTTTTGCATGCACTGTTTATCACTTCTACTATCACTTAGTGTCACCATGCATTTCACCAACGTACTTGCTTTCAGTTTCCCGTTGGTGAGTCGAGCCAACCTTGGCCCAGTCTCTGCCTTCACTAAGGCTGAATTGCGCAATCTAGAGAAGGAAGGCTAACCTTCCTCCCTAGATTTGTGCATTCTGGCCCAACATTGGCCTCCTGGACTTATTTGCACATTCCTAGAGGGCAGTGGTTGCTTGGCCCAAGAATTTGCGCAAATATGTCCCCAGGCCAGTAGTCCTTCCCAGCTGGGATTGTGCATTGCACAATCCCAGCATCCAACTACCTAATTGTTTTGCACATTTCACAGATCCAGAAGCCAGTCCAGCCTCCCAGTCAGTCCAGACTTCCTTTTGCACAGTTCTGGTAGCCAGTCACTCAGCCTCCTAGTGAAATTTGCACATTCTTCAGTTTCCAAGGTATGTGCTGTGTCCTTCCCCGAATTTGCTTTGTTTTCACTAACATAGTTCTTGCCATGCATGCTACTTGTTTCTAGATCTTTCAGGTGTTCATCTGTCTCAATAGCTTCCAAGATAACAGGATCTCAAGACACTGATGGTATGGCAGCTGGAGCAACAACTAAGCAGGTGTCCTCTGATCTGTCGATCTATGAAGATACGAATTTGTATTTAGACAAGGACATCAAACTGAAGTGGAAAGAGGTGAATGCAACATTCACAGGTACTTTTTGGGAAGAACTTGAAGACCGTCAGGTGTACGTGAACATTCATAATTCCTTCTTGTACCTGATTGCATGCAGATACCCCACATTCCCATGCACGGACATGATTTAATGGATTTTCTCTCACATTGACCCCGAGACAATGACCTTGAGCAGTGTCAGTGGGAAGACGCTTGCAACCTTGTAGGCATGAGATTATGATGAGATGTATTAGATGGATGAGCCCATGACTATCATGATCCCTTTGTTCAACTTGCCCAACAACAAAGGCAACTCTAGAGACATTATGAAGGATCGGGTAAAGGAGCCAACTCGTTTCAAGATGACACCCAATCAGATCTATAATATGAAGATATTTATGAAGGTACAACAATACTTGGTCATATTCACATGTCGACTAAGTGGCCAAGAAAGCACTGAGACCTTCCCTCAGAGTTGGGTGGTCGTGCTGGACCAACTGGCTAGAGAAGGAAGACCATGCAACTAGTCCGGCATACTAGCTCATTAGCTAAAGGAGAAAGTCATGAAGGCTTAACAGTTGCCCGAAGGCATGCATGTAGAAATTTACATGTCTGCCTACATTCTAGATGTAGTCTGTGCCCGACATGAGATCCGGAGCTTACAGTGGGCATGGTCATCAAAAAAGACTATTGTGAACACGTATTTCAAGCTATTCTTTGAATGCAATTTCAGAGGAGTTATCATACAGCTATTCGACCATATCGTCACCCTAGTGTAAAGGTTGATATTCAAACAAGATCCACCCTGCACGTCAGAAGAAGCGATGAAGGCATTGTTAGGCATTGCGGATTGGTATGCCTCACCGGACGACACGTTCCTTAGAGTGTTCAGTGCAGAGAAGCCTCTACATGTTCTGCCAAAGTTTGATTTGGACGTGCTTGTCATGCAGGAAGTAGCGTATCATATCTTAGCAGGATTAACAACTAGGCTATAGAGTAAGAAGAAGGCACCTTGGCCCACTCTTCCATTGCTGATTGGGTTATATGAGATCTAGAGCATCAAGCAAGCAAGTGTCGAAGCTGAATAGATGAAGAAGTACCTGTTTGACCTCCGATGCTTCAACCCGTATGACCCACATTGCATTGTGAAGGATCACTGCATGAGAGTTCAGTTCAGTTGGATCCATGGGGCATGTCATTGGGCCGAGGAGGACTCATGGAGGTATTGCTTCAATTCCTCTATACCCAATGAATAGGTCGGTTTCACCGTAGAGTGCTTAGCACAGCAGCATGAAGCAACATCATGGAGAACACCAGCAGTAGCAACATCAACAAAAATAGTGGAGCCAAGCATACCTACGCGCGACAAAGGGAAGAGAAATATTGTCGACTGCATGGAGGAGGAACAAAGCTACAAGTTTCAAGTAGATCCACTTGTAGAACAAGCAGCTATGGCTATTCAATAGAAGAGGCAGCAATGTGACAATCGAATCACGTGAAGGCAGAGGGATAAGAAGAGAATGGAAGAAGCAGAGAAGGAGTTGCATGAGTTGAGGGAGAAACTCCAGAAAGAACAAGAGCAGCGCCTACATGAGAAGGAAGCGCAATAGTAACAAATTTAGCAGGGGGCACATCATGTGCCGACAGACGAAGAAACACCCGTACAAGTAGTTGATTCTATTGAACAACTGGCATCAGGTGAATAGGGTGAACCGTTACAGGGGCAAGACTTTTCTCATGAAATAGAAGAATCTCTTGAACAGTTGGATGTAGACATGGAGCTGCAGGAGTTGGAATAGGACACTGACCTCATGCCTCACTAAAGAGAGGTCGACTCACCTGCTTAACTGCACCCAGACGGTGAGCAAGTCTCGGATGACCAAGGAGGCACTAAGATATTTGGTGGTCAACTAGAAGTAGAGATGCACAACATCTCCTTTGACGAATCTCATCACATAGTTGCAATATCAGAGAGTACCGACTCCGGAAGACCAAAAATCCCATGTGCAATTTGAAGAGCAAGTGATCGTGTCTGATGTGCACAAGCATCTAGTTGCATTAGCCAATGCAACTAGAGTGTATGTTGAAGCCACTAACTGAAGTGTTCATTTTCTCATAGTTGAGAATGAGTGAATGGCGAAGGAACTATAGGTGGCCAAGTAGGGAGGAGACTTGGTGACAATGTCTGCACGATATGAACTGAAGAAGGTAATACTGGATGAAGTGTTGTACTTGGACACAGTTATGTGAGCATTGTACTCCAAGTTTGGTACCGTGCATCAAGCCATTGTTCATCTCCATGGATGGTAGCAGTGATGTGCAAGAAGAGTACGCATCTTGAAGAACATAGATAATGTCATTGATAATATGTGAGCATGGACAATGAAGTACAAGGGAGCCCCGCTTCACTTGCCAAAGATGATGAAGGCCAATGCGATCTAGCTGCAAGCACATATCTAGAGTCAGATCTAGAACTAGGAAGACCTACCAAAACTCATCACTAGCATACAGGTTTCCCATGCATGAGTATTCAAAATGATGGAGGTTATAGTGCACACTCATGCGATCCCATCACTTGGGGCCCTCACTCAAGAGAAGACAAAGAAGCAGTTCCAACAGGAGCTTGACTTGTACTTCAACAAGCTGATGCGCACTGCCACCAGCCTAGACTTGCCTATCAGTGCGGACATCATGCGCAAGTACGTTGCTGGTATAGCCACACTAAAGACAATGATGTGCATGCTCACAAACGAGTTGGACAGAGGAGCCTGAGCAATGTACCCACATGTTATGGAGGCAAGGTTCATGTTTCAGACGGATGTCACAACAGAACACATAGACACTCTCAAGGGCTACCAATCTTGGCATCAATATGTCACTATTGATCAACATGAGGATGTCGAGCAGTTGGAATTTTATGGTTGTCTAAGTCCAAATGATGTCTAGTTTGGCTTGTCCAAGCCATTGTTCAAATGGGTACATGTGCATTGTAATGTTGAGCCATGTCAAGTGTAAGTCAAGTGTCAAGAGTGGATGTGATAGTCATAGAGTAGGTGAAGAGTCATGAGGGTAGTTGAATGGTCACAAAGGGGAATGTCAAGGGTCACCCACCCTTTGGTATAAATAGTCCCTCATAACTCATTGTATAGGCTTTTGGTCAACCAAGCTTCTACTAAGACTATTTTGAAGAAGGCTTGGATAGTATTGTAACGCACCTTGCCTTCTGCACTGCATGAAGCTAGTACATCTCTTTGGAGGAGCAAGCGTATGTGGCTGTAATGTTCCACTGTTAGGGCTAGTAGGTTTACATGGATGTATTATATGATTGTGACTTACACTTCTTTATATAATAAGAGCCATCACATTTTCATGCATATGTTGTTATTGTAGTTGGACTGCTTCGGATGCTTTAATGATATGTGTTGTTTAACTTACGTACTTGTGTATGAACTGATTCACATGAAATTATATGAATCTTGTTGTTAATGTGTTGCATATGTTGTTAATGTTGTCACCGTTCATGTCGACTACTCTGTTGGACATCACACAGACCTTTCACTTGAACCTTGCTATAACAACCATCACACTCATCTTAGACTGATTTGAGAGTGTTTTACGTGTTATCTTACCTTGTATGATGCGACTATCGCATCCGAGCAGACTGCTCCGCCAGAAGCTGTTCATGTCCTTTGTGTTGTGTGTTCCTAGTCGAGTTGGAACTTCTCCCTTTAAACCTATAACTCACCTTCACCTTCTTCCCCTTTTGAAGTGTTGGCACCTCTCATACACCTTCCTTGACTCACTGCATCAGTCACACCCTTGCTACTGACAGAGTTATCTTACTTGCTTTTGTGCGACTTCGCGATCAAGGCATTACCTTATGACCCACTACTGGGACTCCTACACCAAACTGTTTGAGGTCTAATTGGGACTTCTTGGGGAGATCCCTTTGACATGTTGGCAGGTCTAGCATCGTCAACAAGATATTGATGGCTACTTTAGGAGTTAGAGTTGAGGAGCATTGTTGATTAGGTCTTCTAGTTTCCTTGGTCTGCATATTCCTAGATTAGGTATCTTATGATGACATGTTATTATTTGGGCTTGGAGAGGATAAACATGTGGTAGTAGATGCTTCAAATGGTTTTTAAGGTGTTGGATGATGTTTGACAGGTGTTGGAGTTGCATACATATGGCAAAGATGTTTGTGGAAAATTTTGATGACTCAGTTTCTTAGTTTGGTTGTTGGTTGACATCCTAGTCAACCTAGTTTGAATTTGGATGATGATGGAGTTGTTGCAGAGACTTGGTGAAATGTGGCAGAGGTGTTGGAGACTTCCATAGGACCTACAGAGTCTTTTCTAGCTCTGGAAGAAGTTTCAACTATTTTTGAGGTGATTTGACTGAAGTTTGACCATCCTCTTCCCTAGTCACATGCTCACTGAGTCATGGGAGTGGTTTTAGAGACCTAGTCACATGAAGAGCATCCTATGGGAGTGTCTATATCTCCAGAGGCTAAATTTGCATGAATAGAAATTTTAAGGGAGTGATTATGGGTTTTGAAGAGAAAAGCTCCCCATTCCTCACGTTGCTTAACCTATTTTGATGTTGTGAAGATGTTATTGGTCGGGAATTTTCAACATATGGTCAGAAAAAGTTTGTGGGCCCTCTAGAAGCTAATAAAGGTTGAAGATATAAAATGGCTAGAGGAATTAGTGCTTGATTTGGTCAAGATTTATTACTCAACCAAATATAAAGCGTGTAAACAATATTGTGAACCTTCCATAACCTATTGCATTTACTGAGTTAATGACCTCAGGAATTTGATAAATAGAAGAAGGTTGTGAGTCTATTTGGTTGGTTTCTTGGAGAGTGAGTGAGGGTGTTATTGTGAGAGAATTGGGATTGTGTAGAGTATGAAACAACTGCTCACATATTTCATGCAAAGATATATCCTATTTTTGTGAGCAAAAATCAAAGACATAATTGAGGAGAAGATTCATATTTTGTGTGTAGTTTGTGGGAGAAGATTTGCATCTTGTTGTGTGAATAGAGATAGGTGTTATGGTGTGTGAAGTACTAAATAATTCTCTTCACAGGATCATATTTTTGATTCAATATTGATGAGCTGAATGCTAGAGCTGTTGGGTTTCTCATGTTGAGAGAATTGAGAACCCAATACGAAATATTGTGAAATGAGGTTTGCAGGGAGGAAGTGAAGGCATGGAGGCTTCAGTAGAGACAGAGATTTGGTGAATTCAATAGTAGGAAGAGTTATCTCCATCCAATAGGAGTTGGATAGTCCAATGGTGGTTGGGTGAAGATTGTTGGTCGTGTGAGATTTTAGCGGATGGTAGTCCAAAGATCCACGAGAGAAACAAATTTGCTAAATTGATAGTGTCATCATACTGTAGAGAAATCCAAGTCTTCCAGCTATTAGTGTAGCTAATCCATGTAACAATTTTCTTAGGAGATAATAAAAATAATTGAGCAACGCAACAATAGTATGGTGGCTTTCTCTCGAAAGGGTTTCCACCAGAAATAATTGTGTTCTTATGTGTGCATACTTGTGCTTATCATGGTGATTTCTTATGTTGTTATGATTTTAGTTTAGTGTTGCATATATGTTTTTATGAACTAATGTTGTAGATGTGCATGGATAATTAACATTGAAGACAAGTTTACTTTGGTGAAAATTTGTATAAGGGCTATCACTACTGATTAACCCCCCCCTCTTAGCAGTAAATATATTTCGAACACATAAATGGTTTATCAACCCCTTATTAGCTCCTTTCAGCATGCCCCTGGGTGTCTTAGCATGCAAAGTGGTGTATCAACCTTCAAACAATAACCCCAAGTGGTTTATCATCCCTAAGGAAAGAATTAAGTGATTCAACTTCTCCATTGAACTCTCAATGGCCAACCAATTCACAGGAACACACCATGAACCTTCGAAAAATATAGGGAACAATGTCCCAATCATATAGCACAAGCTAGAAAAGGTCATTCCTCCCTTACACATGCTAGAAAATTTCATTCCTCCCTTGCATATCCACGCCCGCTACCAATCCCACTCTTTGCACTTGTTTACGCTCAACATTCATTGATTTTCCTCTATGAGTTACCTATCACTCCCATACTATGTTGTATTTATGTGCATATTCATGCATAATTCTCAACATACCCCAATATCGTCTCCCATCTATCTCCTTTTCTTCATATCCCTTCTCTAGCATGTTGACTACACCACACACTACACGAGAAGTGAGGTTGTATGGGCTCGTCCTTCACTCAGGAAGCCCATAAGCGAATTCAATGCTTGCACTAGCAATTGGTAAAACCTATTTTACCCACATTGAGTCAGTGAGAAGGACCTTTGACTTGTTGACCAAGATGCATGCTTTTTCCTCCTAATTCTTCCTATTTTATAGCAAAAATGCTAGTTTCAACTTGATAACATATGTATAGACTCTAGCTTCTAGTGTGAAACTTGTATTCTTAAATGTGAGTTTCTCTTGTACAACTTGCGTACTGGTCAAGGCTTCTAGACCGTGTCATTCATAATAAGATAAATTCAATCTACTTGTTCTTGAGTTGGATAAGGGATAATTATTGTAGAATTTTCCTAACTTCTCAACCCCTTAGGTGTCCAAATACATTCTTCTAGAGAGGGTAAAGGGACTTTATAATTTGATTAGGTTGAGAGGAAAAGAACTAGTCAAAACTTATGAGAGAGCTCTACTGAAAGGTTGAGGAGGAGGCTTCATTTTTTTTGTTGGTCTAACCCAAGGGGATTTGAACTTTGACTCTTTCTTTACATATTACTTCATAACAAGGCGATCACCAATTGAGACACACCCCATGGGAAGGAGAGGAGGCATCATTACTAAAAGGTATATAATGTATTTTTTGATTGATTAATGAATATTAATGTTCCACGCCACATGCATTGGATTTATTTATGTTGTTATTGTTTAATGTAATTATCTTTTATATGTGGTAATACGCCTTTTGTTGAAGGAAACCTTGTTTCTATTTGTCATCGTTTGCATGCAGAAATATATATCTAGGTAGGTGGGAGAAAGATATTCATTTAGGAGAAAGATCTCCAACATCTTATTTAGATCTATTGGTATGCACCAATCTACAAGGATTACAAGTGCACATTTTCTTGAATTCTCATCTATAAGTCTTTGTTTGTGTGGTAATTGCATCTAGGGGTCATCTTTATTTGATGCTCACATGTTCACACACCTGTTTGGTAAGTCTTGGGAAAGAATCATGTAGTGACAAATCCTTGTGAATGAGTTACTTTGGTTACAATAGAAATGGAAACTCCACTAGGAAGTCTAACCTTAGTATTGTGTTTTTCCTCTCTTTGCTTTAGATATGAGTTTTATGTTGCTTTCTTGGTCTTTCTTGTTTGATTTCAACCCAGTATGAGTATTCTTTGGGGAAATTTCTCTTAGGTATGAAGATATATGTGCTTGATTGATATTTATATGCATTTTTGTCCAAAGGCACGAGTCTATAGTATAAGATAGAGTCTTTTTCCCTAAAAGCCCAAGTTTCCCATTGGAGACCTATGTTTGGAAATGCTACCTTCACATAGGAAACTTGTGTCTAGTTGCAAAAAATGAGTTTTTTTAGTGTTTTTTCTCAGATATTTGTGTCGGCTTATGCTCTATGTATAGGTTCATAGATGTTTCCGTAAATTTCTCTTTGCTTCGAAACTAATTCGTTTTCCAATTTTGGTGTGTCCATCAAGGTTGATTTGCTTCATTTTGCTTGCTTTCATTAGCACTTTTTTTTTTGTTTTTTTCTTGTGATTTTGTAAAATCAAATTTGAGAGATATAGTTATGTCTTTTGATATGTTCATTTGATCAGATCATGAAAAGTACCTTTTGTTTTCCAATCTCTCATGTCTTGGCCTTGAATCTGGGTTTTTTCTTTTACTTTTGTAGATCATTGTTGCTGCATGATTTTGTTGTTTCCATTGAACTACAATCCAAGAAATTTCTTTGCACTTCCTTTTTCTATTTTTCTGCATGTAATAATCTACTATTGGGTCATATTTTTGTTTGCAAATCCAATTTTCAGCTTTTGAATGTTTGGTGTTCTTGCTTGGTTTTTGTTTGAAACTTTTTGGTGTTTCTTCTCAAGTTGTTTTTTGGATCAATTTTTATTATGAATTTAGAGAATTTCAGGAGTGAAAATTAAGAGTGTGTGAGTTTGTTGTATTTCTTTTGAAAATGAAAAGGACTCTCTTCCCTTCTGTAGCTAGCTTTCATTGAACAAAAAAGAAAAAAAACATTTCCATATAGCTTGCATTAGGATTGGGTCTTGATTCTTTACACACTATATAAGTTGCACACCGCTTCCATTTGAGTAAATAATAACCATATAATAAACACTTAAAAAAACTAAGTCGGTATTTTTTGTTTTAACGGGTTTCACACCAATAGTAGCTCAGGTTAGGATCTTGGATTAGTGGGGTGAGGTAAACTCTCCAAGACCATGGAAACAAACCTAGTATCTCGAGTTAGGGAGATAAAATCCATTTGCAGTGGCACATTTTTTGGGAAGCCCTTCTCACAGAAGGGTTGATCACAAGGTCCCATCGAGGCCAACAGAGTGATCTACCCTGCTTCATTTAGTATTGGTGGTGTTGGATGCATGTACTTGGGGGACGTAGTTGATAGGCATAAGACTCACTTTGAGCAGTCTCTTAGGAGGTTTCAGTTGTAGTTTCCCTACCCTTGCATGAAGACCCGAATAACGATTGTTCCCCTAGGTGGGGTTGTTGTACATGGAATACTTAGTGACCATATTCCTAGGTTTATTACATTGGTGAAGATAAGGGGGACGTTCTTGCTATACCTGAGGTGGACATTGCTCAAACTTACTCAGACCTCCTGAGGTGTACCCCACAACCAATAAGGGTACTTATGCCAAGTCTAAAAGAACCATTAAGTAGGTTTCCAACATAACTGCCCCAACCACATCTTCACTATCAATTTGGGCCCTAATAAACCAAGCTCTGGAAGTGGGAAGATCCCTTTCTCTCTTTTGGTTTATGTGTGCTTGTCTCCTTAGATTTGTTAGCATGTGTTGCTTGGTCTGAGTCTAGTTGGCCATAGGGATCTCTTAATTAATTAAATTCAATAATAAAATATATTCACTATGGTTGACCAAAATATTTGGCGCTCTCACATAATTTTAAACCTTTAGGAGACGTAGGATAACTCTGAACAAGGAGTTCTTAGACCATACTCAAGTTGAAGGGGATAACCTTGGTCCTTGGGGGGAATATATTTTCACTATTGGAGTGTTTGATAAGAGTCCATTACTACACATTTATCGATTTTTGACCAAACCTTTTGGCCCTATTCTAGTGCAACTGATACTTTACGGTACTGAAACTTTTTCTTTATTCTCACATATATGTTTGGTGAGTGTTATCACCTGGATTGAACCTCAGGCTGAAGGAAGGGAATGCCAGGGTAACCACAAATGATGCTTAGCCAAGTAGCTAGTCCTACTAGGCCAGGAGAGGGCTCTCTCCATAAGGATCTCAGCCAAGATGACTCAATCAGGAAAAGGATATTATGCTACGTATAGTAGCACAAGGTTTGATTTGATTTTGAAGGGGTTTTGCTAGATCAGGAGGAGCTAGAAAATTAAGGCTAGGGAATTAGGTCAAAATTGCAGGGTGTTCAATGGGGCAAGGTAGGCATAAGGTTTAGCACTCTAGGGCTTGATGGGTGAGGTGTTTTAAGACTGTTGAGAAGCTAAGAAGGGCATGTGATTACCATGGATCCTTCCTAAACTGTAGAAAACATATAATGGTGAATATTTCCCCAAAGTAGAGCAGTGATGTTATGAATTTTGCTTATCAACTTGAAAACATTCACTTAGAAGCAATGAAATGATTAATGAAGTACACAAAACATATTAACATATGATCACAAGAGAAGAAACTGAACTAAACTTCATACCACATGGATCCCAAAGAAATAGTTGCAATTTTTATTAATCTCCTGCCAAATTGCTACAAAATGATGTATAATCAAGGCATAAGCATGTAGCTGAGTCCAACCCTTTACAATGAGAAAGAAGAAGAGGATATAGGATTTGTTTCAACCTCCTCCCATCCTTAGGGGTCAAATCCCTAATATGAGGAGCTAATCTAACCAACTCTGAACAAGAAACTGGAATATAGGCATCTTAACAACTTGCCTCTAAAAGTGAAAAAACTGATTCATTTAAGCTCAAATTGACTTTTAATTTAATGAATCTACCCTTTACTACTAATTATCCATCATATTTACAAGCCAAGTCATCATTTACATCAGTAAAACATCCTCCATGAGAGAAAATCCATGAGCACAGTCAAAACATAGAAAAATAGCCATCTTTTGCAAAATTTGCCATATGCACAGCGTCACTGGCCCAACACACAGCACCAATTTCAGGGCCTTTTTGGAAGCCTTCCTGGCATCCAAATTGAGATCATAATAGCTCATTGGAAAGGCCTTCAAGTATGCTTTCCAAAACACTTATAATTGCTTCATTTGAAGCTCATTTGACCCCTCAAAAGTTGATTCTCCCTAGACTGCTTATGTGTGTTCAAAAAGTGGTAGAAAGGTCATTTTTACGGTGTTTTTTGACCTTTTGGTGGACCTGTTCTGCCCAAAAAACTTAGAAACTCCATAGGGTGCATGTACTCATCCCTCTGAATCCAAAAATACAAGCTATTTGTCCATTGGGTGCCCCTAGGAAAAATACAGCGCCACGGAGCCAGATTTTTTGTGTGTGCAATTTCCAAAATTTGCAAAAACAAAATCTTCTCCAAACCTGACCAAAATTGGTGAGTAGCACCACCATCAAGCATCTTGATGAGTCAAGGAAGCTTCATCAAGCAACCTAAGCCTATACTCCTCTTTCCCCTTTAGAGCCCGCCTTAGCCTAGCTTTCATCTTTTTGACCCTCATGTTACAAATTTTGTTTCGGGTCATGTAGTGGTAGGCCATGTGCGTGACGATCTGGTTGTCCCTATTGGCCTTTTGCAACAGCTTCTCTAGGTAAAAATTGACTCTTTCAAGCCAAATCTCTCTATCATCCTTAATTTCCTTCTCAATAGGATTCAAAGAGACCAGTGCCTCCTTGTCACCTTGTCGTTTTATCTTGAGAAGTTCCAGCTCCATGAGGACCTGCTTGTCACTCAACTGCTTGTTCTCTTGTTCCAGATATGTGATGAAATACTTGGCTCCCTCCAAATTGTTCATCAATGCTTGGACTTGAGCCTCCTCTTCCTGTATGATGATGTCCTTTATTGTTTCTTCATCCTGAGCCTCTAAGTCAATTGTTCCCATGCCATGATGAGTATAATGCTGCTCTGCATCATGATGCTATGTCAAATAAAAGTCTCTTTCCTCCTCATCATCAAGATCTTCCACTTGCATCTTTTCCTTGCCTTTGTGCAGCTACTGCACTCATACCTGTTGTGTTGATGAAGAAGGAAAATCCCCTTCCACATCTTGTGGAGCAAGCATTTTCCTATGAGTTGATGAAGAAGGCAAGGTCCCTTCCACATCCTATGGAGCAAACACTTTCCTATCAGCTGCAAACAATCTCCTTGTGCCCCTCTGATATGTCATGTAGGTCTCAGGCACCTCAATGGCTTTAGTCTCTTTGGCCTTCTCATCTTTCTTTACCTGAGCACTGCTAGAAGGTCCTCTTGATTCTTGAGACACTAGTGGAGGAATTTAAGGACCCTTGAAGATTTCATGAGCAATAAATGTCTCCCCTGTCCGTGTTTGCAAGTTTTGAGGCTATGCATTCCTATAAAAGTGATGGAGGGAGTGAGCAAGAGTGATTAGGAATAAGGGAAGGGGAGGTGATCTTGTGAGGTATTTGGTGGACTAGGGAAACATGAAAATGAGTGGGAGGGTATGAACTATGAAAATGAGGGAGAGGGGCTAGGGTATTGCTTTGGAATGAAGGAAAAAAGGGATATGGAATGTTATGGAGTGATATAGGGGAGGGGTTCATGGCTTTAGTGATAGGTGATGGGAGAAATAATAGGGATTAGGGTTTCTAGGGTATAATTGAGGAATAAATTAGGGTTTCACATTTTTCATGGTAAATTCCTTCAAACACTTCAATTGTAATTCAATGATGAGGTAGAGGGAGTGCACTTACTTGTTTGAGAGATGAGAGGTTTCTTTGGAAGATTTTATGAAGTTTGGAGGCTTTCTGGTCTTTGCTAATCAATGCGTAGTGCCAACTATAGACGCGCAACGCCACTTCTCAATGCGCATCGCAGTGTAATTTTGCACTGCTGAAACCTCCCTATGCACAACGCTCATCTCAGACACGCAGTGCCACCTCCTGAATGCGTAGCGCCACTTCAATCCAACTTTTGACTTCCTTGCTTAGTCTAAATTGAGCATTGGATAGCACATTGGAAATCTTGTCAAGTCTACTTTCTATAAAATCTTGAATTTATCAATTTGGAGTTGACTTTCCTTGTCAAAAGCTCAATATCTAAACACTGGTCAAAATGTGCAGAATGAGGCTGCCAAAATGTAGAGTGTTGTTGTAGTAAACTTTTGGAGGTCTTCCTCAATTCCAAATTGAGCTCATCATAGCTCATTGGAAATATCTTTGAGTCTAATTATCATTTGACTCATCAAGCAAGTCAGTTGGTCACTCCTTCTAGGAGAAAGCGTGATTTTTCCAAGGTCACTCCAGAAGTGAAGCAACTCTCTTGTGGCAAATGATTGTTTGGACATTTCTCCCAAACCATGAGACTTTTGTAAAAAATGAAGGAGGTTTTTCTTATTAGGTCTATTATGGACAGAAACCTCTCTCAATTATGTCAAATACATATTTTCTTGCTCAGAAACATCATTTGAATAAAAACTATCCCGATATGTGGAACAGGGGATTTGTAGAAATGAAGGGAAATGAAGGGGATAAGGGGCTTCTAAATTCTTGAGAAAATTTTGGGAAGTAGGGAGGGATGTTAGGAAGTAGGGGAAAGTGGAATTTCAAGGATTGAGTGAGGGGAAGGGGTCCAAAAGGGAAAAAACAGGCCTAACCTGCAAAAGTGTCAAATTGTAGCAATATGATAGGGTTTGTGGGGAAATGATGAATTTGAGGGATATCAGTGATGGGAAGTGTTTAAAAATGTATATTAAGGATACGGGAAGGTGTATGAGCATCAGGAAACAAGTTTTGTTGATGATTTGACCATCCAAGAAAAATTACCTTCAAAACCCTAGGAGAGGTAAATGAGCCTTAACTAAGCACAACTGAAGCACAAACAAGGTGTAAAATGACCCTTTGGAACCTGAAAAAATGATGACAGCTATTTGAATGATGGTACACTCAGCTGAATGGTGACATGGTCCAATACTTGGAAAACTTTGGAAGGAGTGAAAACAGTCCTAGACCTAATACCTAGTGACCAAATTTTACTTGAAGACTCACTAAAGTGACAAAATTTGACTTTGACACCCGAAGACCACTTTGTAAGAGCATGTTTGATCGTTGGTGGAAGGCTACAAAGATTGACACTAATAGTGAGAGCAATACTTCTACCATGGGTGGGGGGTGGGGGGGTTCCCCCATTACCTTCTACATTGGCAGTCTCTTCTGTCATGTCTTTGTTACTGTTGCTTAGTGTGATATGGTCCACTCCTATTTTGACAACACTGCTATCCACTTCATAGGGAATTCCACCAGTTACTTTTGTGAACCTTACAAATTTCCCAAATTTGTCTGTGTCTATGCTTTCATCCACCTTTGTGTTTGGAATGGGGGAAACCTTAGTCAACCAACGCGAGCTGGGATATTTACTCCTAGTTCATTTATACCTATGTTTGATTTACCTATTATGGGAATATATACTTTTGTGAACATCTAGTGAGGATCTACAGTTGTCTCTAGCTAGGCTAGGGGAAATAATGTTTTTGGAGGAATATATCTACCTTTGAATAGTTTTATGTTAGGAATGACACCTTTCTCTGAGGATTTCTTTTCCTTCGGAGGGGCTAGTTTACCTAGGGGCACTAACCCCAATAGTACCACTATGCCAACAAGTTCTAATACTTATGGTAGTGATTTTGCACATGGAGCTCCTTATTTTAGTGTTGGGTACAACCCCATGAGTAGTCATGTCTTGGGAGTCCCTTTTTCTCTAAGGTAATTTCCCTTGGAGGGAAGTATCCTTTCAGCACATCTATTGGTCTAGGAAATCAATTTATTGGGATGAACTATAACCTTTTACCATCTTCATCTTCCATTAACTATGTTATGGGGGGACCATATGGTCCTGTTGTGGTACTCAAAACCCCCCATTTTCGTTAGACTTAGGATAAAGAAAAATGGGGACCCTTTAAATTTTTTACGATAGAATACTTCTTTGTATAAATAAAATAGGATAAGTTTTATTTTTACTCTTTAGTTTTTGAACAAAATAAGAAAGTCTATGAATAGGTTCATAAAAAATTTTAGAAATCCTTGTATAGTCTTAAAATATGAATTAAAAGTCTAAATAAATCTCAAAATTAATGAAAAATCTATAAAAGAGTAGGTCCTACTAAAAGATACGCATGATGTCAGCGATTTCAAAGGATAACCACAAAGCTAAACTGTGAAAAGCCGAAATGTGAAATTGTGAAATTGCGATAAGCGGTAAGCCAAATACCAAAGTTGATTGCGAAATTGTGAAATGCAAAATTATGATTAGATGAATTGCAAAATGACGAGCCGATATTGCATTTCGTCAAGAGCCGATATCAACTGCTGTCAATTGACAGATGTCGATATCGCATTCTATCAAACTCCGGTATTTCGCTAAAGTTGACCCCGCGCCTATATACTTTTTCGCAAATCGCAAATCGTTGAACTTTGTAATGTCACCCAATACCACACACTGATAAAACATTTTCTAATATAATGACAAGTGTCAATATCACGTGAACAAACATTTGGAAATTTAATGACCGCTCTACAAAGTTCTAATTTCGAGGTTTTTATTGATTGGTAATAATTTTTAGTTAATGTTAAAGGATTTCCATATAACTTGCATTGAATTGATATGAACTTTTGCATCCTTCGAAGCTCTTGCTTCTTATCCTGGTTTGTTTCTTTATAGATAAATTCTAATAAATAGAAATTAAAGGACATGTCAAGAATAATCAAGGCAAGGAGGAGGTCTATAACACAACAAGAATCAGTCTTGGCACTTGAAGAATGTCCAAGATGTCACCATTGTTTACAAATACTACATACACTCCAGACAAATGTTCCGCCTCCTGGGAGGTGATATACAAACTTTTTGAGGATGAAAATATGTGGATAATTGTGAAATAGACTGCTACTACTGATGATTCTCCTCCAAGTAATGGCATCCCATCGAATGATGTGGCCAATTCATTTCTTCACAGAATTAATGCCCGCCCTAAAATTCTACCATATACAGAAATGGTGAGATGGGTTGTGGACCAGCTGGACATTACAGACAGAACGTTTATAATGTTGAGAAAGAAAGTTATTGGGTCTTTTAAAGCTGAAGATTTAAGGAAAATGTATCATCTACCTCCACCTCAAAAGAGGTATGATATGCAATTCATCCAAAAATTCATGCAAGAGAATCTGAACCCTACAAACTTGATCAAAGAAACGAGAAGGAACTAAAACAAACACAAGCAAGAGGATAGGGGTATGTATTCATTAGCCTCCATTGTTGGCCCTTTCTCTCATATTGTTGTTATGTTATGTCGCCTCTATGGTTATCCAAATACACATAAATTCTCTAAAGAATGGGTTCCATTGATAGAAGCCTCTGTTGATGGCTATATCATGGATTGGGCGACTATATTATCCAACAATTTGACCGCCAAAATCCAAAATTATAGACAAAAGCGCAATGTGCTTGAAATAATGGCTCCTTCTTTCTTTATGAGTGCCTTTGTCATGGACGCAATTTGTTTTTCTTATGATTTTCCATCTCTTGGATGGAAATGGACAGACCAATTTCCTAGCCCTATTTCTGTTTATCTCGATATCCTTTGGGAATCGAAATACCATGCTCATTTCTACAAAATTTTTCATGAATTCATGCTCCCTATCCACCAAGAAGTCTTTGGCAGGAAATCCCCTAGACTTACTGCAGAAACCAATAAAGACCTAAAGCCTATAGGAAAGTAGTTTGGGGAAGAATCATTTACCTACATTCATGTTTTTGGTAGCCTTGACCATCCTCTTGTTTTTCCCCTTTTTGTCCTAGATAGGTTGTTGGCCAAGGAAGTTGCTTATCAAAGAGTTGGTAAGGGCTTAACTAAAGTACTTAAATAGGCCAAGAAATTCGTGTGGCCATGTTTTCCCATTTCTTGTGGCACCTATGCCTTCGAAAATTGCAAGAATTCTTCTATTGAATTTGACCAATTAAAAGCCTTTAATTTTCTAACCATATTAATCAGACCATATGAATCGCATGGTGTACCGAAAGATGTTACAATGCAGGCTAATCTTAAACCATTTTTAAATGAGCATGACAAATTTGATGATTTGTTTGAAATGATTCCAGAATATTATATGGTAGAGAAATTAGCAGCAGACCGTCTAATTCTTACGAATTGATTAGATTCAATCAATATTGTTAGTGAAGGATAGCCCATTTACTTGAATCTCTATTAAAGAAATTCTGACAGAATTCAGAGACTTCAGATGCACCAACTTCCTCCTCAAAAGGTCAAATTACTTCCCAAGCCTCTGAAACAACTAGTGTTGAAAATAATACTAAGAGGGGGCGGGGGTGAATCAGTATTATCAAATTCTTTTCACTATACCTTCCAGATTTATAATTTAATTTATTCTTTAGATGTTGATCATTAATTTGTATGTCAGTACCATATAATAATGAACAGGAACAAGAAAAATAGACAGTCACACCAAAGAACACCAGATATAAGGTGGAAACCCAATGTGGGTGAAAACTACCTGCTGCAATATATCTCTATCTTCTTTCAATTAGAAACTTCTTTTTACAATGATTCTGTACTGGTGTAGTCCTTTACCAGTACGTAGGCTACAACCTGCAGAGAGCTACAACCCTCTCTCATTTTCCAGACTCTCCTGGAAGGGAGCTACAACCCCCTTAGCTCTTGTACTAGCTGAGCTACTAGTACGTAGGTGTTCACCTACTGAAGGCTTCAACCTTCTCTTTTCTTAGGGACCACGTTTCATAAATTTTCAGATTGGATCCATGAACATCAAACAAACATCAAGTACATGTGTATCAACCAATCTCATTTCTACAATCAACTACTGAATCAACCACTATCCTCTCAGAATGCAGTAACCAGAGAACAATACCAGTAACCAGACACATATTCTGAACCCAGAACACTGCAGTAATAAACAAAAGTAGCTAAAATAAGTTTCAAGAAAAGTCCGCAACTTCACCAATAGAAGCTTGCGGATATCCGCACTTCGTCTATGTTGAGCCTGCGGACCTCTGCACCTGCACCTATCGCTGAACTGCGTACCTCCGCACTGAACCCGTGTCTGAACTACACACCTCCGCATTGAACCCGTGTCTGAACTGCGTACCTCCGCACTGCGCCCGTGTCTAAATTGCGCACCTCCGCACTGAACCTGTGTCTGAACTGCGTACCTCCGCACCTGAACCCGTGTCTGAAATTCGTACCTCCGCACCTGAACCTGTGTCTGAACTGCGTACCTCCGCACCTGAACCTGTGTCTGAACTGCGCTCCTCCGCACCTACGCTGTGGTTCGCCTGCGGACCTCTGAATAGAGCCAAATTATCAGTCCTCCAATATGCCCCAGACTGTCAGATCCACAGATCTGATCATGCATCAAAGTAGATCTTCCTTCTAGCGCTCAGGTCTCTCCTTGATTTAGCTATCACCCTCCAACCAATCACTAGAATTTTAGATCTTGATTTTCTTTTGATATTTCACATGCAAGAGTGCTCAGCCAAATGATCTCCTTTCCTTTTTATAGACTAGCCCTTACTCAAACCATGGTCCAAAACCATAGAATTCCAATACAAGGGACCCAAAACTTGGGTTCAATACTTTAGAAGCAAAACCACGGACCAAAACCATAGGATAAAAAACGACGGACTAAATACCAAGGATCACCCGTAAGTTTTCCCACATGCGTGCGCTTTTCTCTACATGAAAGTCTGTGAACTTTAGGTCCGCACCTTTTTTTCGGAACGCCTACGAACATGTCCGCACCTTTTGAACGACGCACCTGCGGACCTAGCCTAAGGCCACATCTTTGTGAACAGGAACTTGTGGGCCTTTCATTTTCTACATTCTTTGTAGTCTGATCATCAACTTTTTGCTACTGCCCTGCTGCACTATGATCTGTCATCTGTGTGAGTTTCCATCAAGGACAATACTTGTATCATAATGCCAACAATCTCCCCCTTTGGACGTGATGGCAACAACACTAAATCACTCTCCCCCTTTGACATCAAGGGCAAAGGGCGGACCAAGATATTCTCTTTCCTTGATAACCACCCCACTGACCATACTCCCCCTGAGAACCTGCTGAAATCTCTTCTTTTGCTGAAGTGTGCTGAACATGCTCCCCCTGACTGTAAGCAAGGTCTGCAAAAAGATGTTCAAGAGAGAACATGACTTCATACATGATAAGAGACCTTCCTATCACCTAAGACTCATACATACAACTCCCAATCAATTGGGAATACATAATAAGCACATTACATTATCCATCCCAGGCATAGCGGGGCAACCAAGATAGGCCGTTACATGACCTTGACAAAGGAAATATAAGACATAGAGACAAAATATCAGCAACATCTGTCAATCATTATTCAGATCAGCATGCATGTTCTCCTTCTGTACTTGCTCCTCCAAGATCTTCTATAATAATGCCAACAATGCATTAATTAGAAGAATATATGCTCCCCCTGAACCTATGCCAACTGGTCTCTGACCAGTCCATGTACGCGTATACCCCATATGAAATTTGCGTACAGTAGACAAGATTCAATAGCAAGATGATGCATCAACTACTCCCAGCTTTTGTCCGAGGTATTCAAATGTTTCCTGGGTAGTGGTTTGGTGAGTATATTAGTAACTTGTTCCTTAGAGGGAACATACTCCAACTTGACCTTTTGTTCAAGCACTTGTTCCCGAAGAAAATGATATTTGATAGGTATATGCTTGGTCTTTGAATGCATGACTGGGTTCTTTGAAATGCTGATTTCACTTGTATTATCACATAGGATGGATATAGGTGGAGTACAAGTGATTTGAAAATCCTGCAAAGTTTGCATCATCCAAAGAAGTTGTGTGCAACAAGATGTAGCAGCCACATACTCTGCTTCAGCTCTAGATAATGCTATTGAACTCTGTTTCTTACTGAACCAAGATACTAATCTGGAACCCATAAAGAATGCACCACCACTAGTGCTTTTTCTGTCATCCACGCTTCCGGCCCAATCTGCATCTGTATAAGCATGAAGTGTGAGATCTGTATCTCTAGGATACCATAAGACATAGTTTTGAGTTCCTTGAAGATACTTGAAGATTCTCTTAACTGCCTAAAGATGAGTTTCCTTTGGATTTGCCTGAAATCTTCCAACTATTCCCACTGCATGCATGATGTTTGGTCAGGTACCTGTCAAATAAAGCAGACTTCCAATCATGGATCTATAGGTTGGTTGATGCACTGCTGTTGATTCATCATTTGCACTGAGGCTGCATCCTGTAACCATAAGGGTACATATGGGTTTCGAATCCTCCATCCCATATTTCTTCAAGACCTGCTTGAGATACTTGGTTTGTGATAGAAAGATGCCATCTTTGTTTTGTTGGATTTGTAAACTAAGGAAATATGTCAGTTCTCCAAGCAAGGACATTTCGAATTCCTTCTGAGTTACCAAGGCAAAGTCTTGACTCATAGCTTCTTCATTGCTGCCAAAGATGATATCATCAACATACACAACAAGTATTAGCAATCTGTCATTTTCAATTTTTATATCAAGGTTGCTATCTGCTGATCCTTTTGAAAAACCTTGTTGATGAAGGTATTTCTCCAAATGATAGTACCAGGCCCTTGGAGCCTGTTTAAGACCATAGAGAGCCTTCTTAAGTCTGCATACAAGTTTTGGATCATTTCCAAGAATGAATCCATCTGGTTGCTCAATGTACACTTCTTCTTCTAAGTCTCCATTCAGAAAGGCAGATTTCATGTCCATTTGAAAAACTTTGAATTTCTGAAAGCTAGAGAGAGCAAGGAACCTTCTGATGGCCTCAAGTCTAGCAACGGGAGCAAATGTTTCTTCAAAGTCAATTCCTTCTTGTTGAGGATACCCTTTACAAACCAATCTGGCTTTATTTCTAATAACTTCCCCATTTTCATTCAACTTGTTTTTGAATATCCATTTTGTCCCTATGACATTCTTATCTTTTCGTCTAGGAACCAACTCCCAAGTGTTATTTTTCTCGATTTGCTCAAGTTCTTCATCCATTGCTTTGACCCAACATTCATCTTTGCATGCCTCTCTTACATTTTGTGGCTCAGTGGAGGAGAGTAATGCCAAGTATCTTGAAGCTTCTGCAATTGTTCTTCTTGTTTGTATACCAGCCTCATTCTGCCCCAAAATTTTAGATTCTGGATGATTCTACTGAACGTACCTGGATGGAGTCTTTTCTTCTATCCTTATCTATTCTTCTGGCACCTCATGGGTTTATTCTTCATCATGAATCTGATTTGATGTCGATGGATAGTCCTCATCATCTTCGAAATCTTCAGACGTTACCTGCTTAGGAGTGCTTTCTTCTTCATCAACCACTACATCAATACTTTCAACAAATTTTCCAAGCCTTTTATTGTGACACTTGTATGCTTTGCTGTGGGGAGAGTAACCAAGGAGAACGCCTTCATCTGCTCTAGGTTCAAACTTGCCAAGGTTTTCATCAGTATTTTTGATGTAGCATTTACTTCCAAAAATTTTGAAGTATTTTACCGAAGGAGTCTTACCATACCATAGTTCGTGAGGAGTCCGAGTGCTGTTCACCTGGACATTTGCCTTGTTGAGAATAACAACTGCAGCAAATGCAGCTTCGCCCCAGAAAGTTGCGGGAGTTCCAGACTCATCCGTCATAGCACGAGCCATTTGTTGAACTGTTCTGTTCATCCTTTCCACTACTCCATTTTGCTGAGGAGTCCTTGCAATAGAGAATTCTCTTCTTATTCCATGTTCTTCACAAAAATCGAAAAATTCATTTTAGGTAAACTCCCCATCTCTATCAGACCTAAGGCATTTAATTTTGTGATCTGATTCATTTTCAACCAAGGCTTTAAAAGATTTGAACTTTTCAAAGGCTTCATCTTTGTGCTTCATAAGTCCTATCCAACACATCCTGGAAAAGTCGTCAATGAATAATATAAAGTATTCTTCTCCTCGAGGTGACCTTTTCCTAGATGGACCACATACATCAGTATGGACTAGTTCAAGCGGCCTCCTAGCTGATCCTTCCTTCTCAGGGAAGTTAGTTATGGCTTTCTTACCAAACTGACATGATTTGCATATTGTATTGTCTGGAATTTTGATGTCTGGAAGACCACGCACTACCTGGTATTTTCATGCTTTCCTTATCTGTGAGAGGCTTAGATGCCCCAATCTTCTATGCCATAGCCAGTGTTCATCATTCTTGCGTAGATAGCATTGATGTTGTCCCTCTTTGAGTATGTATAAATTATTTGGAGTTCTTATGCCTTTGATCACTGTTTTTCCTATATCAAGATCACGCACACTACATCCATTTGATCGAAATATTACCTCATTTCCTTGATCGCACATCTGACTAACAATCAATAGATTATGCTTTAAGCCATCAACATACATGACATTTCCAGCTTTGACCTTTTCCTTAACTGAACAGAACCTTTACCTTTTATGAGAGCAGGGGTTTCATTTCCAAAAGAGACCTTCTTCTCCTTCTCTAAGGCACTATATGACTGAAGTTTTTCTTTATCACCCGTCATATGTTTCGAATGTCCACTGTTGATGTACCATTGATTTTCTTTCCCTTCCACATATAAAGCTATACCACATCTCTCTGGTTGTGATTCCTTCATTCTCCATGTTTTGGCACTTGAGACTTGCTCCTTCTGAGTTGTCTGCCGAAACCTGCTCCTACATTCAAAATCTTCATGACCGAAATTGTTACAAATAGAACATTCTATTTCATTTTCAAGAGCAGAAAAGTTATTGTAGTTTCTTTTCATGATCCCAGTCACACTCCTCTATTTTTGAGCTTCTCTAGTCATGATTGTCTTATAGGCAACACATTGAGCTTCTTTGTGACCAAAGTTATGACAAGAGAAACATTGGCCATTGAAGAAACTCCCGTGATTATCAAATCTACCAACCAACTGATTGTAGTTTCTACTGACATCCATTCTTGAGGCAAGTTGAGAAGGTTTTATCTGTGGCTCGTTGTAGCTTCTGTTCATCTTTAAGGTGGATTGCCCCTGGTTTATCTGGTAGTCTTGGTTCATTCTTGAGGTAAATTGTCCCTGATTTACCTGGTGATTTCCATTGGAACTTTTCTCACTCCTGCTTACTACATCAAGATAACTTTTGGAGTGGTTTCTGCGTTTGAGATGCTTCTTCATTATATCCCAGACCTGTCTTGATTAGTGGAGAACGTTGCACATTGATAATCTCATCTAGAGTTTCAGATCCTTTAACAAATCTAAGATTAAGAGCTTTTGTTTTCTCAATCTCTTTTCTAAGACCCACAATTTCACATTCTAACTTTTCATGAAGTTTTTCCTTTTCAGCCAGTTGGAATTGCAGAGTATCAATAATCATATTTTTCTCTTCTAAATAAATTTTGAGTTTAGAAATCTCTTCATACAGACCTTCTTCATCATAGCAACGATGAAATCATCATCTTCAAAAGCCATTAAAAGTCTATAATTATTACCTTGTTCATCTTCATCACTATTTGAAAGTCCATCACTGTCTTCATGAGTGTAATAGCTTTTCTTATTTACATTCTGTTTCTTGTTCCATCTAACAGGTTCCTTACCTTTGTCAAGCTTATCTTTATGAGGACACTTGGCAGCATAGTGATTGAATCTTCCACAAGCAAAGCATTTGAAAGGCAACTTACCTCTGAATCTTCCAGCACCCCGTTGAAGGTTCTTAACAAAATTTGATTCTTCCTCTTCTTTTGACATATATCCTGACTCATAGTAATCTCCTTTGCCTGAAGCCTTGAATGCAGCTTCTCTCCTGTCTGATGGTCCTCCTTTCCTCATTTCGTAAGCAGTTAGAATTTCGTGTAGCTGTGACATGGTAAGGTTTTGTAGATTCAGTTTTTCTTCTATTACAGAAACTTTTGATTCAAACTTAGAGGAAAAAGATCTTAGAACCTTTTCAACCACAACAGCCTCTTTTATTTCTTCACCCAAGTTTTTCATACAATTAACAATCTCATCTATACGTAGGAAATAGTTAGCCACACTTTCATCATTGTACATTCTGAGATTTTCATACTCAATTCTGAGGGTTTGAAGTTTTGCTTGTTTTACCTATTCATCTCCTTCATAGCTCAGAACGATCTTATCCCATATTTCTTTTGTGGATTTGTACTACATAACCTTTACAAATTCTGATTGAGATAGACATCCTAATAGAGTATTGACAGCCTTTGCATGTGTTTTATATTGCTTCTTACCAGCCGGATCTGTAGGAGTTGCTGAAGGAAAAGTGTACCCTGTATCTATGATATCCCAGACTTCTGTACCAAGAGATTGAAGATAGGCTGTGACTCTTACCTTCCAATAGACGAAGTTGGTCCCTTCAAAAATTGGTGGCCTGATCGATGCTTCTCTCTCGTAGTTGCTCATGATGATAGATCTTCCTTCAAGCGATCAAGATTCTTCTGAAGGACATGCTCTGATACCAATTGTTGAAAATAATACTTAGATGGGGGGGGGAATCAGTATTATCAATTTCTTTTCACTATACGTTCTAGATTTATAATTTAATTTATTCTTCAGATGTTGATCATTAATTTGTATGTCAGTACCATATAATAATGAACAGGAATAAGAAAAACAGACAATCACACCAAAGAACACTAGATATAAGGTGGAAACCCAATGTGGGTGAAAACCACCTGCTGCAATATGTCTCTATCTTCTTTCAATTAGAAACTTCTTTTTACAATGATTTTGTACTGGTGTAGTCCTTTACTAGTACGCAGGCTGCAACCTGCAGAGAGCTACAACCCTCTCTCATTTTCCAGACTCTCCTGGAAGGGAGCTACAACCCCCTTAGCTCTTGTACTAGCTAAGCTACTAGTACGTAGGTGTTCACCTACTAAAGGCTTCAACCTTCTCTTTTCTTCCAGGGACCACGTTTCATAAATTTTCAGACTGGATCCATGAACATCAAACAAACATCAAGTACATGTGTATCAACCAATCTCCTTTCCACAATCAACTACTGAATCAACCACTATCCTCTCAGAATGCAGTAACCAAAAAATAATACCAGTAACCAAACACCTATTCTGAACCCAGAACACTGCAGTAATAGACAAAAGCAGCTAAAATAAGTTTCAAGAAAAGTCCACAACTTCACCAATAGAAACTTGTGGATATCCGCACTTCATCTATGTGGAGCCTGCGGACCTCCACCTGCACCTGTCGCTGAACTGCGTACCTCCGCACTGAACTGTGTTTGAACTACGCACCTCCGCACTGAACCCGTGTCTGAACTGCGTACCTCCGCACTGCACCCGTGTCTAAACTGCGCACCTCCGCACTGAACCCGTGTCTGAGCTGCGTACCTCCGCACCTGAACCCATGTCTGAACTGCATACCTCCACACCTGAACCAGTGTCTGAACTACGTACCTCCGCACCTGAACCTGTGTCTGAACTGCGCTCCTCTGCACCTGCGCTATGGTTCACCTGCGGACCTCCAAATAGAGCCAAATTATCAGTCCTCCAATATGCCACAGAATGTCAGATCCACAGATCTAATCATGCGTCAAAGTAGATCTTCCTTCTAGTGCTTAGGTCTCTCCTTGATTTAGCTATCACTCTCCAACCAATCACCAGAATTTTAGATCTTGATTTTCTTTTGATATTTCACATGCAAGAGTGCCCAACCAAATGATCTCCTTTCCTTTTTATAGACTAGCCCTTACTCAAACCATGGTCCAAAACCATAGAATTCCAATACAAGGGACCCAAAACTTGGGTTCAATACTTTAGAAGCAAAACCACGGACCAAAACCATAGGATCAAAAACGACGGACTAAATACCAAGGATCACCCGTAAGTTTTCCCACGTATGTGCACTTTTCTCTGCATGAAAGTTTGTGAACTTTAGGTCCGAACCTTTTGTTAGGAACACCTGCGAACATGTCCGCACCTTTTGAACGGCGCACCTGAGGACCCAACCTAAGGCCGTATCTTTGTGAACAGGAACTTGCAGGCCTTTAATTTTCTACATTCTTTGTAGTCTGATCATCAACTTTTTTCTACTGCCCTGCTGCACTATGATCTGTCATCTGTGTGAGTTGCCATCAAGGACAATACTCGTATCATAATGCCAATAACTACTATAGTTGTTGAGGAAACAAGAGATAAAAGAGGAGAACAAATTAGATGAATCATGGGAGGAGTTCAATCATGTTTTGACAACAGAAGAAGCTTAGGTTATAGATGTCTCGGATGATACACTAGTAGAGAAAGTTGCAGTCAGTAAAGAGACAGAGCAGGTTCCAGAGACTACAGGGACGACCTCGTTTACTATTGAGGTTTCCCAAGAGGATACTATTCTTAAAAATATGGACAATAATATTAATGCTGAGATTGTCAATCAATCAACTATTGCTGATGATATGGAGATAATTCCTGCATTTCCTACTACCGAGATAGTCCTCAAGATTGAAGAAGTCCTAACCTTAGATGTATTTTATAGTCCAAAGCATAAAGCGGTAATGAGTAGGTCAAGGAAGAAAATAAAGCTATAACAGTTGCAAGTGCTAGTTACAAATGAGACTCCTTTTCAAGTTCTTTTGAAAGGAACTCAAACAGCCCTGGACGAAGAATTGAACAGATGATCTCAGTTCACAAGAGCTTATGCTAGTGCTACCATCAACAAAGTTGCAGAGGTACAATTTTTAATGAAGGAAAAGTACCAAAGAATTGTCCAATTGGAACAAAAGTTTTAGATAAAAAATCAAGCAATTGAGCAATAGTGGCAAGCCAATATTACTGAGATGCAAAGGAGATTTAATTATTTAAAGATAAAATTTGAAGGTAAAGTGAAGGATAAAGATGAACAGATACTACAATTGCAACAAAGAATATAACAACTGAGAGTAAATCCAGATATAAAGGAAGTCCACAAAGAAGCATCAGAACTAGACATACTCTTAGCAAAGCAACAGGCCATCTTCTGTCACAAATTAGCCTTAATTTATGATTTTTTAAAGACCATGAATTCTTTAGTAAATCAACTGTTTGACTTGAGGACATTTTATGAAGATATCGACGCCAAAATCTCCAAGTATATAGATTGGCAAGACAGTGCTCAAGGGAGATCATCTGATCTTCCTCGAATTGAAGAATCACAAAAGGATATCATGTTTAGTGGCTGGGATATCAACATGAAATGGGCATAGAGGGCTATTATCAGAGCCAGAAATCTTGCCTCAAACTTCACTGAATACATCACAGATACCTTATTGCAAGCCAATCTAATTTAGGAATGCCCAACGGACACCTTGCCATATGTCACAACTTTGAAACAATCTTGGCAAGAAACATCTAAACAAAAGGTTCAAGACATTCAGAGTTTATCGCAAGCGAACCTTGAAAGTTATTGGAAATTTCTAGTGAAGCCTCATAGTTAGTGGCTTGTGCCGAGGTGTCTCTCAAACACAACAATACAGTTTCTTCTAGCACTTAATGATGAAGTTTTTACGAGACAAATGTGCATGCGGCCGATACATCCCCCCCCAACTGAAGACACTCATTGACATATACAATCTCGGAGAATAGAAGAATAATCAATCTGGAGCATAGTCATGAGTTCTTGTTGCAACAAATCACAAATTTAGTTGTCCTTATCTTAGCTTAATTTGTTAAATTTTTTGAAGACTTTTATTTTAAGTTTACTATTTTTGTAATATTGATAGGTTATTTAAACCCCTTTCATGCATTTAGAAAGGGGTCTAGAATTTTGAGAAGACAACTTTTGAACTTGCACTATTGTTTGATTCAGAGTTATCTAATTAAGAAGCTGAGCCTAAAAGCTATCTTTTTCATAAGCAGAGCGATAATGCATTGGGTACTATTATCTTTGTGATATCGTTATGTATTGTTTATTTAGATAGTGAATCTATTATGCATTATTTTGTTATATAAATGCTTTGAAAACAATCAGTCATTGTCACTATTGATGTGTATGATTGGATAATTTGTGGTTATGTATGAAATAATGAAATCTTTTTATGTGATTGAGTTTTAACCAACTAAATTAATTAACTATTTAATTAAGTTAGTTTATCATATATTCTTTCTATTCATTAAAGTATTGAATGATCTATATCGTTATTTACTTTGTGAAATATTTCTATGAATCACATGTGAAGATCTACTATACTAGGAAATAATTAGAATAATTTTATTCAATGATTTTACCACTAGGTATAAAACCATTTCATAAGTTTTTCAATATATTACTATATTAAATCTCCTTAAAACGGGAAATTGGTCCCTTTATATCCAGGTGGACTTGCTAATTTCAACGGAAACAGAGTTTCTTTAAGCTCCCGACTGGGTGGTGTTCCTTGATGTTGAGGCAGTCAAGTTCCAACGATTAACATTTTTGGCGCTAGAAGGAGGGCCCCTGACTATGAATGGAAATAAAATCTAATATCAAATCAAAAGGTCATCTTAAGAGTCATTCGACCTCAAAATCTCCCTCGACCTCCAGACCTCACTCGAAATATCCAACCCCTTGACTGGAAGTTGTAACCAAATCTCCTAGTACACACCCTAAGACAAGCGATCAACCTCCTTTAGAGGAGTTACCTGAAGTTCAAACTTTAATTGAGAAATTAGTGGGAATCTCTATTTCCCAAGAAAAGGCTTAACATTCTAAGTTATCTGAAGGTAGCGTATCTTCATCTTTTCCCACTTCATGTATTTTGACTCGTTCTCAAAGTGAGAAATTCAAGATAACTCCATTTGAATTCCCCTTACCTTATCACCGAAGAAGAACCAAAAAATATGAAGTTAAATCCTCCACTAGTGAGATTTTATCATCATCTCCACCAAAACACCATTATTTCATTCTGCTTCATAAACTTCTTCTCATCCAACCAATCCATTCATCCCTATCGTTCATTCCCAACCAACAGGTGTTAGTTCAAGTAGTGCTAGCGTAGGGACTAGTTCCTCCACATAGTCAACCTCTTCTACCACTACAACTTCTTCTTTTCAAACTCCCATACTAGTAGGTAGGCAACAAAATCCACCAGAAACTAGACCATGGACTAGTCCTGGAGCTGTTCAGACGGAAGCACCTATCCATCCTCTATCTAAGCATCCTGAAAAATGGTTACCAAAGTTCAATCATGATGATGGACTTCCTATTGAAGAAAATATCCATAATTTTATGCTCGCCATTAACATTAATGGAGTAGTAGAAGAATATTGTGTAGTGCTATTATTTCCATATACCCTTGAAGGATTTGTAGGTTTGTAGTACTTCTCATTACCATCAATATCTATCACTAGTTGGGATATATTTAAAGAACAATTTTTGACCAAGTTTGGTGATGATCGCACAACTGCTACTCTAATCAATGATCTATCCAATCTTAAAGACAACCCTAATGAGAAAACCAAATATTTCAATTCCAGGTTTAATAAGTTGTTAAATAAAATTCCAGATACCCCTAAACCTGGTGTTGATGTTCAAATTCAATGGTATATTTCTGTTCTTCCTTCTAATATTGTAATTTTTGTAGATTGGGCTAATAAATCCACTTTAGTTGATAATATGAAAGAGTCGATAGATGTAGAAAAAATGATTCTTGCCTTAGAGAAGAAAAATCCTCAATAAGAAAGGAAATCTAAGAAAGTGACTTTTAAGAACCAAAGAAGAAAACTCCTAAATATCCTTTTGATCTTGAAGGATTACAAAATGTTCTTAAAACTATGTCAAATGATATGGTAGATATCAAAAATAGGTAGTTGAGTCTTCTAAAAAACCTTTCTGATCTTTTAGGAGATCATAGACAACAAACCCTCAACCTCCTAATGTCATATCAAATGCTAAATCTGATCAAGAGGAGGAAGAGGAAGAAACAACATTATCTACCGATGAATGCCAAGAAGAAGAAGAGCTAGTCGAAGCACATGGATTATGGGATTTCATCCTCACTACATCAAAAAATGAAGAAGAAGAAGAAGCCTTACCTATAGAGACTACAAGTGAAAAATATATTGATTCACCTTCTTCATGTGAAAGACAAAGACCAGTTACTCCTGTCAATAAGTATAAAAACACAGTAAAGAAGTCTCTTCCCAAATCTACTGAATCCATCCCATCCTCTTCCAATTCTCCTTCTACATTGAAAACTATTATTATTTCTGATACGGATATAGAGTATAATATTGTAGAAGATATCAAGAAATTAAAAGCCAATATTTCCATGTATGAGGTAAGTAAAGTTAAGCAGCAAAAACAATTTTTTCTAAAATAATTAAATGTTGTCCTTACATCTCCTTTGCCATACGCAAAAGCCTCATTAGGAAAAGGAAAGCCTCCAAATGATACTACTAACAAGATTGATACCTGAAATGAAATTCTAATTCGAGATCTATCTAACTCTGATATCCCTCATTTCTTCTTGACCTTTGAGTTTTTCAATAAAAATGTTTACAATTTCCTTATAGACTTAGGTGCTGCCTCAAATATAATGCCATATTCAGTTTGTCTCAAATTGAACATAACACTTGAAAAATCTACTGTGAAAATTGTGCAATTAGATAGAACCAAAGTCAAGGTCTTAGGAGAATTAAATTATGTTTTAATAAGATTATCGTCAAATCCAAGGGTTTGTCAGATTATTGATATATTGATTGCTGATATTCCTAAATTTCATAGTCTTATCTTAAGTAGGGATTGGTCTAAGAAATTACATGGTTATTTCTATTTTGCCACATATTGGTCGCATATCTGGCTTCCTTATAACGATAAACCCAATCAGATTCAGGTAGACAGATAAAATCATATGAAACACTCCGTTACTGATTTGGATGAAGAGAATGAGCCTGTAGTTTGTACGAATAACATCCTTGGAAATTATTCTTCAGAATATTTCTTTGGAAGTTTTACAGCTCAGGAATCTCCTTTTTTAGAAATTTTTATTTCTTCTCAAATTGAAAATTATTCGCAAATAGATTTGACTCGATGTATTAATTATGTAGATATTGTTGTAAATAAACATGAGTATTTATTTTGGACGCTTTATTTTGATGGTTCTAAATGTAGTGAAGGCACATGAGCTGGATGTATATTAATAATCCCTACTGGTGAAAAAAAATGCTAGCAAGTAGCCTAGAATTTGAATGTACTAATAATGTTGCAAAATATGAAGCATTAGTGCAAGGATTGTATAAAGCGATAAATATTGGTGTTGAATATCTTCAAGTTTTTGTGATTCTGAAATCATTGTAAAACAAGTCAGAAACAATATTCATTGTGTTTCAAATCACCTTAGACACTATCAATCCTTAATTCAAAATCTTACTTCACATTTTGTAGCATTCAATATTTCTCCAATACCAAGAATACAGAATGCTAGTTTTGATCTTTTGGCCAACGTTGCATCCAAATTAATCCCTTCTGAAGATTTTAGTCTAGATAGATTTTCTCTAGAATTTGTTTTTCGTCCATCTATTGCCGACAATGTCACCAATTGGCGAGTATTCAATAATGATAGATATATCCTAGATTTTTTAACATCCGAAGAATCATATCTTGACCAAGTAATTGATGAATACAAACATGATTCTCAATTGAATAAATCAAAAGAAAAAATGATCTGCTGAAACCTGAAGTTAATATTGAGGATCTTTATTATCTTAAATACAGATTTAGAAAGGTCAACAACTACAAACTTCAAAGCTCAACTTTGAGATTTGAATTAGTTAACCTAGAATATCATACAAAACCACAAAATATTAACTTGGGTCTTGGTCTCTTATCTGAAGAAAGAAATGCATTTATTCATCTATTAAAGAAACATAAAGATATCTTTGCTTGGAATTATCAAGATTTGAAAACATATTATTCCTCCATCATTCAACACATCATCCCAATGGTACCAAATGTTAAACCCATTCAACACAAACTTAGGAAGATACATCCGAATTTGGAAACTCATATTAAAAGCGAGTTGAGTAAACTTTTAAAAGCTAAAATCATCTTTCCATTAAGACATTCTAAATGGGTTTCCAATCTTGTACCGGTTAAAAAGAAAAATGGTGATATTCGCATTTGTATTGATTTCAGGAATCTAAATAAGACATGTCAAAAGGATACTTTTCCTCTCCCATCAATGGAACAAGTTTTGCAATCAATTGCTGGTTTTGAATTAATGTCTTTTCTAGATGGATTTTCAGGATATAATCAAATCCTTGTTCATCCAGAAGATCGTTTAAAAACTAAATTCAGAACGAAGTGGGGAACATATGCATATCAGGAAATGCATTTTGGATTAATGAATGAAGGAGCTACATTCCAGAGAGCTATGTACATTGCTTTCAAAGGGTTGATTAATAAAAATATTGTGGTATATCTTGATGACATTACCATATATTCAAAGAAGAGAAATAATCATTTACACGATTTAAAACAAATCTTTGAAAGGTGCATAAGGTATGGAATTTCTCTAAACCCCAAGAAATCATTTTTTGCCCCAAGTGAAGGTAAACTCGATTTGATTGTATCCAAACATTGAATTTGTATTCATCCAAAAAGAATTAAAAAAATTTCATAAATTCCATTACCACATATCAAAAAATCAATGTAGTCTTTTCTTGGCCAAATCAATTTGTTAAGCAATTTGTCCCTGAATTTTCTCAAATTGTCCTACCATTACAAACAAAAATAAAAAAATATTCAGCTTTTAAATGGGGTGATAATGAAATAGAAGCATTTAAAGAAATCAAAAAAGTTGTTATTGATGATCCTTCTCTATCAACCCCCAAATTTTCTGATCAATTTATTTTGTATACTTTTGCCTCTAAGTTATCATATGCAACAGTCTTAACGCAACCAAATCAGTAGAAAGTAGAAGCTCCTATATCTTTTTTCAGCTCAAATTTTCATGGAGCCGAATTAAATTATTCAGGAGTAGAAAAGCAATTCTTTGCAGTTTACAAAGCTATCAAATATTTTAGAACTTTTCTTCTAAAAACTCATGTTAAAGTTACTGTTCCTTTCTCAGCAATCAGGCAATTGCTTATTCAAAAGGAGTTAAGAGAAAAGAGACCTAACTAGGTGAGTGCATTACAAGAATATGATCTAGAAATCAAACCTTTAAAATTGTAAAAGGTCAAGGTTTTTGTAGGTTAGTCACAAGAATGAATGATACATTAATAGATGTAGTAACACGTAATATTGAACAAATCACAGAGGTACTCCCTCCCTGATAGTACTCAGTCTCAATGTGTTGACTTAATCTTTTATTTAAAAATGGTTACGCTCCACTCGAACTAGATGTTAAGAAAAAGAGAGCCTTGAAATTGAAAGCCAATCAATATTAACTCATCAACAATGTATTATTTAGAAAAAATTATGATTATGTTTTATTAAGATGTTTATAAAAAACTAAAGTAGAAAATGTTCTACTGGAATTGCATGATGGACCAATAGGTGGACATTATAGTGGAGATACAACGGCTCACAAAATTTTGCATGCTGGATATTACTGGCCAACTTTATTCAAATATATCCACATGTATGTAAGAAGATGAAAAATTTGTCAAACTGCTTCAGGAAGATAGAGGAAACCTACGATGCCCTTGCAACCAATCAACAACGAACAACCTTTTGAGCAATGGGGACTGGATATAATAGGTGAAATCATTCCTCATTCTTCCAAACAACATAGGTACATTTTGACTGCAACAGATTATTTTACAAAATGGGTAGAGGCAATACCTTTGAAGCTAGCCGATTCTAAGAGCACCATTGAATTCCTTGATCAATTTATTATTACCAGGTTTGGTATCCCTCATGCTCTCATTTTTTACAATGCTTCTTACTTTTTTGGAAATGCAATGATTGAATTTGCTTTAAAGAGAGGATTTAAACTTAAGTATTCTGCAAATTATTATCCTCAAGGAAACAACTTAGAAGAATCCACTAATAAAAATCTTATAAGGATCATCAAACGAACTATCAACCAAAATCAAAGCACTGCCACAAAGATTTAATATTTTCTTTATGGGCTGATAGAACAACTAAGAAAACCTCAATATGTGCTTCTCCTTTTCAGTTGGTATACGGGAAAGAAGCTATCCTACCTCCAAATCTAGTTATCCCCTCATCAGCTCTGGTTCAATTTATTGAAGAATAACCTTCTTTTGCTTTGAAATAATGAATGTCTCAAATCCTAGACCTAGAAGAAGAAAGAAATAAAGCTAAGCTAGTCCATGATCACAATCAACAATTGGTCAAAGCTTCATTTGATGTCAATCCAGTCAAAGATATTTTTTTTTGAAATTGGAGACTTAGTTTTGAAATGGGATCAAGTGCAAGAGGAAAAAAAAAACATACAAAATTTCAAAAACTCTCACTTGGTTCCTTTCAAATTTGTGAGAAGATATGTCCATCAACTTTTATTTTGTAATATTTACAAGGGAAGAAGGAGATTCTTCCTGTTAATGGCTTATACTCAAAAAATATTTTTCTTGAAGGAACGTAAGTTCTTTTGTACACTATGTAAATATTTATATATATCATTTCCTTTTGTTAATAAAAGCACTACACTTTTGAAAAACACATTGGAAGTTTCTCTTTCTTTTTGAATTGTTAAACTTATTTAAGGGATAATTGAGAAATAAAAACTTTAAATTGGAATCTAAGTATTGAATATGTTTTAAAGCTTTAAAAAAGACAATCATTTAGTTTTGAAATCTTTTGGTTTGAAAATCTTTAAAAAAATCTAATTGTTACAAATTGGTTTTGAAAAGTTATCTTTATAAAGTTAGAAATTACTATGAAGTCTTTAGTATCTTTTACTTAAAGAGGTTATCCAAGGTTCGTAAGGAGTAAATGAAACCTCCCCATCCATTTATTTTAAAACAATTTGAGAGTGTAATTCAAAAATATAAAATCCTTAAAAGTTAAGAGGTCTCCATGAGCTTTCTGACCATGATCATAGGAAACTAATAAGATTGACATTATCACTATTGGAAACCAAACCAAGATAGTGGCTCTTAGTCACCAGAATTTGAGACAAGAGATCTCATCACGAGTTGGCTTGTTCAATTATTACAACTTGTGAATGACATTATAATTTTCTAGCTAGCAAACCAAGATAATGACTTTGAAGAAAAATAAATAATAATAATAATAAAAGGATTTTCATTACCTCTAAAGAATTTTATTATCATATGGATGGGATACTGGCTCATTTTGGTTAAAGGGTAACACTGTCGAGGCTTGAATTCCTGCTAGCAGCAGTGTCTCTACCAATGACTTATAATTTTATTCAATACGCTAAGCTTCTAATAGTTTTTACTTTATCTTTTCAACCTATTAGCTACTAATTTACACAAAGAAGATTTTTGTCTATCACAAACCTTGAGAAGCTTTGCGATGAGACAAATTATTTCATTTCAAAGTTATCTATATCGATCTAGATTTCAATCATTTTAAACTGTCTAAAGGAATTTCTTGATAAAGATTAACATCTTACAAAGATTAAATGTTTCGTCTAGTGTGTCTCCAATTGTTATGGTACTCAGCATTACCCCATTTTCGTTAGACTTAGGAGAAAGAAAAATGGGGACCCTAAATTTTTTATAGGATGTAATCCTTCTTTGTTTAAATAAAATAGTATAAGTTTTATTTTTACTATTTGATTTTTGAATAAAACAAGAAAGTCTATGAATAAGGTCCTAAAACCTTTTAGAAATCCTTTTATAGTCTTAAAAGATGAATTATAAGTCTAAATAAATCCCGAAATTAATGAAAAAGCTATAAAAGAGTAGGTCCTACTAAAAGCTACACATGATGTCAGCGATTTCAAAGGATAACCACAAAGCTAAACTATGAAAAGTCGAAACGTGAAATTGCGAAATCACGATAAGCTGATGAGCCAAATACAAAAGCCGACTGTGAAATGTGAAATTGCGAAATGCGAAATTGGGATTAGTCGAATTGCGAAATGCTGAGCCGATATCACATTCTGTCAATTGATGGATGTTGATATCGCATTCTTTCAAACTATGGTCTTTTGCTAAAATTGCTCCCGTGCCTATATACTTTTCGGAAATCATAGATTGCTGAACTATGTAATGTCACCTGATACCACACATCGATAAATTATTTTTCGATATAATTACAAGTGTCAGTATCACGTGAACAAACATTTGGAAATTTAATGACCACTCCACGTAGTTCTAATTTCGAGGTTGTTATTGATTGGTAATAATTTTAAGTTAATGTGAAAGGATTTCCATATAAATTGCATTGAATTGATATGTCTATTTGCATCCTTTGAAGCTCTTGCTACTTATCTTGGTTTGTTTCTTTATAGATGAATTATAATAAAGAGAAGTTAAAGGACATATTAAGAATAATCAAGGCAAGGAGGAAGCCTGTAACACAACAAGAATCAGTCTTGGCACCTGAAGAAGTGTATGAGATGTCTCCATTGTTTACAGATACTACATGCACTCCGGACGTAGGTTCTGCCTCCTAAGAGGTGATATACAAATTGTTCAAGGATGAAAATCCAAGGATAATTGTGGAACAGACTGCTACTGTTGATAATTATCCTCCAAGTAACGACGCTGCATCGAATGATGTGGCCAATTCATTTATTCACATAATTGATGCCTGCCCTAAAACTCTACCATATACAGATATGGTGAGATGGGCTGTCGACCAGTTGGACATTACAGATAGAACGCTTATAATGCCGAGAAAGACAATTATTGCGTCTTTTAAAGTTGAATATTTAAGGAAAATGTATCATCTACCTCCACCTCAGAAGAGGCATGATGCACAATTCATCCAAAAATTCCTGCAAGAGAATCTTAACCCTGCAGATTTGATGAGAGAATTGAGAAGGGACCCGAACAAACAAAAGTGAGAGGACAGGGTATGTATTCATTAGCCTCCATTGTTGGCCCTTTCTCTCATATTGCTGCTATGTTATGTCGCCTTTATGGCTATCCAAATACATAGAAATTATTTGAAGAATGGGTGCCATTGATAGAATCCTCTGCTAATGGAGATATCATTGATTTGGCAACTATATTATCCAACAATTTGACCACCCAAATCGCAATTACAAACAAAAGCGCAATGTTCTTGAAAGAATGACTCCTCCTTTCTTTATGAGTGCCTATGTCATGGACGTAATTTGTTTTTCTTATGATTTTCCATCTCTTGGATGGAAATGGACAAACAAATTTCCTAGCTCTATTTCTGTTTATCTGGATATCCTTTGGGAATTGAAATACCATGCTCATTTCTACAAAATTTGTCATGAATTCATGCTCCCTGTCCACCAAGAAGTCTTTGGCAAGAAATCCACTTATTGCAGAAGCCAATAAATACCTAAAGCCTATTTAAAAGTTGTTTGGGGAAGAATCATTTACCTACATTCGTGTTTTTTGTAGCCTTTCCCATGCTCATGTTTTTCCCCTTTTTGTCCCAGATAGGTTGCTGGCCAAGGAAGTCACTTATCGAATAGTTAGTAAGGGCTTAACTAAAGTACTTAATGATGCCAATAAATTCACCTGGCCATGTTTTCCCATTTCTTGTGGTACCTATGCCTTCGAAAATTTCAAGCATTCTTCTATTGAAATTGACTAATTAAGAGCCTTCAATTTTCCAACAATATTAAAAAGACCATTTGAACCGCATGGTGTAGAGAAAGATGTTACAATGCAGGCTAAGCTTAAACCATTTTTAAATGAGCCTGACAAATTTGATGATTTGTTTGAAATGGTTCCGAAATATTATATGTTAGAGAAATTACTAGCAGACCATCTAAATCCCGATGAATTGATTAGATTCAATCAATATCGTCAGCGAAACATAGCCCATTTACCTGAATCTTTGTTAAATAAATTACGATAGAATTCCAAGAGTTCAAATGCATCAACTTCCTCCTCAAGAGGTCCAATTACTTCATAATTCTCCAAAACAACTACTATAGTTGTTGAGAAAACAAGAGAGATCAAAGAGGAGAACAAATTGGATGAAGTATGGGAGTATTTAGACCATGTTTTGACAACAGAAGAAGCTCAAGTTACAAATGTCTCAGACGATACACAAGTAGAGCAAGTTACAACCATCTGAGAAATTGAGGAGGTGCCAGAGGCTACAGGGACAACCTCATTTATTGTTGAGGTTTCCAAGAGGATACTATTCCTAAAAATATGGAAAATAATATTAATGTTGAGATTGTCAATCACTCGACTATTGTTGATAATATGCAGATAATTCCTGCATTTCCTACCATTGAGATAGTCCTCAAGATTGAATAAATATTTCCTTTGGACACATTTTACAGTCCAAAGCATAAAGCAGTAATGAGTAGGTCAAGGAAGAAAAGAATGATAGAACAATCACAAGCACTAGTTACAAATGAGACTCCTTTTCAAGTTCTTTGGAAAGGATCTCAAATAGCCCCGGATGAAGAATTGAATAGATTATCTCAGTTCACAAGAGATTATGCTAAGTTATACCACTGACAAAGTTCAAAAGGTACAATTTATAATGAAGGAAAAGGACCAAAGAATTGTCCAATTGGAACAATTTTTTTCAGAAATAAAATCAAGCGATTGAGAAACAGTGGAAAGACAATCTTACTGAGCTGCAAAAGAGCTTTAATGATTTAAAGATACAACTTAAATCTGAAGTGAAGGACAAATATGAATAGCTATTGCAGTTGCAACAAAGAATATACTAGTTGAGAGAAAATCCAGATATAACTAACATCTGCAAAGAAGCATCAAAACTGGACATACTCTTAGAAAAGAAGCAGGCCACATGTTGTCACAAATTGGCCTTAATTCATGATTTGTCAAAGACCAGCGATTCTTTAGTAAATAAACTCTCCAACTTAAGGATATTTTACGAAGATATCAACGAGAAAATCTTTGAGTTTATAGAATGGCAAGATAGTGCTCAAGGGAGAACATTTGATCTTCCTCGAATTGAAGAATCACAAAAGGATATCATGTTTGGTGACTGGGATATCAAAATGAAATGGGTAGAGATGGCTATTATCAGAGCCAAAAATCTTGCCTCAAGCTTCACCGAATACATCACATATAACTTATTGCAAGCCAATCTAATTAAGTAATGCCCGAACGACACCTTTCCAGATGTCACGGCTTTGAAACAATCTCGGCAAGAAACATCTAAACAAAAGGTTCAAGACATTCAGAGTTTATCGCAAATGAACCTTGAAATTTATTGAAATTTTCTGGTGAAGCCTCATAGCTAGTGGCTCGTTGCTACCTGTCTCTCAAACACAACAATACAGTTTATTCCAACACTTAATTATGCGTTTTTTACGGGACAAATGCGCATGCAACTGATACATCCCCCGTAGCTAAAGCCACTCATAGACATATACAATCTCAAAGAACAAATGAAGAATCAATATGGAGCAGTCATGAGTTCTTGTTGCAACGGATCACAAATTTAGTTGTCCTTTATATTAGCTTAATTTGTTATGTTTTTGAAGACTTTTATTTAAGTTTACTATTTTCGTAATATTAATAGGTTATTTAAACCCCTTTCATGCATTTAGAAAGGGGTCCAGAATTTTGAGAAGACAACTTTTGAACTTGCACTATTGCTTGATTTAGATTTATCTAATTAAGAAGTTGAGCCTAAAAGCTAACTTTTTTACAAGCAAAGCGATAATGCATCGGGTACTATTATCTTTGTGATATCGTTATGTATTGTTGATTTAGATAATGAATCTATTATGCGTTATTTCATTATATAAATGCTTTGAAAACAATTAGTCATTATCACTATTGTTGTTTAGGATTGGATAATTTTTGATTATGTATGAAATAACGAAATATTTTTATGTGATTGAGTTTTAACCAACTAAATTAGTTAAGTATTTAATTAATTTAGTTTATCATATATTATTTCTATTTGTTAAAGTATTGAATGATATATATTGTTATTTATTTTGTGAAATCTTTCTTTGAATCACATGTGAAGATCTACTATCCCAGGAAATAATTAGAATAAGTTTATTCAATGATTTTACCATCAGCTATAAAATCATTTCATTAGTTTTTCATTCTGTTACTATAATAAATATCCTTAAAATGGGAAATTGGTCCCTTTATATCTAGTCAGACCCGCCAATTTCAACTAAAACGAAGTTGCTTTAAGCTCCCGACCGTGTGGTGTTCCCCGATGTTGAGGAAGTAAAGTTCAAACCTTCAAAAGGTCCATTGAGGGGTACCCTTTTACATCCTGATCCATTTAATCAACACCAATTTCCATTTCTAGTATCCCTTGATTTTCCAGGTTTTGATTAAATTAATAATGAACCATATGTCATGATCCTAGGTGGCCAAAAATTCATTCTAAACTTCTTTCAAATATTTCTAAGTTCAAATTGAAGGTGAGAGAAAACTAATCCACTCATATAACCACCTACCATTTATGGTGCTCTTTCAATTCTATAGTGGATGGTTCCTTGAGGTTGCGTCTTTTCCAATGAACCCTAACCAATGATACCACCAAATGGTACATTGAAATTGGTAGGGAATCCTATAGTGACTACACTTACTTTCTCCATACCTTTTTGAACCATTTTCAATTACCTTCACGACAAGATCTCGGGAGTGACCTCTTATCCACACTTAAAAAAGATAACTCTAATCACATTTCTAATCATATGCATGAGTGGAGGAGACTTTAGAGGTTAGTTAATACCAAACTTTGCGATGAAGTGCTTAAATACTGGCTTACCTGATCCTTACTTCCACCTATAGCCACTAATGTTGCTATGGATAGGGTGCCTACTGAGGAGAAGGCCATTCTACATGCTCAATATCTTTCTTTGCTTTAATCTCAATCAGGAACTTTGTATGATGTCATTCCTAACACTCCTTAACCTTTGACTGTTCCACAATGAACCAAGCCTAGACCACACTATGATGGTGTCATCAGTTCCATTTCCTCTTATGCTATGAGCTAGTTATATGCTTAACTATGGAAATTGACGGTTAATTCCATATCCATAACAAGTGCATTTGGTTCTCAACAAGCACAACCTTCTACAGAGACCATCAAGGTTCTCATGGTGAAGTCCACAACACCTAAGAATCCTTAGCAACCTAGAGGGAAAAAGAAAAAGAACATTTAAAAAAAGAATAACCCTAAACATACTCAGGAAACTACTCAAAACCAACCCAACTAGGGTGAGGGTGTTGCATTTAATTATGCGAGCTATTGCTCCACAATCTCATGCCCGATTGAGATCACCAGAAAACAAAAGAGAATGGCTAAGACAATCTAATATCGATGCCCAATCCAGATGGCCATGCATGCAACTTCGATGCAATTTCTAATCCTACAAAGTATGAGCAAGTACCTTGCCTCCTCATAGGTTGGTGAAGGTTTTTTGGCTTGATGTAGAATCCTTGCACTCCAATCAAGTGACCTCTTTCATCCATTCTTGATCCAGGCCTACACATAAACAAAACTAAGCAAAGACGACAAGTGATCTTCTGTAGAAGATCATCTACTCAAAACATCTAGAAATCACACATATAAATTACTGTAAAACTTACATAAGGGGAAGGAACATGCATTTTTATTAACCATGTAAGTGAAAGTACATCAAATGTATACCTTCAAAAAAAATATCCTCTCCTCCAACTTGTAGTATGGTCTCCTCTCCCAAGGCAACAAAGCTCTCACGCTATAGTTTGGATACTCTCTCCTCCTCCTTTCCTCTTGGTGAGATTATAAAGGCTCATTCTATCCTATGGGAGAATGTATCTAGACACCTAGGGGATTGAGAAGTTAGGAAAATTCTACAATAATGTTCCCCTAGAAAACTCATACACAAGTGGGTCAAGTTGATTTCCTTGGGAAAGATAAACTCTAGAAACCTTTTTAACGATTATGAGATTTTTTTCTCAATTATCTCATTTATGAAATAATTATTATCTCGTAATTATAATATTTTGGAAAATTAATTATGAGAAATTTCTCAATTATGTAATTTCATCCTTTTATCAAGATAAATCTCACACAAGTAAATGAAAAGGTGAAAAGAGATGCATTTTAGCCAAACCATTGACGTAAGTTGATGTTGGGTTTCTCTCACTATAATGGAGTGGAAAATAGGGTTATAATAGATGCCCCCTAATGCATGAGGTTAGAAGAGAAACTAATGGCCAAAATGAATTACAATAGTACTCAATACTCAAACTAGGGGGAAGGAGCCAAGAAAATGAAGCTATATTGGAGGAACTCAAGTGTTGAAGTCTCAACTTTGTTGATAACATCCGCGAGGTGGACATACCCATGCTCGATCATAAGAAGATATTGAACATGGCTGCCATAAAATACACTGTGGATCCATGACATGAAATGCTAGAACATGGCCACAAAGACATACACAGTGGATCCATGTGACTCAACAGATAGAGCATAGCCACTAACAAATACAATCGTGGATCTATGTCACAGTATACATCAGTAGGACTATGGACACATGACAGACAAAGAAGTTTCTCAAGATAGGCCTCAGAGAATATAAATATTACATAAATCCCACATTGCCTGGGAAGGATTCCATATAAGAGTGAGATATCCCTAACCCAGGGTCTTCTACATAACCTTGATGATACGAATCTACATCATGAAAATATATGAGATGAAGTTGAACATGGTTGAAACCGCTTGATTACCAGCCAATGAGGGAAACCAGTAATAGACACAAGGGAATCCACCAATGAGGAAAATGGACCCCAAGGTACCTAGTAGAGTCCATTAAGTGTGAATAGATGAGCTGATGTCGAACACCAGTGAACTTGATCAATCAGAAGCCAGTGAAGTAAACCCATTTTTGATTACGAGGAAGCCTGCCACTCAGGTCTGCAAGATCCAAGGTACTACCGGTTCCTAGATCAAGATCATGGATAATGGGCTGAAGTCGACAAGAGAAGATACGTTGAAGGAGGAACTTGATGTATCCCCCATCAATCGACACAAAACAAAACAAGATGATGTGATGAATGGATTAAGTCATGAAGCGATGGAGTTCAATTGAAACCGGGATGGCCAGCTTAAAAAGGTCAACATGCTACTGCAGATGGTCGTCACAGCCTAAGACTTCTCTTGAGCATATAACAACATGGCACAAGAGTGACTTGGTAGCATGACTAATGAGCACCATGTGATATTATGCAATGATGTAGGAGGCATCAAAGCACGCTCCATATAATTGGAGGGGTAACCAGTTGGAGGAGTAAAAATACTCACATGGATGGTATCGCTCCTAGGCAAGCTAAAACCCAACTGTGAGATAATGAAGTAGATAGGTTCCGTGTTCAAGGGTGATGGAACTAATGTTGCCATTTCGATGACTAATGGAAAAATATGTTCCCTCCCTTCTCTTTTTAGAAGTTCCTTTTTCGTAAAGTTGTCCCCCAAGCTCAAAAAAGAGATAAAATTATACAAGGGGGAACCTCCTAGCCACAGTAGACTAGGGTATTCATTTTTCATAACTAGTATATCCTAATCTAAAAATGGGTTAAACTTATACTGGGTAGAGGATGCTGTTGACACCTAATCCTCACGGTTGGGTGAATTTATGTAAATAGTTAAATTAGGAATGTGAACAGTCATCAGGAGATGAACTGAGCAGTCACACCCTTTGTATATAGCAATAGCATACCTAATGAAATAAATGGAATCAGTTTTACTCCCTATTGGAGTTACTGCCTGGCCTGACATGGTATCAGAGCCAGTTCCTTGTTTTAGCTATTATGCTCCTGTAACTCCTCTGTCTTGGCCTCTGCCTCTGCCTTATTCCCCTCTGTCCTGAAATAACCTGTGCATCTGTCCATACTGTCCAGACAGAAGCACTGTACGTTAAATTTTTGAATAGCGCTGTCTTTTCCTGTTTTAGCGCTGATGACTGAATAACTCCTCTGCAAATCCTCTGCCAGCTCTGCCCTTTCCACGCCAGTTTTCACTGTCTATTTGCTTGTCTGGATTCAATCCATGCCATTGCTTCCTTATTATAACTTATTCTGCAGCAACCGTTTGCTGGTCACATCGATGACGGATTCGTTCTGGTTTCCTTATCATTAATTCCTTTGCATTAACTGTCCGCTGGGCACATCGATGATGTATTCATTATTGAAGCATCTAGACTCAATTGACAAATTGGAAATTGAAGTGCGTTTGAAGCAATGGCGAAAATAAAATATTGGGCCATCGAATCACCAGTGGACGAAGCACACAATGAAAAATAACAAAAGTGCAGCAAATCGAGATAGAGAGAATACCAGTGCACAGTTGAATGCGGTATTGAATGGTAACAATTGAATGCGGTATTGAAGGCTTAACATTTGAATGGTAACATTTTAACGCTGTTGGTATTCTGAGACATATTTAAATCATATTGAATGGGAAAATTCTGAGACATACATTTCTCGGTCCGTTCTCGTTTGAGTTCGAGTTTCGGCCAAAAAAAAAGATTGCCGCCTCAGATTTGGGGTTAATTCGCATTTGTTCCAGTGCGCTTGGGTTTAGGATTTCGCCTTTTCACTATATCCTAGCAGCGGCAGATTTCTTGTGAGTGTGTCTTTAAAATGCCTGGAAATGCCCAACGCAATTTTTAGATTGGACAACGCATTTTTAGTGTGTCTTTAACGCTGTCCCATATTTTAAACACTGTCCAGCACTTTAACGCTGCCATATTTTTTATCACTGACTTTAACGCTGCCATATTTTTTATTACTGGCTTCAAGGTCTAGAGAATCAAAGGGATTTATGGTGTTTTTCTTTTCAGTGAGCTTTGAAATTGTGATGCCGTTGCTGCTCCAACTTTGTAGAGCTCGCGGTTGATGCCGTTGCTGCTCCAACTTTGTAGAGCTCACTGTGAATGATTGATTATTGACTGTATTAAACAACCAAAATCATTTCCCACAGAAATTTTTGAGTACATTTTTACTGTATATTGGCAGAAGTATTTTTCTATCAGCAGAAGTTTTTTTTATAGAATGCATTCAATCATCTCCATGGTAGGGATAGTTCTCACTGGCAAGGAGAACTATCCTGAATGGTCCTGAATGATAAAACACACCCTCATCTTCAATGAGTTGTGGAAAGGAGTGTGTATCAGAGAAGGAGACAAAGACTAGTACAACCTACCTCAGACAAAGAGCTCGTCATTTGGGAAAACAAGAACAACAAAGCCTATGCATTAATTGCAACATCTGTAAATGAAGAGGTGAGTCGCCATATTTCGTCATATTTGACTGCCTTTGAAGCCTTACAAAAGCTGAAAGAACTCTATGACTCACATTCTGAACTTGAAGTTGTTCAGCTCATGATTAAACTCTTCACTCTTGAACTGAAAAATAATGATCCTCTTGCTCTTGCATCTAAAGTAAAGTCTATAATGCATGATATTAATTCCACTAAGGTTGAGCTAGATATCCCTCTTATTGCTTTTCTCAAGGCACTCTATCCTACTTACTCCAATTATCTTGAGTCTTTGCAAGCAAATGGAAATCTCAAAGATATAACCTTTGACTCTCTTGTGAAAAAGTTTGCTGAAAGAGAGAAATATTTTGGAAAGAAGACAACCCCTGAATCTTCTAAAGAGACTGTGTGGCTTGCTCATAAAGAAAATCATCCTGCTCAAGATTCTACAAGAGGAAGAGGTGGACGAAGAGGAAGAGGAAGATATTTCAGAGGCAGGGGGGCAGACATTCTCAAGGAGAAAAGGCAGATCTGCACTGCATTTGCTGCAAAAGAAATGGATCACATGATGCCTCTACATGCAAGCTACCATGGGACAAAATTGAGCAGAAAAGAAACCAACAGAAAGGTAAAACTGATGATACAGACAAAGGTAAAGCACCTGAATCCGCTCACTATATTGAGGCACAATGTAACATTGGAATAAATTAATATTTGTTTAATGCTTCACTTGCTTCTTCGAAAAATGATTGGTTGCTTGATTCAGGAGCAACCTATCACATGACTCATAGAAAAGATTTTTTTTGAAGATTTCACTGACAATGTTGATGGAGCAGTATACTTTGCAGATCAGTCAAAAGTCAAGCCATTAGGGCTTGGCACAATCAGGCTTAAACTGCCTGGTCTTCCAGACTTTCTTCTGGATCATGTTCTATATCTCCCACAGCTCAAGAGAAACTTGTTGTCCTTGGTCCACATCCGCCAGCAAGGTCACTCCATTCATATGTTTGATGGCAAGCTTGAGGTAAGAAAAGCATCTGACCACTCACTTGTCATGAGGGGAATAGAAGAAGAAAGGCTTCTCAAACTGCAAAGAACCTCTGCTCATGCACAATATTTCTCATATATTTCTCATCATGAAGAAGGTACACTTCCATCAAGTTTATTATGGCATGCTAGATTTAGACATTTAAACTATGACAGTCTCCGCTTATTGAAGAAAAATGGTGTTGCTGGTTTGCCTACAATTCCTAGGAAACATAAGCAATGTGATGCTTGCATTCTAGGAAAGCATAGCAAATAGTCTTTTCATGATTCAAATTCAAGAGCACATAGGAAGCTTGAACTCATTCATTCAGATTTATGTGGTCCAATACCTGTTCTTTCTGCAAATGGAAATAAATATATCATGACATTTATTGATGATTACACTAGAATGTGTTGGGTTTATTTATTGAAGAACAAATCTGATGCTTTTCAAACATTCAAGAATTTTCATAAATGGATTGAAAATGATGCACAATCTCATATTGGGTCTATTTGCACTGATAATGGAAAAGAATATACATCAAATGAATTTGAAAACTATCTTCGCCAACATGGGATCAAACATCAAACAACTGTGCCTTATAATCCCCAACAAAATGGTGTAGCTGAAAGAATGAATAGAACAATCTTGAATATGGTACGATCCATGCTTTTCTTCAAAAATGTAAAGATAATGTTTTGGGCTGATGTTGTTCTATGTGCTGCATATATAATGAATAGATGTCCATCTAATGCTATAAGAAACAAGACTCCTTATGAATTGTGGTATGGACATGTTCCTTCGGTAAAACATCTCAGGGTCTTTGGTTCCACCTGTTATGCTTTGATACCAAAGGTACATAGAAACAAACTTGGTGATAGAAGTCGTAAGTGTATCTTCCTGGGGTATTCAAACACCTCCAAAGCATACCGCCTCTATGATGAAGCAAATAAAAAGTTTGTTGCATTGAGAGATATAATTTTTCTTGAATCATCCAAATCTGACAATGTTGTTGAGCGGCAACTTGATCGCTTGGATAGATTGGCAAAAACAAAATCATTTCAAGAATTTGATAATCAGATTCCACATCTTGAAGGGGGGATTCCTATTCTAGATCAACATGTGGAATCTTCTTCTGAAGAACACTCTCCCTCGAATGAAACTCCAACAACAAATGATGCTTTAAGTGATGTAATTGATAGAATTGGGAGACTCAATCTTGATTCAGTCCCAACTCAATCAACAGAGTAGCCTGGACCATCTCAGAAAGGTCCCCCAAGGTGGCTGACAAAGACACTTGAAAGTGTTCATCCTGATGAAATTGGAAAAACAAGAACCAGAAATTCAAACCGACAAAATGGAGGTGATGTAGATGACTCTAATTCACCTATTGATATGGATGTTTCTTATGATTGTGAATTGAACTTGTCTACAGATTTTGAACCAACTTCCTTCAAACAAGCTACTTCTCATGATGAATGGAAAGAAGCGATGCAAAAGGAGTATGATGCCTTCATAAAGAACGACACTTGGAAGCTGGTTGATCCTCCATTTGGAACCAAACCAATTGGCTGCAAGTGGGTCTACAAGAACAAGTACGAAGCTGATGGTTCACTTGACAAGCACAAAGCTAGGTGTTATAGAAAAATATCGTCACCATGATTATTTGCAGTCAATATGGGTCTATCATCACTTGTACTGTCCTCCCAAGCAAGTCTAAGACCTCAGCTCTTCAAATCAAGCTTTGGAAGTGGGAGAAAGACATTAAAAATCAATGTAACTCTGGTTCCGCACTTTCTCTCATGGTCACCTGCGGTCCCGCACCTTCTGTGTACAAAAGCTGCGCACCTACCCGCTCTGTTCCTAACGGTGTAGGTGCGGACCCCTGTGAAAGTCAAAAGGCGCAATTTTTATCTTAAAAAACTCACTTTGGGTTAATTCTAGAGTTTTCTAGAAGGAATTTTGACGTGGATTGTTCGCTCTGAGGTGGTTCATGCATCCCAAAAGAGAAGGAGCTAATCCCTCGACTAAAGGAGCTATCCCTTTGAAGGAGGGCTTTATCCCTTTGAAGGAGGACCTAGTAACTTCCCTCCATTGCACTATAAATACAGTCATTGGGGTGAGGACTAGGGAGGTTAGAAGCTAAACATTTTGAGGGTAAATGCTGGTGAAATTGAGACTCTTTGGTTGAGCTTGAGAGGAGAGATCACATACCTCTTGGTTCCAATGGAGAGTGAGTGAAACTTGTCAAAGTAGAGGAGACATCTTGTTGGACCCTGGGAGGAGCTTGTATAGCGTCAAGGCAAAGGTTGTAAGGTTCTTTTTCTTTTGAATTAATACAATCAAACTCATTTTTCTCAACAAGTATCTTATGTTATTTGTTTCATGGACTCCTTGACTTTCGTGTTAAATATGTTTTATGCAATTGGTTTTTTAGGTGCTATTTAATGTGTTTGCCTTGTTTGTGTTTGCAGATTCACGAAAAGGAGCTCATTTGGATCAAAGGAGTGAGGGCATCCACAAGCTTGCGTTGGACCAAAGGTAGGCCCTAAATACCTTTGTTTGCTATTGTTTATTGAAGTATATTTAGAGAAAGATAGTGTCTGGTTGGTCTGCTTGTCGTTAGGTCTTCTTTAGATTCTAGGAAGGTCTATCTTGTCCGCAAGATCGACTCATTCCGTGCGAAAAAATGGCGACTCCGCTGGGGACTTGATTGTTTTCTTTGTCTCTACTTTGACCTGAGAAACTATTTTTCCTGTTTCTGTTTTTGACTTGATGATTGTGGGATTGGGTGAATTTAGTTAATTTTGAGTTAGTTTTCATTTTTCATAGTTTTGGGAGAGGTACGCACCCTCTGAGTTAGGCACAGTGCGTACGTGTACGCACTTTTCCTTTGTGCACAGAGCGTAGACGCACCTGTGTAAACAGGTTGCCTGCGTACCCTGTCAAAAATTTGAAAAATTTTAAATTTTCCTCTTTTTTATCAGTTTAGAATTTGTTTATAGGTTTTAGCCATTGCCCAGACCTGCTTGTTCCCTGTCAAAAACTTTCCTTGGTTTGATTTCATTAGCATTAGGGTTTTAGGTGGAATTCCTAGGAATTTTGCTTGTTGGGTTTGTTTTTCGTTTTTGGTTGTGTAGTGGCTCTGAGCTTAGAAGTCCTAGGGACCTCAGATTACCTTGGTGTCTACTGGTCTTCTTGTGAGTCTGACCATTTATGAAATCTTCCCTTGTTGAGGAATTCGCTTTGAGTTTTCTCATTTCAAAATTTCAAAAAGCTTGTAGATTGAAAGTTTGGAATTTTCATTTTTACAAAAAGAAAACGAAAGATTGGTTGTTTTTTGACTAATTGTGATTTTGCATAAATTAGTCCTTAGCTCACATTTAGCTAAGTAAAACATCCTCAAAAAGACTTTTAGTAGGCTTTGACTTCAAGTAGCTTTTTATAGTTTGTAGCTCTCAAAGTTAGTCATTTTCATTAGTTTTGAGTGTTTTATTTACAAAATATAAAAAAGATCTCTTTTGGAAAAGTTTGTTTTTGTAGAGATTGAGTGCTTTGAAAAGAAAAGGGAAATTTGTGTGAAATAGCTAGTTGTCTCGTTTTTGAGTGCTTTGGAAAGGGAAAAGCTCTTCTTTTATTTTGTTTAATTGAGAAAGATTTGTGTTTACAAAGTATTTGCATTCTCAAACTCTTTCTTAGTTTAGAAGTTCATCGAAGAGAAAAGATTGTTTAAATCATCTTAGGTGCATCTTTTTAGTGATTTCGAGTCGAGTCTTTACACCACGAGTTTCATCTCCACCACCTCTTGACTTAAACAACAACCACTAAAATTAACGCTTAAAGTAAAATTCACTTAGTAACATTTTATTTCTAGGGCTCTGATACACCAACTTAGCTTAGGCTAGTGTCTTGGAGTAGGAGAGTAATTAACTCTCCAAGACAGTAAAAACAAACAAGTAGCTGTATCTTGTGGTAGGAAGAAATCCAATTGTTTCATTTATGCTCTGGGAAAGCTCCTCTTAAAGGAGAAGCAAGAGATCGTGTCCGAACCAGTGTGGGAATAAATCCTTCCTTATTGGGAATGATGCCAGATATTCACGTATTAAAAACGGTAAACCTCGGATTAACCATTGTCGAGGAGCCTGGGGTCACTTGTTGCTAAACCTTGGATTATGTCAAGGAGCCTTCAAGGGGATTGCGCTTGCTACTCTACCCTTGCGTGCGTATTGGATCGTAGACTATTCCCCCAGGTGTATTTGTCTCAGTTGGTAGCCTTAGTGACCATATTCTTTAGGATTATTCCTAAGGTGACAGTGGTGGGAAGATCCCACTGTACCTGGAGCAGATGTCGGCTAGACTAACTTGGATTTTCTGGGGCGTTCACTTCACTCGAGACGGTTAAGTGGAGGAACTTGGTCCAGTCTATTCATTAAGCAGGTTGCCGGGGTAACTGTTCCAACCGCCATTTCTGTACTAAATTCTGCGACGTTGGATTTCACCACCAACTAGTGTTTTCGGTCCGGAAAGTTACTATTTGTGTGTGTTTGATCTCTAGATTATTTAGGCGTGTGATTCAAATTTGTTTGGTTCTTTAGAGGCTTTAGGTGTTTTTCATTGAGATTTTACTTTGTTTGCGTGTGAAGTAGTTAAAAGTTTTTAACTGTGGTTGAATTACCAAGACAGTCCCGTAGACTTCGAGGCCAGTCTCCTGAGTTTGTAACCGTGGTTGATTTACTGAGGAAGTCCCGTAGACTTCGGGGCCAACCTCCTGAAGAAGTCCCGAGCCATCTTGAAGGCTTGAAAGTCCTTGTAACTCCTAGTGGCAGTAAAGTTGGGTCACCTGAAGAAGGAGAGTCTTCGTTGGTTGTTCATCCTGATTACCAAACTCTAGAAACAGGTTATAATCCTGAAGCTATTTCGGTTTCCGAACTTGCTGGTAGCTTTTCATCTACTAGTGATATAGGCAAAGAACCTGAGATATCTGAACCTGTTACTCCAACATCGGGGTTTGTCTCTCCAACTTCTACTGCTCCTAATTCACCTAGGGTAGAAAGAGTAATCACCGAAAATCTTCCTTCTGGCTTGATAGCTATTAAAGAACTTGCTATGGAAGAAGAAGTAGGCATCCCTATCCCTGAAAATCAACCTGTTATTGATCTAAGGGAGCGTGAATCATTTTTTTACAGTCCACCTAGAAGTACTACTTGGTATCTTTCTTTAACTAATTATTTGGAAAACCCAGCGTTAAGTTTTTCACCACCTCGTGCTCCTTATCATCCTAGGGGTTTTTATACTCCTGTAAATATGTCAGGTCAGTCGTCCATGTTTACTCAATCGCCTGAATCTTTTTTGTACGGCGGTCCTTCTATTCCCTCTAGGTATCAATCACTTTCTGGTACTTTTTCGGGAGCATCTCCTCAACCCATTGAACAAGGGTTATTCACTGGAAGCAATGGTGCAAAGCCGTTGAGCGTAGAAGACATTCTTATGATGTCAGGTTCTATTCCCAATTCTCAACCTCAAGGTGGCCAGTTACCGCCTGGGGGGCAGCCTCAATTAACGCCTGGGGGGCAACCTCAAGGACAGTACGTGCCTACGGTACAATACGTTCCTCAAGGTCAACCCCAGACTCAATATGTACCCCAAGGTCAACCCCAGTATCAATTTATACCTCAAGGTCAACCTCAGTATCAGTACGTGCCTCAGGGGTATCTACCCCAAGGTCAATACTCGGACCAAGGTTTCCAACCACCCCAAGGTCAATCTTATGTTCAAGGGACGGGAAATGTACCTTTCAATTATCAAACCTACCCTCAACCTGGTTATGGTCCTCAATATTCTCAACCTGTTATGGGTCAGTACCCTGGAATGAACATAGTGTGGGATCCATCGCAAACTCAACAGGTGTTGCAGCCAAATGTACAGTTGTCATCTCAAACTGGACAACCCTTAGTTTCTAGTTCACCCCAGCAACCAGTCCAGTCTAATATTCAAACTTCTGTACCTTCGGTAGTTTCTCAGTCTAGGCCTACTGCGCCTCGTACTCCATCTCAAACGACTGCTGCAACTGCTGCAACATCTGTTCAATCTACCCCACCTACTTCTGGAGTATTGACAGCTTCGGTTTCTACTGTTCCTGTATCTACTCCTCAGATATCTTTACCACCGTCTGGATCCACGATTCAAACTACGGTTCAGATGCCTGTAGGACAACCTGGTTTAAGTATGGTTGTCACAAGTCAACCACAATTCACTTATCAACCGTACCGGGGACAGTACCAATTCGGTCCTGCTGTCCAGCAGCTAGTTTATCAGTATCAACCGTATCTTGGGTACACTTATCAACAACCTCAACAACCCCAGTACGGTCCGGTTAATCCTGGTTTTCCAGGAGGATACAATATCCCGAACGCGATTCCTATTCCTAGTTATCCTGGATATTCTCCTCCTGGGGCTGGGCTCATGACCCAGAGTTTTAGGGATCCTCATCGGCAGCTACCGTTTATCGCAACTTTGGACTTACCAGACTTGTCGCGCCTAACGAACGATCCAATTAATTATCTTCCGTTTTGGCTGCCAATGCCGAATAAGTTGCCCAGTGACATTCCCAAGTTCGAAGGTAAATCTGGAGAGGACCCGTCGAACCATGTGATGACTTACCACCTCTGGTGTGCGTCTAACTCCATCACAGATGATTCGATCCGTCTTAGACTTTTCCAGCGCACTCTAATTGGTCTCGCGGCCAAGTGGTACATTGAGTTACCGCGAGGCACTTTTTATAATTTTAGTCAGTTAGCTACCTCGTGTTTAACTCATTTCCAGTTGCCAGTCCGATATGACAATGGCACAGAATTGTTAACTTCACTAAAACAATCGACATCCACGTACATTTCAGATCATATTCATGAGTGGAGACGTCGATGACGTTTAGTGAAGGTATTTATTCTGGATCAAATCTTGGCTGAGTGGTTTGTAAAATCTTTGTTGCCAAGGATCACTGAAGATGTTGCTAAAGCTAGAGTTGTTACTGAGGAGCAAGTGATTTCTCAAGCACAGTACCTTGACTTGGTCTATACTCAGTCAGGTACGTTACACGAAAAGATCCCCGATCTTCCCAAATCAAATCAAATCACTACAGCTCCTTCGGGATCTCAGGCCGCTGACGGTATGATTGGTATGGTTAACACTAAAATTAAGAAGAAGTCTTCCAAGAATTCTTCTCCTATCATAACCTTGCCTGATTCCCCGACAGGAGATTCTTCTGTAGAGGTTTCCGCCGATATTCACGTTGTAGAATCATCTACGATTAAATCAAAATCCGGTGGAAAGAAGAAAGGAAAGAAGAAGAATAAAATAGACAAAAGTTCAAAAGAGAAATCTGAAAAGGCGGAATCCAATGATGAAAAGCACAAACCTCGTTATCCATGTCTCATTTGTGACGAAGAACATTTTACAAGAGACTGCCCTCATCGAGCAGAGGTTGCGAAGATCGTCAAAGGTTCCCAAACTCCTGCTGTTTTGAAGGATCCATTTCCAAATCAAGATAGCAAGATGATAGGTTCTTCCTCGAGTGCCAATGAAGAACCCATATTGATGATGTCCCATGTAAGGATTGCGACTCGATCGAAAGATTATGGTAGTAAAAGTCCTGTTGATGGCAAAGAAGTAGAATCTTCTCATTCTAATCCATCAACCTCAGCTCTCGGTTCCGATCCACTACAGATCGAGAAACCTAATCCAGACTTAGTAATCAAACCGCCCGCCAAGGGTATACTTCGAAAGTCAGCTTTCAATCCACATGCGAGAGCGGCTCAGAATTATAACATTGTTGAGGATTTAGCTGTTTCACCCTCATCAATGTCGGCTTTGGAAGTGCTGCAATCATGCCCAGCACAGCGTAAATTACTTTTGTCGGCTATAGGAGCTGTTGATGTTCAGGACCCGAACCTAATAATCTTTGATCTAGAAAATAGTACACCGCGTTTGCCTCATCAAATGGCTTTCCAGATCCCAGTGATAGTCAAAAACAGGCCTATTCATCGGACTGTAATTGATGAGGGAGCCTCAACGTGTATTATGTCGATACAGTGTTGGAGATCGCTTGGTTCTCCTTCACTAAATCAATCCCTGACAATTCTTAAGGCCTTTGATGGCCGTGGGTTTCATCCTTTTGGCATTCTACAGGATTTGCCTATAGGGGTTGAAGGAAAAACCGTTAGTCTAGATGTGGAGGTGGTTGATGCCCCTCTAGACTACAACCTTCTCTTGGGTCGAAGTTGGTCTTACACTATGACAGCGGTCGTTTCATCGGTCTTTAGAGTCATAAAGTTTCCACATAATGGAAAGATCGTAACAATAGACCAGCTGGCTTACTTTTCATCCGACCCAGCCTCTTCAGAGAGTATTCAGCATGTCGGTAAAACGACTATCCCATATAAGGATGTTGGAGTAGGATTAGTTAAAGATGCCGGTTTACTGGGAACTTTTCCTTTTCCTCCAATCAACGCATCATCTTCATTTTCAACCATTCATATGATTACATCAGACACTATTTTTTATGACGATCCTTGGATCGTTCCTTCTGAATCTGAAATAGACTCATTTGGTAATTCTATGCCTTTGAGTCCATATGAAATTGCCTATGAAGCCGTGCAGTCTTTTACCGACCCGTGTTCAACCGAAAATGAATTAATGAATGTGGTCTATGAGGAATCACTTTTCACATCAACCTCGGATTTAACTACGTTTTCTGAACTTGTTCACTCTGATGAGAAAATTCGTGAAATCCTATGTGTAGATGATTTACCATGGGAAGATCTCCATCACAGATCTTCGTTTTTACCTGAGGATGATCGTTTTGAAAATGGTTTCTCATCAATCTTTACAACTGAATATGTCAACGAACCTCATAATCCAATGAAACATCCCGATTCAGAGTTAAATTTGGGAAACATCTCTCGAACTATTCCCATTGACATTTCGGTTAAGCCCAGAATTGTTGAGAACATTCATATAGGTGCCACGTGTACAGATGACGAAATCCAATTATATAAGGCCCTATTTCAAGAATTCCGCGATGTATTTGCCTGGTCCTATGAGGAAATGCCAGGAATTGATCCCGCGATTGTTGTTCATGAGATCAAGACTTACCCGGATGCTAAACCCGTCCGGCAACGTTTGCGTCAGATTCACCCACGAAAAGTTGCTGCAATTAAAGCAGAAGTTGAAAAATTGTTGAAAGCAGGTTTCATTTATCCGATCCCGTTAACGGATTGGGTATCGAATATTGTTCCGGTTAACAAAAAACAGGGAACAATAAGAATATGCATCGACTATAGGGACATTAATCGAGCTTGTCCAAAGGACAACTACCCAACTCCCTATATCGATCAAATCATTGATGATTGTGCCGGCAGCGAAATATTTTCCTTTATGGACGGTTTTTCCGGATACAATCAAATCAATATTCTACCTGCTGGTCAACCGAAAACGGCTTTCATTTGTCCATTGGGGACATTTTCTTATTGCAAATTACCTTTTGGGCTCAAGAATGCCGGAGCAACTTTTCAAAGGGCGATGTCTTATGCGTTTCATGACATCAAACACATTGTGCAACCGTATCTCGATGATTTGCCTGCTCATTCATTACATCGAGCTGATCACCTCGTCCACTTACGTGCAATCTTCATGAGGTGTAGGCATTATCGTATTCGGTTGAATCCACACAAATGTGTCTTCTGTATAGAAACGGGTTGATTGCTGGGATTTGTAGTTTCGAAAGTCGGCATTCGCGTTGATCCCTCGAAGGTCGAAGCTATTATCAATTTGGCTCCTCCTTCGAGTCTTCGCCAACTCCAAAGTTTGCAGGGGAAAGCAAACTTTTTACGACAATTCATTCCTAACTACGCCGAGGTTACAAAGGGTTTTACACGGTTGTTGAAACAAAATACTCAATTTTCTTGGGACGAGATAGCTCAGAAATCTTTTGATGCACTCAAACACGCGTTGACCCATGCACCGTTGTTGCATCCTCCCAACTACAACCAGGATTACTTTTTGTATCTCGCCGCCTCCCATTCCACCATTGGAATGGTCTTAGTTCAGGAAGATGAATTCGGAATGGAACATGGGATATATTACCTTAGTCGAATGTTAAATCCAACTGAGCTAAAATACTCACATGTGGAGAAATTGGCATTGGCAGCTGTTCAAGCTGTCCAACGTTTTCGTCACTACATTTTACTACGTAAAACTACAGTCATTTCGGATTGCAACCCTATGATCTACATTTTGACCAAACAATTTCTAGGGGGCAAGTACTCTAAATGGATCGTTATCCTGCAGAAGTTCGACTTGGAGTTTGAGAAATCTAAGTCTATGAAATCTTTAGTTTTTGTAGAGTTAATGTGTGACTTCCCGCGTGCTGACACGGAAACTGTGGCAGAGGAGCCCATTGCGGATGAATCTTTGTTTCTAATAAGCACTTTAGATCCGTGGTATGGGGATATCATCATCTATCTCCAGACCCAATCCTTTCGGTCAGAAATTTCAAAGTCGGAATACTGGAAAATTCGCTTCCAGTCCCAACAATTCAAAATTATTGGAGATACTCTTTATCGCCGTGGGGCGGATTCTATTTTTCGACGTTGCTTAACTCACGAAGAGGCTGAAAGGGTTCTAAATGACTGTCACTTTGGAGCATGTGGTGGTCATATGTCTGGGTACGCCACAGCCCAAAGGATATTGCGCGCTGGCTACTTCTGGCCGTCTTTATTTAAAGATTGTATTACGACGGTCCGAAAATGCCACAACTGCCAGATTTTTGATCGTAAGATGCGCGCTCCACCCGCTCCTCTCCACCCTATAATTGTCGTTGGTCCTTTTGCCAAATGGGGTATCGATTTTATTACTTGTAACCCTCACTCGGCCGGGGGGCATGCGTATATCATCCTTGCGGTAGATTATTTTACTAAGTGGGCCGAGGCGATGCCTACATTCGAGGCAGACGGCAAGACAACTGCAATTTTCATGTTCAATCATATAATTCCTAAGTTTGGTGTCCCACAAGCGATAATCACTGATCATGGACATCATTTTCGAAACGTTATGATGACCGAACTTACAGGCCAGCTTGGTTTACGTCACGATAGTTCAACTCCTTATTATCCACAAGCGAATGGTTTGGTTGAGTCCATCAACAAAGTTTTAGTTATCATGATCTGACGAATCATTGGGATTCATCGGTCGAATTGGCACAACATGCTATTTTCAGCGCTTTGGGCGTACCGAACTTCAGTAAAAACATCAACAGGGTTCACTCCTTTCCAACTAGTTTATGGTTTGGAAGCCGTGTTACCCATTGAGTGCGAAATCCCGTCACTGCAAATGGCCATCAAGTTACTTCCAGCTACTTCCGAAGAGGAAAAGCGTTTGTTATACTTAGCTCAATTAGATGAGAATCGACGTGATGCTGCATTGGCGATCGAGACTCACGCAAAACGTATGAAAGCTCAGTATGATCGGAATGTGACCCCTCTAAATTTTTCGGAAGGAGACCTAGTGTTATTGTATGATCAAGCTAATGATAAATTAGGTGCTGGAAAATTTGTTCCTATGTGGCATGGGCCCTATATTGTCAAGCGAAAGCTAGCAAAAGGGGCCTATGAGTTGGTATACTTTGACGGGGACTCTTTAGGTAAACCCAGAAATGGTCTTTACTTGAAGAGGTATTATGCTTAAAAGAATGGGTATGGAGATTTTTAGTTAGGTTAGTTTTTCTTTCTAGCAAGTGTGTTTTAGTTTAAAAAAAGTGTGCTTAGCTTAGAGAGTGTTTTTCGTCATTATTCCTGCTTATCTTAGTTTTACTCTTGATATTGCAGATGTCGATGCCTCTCCAAACATACATTGGATTTGCTGATGGTGCTTGTCGTAGTACACAGAACATTTCTTCCGCAGCTTGGGTTATCTATTCGCCCTCTGACGAGTTAGTTTCTATGCATGGGGTAAGCCTCGGTCAAACAACAAACAACATTGCAGAGTACAGTGCAGTGATTGAGTTATTGTCTGAATCTATTTCATTTGGGATTCGGAGTTTGATAGTGAGGTTAGATTCTGAACTCGTTGTATTACAGCTTAATAGAGTGTATGCCATTAGAAATCCAGTGTTATTAAGATTATTTTTGAGAGTGCGTTTCTTGGAACGTGAGTTTAATTACATTGAATATCAGCATATTCCAAGGTCTTTAAATACATTAGCATATGCAATTGCTTCTCGAATGTTAAATAGACATTTGCAATAATCATACATGTAAATTTAAAACCATTCCATAACATGATTTACAAGATAAGCCGGTAAGAGTGATATATATATATATATATATATATATATATATATATATATATATATATATATATATATATATATATATATATCTATATATATAGGAGTGTGTCAAAAAATACATCGTCCTCGATCATAGGTTGAAAAACACCTTATGATCGGCAAAAATGATAAGTACAAAAAACGAAATGTCACATGTGCCCACAAAAAGCGATCATCCTATCACTGGTGATGATCTCTATAAGAAACCAATGCCCGGGCCACCTTGCAAAGGAACCTCCTAAAAGGTCCCGGGACTCCAATCAAATAGCGCTGAAGTCAACGAGGAATGTCGTCTATAGTGGTCTCAGGAATATCCCCTGTCAAACGATCAAGATGGCCCTCCAACTCGGCCAAAACCTCTGCTGATTCGTCCTGTGGGGCTGGCAAGGGTGCAACTGGTTGTTTCCTCTCGAAAGGTCGGAGAGCGGCTGGTCGCTGTGGACCCACATCTGCATTTTAAATTTTTACTATCAGTTTTGAGACGATGCAAAAGTAAAAAAATTTTAAATAGAAAATTTGAAAAGGATTTTACCTGACTCATCTCACTGCTCTCCTGGTGGAAGAGCCATGTCTGGGTCACCACGGAAATCTATCCCAGCGTAAGGGAAGTCCTGAATGGCAAAAACCTGGTTTTCCAACCATTGGAAATACTCAGGTTTGAACCGAGCAACCTCTGTCCTCTCGTCCGGGTGACGGGCCATGACTGCGACCCATCGCATCAGTTTGGGCTCTTGAGGAAGCCCAGCTCCAATAGTAAGATGCTGTGGGATCAGCATAGGAACCCTCTCCAGGCCAAAACTCACGACCAAAGCCCCATAACCAAAGGTCTTTAGTCGTCTGCTCTTGGCCCTGGTCAGTTGGCCTTTCACATTGGCCAGCACAGCATTGCACCAGTTGAAGATGGTGCCTTGAAAGCAATCAACTGCCATACGCATTTGGGATCCGGTGGCAACATGTAATGTGGCAGCTCTGCAAAGTCCGGTGACAGTAAACACAATCACCATGAGCTCAGGACGGGATATGGTTTTTATGTCTATCCCTTAGTCTTTAGCCTGGCTGTTGTAGTACTCTAGCCGGAGGCTATCGACAGACTGGCCACCTGGCCTAGTCCCGTATAGAGTCAAGTCCTCGCCTCTCTTAGGCAAACCTGTCAAGAAATAAATGTCCTCCGGCTCGATTTCGAGCCGGTGCCCGCCAATGAAGAAACAATGGTCCAGTACGCTCCATCGGTCAACCAGCCACTGTAAGAAATCTACCTGAGCCCTCATGCTAGGAATGGTCCAGAACTTGTACAGTCCGCATGCCCTCAAAGCATCAAGTGAAGGCTGATGATTCCATGCGGCGGTATCCACGTCCTCATGCTCCCGTTCGCGCCAATCTAGCATGATATATTCTCTGCATCAAGAATAAAGATTAATTAGATTGCTAGAAAACTTTTTGATTGGTCCATTTTTGAGAAATTTTGGGTTCAAAACCCTTGCGGTGGGGTACGCACCCTCCACATTAGACACAGTGCATGGATCCACACTTTTTCTACACGGAAGGTGCGGACCCCGAGCTTTTCCCAATGGAGAAAAAGTCGGGGTCCGCGGGTCCGCCATGGTAAACCTGCGGACCCCCGCACGCGGGTTTTGCGCCTAAAAACCCTCCCAAAAAATGAAATGAGGGACTAAATCAAAAAACTAAACGGTTGAAAATGAAGAGTAAGATGATGTGGATTACCTGGAGAAGACGGCGCTCGATTCTGACGGTTGGATTTTCCACAATCTTCACGGGAAGTTTTCTAAGCAAAAGCACTATTTTCTCACCCAAACTCGAACGGTAAAAATGAATTGTCAAAACCCCTTTTTATAAGTTTTTTGAGTAAATGAATTGCAAATTTGTTTATGTTTCACTTTGAAAAGGTATTTTACGACATTTTTATCCATTTCAAACAGGTATGAGTAATGTTTGTGTCTTTGTGCAGAATATAGGATTGTTCAGGCGAAATCTATTATTTTCAACGAAAAAACAAGTAGAGTCATCTTTAAGCCCTTTTCTGACTCCTAAAACATGAAAAGATTTCCGAGCGTTTCTTTTACACTCGTTAAAACGGAATTAAAAGACGGTCCACTTACAGCTCTTTTTCGACCATAAAAAACATGAAAAGATTATCGGATTTTTGTCATTTCAAATTCGATATTGGTTATAAAATGACGTGTCATTGATCGCTTTTTTACCTTTTCGGGTCAGTGACACTAATAACGAAAAGTACTCCTTGGTCGTAAAATATCAAGCGGTTCTCTCAAGTATTATTTTATACTTTTTTCGGGCTTGGGAGACACAAATTTACGAAAAAGGTCAACCCTGGAGTCTTCTTAAGTTTTTTCAGACTCTCTAAAATTGAAAAACACCGAGTTTCTCCTATACTGGACTCATTAAAATTTCACAGTAAAGGACCTGTTCAATTACAAACAGGAACGAACCACTCCTTCTTAGGGTTCAAATCTAAACTAAGTCTTCGGATGAGCTTATAATCAAGCAAATGTTATCCTCCTCAAGCTTGTCAAAAATAAAGAGGTACTTGCCAGAAATGGTGGGGGAAAAGAGAGGAAAATGAGTCTGTTTGTCATACTTTGTAACCACTCTTGAACACGACACTTTTATTCACCTGGGTTGGCAAATCCTTTGCCTAACAGTTGATCAAACCACATTGAAAGTCTTCAACCAGTTTCTGGGTATTAACTTTGGGTCAATTGTCACCAAGCCATCTGTTGTGTTGTTATGTGTTCAAGAGGTCACTACCAATAAGCCATTCATCTGCAAAATATCTGTCATCCATCTTGACCATCCCTGAGTCAGTCCTTGCAACTAAATTTCTTCAACTTGATCTATGATTTCGTGTTGTGGGCTTGCCTATGACAGATCGCTTTCTATCGACATCAGCACATTATCTAGAAAGATGATCTAGGAATCATCAGTACCTTGAAATCTGCATCCCTCAATGGAAGGTTTCTCGCCTTTGACGACAGTTTACATCATTGACTTTCGATCGAAGGATTCCGTGACATGTTCGACATCAACACATCTACTCACATCTCGTGGATTGTACTGGGTACTTTGAGAGCCATTGACATCACTGGTGGTTTCTCTCACACTTGTTAACAGTTTACATCATTGACTGGTAATCAAGTGGTTTCTACCATGTTCGACATCAACACATTTATTCGCATGGATAGAATCGTACTATTTCGGGATATAGAAATGAAGACCCTAGATCTAGTTTCCACCATCCAGGCTGCGAGGAATTTTGTATTCATTATGTTGTGGACTATTCATAAACAGATGGCTGCGTCCATACTGTGTTCACACGAGTCTATACTTATGATGTTTTACAAGATCATTCCTGTATCAGACAATAGATAGGTTTCTAGTTAGTTTTGATCTGAGTATGGGAATTCCTACCTCAGCGATGATATGATCTCATATATATATCTTGCATTGAATGTTTTTACAGGTTCCGACCGGGCTCTCCACAAGATAATCCTCGAAATGATAAAGTACTTCACTCTTCCTATATGATAAATGAAATCTTCATCTACTACAGACTTCGCACTTTAGGGGGCAATCTGTTACACAAAAATATCGTCACCATGATTATTTGCAGTCAGTATGGGTCTATCATCACTTGTACTGTCCTCCCAAGCAAGTCTAAGACCTCAGCTCTTCAAATCAAGCTTTGGAAGTGGGAGAAAGACATTAAAAATCAATGTAACTCTGGTTCTGCACTTTCTCTCATGGTCACCTGCGGTCCCGCACCTTCTGTGTACAAAAGCTGCGTACCTACCCGCTCTGTTCCTAACGGTGTAGGTGCGGACCCCTGTGAAAGTCAAAAGGCACAATTTTTATCTTAAAAAACTCACTTTGGGTTAATTCTAGAGTTTTCTAGAAGGAATTTTGACGTGGATTGTTCGCTCTGAGGTGGTTCATGCATCCCAAAAGAGAAGGAGCTAATCCCTTGACTAAAGGAGCTATCCCTTTGAAGGAGGGCTTTATCCCTTTGAAGGAGGACCTAGTAACTTCCCTCCATTGCACTATAAATACAGTCATTGGGGTGAGGACTAGGGAGGTTAGAAGCTGAACATTTTGAGGGTAAATGCTGGTGAAATTGAGACTCTTTGGTTGAGCTTGAGAGGAGAGATCACATACCTCTTGGTTCCATTGGAGAGTGAGTGAAACTTGTCAAAGTAGAGGAGACATCTTGTTGGACCCTGGGAGGAGCTTGTACAACGTCAAGGCAAAGGTTGTAAGGTTCTTCTTCTTTTGAATTAATACAATCAAACTCATTTTTCTCAACAAGTATCTTATGTTATTTGTTTCATGGACTCCTTGACTTTCATGTTAAATATGTTTTATGCAATTGGTTTTCAGGTGCTATTTAATGTGTTTGCCTTGTTTGTGTTTGCAGATTCGCGAAAAGGAGCTCATTTGGATCAAAGGAGCGAGGGCATCCACAAGCTTGCGTTGGACCAAAGGTAGGCCCTAAAAACCTTTGTTTGCTATTGTTTATTGAAGCATATTTAGAGAAAGATAGTGTCTGGTTGGTCTGCTTGTCATTAGGTCTTCTTTAGATTCTAGGAAGGTCTATCTTGTCCGCAAGATCGACTCATTCCACGTGACACTAGGCTTCTGGCAAAAGGTTTTGCACAGAAGGAAGGGGTCGAATATGAGGAAACGTTTTCCCCCACAGCAAAATGGGCACCATCCGGACACTCTTTGCACTAGCAGCTCAGAACGGTTGGAAAGTCCATCAAATGGATGTAAAAACTGCCTTCTTGAATGGAGATCTAAAAGAGAATGTTTTTATGTCCCTGCCTGAAGGATTTGCTGTGAAAGGACATGAACATAAAGTATGCAAACTTGTGAAGTCCTTGTATGGCCTCAAACAAGCACCATGAGCCTGGTATGAAAAACTAACTGAGCATCTTCTGAAACTCAACTTCAATCATTTTGATCTTGATGATGCAACTTTATTTGTCAAGAAAGTTGGCAAAATAGTTGTATATCTTGTGGTATATGTAGATGATCTTTTAATGACAGGGAACAATGAAAGCTACATTGCATCCATAAAGAAGGAATTGGGGAAAAGTTTCGAAATGACTGATTTGGGCTATGTTCATTACTATCTTGGCATTGAAGTAACCCAACATCCAAAGTCTATATTTCTTTCTTAAAAGAAATACATTGGAGATTTGTTAAACAGATTTGGCATGACAGAGTGCAATCCTCTTACTACTCCAATGGAACAAAACTTAAAGCTCACATCTATTGAAGGAAAGGAATTTGAGGATGCAACAAAGTATAGACAGCTTGTAGGAAGTGTCAACTACCTTACTACTACTAGATCAGACATCTCATTTGCTGTTGGAATCCTCTCCAGGTTTATGCAAAAGCCTTGTGAAGGACATTGGTCTGTTGCAAAAAGAGTTCTAAAGTACTTGAAGGGAACTCAAGACTATGGAATCAAGTACACATAGGTGGATGACTTCAGTTTGATCGGATACTCTGATTCAGACTTCGATGGAGACAAAGAAACTGGGGTATCTACTTCAGGATATGCTATGAGTCTTGGATCAGGAGCTGTCTCCTGGAGATCACGCAAACAATCAGTTCCAACAGATTCCACAACAGAAGTAGAATATGTGGCAGCAGCTGAAGCAACAAAAGAAATTGTGTGGCTCAGGAAAATTCTTGAAGATTTGCAGGTAAAACAAGTACAATCAACTCCACTCATGATTGACAACACCTCTACAATAAACTTGGCCAAGAACCCAAAGTTCCATGATCGAACAAAGCACATCAATACTAAATATCATCTGATCCGACATCATGTTGAGGCCAAAACAATCCATCTCCGTCATTGTTCCACAAATGAGAAAATTGCAGACATCTTCACCAAAGCACTTGGAAGAGAAAAATTTGAAAGATTCAGAACGATGCTTGGACTCACCAACATCCCTTCAGATTAAGGGGGGAATGTTGACACCTAATCCTCACGGTTGGGTGAATTTATGTAAATAGTTAAATTAGGAATGTGAACAGTCATCAGGAGATGAACTGAGCAGTCACACCCTTTGTATATAACAATAGCATACCTAATGAAATAAATGGAATCAGTTTTACTGCCTATTGGAGTTACTGCTTGGCCTGACAGACGCTTCAGGTACTTTAACGAGCGTGAAGTAGACAAGTTCACTCGACAATATTTTCTAAATTAAGGAGTCTGAAAAGAGATTAAAGGAAACTCCTCTTGGAGGAACGAGTTGTGTTGAAATGTGGCAAAAATATTATTCCAATTTTAATTTGTCCTTGAATTAAAATTCGAATTTAGTCTCACCAGCTGCTTGGAAAATAATTAATTAATTCATCTTGGATTAATTGGTTGGAGAAATTCAAGCTAGAAGTCTTTATGAAGTCATGCAACAATTATCCCTTAATTAAGGAGATAAGGATGAGTTATAATTGAGTTGTAATTAGCTAGCTCAGCTAACTGAGTTATGTCTAGTTAAATTAGTTTCAAATTGTTTGAGGAACTAATTATGAGTTCAGTCAGTTAATGCATGCATGCATCAAACTAGTGTACTCCAGATAACTAAAAATTCTCTTATAAATAACTCATGCATGTCTATTCAGAGAAAGACCCAGTTGAGATTAAAGATAGGGACGGTGTACTATCAGTTGCAAGAATTTTCCTATAAGGAAAACTCTTGCATGCAGAAGGATTTCATTCCTTGAGATTTGTGTAGTTTTATAGGGTGTAAGATCAGTGCGAGTGATCAGTGTTACACTTGGTAACAACTGGATCACCCAGGAAAAATAGTTCAAGGAAATAGGAGCTTGGAGGGAAGAGGAGAAGGCATATGAGTAGTCTATTTTTTCTGTGAGCATCTGTGAGGATTGTACTGAGAGCTGGCTAGCTGTGTGTAATCCTAAGATATTTCCACTTGTATGATAATACAAATAGCGGGGTTTTTGGCTGAGGCTTTCCCTAGAGTATTCTTCTATGTTTCATGTGCATTTATTCTTATTCTGGTTATATGTGTTCTTCTTGATCTTGCTCAAATCTATTAAGCTTCCATAGGTTTGATTGTAGAAGTAGATCAAAGTATTTTTCTTTAGTTATATTGCATTATCAGGTTAATCTACAATGAGAATTTCTACATGGTATCGGAGAAAAGGTTATCGGAGCTGTGAACAATATACGAAGAAGAGAATTTGAAGTTTGAAGTTTGGGATTGCAGGTACAAATCGAATTCATCTCATACTTCAGGTTGGTCAATGGCATTCTATGGATTGAGACTCGAGTATACCTTGGAAGACAGCTCGAATTACATATCATGGAAAGATAGAATGGAAGCTGTATTAGAAGACAATGGTTTGAAGGATTTCATTGATCAAGAAATCCCCAAGCCAGCTATAGCTAATGCACAAGAATTGGCTGAATGGAAGAAGTGTGTGGCGAAGGCGAGACAAATTCTTCTAGAGGGAGTTTGAGACCATATTGTCTCGAGTCTCCATGGGAAGGATACTCTGTTTTCAATGTGGAAGACACTGAAGGACCTGTATTAGAACAATAGCGACCAAAGGAAATTGGCACTCAAGGATAAGCTTCGAAAAATCAAGATGGAGAAGGGCGATACTGTTTCTACATATCTGAACAAGCTTACCACCTGTAGAGATGAGCTTGGTAGTGTGGGAATAACTACTGTTGATGATGATATGGTGAGCCTTGCTCTCCTTGGTCTTCCAAAGAGCTGGAAGCTACCAGGACTTTGTGAATGGAAGAGAGAAATTGTCATATTGGGAATGATTGTGGTTGGATCTCATGCAGGAGGAGATTAGGAGGAGCACTCGAGATGGTTCATCATCAAAAAATGATGATGAAGAAAATCTGGCCTTAGAAATTAACGCAGGGAAAGGGAATGGGAAGGCTTCCCATTCCAAATTGAATTCTTCTCATGGAGGGAAGAAGGGTGACAAATCTAAAGTGGGATGCTTTAATTGTCACAAGATGGGACATTATGCAACTAATTTCCCATCAAAGAAGTCCAAGAAGGGATCCAAAAAAGGATCGGAAGGTGAGGCATTAGCCTCTCAGTTCGAAATGGACTTTTCCTCATCGCATGTATGGTTTCATTGATGGTGGGTTGTGTTTGGTATCTTGACAGTAGAGCCTCATTCCACATGACTGATAATAAAAGTTTATTCAGTACCTTGGAGGAGAAATACCTCAATATGCGTATAGAGATAGGTGATGACGGAAAGTAGAGTGTTTCAAGAGTGGGCATGGTTTCTTTTCAGAGGGAGCATGGAGCTCCTCTAACCTTGATAGATGTGAAGTATATGCCTAGACTAAAGAAGAACTTGGTATCGGTCACGATGTTGGAGGACAAAGGCTGCGATGTTGTCTTCAGTAAAGGAAAGTCGTTCCTAAGACACATAGCCATAGGTCAGACCATGAGGATTGGGATTCCAGTGAAGAATCTGTATAGACTAGAGGTAGATGACTGTGTTGTATTGAGTTCGAAAGCAGAATTGGTGAAAAGCCAAGACATTGGAAAGTTATGGCATAGGTAGTTGGGCCATTTTCATCATGGGGCCTTGAAGATAATGCAATAGATATCTACAGGACTTCCCAAAGATAAACTTGAGCAAGTTGACACATGAAAAGGTTGTACCTTGTGAAAGTACACCAAGTATTCCTTTCATGATCGAGATAGTTGAGCAGAAGCGATCGTAGAGTGAGTTCATACTGATTTGTTTGGACCATTCTTGACGGTGTCCACAACAAAGCAAAGGTATTATGTGATTTTTATTGATGATTATTCTCGTAAATGCTAGATTTACTTCATGCAGAAGAAGGATGAAACCTTCTTAAAGTTTTGTGAGTTCAAATATTTGGTTGAGAAAGAATCAGGGAATAAGATCAAGGCCTTGAGAAGCAACAACGGTGGAGAATATGTCTCTCAAGAGTTTAAGGACTTCTGTGCAGCAAAAGGAATCAAATGAGAGTTGATGACACCTCATAACCCATAGCAGAATGGGGTGGCCGAGAGGAAGAACAAAATGATTGTAGGGACAGCATGGGAAATGTTGCATGACCAAGGCCTACCACTTCATTTGTGGGTTGAGGCCTGAAACACAACAGTCTATTTGCATAACAGAAGCCCACATCACATACTTGGGATGAAAACACCAGAGGAAGCTTTCTCTGGTAAGAGACTAGTTGTGGGTCACTTTAGAATCTTTGGCTCATCGGTATATTTCCATGTGACAAAGGATGAACAGAAGAAGCTTGATTTGACAGCTGAGTTGGGGGTACTTGTGGGGTACACTGATACACTCCACGACTATTAGGTGTACTTGCCTACTAGTCGGAGGACAGTGGTTCGCAGAGATCTCAAGTTTGATGAGCAGAAGGCCATGCGAGATTCCCTTGAGAGGGAGCTCCAACTACAGCCTGTGGAGGAACTATTGGTTCCTAAGGAGGAGGAGCCTCAGATTGATGCAGAGCAGCCGCATGTAGAGGTTCCAGGAGTGGATACATCCACTCAAGTAGAGTCTTCCAAAGATGGACGGAAGCGCATAAGAGAGGTTGATAGATTGTTGTCGGATGCGAGAGAGAATGTGGGAGAACCATCTTCTCAGCACAGACAGAGGAGGTCACCTGAGAGGTACACTGGATACATGGCTATTGTTGAGGAATGTGTTGAGAACAAGCCATCTTCCTTTGAGGAAGCAGTGCAACAGCTGATTTGGGTTGATGTTATGGTGGACGGGTATGACTCCATAATTCAGAACAGTGTTTGGGATGTGGTTCCAAGACCAGAGAACAAGTTAGTTGTGAGTTCCCATTGGCTTTACAAGGTAAAGAAAGCTGCTAATAGTAGTGTGGAGAAACATAAGGCAATATTTGTTTCCTGTGGTTTGTCACAGGTCGAGGGGATAGACTATGATGAGACTTTTGCTCCTGTAGCAAGGTACTCATCTATTAGATCGATGTTGGCACTATCAGCATAGACGGGTTGGAAGATCCATCAGATGGATGTGAATACTGCATTCCTCAATGGAAAGATTGAGGAAGAGGTGTACATAGAGCAGCCAGAAAGTTTTGAGACCTTCGATCGTGAGTCGCATGTGTTGCAACTTAAGAGAGCTTTGTACGGGCTGAAGCAAGCACCTTGTGCTTGGTACACTAGGATTGACAACTACTTCACCAGGTTGGGCTTACAAAGAGTGAAGCGGATGCGAACCTATACCTCATCATGGTGAAAGGTAAGTAGTTGATCATTGTACTTTATGTTGATGATCTCATATTAACAAGTGATGATCAGTTGATCATGTCTTGCAAGGAGGACCTTGCAAGAGAATTCAAGATGAAATACATGGGTCTCATGCATTACTTCCTTGGCATGAAAGTATGGCAGAAGGATGGGGAGTTGTTTGTGTCTCAGGGAAAGTATGCCAATGAGATACTCAGGAGATTCCATATGGAGAAGTGCAAGCCCATGCAGACTCCTCTAGAAGGTAACTGGAGGAAGGAGGATGCTACTTCAAGAGAAGTAGCAGAAGCTACTGTGTACAGGCAGCTTGTGGGTTCATTAATGTACTTAGTGAACACATGACCAGATTTGTGCTATACAGTGAACCGGCTGAGTCATGCTATGGTTCAGCCTACCAAGATGTTTTGGAAGGCGGCAAAGCATGTATTGAGATACCTCGGAGGAACATCTCAGTATGGATTATGGTATAGACATACAGAGGGAGTGAAGCTACAGGGCTTCACTGATGGAGATTGGGCAGGGAGTCCATTAGATTGGAAGAGAACATCAGGTGGAATTTTCAACCTTGGGTTGGTGGCAGTTCCTTGGTACAACAGGAAACAGAGCTTAGTTGCACTCAGCACGACAAAGGCTGAATACATGGCTGCAAGTCAGGAAACATGTGAGGCCATCTGGATGTGGAAAATTTTAGTTGGTTTGTTTGATCAGAGGATGGATCCAACTGTGATCTATTGTGATAATCAGAGTTGTATCAAACTCTCTGAGAATCCAATATTTCATGACAGGTCCAAGCACTTCGACATTCTGCATCATCATCTCAGAGACTGTGTGGCAAGGAGGATCATGTTGTTGCAGTATATTTTGACCAAGGAGCAAGATGCTCACATTTTGACTAAGGCATTGTCAAAGTGTAAATTTGAGTTCCATAGATACAGGATCGGGGTGGCAGATAATCCCTTTCTTGTTGAGAGGGATTGTTGAAATGTGGCAACAAGATTAATGCAATTTTAATTTGTCCTTGAATTAAAATTGAGAATTAAAATTCGAATTTAGTCTCACCAGCTACTTGGAAAATAATTAATGAATTCATCTTGGATTAATTAGTTGGAGAAATTTAAGCTAGAAGTCTTTGTGAAGTCATGCAACAGTTATCCCTTAATTAAGGAGATAAGGATGAGTTATAATTGAGTTGTAATTAATTAGCTCATTTAACTGAGTTATGTCTAGTTAAATTAGTTCCAAACTGTTTGAGGAACTAATTGTGAGTTCAGTCAGTTGATGCATGCATGCATCAAACTAGTGTACTCCAGATAACTAAAGATTCTCTCATAAATAAATCATGCATGTCTATTTAGAGAAAGAGCTAGTTGAGATTAAAGACAGGGATAACGTACTATTAGTTGCAAGAATTTTCCTATAAGGAAAACTATTGCATGCAGAAAGATTTCATTCCTTGAGATTTGCGCAGTTTTACACGGTGTAAGATCAGTGTGAGTGATTAGTGTTACACTTGGTAATAGCTGGATCACCAAGGAAAAACAATGCAAGGAAATAGGAGCTTGGAGGGAAGAGGAGAAGGCATATAAGTAGTCCATTTTTTCTGTGAGCATTTGTGAGGATTGTACTGAGAGTTGGCTAGCTGTGAGAGCTAAAGCTGTGTGTAATCCTGAGATATTTCCACTTGTATGATAATATAGATAGTGGGGTTTTTAGCTGAGGCTTTCCCCAGAGTATTCTTCTATGTTTCATGTGCATTGATTCTTCTTTTGGTTATATGTGTTTTGCTTGATCTTGCTCAAATCTATTAAGCTTCCGCAAGTTTGATTGTATAAGTAGATTAAAGTATTTTTCTTTAGTTATATTGCATTATCAGGTTAATCTATAGTGAGAATTTCTGCAAGTGTTATAGAGGGTAGGAACTGGTTCCGGTCATGGTGAAACTACTCTTGATAAAATGTGGACAAGAGGCTGGCTAATAGGACCACACATCACAATGGTTCTTGTAGAAAAGGGTGAAACACCAAGTGAAAGCAGATGGCCATCCAAGGAGATGATGGCGATGGAAAAGAGAAACCAAGGCTCAAGCTACAAAAATAGGTCGATAAAATAGTGGCAATCACAAGGGATAAACATGGTGGAATCCTCCTTAGGTAAAGCTAGAAATATGATGAAGAAGAGGACATGAGACTCAAATTCTAGGTCATGGAAAGTCAGAAGGAGGAATTCCGAAAGGAGCAAAAAAATGACTGCATGGAAACCAACTCGAGGAAAAGGTGCTAACTAGGGTATCCATGAGTGAGTAAGCTGTATCGCCAAGCGACGATGTGCATAAAAGAGAGTGGCTAAAGTTGCAACTTGACGGGGTCAGACCTAAGGCCTAAATATGGCACTGATGGTCAAAATGCAATGGTAACAGTGATATATGACCTACCCCTATATGCCAAGTTAAAGAGAAACACACCTAATGTCCAATGGATGTCTCAATAGAAACACCACCCTATCCTACAAAAAATAATACAGAAAGACTAGACCCATGGTTAAATCACATAATGAAAGAAATAAACATGGATGAGGTAAAAACAATACCATACATTTTTATTTTCTGGATTTTATAATTTTATTGAAATTTTGGCATAAATAAGGCATGAAAAATTCTCACATCACACACCAAACAAAAAGAGATAAAGCATAACACTCCTATGTATAATATGTACAAGCGTAACACAATCTAGTAGGTCATGCTAATGTGTGCCTACATCCAGGCACAAGCCAAGGATTTCTATACGTGAACTTATGGAGGGTAAATGTACCATATGGTTCACCAATGTGGGGCCATGCCAAAGGAAATCAAATTTCCCAATCTAGAAAGGTTGACCATGCCAGGGATAGTTTATCATAGTCGCACTCTCGAAACCAACTTGAGGACATAAGGGAGGATCAAGACATAAATGAGGTACAAGACTCTCGTCAACAAGTGGTAAGGACTTTGACAATTCACTGACAAGTTTGGTAGTATAATCCAAAGACTTGACTTGGTCAGTGGGTGGAAATTTCAAGGAACACTTGGAAGGTTCCCCTTGAGTCGATTCAAGATTTAAAGTGTCAGGATCTACTTCTTCCACATAGGGGAGACTAGAGGTAGAAAGAGGCATAATCTCCCTAGGATTATCAATGGATAGATCCATGACCTCTAAGTTGACTAATTGGTGAGGCTTGTCATCAAGGGAGTCATGTGGAACAAGCAGAGGGGTGGCCCACGTGGGAAAAAGTGTAGGTTTTAACCCCGTACAAAAATAACCTGCATATGAATTCTAAAACACAGAAAATAAATAATGCGAGAGCAGAACACATAAAACACATATACACAGAGATTTTCCACTGGATCCCAAAACCGGGACTACCAGCTTGATTTTTCATTATGTTCCTTTCAATGTTATAATACATATTTATACATGCCAAAGCATCCAATAACATGGACCAAAAACCATCGCGTCCAATACCATGGACCGAAAACCATCGTGTCCAAAAAACATGTGCGAAAATCATGCCCAAAACCATAGGTGGGTTTGCCCAACCTAACATAGGGTCCAAAACCAAAATTTTCCCGGGTGCTGCCCCGGACCCTATAAAGTGGGGTTACTGGTACACCTCAAACCCCCGATTAACTACGTGGGCTAGTCGTGGAAAGAATATAACACATCCCAACATTCTCCCACTTGTTGTTTTCTTTCCAGAGGGGGCCACCTAAGAGCTTAGTCATTTTTCTAGCCCTAAAATGCCCATTGTCTCTCTACACTAAGAGAACTTCTCAGAGCTCACATGTTTTGTCAATGCATTTGTAGTATTCTTCAAAGTGTCCACTTTTATCAGCAACACCATTTTGTCTTCTATCATATCCCTTACAAAGTGATACTCAACATCAATGTGCTTTGTCTTTGAATGATATGTGGGGTTCTTTGCCAAGAAAATTTCACTTTTGCTGTCACAGTCTATCCTTATAACTTCCTGTACTAACCCCATACTTGAACATAATCTTTGCAACCAAACTGCTTCCTTGCTTGCATGAGTGGCTGCCATGTATTCTACCTCTGTAGTTGATAGTGCCACTACAGATTATTTCTTACTCATCCAACTGACTGCACCTCCAAATAGGTTAAACACATACCCACTTATAGATCTTCTATGATCCAGGTCTCCAGCCCAGTCTGCATCAACAAGGTCATGAATATCCAACACTCTGTCCAATCCTGGTCTTCCTTGGTAGCACAAACCATAATCACTAGTGCCATGCAAATACCTGAAAACTTGCTTCATTGCTATCCAGTGCTCCTTCCTTGGTTTTTACATAAACCTGCTCAATATTCCCATTGCATGTGCAATGTCTGGTTTATTATAGACCATTGCATACATCAGGCTACTGACTGCACTTGCATATGGAACACAGGACATGTCCTCTTCCTCTTCTTGTGTCTTGGAACATTGTTCAACAGATAACCTCGCAGCTATAGGAATAGGAACCTTCACCGGTTTACTATCTTGCATATTAAACCTTTGCAGTATTGTCTCGACATACTTCCTCTGGTTTAACCAGAGCTTCCTCTTTGCTCGATCTTTTTTAATTTCCATGCCCAAAATATAGTTTGTAGCACCAAGATCTTTCATGTCGAATTTGGAGGACAATTGGGTCTTCAAATCCTGGATAATTTCTTTGTCATTTCCAACCAACAACATATCATCCACATACAAGACCAGATAAAAAACATGGTGACCAATTAATTTAAAATACACACAGTGATCTGCTTTGCTTCTGGTGAAGCCAAGTCCCCATATAAATGTATCAAATTTCTGATACCACATCCTTGGTGACTGTTTTAACCCATACAAAGACTTCTTTAACTTGCATACCAGTTCTTTCTTACCCTTCACCGCAAAGCCTTCAGGATGCTTCATGTAGATTTCTTCTTCCAAGTCCTCGTGAAGAAATGTTGTCTTGACATCCATCTGTTCTACCTCAAAATCAAAAGCAGCAACAACAGATAAAAGTAATCTAATAGAAGTTACCTTGGCAATGGGAGAAAAAATATCACCAAAATCAATTCCCAGCACTTGGGAATAACCTTTTGCTACCAACCGAGCTTTGCATTTCTCCACTTTCCCTTCTGCATTTGTCTTCTTCTTGAACATCCATTTCCTACCAATGGGTTTCCTTCTAGCTGGTAACTCCACTAGATCCCAAGCCTCATTTTTGTGCAAAGATTCCATTTCATCAACCATGGCCTCTTTCCAGAGTTTTCCATCCTCTAAATCCACTGCTTCCTTCACAGTTCTAGGATCATCATGAGTAATAGACAAAGCAAAATTTTAACAGAAAGTAGATGGACTATACCTTTCTGGCTGCCTTTTTTTTCGAACTGATCTTCTCAAGTCGGAGTTTGTGGCCCTTCATCTTCTGATTCCTCCTCTGCTGTAGAGTCTGATTCTTGCTCCTTTAGCTCAAACTCTATCTTCTTAGGTTCCTTTTGTTGGACTTCATGTTTAATAACATCTTTCACCTCTCTGAACACCACATCTCAGTTGTATACAACCTTCCGTGTGACTGGGTTCCAAAATTTATAACCCTTTAAACCATCCTTGTACCCAATAAAGGTGCACTTTTCAGATTTACTATCCAACTTGGTTTGTTTCTCCTTTGGAACATGTACATATGCATCACATCCAAATACCCTCAAATGTGAAAAAGAGGGTTTCTTACCAGTCCATACCTCTTGTGGAGATTTATCCTCCAACGCTGATGAAGGTGACCTGTTGACCAGGTAACATGCAATATCCACCGCCTCTGCCCAAAATTCTTGTCCTAACCTGACACCATTGAGCATGCTTCTTGCCCTTTCCATCAACGTCTTATTCATTCTTTCTGCAACTCCATTTTAATGAGGTGTGTATGGAGTAGTCTTCTGCCATGCTATACCACACTTCTTACATAATTCTTCAAATTCCTTACTGCCAAACTCTCCACCATTATCTGTCCTCAGCACCTTTATCTTCTTCTTTGTCTGGTTTCCACCAGAGCCTTAAATTCTTTAAACCTGTCAAAGACTTCAGATTTCTTCTTAATGAAATATATCCATGTATTCCTTGAGAAGTAATCTATAAATGATATATAGTACACAGACTTACCTAGTGATGGAACCTTCACAGGTCCAAACACATCACTATGCACAAGTTCTAATATATGTTTCGCCCTCTTACTACCAGAGGGGAAACTCACCAGATTCTGCTTCCCATATACACAATTTTCATAGAAATCAAAATCCAAAGAGCTATTACTCATACCTTCTACCATACCTTTACCATGAAGTATCCAAAGGCCCTTTTCTCCAATATGTCCAAGCCTTTGATGCCACAGCATGGTCTTCTCTCTAGAGACCATTAGATTTTCTGCTCCACTTTCAGGAACCACAGAACTATTGCACCCATCAATAACAATGCTACCTTGCAGCTTGTATAGAGTTCCAATCTGAACTCCCCACATCAATACCAGTGCTCCCCGAACCATCTTGCAGGTATCCTTCTCGAACACTATTTTTACACCTGCATCATCCAGCTTGCTAACAGAAATCAGATTTCTGGCTAATGTAGGAATATGTAGAACACCTGGAAGCGTTCTAACCCTTCCACCTTGCAACTTCAACTTTACTTTTCCACGACCAATGATTCTAGCCTTCCTGTCATCCCCCAAGAAGACATCACCACCATCATATTTCTCATACTCGCAGAACCACTCTCTATGGGGAGTGAAGTGAAAGGATGCACCTGAGTCAATCAACCATGCCTCATGATCTACATGTGTACTTGAAGAAGCCAAGTACACGTCCCCACCTTCATCTGAGGTGGTTTTCGCCTCTGCAGAAGGAGCCTCATCGGATCCCTTTCCTTTGTCAGGAGCTTTAGATTTACAATCCCTTTTGTAGTGCCCTTCCTTTCCACATTTCTAGCACACCAGATTTACAGGTTTTCCTGGAGATTTAGATCTCCCTCTAGATTTAGATCTCCCACTCGATGACTTATTTTTGTTTCTGTTCTGTGACCATCCTCATACAAATAAGGCATCACCATTCTGGCTCTCCATATTTTTCTGTCTCATCTCCTCCGTCAGCAAGGCTGAGACTATTTCATCAAACTACAAGGCAGTTGCATTGCTACCTATTGCAATAACCAGACTATCCCACGAATCTGGTAGAGAACACAACAAACTGATGCACTTATCTTCATTTGAAGTTTTAATATCAACAGACACTAACTGAATTACCACAGTATTAAATGCATTCAGATTCTCTATCACCAAGTCTCCATCTTTCATCCTCAGGTTATAGAGCTTTTTCCGCAGGAACAGTTTATTCACTAGAGACTTATATTGGTACAAAGTTCCTAACTTGTCCCACAAAGCCTTTGCTGTAGCTTCCCCTGATACATTTAGCAATACTGAATCTGAGACACACAATTGTATTATGCTCTTTGCCTTTCGATCCAACTTCTTCCATTCTTGATTAGACACTCCCGTTGGTTTAGTACCCGGATCTACCACGATCCACTGATCTTTATCCACCAACAGATCCTCCATCTTGAGTTTCCACAACTCAAAAATCTGACCATTAAATTTCTCGATCTCTATCTTTCCACTGCTCGCCATCTTCTTTCACCACCAGAATCGATCTTGCAGATCTCCCATTGAACAGGGTCTACCATAGGCCTGAGCGAAACCCCTCAGCAACAAAGGCGTCCCCTTGAAGCCAAATCTGCTCCAATACCAAACGTAGGTTTTAACCCCGTACAGAAATTACCTGCATATGAATTCTAAAACACAGAAAACAAATAATGTGAGAGCAGAACACATAAAACACATATATACAGAGGTTTTCCACTGGATCCCAAAACTGGGACTACCAGCTTGATTTTTCATTATGTTCCTTTCAATGTTATAATACATGTTTATACATTCTGAAGCATCCAATACCATGGACCGAAAACCATCATGTCCAATACCATGGACCAAAATACCATCGCGTCTAAAAAACATGTGCGAAAATCATGCACAAAACCATAGGTGGGTCCACCCAACCTAACATAGGGTCCAAAACCAAAATTTTTCGGGGCGCTGCCCTAGACCCCACAAAGTGGGGTTATGTGTAAACCTCAAACCCCCTGTGACCTCTCCCCCTCTAATCCCCGATTAACTATGTGGGCTAGTCGTGGAAAGAATAAAACACATCCCAACAAAAAGAACCTGGTCATATTCCATATTAAGATGGAGTTTCTGACCAGAGTCAGGAGGTACTGATGGGATTGTCAGAGAGGCAATATCTTCCACAATAGGTGGAAAAGGACGCTCACTAGCTTGATCCACTTCCATAGGAGCATGTGACACCACCCAAGGATTAGGAGGTTGATGAGGTCCACAAGTTTAAGAAGAGATCATATGCATATGAGCTTTTGATGATGTAGAAGGAGTGTTAGGCAGAAGGATTTTAAGAAAAACCCCCATAAGAATGGAACTTTTGAATAGCCCATCCCCAACACTCTGAAATTGATCGAGGTGATCTCACATGAGTGGTATTAAATTCCCCATAGTGGTAATTTGGGTTGATGGCATGCATAAGTCAAGTTGATCGTAGTGACAATCTTTTCTTCATGAGGAAAGCAAAGGACACAAAAGACAGTTGAAATGACTGCAATCATCACATAAAACCAACTATGACCAAGGAGTAGGTTGTAATCTAACGTGGCGTCAACAACTTCGACATCAACATGGACAATTTTCCCCCTAACTCAATGGAAAAATTTAGAAGAACCTCATTTGGTACAAAGTTGTGCTCATTAAAAGCTTGAAGAGTTGTGTTGTACGTGGCGAGCACCGGAGAGCCAAGAGCATTCTAGCAGGATACAAACATATCACACGTGGAAGATACCTCATCCATCAAAGTGCGATGAATATTTCGATGGAAAATATGCATAAATTTGATGGGAAAGGCGAGGAGCGAATTTATCAGCATTACAAGTGATGAGATTAGAGTTAAATGGATCAACTCCACTAATGGCAGACAACAATTTTTTGCGTTGCTAAGGACAACTTTGCAAGACCTCCAAGGCAGACATGGCACAAGGAGTCTGGGCAAGATCTTCAACAATACTATAGTGATGAGTAGCCCTTGTAGAAGGCTTGTGTCATCTTCCAGAGAACACTCTTGAGAGGGCGATAGACTGGTTCCATAGGCTTATTGGAAGTGATAGGTCTAGTGGAGGTAGGTGGAGTTGATGAGTTATTAGAGGGGGGACTCGATTCAGGAACATCATAAGATTTATGTCGCGTAGTCACATTGACATATTCCTTGCACATTAAGATGGATAAGTTATGAGAAGGATGGGAAGAGGACCCCTCATTGCCCCCTTGTGGAGGTCGAGAAGGTTGACCAACCATCTGTTGCCGGGGTTGTGCAGGGAATGGATGAGTCAAAATGACAGTCTATTGAGTAGATGGTGGTGAAAGAAGCCTATGGACTTCATCCATTCAAGGGAGTTCATGAGTAATATGGTCAACTTGACAAATTTTACAGGGGAACTTGACTTTATAGCAATGTTCACTAGTGCCCCCTCCCTGACTCTAAGGGTTGGGTTGAGACTCCTAAGCATTTTGATTCTTTTGTTTATTTCTCTTATTATTATTTTTACCACCGGGTTGTTTATTGTTCTTCGGTTGAGTGAAATTCACCTTGAGAACATTGGTGGAATTCTCGAGAGGGGGTGATTTATCATAGCCAAGTGCACTTGCTAGGGCTTGGGATGTAACAATCAAATTCCCAAGTTGGGAAGCAAGTTGGCTCATGGAATCAGAATCATACTTGATCACGCCATCAACATGCGGGCCAGGAACAGGTTTGGGAGGATCAACAAAATGCCTAGGGGAATTAGGAAACACTTCATAGAGCATCCCTGATTGTGAATAGATGAGATCCAACTGTTGGGCAGCTAGAATGGCTTGTTCCTTGGTAATAACTTAGAACATTGACACATCCTTGGTAATCTGAGTTAGGAGAGATAAAATGAACCATTTACGTAATATCTCATCATGTAACTTGGTTCTCACCTACCTCTTACGACAATTCCACTCACGAATATGATTAGAAATTAACGTGGCATCCTCTTTCTTGAAATTAGACAAGAGGTCAAAATCAATGTCATACTGAGTGGGTAATTGAAAGTGTGTTAAAAATGTTTGATATAGGGAGGCAAAGTCACCCTAAGATGTAGTATCTAACTCGATATACCACTTTTCAACATCCCCAGTCAATGTACATTGGAATAAACGAAGTTGAATAAAATCATCCACTAAATAATTGGATAAACACCACAAATGATAACTGGTAATGTGCATGGATGGATTCTCCCTAGGCTTTCCTTCAAGCTTGGGAATATCATATGGTAATTTTTCGGTCATGGGTGGCCACGAAGGATCATGACGAATGGGGTCATTAGTTAATTTCGCCAAATCTAGTAAATCAAGAGAAGATAAAAATGGCTTTTGAAGTTGAATAAAAGGGTCATAGGTAGGAGAAGCCCCTGACCAACCGTGTGGTCCCCCAATATAAGGAGTGGAATGATGCACTTGCTGGTGAAGAAAATGGTTCACCCCAATATAAGACTACTGTGGGGAAACATGACTAGTAAATGAATGTTTCCCCCCAGGGTAAGCACCACTAGAGAGAAAAGGACCCCCAAAAGCACGATTGTTAATGGGGTTTTTCTTATGAAACCAACTCATAAAAAGATAGAAAATAAACATAAACACCTTAGAATTTAGCCTCTTCGAGGGGGCAACCTCCTTTACATTACACAAATGAACAATTCTTGGATGATACAAATGACAATATCTCCTTTCTATATATAGGAGTCTAAGGGGTCATAATATGATCAGAGCCGACATAACAATAATAATGTAAGGGCACAATAATAACAATAGTGGGCTTCTATGGGGCACAATAATAACAATATGGGCACTACATGGGCACAAAAATATAATAAGGGGGTTGTACTAATAACAATAAGGGGTTACACTAGTAGTATAGGGACCTAACATGTCCCTCTCCTTCAAAAAGTATTTTCCTCAACGCTCGAGTAGTTCTTGATGCTTCTGTATAAAATTCTTGTCCTCCCATGTGGAATCTTTAGCGGGTAAGTTCTTCCAATTGATGAGATACTCTGAAATTGATTGATTTCGTAGCTATCGGGTTCTTGTTTTTGTGACTGATCCAGGTTCCAATATGATTTTTCCTTCCTCGTCAAGTTCTAGAAATACTTTTTGAACTAGGATATTCTGCAACGTTTGAATGAGTGGCCACACTTCTTCGTCCTTCTTCCATTCATTCCTTGCTTCATTTATCCAATCTAGTTGGATAATAGAAATATCACAAAAAATGCTTCCACATCCTCATCCTTTCTTGAGAGTGCATCTGCAACAATGTTTTTCTTTCCTTTTTTGTAGATGATTTCAAAGTCATAACCCAACATATTTGTGACCCATGTTTTCTGTTCTTCTAAAGATAATCTTTGTTCTAAAAAGTATTTAAGACTATCATGATCCATTTTTACCTTGAATTATCTTCCCATTAGGTAAGGTTGTCATTTCTTAAGTGCATGTAGTATTTCCAACATTTCCTTCTCATAAATAGCTTGCTTGAGATGTAGCCTTAAAAATACTCAATCGCCTACATCAAAACTTCTTTCACTGCGATGTTGATCTGCTTGTTGTTTCATTTGATTTTGCACCAAAGTGGCATTATCCTTTAAAAGTTGGAGAACTTGTTTTTGATGCTCGATGTGATATTTCACTCTTGAATCTTTTTCTTCTTGATATGTCCTTTTACCTTGAGAGTTTGAGGATTGGTAATTTCTTCCAATGCATTACAAGATATGGTCGGATTCATTTCTTGATGCTCGATGTGATCTTTCACTTCTTGAACATTTTTCTTCTTGATATGTCCTTCTATCTTGATAGTTTGAGGAGTGGTAATTCCATCCAATGCATTACAAGATATGGTTAGATTCATTTCTTCTTTCTCGATGTGATCTTTCACTTCTTGAACCTTTTTCTTCTTGATATGTCCTTCTATCTTGAGAGTTTGAGGAGTGGTAATTCTTGCCAATGATTTACAAGATATGGTCGGATTCATTTCTTCTTTCTCTGGGGTTGGTTCTTAGTGTATATCCTCTTCTTTTGATGTTTCTTGATCATTTTCTTCCTCCTCTTCACAATCAATGTAAAATAATTTCTTCTCAGTGCACTTATGACCTTTAATGTATTTGTTATCACAATTTTAACTAAGTCATTTTGCTCTATTTTCTTCCAATTGTTGTGGTGTCAATCTTGTAGGTTGTGGAAGGCTAGGAGAAACAACACTTCGATGTTTATAGTTGTGAGGGGTAGAATTCCTTGTTTCCATAATTTTTCTTTCAACTTTTCTTGCCAACCTGAATGCCTTCTCCAATGAATTAGGTTCCCAAAGATGAACCTCATGTTGAATGTTATCCTTTAAAGTCCCTGTGGAGACATCAATCCTCTGCTTCTCTGGAATATCATTTTCCCTTATATTCAATTTTTGAAAGTCCTCAATGTGCTTTGCCATTGAACACTTTTGTTTGAGATTTATTAATTGGCTAAAGAAGGTGTTTCTCTTTGTATCCTGATAATGTGCTATCGTTTCCTCCATGAAAATTGACCATGTAACAAGTGTTTTATGAGAACAAAACCCTTTTTTGGTCAATTTAGGGTGTCCTAAATTGCTATATTAATTTTCAATCCAGTAGTCGTAAACTGCTGAAGTGAGGTGCACTATATATGCAAGATAACTGATTTTTTACTTTTTGTCATTTTTGATTTTTGGTTTGTTTTTGGGTTTATCTTTTTTTGATTCCCTAATGTGAGATGGAAATTCTAAAAGTCAAGTATGGATATAAGTGTTCAAGGTAATGGTGACCTTTAAAATGATTTCCAAACTTCAAAATTTTCAAAAAGGTTTTAAAACTTACATTGGTGAAATCAATTCCTAAGAGAAAATAAAAATGTACCAATATTCTAGTTAAACCAAACAGTGAGCTAGTGACTATGAAACCCAGTATCCTTGCTGCTATATAAAAAGAAACTGAACTCAAAGAAATTCAAAAATTGCAAGCAAAGTAAACTAAATCATATTACATCAACTCATATTCTGACCCCTCACCATTCGACTCGCTCTGGCTTTAGGAGGTAATCATAAACAAATTGAGCAATCTGATATCTAATTTGCATAAAATGAAACTAATATCAAACTACACATTCATACTTCAATCCCTCACCATTTGACTCGCTCTGGCTTTAGGAGGTAACTGAAAATGACATGAGCAATTCAATAACTAACTTGCAGAAAAATAAACTAATATCAAACTATGTATTCATACTTCAATCCCTCACCATTTGACTCGCTCTGGCTTTAGGAGGTAACTGAAAATGACATGAGTAATCTAATATCTATCTTGCAGAAAAGTAAATGAACAAAACTGAAAGAAATAAACAGTGCTGGAATTAGAACTAAGAAAATAAATCAGCAGAAGGACAAGATAATTTCATGTCATTAGTCATTATAAAGCTATGTGCAAATGCCCAGGCTGCCTATTAGAACCTGAAACAAAGACACTGATCAGTTAGCAGCATTAGAAAGCATAAAAACTATGGACAACAATCGACATGAATACCATAAGCAGTGCAATATATACAAGTAAACAATTATGGCATCAGGAACGTAAAGAAATAAAGCATGAAACTATACAGCAATTAACAAAACCTTGGTGTGTACAGGGGCCCTCTGCACAACCTCAGCCAATCAGCAATCAACCACGAATTGAGCTTATAAATAGTGTCTTCTCATGTATTAAAATGCAGTCATAACATAAGGATAAATTCACGGCATAGTGGGCTCGTAAACAGTCAAAATTACATTCAAAAAGCTAGCTAATATGCATATGAGAACGCTTTATTTATAACAGAGGATGACACAACTACTTTCCTAAAATCTACGTTGTTAAAAAGACACGTGAATAACCATGTCCAGAAATCTAGCATTATGGTAGCCGTGGAGATTAAATCCAAGGAGGGTGGTTGTTAGATTCGGTTCATGGAGTAGTCCATAGGTGTTAACAGGTCTCCTGAGATTTAGGAACGACCACGCAAGTCTTCACGTGGTGAAAAACAAAGTTCTTCCACTGTAAAACTCTTAGGTTGACCACCGCTTGGCTATCTTTGACCACGACCTTCTGTGAGGGATTCGGCTGAACCAATAGGACACGGTCCATGTCCACATCATTTACAACTTGCCCATGTGGCCGGATTCGCCTATAGACACCTATAACATAGACTTCAAAAAAAAGGCTGCGGAAAGTTGAGCTGGCTGCGGAAAGTGACAAGATTCCGCAACTAAATGAGCAAAAATCTAGATCAAACAGCAGTCACAAGACATAGTTAGGAAACCATTTTATATGCTCTTTTTAAACTAATATGCAATGATTTGGCAGCTTAGGAGGTCCAGGTAAATGGAAAAATGCTAAAAAGGTGTATAGGGAAGATGCAAGTTTGGGACTCAACATATCCCCACTGTGAAGGTGTTGCATGTCCTCATGCAACCAAAATTTTGATCATCCCCCTTTAGTCCATGTGTTCTGAAGCCTCTGCTAGTACATCCAGTCCTCTTCTTTTCTTTCTTGGTGCTACTACCATCTTGGGCTTCCTTATCATACATCTGAATTTGAGATTGACTAATTCCCTACTCAACTTCCTGCACTTTTTCTTTAATTTCTTGTTCTTTTTCTGCCACAGTCCCAGATGTAACATAGTGTTATCATAAATAATTTTTTCCACTTTTCTTTTCTCCTTTAATGCTTCATTTTCTTGTTTAATGTGCTTTTTTAAAACCTCCAATTCAAACACTTCTTGTTTCAATGATTGGACTTGTGCTTCTTGTGCTATGTGAGGCAGAGTGGATGACGTGCTCGGGCCTGCAGCTGTCTTCTCTAAGGATTGGAGATAATCATAGACCTCTTGCTGATTTGGATCTATTTCGGGTGTCTTCCTTGGGTTGACCTCAAAGTCCTGTTGAGGAGGAGGACTGATTTCTAATTCTGGCCGAGAAGGACTTATATCAACATCTGGAGGGCTGGTTTCAATATTGGCTGAGGATGAGGTGGGCTACGGCCAGTTGGAGGTTTCTCGGGTGTTTCCCCACCTAAGTCAATGAAGTGGGGTCCTTTTACTTGTGTTTTCCTCCACTTTCCTCTAAGCCTACTGCTTCTTCTTAAATACTGTGGGCTAGTACTCTCTTCTTCCATACTCTGTTTTCTTTTTTCTTTCTTCTTGGCTGTAGCAGCTTGTTTTAAAAGATGCACTAGTCTCTCAGACAACACTTGATAGTCTTCCTCTACAGATGGTTCTGGTGATTGGTATACATCTTCTATGCTCCTTTTTCCTTTCAATTTCCTCTGTTTTCTATCCTTAGTTCTTCCCTCCTTCTCTTTTTGACCAACTTCTTTAGTTTTGCTAATAGGAGAGTCTTGAATTATTGCACTTTTCTCTTTTCTCCTACTCCTTCTTGGTGTTTTTGGTGTACTGCTTTCAGGTGCCTCAGATGGATCTTGAAAGTAGTTTTTTACTGAAAACCATTCCCAGGTATCTTTGTTTTTCTTCAATTGGTCTTCAATTAGAATCCTCACAAGCCTGTGATGATATAAATGAGGTTCTATGTTTTTTATATTCTTTTGGACTGTTGTGCACATCTTTTTCAAGCTCAGCAATAAGAAGTAGGGCGGATTAAGGGTTTGGTCCTTTAAGAAGTTCATCAATAACCGAGGATGATACATGTACATTGCTTCAAAACGGTCTTCACAAGTAATGAACTTTTGAATGATTAACAGTAAGCTGGCCCACTCTTCTTTTAATGCATGAACAAGAATTCCTTTTGTGAATATAGTAACGTCCATACCTGGGTTACGTAATATGACTCTCCATGCCTGCTTGTCCAAACTCTTGTTTTTAAACCAGCGTTCACCTTCCTGGGGTAGGTTTGTAGCAGCTACTATGGATGCTTCGGTGACTGTGAACTTAAGGTCTCCAATTTCCACCACTTGGCTATTGAAAGACCTTGCAAAAGCTTTTATTTGAGGGTATCCTTCTAAGAACTTGGGCCCTTCCGGTTCTGCCCTCAATAACCGACCCATCCTTTCCTCTGTTTGAAATTCAACTGCGTGTGAGGTTTTAGCAGAGGTAAGATGGCTAGGTTACAGGGTTTATGGAGAAGAAAATAGTGGCTGAAAATGGAAGATGGAGAACAGGTAGCTGGAGTGTTCAAGGACTGTAAGCTAAAACAAAAGACAGGCAGCTGAGGTGAGTTCACGAAATGGAGTGAAGACGTATGTGAACGAGGTGGTAATGTAGCCGTGGTTTTAATAAAATGGCAGGGGAGTGAAGTGAACTCGAAATTTTTAAACTGAACGACTGCGTAGGAGATGTTAACATGTTTAAGAAATGGCTGTGGAAATTATGCGGTGGAGAGGAGCCGTAATTAAATAGGTCACATTACAAGTGGGGTGTGAAAGTGCAGTCAACTATGAGTTAAACTAGAGAATTAATCATGAGATCGTTTAGGGAATAAATGCATGGTTCATGGAGGAATGTCGTGGAATGGTAATGGAGCTATCGTGGTAATCATTGCATATAGTGGAGCTTTAAGGTTTAATAACTATGCAAAATTTTGCCTTTGATTGCTATTTGAAAGAAATTTTTACTCATACCTTGGAATCTTTGCCATTTGTTGTCCATTAGCCCTTAATCAACTGCTCCTTATTGATGCCTTTAAATGCTCCATGTCTTCATAATATATGCTCAGTCATACCTGCATTTTCATAATTATTGAACTAACATCTTGACTATCAATTTTGAAAAATAGAGTGGTGGCTGCGGAAACTGCTTCTGGCTGCGAAAACTGATTCCAGCTACGAAAACTGACACAGCGACCACTTGGCTCAATAAAGATAGTTAGATAATAACTAACTGAATGGAAATGGTCATGAAAGAGACTTTTATTGATGAAATGGATGAAATGGAGTGGAGTGGAATGAAAATGAAGTGAAGTGAAAATGGAAAGAAAGAGATTTTTTTTTTTGGAAAATATAGGGTGTCAAGTGTTCTTGATTTTCACTCTATATTTTCTGTATAAGACTACCAATCAGTGATTGGTTTTCAGGCTTATACAATTTTTTATTTTTATTTTTAAACAGAAAGGAACAAAGGCTAGGCTGGTGGAGAAGAAGGATTCTTCTTCACCAGCCTTATTGCAGAATTCTCTTGGAACATTTTGACAAATTCCTCTTTTGAGAGTGGCTTATGATAAATCTTTAGTCTGTGGCCATTCACAATAAGAGGAGTTTGAAACTCATCAATGGTCTTGATTCTTACCGCTCCATTGCTAAAGACTTTGTCAATCTCATATGGCCCAAGCCAATGAGTCTGAAATTTTTCTTTGAAGTCTTTAAACTTGGAATCAAATAGTAATGCCCAATCTCCCTCTTGAAACTTTTTCTCTTTGATGTATCTGTCATGCCACTTAGCTCTTTGATGTTGAACTAGATCAGTTCTTAGGATTGCTTCTTGTCTGATTTCATCCAACTCATTCAACTGCTCCATTCTGTGCTTTTGGGCTTCTGATAGATCCATCCCCAACTGAACTGCCATCTTGAAAGTTTTGACTTGAAACTCAATGGGGAGCAGGACTTCTTTCCCATAAACAAGTTCATAGGGAGAATTTCTTGTTGTATTCCTCCATGTAATTCTGTAGGCCCATAAGGCTTCAGGAAGCCTTTCTACCCAATCTCTTCTGTGTAGATGAACAGTTTTGGTGATGATGCTTTCAATAACTTTGTTTGTAGACTCCACTTGGCCATTTTCTTGCGGATGGTAAGGAGTAGATTTTTTGTGCTTGATTTTGTATTCTTCCATTAGCTTCTCCATCATGTTGGATGTAAATTGACTTCCCTGATTTGTCACAATTTCTCTTGGGACACTAAAGCGAGTAAAAATATCCTCATAAAGAAAACTAACAACTGAATTTTCAGTAGTAGAAAGTAATGCTTTGGCTTCTACCCATTTAGTGACATAATTAGTGCATACCAATATATACTTCTTTTGTTTAGATGGTGGATTAATGGGTCCAATGAAATCTAAAGCCCATTTTTCAAAGGGTTCGATGAATATCTGTGGTTGTAATGGCATTTCATTTGAAAGAGTTGGTTTCCCTAATCTTTGGTTGTCACACATTTTTGACATATTCTTTTGTATCTTTGAAGAGGGAAGGCCAATGATATCCTAAAGAAAGGATTTTATAGGCCGTCCTTTTGTCAGCAAAGTGTCCACCGCATGGTTCATCATGACATGCCTTGAGGATGTCAGGCATTTCATCTTCCCTAACACATCTTCTGATCACACAATCTGGCCCTGTTTTAAATAATTCGTTAGAAATCCATGAATATTTTGAACTCTCCTGAATAATTCTTCTTCTTTCACTAGGAAATAGATGTGGAGGTAGTTTCCCTGTAACCAAATAGTTAGCAATATCTGCATACCAAGGAGTCTTAGTAGTTACTGCAAATAAATATTCATTTGGAAACTTATCCTCTACAGGAGAATCTTCTTTAGTATTTTGGATCCTAGACAAGAAATCAGCTACTGTATTTTGTTTCCCTGGTCTATCCAACACAGTAATATTGAATTCCTGTAAAAGTAAGAGCCATCTTGTAACTCTGCCATTAGTAATAGGTTTGTTCATTAGATATCTAATCGCAGAATGATCAGTATGGACAAAAGTTTCATAGCCTGTTATATAATGTCTAAACTTATTGATTGCATGAACAACAACTAAGAACTCTTTTTCAGTCACAGTATAGTTCAACTTAGTGGGAGTCAAATTTTTACTGGTATAGTAAATGGCATAAGGAACTAAATCCTTTTGACCCAACACAGCTCCTAGAGCTGTATCTGAAGCATCTGTAGAAATATGGAAAGGAAGTTTCCAATTTGGCCCTCTCAAGATGGGTGCTTTAGATATTCTTGTTTTCAAAGTTTCAAATGTTGATTGACAATCAGGATCCCATTTGAGTTCACAGTCTTTTGTAAGTAATTTGAAGAGTGGAGATGTTATTTTGGTGAAGTTTTCTATAAATCTTATATAGTACCCAGTAAATCCTAAAAAACTTCTAACATCTTTTTGACAATTTGGAATAGGCAACTTGGAGATGACTTCAACTTTTGATCTATCAACTTTAATCCCATCCCCTGAAATGTGATGTCCCAAAACAATACCTTCAGTAAACATCATAAAGCATTTTTCATGACTCAATGAAAGGTTTGTTTCTTTACATCTTATAAGGGCTTTTTCCAAATTCTCTAGTGCCTCCTCAAATGAATTACCATAAACTGTAAAATCATCCATATAAACCTCTACACAATCATGGATTAGATCAGAAAAAATTCCTAGTACTGCTCTTTGAAATGTTGCAGGTGCATTACATAATCCAAAGGAAGCACTCGCTAAGCAAAATTTCCCCATGGACAGGTAAATGTGGTCTTATCTTGATCTTCAGGTGCTACCTGAATTTGATTATAGCCACTAAAACCATCCAAAAATGAAAAGTATTTTTGCCTGCTAGAGTATCTAATACCTGATCGATAAAGGGCAAAGGAAAGTGATCCTTGAAAGTTGCTTTATTCAACTCCTTGTAATCAATGCATACTCTCCATTTACCATTCCTTTTAGGTACTATAACCAAAGGAGAAACCCAACGGCTATCTGAAATTGGATAAATGAAGTTTACATTGAGTAGTTTTTGGAGCTCTTCTTTCACTATCTCCCTAAGGTTTGGATTCATCCTTCTCTGAGGTTGTCTGATTGGTCTACTATTTTCCTTGATGTAGATGTGATGAATGCAAGTCTTAAGGTCAATACCTTTCATATCAGTATACTCCCATGCAAATGCAGTAGAATGTTTTTGCAAGATTTTGGTTAGCTCTGCTTGTTGTGATTTTTCCATGTTTTTGTTGATACTCAATGTTTTACCTGGAAAAATCTCAATGGCGGAACTTCCAAACTCTTCCATAGAGTAAAGAGACATTTGTCTAGATGATAGATACTCAATGTCAGAATCTAACTGAAATTGTGTGTGGTCATATTCTGAAGATGTTTCAAAATTTTCTAATGTGTTCAGAATTTGACTATCTTCACTGATTTCAGAAATGGTAAAGACAGGTTGTATAGTGTCCTCATCATCGACCCATTCATTATCTCCTACTTCTGTAATTGCTTTGGCTGGAGGACACAAATTGAATTTCTTTGTCAAATTACCATCAGAAATATACATATCCCCAGATCTACAATTGATAAAAGCATCTGCTGTGGCTAGCCAAGGTCTTCCTAAGATGAGTGGGTGCCCTCCTAGATTACTCTTGGGAGTTAAAATCATGAAATCTACTGGATATTCCAAGTAGCTAAGGAGACCGAAATGTCTTCTAATACACCATCTGGTTTGATAATTGATCGATCTGCAAGTTGCAGTAGAGTAGGTGTAAAAAGAAGATTAGGAAGTTTTAGCTGTTCCATAGTCTGTCTACTCATAATGTTGATAGCAGCCCCTAAATCAATCAAAGTATTTGGAATTTCTACCCCATTGATATGTGTTTTGACAATTGGACTACCGGGATCTACATACTTCTGCATGGTAATTTTTCCCATCATGATATCTGCAATTTTTCCTACTAGGTGGATTCTTCTTGTATCTCTTGGTTTCCTTCCTGGTCTTTTGAGACTCAACTCCTTTATTGTTTTTGCTAGAATATGAATCTATCTAATGGCTTGTAGCAAGGGAATCTTGATACAGACATTCTTTAATTCATCTAAAAAATCATAGTCAGGCAACAAGATTTGTTTTTCCACTCCTTTGTCGATTTGTAATCTTTCAGGAAAAGGAGGTGTGGATGAAGATGCAGGTTGCTCAACTATAGGAGTTGTGGGGGTTGACTCTTTTTCTTTTTCTTTTTGAGTGCTTGGGTTTTGAAGAGATGCTTCAGAACCTTTATTGGCTTCAAGAGAATCTTCCTCAGAAATGCCTTGCGTTTGAGCATCTATAGAAGGCTTTTGTAAAACTCTACCAGATCTGAGTTGTACATCATTGAGAGGAACAATCATATAGGTAGGAAATTGTTGTCCTTCTACCATGTAAGCATTTTGAGGGTTTTTATTATTGGGGTTTGGCAAAGGCTGGGAAGGTAGTTGATTTGTCTTTTGTTGGAATGGAAGCAAGAGTTGGGAATTTGGATTTTGTTGAGAAGGTTGTTGTTGTTGTGGAAATGGCAATGAAAGTTGTGGATTTTGATTTGGAAGTTGTGGAGCTTGTTGATTTTGAAAAGATGGAGGATATTGATAGGATTGAGCAAATCTCCCATAAGGATTTTGCATACCTTGTAACCATGATTGAAATGGATTTTGAGGTTGGGACCAAGGTTGTTGCCAAGGATTCCAATTTGGTGGGGGTTGAAAGTTCGTAGGGTTGTTAAACCCTTGATTTTATTGCCCCTACCAAGGTCTCCTTGAAACAAAGCAGAGAGACTCAATTGAATTTGGATCTTCTTGAAATATAGCTTTGAGCCCAGGGATTGAAGGACAATCCTTGGTCTCATGGATTTCTGAACAAATCATACATGTTTCTAGAACTTTTGTATCCAAGGGGCATTCCCTTAGAGCATGTTTCTTCCTACATTTTGGACAAAAGATGGCCAAAGCTTCAGCTTCTTCTTTCTGCTTGTTTTGTATCTTAAGGGTGTCTAGTTGCTCACTAAGGCTCCCTAAAATATCATTTTTTAACTCATCAAGCATGTTGCCAATCTCAGCCCTATTTACTGATCCAGTTGCAGATTTGTTTGCTCTAATGAGAGAAGGATCTCTAAGCCCTTTTCCAGTTTTAGATTTTCCCCTTGAGAGATGGACACATAGTTCTGCTATATCATGAAGTTGAAGTTGAGAAATATCTCCTTTTCCCATCATGTTTAAAATATCTATCCATTCATCTCTAATGGCTTTTAAGAGAAGGGATTTTAAGGTTTCCTCATCTAGGTTATTCATTTTTTCTCTTTTCAGGTTGTATTGAAATCTTTCAAGTAAATCCTCCAAGTTTTCATATTCTTTTTGCACCATTTTGAGTACCTCATCCTTATGATTGGTGGGCATACAATAGTCCAGGTATATATCCAAAATGTTTGTTTCATATCATTCCAAGTCCTAATAGATTGAGTGACTAATCCCATGAACCATTTTAGAGCAGCTCCCTTCAATGTTGAAGGAAACAATTTGAGTTTTTGAGAGTCTTCCATATAATCATAAGTTCAGCACACGACTTCAAACTCAAATAGAAATGTTTCAGGATCCTCACTTCGCAACCCATAAAAGTTTGGGAGGACAGATGGTGAGATATTTTTCATTGTTGTTTGAGATTCCTCATCAACTATAGGAAATCCAAATGAGTTATCTCCATCCCTATTTCCCCCGTTGTTACCTCTACCTCCTCCATTGTTTCCTCCTCCTCTACCTCTACCTCTACCTCCTCCAAATCCGTTTACTACTTCCTCTATCATGATAGTTTCCTCAGAGATTTCAGAGTCCTCTGGTTCTTCTACTAATGGCAAATGAGGAGTAATTTCTCCCTCTTCTTCTTCAAGTGATTCTACTTCCTCGATTACAGTTTGTTTTCCTGTAGAAGTAAAGAAAGGGTCTTTTCCTAACTCAGGTTCGGTGGATAGTGTGGGAGAGTCTCCTAATTCAGCTGTTGCCCCTTGAATTCCAGGAATCCTAAGGCTAGGAGTGTGAGTTGGAGATGATGGAGGTGTATCTTGTCTATACCTTGAAGTAGATGGAGCTGTAAAAATCGAACTCTTGGCCCTAGCTATAAACCTTCCCCTAGAATCTCTTGCTCTATGCATGTCATTTTTTATTTTTCTTCAAGTCGGGCTAATAATTCTCTTTCTAATCTTCCAGATCACTCTAGGTGCAAGAAGATAGCATAATCAAGAAATTATTGAACCAATAACTCTCTTTTCTAATCCTCCAGGTCACACTAGGTGCAAGAGGAGAGCATACTTTGAGAAGTTATCAATTTTTACCTTCCTTGAAATTTTCTTGTTTCTTTTTAAGAAATTGGCTACCTAGTTTCACTTCCCTGGCAACGGCGCCAAAATGTTTGGTCAATTTAGGGTGTCCTAAATTGCTATATTAATTGTCCATTCGGGAGTCGTAAACTGCTGAAGTGAGGTGCACTATATATGCAAGATAACCGATTTCTTACTTTTTGTCATTTTTGATTTTTGGTTTGTTTTTGGGTTTATCTTTTGTTGATTCCCTAATGTGAGATGGCAATTCTAAAAGTCAAGTCTAGATATAAGTGTTCAAGGCAATGGTGACCTTTAAAATGATTTCCAAACTTCAAAATTTTCAAAAAGGTTTTAAAACTTACAATGGTGAAATCAATTCCTAAGCTAATGACTATGAAACCCAGTATCCTTGCTGCTGTATAAAAAGAAACTGAACTCAAAGAAATTCAAAAATTGCAAGCAAAGTAAACTAAATCAAATTACATCAACTCATATTCTGACCCCTCACCATTCGACTCGCTCTGGCTTTAGGAGGTAATCATAAAAAAATTGAGCAATCTGATATAATTTGCATAAAATGAAACTAATATCAAACTACGCATTCATACTTCAATCCCTCACCATTTGACTCGCTCTGGCTTTAGGAGGTAACTGAAAATGACATGAGCAGTTCAATAACTAACTTGCAGAAAAATAAACTAATATCAAACTATGCATTCATACTTCAATCCCTCACCATTTGACTCGCTCTGGCTTTAGGAGGTAACTGAAAATGACATGAGTAATCTAATATCTATATTGCAGAAAATTAAATGAACAAAAATGAAAGAAATAAACAGTGTTAGAATTAGAACTAAGAAAATAAATCAGCAGAAGGACAAGATAATTTCATGTAATTAGTCATTATAAAGCTCTGTGCAAATGCCCGGGCTGCATATTAGAACCTGAAACAAAGACACTAATCAGTTAACAGCATTAGAAAGCATAAAAACTATGGACAACAATCGACATGAATACCATAAGCAGTGCAATATATACAAGTAAACAATTATGGCATCAGGAACGTAAAGAAATAAAGCATGAAACTATACAGCAGTTAACAAAACCTTGGTGCGTACAGGGGCCCTCTGCACAACCTCGGCCAATCAGCAATAAACCACGAATTGAGATTATAAACAGTGTCTTCTCATGTATTAAAACGCAGTCATAACATAAGGATAAAGTCACAGCACAGTGGGCTCGTAAACAGTCAAAATTACATTCAAAAAGCTAGCTAATATGCGTATGAGAACGCTTTATTTATAACAGAGGATGACACAACTACTTTCCTAAAATCTGCACTGATAAAAAGACACGTGAATAAATACGTCTAGAAATCTAGCATTATGGTAGCCATGGAGATTAAATCCAAGGAGGGTGGCTGTTAGATTTGCTTCATGGAGCATTCCACAGGTGTTAACAGGTCTCCTGAGATTTAGGAACGACCACGCAAGTCTTCACGTGGTGAAAAATAGAGTTCTGCCACCGTAAAACTCTTAGGTTGACCACCGCTTGACTATCTTTGACCACGACCTTCTGTGAGGGGTTTGGCTGAACCAATAGGACACGGTCCATGTCCACATCATTTGCAACTTTCCCATGTGGCCGGATTTGCTTGTAGACACCTATAACATATACTTTAACAAAAAGGCTGCGGAATGTTGAGCTGGCTACGGAAAGTGACAAGATTCCGCAGTTGAATGAGCGAAAATATAGATCAAACAACAGTCACAAGACATAGTTAGGAAACCATTTTATATGCTCTTTTCAAACTAATATGCAATGATTTGACAGCTTATGAGGTCCAGGTAAATGGAAAAAGGCTAAAAAGGTGTATAGGGAAGATGCAAGTTTGGGACTCAACAACCCTTTATACCATAAAAAATGATTTGGTTCTAAATATGAATATGCAATACATACCATTTGTGTGTTTTGCACATTATGGAGATAAAAAAATTGCTCCATTTGTAGTATCCATGTTCTGGGATCCTTGCCATCAAACTTCCTCATATCAATTTTTGGAACATGGTGGGTCTTCAAACATTAGAGTCTATGAAATCATGATTAACATTTATTTTGTTCTCATCATGAGTTTCCTTTACTACCCTTTTACCATTAGTAACCATTTTTTGTAGCAACTTATTCAAATTTATCTTCAATTCTTCCATCTTACTGTCCATGCAATTCATCCTAGCGTCCATGCCATTGATCTTAGCTTCCATGCCATCCATATTAGCTTCCATGCCATCCATATTAACTTTCATGCCATCCATATTAGCTTCCATGCCATTCATCTTGGCTTCAGTTACCTTTTGTGAGAGTGAAATTTGTTGTACGTGGTCTTGTAATTTTGATATATCATGTTGCATTTCTTTCTCTTCTTCATGAGTCATGCTAGAGTTTTTAGGTTTCTTACTAGGTGTTTCCATTTTGTTTCTTTGGGGCATCAATTAATGCTAATAATTCTTCACTATTCCCTTTGAATTCCTTCAAACTAATTTTTCAAATCAATCTTATGAAAAAAAAAAACTACCCACCTTTTTTTCACTTTGTAAGAGCTCAATATTGAATCTGTTGCATCTCTGTATCTCTGTAAATTGTGTCCTGCAGTATCCCTTTGAGTCGTCTTTGTAACCCCGCAAGTCTGATCAAGATTGGATTTTCCAAGGAAGATTTATGCCAAATCTCCCACGGTTACCTGATTATAGGCTAGTTCAGTAGAGTGAAATTGTATGAAGTGCCACATGTCACTGTTTCGACCTTAGTACCTGAAACTGGTATAAAGAAAACTATAGGATATCCTCTTTCTGAAACTTCTTACGAAATTTCAATATGATGCTCAGAACAACAGTTATGACAATTTTCCTGAGGTTACTTGTTTGTAATGTAATTTGGGATTCTGCTAAAACCCTAACTTCCTCAGATCATATATCGGAAAATATAGCAAGACAAGCTTTGAAATTCAGGCTCGAAGTTTAGAATGATTTCATCTCAAATGAGTTTTTGTTTTAGCTTCTGAAATGTCGCAGAAAAAATGTTATAGCGAAAATTCCATGATGACCTATTTGGAGTAGCGAAACCCTAGAATCCAAAGCTCTGATACCAAATGTTATGAAACTAGCTCACAAAAAGATAGAAAAGAGAGATAAACACCTTAGAATTTAGCCTCTTTGAAGGGGAAACCTCCTTTACATTACACAAATGAACAATTCTTGGATGATACAAATGACAAGACCTCCTTTCTATATATAGGAGTCTAAGAGGTCATAATATAATTAGAGCCGACATAACAATAATAATGTAAAGACATAATAATAACAATAGTGGGCTTCTATGGGGCACAATAATAACAATATGGGGACTACATGGGCACAACAATATAATAAGGGGGTTGTACTAATAACAATAAGGGGTTACACTAGTACTATAGTTACCTAACAATTTTACCTAGGGATAGAAGAAGGACCACTCTGTGCAGTAGGACCGACATAAGGGGGATACCCTATGTGAGAAAAGGCACTGCCAGTGGGGTTTCCCCGAGATAAATCATCCCCTCCAGTAAAAGTACTAGTAGGTTGTGCCCCTCCAAAGAGAAAAATATACCAAGCTTGTGACATACTAGAAGCGATGTTGCCCTAGGCTAACCAGGGACAAATTGTGATCCCCCCACATATTACTAGAAGTAACCATGTCTAATTGAGGGACAAGAATAGTTGGTTGGGAAAAATGCAGTGAAAATATTCTTGAGCCTACCAACTGACTAGGTTGAGGCACCATGTTCGACATAGGAGATGGTGTGGGCATGGAAACATTCAAGAAATTTGCAGGAGTCATAGAATAAATTGGTGGAATGCCCCAAGAAGAAGTGAGAGGTGTAAATGGAGGAGTGGGTATAGCCACGCTAGGAGGTGGCAATGATTTCATGGAATATGATACTGTCGATACATAAGGTAAGGAAGTCTCAGACTTTGACATAGGATAAATCACAGAAAAAGGCATGTAAGTGTAGGCTGGAGTGGAACCGTCAGGGTTTGTTACACTAAAATTTGTCACCATGACTATTTGCAGTTAGTATGGCTCCATCAACTGTCATACTATCCTCCTTGGCAAGTCTCATACCTCTGCTCTTCACGTCAAACTCCAAGAAAGAGAGAAAGTCTTTAAAAATCTATATATCTCTGGGTACGCAGTTTCTCTTAGCCTTACCTACGTGTACGCACCTCAAGTTCACAATACCTGCGTACTTGTACGCTCTGTCTGTAAAGGGGTGGGTGCGTACTCCTGTAAAGGTCAAAAGGCGCAAGTTTCACTTCAAAAAAGTTACTTGTGGTCATTTCTAGAGCATTCTAGAAGCTTGTTTGACGTGTATTGAGCGCCTCCAGATGGTTCATGTATCCCTATGAAAGAGGAACTTATCCCATGAAGAGGGGAGCTATCCCATTCAAAGAGGGGCTTATCCCATTGATGGTGGACCTGATTAACTTCCTATAAAGCACTATAAATACAGGCATTCGGCCGGAGGGAGGGGAGGTTAAAAGCTGAACATTCCTAAGGGTAGATGCTGCTGGAATTAGGACTCCCTTATAGAGCTTGAGAGGAGAGATTCCCATCCTTTATTAGCTTCATTTGGAAGTGGGTGCGCTGATCAAAGTAAAGGAGAACTCTTGCTGGACCCTAGGAGGGACCTGCACAACACCAAGGCTCAGGTTGTAATGGTTTCTTTTGTTTCCACTTAATACAATTAAGCTCATTTTTCTCAACAGGTTGTTATACATGATTTGTTTCATATACTCCTTGGTCTGTATGATGAATATGTTTTATTTTATGAGTTATTCAGGTGCTATGTAATCTTTTGCTTGTTAGTGAATGCAGGTTTCGAAGAGAAGGAGGAGCTCATCCGGATCGGCGAGGCTGGACTACTACAAAGCATTGGACTAAAGGTATGTTATAAACACCTGATTACTTGTATTCTAAATGCATATTTAGAGAAAGGTAGTGTTTAATTGTCTTGTTTTTCACTAGAAAGACTTAGCTTCTAGGGAGGTCGGTTTTGTCCGCAAAATTGACTCTTTCCGCATGACAAAATGGCGACTCCACTGGGGAATCCATGGATTTGATTGATTTCTCTTTTGATTGATACTTTGATTTGAGAAAATCTGATTTCTTTCTGGTTTTTGACTGATTGACTGTGAATTTGGGTGGAATAGCTTAGGGTTGAGTTAGTTTTTATTTTTCTTGATTTTGAGAGCAGTATGCACCCTCTGCATTAAGCACAGTGCGTACCTGTACACACTTCGGCTTTGTACACAGAGCGTGGCCGCACCTGTGCAAACAGGCTGCCTGCGTACCCTGTCAAAACTTTAGAAAATTTCAATTTTTTCTTTTTTACCTCTTAGATTTTGTTTATAGCTTATTTGTTGCTGCCCAGATCCACTGGTTACCTGTCAGAAGTTTTCATCTAGGCTTGTTTCATTGGCATTCCTGCTCTAAGCTTTTATCAATTGGGTGTTTTGAGTCTCTTTTTGAGAAATTCTTGATTTGATTTCCTTTGGTCATTACTTGGCGGTTTGTCTCAGTCCTTTCACAATTTTGCATCTTTTTTCTTTTGTTTTTGCAAAAAAATTTCCCCCTCATTCGCCGGGGGGGGGGCTAAATTGTGTATGAGTGTTAATCGCCTTTGAGTGTTTTTATTTTTTGATCTTTGGAACTCTCACCCAATTTTCTCGACTTGCACTTGATTGGTTCTTAGATTACATTAGAATCGTCTTGTGTTTGAGAATTCTCTTGCATAGATCACATTTTCATAATTAGAATTCTCATTTTCAGAATGTGAATGAAAAATGTGCATAGATTACATTTGCATACTTTTCAAGTGAATTGTGCATAGATTACAATTGCATAGTTTACATTCTGAAAAATCAATCGTAGATTTAGATCAGTTTTCTTTGATTTGAATTTACACAAAATAAAAAATAAAAAATGGTTTGGAATTGATTTGCATTAGTTTTTCTTGATGAAATTAGTGCATTAGAGAATTTGTTATATTTTCTCTTAGTGATCAATTTTTTGCATTGTTGGAAGTGAATGGAAACTCTCTCCTTACTCTAGTTAGGATTCATCGAATTGAAAGGATTGCATTATCATATTCGATTGCATTCAGTTGAGTCGGGTCATAACACCATTGGTTTCATATCCATTTACCCATTTGAGTAATAACAGCCTTAATAACACAGCGCTTAATTAAAACTCATCTAGTAATTTTTACATTTCTAGGGCTCTGAAACACCAACATAGATCAGGCTAGTGTCTTGGAGTAGGAGAGTAATTAACTCTCCAAGACAGCAAAACCAAACAAGTAGCTCATCTTGTGGTAGGATAAATCCAATAGTTACATTTATGCTCTGGGAAAGCTCCTCTTAAAGGAGAAGCACGAGATCGTGTCCGAACCAGTGAGGGGATCAATCCTCCTTCATTGGGAACGATGCCAGATACGCACGTACTACAAACGGTAAACCTCGGATTAACCATTGTCGAGGAGCCTGGGATCACTTGTCGGTAAACCTTGGATTATTGTCAAGGAGCTAGCAAGGGGATTGAGCTTGTTACTCTGCCCTTGCGTGCTATCGGATCGTAGACTGTTCCCCCAGGTATATTTGTTGTTGTTGGTAACCTTAGTGACTATTACCTTTAGGGTTCTACCCAAGGTGACGGTGGAGGGAAGATCCCACTGTACCTGGAGCAGACGTCGGCTAGACTCACTTGGATTTTCTGGGGGGTTCACTTCACTCGAGACGGTTAAAGTGGAGGAACTTGGTCCAGTCTATTCATTAAGCAGGTTGTCGGGGTAACTGTTCCACCCGCCACTTCTGTACTGAATTCTGCGATGTTTGATTTCATCACCAACTAGTGTTTTCGGTCCGGAATGTTACTGTTTGTGTGTGGTTTGACTCCTAGATTTGATAGGGCGTGTTAATTTGTTTGTTTTTACTTTTAGAGACCATAGGTGTGAATTGTGAATTTTAATTGTTAAGTGTGAATTGTGAATTGTTAATTTTAGTTTTAAATTGTTAATAAAATTCACTGAAGTTGAATATAATGGCAAATGTTCCGGAATTTACCAAACTAGGAACCCCTCCTAACGAGAATCCTAGTACTTTTCCTTTCTTTGGAAATGTTGGTCCTCCTTATATGGCTACTTTGTCATTACCTGGATTTACAATAGGTTTACCGATATGGTTATTTTCAACTTTGTTGGCCCAAAATACTCCAATTGTTCCACCTCAACCGAATGCTTCACCTCAACAGAGTTCACCATCTCAACATCACCAACCTTTTGTTGACCCTTTACCTTCTTCGCCTAATTTTTCTTCCTCCATTTCTTCGTCTTCGCTTGGTAAAAGCCTTGATGCTAGTAACCAGGTGTCTAAGAAGAAGAAGAAAGGGAAGAAGAAGAAGAAGAAGAAGAAGCAAGATAAGAAAGAAGTCAACCAACCAACCGTGGCTGTAAGTGTTAGTTGTGTTGAGGAAAACTCCAACATGCATCGTAAACCCAAATACCCTTGCAGGCTTTGTAAGGGTGGCCACTTCCTTATCAATTGTCCTGGTATTCCAAAGGTCCTGGAAGTATGGTCAGAAAAATCTCATCAACTTTCCATTGATCCATCAACCAGTGATAGTCAGGTTCATGGGAAAAAGGGTAAAGTTAGGTTTCCTTGTAAGTTATGCAAAGGGAGTCATCAAACTCACATTTGCCCTCACATGGATGAAGCCTCAACATTGTTGGAAAACCTTACTGTTCCACAGCAAGAATTTCCAACTGGTTACCGTAAACTTTCTCCCAACCTACCGTCAACTGACGGAGTGATTGATCTAATTTCAAGTACAGTCGATCACACTCTTCCATTGGAGAGTGAAACTCATGTCACTCAGGTTGATGATCCATTAGTTGATCAAGTGGTTGATTCAATTTCACATTCGATCGATCACACTTTCCCTTTGGAGAGTGAACTTCATACCGCTGAGGTTCTTCTTGTTACATCAGATTCTTCTATGCCGGGGGGCATTTCACCTGTTTCTACAGAACCCCCTCCAAGTACTGAGGTCTTTTCCTTTGATTGGAATAGACTGACAGAACCTCATCTTCCTTACTCCATCCCTTTCCAAATCATTGTCAAGGCTGGTGGTAGGGACATACATCATACTCAGGTAGATGAAGGTGCTTCTGTTAGTATTTTATCCTCAATTGTTTGGAAAGCTTTGGGTTCCCCTCAGCTTGCGCCTATTACACAGAATCTGAAAGCTTTTAACAGAACCATTAGTGAACCTTTAGGTATCCTTCCTAAGTTTTCTATTACCTTGGAAGGTAAAACTGTCTGTATTGATCTTATGGTAGTTCGAGGTCCCTTGGATTTCAATTTACTCCTTGGGCGAGACTATGTTTATGCAATGAAAGCTGTCGTATCGACACTCTTTCGCGTGATGTCTTTCCCTCACAATGGCAGTATTATGACTGTAGACCAGCTTTCGTTCCCTAGTCTTGTTTCAACTACCAATAATATGACACCCCTAAATGTTCCTGATTCTAAAGTGGTATCTACCCTGCCATGGGTTAATTATGTGGCAACTGGTCCCATGTTTTCAGTTACCGATGTAAGTGAGCCTCTCACTGTTTGCTCATCTTCCTTTGATTTAGATCTGGTAATTGACATGGAAAACTCTATGGGATTACTTGAACACGATGTTCTTATCCCTTTTGAGTCCCTTGACATGTGTTCCTTCTAGAGAACTATTCTTCCTTCTGATGAAGACCTCTTGGAAGCCATGATCAAGGAGTGTCCATTGACATGTCTTTCTTCCAGTTGGAAGCCATGATCAGTGTGCGAGGATAGTTCATTTTCCTGTTCCAACCTCGTTAAAAAATGAAACAAGTGTCTGCGAGGATAGTTAATTTTCCTGTGCCAACCTCGTTAAAAAATGAAACAGGTGTCTGTGAGGATAGTTTTTACCTGTATCAACCTCGTTAAAAAATGAATCAGTGAGTACGAGGAAAGTTCCTTTTACTGTGTCGACCTCGTTAAAAAATGAATCAGTGAGTATGAGGACAGTTCTTTTCCTGTGTCAACCTCGTTAAAAAATGAATGAGTTGTACGAGGAAAGTTCCTTTTACTATGTCAACCTCATTAAAAAATGAATCAGTGAGTACGAGGATAGTTTTTTCCTGTATCAACCTCGTTAAAAAATGAAACAGGCTAGCATGAGGATAGTTCTTTTCCTGTGTCAACCTCGTTAAAAAATGAATCAGTTGGTCAGAGGATAGTTCCTGTTACTGAGTCAACCTCATTAAAAAATGAATCAGGTAGATTTTAGGATATATAGCTAGATTGTAGAAAGTAGGATTTTGAGGATAGTTCCTGTTACTGAGTCAACCTCGTTAAAAAATGAATCAGGTATGAGGATAGTTCTTTTCTTGTGTCAACCTCCATAAAAATGAAACAACTCCCTTTTCAAAGGTAAATATTGAAAGTAAACCTTCATTCCATCCATCTGGTTGAATGCAATGAATCCTGGGGGGCATGTACCTCGCTTTGCATCATTATGCTGGGGGCATGCGAACTTCTGGAGCATAGTTCCTTGTCTTGTGTCAAGCTCGTTAAAAAATGAAACAAGGAGTCTTGAGCATAGTTCTTTGTCTTGTGTCAAGCTCATTAAAAAATGAATCAAGGATTTTTTAGAGCATAGTTCCTTGTCTTGTGTCAAGCTCGTTAAAAAAGAAACAAGGAGTCATGAGCATAGTTCCTTGTCTTGTGTCAAGCTCGTTAAAAAATGAATCAAGGTTTTTAGAGTAAAGATTTTTGTTAGGTAGATTGTAGAGAGTAGTTATGAGCATAGTTCCTTATCTTGTGTCAAGCTCGTTTAAAAAATGAAGGAAGGGTTTGAGGATAGTTCTTTTCCTGTGTCAACCTCACTAAAAAATGAAACAACTCCCACAAGTCTTTCCAAGATCTTGAAAGTAAAGCTTCATTCCATCCACCTCATTGAATGCAATGAAGCTTGGGGGGCATGTACCTCATTTTGCGTCATTATGCTGGAGGCATGTGAACTTATAACAAGCATAGTTTTTCGTTTCAAGCTTGTGTAAACATGAAACTGAATCCGAGCATAGTTCTTTTACTGTGTCAAGCTCGTTAAAAAATGAAACAAATCCTCCTCTACTTGAATCGAGAGTTTGACTAGATCTCGTAAATGTTAAGTTGTATATTTAGGTTAGTTATTTCAGTTTTTTGCATAATTTTCTTACAGTTTTAGGTCGAGTCTTTCAAATGATCTCGTCACTGAACCTTCATTCCATCCAGCTTGTACTTAGTTGAATGAAATGAAGCTGGGGGGCATGCGCTCTAGCAGTTACGCTTAGGGGGCATCAAGCACAGTTTTATCTCTGTTTCAAGCTTGTGTAAAAATGAAACTACTTTGAAGCATAGTTTTTCTCTGTTTCAAGATTTTGTAAAAATGAAACCTATCTCGAGTCAATTTCAGTTATTTTCAAGACTCGTTAAACTCATGAAAATCCCGAGATTATTTTGCCATCTTTCATTCTCGTAAAACAAATGAAAATGCCGAGTCCTTTCCGTCTTTTCCTGCTCGTAAATTAAATTGAAAGTCGGCCATATGAGTACATTTTTATCATTTTTTCAAACTCGTTAAAACTTACGAAAAAGTGAAACCTCAGAGTCATCTTTAAGCCCTTTTCTGACTCCTAAAACATGAAAAGATTGTCGAGCGTTTCTTTTACACTCGTTAAAACGAAATTAAAAGACGGTCCCCTTATAGCCCTTTTCTGACCGTAAAAACAGGAAAAGATTGTCGGATTTTTGTCGTTTCAAATTCGATACTGGAAATAAAACGATGTGTCCTTGATCGCTTTTTACTTTTCAGGTCAAAGACACTAATCATGAAAGTACTCCTTGGTCGCAAGATCAAGCGGTTCTCTCATGTATTATTTTATACTTTTTCGGGCTTGGGAGACACAAATTTACGAAAAAGTTCAACCTTGGAGTCTTCTTAAGTTTTTCAGACTCTCTAAAATTGAAAAACGCCGAGTTTCTCCTATACTGGACTCGTTAAAATTTCACAGTAAAGGACTTGTTCGATTACAAACAGGAACGAACCACTCCTTCTTAGGGTTCAAATCTAAAACTAAGTTGGACTCATCCGAAGGATGAGCTTATAATCAAGCATATGTTATCCTCCTCAAGCTTGTAAAAAATAAAGAGGTACTTGCCAGAAATGGTGGGGGAAAAGAGAGAAAAATGAGCCTATTTGTTATCCTTTGTCTCAGAAGAAGCCTGATCACCACTCTTGAACACGACACTTTTCATTCACCTGGGTTGGGAAATCCTTTGCCTAACAGTTGATCAAACCACTTTGAAAATCTTCAACCGGTTCCGGGTATTAACTTTGGGTCAATTGTCACCAAACCATTTGTCGTGTCGTTATGTGTTCAAGAGGTCACTGTAAATAACCATTCATCTGCAAAATACCCGTCATCCATCTCAATCATCCTTGAGTCAGTCCTTACAACTACATTTCTTCAACTTTATCTATGATTTCGTGTTGTGGGCTTGCCTGCAACGGGTCGCTTTCTATCGACATCAGCACATTATCTAGAAAGATGACCTAGAAATTGTCAGTACCTTGAAATCTGCATGCATCAATGGCAGGTTTCTCGCCTTTGACGACGGTTTACATCATTGACTTTCGATCGAAGGATTCCGTGAAATGTTCAACATCAACTCATTCATTCAATCTCATGGATTGTACTGGGTACTTTGAGAACCATTGACATCACTGGTGGTCTCTCTCACACTTGTTAACATTTTACATCATCGACTGGTAATCAAGTGGTTTCTACCATGTTCGACATCAACTCATTTATTCGCATGGATAGAATCGTACCATTTCGGGAAGTAGAAATGAAGACCCTGGATCTAGTTTCCACCATCCAGGCTGCGAGGAGTTTTGTATTCATTGTATAGTAGACTAACTATAAACAGATGGCTGCGTCCATACTGTGTCTACACAAGTCTATGATTATGATGTACTGCGAAATCATTCCTGTATCAGAGCAGTAGTTAGTTTGTTAGTTAAAGTTTTTGATCTGAGTATGGGAATGCCTACCTCAACGATGATATGATCTTATATATGTATTTTGTGTTGAATATTTGCAGGTTCCGACTGGGCTCTCCACAAGATAATCCTTGAAACGATAAAGTACTTCACCCTTCCTAGATGATATGAAACCCTAATCTACTACAGGCTTCGCACTTTAGGGGGCAATCTGTTACACTAAAATTTGTCACCATGACTATTTGCAGTTAGTATGGCTCCATCAACTGTCATACTATCCTCCTTGGCAAGTCTCATACCTCTTCTCTTCACATCAAACTCCAAGAAAGAGAGAAAGTCTTTAAAAATCTATATATCTCTGGGTACGCAGTTTCTCTTAGCCTTACCTGCGTGTACGCACCTCAAGTTCACAATACCTGCGTACTTGTACGCTCTGTCTGTAAAGGGGTGGGTGCGTACTCCTGTAAAGGTCAAAAGGCACAAGTTTCACTTCAAAAAAGTTACTTGTGGTCATTTCTAGAGCATTCTAGAAGCTTGTTTGACGTGTATTGAGCGCCTCCAGATGGTTCATGTATCCCTATGAAAGAGGAACTTATCCCATCAAGAGGGGAGCTATCCCATTCAAAGAGGGGCTTATCCCATTGATGGTGGACCTAATTAACTTCCTCTAAAGCACTATAAATACAGGCATTGGGCCGGAGGGAGGGGAGGTTAAAAGCTGAACATTCCTAAGGGTAGATGCTGCTGGAATTAGGACTCCCTTATAGAGCTTGAGAGGAGAGATTCCCATCCTTTCTTAGCTTCATTTGGAAGTGGGTGAGCTGATCAAAGTAAAGGAGAACTCTTGCTGGACCCTAGGAGGGACCTGCACAACACCAAGGCTCAGGTTGTAATGGTTTCTTTTGTTTCCACTTAATACAATTAAGCTCATTTTTCTCAACAGGTTGTTATACATGATTTGTTTCATATACTCCTTGGTCTGTATGATGAATATGTTTTATTTTATGAGTTATTCAAGTGCTATGTAATCTTTTGCTTGTTAGTGAATGCAGGTTTCGAAGAGAAGGAGGAGCTCATCCGGATCGGCGAGGCTGGACTACTACAAAGCGTTGGACTAAAGGTATGTTATAAACACCTGATTACTTGTATTCTAAATGCATATTTAGAGAAAGGTAGTGTTTAATTGTCTTGTTTGTCACTAGAAAGCCTTAGCTTCTAGGGAGGTCGGTTTTGTCCGCAAAATTGACTCTTTCCCCAGTGGAGTCGCCATTTTGTCATGCGGAAAGAGTCAATTTTGTGGACAAAACTGACCTCCCTAGAAGCTAAGGCTTTCTAGTGAAAAACAAGACAATTAAACACTACCTTTCTCTAAATATGCATTTAGAATACAAGTAATCAGGTGTTTATAACATACCTTTAGTCCAACGCTTTGTAGTAGTCCAGCCTCGCCGATCCGGATGAGCTCCTCCTCCTCTTCGAAACCTGCATTCACTAACAAGCAAAAGATTACATAGCACCTGAATAACTCATAAAATAAAACATATTCATCATACAGACCAAGGAGTATATGAAACAAATCATGTATAACAACCTGTTGAGAAAAATGAGCTTAATTGTATTAAGTGGAAACAAAAGAAACCATTACAACCTGAGCCTTGGTGTTGTGCAGGTCCCTCCTAGGGTCCAGCAAGAGTTCTCCTTTACTTTGATCAGCCTGTTACTGAGTCAACCTCGTTAAAAAATGAATCAGGTATGAGGATAGTTCTTTTCTTGTGTCAACCTCCATAAAAATGAAACAACTCCCTTTTCAAAGGTAAATATTGAAAGTAAACCTTCATTCCATCCATCTGGTTGAATGCAATGAAGCCTGGGGGGCATGTACCTCGCTTTGCATCATTATGCTGGGGGCATGCGAACTTCTGGAGCATAGTTCTTTGTCTTGTGTCAAGCTCGTTAAAAAATGAAACAAGGAGTCTTGAGCATAGTTCTTTGTCTTGTGTCAAGCTCATTAAAAAATGAATCAAGGATTTTTTAGAGCATAGTTCCTTGTCTTGTGTCAAGCTCGTTAAAAAAGAAACAAGGAGTCATGAGCATACAAGTAATCAGGTGTTTATAACATACCTTTAGTCCAACGCTTTGTAGTAGTCCAGCCTCGCCGATCCGGATGAGCTCCTCCTTCTCTTCGAAACCTACATTCACTAACAAGCAAAAGATTACATAGCACCTGAATAACTCATAAAATAAAACATATTCATCATATAGACCAAGGAGTATATGAAACAAATCATGTATAACAACCTGTTGAGAAAAATGAGCTTAATTGTATTAAGTGGAGACAAAAGAAACCATTACAACCTGAGCCTTGGTGTTGTGCAGGTCCCTCCTAGGGTCCAGCAAGAGTTCTCCTTTACTTTGATCAGCTCACCCACTTCCAAATGAAGCTAAGAAAGGATGGGAATCTCTCCTCTCAAGCTCTATAAGGGAGTCCTAATTCCAGCAACATCTACCCTTAGGAATGTTCAGCTTTTAACCTCCCCTCCCTCCAGCCCAATGCTTGTATTTATAGTGCTTTAGAGGAAGTTAATCAGGTCCACCATCAATGGGATAAGCCCCTCTTTGAATGGGATAGCTCCCCTCTTGATGGGATAAGTTCCTCTTTCATAGGGATACATGAACCATCTGGAGGCGCTCAATACACGTCAAACAAGCTTCTAGAATGCTCTAGAAATGACCACAAGTAACTTCTTTGAAGTGAAACTTGCGCCTTTTGACCTTTACAGGAGTACGCACCCACCCCTTTACAGACAGAGCGTACAAGTATGCAGGTATTGTGAACTTGAGGTGCGTACACACAGGTAAGGCTAAGAGAAACTGCGTACCCAGAGATATATAGATTTTTAAAGACTTTCTCTCTTTCTTGGAGTTTGACGTGAAGAGTAGAGGTATGAGACTTGCCAAGGAGGATAGTATGACAGTTGATGGAGCCATACTAACTGCAAATAGTCATGGTGACAAATTTTAGTGTAACAGGGTTCAACCACAATGACTCGGGTCCCAATGGATCGGTTAAAAGTGGGTTGGTAGGAGAAGTAGAATTGTCTACCAAAGTCTCGATAGAAACCAGATCAGTACCAGAAAGACTAGGTATAGAGTCCACGACTATGTGTTGGTCTAAGTCTTGAGCGCTAACTGACACTATTCGTGCAAGAGTAATAAGTCCAACTCGTTCATGAGGTAAACTGTGAAGAAGACGAGACTATCGATGCACAAATTCAGCCAGGGTGATAACTTATAATTTAAATATAATTATGTTAGTGCAAACACCCTAAGGCCAAAACTACTGACTCAAACCAAACATCACACACTAGAAACATCCTAGAAGGTAACACATGCAAACCAAAATACAAAGGACCTGCTTCCTAGCCTTATTAGCTATGAACTTGGACCAAGTGTCATCACAAGATGTGGAACACCCCCCGAGAGGACTGAGAGAGTATGACTAATATCTGTCCCAGGTACAGAGAAGACGACCCTGACCCTGCACCTATGTATGATCTCTAAGAAGATTGGCCACTATGGTCACTACCTACAATAACACAACCTGGGGTGATAGTCACACAATAAATCCACACGCAAGGGCAGGACACTTAACTCCAAAAAGGAGCTACGATCGAAACCCCCTTGAGAGTTACCTCCCAAATGGTCTCCAAGTGATATGACATTGTTTGTATGCGTGCAAATTCTGCTATATTGTGCCACTCAAAACTAAGCAAGATGGGTCATGTCACCCGGCCTAGCCCAAGTGTGACCTCGTGCTTGACCCTCTTGTGAGAAGAGCTTCCCAGACCGCACTACTGTAAATGGATTTAACTCCATACCACAAGCTGCTAAGTTGATTTTATGGTCCTGAAGAAGTTAACTCACACTGCTATCTCCAAGACCCTAGCCTAAGCTAGTGTTGGTGTACTACTAGTAAAAATAAAAGACAAATCTACTTAATTTTATTATCGCGTTGATTTTAGCGGTTGTTGTTTACACAAGCAGGTTGCGGTGTGAAAATGAGATGGTGTGAATGACTCTTAGTTAGTCACCCTACTGCAGCTATATGAAATTTTTGATTTTCACTTCGATGGATGCTAACTACAAGAAGGTAAGAGCCTTGTAACACACCAATACCTATTTTAATGCACCTCTTCACTAATTCTTTTTAAATGCAAAATATCCCAACATGTTGGGAATTAATGACCCAAAACAAACCACGAAGGCAAACCAAAGAAAAAAATGCCCAAGCAAAAATGAAAAGCACTCCAAAAGTTTCACGACTACGAAAATAAAGCCCAATCAAAGAAACACACTCAAAGTGATCAAATCAAAAGCCAAAAGTGAAAGAAGGAAGGCAATGTCAACAAGTTAGGGTTGTAATACAATGACTCAACAAATGCCATTGTTCTACAAAGGTCAAAACTAGACCCTAGAGGTAGGAAGACCTAAACAAGATCAAATGAGAGTGATACAAGGCAATGAAAGCACACTCAAAACTTTCCTAGATGCCAATTACACAACCAATCACAACACCACCAATTTTGATGAAAACAAATAAGAGAGAGAATAAGTAACTTAAAAACAAGTGACTAAACCACACAAAGGCAATAAAAGACCAAAGTGGGATATCAAAGAGATCTAAATGGTCACCAAATGAAGCTAGACATATCTGAAGATGAGATCTAGAGATGAGAACACCAGTCCTCAACCAAAGCACATAAAGAATTCTTCAAGAGAAACCTTGAAGAACACAAGCAATGGATGATCCCAACCAATAATAAGAAATGACTACAATATGATAGATATTAGTAGCTATCATCAACAAAAACAAATAGATCCAACAAATAGTAGCAAGTTTTGAAGAAAAACACCTAAAAATCAAGCAAATAAGATGAAAGAAAACTCGAAAATTGGGAAAAACTGATAGAAAACACGCTGATTGTTCAATCAACGATATCTTCCTCATACAGACTCTGTTTCATGTTTTTCTTTTTTTTTTTCTATGTTTTCAGGTAAAAAATCAATAGTTATTTTTATTGAATTCTATATAGACAAAATATAAATTAACAAAAAAAAAAGTCGTGCACGAGGGCTGAAGAAAAACAAACTACCCAATTTTCAATTGACCATAACTTCCTCATACGGAGTGTGTTTTAAGTGATTTTTTGTTTTTTTTGGGGGTAGAAATATGAGAGGAATACAAATATGTGGTTATTTCAATCAAATTATGTATAGAAAATTCTAGAATTTGATTTAAATTCCCAGATCTGTTCTTCTCTCATACAAGAAACAAAAGCAAAACTCCAAATCTAAGATAAGCTCAAATATGAAGCACATACAACCAATGGATATAAAAATGAATCCAAAAAACTACATAGAACTCAATGGGAGACCAAAAAAACCACATCCAAAGAAAAAGAGAAGATATCTAAAGGCAAAGAGGGAAAGAAAAAAAAAATGCTCTCATTGAAAGCACTAATTCTGTTGCATTTAATTATGGAAGGAGCTATTTCTTCACAATCTCATGCCCAATTGAGATCACCAGACAACAAAAGAGAATGGATAAGACAATCTAATATCAATACCCAATCCATGTGGCCATGCATGCAGCTTCGATGCAATTTCTAATGCTACAAAGTATGGGCAAGTACCTTGCCTCCTCGCATGTTGGTGAAGGTTTTTGGGTCTGATACAGAATCTTTGTGCTCCAATCAAGCAATCTCTTTCATCCACTCCTGATCCAAAGACTACACACAAACAAAACAAAAAAAGATGGCAAGTAATATTTCGCATAAGTTCATTAGCTCAAAACCTCTAGAAATCACACATATAAATTACTGCAAAACTGACATAAGGGGAAGGAACACATATTTTTATTAACCATATAAGTGAAAGTACATAAAATGTATACCTTCAACAAATAAGATCCTCTCCTCTGACTTGAAGTATGGCCTCCTCTCCCAAGACAACAAATCTCTCGCACTATAGTTTGGATACTCTCTCCTCCTCCTTTCCTCTTGGTGATATTATAAAGGCTCATTCTATCCCCTAGGAGAATGTATCTAGACACCTAGGGAATTGAGAAGTTAGGAAACTTATACAATAATGGACCCCTAGCAAATTCATACACAAGTGGGTCAAGTTGATCTCCTTGGGAAAGATAAACTCTAGAAACCTTTTTCACAATTATGAGATTTTTCTCAATTATCTCAATTATGAAATAATTATAATCCCATAATTATAATATTTTGGAAAATTAATTATGAGAAATTGCTCAATTATGTAATTTCACCCTTTTATCATGGGATAAATCTCACATAAGTAAAATAAAAGGTGAAAAGGGATGCATTTTAGCCAAACAACTGAGGTAAGTTAATGGTGAGTTTCTCTCACTATAATGGAGTGGAAAATAAGGTTATAACAGAGGGCATAAATGAGTGATGTTGTGAGGTTAAACTGCTTTGTAAAATTTATCAAGGAGATCATTTGACTCACAAATTCCCACATGTGGATGAATTCCAGCATCTTCTTGCACCATCAACAACTAGCTAGCAACCAATCATCCATTCCCCACCGAAGCAAAATAGTAAATGGCTATGCAAGCTCCTCCACCTCTCCGAGGGGGCAATGGGGGGACAACATAATCTTCCCAGAGGCTATGCAGCGATACATGTTTGTACTTAACAAGTTAACTTTTTTACGAGAGCTAAGTATTACGACATTCTTGAGTCAAGTTTTTATTCTAAGGACTCAATTATCCCTTCTACACACAATGGACCTCTGACACTATATAAGCGTTTGGAGCCAGTAGATAACCCACCTAAGGGTGTTCTCTACAAGTCAACACAACCCTATTGCATGGACTGCTTAAAATTACAATATGTTTGAATATTTAGCCCAAGCACCTTATGTGATGTCTGTTCAAGAGGTTTCATAGAGCTTCCCTTCACAACACAAAGCCTTGTTGACTACCGTCAGAGCGGTCAACCCCTTAGAGTTCAGTTTGATTACATTTGATGTTGTATAAATTTGTTTTATACTCTCTCATTGGGTCACTTTCCATATCTTAGTGCATGCTTTCTAATTTGAGATATTCCGCACTCTTGTGGATGAATGGTCTTCTACATGTGTTATTTCTGTGTCATGCTAGAAGAATATTGGTTCTCCAACACTTTTTAGGTCAAGTACTACCTTCCAATCCTTTGATGGTCATATGTTTGTGCCTCAAGGTGTTCTTCCTTTGTTTTCCACTAAGATAGGGGTAAAAAATGTATCCATTAATGTTGAATTTGTTGACACTCCCTTAGATTATAATATGATTTATAGTCATAGTTGGTTTTGTTCCATGACCATTGTTGTGTCCTCGGTGTCCCATGTACTTGATTTCCTCATGAAGTTATCACACTTTGAAGTTTCAATAGGTTTCGAGGTTTATGGCTCCAACATGGGCCCTTCCTCACCGGATCGATGCCCAAATGTAAAATAAAATCTTAGGAGGAAGAGAGGCAAGCAACAAGTGACAAGTGGGGGGGTGGTATGCCACCAATCCTATCCCCTGATCACTGGGAGCTAGGCTAAGGCACTTAGGCACTTTTCAGACCACCTAGTCTTGTCAATGCACAAACATAAATGTGAGGTGATTGTTGGGTCTCAAATATGCCCATGTTTTCATCATTCAATACCACCATTCATAACCTATATTCATGTACTATTACACTCATTTCACACCATAATTCCATCACTTGTCGTCAATTCACGTCTTATGCCTCATGGTTGATTATCATTAGTTTTCTTATATTTTCTATGATTAAAGATGATTTTTCCATGATTTACTAATGATGGTTTTTCTAAGTTCATTTGTCACAGGGTTCCATTGCCGAAATTCTTCACAAGTCAGTTGAACTAGTTGGTACAAGTAGAGTACGGGAATATCCAATTTGGGGTTTCGACATTTCAGCACACTTCCGTGGAAAATCGAGGGAGGTTATTGTCCAAAATAATGTTTTAATACCTTTCCATGTGTTGGATTGCAACCAGGTTGCACATGTGGGTCCATAGGATCTAATTAACAAATCTGCTCAAAATGTGCACAGTTTCCAAACTGCCACGTTTGACCTCGATTCCTGTGCATCTAGAGTTGAATCGGGAAAACATGAGAAAATGGGTTTGTTAACCATATAACCAATTATGTATAAAAAAACCATTTTTCTTGATTATAATTTTTCTAAAAGTTATAAGCAGATCTTGGAGGTAGTTTTATAACAAATCACTATTTTTCTAGAGTTCTAGAATCTTGCAAAAAGAGCCAAACAACCAATTTTGGGCATGATTTTTGAGGCTCTGGATTTGAATCAGACAAATCCAAGAGAGGTTTGTGTTGAAAATATAATAAGTTAGGTTCCCTCATAATAGTTTTCCAAAATTCACCATGGTAAGGAAGATATGTCAATATCTTTGGGGTCAGTTTGTTAAAATTGTTCAATTTTCCATAATTGAGGAAAATGACTAATTCGCCTTGTAAATCTTATAAATGGCTCAGCCATGGTTTGTATTGTAGCCTTTTGGGGAGGTTTTTGAAAGGAAGAGAAGCAGGGATGGAATAAAGGATGGATTAAATATCTTTTGTAATAATAATTGAATCTTAATTGAATTTTGTTTGATCTCTAAATTCTTTGTAAGTATTATGATTGTGTTTTGAATTCCATTTTTATTGAGTTAGTTTAGGCTTACTCGAGGAGTGGCAAGGGCCCGTCATAACTGGAAACAAGTCCTTTAGCTTATCTAGATCATAGGATCTACATTCAAAGTGTGAATTTCATCGAGAAATTTATTATGTGAAATCTAGCATCATTCTGTACTTAAAACTCTATCTTGTAGATTTGAAATTAAAAATTCTAGAATTCATTCAACTAGAAGCTTTCTTGTTTTTAATAGCATAATCATTTATTTGTAAGAGCAAGTCTGAGTGTGAATTTGATTGCACAAGTAGAGATATGAGTTTAATGCAAATTGATTTGGCTTTCATTTACTTTTGTGTTTCGATTATGAGTTTCCTGATTATGAAGAGTGAACTTTATTTCGAATGATTTATTTCATTTAGCTTAGGAGTCTTGAATTGAAGGTTTTTCATATATTAAGTTGCAATGAGTTTCTTTTAGTAGATCTTTCAAGTTAGAATTTCTATCATAGGTGTTATTTTTGAGCAAGTGTATGGTATGTTCTTTTATGAATTTCTTTTATAATAGTAATTGGTGTTGTTTTATAGCAGTAAAACAATAAATTGATTTCAAACTCTAACTTAGGTTAGATGATTTGATCCTGCAATACCTACGCTTGTGCCTCGAAGCTTACGAGCCCCGGATTGATAATTTAATGTTGCAATTATTACACATATAATTTCCCCAACATTTTTGGCGTCGTTGCCAGGGAGGTGCAAAAATGATTAGATCTCAGTTTCTTTCTTAAGGTTTTTGTGTGATCTTAGTTTCAGGGCAATCAGAGGGCGAAGAGTGTACAGTAAGACGTGAGTGAAGAGCCATGAATCCACTATTGTGGGTTTTATCTAAAGTTTGGTTGTCCAAATAAGCAAGTTTGGTGAGTTTTATTGCAATTAGTAGTTTTTAATTCATTTAGGTTAAAATTTCAAAGCTCTTTAAAGATAAAACATTTTTGGGGTGTTGTAAGAACCCCTTTGTACTAATCCATATTGCAAGACAGGGATCATCAACAAGCAGGAGAAATTCAATGAACAATCGAGAGCTTGAAGAATGTCCCTCGAAATACTTTCTCAAATCCTAGCAGTAGCTGGGATATCTGCCTCTCAGGAAGAGTTCATCTTCACCACATTCAAGAAATTAGCTGTCTCTCCACAACCAGAAGAGGATTTGGAAATCTCCCTTGATTTCTGTTGTCTATCTACCAAGGAGATTGATGAATCATGTACAAATCTGATGAGGAGCATCCAACTGAACCTAATATCGAAGAAGTTTCACCATGCCCAACAACTGCCTTGTATGCATTCAGAGACCAATTATCCAAGCTTTCCTCGCATGATCGAGGAGGAATTTCAGAGTGGTACAAATGAGAAAATGAGCCAATACCACCAAGATTACATCAAGCATTGGCTCCAGATCACAATCCAGTCAAAGTACCACTCTCATCTTCAAATAATTTTTGTATCACATCTTTCGAAACTATTGGTTTTTCATGCTCATGTACCTTCTAAAGTTTATATGTTAAATCTAGGTATGAATATATCTTTGTACCTGATCTGCACATGGCTTCATTAGAAGTTCTCTCTCACTTGAAGGAGGATGTCTTTTCTTCAGTATAGTAGAAAAGTTAGTATTGTAATAAATAAATGAAAATAGTAAATAGAAAAATAAGCCCTTTTGTGAAAACTAGCTTGTCGGGTGCAACTGGATAGGGATGTAGCTTGAAAACTAGGTAACTGGCAAGCAAAGTTGCCAATAAATTTTGTAAATTTGTACGAGTTCTTCAAATAATGTATCTTTCAAGTCATTATGTTTTTACTTGAGTTGGTTGATGTGGGATTCCTTAAGGCCCATCTGCCAACAAATCTTCTCCCATCGACATCAACAAATCATCTGGGACCAAGGTTAGGGTTAGATAAAGTACCTAGGAGCGTGCATGCCTTAATGGAAGGTATCCTTGTCATATACTAAGGAAATACATCAATGTTTCTTGGTGGATGAATTTTGTAGTCCATTTGACTTCGACAAATTCATTCATGGGTAGTAGAATGTACCTAGTGCCTTGATTCCCATTGACATCAAAGGTGGGAAATCTCGCATTGGTTAACAATTTACTCAATGGTCAGTAATCCAATGATTCTTGCTTATGTTCGACATTAACACCATTTATTCACATATGCAATATTGCACACGGGTTTGTAGTGGTTGAAGACTATATGGTTTTGTGATCTCAACACAAATTTGCAGCAGTTTGGATTTTTTTTATCAGCATTTCCATTATCAGTTGCAGTAGTAGTTACCTTCCCTCAGTTGTTTGAGGACATACAACTCCTCAAGCATGGGGAAAAGGGGACCTTCAGTTCATCCTTCATCCTCCTTTAGTAGGTCAGATCAACAGTCACATCAGCTCTAGCCATTCCATCATTCACTTCATCTTGCAGCACCGAGCACATCAACAACGAGGTAAAAATTGAGGTAAAATTGGATTAAGATTCTTTAATTCAATAGATAGTGAAGAAAGCTTTGATGATTAACCACCACATATTCCGTATATTTTATTTTCCATATACCCTCCATTTGCAAATTCCCCATTCATAATAGAATGCATGCTACTCTAATAAGGTCATAATCATCAAAAGAAAAGTATATTGGTTTATGTAAACAAAGCGATAGTTATAATGCCTTCCCCTCCTACATTCACACATAATGTTAGTTGAATGTAGCCAATATAGAATGAAGTCATTTCTTCCTTTCATAAAGGAACCATCCATAAGCATTGGCCTCACAAAAACTGAGTATGAAAGCACCTATTTTACCATCTCCATCACCACCTCATCTCATCCACCATTTCCATTGCCACCTGTCATCTCATTTATCATTTCCTCCTACCACATCTATTGTTTATCCTCAATTTATATCGCTCTCAAAGTCAAATTTATGGAAGTCAAATAAGAATGGTGTTGCTCCACAAGAACCAACACCCTCAAATCTTCTTGTAGTGTTGCTCCACAAAAACCAACCCCGCTGAAAGCCACGATGCCATAAAATTTGTATATGATCAAATTCCTTGTTAGCATGAGGACATTAAAATCCTCATGCATGGGGGGATGTTGAGTCTCAAATATGCCCATGTTTTCATCATTCAATACCACCATTCATAACCTATATTCATGTACTATTACACTCATTTCACACCATAATTCCATCACTTGTCGCCAATTCACGTCTTATGTATCATGGTTGATTAACATTAGTTTTTTATATTTTCTATGATTAAAGATGATTTTTCCATGATTTACTAATGACAATTTGGCTAAGTTCATTTCTCACATGGATCCAGTGCCAAAATTCTTCACAAGTCAATTGAACTAGTTGGTATAAGTAGAGTACGAGAATATCCAAATTGAGGGAGGTTATTATCCAAAATAATGCTATAATACTTTTCCATGTGTTGGATTGCAACCAAGTCGCACATGTGGGTCCCTAGGAGCTAATTAACAAATCTATTCAAAATGTGCACAGTTTCAAAACTTCCACATTTAACCTCCATTTTCGTGCATTTGGAGTTGAATCTGGAAACTCTATGAAAATGGGTTCTTTAACCATATAACCAATTATCTATATCCAAAACCATTTCTCCATATTTGAATTTTTCTAAAAGTTATAAGTGGGTCTTGGAGGCTGTTTTATAAAAAATCATTGTTTTTCTAGAGCTCTGGAATCTTGCAAAAAGAGCCAAACATCGAACTTTGGGCACGATTTTTGAGGATTTGGATTTGAATGAGACAAATAAAAGAGTGGTTTGTGTTGAAAATATAACAATTTAGGTTCCCTCCAAAATTTTTTCCAAAATTTGCCATGGTTAGGGAAATATGCCAATATCTTTGGGGTCAATTTGTTAAAATTGTTCAATTTTCCATAATTGAGGAAAATGACTAATTCGCCTTGTAAATATTAGAAATTGCTCAACCAAGGTTTTTATTGTAAGCTTTTGGGAAAATTTTTGAAAGGAAGAGAAGCAGGGAAGGAATAAAGGATGGATTGAAGCTCTTTTGTAATAATAATTGAATCTTAATTGAATTTTGCTTCATCTCTAAATTCTTTGCAAGTATTATGACTTTGTTTTGAATTTCATTTTTATTGAGTTAGTTTAGGCTTGCTCCAGGAGTTGCAAGGTCCCACCACGACTGGAAACAAGTTCTTTAGCTTATCTACATAATAGGATTTACATTCAAAGTGTGAATTTCATCAAAAAATTTGGTATGTGAAATCTAGCATCATTCTGTACTTAAAACTCTGTCTTGTAGATTTGAAATTAAAAATTCTAGAAATCATTCAATTAGAAGTTTTTTTTTTTCATAGCATAATCATTTCTTTGTAAGAGCAAGTTTGAGTGTGAATTTGATTGCGCAAGTAGAGATATTAGTTTAACGCAAATTGATTTGCCTTTCATTTACTTTTGAGTTTTGATTATCAGTTTCTTGATTATGAAGAGTGAATTTTCTTTCAAATGATATATTTCATTTAGATTAGGAGTCTCGAAATAAAGGTTTTTCATAGATTAAGTTGCAATGGGTTTCTTTTAGTAGATCTTTCAAGTTAGAATTGCTATCATAGGTGTTCTTTTTATGCAAGTGTATAATGTGTTCTTTTAAGAACTTCTTTTATCACAATAATTGGTGTTCTTTTATAGAAGTAAAGCATTAAATTGATTTCGCACTCTAGTTTAGGTTAGATGCTATGATCTTGCGTAACCTGCGCTTGTGCCTGCAAGCTTACGAGCCCTGGATTGATAATTTAATGTTGCAATTATTACACATATAATTTCCCCAACATTTTTGGTGTCATTGCCGGAGAGGTGCAAAAAGGATTAAAACTTAGTTTCTTTCACAAGTTTTTTGTGTGATCTTAGTTGCAGGGAAATCAGAGGGTGAAGAGTGTACAGTAAGACGTGAGTGAAGAGCCATGCCTCCACTATTGTGGGGTTGCTCCAAAGTTTGGTTGTCCAAATAATCAAGTTTGGTGAGTTTTATTGCAATTAGTAGTTTTTAATTCATTTAGGTTAAAATTTCAAATCTCTTTATAAATAAAACATTTTTGGGGTGTTGTAGGAACCCCTTTGTACTAGTCCATGTTGCGAGACAGGGATCATAAACTAGAAAGAGAAATTAAATGAACGATCGAGAGCTTGAAGAATGTCCCTCGAAATAATTTCTCAAATCCTAGCAGCAGCTAGGATATCTGCCTCTCAAGAAGAGTTCATCATCACCACATTCAAGAAGTTACCTGTCTCTCCATATCCAGAAGATGATTTGGAAATATCCCTTGATTTATGTTGCCTATCTACCAAGGAGATCGATGAATCATGTACCAAATCTGATGAGGATCATATAGATGAACCTGAGATAAAGAACTTTCACCATGCCCAACAACAAGCCTTGTATGCATTCTAGAGACCAATTATCCAAGTTTGCCTGACACAATCGAGGATGACTTTCAGAGTGGTCCAAATGAGGAAATGAGCCAATACCAACAATATTACATCAAGCATTGGTTCCAGAACACAATCCAGTCAAAGTACCACTCTCATCTTCAAATACTCTTTGTATCACATCTTTCGAAACTGCTGATTTTTCATGCTCATGTACCTTCTAAAGTTCATATGTTAAATATGCACATGAACATATCTTTATACCTGATCTACACATGGATTCATTGGAAGTTCTCTTTCACTTGAAGGAGGAAATATTTTATTCAGTATAGTAGGAAAGTTAGTATTGTAATAAATAAATGAAAATAGTAAAGAGAAAAATAAGTCCTTTTGTGAAAACTAGCTTGTCGGGCACAACTAGATAGGGACTTTGGTTGAAAAATAGGTAACTAGAGAGAAAATTTCCCAATAAAATTTGTAAATTTGTATGAGTTCTTCAAATCATGTATCTTTCAAGTCATTATGTTTGTGCTTGAGTTGGTTGATGTGGGATTTCTTAAGGCCCACCTAATGATAAACCTTGTCCCATCGACATCAACAAATTATTTGTGACCAAGGTTAGGGTTAGATAAGGTAGCTAGGAGCCTGCATGCCTTAATGGTAGGTATCCTTGTCATCTACTAAGGAAATACATCAATGTTTCTTCGTGGATGAATTCTACAGTCCATTTGACTTCGACAAATCCATTCATGGCTAGTATAATGTACCTTGTGCCTTGATTCCCATTGACATCAAAGGTGGGATATCTCACATTGGTTAACGATTTCCTCAATGGTCGGTAATCTAATGATTCTTTCTTATGTTTGACATCAACATCATTTATTCACATATGTAAGATTGCACACAACTATGTAATGGTTGAAGACTATATGGTTTTGTGATCTCAACACAAATTTGTAGTAGTTTGGATTTTTTTATCAGAATTTCCATTGTCAATTGCCGCAGTAGTCACCTTCCCTTAGTTGTTTGGGGACATATAACTCCTTAAGCATGGGGGAAAATGGGACCTTCAGTTCATCCTTCAGCTTTCTAGTTCATCCTTCTTCAGTAGGTCAGATCAGCAGTCACATCAGCTCCAACCATTCCATCATTCACTTCATCTTGCAACATCGAGCACATCAACAACAAAGGTAAAACTTGAGGTAAAATTGGCTTAAGATTCTTTAATTCATTAGAGAATTAAGAAAGCTTTGATGATTAACCACCACATATTTCATATATTTTATTTTCCGTATACCCTCCATTTGCAAATTCCTCATTCATAATAGAATGCATGCTACTCTAATAAGGTCATAATCATGAAAAGAAAAGTATATTAGTTTATGTAAACAAAGCAGTAAATATAGTACCTTCCCCTCCTACATTCACATATATTGTCAGTTGAATGTATCCAATAGAGGATGAAGTCATTGTCTCCTTTCATAAAGGAACCATCCATAAACATTGGCCTCAGAAAAACTGAGTATGCAAGCACCTATTTTACCATCTCCATCACCACCTCATCTCATCCACCATTTCCATTGCCACCTATCATCTCATTTATCATTTCCTCCTACCACATCTATTGTTTATCCTCAATTTATATCGCTCTCAAAATCAAATCTATGGCAGTGAAATAAGAATGGTGTTGCTCCACAAGAACCAACACCCTCAAATCTTCACATAGTGTTGCTACAAAAAAACCAACCCTGCCCAAAGTCACGATGCCATAAAATCTATATATGAGCAAAGTCCTTGTTTACATGAGGACATGAAAATCCTCAAGAATGGGGGGATGTTGGGTCTCAAATATGCCCATGTTTTCATCATTCAATGCCACCATTCATAACCTATATTCATGTACTATTACACTCATTTCACACCATAATTCCATCACTTATTGCCAATTCACGTCTTATGCCTCATGGTTTATTATCATTAGTTTTCTTATATTTTCTATGATTAAAGATAATTTTTCCATGATTTACTAATGAAGGTTTTGCTAAGTTCATTTGTCACAGGGTTCCATCGTTGAAATTCTTCACAAGTCAGTTGAACTAGTTGGTACAAGTAGAGTACGGGAATATCCAATCACTACAACAAAACCAGCGATTAGCGTCCCTTTTTACTTCTTTTTTTGCATCTAGAGCCCATTTTTGGTGCTATTTGCATCCATTTATCAAATATGGTGAAAAACTTGACACAAAATTTGCATCAAGTTTTGCACCAAATCTTACACCAAGTTTAGCACCAGGTATTGCAATAGGTTTTGCACCACGTTTTGCACCAAATTTTATGCCAAGTTTTATGTCATCCTTTGCACCAGGTTTTGTTCCAGGTTTTGCATCAATTTTGGCATCTATTTTTGTTTGACATACTTTTGCATCCTCATTTGCATCCACTTTTTGCACCTACACTTGCATCAACTTTTGCATCCTTTTTTGCATCCTTTTTTGGATCCTTTTTAAAATCATTTTTTGCATCCATTTTTTCATCCATTTGTGCATCACTTTTGTGCCATGTTTTACATCGAGTTTTGTGTCTAGTTTTGCATATAATTTTGCATCTACTTTTGTTGCATCCACTTTTCCATCTTGTTTGGCATCCATATTTACATCCTCTTTTGCATCTATTATTGTACCCACTATTGCATCTAATATTTTTGTGCCACAATTGGCGCCTAGTTTGGCACCTCCTTTTGCACCCACTTTTGATTATAATTTTGCATCCACGTTTGCATCCTCATTTGCATCTAGGTTTTCATCAACTACTACATCTATTTTTGCATCCCTTTTTGTATCCAATTTTGGACCAGGATTTGCATCGGGTTTTGTGTCTCGTTTTGCATCTACTTTTGCATCGACTTCTATTGCATCCACTTTTGCATACAATTTTGCATCCACTGTTACACCCATTTTAAATTTCATTTTTTGCATCCCTTTTTACATCTTTATTTGCATCATACTTTGATTCTTTTTTTCATCTATCATTACATCCACTTTTGTTATGCCATAATTTGCACCATGTTTTGCACTCACTATTGTATCCACGTTTGCTTCCAATTTTGCATCCATGTTCACATCCTCTTTTGCATCAAATATTGCATCTATTTTTGCATCCACTTTTGTGTCGGGTTTATGCATTGGGTTTTGCATCTCGTTTTGTATCTACTTTTGCATCTACTTCCATTGTATCCATTTTTTTCATCCAATTTTTTTTTGCCTGTTGCATCAATGTTTGCTTCCACTTTTACATCCATTTTTGCATCTTATTTTGCATATTTTTTTGTCTATTGTTACATCCACTTTTGTTGCACCATATCTTGCGCCTACCATTGCAACCACATTTGCTTCCACGTTTGCATCCACATTTGCATCCTCTTTTGTGTTCAAGTTTGCATAAGATATTGTGTATGTTTTTGCATCCCCTATTGTATCCACTTTTGTTTCATCCATTTTTGCATCTACTTTTGTGTCTGTTGTTGCATCCACATTTGTTTCACCACAGTTTGTGCCAAGTTTTACACCTACCATTGGACCCATGTTTGCTTCCACTTTTGCCTTCATGTTTGCATCCAAGTTTGCATTGACAACTACATCTACTTTTGCATCCACTTTTGTGTTAGGTTTTTCATGTTGTTGTGCATCTACTTATGTTGTATCCACTTTTCATCCAATTTTACTTCTATTGTTGCCCCCATTTCTATGTTCGCTTTTGCATCCCTTTTCCAACACTCATCATATTTTCTGCATTGATGATATTCCTTATGGCATTGACAATTATGAACAATTGATGACAATGTCAATAATATTGACAATGATGAAAATGAAGATGATGGCGATGACATGAATTGTGATTATGATGATAAAGACGATAGTGGTTACAATGACATTAATGATGATGATGGCAATGATTATGATGATGACAACGCTAATGACCTTGGCGAATCTTCCCAATTTTAGATGTTATCATTGTCATAATCATAAGCATTGTCTTTGGTGTCATCATCATCATTTTCATCTAGGTCATCATCAAAAACAATAATGGCATGAATGATGATGATGATTACAACAATGTTGATAGAAATTACATTAATGATGATGATGGGGATGATAAAAATGACAATGACGATGATAATGGTGGTGATGATGATGATCATCGATCATCTCTCAAAAATAGAGTTGTTATTTCTCTTACGTATATCAATGTGTCCTAAACAACCCTTTTCTAGCACTGATCACATTTTTTGGGTTGATGATATTTCTTACAACGTCTATAATTATAAACAATTGCAAACAATGTCCATAATGATGATGATGATGGAGCTGATGATGATGGCATGAATGGTGATTATGATGATAATGTAATGATGGCAATAACAATGACAAGGATGATGGTGATGATGATGACAATGATTATGATAATGAGAATGAACAATTACTAGTTTCACTGCCATCTTCTGGATACATATTACTATCATACTTTTTAAATTTTCTGTCTCTCTTGAGGTATCTTACTATAATGGTGTTGTCAACACTAGAAAGATATCTTGTTGTAATGGTGGTTCTAATGTTAGCACTAGCAAAGTTTTTGTTAAATTTTGGTTAAAAAAAATCGATTTATGCAATTATTTTGACAATCTATGTAAAAAAGTAAATAACATCCAATTATTTTGACTGTAGTCCCATTGATTATCATGAATTCACCAGTCTGAAGACCATCTTCTACATACATATTATTATTAAACTTTTTGCATTATATCCCTCTTATATCTTGTTGTAATGGCAGTATTAGCACTAAAAAAATATCTTGTTGTAATGGTGATGTTAGTATTATCACTAAAAAAATCACTAAATTTTGGTAAAAAAAAGTTTATCATTTATTTATTTTTAATTTGGGAAATTTTTGTTTTTATTTTTTTTGTTTTTAATTCTATTTTTATGCAGTAATATTTTTTTTGGTTGAATTTTGGTAGTAACTAGTTTTTGGTCGAATCATATGTATTAACCATGTTCTTTATGCTACAAGTCTAATTGTTGGGACAAAATTGCTCTTTCAAATAAGTTGCAAAAGCTATTTTACATCCATTGTTGCACCCATGTTTACACCCACTTTTACATCCCTTTTTGCATCCTATTTTTCATCTTCGTTTGCTTCTTTTTTTGCATCTATCATTACATCTACTTTTGTTGTGACAAAATTTGTTCCATGTTTTGCACATACTGTTGTACCCACGTTTGCTTCCAATTTTGCATCCATCTTCACATCCTCTTTTGCATAAAATATTTCATCTATTTTTGCATCCACTTTTGTGTTGGGTTTTGCATCTCATTTTGTATCTTCTTTTGCATGTACTTCCATTTCATCCATATTTTGCATCCAATTTTGTTTCTCATGTTGCACCCGTGTTTGCATCCACTTTTACATCCCTTATAGCATCTTGTCTTGCATCTAAGTTTGCATATTTTTTTGTGTCTATTATTACATCCACCTTTTTTGTGCGATTATTTGTGCCATATCTTATGCCTATCATTGCAACCCACATTTTCTTCCACTATTGCATCCATATTTGCATCCTCTTTTGTGTCCAAGTTTGCATCAAATATTGTTTATGTTTTTTGCATCCCATTTCGAATTTACTTTTACATCCACTTTTGATTTGTCTAGTTTTGCAACTAATTTTGTGTTCACTATTGCACCCATGTTTGGCCCATGTTTACATCCCTTTTTTCATCCAAGTTTTCCTCCTTTTTGCATTCAAGTTTGTGTCCCTTTTTTTTTACATTCATTGGAGTATCCACATTTGTTTCACCACAATTCATGCTAAGTTTTATGCCTACTATTGTGCCCATGTTTTCTTCCACTTTTTCATCCATGTTTGAGTCCTATTTTGTGTTCAAGTTTGTATGAACTATTGCATCTACTTTTTCATCCACTTTTGTTCAATTTTTCTGTCTTGTTCTACATATACTTATGTTGTGTCCACTCTTCATCCAAATTTACGTCTATTTTTACCCCCATTTTTTTGTTTACTTTTGCATCCATTTTCCAATACACATCATATCTTTTGCATTGATTATATTTCTTATGACATTGAAAATTATGAACAACTGATGACAATGTCAATAATTATAACGATGATGATAATGAAGATGATGACGATGACATGAATTGCGATTGTTATGATAATGACAATGATGATAAATATGATGGGAGTTACAATGACAATGATGATGATGCTAATGACCTTGGCCATTCCTCCCAATTTTTAAATGTTATCATGGTAAAAATTATAATAATTATCTTTGGCGTCATCTTCCAAGTCATCATCATCTTATCATCATTATCATTATTTTCATCTTGGTCATAATCAAGAACAGTAATGGCATGAATGATGATTATGATGTTCATGATGAAGATGACAAAAATTATGATAAAACTTATATTAGTTATGATGATGGGGATGATGACAATTATAATGACGATGATAATGGTAGTGATGTTGATGATCATCAATTATTTCTAAAAAATAAAGTGGTTATTTTTCTTTCATATATCATGTGTCCTAAGGTTGGTGATATTTCTTATGATACCTATAATTATGAACAATTGACGACAATATACAAAATCATGATGATGATGATGATCATGAAGAAGACACGAATGGTGATTATGATGATAATGAAATGATGACAATAATGATCACATTGATGGTGGTGATGATGGCAATAATGAAGATGATGACCCTCCCTCTAAACTAGCGAGGTACTCATAATGAGACAAAAAAGTACTCTCAAGTTGAAATATTCATATAAGAAGGGATCTAGATTGATAAGCATCAATGATGATTTACATCATCATAGCCAAAATTTTCAAAATAGTAAGGCCTTGACTAACAAGTTTATCTCTCCATTAGATCAGAGCACAATGTTGGGAAGCATAAATTTGGACACCGCTGCCTTTCAAGGTACTTACCCCACCAAGATGTTTACCAGGTATGTCCTCACATGATCATTTCCTAATCCACTATCATAATATTTGACACCAGAAAATGTCAATCCTCATGACTATTCTTATCTTGGATTAATGTACTTGACTTATGGCGATTAGTCCTAGTCAATGTCCAAATTCTCAAAGAATATTGGTCCCAGATGTTTATCCAATCCACCATTATCCCTACTAGTACCTTTACTAGGCTTACAATTGTTAATCCTAGCCATAGTACATGACACATGGATAACATGGTGTCTACCCTCACTCCCTCTCAACCAGGGAGGAAACATCCACAAGCATAAGATTTTATCAAGAATACCCATCATTTTCGTAGAGAATAACATCATTAATTTGTTTTCATCACATGACGACTTTATGATTAAGCATTCATAGATTTGTGGCAAAATATTTCCCCTTTTGTATTTGTGATGAAATACAATAAAAAAGTGAAAGCCAAAATCATTAAACATACACTATATTGATTTATCTAAGTCTAAACTCTAAGGTTGAAGTGAAAATTCATGTAAATCTTATATCTATGAGTTGTGCCAAACTTATGAAAACCTTATTCCCTAAGTCCTATATATAAGAAAATGAAAAAGAAAGAAAAATAAGGGCCAATAAATGGTAACTCATGTATTCACTCCCTCTTTGGAAAATATATGAATATATACACTCCTAGTCACACTTGGTCACATGTATGTGATGGTTAAATCATGAATTCTTCTTTTCTCCTTGCATTTTCACTTCATCATTTAAGCACCTAATTGAGGATCTAAGGAATGTTTGTTTCCTAAGGCTTTCATGTCTACTCTTGGTTTACTTATGTCACACTACTGTCAATTTATGTGGCAGAGTGAAATACATAAGTTTGTGGAGTTATTATAGAGGTGTATTGAGTTCGTAACCACACACACATGTATTACATCTCATTGATCCACATGTGTGGGTTGGAGACTCATTTCTTGACAACTTTAATGGAGACTACTTTGTGGCTTTAATGGTATAGCTTACAAAATATCTTGTTAAACATTTCGATTCGTTCTTTCTTTTCCTCAAGACACTTATAATATTGAAGTCACTCCCAACAATCCATGGAGATGGGGAGTATAAATTACTTGTGCTAGAAATAGAATTGAGAAATAGAGGTTTTCCATTTGCGATATTGGAGTCATAGACATTGGATACATGGTAGTAGTCCTCAATGTCAATTAACTAAAATTGTATTGTCATAATGCGAAAAGAGGTAAACATATTGGTAACCTTGATGTCTTAATCATTTCAAATAATAACCATTCCACCCAAGTATCTCTAAGCATCAATCACTACTACTTGGAAATTCCTCCCCCATTTTCTAATTATATGAGGTTGAACCTCACTTAATATTTTTTCTTCTTATATCAACATTATTTATGGGTGCTTTGCATACCATTTTTCTTTTAGGAGATTGTTTTCGCTTACTATTGACGCCCCTCATGTTCCAAGACTATTTTCATCAAAAATTTACATAGAAAGAAAGTATAAAGTGACTAAAAAGAAACATGTCTCAAGATTTAAGTGCTTGGACAATTCCACTTCATGACTCCTATATTTCCTTAACCTAGGACCAAATGGTGAACTTGATGGCCTCAAGGGAAATTGATCAATGAAAATCTAAAAAAGAGGTGATTTTTGACTTTATCACATACAATTTAATATACTAAAAAAAATATCCATAACAATTTCATCAATCAATGAATCATTAAAAAAAATATCCAAAACAATTTCATCAAGCAAAGAATCATTGCATTATAAAATACAATCTATAAACATTTTGGGAAAGTTTTGCTAAAACATGCTTAAAAATCAGCATATTTAATATTAATATTTAACAATAATATGGACAATAACACATTTTGATAAATTAAATAACATATTATCAAGCCTAAAAAATGTCACTAACTGAAAACTACAAAGCATGCAACTAATGGAAGTGACCACTCAAGGCCACCACAAGACAATTAATCTATTAAGACCAAGATTAATGGGGACAAAGATCTATAAAGGACAAAGGAAAACCTATTTTAACTTTATTGTTTTATTAGCCTGGTTCAAGATGAACATTTCAAGATATCATGAAGAACATAATTAGTTTTATTGCATTAAGAAAACCCAAGCACATTCTATAACTTAGCAAGAAAGAGATGTATAACACCCATCTCAGCAACACGACACATGACATTAAGTTACTTTACTATATATAATTTAAACTCCTATCATAAAATCACAAATTTAGCATGAATGGAATGTTTAAAATCCATTTTTATAAAAACAAAATATAATTTTTCTTATAGAAAAATATACCAAAAACTAAATATATTTTTCTAGAAAAAAAAAATACTAAAACTAAATATATATTTAAAAAAAAACTAAAACATAAGCAAACTAGAATTTGAATTTGACATTCTTGGTCACTTTCGGAAACATATGGTGGAATGTAATCTCTTTATCCTCATCTTTAGCTTTTTCCTAAAAAATAAAAGCATACAAAAGTGGGAAAGAGCCATAAAGCATGGGGAAGCTTTTTCCTAAGCACAAAAGCATCTAAAAAGTGGAAAATTCCTTTTTATATGAGGAAACATTATTCACCCAAAAGCTTTTTCCCAAATTGAACTAATGAGGAATTTTGGAAATCTTCATAGCCTCCACTTTCCTATATATTAGAGGCTTGGCCATTGAAAAAATGATGGGAATTTGGTATTGTCATGCTCTTGAGATCTGTCTTGAGAGGGAGAGTTTTGGAGCTATGAGTTGGGGGAGGTGATGTTGCAACTATATCTGATTGTTGTAACTTTCCTCCAACTCCTTTATTCATATAGATCAGTTGTTCTTCCTTCCATATGTTTCTATTCATTCTTTACTTCTTCTATTTAACTAATGTATGCATGGGTTTTTGGTTTATATTTATTTATTCAATAATATTTATATGTTTTTTATAGTTTTGATTATTAAGATATTATGTTGTGAAGGTTGCTTTATTCTCTCTCTTATGTGTAGGACCAAGCTTTGGAGCTAGCTAGGAGCGCTTCTTGGCTATACGAAAAACTCCAAGAAGACCTGCATGCGAGGACTCACAAGAATTCATTCTCTTTTTCTTAATCTATACTCTACATCTTGATCTACTAAGAATCCTAAGCCTTAGAACAACCTTTCTCTTAATTGGTTTGTCCTAGGTTTCTGAGATAAACTGAGAGGGTTTTGTTTTCATCTAACCATGCATTAAATCCTACAGCAAAATGATATTTATAAAATTTAATATATTTCACTTTGTAAATGAACTTAGTAAAATGAACCCATAGATGTGGTCATAAATGGAAATAAAAGTAAAACTCTAAACAAGAAGCCAAAAGTGGATTTAACCATGGATGAAAAATTGGGAGTAGAATTGGATGTTAAACTAGCCATCAAAACAATATGCAAACAATGACACAAAAAGGTTTTTAAAGTAAAATTAAAAAAGGGTGCAACACTAGACACAAAGAAGGGAACAAAATAGGGCGTAAGAAAGGATACCGAATTGGGTGCAAACAAGGATGCAAAAATGGACACCAAAATGAGGATGCAAAGAATGGTGTAAAATTAGGATGCAAAAAGGATGTAAGAAAAGACACAAAACAAGATGCAAAATGGGACTAAAAAATGGTGAAATCAAGGATGTCAAAGATGATGCATAACTACATGAAAATTCCAACTAAAATCTAGGTGCAAAATGAGATGCAAATGTGGACACAAAATGTGGCAGAAAAAAGGATGCAAATTTGGAAGCCAAAAAGGATGAAAAACTAGATACCAAAAAGGATACAAATTTGGACATAAAAAATGGTGCAAAATTGGACACAAAAGAAGAAAAAATGGTGCAAAAATGGGCATAAAAATGGCTCAATTTTGGATGCAAATTGAGATGCAACATTGGATGTAAAACGATGCAACAAATCATTCAAAACTTGGTGCAAAAACAAATGCAAAAGTAGACGAAAAAATGGCTCAAAAGTGAACGTAACAATAGACACAAAATGGGATGCAAAGGTGGATGCAATATATGGTTCAACATAGGATGCAAATTTAGATGCTCAAAAGGATGAAAAATTGGATGCAAGAAATGGTGTTAAAAATGATGCTAAATTGGATGCAACAAATGATGCAAAATTAAACACAAAATATGGTGCAAAATAGGATGCAAAAAAGGGAGATAAATAAAATGCAAAAGTGGATGCAAAAAATGGTGCAAAAATGCATGCGAAATTTGTCACTAAATCAGATTCAACATATGGTGCAAAATTGGATGGAAAAGATGGTGTAAAAAAAGGCATAAAAATTGGCACAAAAATAGATGTAAAAATAAGTACAAAATTAGAAGCAAAAGATGGCATAAGACCAGATGCAAAAATTGGCACAAATTGGATGTAAAAAAAGGCGCTAAATAAGATGTCAAAGATGGTGTAAAAATTGATGCAAATTATGACACAAAAATAGAAGCAAAGAATTCCACAAAAGAGGAAGCAAAAAAGGATGCAAAAATAGATGCAAAAAAAGGCACAAAACTAGAAGCAAAACCTGTTGTAAAACCAAATGAAAATCTTGGTGCAAAATATGATGCAGAAAATGATGGAAAATTTGGTGTAAAAAGGATGCAAAATTTGGTGCAAAAAAGGACGCTTTAAAAATTGTACAATAGATCCAGATTTAGCGCCAGGTTGCTCATCCCAATTGAGAAAAAAATGCACTAGAATCTGGTGCTAAATCTGGTGCAAATTGTCTGTTTTGTTGTAGTGAATTTGGGGTTTCGACATTTCAGCACGCTTCTAGGGAAAATCGAGGGATTTTATTGTCCAAAATAATGTTTTAATAACTTTCCATGTGTTGGATTGCAACCAGGTCACACATGTGGGTCCGTAGGAGCTAATTAACAAATCTGCTAAAAAATGTGCACAGTTTCCAAACTACCACGTTTGACCTCGATTTCCATTTATCAAGAGTTGAATCTGGAAAATCAGAGAAAATGGGTTTGTTAAAAATATAATCAATTATTTATATCCAAAACTGTTTCTCCAAATTCGAATTCGTATAAAATTTATAAGCGGGTCTTGGAGGCAGTTTTATAACAAAAGACTATTTTTCCAGAGTTCTAGAATCTTGCAAAAAGAGCGAGAAAACCAACTTTGGGCATGATTTATGAGGAGATTTATTTGAATGAGACAAATCCAAGAGAGGTAGTTTTTGAAAATATAACAAGTTAAGCCCCCTCCAAACAGTTTTCCAAAATCCACCATGGTTAGGAAGACATGTCAATACATTTGGGGCTAGTTTGTTAAAATTGTTCAATTTTCTATAATTGAGGAAAATGACTAATTCGCCTTCTAAATCTTGTAAATGGCTCAGCCATGGTTTGTATTGTAATATTTTGGGGAGGTTTTTGAAAGGAAGAGAAGCAGGGAAGGAATAAATGATGGATTGAAGCTCTTTTTTAATAATAATTGAATCTTAATTGAATTTTGCTTCATCTCTAAATTCTTTGTAAGTATTATGACTATGTTTTGAATTTCATTTCTATTGAGTTAGTTTAGGCTTGCTCCAAGAGTGACAAGGGCCCACCGCAATTGGAAACAAGTCCTTTAGCTTATCTAGATCATAGGATTTACATTCAAAATGTGAATTTCATCAAGAAATATGTTATGTGAAATCTAACATCATTATGTACTTAAAACTCTGTCTTGTAGATTTGAAATTAAAAATTCTAGAATTCATTCAATTAGAAGCTTTCTTGTTTTTCATAGCATAATCATTTATTTGTAAGAGAAAGTTTGAGTGTGAATTCGATTGCACAAGTAGAGATATCAGTTTAATGCAAATTGATTTGGCTTTCATTTACATTGAGTTTCGATTATGAGTTTCCTGACTATGAAGAGTGAACTTTCTTTCGAATGATTTATTTCATTTAGATTAGGAGTCTCGAATTGAAGGTTTTTCATAGACTAAGTTGCAATGAGTTTCTTTTAGTAGATCTTTCAAGTTAGAATTACTGTCATAGGTGTTCTTTTTGAATAAGTGTAGGGTGTGTTCTTTTAAGAATTTCTTTTATAACAATAATTGGTGTTGTTTTATAGCAGTAAAACAATAAATTGATTTCACACTCTAATTTAGGTTAGATGCCTTGATTCTGTGTTACCCGCACTTGTGCCTCGAAGCTTAAGAGCCCCGAATTGATAATTTAATGTTGGAATTATTACACATATAATTTCCCCAACGCTGGCAAATCTTGAATGGTTGACTATCATGACTTGGCAGCTAAGCAAGCTAGCTGATGTGGCAAGGTATTTTCCTGATAGAGGTGTATCTAGGCCTTTAGACACGTAGCACATAAGTCACTTCCAAAAAACTTGGATAATTGATTTGTTGATATAACATTTGGTGGACTTGAGACAAGTGGAAATGTGAGCTGGTAGATAGGTGGCAACAAATGGAACCGACATTGCATGAGTGATGACGTGGGGTTCCATGAGCGTGACATGTGGCAAGTAGATTTTTCCCTTTTGGGTGTCTAAGTGGAACTTTCCAAGTGACATGTGGTAAGAAGCTGATGTGACGAGTGAGGTGGAAGAACATCATGATTCACACTAGGGGTCGGTTTTGTAAAATATTGCAATGTTAAATGTTGTGGTCACTATATGTGGTGCCTCAATGGATTTGTATGCATACAAAAAATATTGGGCCCCTCCTTCCTCATTAAATCTCGAAAAGCAGTGGGGACCCAAAGTGTATCCTTTGCTATCCAATCTAGTCAACATATGGATCTTGCATTGAGCATTTGGAGGAGATATTGGGGTTTTAAGTCACACAAGCAACAAATCTTGGACCCCCTCATTAAAACTCATAAAATTAAGGGGGTCTCAAAGTCTCATCCTTGTCGTTAAACCAAATCAACGTTTGGATGGAATTTGGCAAACTTAGAAGAGTTAAGGGGGAAGTTAAGCCACATATGCAACAACATGTACTCCACTTCTCATTAATAGTTGGAAAGACTAGTGGCCCTGTGATGAAATTAGGATCAACAATATAATTCAGGTGAAATAAACTTCTTGGAGAGCCTTAGATGTTTAAAAATTAGACAATTTACTCGGAACTAATCACCTAAAGGCTTAATATCATGGTTCCAACTTATGGTCATATGTCGATTGGTAGCTAATCGACAAGGGCTATGAAACAAAATTGGTGTTCGTGTGCCAAATTTATTTGAATGATTAATGTCTACAACAAATGAATAATTAAAGGTATGGCACCTCTAAATAAAGGGACAAAAAAATGAATATGTAATATCGTTGATGTGAAAAGAGAGAGAGAGAATTGTTGTCGACATAGAGAAGAACAACCAGTTCGATTAATACGAGTAAAGGAAGGGGGTTATACGCTAAAACTATAGATGACATAGTTGTAGTTGAGAAAATTGAAATAGTGAATTAAGGTGAAGAAAGATTGTTGTAGAAGTCTGAGAGGAGTTCTAAGAATTAATTTTTAGCTCAAAAATATTTTAAATGTGTTGGATATGAGTATGGAAATTAAATGAAATAGAGACCCAAGTGACTGCAACAGGTTGGTGCTTCTAGCAAGTTGGTGCTTGCAAAGATAATGGGGTTGGAGTCTCATGTAGTTTGGTGGCTACATAACTTGACGTTATAAAAAATTGGAGCTCATATTTACATCATAATAAAAAAGAACTTGTGGTTTTCTCTCGTATGGGTTTCCATGTTATTCAACAATTTATGTGAGTGGTTCTTTGTTGTATTGTTGATTGCATTTGATTGATTATTTGACTAAATAATTGTAAAAAATTGTATAATAATGATTCCCCCAAAGTATTCTTTGATCCCAACATCTAATTTGTATTTTTTATATTTATATATTATATAATTGTAATATATATATAATTTTATTTAACATAATTTTAATATAAAATGTTTATTATATTTGAATTCAGGATTTGAATTTATGTTATATTTATCTTTGAGGACATCAAAAGTAATGATACTATAAAATATTCTATATCTAGTATTTCAAGACTTTATTATATTTTTAAATGAGCTTTACCAAAATATTTGTTAAAATATTAGATCTACTAAACTAGCTATCTATTTAAGAAACCAACAATATATCAACATATAAATAATAATAGAAAGAGAACAAGGAAAAAGAATACAACATATATATGTGGTTCACCCAATTGGGCTACGTCCATGAGAAGGTTGTCTTCTATTATCTCCATAAATCTCCTACAATTTTACAAAGAGAGAAACTACAAATAACCCGATACAAATGGCAGTATGTTGTGAGCACATGATAAGATGTGATGGTATCAAAAAATATTGAGGTAGCAAAAAATCGCCTGATTTTGAAAAGTGGTGATACTAGAATAATTTTTTTTTTAGCATATTTTTGGCACTTCAAATTTTGTTATGCATCAAATATGAACATTTTTTTCAATGTTAGTGATTTTCATTCTGATTTTGAAAAGTGTTGATGCAGCATCAACCTTTTTTTTAGAGGGTTGATTTTTGACACACACACACACACACACACACACACATATATATTATGTAGCAAGTATGAACACCTTTTTTAAATGTTAGTGATTTTCATCTTAATTTTGGAAAGGGTTGACGCAACATCAACCCTTTTTGTTTAGAGGACTTATTTTTTACACTTTAAATTTTGTAATGTATTAAGTGTGAATTTTTTTTTTAAATGTTTGTGATTTTCATGTTAAAAAAAAAAAGCACCCATAAAAATAAAACAAAATTCAATTGTAAAAAAAATAAAAATAAAAATAAAATAAAATAAAAGGAAAATATTTCAAAAAAACATAAAATTTAAAGAAAAAAATTGAATATTAATAAAAATAAAAACAAATACATCCAAAAAAAAATAATAATAAAAATAAAAAATTTAAACAAAATTATAGAAAAAAAAAAATATTTAAATTAAAAAAAAAAAATTATAATAAAAAAATTAAATTTAAAAACTAAAAAAAAATCATAAAAATAAAAATTAAAAAAAAAATTAAAACAAAAATGAAAAATAAAATTTGAAAAATACAAAATACAAAAATTAAAAAAATTAAAAATATTTAAATCATAAAACAAACAAAAGAAATCAAAATAAAAAAAATTAAAAATTAAAAAAAAAATATTTAAAACAAAAAATAAAAATAAAAAAGTTCAAAAAGGGTTCAAAAACAAAAGTTCAAAAAAAATTAAAAAACAAAAGTTGAAAAAAAAAAAAATACATAACTAAAAAAATTAAATTGGAGAAAAAAAATAAAAAAAAAATCAAGACAAAAAATTAAAAATTAAAACAATTAAAAAAAAAAAAGCAAACAAACAAATAAACAAAACATTAAAATTTAATTTAAAACAATTAAAATTAAATTTTATTAAAAAACAATTAAAACTAAATTATTAAAAAAAAAAAAAAAAAACAATTAAAAAAACTATTATTAAAAAAAATTTGTGCCACTCCCCAGGTGAGGTTGGCCACGGGCGTGGGCGGGGAGGCGACTATGTGCAACCTGCGTCCCCGTCCGCACCCGCAGCCAACCCCGCTTGGGGGGTGGTTGGCCAATTCCGTGCAACCTTCCTTGCCGCCCACACCTATGGCCAACCCTGCCTAGCGGTGGTGCAGATTTTTTTATAAATTGTTTTTTTTTTTTCAATAATAGTTATTTTTAATTGTTTATTAATTTATTATTATTATTATTATAAATGTAGTTTTAATTGTTTTTTAATCAAATTTAATTATTAATTTAGTTTTAATTGTTTGTTTGTTTGTTTTTTTTCAATTGTTCTTTGTTTTGTTTTTTTTTTTATAAATATATTTGAAAGTAATGTTATTTTTTTGGTTAATTTAATTTTTTTTAGTTAAATTAGGTTTATTTTTGTTTATTTTTATTTTTTTAATGATATTTTTACTTTTTTACTTTTTATTTTTTTGGCCTAATTTTTAAAATTTATAAGTTAATTTTATGTTATTTTCTTACATTTTTTTAAAGTAATTTTGTCCCTTTTTTATAGTTGATATTTTTGTTATGTTTTTAAGTTTTTTTTAATGCTTTATTTCTTGTTATTATATATATATATATGTTTTTTGTATTGGTGTTTTTTTTTTCCATTTCTATATTTGAATTTTTGTATTATCTTCTATGTTTTTTTTACTGTTTTTAATTTTTATAATACATATATTTTTTATTTCTTTTGTATTATTTTTTTGTGTTTTATATATTTTTTATTGTTTTTATTTTTTTTCAATATTTGAATTTTTGTTTTCTTTTGTATTTTTCATTTTTATTTCTTTATACATTTATTTTTTTACTTTGGTTTTTATTTTCATTTTCATTTTTTTTCTACAGGGTTTGTTTCGATGCTCGCCTAACAACCCTGATCCCATTATGGGCAATTTGATAGTTGATTTTGAAATTTTCGTTATTATGAATTGAGTCCACCCTCACAGTGTATCAATTTCATGGTTGGTCTTTAAGTTTTCATTACAATAGGTTGAGTTCACCTACACTGCATGTCAATTTGATGGTTGATTTATAAAAAAAAATTGCAATGTATCAAGTTTTCTTAGGCTAAGATTTTAAAATCACTATATACTTTGCATTTAAAAAATAAATTACTCTTGAGTGTTAATTTTTAAAGTCTTTTGTCATAAAAAAATCTCATAATGTCATGCTTGAAATATTTTGAAAACTTGAGATATTTTTGTAGTCATAATCTTTGGTTTTAATTGCATTGTTGAAAAATTGTCAAGATTTTAATGTTTTTCTAAGCCATTATATTTGATCTTTAATGCTATGGTTGAAAACAATTACAATTTCAAGGTTTTTTAGAGTCAAGATATTTTATCTTTAACAACATGGATGGAAATAGTTGGAATTATCACGATTCAAGACATGATATTTTATCTTTAACATCTTGTCCGAGAATTGTTGGAATTTTACAGTTTTTCAAAGTCCGAATATTTTCTCTTTAATTCCATTGCTAAAAAATGTCAAAATTGTAACTCATTTTTTTTTTCGTTATTTTAGAATAAACAAAAAATTTTAAGGGTGTTTTTTTCATCCATTTAAAAAAAAAAAGGTTTTTACTTCTATTTAAAAAAAAATGTTGAAAACTTACCCTAAAAAAAGCATCATTCTGGAATAAACAATTTTTTAAGGGTGTTTTTTTCGTCCATTTTTCAAAAAAAAAATGGTTTTTACTTCCATTTAAAAAAAAATGTTGAAAATTTACCCTAAAAAAAAACATCGTTCTGGAATAAACATTTTTCATTTTTGGGTTGTTTTTTCATGTTTTTTTGGAGTTTTTGGGCCCAAATACCCGTTTTGAGGTAATAGTTCATGTTTCATCCTATAACTATGTTATAGGTGGAAATAGATGGCAATGACGTTGCATGAATAATTATGTGGGGCTTCGTGAGCTGACACATGGTAGGTAGTTTTGGCCCTTTTGGGTGGCTATGTGGCACTTTTACAAGTGACACATGGTGGCATCATGGCATGACATATGGTAGGAATTTGATGTGGAAAAACCTTGAGATTCATGTCAGGTGTTGGTTTTGTAACAAAATGCAACGTTAAATGTTGTGGTTGCTATATGTGCTTCCACAATGGGTTTGCATGTATACAACAAATCCCCCTCCCCTCCCCCCTTGTTAAACCTCAACATATGTATATCATGCGGATTGTTTGAAGGAGATACAAGGGGTTTAAGTCATTCAAGTGACAAATTTAAGACACCCCCTCCTCGTTAAAACTCGAAAAAGTAGGGGGCCTCAAAGTCTCATCCTTGTCATCGGATTGGATCAACACTTGGATGGTGTTTGGCATGTTCATAAGAGTTAAGGGGGAGTTAAGTCACATATGCAACAAGAAGCACCCCCCTCCCTGTCATTAATAGCTGAAAAGACGGAGGGCCCCATGATGAAATCTTGGTCGATGATCTAATTAGAGTTGAATAAAATTATTGGAGCACCATGGATGTTTTTGGGATTTTAACAATTGGACAAGTTTTGTAGGTTTTAACCCCATACAGAAATTACCTGCATACGAATTCTAAAACACAGAAAATAAATAATGCGAGAGCAGAACACATAAAACACATATACACAGAGATTTTCCCTTAGATCCCAAAACCGGGGCTACCAGCTTGATTTTTCATTATGTTCTTTTCAATGCTATAATACATATTTATACATGCCGAAGCATCCAATACCATGGACCGAAAACCATTACGTCCAATACCATGGACCAAAAAACCATCGTGTCCAATACCATGGACCGAAAACCATCACGTCCAAAAAACATGTGCGAAAATCATGCACAAAACCATAGGTGGGTCCGTCCAAACCCTTGTTAACTACGTGGAAAGAATATAACATAACCCAACATTCTCCCACTTGTTTTCTTTCCACAAGGGGCCACAAGAGAGCTTAGTCATTTTCCCAGCCCTGAAATGCCCATTGTCTCTCTACACCAAGAGAACTTCTCAGAGCTCACAGATTTTGTCAATGCATCTGCAATATTCTTCAAAATTTCCACCTTTACCAGCAACACCTTTTTGTCTTCTATCACATCCCTCACAAAGTGATACTGAACATCAATGTCCTTTGTCTTTGAATGATATGCAGGGTTCTTTGCCAAGAAAATTGCACTTTGGCTGTCACAGTCTATCCTTATAGCTTCCTGTACTAACCCCATACTTGAACACAATCTCTGCAACCAAACTACTTCCTTTCTTGCATGAGTGGATGCCATGTATTCTGCCTCTGTAGTTGATAGTGCCACTGCAGATCGTTTCTTACTCATCCAACTGACTACACCTCCAAACAGGTTAAACACATACCCACTTGTAGATCTTCTCTGATCCAGATCTCCAGCCCGTCTGCATCAACAAAGCCATGAACATCCAACACTCTGTCCAATCCTGGTCTTCCTTGGTAGCACAGACCATAATCACTAGTGCCATGAAAATACCTAAAAACCGCTTCATTGTTGTCCAATGCTCCTTTCCTGGTTTTGACATAAACCTACTCAATACTCCCACTGCATGTGCAATGTCTAGTCTAGTACAGACCATTGCATACATCAGGTTACTGATTGCACTTGCATACGGAACACAGGACATGTCCTCTTCCTCTTCTTGTGTCTTGGGACATTGTTCAGTAGATAACCTCACACTTACAGGAATAAGAAACTTCACCGATTTACTATCCTGCATATTAAACCTCTGTAGTATTGTCTCGACATACTTCCTCTGGTTTAACCAGAGCTTCCTCTTTGCCTGATCTCTTTTAATTTCCATGCCCAAAATATAGTTTGCAGCGCCAAGATCTTTCATGTCATATTTGGAGGACAATTGGGTCTTCAAATCCTGGATGATTTATTTGTTATTTCCAACCAGCAACATATCATCCACATACAAGACCAGATAAATAACATAGTCACCAATTAATTTAAAATACACACAGTGATCTGCTTTGCTTCTGGTGAAGCCAAGTCCCCATATAAATGTATCAAATTTCTAATACCACATCCTTGGTGACTGTTTTAACCCATACAGAGACTTCTTTAACTTGTATACTAGTTCTTTCTTACCCTTCGCTGCAAAGCCTTCAGGTTGCTTCATGTAGATTTTGTCTTCTAGATCCTCGTGAAGAAATGTTGTCTTCACATCCATCTGTTCTACCTCAAAATCAAAAGCAGCAACAACAGATAAAAGTAATTTAATAGAAGTTACCTTGGCAACAGGAGAAAAAATATCACCAAAATCAATTCCCGGCACCTGGGAATAACCTTTTGCTACCAACCGAGCTTTGTATTTCTCCACTTTTCCTTCTGCATTTGTCTTATTTTTGAACACCCATTTGCTGCCAATGGGTTTCCTTCTAGCTGGCAACTCCACCAGATCCCAAGCCTCATTTTTGTGCAAAGATGCCATTTCATCAACCGTGGCCTCTTTCCAGAGTTTTCCATCCTCTGAATCCACTGCTTCCTTCACAGTTCTGGGATCGTCATCAGTAGCAGACAAAGCAAAATTTGAACAAAAAGCAGATGGACTATACCTTTCTGGCTACCTTCTTTCTCGAACTGATCTTCTCACAACCGGAGTTTGTGGCTCTTCATCTTCTGATTCCTCCTCTACTGTAGATTCTGATTCTTCCTCTAGCTCAAACTCTATCTTCTCAGGTTCCTTTGGTTGGACTTCAAGTCTAATAACATCTTTCACCTCTCTGAACACCACATCTTGGCTGTACATAACCTTCCTTGTTACTGGGTTCCAAAGCTTATAACCCTTTAAACCATCCTTATACCCAATAAAGATGCACTTTTCAGATTTACTATCCAACTTTGTTCTTTTCTCCTTTGGAACATGTACATATGCATCACATCCAAATACCCTCAGATGTGAAAGAGAGGGTTTCTTACCAGTCCATACCTCTTGTGGAGTCTTATCCTCCAACATTGATGAAGGTAACTTGTTGACTAGGTAACATGCAATATCCACCACCTTTGCCCAGAATTCCTGTCCTAACCCAACACCACTAAGCATGCTTCTTGCCCTTTCCATCAACGTCTTGTTCATTCTTTCTGCAACTCCATTTTGTTGAGGTGTATATGGAGTAGTCTTCTGCCGTGCTATACCACACTTCTTACAGAATTCTTCAAATTCCTTATTGCAAAACTCTCCACCATTATCTGTCCTCGGCACCTTTATCTTCTTCTCTGTTTGGTTTTCCACTAGAGCCTTAAATTCTTTAAACCTATCAAAGACTTCAAATTTCTTCTTAAGGAAATATATCCATGTATTCCTTGAGAAGTCATCTATAGATGATACATAGTACACAGACTTACCCAGTGATGGAACCTTCACAGGTCCAAACACATCACTGTGCACAAGCTCTAATATATGTTTCGCCCTCTTACCACCAGAGGGAAACTCACCCGATTTTGCTTTCCGTATACACAATTTTCATAGAAATCAAAATCCAGAGAGCTATTACTCATACCTTGTACCATACCTTTACCATGAAGTATTCAAAGGCCCTTCTCTCCAATATGTCCAATCCTTTGATGCCACAGCATGGTCTTTTCTCCAGAGACCACTAGAATTTCTGCTCCACTTTCAGGAACCACGGAACTATTGCACCCATCAACAAGAGTGCTACCTTGCAGCTTGTACAGACTTCCAATCCAAACTCCCCGCATCAATACCAGTGCTCCCCGAACCATCTTGCAGGTATCCTTCTCGAACACTGTTTTTACACCCGCATCATCCAGCTTGCTTACAGAAATTAGATTTCTGGCTAATGCAGGAATATGTAGAACACCTGGAAGCGTTCTAACCCTTCCACCTTGCAACTTCAACTTTACTTTTCCACGACCAATGATTCTAGCCTTTCTATCATCCCCCAAGAAGACATCACCGCCATCATATTTCTCATACTCGCAGAACCACTCTCTATGGGGAGTGAAGTGAAAGGATGCACCTGAGTCAATCAACCATGCCTCATGATATACTTGTGTGCTTGAAGAAGCCAAGTACACATCACCACCTTCATCTGAGGTGGTTTTCGCCTCTGCAGAAGGAGCCTCATCAGATCCCTTTCCTTTGTCAGGAGATTTAGATTTACAGTCCCTTTTAAAGTGCCCTTCCTTTCCGCATTTCCAGCTCACCACCTTTACAGGTTTTCCTGGGGATTTAGATCTCCCTCTAGATTTAGATCTCCCACTCGATGACTTATTTTTGTTTCTGTTCTGGGACCGTCCTTGTACAGACAAGGCATCACCATTCTGGCTCTCCATATTTTTCTGTCTCATCTCCTCCGTCAGCAAGGCTGAGACTATTTCATCAAACTGCAAGGCAGTTGCATTGCTACCTATTGCAATAACTAGACTATCCCACGAATTTGGTAGAGAACACAACAAACTGATGCACTTATCTTCATCTAAAATTTTAATATCAACAGATGCTAACTAACTTACCATAGTATTAAATGCATTTAGATGCTCTGTCACCGAGTCTCCATATTTCATCCTTAGGTTATACAGCTTTTTCCACAAGAACAATTTATTCACCAAAGACTAAGATTGGTACAAAGTCCCTAACTTGTCCCACAAAGCCTTCGCCCTAGCTTCGCCTGATACATTCAGCAATACTGAATTTGAGACACACAATCATATTGTGATCTTTGCCTTCCGATCTAAGTTCTTCCATTCTTCATCGGACACTCCCGTTGGTTTAGTACCTGGATCTACCACAATCCACTGGTTTTTATCCACCAACAAATCATCCATCTTGAGTTTCCAAAACTCAAAACTTTGACCATTAAATTTCTCTATCTCTATCTTTCCACTGCTCGCCATCTTCTTTCACCACCAAAATCGATCTCACATATTTCCCATTGAACAGGGTCTACCACAGGCCCGAGCGGAACCCCTCAGCAACAAAGGCATCCCCTTGAAGCCAAATCTACTCTGATACCAAATGTAGGTTTTAACCCCGTACAGAAATTACCTGCATACGAATTCTAAAACACATAAAATAAATAATGTGAGAGCAGAACACATAAAACACATATACACAGATATTTTCCCCTGGATCCCAAAACCAAGACTACCAGCTTGATTTTTCATTATGTTCCTTTCAATGTTATAATACATATTTATACATGCCAAAGCATCCAATACCATGGACCAAAAACCATCGCGTCTAATACCATGGACCGAAAAACCATCGCGTCCAATACCATGGACCGAAAACCATTGTGTCCAAAATTCATGTGTGAAAATCATGCAAAAAACCATAGGTGGGTCCGCCCAACCTAACATAGGGTCCAAAACCAAAATTTCCTAGGGCGCTGCCCCGGACCCCATAAAGTGGGGTTACGGGTGCCCTTCAAACCCCCTATTAACTACGTGGAAAGAATATAACACAACCCAACAAGTTTCTTAATGGTAAGAACCTAAAGGCTTAATGTCTATTGGAGCTAGCCAACAAGGGCTATGAAACAAAATTGGCATTCAAGCCCCAAATTTCTTTGAAATATTAAAGTTTTAAACAAATGAAAAATTAAAGGTGTAGCACATATAAATAAACAAACACACAAGGTGAAGATGTAGAATTTCTTATGTGAAAATACAGAGAGAGAGAACTATTATCCATGTAGAGAACAATGGGTAATTCGATTAATATGAGGAGACGAAGGGGGTTGCATGTTAAAAATAGAGATGACAAACCTATAGCTAAAGAGATTGGATGAGTGAATTAAGGCGAAGAAATATTGTTGTAGAAGACCAAGAGGAGTTATAAGATTTAATTTTATGTTCTGAAGTATTTTGAATGTAGTGGATTTGAGTCTAGAAATTAAGCGAAATAGAGATCTGAGTGAATGAAACAAGTTGGTGCGTGTAAATATTGGAAGTTGGTTCTTCGAGCAAGATTGTACTTGCAAAGAAAAGGGTGTTGGAGATTCCTATAGTTTGGTCCCTACATAAATTGATGTAATCAGAAGTTGGAGCTCAAATTTAAATCATAATAAAAAATAATTTCTGGTTTTCTACTACATGGGTTTCCACATTATTCCCTATGTTCAACATTTTATGTGAATGGTGCTTTGTTTGTGTTGTTGATTTCATTTGATTGGTTAATCGAGAAAATAATTGTAAAAAATTGTATGATACTAATCCAACCTCCCTCTCAGTATTCTTTGATTCCCAACAATCGGTATCAAAGAAAGTTCCTTTAGAAACAATTTAACAATTGGTAGGTATATCTATAAGGAATCATGATTGGTTAGGATGGATTATTTACAAGCAAAGCAAAACTCTTTGATAGAGCTAATTATGTATTCTAGAAAATAAGATTGGAAACCTACCTAACATATCTTAGTGTTGATGTATGGGCATATGTATAAGTATGATACATAGTTCCAACAAATCCTACAATGGATCCATATGAAAAAAGAGGTTATTCAAACAATGCAGAGGCTTGGAATGCAATCTTGTTTGGTCTTAACCAATCTGAACAAGTCAAATTGACGCATTACAAATCTACTAAGAAGGTCTAGGAGAAACTAAAAAAAAACTACAAAGGAGATGCCAAAGTAAATAAATCCAAACTTCAAACTCATAGAATCAAGTTTGAAAGTTTACAAATGAATGAGGATGAAAGTATTGTAGAATATTTTCTCAGAGTTGATGGGGTAGCTAACATTACTAGGGGCCTTAATGAGAAACCTAATGGAGATGTAGTGGTTCAGAAAATATTGAGATCTCTTCCTATGAGATTCAATGCCAAGATATCTACCTGATGGGCCTCTCTCTTTGAATTTGATGACATATTTTTGAGCTACAATGTGTTCACTATGAAGGATATAGAATATTTGTCATATCATGTAGCCTAATGCACTAAATGTGTAGGAGCACGTTGGATACCAACAAGAGTATACTTAGGAGCCTTGTTTCTTGCATCAACCCATCCAAACAACTTCACTAGCTTATGGGAAGTTACTACCCCTCAGTGACTGTGGGAATCTCATGAAACCTAATCCACTTTTGTAGGAGTTTTGGAGTGAAACAACCCTTCCTTCAAGGAGGCTTCCCCTCACTCATTTTTTTTATAAATAAAGGATCTTAGCAGCTCAGTAGGATTAAAATTTTCAGAGGAAGATATTGACTATTAGAGCAAGAGCTTTCTACTTATTATTTCCATTGCCATATTATGTATTTGAATAGTTACTGAGATTAATGAAAATAATTAGTTTGCCTCTAGTCTGATTTTGTTTTAAGGGAGCTGAGTTTCCTTGGGTTAGGTCCTGTTGATGCCCCGAAAATCGTTGTATCAACATTGGGGGATAACCACCCGGTCCGGACCTTAGTACAACTCCTTTTCCGTTTGGAATGGTGGCTCCGACTGGGGATAATGGGACCAATTTCCCAGAAATGGATAAATGGAATGAATGATTGGTTGACTAATCTAATGATAGGCGAATAGCTAAATCTATCAGCAAAATAAAAGAGCTATTACTTATCCCGGGAACTATTGTACTTTGAAGTATAGCGCTTGATGATCTATGTCTATAGACAGGCATATAGATGACTCCATCTAACAGACATGGACATTAATTCATTCAAGGATTACTTTGCTTAAATAGTTAAGCAAAGCGATTAAAGCAATATTACTACACTTGTCATTTATATCATCGACACATATATGATTAAAAGAAAAGCACACCATAAACATCCAATAGTGGAAGGAATACAGAACTGCTGTTAAAGCACATACATATATTCGATAATAGCAAAGGTAATCAAATAACAATTCATATGAAAAGAATGAATTCAGACATAGATAAAAGTACCATATGAGCTGCTAGACACTCCCAATATCAATCGCTACTTGAGATTCTTCCTTCAACGCAGAAATACTTTCAAACAAAGACAATAGTTCACAATTGCATAAAAGCTTCCTTGTCAAATTTAGAATAACTGGTCCAGTTTCATAAAAGAATATGGCTGAAGCACAATAGTGCAACTTCAGTCTTTAAGTCAAGTACAAAAATTTACGACCCTTTCCAAAACAATGAAAGGGTCAATAAATACTTAATTAATCTAACTATCTACGAAACTGAAATCCTACTTAATTGGTATCAATTGATTTTGATCCTATTTTCTTCAGCAATCTGGCAGTCGGCGGCATGAATCATAAAGTAGGTTGTTTGCCTTTAAATCTGAGCTGACTTATCGCAAGCATCGGCTCCACTTCGGGTGGTCTGTTGAGGCGAGAGCTGAGCTGGGCAGCATAGGTGGCATCCTGAATATCGGGGATAATATACCCGATTGCATCCGTAAGGCACTTGAGGGCGGCTCTGTGTGTGTGTGGTTTTACCAAGAAGAACCAATAGGTGTCCCAGGTTAAACTGTTAATTCCAGCAATTAATCTCCCCTTTTCCTCTAGATCTGGATAACATGATTGCTCCAATGTTTTCATCATTGTCAATTTTCCTGGTGTGCATTGGGAAATCATGTTTGATAAGTAGAGAGTGCTATTGACTAATTCAACTAAATTGCTTGAAGTTGATTTGCATCTTGAAACTGCCCTCTCTGCTTTCATTAACTGGGACTGCCATTCTGTAAAGAGTATATCTTTATGTGACTCTAAGATTCTTGGTAAATTCGCCGCTTGTCCTTGATCAGTATCTTGCCAGTCGAGAAATGCAACTATCGTTTCTTCAGCTTGATCCAATTCAGTCCTAGCCTTGTCTACTTTATTACTTATGGATGCCGTTAATTCACATAGTGGCTCTGCCTGGGCGATTTGTTGACATAGAAGCTTAATTTGGGCTATCAATGCAGTATTTATCTGTAGTGCTTCTATTCTGAATTCAGCTACTTGTGGAACGCCCTTTGTTTTCTCGAGCTGTGCTGATAGTTGAGCAATTTGCTCATCTTTTGTTTTCACCATTTGCTCATTCGCTGCCTTCAATTGTGCCAAGGCCTCTGACAATTCTTTCTGCTTCTGGATTGCACTGTGGTCAATCCTTTGTTTCTCTACCTGCAATTGTTGAGTTAGTTGATTGTTTACCTGCTGTTGTGTCAACAATTGCTGTTCTTCCTGCTCTGCTTTCTGCTTTGCTTCAGTCAGTTGTGCCTGTAATAAGAAAATTTCCTGGTCCTTTGTTTTCAGCAAAAGGCTCACCTCCGATGCCTTATCTATTGTTGTCGCCGAATAGGCTCCAGCATATTGTGACAATTTTGTCAGGTCATCAGAGGGGTCAAATTCCTCCTTCCAAACTACATTGTCCGTGACCGTCTGTTCTGGGAAAAGGGAAGGTTGATCAGTCCTTCTTCTTTTCCTTTGTCGTTTTACTACAGCTTTATGCCTTGGGCTATAGAAGACATCCAAGGGAGGAATCTCTTCTACCTGCAAAATGATTTGATCGGAGAGGTCCTTTGGTATTATCTCTACCTCTTTTGAAATGGGTGGGCCGCTGGTTCCACTTAGATCCTGTGGTGAAGTGGTTTCCTGTGTGTCTGCTACCTTTGAAGTTTCAGTGTCCTTTGAACATTCCAGACCACTGATAATGGAATCAAATTGCTGCCATTCCTGGAGCAATTTTGGGTCAATATGAGTATCCATGTTTACTTCAGTGGTGGTCTGTTTCTGCTCTTTCATCTGGGTCTCTTCCCGCACTTTCTCCTGCTCTGTAGTCTGAGTTTCCTCCTGTGGCTTTTCTGGTTCTATTATTGTAACCGGAGGCTCCTTTGACTGTTGCCGTTCAGGCTCGCTTGTCGATGTTGTTGGGGTTGTTGCTAATAGATCTAGAGGCAGAGTTTGCAACCTCTGTTCTCTAAGTCTGTTAAATTCAACCAACCCTTAATCTTGATATTTCATTCTGGCAAATGCCTTAACCTGCATTATTGACTCAGCGAAGGAGAACAGGTCATCAAACATATCTTCTTTATGATCAAATTTCGACAATTTGGCCTGTTCTAGTGCATTATAGGCAACTTTGCTTGGATCAAATTGCCTATTAGGGAGAGTTGCTAGAGTTAATGATTTAATCTTTGTAGCTTCTTTTTCTGCATGTTTGAGATCATGCAAGGTATAGACACCACATCTCAAAGGAAAAGAGGGCCAGCCCTGCTTCTTATTTTTCTTGAGAATCTGTGTAACACTCTCAGCAATGATTTGGTAAGCGATTTCCCTTGCCAGCAGTTTATCAGGTATGTATAAAGGGAGGACATGAGGTTTGATTTGGCTACCGAAAACTCTTATATAAGTGAACTTCTCATCCCCGAACCATCTCCCTACTGCTGTTAAATCAATCCCAGCTTGGTAGGAAATATTGGGAGCAGGTTTATCAAAAATAGAATAATGAATAGGCAACATAAAGCCATTACAGACTTGGTACAAATGATGCTTATAAGAGGATTTCCATAATTTCTGATGGTATATGTGAATAGGCATGGGGTCTTGTGGTGTCCACCTCCAGCCGAGCACAGGAAATTCAGAATTAAAACACAAGGTATCTAAAATATAGGCACTGTAATAGAATGGGGGAATTAGCCTTTCAGTAATGCGGGTCTTATTCCTAAACTCAAGAACAGTTGTTGCTAGTTTGTCTGAGAGTATAGTTGCCCAGTCCATTATTTCACTGTTACATGCCGCTTCCATTAAGGGAACCATTTCTATAGTGAAATTAGAAGAGTCGTGCAATCCCCACAATCTACACATCATTATTCCAGCGTAGCAATAAGGAGAAGCCAGGGAATCAACCGAGTACTTACCAGAAGATTCGTGTTTGTGTTTTGCCGGATTTTGTCTCCAATCCCAGATGGGTTCAGATTCAACTTCGTTCTCCTTTCGGAATTTCTCCAGGAACACCTTATTGTATTTCTTCTCTGGCTCAGGCAAATGATACATTTGCCTTAAATCATCAGCCTTGAATGACCCGAAAATTCTCCCGTCTCTGGTGCTGAAGGTTCTATCCATGATTGGGATTTCCTCAATTGCCCACCGCACTACATCCGTATATGGGAGAATTTGTTCCCTAGCTGCTATCCGATGAAGGAAGGAGTTAGCTAAGTCCTTTAGAGTACCATCAGATTTCCGAGTTGAATCTGCAGTAGCTTGTACTATTGTCACTTTAGGTTCTTCGGCTTCAATCAAGTTGTAGGTACTTTGGCAAGTAGTTTTGCTGAGACCAGAACATGTAGTATCAGATATCAATCCCTTCTTTTTATTTGTTGGATCAGCGATGGCTTGTGCTGTGGCTGGTGCAGCAGCAGCGACTGTGGTTTTCTTAGACTTCTTCCCCATTCTGTTTGAGTTTTCTGCTTTGGAAGAATTCTGCACAGGAGCGAAAATAAACATAATACAGAGGAATGATAATGAAAATCCAATATGGTGAGATATATTGATCAATGCGTGATGAGAGAAAACTTTTACGATGGCCGCGGATACAATCCATAGGAAGATTTTAGGACTTACAATTACATTAAATGGCCGTTTAAAACCTGCCAATCCTTAAATGCCCATTATACCATTAATCGGCCGAATGATTCGTTTAAGCATGTTGTAGATGTTTTGGCGGTTGAGCGCAGGTGAATCATTGTTCGACAGATCAAGCTTTTAATATGAATTGATCGTAATATCCCTTCATTTTAACGGCTTTTTGAAATCTGCGCTTTATCGCAATCGGCCATTGGGGAAAGCTTAACCTCTTATATTGACACCTTTTGAAACCCCGATCGCCGATAGCGATATCGCATCGCATCGGGAGTATTGGCATTATATGAGACATGGATAGCATATCGCCGATTGCCGATAGCGATATCGCATCGCATCGGGGTGAATGGCCTGGGGGCGCTTTAAGAATGTGCATAGAACATTGCCGATAGCCGATAGCGATATCGCATCGGCGGAAACCAATGTGCCATTTACTTATGTTCCTTATGTCATTGCGATATGCGATCTTGCGATCGCTTTATCGCAATGATAAAAGATTGATTTATTTGTATAAATATGATCAAAATGGGTTTTTCAAAAGGTTTTTATAATGTTTTCATTTGGTTTTCGGACCTTTTTGAATAATACAATATTGATACCAATCAAAATCTAAAGGGACCCATTTCATATGATAGTTTTGTGAATAAAAATGATATGAAATGGGGGGTTGTTGTAGAGCACAACAGGTCCTAACCTAAGCAATCAAGCTCCTCTTTTGTATATTTTTTTAATGCTTTCCTTCTTTTGCAATTAGTCTAGTTATGTTTGTTTTTGAAAATATGTTTATATGAAAGGGTTTTGTCTTTGCAAGATGATTAATAAGCTCCCTTGAGAAGCTTGGTTATGGTTCCTATGAGGACAAGCACAAAAATATAGCCTTTATTTTATTCAATAGTTAGATTCTATTTTAAATTCAACTCATCCTTTCCTATGCATTTTGGTTTTTTGTAATTTGTATTTTAGCAATCCTTTAACCATGTTGTCTTTCCTGGTTGAATAATCATTTTTTTGCAGGTGGGATCTATTGGTTCATAGGGAAAAGTAGCATCACTTTCCATGCACAAACACCATCTTCTTCAACACTCTCCTTCCCATTTTCATTTGTTTCTCTAAACTCTTTGTGCACAGAAAATTACATTATAGAGCTACATGAGATTGTTAGTTTTCCTTTTCCCCTTGTGCAAGATGGGCTATTAATTATATCTAAGATTTAAAAGGTACCTTAGACTCTTTCACAACGTCCTACCACCTTTTCCCACCTTTAGACCACATCTAAAACCCTTTGATCGCTCTTGGATGTAATCTTGTAGCAATAGAGGGCATCATGTAGTAATCTTATAACACTTCATAGAATTCATCATAACTTAGCCATAATTTCATCTTAAGCCTAATTTTTTCTTTTCATCACTCTAGAAAATATCCTAATCCTTGGAATCCAACTCTAAAGGACCAACGACCCTTTGTATATCATCCTTTCATCTTTGTAGCTTTAAATATGCAATTAGAATCTATTGTTTTGGTTACAAGTTAAGTATCATCGAAATAGTTTACATTGGTCATTTTTTAGCATTTGATGGTTTCTACAAACAAAGTAGAGTTGGCCTTGATTGCAATAGTGTAGATTTTATTTCTTGTAAGATATATTAGAATCACTGCTTGTGTGAAATTAGCTAGGGTTTACTTCCCTGTTATTTGTTTTTTCAAAATAGAGTAGGATTTCTTTTCCATCCTTTCTTTCCATGCAAATAGACTGGTGTTTCCTTCATGCAGTAGGACAAGTAATGTTTTAATTTCCACTTTTATTGAAAATTTAAGTTCAATTGTTTGCCTTTTTTGTAATTTTGCAAAATGGTCTCTGCACATTTTATCTCAATCCATTCTTCTGAGAGCAACTTAGGTAGAATCTTATTTACTGTGCATATAACACTTTCACTTCTTAAGTTTGTATGAACTCTGGATTGATAAATTAAAGTTGACAACCCTGGGAGTTGCATCATTTCTTGTAGATAACTTGGGCATACAATATTACCTGGAAAAAAACTACTGGATTCACCCCCTTTGAGTTGGTTTGTGGTAATAAAGCATTGTTGTCTATTGAATTTGAATATAACACCTTGAGAATGGAAACACAACTAGATATAGACATCACAAGAGTTTAGGAAGAGAGGTTGAAATAGATGAATTCCCTTGATGAACTTAGGTTGTGGACTCTTATGCATACTCAAGTGGTGTAATTGTAGAGAAAGTAGGTTTGGCATTACAAGCACATTAGGGAGAATACCTTCCAATAAGGTGATTGGGCCCTCTTATATGACTCTAGATTCAAGTACTTGAAAGGAAAACTTATGAAAATACGGTTGGATCCCTAATTGGTGGAAAATTTCCATGACAATGGCTCTGTTCATATCCAAACAATTGATGAGGAAAATATATTATTTTTGGTTAGTTGGGAATCACGATTTCCATTAGACCAAAACCTGTAGGTGTTAGTCAAAGATCACATCGCTAGAGATAAGGATCCATGAGAGGAAGTTAGTCCATGTCACGAAGCATACGGGGAGCATTGGTTTATCCAATGTCAAACAATCTACCCCCAATGCGAGACGTGTGTGTATCAAACTCATGACCTGCGCTCTGATACCAATTGTTGGAAATAATGAGAGGGGGAGTGAATAAGTATTCCTGAGAAATTACCACTTTTAAATATTTTTAGAGCATTAGTTAATCTTCAATTATTATTAATGTTTATGTAGTAATAACAATAAATAAAAGAACACAGTAGGCACAAGAATTTTAGGTGGAAAACCCCCTTTGTGTCAAAAACCACCGATCGCTTTCCTAATAAATTCTTTAATCTTTAGCCCCAACTAAAATGAAAGCAACAAATTCCTAGAATTCTAGAAAAGCATTCTTCTCCAGCTCCCACTGGAAGGCTGCCCCAATGCCTTGGTTTCTTTAGTAATCAACTGAATGGATGCGCCAACACCATAGCGAGTCACAACTCACCCTAGAACCACCTTACCACCCTAAAGTGTTCATAGGCCCCAACCTATAGGCGACTTCATACACCTACCTAGCACCTCCCTACCACCCTATAATGACTTACATAAGACAAGACTATGGATTCCCAAACCAGGGTCAACAATCCACGATACGATAAGATGTATAATGATTTTCATGTACTTGACCAAATACCTAATCACTCTATGACCTATAACCCAACCATGACATCATCCCAATAGTGACTCCTATACCTCCCAACACTGCCTCTTCGACTCTAGGTAGAATGACTCCTTCATAAATGACTATTTTACAAACATTACAATGATGACTCTTTTACAACTTTACAATGATGCCTCTTTTACAAATGACTCTTTTACAGTGATGACTCTTTTATAAATGACTCTTTTTACAACTTTACAATGATGACTCTTGGCCTTAACAATACTTAACAATATTTGGATGGTTGTCATGTCTTCAAGGATGTTTCGTTACAATGCTTCCTTTGATTTGATACTTCTACTCTTGAATTCTTTCTTGATGTTGTACTTGAATCTTCTTCTACGTGCATGCAAAATCTTCCCGCTGAAACCAATCCCAAAACAAAATAAAATACCCTTCAACTTACCTCTACCTGTAAAACACATGTAAGTGCATAATAATGAATAAATACAAATTAAAATTACAATGCGTACCTAAAGTGTGATTATCACTTTTGTTGTTGACTTGTTGTAGCAATAGACAAAGACTCCCACTCTTGATATAGGCATGGAATAGATGCAAGACTATATCCAAAACTGACCTAAAGATATATACAATAAAAACTGATGATAGACCCTAGACTTGTGATGGACCAAGGTCTAAGTACAACAACAGAGACCATTCTATCAACTATGACAAGACAAGTAACATGAACTTACAACATCATATAGATTTAGCAGACTTGGTGTAGCATCAAGAATATGTGGCATCAAATGTGTAGTATCAAGAATAGGACATCTGAAATGTGGTATCAAAACTAACTGTAACATATAGAGACATAGAGATATAACCAAGAATTTGTATATACTTAAGTTGTCCTGCAAAAACATATGTCATTCATCTGAATAATATCCTAGCAAGCATGAGAGTATGGAAATGATGTGTTTAGTTTTGCCTAGAAAAATGGAGGAGGGATAAGGTGGATTCTTCCTTGGGAGTTGGGCATCTTTAGGTAGGAAGATTTCAAAGATCTCATACCTTTGAGAAAAGGTTAATTTCTGATATAATTCATTCAGGTCTTCTACGGAGAAATGGATAGTGGAATCACTCTGAGGGATTTGCAATGTCTAGTTAATTGTCTAAGAGGTAATTGTGAATAAAATTTCACCATTAGGGGCAACAATAGTTCTATGGTCTGGCTGGTAACAAGCTTGGAATTTGAGGAAAAATTTAGGGAAGTGATGGGTTTGGGGAAACATATAAAGGGGTAAATTGGATTCCCAGAGGCCAATTTCATCACTCTGGTCAAGGAAGATATCTTTGAGCCAAGTGTGTAATTCAAATAAATTGAATTCACATTTAGGCTCTGAGATTTTGTAATTTGTGTCTGCTAAAGGGATATGATCAAGGTCAATTGGTGGGGAAACCATCAGATTATTAGTATTAATAGAGGCTTTTCTCTTGGGATCCATATCAGGATCTTTAATGGAATCTAGAAAAGGTTGATAAGGGATACAATTTACCCAATAAAAATTGTAACTAATAGTTTGGTGATTGAGGGAAGTTGGTGCTATGGTGTCCTGGTTTCTTGCTCAAGGTCTAAAAGAGTTCACCTGTATGAAAAGAAATTAATTTGAGCGAAAGGTAATCCAGGAGATTGAACAGAGTGAAAGGCACAACTTGAATGGATGTGGGAGGTTATAGGCTGGTGGAAAAGTTTGTTGGAGGCATGAGGTTGTTGGTGGTTAACGATAATTTAGTGGGGGATTTTAATGCATAACAGATAGTGGTAATGGTTGGACAGGTGTCGAGATGGTGTAGGCGATGTAGGCATGGGGAGTTTTGGCGGGAGTGAGGGAGTTAAGCAATTTTCAGGGGGGTGGGGGGGAGGGTGGTATGTTGTATTGAGAGGGGGGGTGCGAAAGAATGTGGTGGTGACATGTTAGGTGGGGTCAGCGCAAAGAAACCGCCTTTTCAGACCCCCCCTCCGCCAATAAAGGTAGGAAGGTCTGGTGGGGGGGCGAAAGGCCCTATTGTCCATCGATCACCATCATACCTCGACATGTAGCATCACTTGGGCCCATTATTTATCCACTACATGACAAACGATTTGTCATTTTGCACTTTTGTTTGATAAGCACCAAACTTAGGCTTAAAACTTATATGGCTTTAAAACCTTCACCATACCATTTTAATTGTTTTTTCCTCCTAACTTTTAAAAGAAAGGCCTATCTTCTACCAACTAAGGGTGCATTTAGATGTGAAAACCCTTATTATTTTCATTTGAAGGAGAGATTTTATCCTAGTCTACATTCTAACCTACAACTTAAATCATTGATCTAACTTAAACAATTGGATCAATTTCTTCATCTATCTACCTACTTTTAACCAAGTTTAAACAGTTTGGTTAAATTATTCTCTATTCTAACAACATAAATTCAAATGTGTTTGACCATGATTACATTGTATGATTCAAACAAAGATATGTGATTGTGGCATTTAAGACAAGCTACACACAATCCCTAATTTATTTTTCAAAACAAACTTATTTTTCTCCTAGTGGCATTTAAATTTGCATCACTTTCACTCTTTTTTTATGGGGTTCTTTTCATCCTTTTTTATTCTATTTTTCTTTTATATACCCTCTTTTCATTTTTCATTTTTATTTATATTTTTTTTTGGAAATCATTTGTAATATGCAATATTATTTACAATTTGATATACTGAAAGAAAATATTCAATCATCATTTGATCCTATGAATAATATGACTCCAACATGTGACGAAGATGGTAGAGGCATCTTGTGTTTCCATTTGCCCTCGAGACAATTGTGGTCACTGAAGTGTTGGGTGAAGATGGTTTGTAGGAGCTTATGATGACTTGAAAAAGAGTTTCATTCAATGAAGACTTCATATGATAGCAATCTCAAAGTATCTTATTTGTTGAGAAGATGAGGTCAGTTCACTTAATTTTGATGCGGTATGGGACACATACCTTGCGCACATTATGGGATGTGTTCATGAGGAGTGACTTGAAGGATGTGTTAGAACTCAACCCCTGCATAAGTGCTCCCGCCAAGGCAACCTTGGAGTTGGATGTGGTTGTAGTGATGGAGGTGCCTTGGTGGGAGCACTTATGCAGGGGTTGAGTTCTATCACATCCTTCAAGTCACTCCTCATGAACACATCCCATAATGTGCACAAGGTATGTGTCCCATACCGCATCAAAATTAAGGGAACTGACCTCATCTTCTCAACAAATAAGATGGTGGGAGCACTTACGCAGGGGTTGAGTTGATGAGACTTAGCCATTTTTTATGGACATGAAGGTTGTTGGTCTATGACCATGGGGAGCACATGGACAAGATGATGAGGAAGGTGCACACTTTCCACTTAAACAATTTTGATGGACAACATATCGCAGATGAGATGGATTTTTCTTCATGGACCTGGATATGTCACATTGAGCGTTAGTTGAAGACTTGATGCGTAGAGATGGGAAGAGTTACTGATTGAGTTGAAGACGTGACAAAATTCTAAAGAAACAACTGATGATGGCATGATGAGGTGCATTCTCATGGTTTGAACATGATGGTTGGACTGATCACCCGACTAGTTCAAGACATGGTAGACGTCAATGTGCTTAGATATGTTGGATTTGGGTTAGAGTATGGCAATAATAGTTCACATGATGATGACGTGTGGTGGATTGGCAGGATATGACTTGCGACAAAACCATGTTGGATGGAGCAGCCTTTCATGACTTGCGTAGTGCGAAGTATTGTGATGAGTTGTGATTAATGACCGTGGGATTGAGGATTCTTACCCACATATAGTCATGAGCCTTGGTGGAGGTTTTTGTAATGAAGGAAAGGCGTTATGCAATAGGGACGATTGACTTTGGAGCTGGTGGTACTTTACAAAATTTGGTCTTGGCAAAGGAGTTTGCCAAGATGGTGTTGTCAAGGAGTATAACCTTTTTAGAGTGGGGGAGGATGTCAGGGCCCCAAGTTGGCACCAAGGCCAACATGCACCTATGACAGTCCATGCTCACTTAGAGAGTCTAAAAACCAAACTTTGACTAAGTTGGGTGATAGTTCGTGATAGGAATGCCTATACGAATGCATAATGCCCACCAATGCGATGAGGGGAAATTTGGTAGCGACTTGGCAAAGAGAGCGCGTTGGAGGGCGAGTTGAGAGGCACAAACATTATATAGCGAATGGCGCCCACACAAATCGAGAAAGGAGCGCGTATTGAAAACTTATAGAAACTAACTCATGGACCCATGCCCATAGGTGCACCTACAACAAGGGGCATTCGGGTGCAAAGAATAGCAGGTAGGAAGATTTGATGTGATGTCAAGGCAGAGAGCAAGGTGCGACGGATGGATGAGCAGGAAGAGACATGAAGTACACAGCAAGTGAGCGACCAATTTTGGGTAGAATTTTCAACGATTAAAGCACTCAGGTGTGCTATCCTAGTAGGGGCACTCGCCTGTCCATAGGTAGGTCGTCCCAGGGGCCCCCGCGCCCATGAAGGGGAATTTAACACAAATGGAAGGGTCAAATCAAACTAATGAAGGGGTGACAGACACATAAAATGAAAAGGAAAGAACACCTATATATTTGAGAGAAGGAGCTCGATCAAAGGAATAATGAAACAAGTTGAACAAGGAAGAAAATCATAGAGAAGGTTGCACTTATGTGAGCTTGAGATATCCCAAAAATTTCAGGAAGTCGCACATCACATAAAAGGCTATAATAAAGGCAAAGGAAAGGTGGTGCTCACCCAGTGAGCTAGAACAACTGGGAAGGACTATTGTAATCTATTTTGGTGTGAAAATATTTGGTTTTCTAGCCAGATCGATGTGAAAGCAGACTTGGCCAAAATGCACAGGCAGGATTGTACGACTTGGTCTGAACATGCGAGTAGACTTGGGAAGAAAGCAGAAAAGGCCTGCATAACTTGACAGATTTGGGTGGATAAGTTGTTGGCCTGGGCCAGGAAACTTCCATGCCTTTAAGCTTTGTAAAATTGTTATTGTATTATATTTGTAATAGTTAATAAAATATAGGGCTGAACTACTTTGGGGAGTTGCCCCATCCCGTCATACACTTGATTTAATTGCAATATCACATTGTTTCAATGTTGTCATAGAATTGAATAGTTGAAGTAAGATAGATTGAATTAATTAATTTCTCTGCATAAAAAAATAAGTACACACTTCATGAAAAATTGACTAAGTGTTGGAAGTAGGTGTAGTCTGGCTAAAAGTAGCGTTGAAAAGGTGAAATTATGCCGATGTTGCACAACACCCACGGTGGACTTAGGTCACACAAGCGTGGGGTCTATTAGTGTCAGTGTTTGCATCCTGCTATTAGTGATAAAAAATCCTCTTTTCATATCATATTAGGGTCCCACATAATTTTTTGTCATTCCACTAGGTCATCAATCAAAAATTTACTTGCCGATAGTAGCCCTAGTCAAAAAACATCACTCTCCCTTAAATTTCATTACTTGCTGGCACATTTTCATACCTTGATAAATGTACATCAGTCATGAGGTCAAAGTCATCATGTCAAAATATCAGTCATGACACCATCAATTCTGATCAGTCAAGCTTACCATTAGGTCCTAGGGTTTTCAAGGTCCAATAAAACACCATTTCCATTGCATAATGTCAGCAAGTCTCATAGTGATCAAAACGTCTGTCTACTATCTGAGGAAGATTTGTAAACAAAAAATCTTGTTTCAACATGTAATTTTGATTTTAAGTGTAATATTTTTATTTTCACTATATAATTTTATGTCTTTAAAATGTAATAACGACATGATTTACAAGTTGCTAATTTAGAGTTCCAAAATGCCAAAGGACCAAAAAGTCAAAGGTCAAAGTGTACTCAATGTATATCAAGTGATCAATTTGTCAAAGAAAAAGTAATGTGTGAAGCTATAGTTTCCAAGTGTAAGATGAATGACAAAAGGAAGAAAGTGGGTCCCAAGACCCAAATCATCAATTTCATGAAGTATAAAGGCCACCAAGACATCAAAAACAAATTCATTTTCAATCTCAAAGGTCGACCTCACACTTCCTTGGTTCAAAATTCCAATTTTGCAGGTTTAAAGGAAAAAAATTTCTTGGCGTTGCGCTTAGGAGGGAGGTGTTGTGCTTAGAGCAGTGGTCATTGCCTTTTTTAACACAGGCGCTACGCTTCTGGGCAAGGTGCTGCGTTTTTTCCCAATGAGCCCCCAGAGCACCAAAATGCCTCCAAATTTTCACAAAACTTCAAAAAATTATTGTTTCATCTTCTATCAAGTAAGTCACGCAAATTTTCAACCTCTTTGCACTCCTAAACAACATTATTTTTTTAGTGTTTTTGGTTCCTAAGCAAAATTGGCACTTGGGCAAGTGATAAGACCCTAAATCCATCCCTAAACCAAATTTTCTGCCCATAGACCCTACAAAACCTTCCTACATCACTATTAACCCATACTTACCCCTACACTATCATTTCCTAGTCCCTAAACACTTTTCCCATAAAACCCTAAGACCTAGGTTTCTAAAATTCCTAGGCAGCCTCTACCATAAACCTGTAATTTAATTTTCATTCCCAACTCCCTTGAAATTTTCACCTCCTATCACCTCCCACAACTCCATAATCCCTCCCCTCATCTCTTCAAATTTTTATAGCCCTATCCCTATTCCCTAGATCTATTTCCACATCCCATTCCCACCTACCTTATCCCTAGGGTTTCTTAACCAAACACTATGGAGGAAGACAAAGATTATGTGGAAGAGGAGGATACACAAGAAGAGGAGGTTAGAAAAGTAGAAGAGGATAGAGAACAAAGGAGGCCACACAAAGGAGGTAGAATCCTAAGGCTGGAGCCCACTAACAAAAATTAACTCATGGCTTCACCAATGGCAGTCTCATATTTTCAGTATGTGGGTTGCCTTGATGTTTTCAAGATGATTGAAACAGTTCAACATCACCCTGTTTTGAGAAAAATTTTTGCATCAAACCTTAAATATAATCAAGTGACCCTAGCAGGAGTGACCTTTACTTTATCTACTTCCACCATCGTTGCTTCCACAGGGATTCCAAACATGGGTGACAGGTGGTTTAAATCAAAATATTTGGAGGATCAGTGTTATGAACCATTCATCGAACTATTGTACAGAAATTAGAGGAGGAGGGTCATCCATTTTAGCTACCTTCTTAATATTTATGCCCCCATGACGAAAATCATCATGAAGTACTTCTCTTGTGAAGGAAGGTTCTATAGGCTCTACACATACCATATCAGGTTGCTTATGCACTTCACAAAGGTCAAATTCCTTAATATCCCATACTATCTGTTTAGAAGCACAGAAAAAATGGCCCACATTGTACAGAAGAGAGATTATGACCAACATATGAATAGCATTTTCCATCACTCATTGATCAAGATCATTGTCCTTCATCACCTTAACTAATTGCATATTTCATGGGACAATTTCATTGCCAATGATATTTTCACTACTCCACAAGCTCCACATGTTGAAGATATTCCTTATTCATCTCATCCCACTGATCATCATGCTCAAGGCATACCCCCTCCATCTCAGCCCACTACATCTATTCCTCCATTAGTTCAACCTATTTCACCACCATCATCACCATTGCATGGTCATACAGTGTCACCTAGCAGAGTTGAGGTTAGGAAGCCTAAAGGGGATGAAATAGGCATATTTACTAGAACATATCAGAAAGGGCACAGGTAGGTGTTTTCCCCACAGATTGTGGGAGGGGCCCTACCTTCTTCATCAACAAAGCAGGTATATAAGGGCAAGCAAAAGATCACAGAAGCAGATGAGCATGAGGAAGCTATGCAAGATGATGATGACCCTCATAGTGAGGAGCCAGATTTTGACCTAGTTGACTTGGATCAGCCAAATTAACATGAAAATTCCATTTTTCTTGTAAAAGAGAAGGATGCCCAAGTTAGAGAGATTCAGACTAACTTAGATAGAGTTAAGTTTGTCATTTATTTTCTTGAGTAGGAAAATAAGCAGCTAAAGACCAAACATTTGATCAATGAGGTGAAACTCATCAAGGCTCAAAGAGAAGCAAATAAAGAAGAGGTCATGCTTGATGAAGCATATGGGAAGTATGGTGTTTCTGATGAGGAAGAAGATCAAATGCCAAGAAAGAGGCCCAGGACTAGACGGCTGAAAAGAGCTCTACAACTAGAGAGGCAAAAAGAGGCTGAACTTGCCAATAAGCTCACTTTGAATGAGAAGTTTGTCACCATAACCAATAAGGCCAAGGATTATTGGTTTGAAAGGGTAAATGAGCATATTGAGAAGCTATTGAAGAAGTCAAATAGGGACAATGACTTACAAAAAAAGATGGCCAAAGATTACTTCAAGAAAAATCAAATTGTAAGGCCCAAGCTCCAAAAGGTCAAAACAAGACTTGAAAACCTAGCCAAGAAAAAGAAGGAAGACAAGCTTGAAATCCTTGTTGAGGAATTATGCATTGCCTAACATACCTCATCAGCCTGCCACATATCAAATTTTGAAGAATTTTGAGAAATTTTGAAAATTTTGGAGTTTTTTGCATTTTTGGCAGTTTTTGCACTAGTCACACTGCCAAAAGCGCAACGCCCTAGGCATTGTGATTTTCCTAGAGGCTTCCAAATGAAAAATGGACACCACCATTGGATTCAGAAGGCCAAATACAGTTATGAAAACCACTTTGATAAGATTTTTTGGGTCAACTGTGCAGTCAAAGTGTCAAAAAACACCCAAAAAATCACGTTTCTGCCCTGTTTTGGAGACTGGCACTGCGCTTTTGACCGGTCTTGGGAGAATCAACTTTTGGAGGGTCACAACCTAACCATTTTGGAAACTAAAGGCAGATATGGAAACTAGATAGGACATAATTTGAAATGAGCTATCTTGGGCTCAATTTGGACATTGCGAACCCCCTCAAAAGTGGAGTTGAAGTTGGCACTGTGCTTAGGACAGTGGCGTTGCGCTTTTTACACGAATTTTCTAAGTTTCATCATTTTGTAAATTTTCTTAGTTTTCAAAGTTTCACCTTGAAAAATCATGTTTTTATTAATGTAATTGATGTATGTAAATGTAATAATGATGTTTTAAAGTTACCTACCGTAAATACATTAGGTGAAAACTCTTTTTGTGATGTAATGAATCAATTTCCAAAAAGTGAGGGATGAGTCAGTTTGACCTCCCTACACTCTAGGTTTCAATTCAGATTTTGGTGGAACATCTCCTTAGCTCATGGATTCGACCCCTGAGGATGGGATAAGTTGTTTGATGGCTATATCTATCACTTCTTGACTCATGTCACAGGTTGGATGTTATTGTATTGATTAGAGACACTAGTGTAATCAGTATTTGGCAGAAACTTAATGAATGAGCTGCAACTATTTTGATGGAATACCTGTGGTATAGAATTTTGACATAGTTTCTTCTTATGTCTCATATGTTTGAATAGTTTTTACTCTCATGTTTTATCTCACTTCTATGATATGCTGATTTTCAAGTTGATGAGCAGAATACATCTTACATGCTTTGTTTTGGAGAAATCTTCATAATTTGTCCATTTTCTTCAGTTTAGAAAGAATACATGCTCATCTTGCTCTTTCTAGCACCTCAATAGTTTGATCCATCTCACTCAAGAACCTTAAATTTTTTGAGTGTCTACCTGCCTTGCTCCATCAGATGTTTGCAATCATACCCTCATTTGGCCCTGACCTAGAATCTTTGACCTAATCCTCATCTAGCAACCCAATTTCAAACAATCAAACCCTTCTGCACATCATATAGAGCCTAAACCCCTAATTCATCCAGCCCTTTTGGTTGTGATTTTGTGGAGAGAGACCTCTCTGGCTTATCAGGGCTAGATACCAAGTCAAAATGTTGGTATGTGGTTACCTCAGCTAGACTTTTCCTCATCCTTGGAGATTTGGAGGAGTGATAACATACTGGCGCCATTGCTGGGGAATGAAAGATTCATTTTCCATGGGTTTATAACAAGATTTAATTAAGATTTGGTCCTTTGGATGATAGGACTAAGTTTCATAAAGGATGATTTCATAATTGTAGTATAAAGATTGTAGAGTTGGCTTCATGGAGATACACAAGAGAAAAATCCAAATCTTGATCCAACTGATCCAGTTGACGATTTAGAAAGCTTGTTTGAAAGCAAAGGAGTCAACGAATCACAATTTCAATCAGACCTCATTCCATTGGTAAGGTCTTGATCATTACTTGCTAAATTTCTTTCTCTTGAATACATTCCTTTGTTTTGAAGTTTGAAACTCTCCTTGTTTCGATCAAGTCTGAATTCTCCTACCTCACATAGTCTTTGACTCTAGATCCTAAAAGATATATGAGGTCAAACCCTAACCCAAACCTACCTTCTCCTGTTGATGATCTTGAAATATTTTTAAGAAAACCTAAAATCCTTCTCCCCAAGACTGGAAGTAAAAAATTATAAAGAACCACTTCCCTACCAGATCAGATACTAAGTGTTGAGGATATTCTTTTTGATATTAAATTCGAGATATCCCTATTTCATTCAAAGTCTGAGTCTTGTCTTACAGAGATAGTGTTTGATCCCATAAATTTTGATTCGTACTTACCCGCCTCGAAATATTTGTTTACTCGACCTTTTGCAAAATCCCAGTTTTCAAAACTTGAGCACGAGCTTTGGTCTAATTTAGATAAACTTCAAAGCCTAGCTAACCAGCTTCAAATTACTGCATAAAAAGCCTATATCCAGTATCAACCTGAAAGCTTATCTTCTGCTATATTTTCTACTACACCTCCGAATACATCCACTGTCACATCACGTATTGTATCCTAAAACACATCAACCATCATATCGACTTCTGTAAATCCATCTCCTTTGACATCCTCATCTTCATATTTATCCCAGCCAACCCAACCCATTGTAGTTCTTGTACACCCACCGCCAATATTCATGGCGAGATTTTCTCTTTTAGTATTGCCTACTCAGTTGGCAGATTTACCTCAGACCTATGGCTAGAGACTTCCTCTTTTTGATGGCAGCCTGGGAGTCAAAGCATAACAACATATTGACAAAATGGTTGATTTCATTGATCTAGAGGAAGTTGATGATGATGATGCCAAAATGAGACTAATAGCTCAGATGTTTTCTGGAGATGTTAAAAAATGGTTCCGTGGTTTTCCAGCTGGCTCTATTGATACTTCTCAAAGGCTAAACGAGTTGTTCTTAGCCTGGTGTCGAGAAAAGAAAAATCCATTGTAGAGTTTGGCAGAGTACAATACATTGAAGAGGGGTCCAAATGACATGGTTTAAGATTTTACTATAAGGCTCAATCAGATCTATAATTCCATTCCGAATAACATGAAACCTCCACCTGATTTGGCACTTCAACGCTATCCAGATTCCTTTGATCCAAATATGGCTTATCAACTAAGGGAGAGAGATCCTGTAACTTTGGAAGAAATGCAGGATAATGCAGTAAGCATGGAAGCAAATTTAATGATTAAAAAGTCTCAATTAAAACATGAGAAACCTGAGAAGAAAGTAACAATTAAAGAGGAACCCTCTTCTTCCACCAATCTTAAACTAGACACACTGATCAGAACCATGGAGAGGATGGTCGATAGAATGATAAATTCAGATAGACAACTAGAGGCACAAGTCAGAAATCCGAATTTCAAAAACCAACATCAACCTTATTATAGGATAAAGCAAAGAGAGCATAGATCTCCCAAGGCATCAACATCTCAGCAGCAAATTTGGACACCCTTGCAGCAAAATTATGCTAAAGGAGAATCAGAAGATGAAATAGACCCAATTTTCAAGGAGAACCACTTCTTCAGGGAAGATTACCATCCCACTTTCTTGACTGAAAATGAGGAGTATATTGAGAAGACAGAAGGACCCAAAGATGAAGACTACATACTGGTGAATGACTATGCATTAGAGACCCAATCAGATGATTATCAAAGAGGATATTTGAATGCCGTCAGCAGAAGCAATATTCCTTGAGAAAAAAGGATGTCCCGATCACTCCCATTCAAAAGAGGGCATCGCAGTAGAAGGATACTCAACAGAAGATAAATCCCCAAGGTAATCAGAGTAAAGGTGAATAACTTGTAGCAGCTAACCAAAACAAAGTAAATCAGCCATATACAAGCAATCCGAACAAGGAACATGACAGTCAGAAGAAGGATCATACATCAAAGGATCAACTCAAGGTTGCTGCCATCCATAGAGAAAGAAGTTAACAGACTTTTCAAGGTGGGCATCATTGTCCCTATCAGATTTTCTGATTGGATATCAAATCTAGTTCCGGTGAGAAAGAATATGAGAGAAATAAGGCTCTGCATAGACTTCAGAAACTTAAACAAAGTGTCTCTCAAAGACAATTATCCACTTCCCAAAATGGACCATATCCTTCACAGATTTGTTGGCGCTTCTCGAATGTAACTGGCTGATGGCTACTCCAGTTACAATCAAATTTTAGTGCATGAGGATGATCAAGACAAGATAGCGTTTACCACACCTTGGGGCACATTCAAATATGAAAAAATGACATTTGGTCTAAAAAATGTAGGGGCCACTTTTCAGCATGCCATGGACATAGCCTTTTCCAATGAAAATGATGTTTTATTGGTTGTATATTTAGATGATGTAACAATATTTTCACATTCACATGATGAGCATTTGCATCATTTAAGAGTTATTTTCCAGAGATGCAGAAAGTTAGGAATCTCTCTCAACCTGAAGAAGAGATTATTTGCCATGGAGGAAGGCAAACTTCTCGGCCATATCATCTCAAAGAATGGAATCCGGATTGACCCTTCACATGTAGAAGCCATTCATCAAATTGATTTCCCTCACAGCAAGAAAGAAATCTAAGCATTCAATGGTAAGATGAATTTCTTACGCAGATTTATCCCTCATTTGGTTTACATCTTAGAGAGTTGACAAATATGTTGAAAAATGATAATGATGTAAATCGGTATGAAGAAGCCTGCAAGTTCTTTCATGCAGTAAAGCTTGCCTTAACCACTGCCCCTGTTTTAATCAATCTCGATTACTCCATTGATTTCATAATATTCTCTTTTTCTTCTGAGCATACCATGGCATCAGTCCTGATGTAGAAAATAGATAACACCGAGTTTCCAATAGCATTTTTCAGTCGCAATATCAGGGATGCAACCTTTAAGTATAACATCATAGAGAAACAGGCTTTGGCTTCGGTAAAAGCAGTGAAAGATTTCAGAGTTTATAGTTTACATTCGCATACTCTCACTTATGTGCCTAATGCAACAGTAAAAGAAGTTCTCGCGCAGAATGATCGAGAAGGTAGAAGACATAGATGGATAGCAAAATTATTAGAATAGGACCTTGAGATCAAGCTGACCAAGCTGATCATGGGTCAAGGCTTAGCCAAGGTAATGGCTAAGTCATATCTCCATGCTCTAGATATCAACCTTGTAGAAACATTGTCTGACAACCAAGAAGAAGTAGATCTCATTCAGGTATCTGATATCTTTTTATCGTCTCCACGATATTCTGATATTATTTATGTTTGCAACATCTAAACCCCCCTCCATGCATGTCTAAGGCTAAGAGTAGGTCATTGAAGCTGAAGGCTTCTAAATATTTCATTATGGACAACACACTTTATTGGAAGGATCTTGGAGGTGTGTTGTTGAACTGTCTAACCGAAGATGAGTCTAAAGAGGTAATAAATGACTTCCACAAAGGATATTGTGGGGGCCACTTGTACTGGAAGACCACGATCAAAAAAGTACTGAGAGCGAGTTACTATTGGCCTACTCTTTTTTCCGATATCTACAAGGTAGTGATGAGTTGTCATGAGTGCCAAGTTTTCCAAGGTAAAAGAAAACTTCTTCCTTTGCCTCTACAACTTATATCAGTTCATGCACCTTTTCAGTAGTGGGGCCTAGAATTCATAGGTGAGATTAACCCATCATCATCTGCATAACACAAGTGGATATTGACAACTACACACTATTTTACTAAGTGGATCGAAGTGATTCCATCCAGGCAAGAAACAAATTTTGTTATCATTCAGTTTTTAGAAAATAATATCTTGTACCATTTTGGTTGTTCTAATAAGATCATCATAGACAACATGACAACATTCAAGTCTAAGAAGATTACTAAGTCTTGTGAAAGATATAACGTCAAGTTGGGACATTCAACAACTTACTGTCCACAAGGAAATAGCTTGGCGGAGTCCTCCAATAAATCCTTGATCAACATCATCAAGAAAATGTTGGAGGCCAACAAAAAGAATTGACATAAAAAAGTTGATCAATGCATTATGGGTAGATCGGGTGAGTAGTAAGAAATCTATTGGACTCTCTCCTTTTCAAATAGTGTACGAAGTAGATATTGTGTTTTCTTCATCATTAGAAGTGCCGGTAATGAAGTTGTTACAAGAAGCAGGAAGTGAAGAGAATGATATACAACGTCGGATCATTCAAATGATTCACCTTCAACAGACATAGGACAACGTATTTCAGAACACCTCTAAGATCTATGAAAAGATAAAGAAAATCTATGACCGGAAAACAAAGGAAGATGAATTCAAAATTAGAGATGTGGTACTCCGCTGGGATGCCAGAAATGAGGACAAGGGTAAGCACAGTAAATTTGAAAATCTGTGGAAAGGGCCTTATAAGATTTCAGCTTTCCGAGGGCAAAATTCTTTCATGCTAGATGAGATGAATGGAGAACCATGCTTAGGAGGACCAGTTAATGGTAGGATCCTTAAGCACTATCTTTTCTAAAACATGCTTCTAAAAAATTTCCCGATTTCATTGTAAATAACAGTTTAACTTTCTGCAAGTGTGAAATAGAGAATCACTGGAGTTCGAAGCTCGAAGTGAAGGCCATGGAGCTTCACTAATTTTCTGCCTTTTTCAAAGTTCAGTTTTCAGTTAAGTAAGTTAGTATTGAGTCCTTTTTCAGTCAATTTCAAGTCAGTTTCGAGTCAGTTTGTGTTATTTGAGTTTTCATGCATTTTAGTTTAAATTTTTGACCATATTGGCCCACATGGTTAGGCACTTGGTCTATGGTGTTCTTGACACCTCTAGGGAGATACCATCCCCAATAAGGCCAATTTTAGTGTTAGTATTTGCATCCTACCATCAGTGATAAAAAATCCTCTTTTCATATCATATTAGGGTCCCACTTAGAAATTTGCGTCATTCCACTAGGTCATCATTCAAAAATTTACTCATTGATGGTAGCCCTAGTAAAAAAACATCACTCTCCCTTAAATTTCATTACTTGCTGGCACATTGTCATACCTTGCTGAATATACATCAGTCATGAGGTCAAATTCATCATGTCATCTTATCAGTCATGACACCATCAATTCTAGTCAGTCAAGGTTACCATTAGGTCCTAGGGTTTTCAAGGTCCAATAAAATACCATTTCCATTGCATAATGTCAAAAAGCCTCATAGTGATCAAATAATGTCTCTTCACTATCTGAGGATGATTTGTAAACAGAAAATCTTATTTCAGCATGTAATTTTGGTTTTAAATGTAATATTTTTTTATTTTTCACTATGTAATTTTATGTCTTTCAAATGTAATAAGCACATGATTTCCAAGCTGATAATTCAGAATTCCAAAATGCCAAAGGACCAAAAAGTCAAAGTTCAAAGTATACTCAATGTATATCAAGTGATCAATTTGTCAAAGAAAAATTCAAGTGTGAAGGTATAGTTTCCAAGAGTAAGGTGAATGACAAAAGGAATAAAGTGGGTCCCAAGGCCCAAATCATTAATTTCATGAAGTATAAAGGCCACCAAGACATCAAAAACAAATTCATTTTCACTCTTAAAGGTTGAGCTCACACTCCCTTTGTTCAAAAATTCAATTTTGCAGGTTTAAAGGAAAAAAATTCTTGGTGCTACGGTTAGGAGGGAGGCACTGCACTTAGAGCAGTGCTCATTGCCTTTTTTAACACAGTCGTTGTGCTTCTGGTCAAGGTGTTACGCTTTTTCCCAGTGAGCCCCTAGAGCACCAAAACGCCTCCAAATTCTCTCAAAACTTCAACAAATTCTTGTCTACTCTTCTACCAAGTAAGTCACGCAAACTTTCCGCCTCTTTGCACTCCTAAACAACATTTGTTTTTTAGTGTTTTGGTTCCTAATAAATATTGGCACTTAGGCAAGTGATAAAACCCTAAATCCATCCCTATCCCAATTTTTTTGACCATATACCCTACAACACCTTCCTGTTAACACCCAGGTTGTTCCCTATGACTCCCAAGGGAATACGGCCGGGGTAACCACTAACCAATCTTTGGATTACAGCTTCTAGCCAAACTGTAATCAGAGAGGGCTCTCTCTTTATAATTTGTCTCTGTTCTGATAGTATTTTAGGCTAGCTATGTTGTTCAAACTTTTGTTTTTGTGTTTGGTTGGAGAATGTTTCAGTCAAGATATGTATGCTCTCACTAGAATGTTATATGTCATTGGGCAATGGAGTCAGTGGTCCTTTAGCTATTTTGAGGTGCTGTGTGATGCTGTAGTGATGTTGTAGAGCAAGGTTAGTGTCTGAGGAACAAACGTTCATAAAGTGATTGGCGGGTTGTATCCAGTTTATGCAAGGAAATCAAGAATCTTACAGTAAACTGCTAGAGAAAGACAGTGAGAATATTGACCTAGAAGCAATGAAGAATTTCTAGGTAACATTCATATATATAGAATTAACAGCTACATGAGCAATTAAGAATTCATGTCCATGGTTAATTCTGAAGACAAACATTTACAGCAGTAAAAATTGAGTACAAGGTGTAGTAAAACAAATCCTGCACTATTCTTTTTCTTTACTGCTAGTTTAGTGTAACATGAATATGATTTGATAAACATAAGAAAGACAAGAACAGAGATTGAGGAAAAACTTGTTATTTCATCAGACAGCACAGGAATTCTGCATCAACACATGAATCATCAGCAAGACACCATAGTTCCAGGAAATCACTGAGCTGATCTAGCTCTTTGTATTAAACAATTCTGAAAGTGTACAATACATTTTCTCAGAGTGAAAATTACCAACCCCTTATGCGTTACTAAGGGGAGTATATATACAAAGTTTACATAAGAAAATATCTGAATGGAGAGTAAATGCTTCATTAATAGCATGCCAACCGCTGGAGTGTAGCAGCTGAGAAAGTTAATGCTGTAATAACTTTTGTTCCCTTAGCTGTCAAAAATGGTCAGAGCCTGTTGACTTGGTGGCAGTTGGAGTCGGCTGAGGAGACGCTGTCAAAATTTGTGCATTTCTTTATCTTTTGGGCTAGCCGTCGTTGTCTATGTGCTGAGTCACATTTCAGCTGCTTTTAATGCTGACTTTATCATGCTGTTTGTCTTGTAGTGACCTGGAGCTGGCAGTGACCGAACAGCTGAAGCTACCGTGGCAGAATTTGAAGCATTGCTTGCCACCAATCCTCTTTTGGCATTTGATGCCTCCTAATCTTTATCAAGGTCTCATCGGCCTCTGTATATCTGTAGAAGTTAGGAGGAGTTTCAAACAGATGATTCACTTCATTCTCAATAAAGAACAGGCCTTCCAGTTTGTCATACAAGCTCTGTCCTGAGGGAGGCCCTGTTTGTTCAGATGTACTGCCAGATGCAGTAATCTGATTCTCAATGTATGTTGCCATTCTGTTGGCAAACTGATCCCGGGAGACTAGTTTTCCTGCACCAGTTAGGAGGCTGGGCAGGCCTTTTGCTTGCAGCACTGCCAACTTGACTTTAAATTCCTCCACATCTGCTGTGATCTCATAGCACTTCCTCTCCACAGTTTGTACATAGTTCCTGAGAGTTAGCACCTTCTTGGCAGTGAGGACAGCCTCTGTTCTGTTGGGAATGCCTATGGCTGCCAGTTCCTCCTTTTCCTGCCTGTTCAGGAAGTCTATCATTATGTTGGCCTACTCTGGTCTGTTTTGCAGCAGTGTTTTGGCCTTATTGATTTCTGTTTGTGCTTGGCCCAACAAGTACATCTGTTCATGCATTGTTTTTATTGATCTCCATTGTTGAGTGATGGATTGGCCTATTTTGGCCCATAGAATCCTTTTTATGTCGGCCATGGCTGTTTCTAGATTCATCCCTTTTTCTAAGGCCTTTATCTTGTCCTTGAGGGCCTTTATTTCTCTGCCCTGCTCTGCTACAGTCACTTTGGACTTGTCATACTTGGCATCCAGTTCTGCCAATTTTTCCTTGGCCTTCTTTATTTCATTGGCCTGGAGCTCCATTGCCTTGATGGCCTTGGTCAATTCTTCTATACTTGCACTGGCCTCTGGAGCTGCTGCTGCTTCTGTTGTGGGGGCCATTGCTGCCCCTGAAGTTGTTGCTGTTGTTGAAGTAGTTGGAGGAGCTTGGGAAGTGGATTCTCCCTGTTTATCTTGTAATGCTCCTTCCAGCTCTTTCTCCAAATCCCTGATCCTCTGGTCTTGCTGCATTAAGAGGTCTAATTGGTCATCAACCTGTTTTTGCTTTTGAAGTTCTGCGGTTTGAGGGTGCTCTGTGGGCTGCAGCTTCAACCTTTTCTTTAATGCATTCAGGTCATCATCTTTCTTCTTCATAAGGGCCTTCACACCCTTTGGATCACTAGGATCATGTCCTAGATCAATGATGATCTCCTCAAGAGACTTTATTCTATTGTCTTTGGCCAAGGAGGACATTCTTTCAAAATCCAACTGTGTATTGGTGTTTTTCAGGGATTCTTTTAGCTCATGGGCCATGGTTGCCTTCTCCACCAAGGTTGCATAAACCATTTCTCCAGCTTGCTTGTGGAGTTCAATCTGGTCCATGGGATGTATATCTCTGGCTAGGACCTCCACCCTTGTCTTCACAAAATCAGCAGCTGACTTAGGCTGCGGCCCTTTGGGCTTAAAATGGCTGAGGAGCAATTTTTCCTCCTGAATGTCATATACCGACATTAGCCTTTCTTGCTGGGCTGGGGTTGCATCAAGAAAATGTTTATAAACCTCTACCCTCAGCAGATCATTCTGAGCTTTTATTTGTTTGAAAGAAGCCTTAGTGCTCTTGGGCTTCTTGCTCTGCTGGGAAGAGGAGGACACCTCTAAGCCAAGTTGTAAACCTTGCTCCTGCTGAAAGGAGCTTGTTCCTGTGTGCTGGCTGCCCTCCCTGTTTTTCCTTGAGCTGTCAAGGAATTCTTCAGTGATGTCTTCCACCTCTGGGGAGTCTAGCCTTTGCCTTTTGGCTTCTGGTTGCTGGGAGGATCCACTAAGAGGAGTGGACTCTTCTCTATCTCTTTTTGTACCCCTTTCCTCATGTGCTGGGGTCTGCAAAATTGGGGCAGTCAATGGCTCAGTTTGAGGTGGTGGTGTTTGCATTATTGGAGCTGCTGGCAGCTCAGTTTGTGGCAGGACAGTCTGCCCTTGTTGCTGTTCTGGCTGCTCTGTTTGCTGCTCATTTACAGGGGCAGGCTTTTCTTTCACTGCTTCCTCCTCTGCACCCATTATCCCTTTGCCTTTGTCTGTAGCCGGTGCTGATGTGGAAGGTGCCTGTATGACTGGTGCAGTCCTTGTGGCCGAGGTCCCTTCTCCTGCTGAGTGAGGCCGTTTGAAGGGTACCTGTTGCACAGAGTCTAGGTCAATGGTCTTTTCAAGCTCCTTCATATTCTTTAGCATTATCTCTTCTTCAGTTAGCTTTTCAACTAGAGTACCCTGCTGCCATTCTTGCTGGTCGGCATATTGTTCAATGTGTGGGTATTGACAATGCCTATAACCTAGAAGCCTGTATTTGTTTCTTCTGGCAGTGATGAAGCCCTCAGGGTCATAAGGGACCTACCAAAAACTATATGATAATTTATATTTGTCCTTGAGGATGAGGTCAACATCTTCCCATCCTTCTTTCTTGTTCATGATGAAGGGGCCCAACTGGTGTTTGAACTTGAGGTGGGCCTTCTTTCTTGAGCTGTGGAAATGGGTGAGGTCAGACTGAATCAACTGCCTATAATATTCCAAGGCAAACATCCTCATGGGCACATACTTTGGGAGTCTGTAAGGACAAAGCTCACAGCCATAGACTCTGATGACTGTGTGATCCTCATATAGGTACCAATCACCTATTTTACATTTCTTGGAAAGCTGCAGAGCCTTCTGTATCTCAGTTGACATCCTGGGAGGAGGGGACCTCATCAATAGGAAAGATACTGGATACACAAATTGGTCAAAAAACTCACAATAGGAATAGGGTGAGTTTGTGACTTTGTGGTAGACAGAGGTCCAGAAGATAACAGACCTTCTTTCCCCTCTATAACCCAGCTTTTTGATATAGCATGGAAAAGCCTCAGACTGATAATACATGAAGAGGTGATAGATATAGGCCGAGTATTTGAAGACCCCCTGCCTATTCACTGCACCCAGCTGATCATGGATTTTGTTAGCAATGAACTTGGCAAAGTTATATTTGCGGGCAGGGGGTTGGCCTGGGCTGTAAACAGCTAGTAATACTAGCATTGTCTCATCCACATGTTCACTGTTTTGTATCCCAGCACATAAGCAATCATGTCCAGGAGCAATCTACCTACTTCAGTGAAGTAGACATCCAAATAAGGAGGTGACCCTGCAGGCTGGCACTCAGGTCTCATGAATGTCCTGGTGACCTTTTGAATCTCCTCACTGGTCATCTTGGCACTAGTGTCCAGCAGATAGTTCATGGAGAATGGGATTAGCAGCTCTGTCTGATCAAAATGTAGCATTTTGTTGATGGACTCAGGATTAATGTAGAAGAGGACCCTCCCAGATGGGGTGGTGATGGCTCTGTGCTGCACATCATAGTTTTAAGCACATAGGCGAATGATTTCAGGAAACACATTTACAGAGGGGAGACAATAGTATGGCAGGTTGGACTCCCATATGCCATATGTATCATGACCATTCAGGTAGTCCTCTCTCAACTGCCTGAAGGTCTGCAGAAAGTCCCTGTCTCCCACATAGTCTTCAATAAGGTAGTCCTGGTCAGCAAGAGGCAAGGACTGCAGGTCTTTATTGGGTGGATTTAATGGAGCAACACTGAGAGCTGTGGGTGCAGGGGCAGCCATTGTATGATTTGATTTTGAGTAAGATGAGTGAAATGGTTTGCAAACCTCTTAAGAGTTGAAATGATAGGCCAACTGTAGACAATGTCTGAAATGTTTTTTACAGTTGAAAAGGGAGGCTTGCTTCTGCAGTCTTGGTAGGTTCACAGAGGTTGTGAATTGCTAGGGGTGAATTGCAGAGGGTAAGTGAGATTTACTTTGGTGAAAAAATGTTGTTGGTCTGCACCCGGCAAAAGGGAACAATGCCGGGCACCTCAAAGATAATTTCACAGTTTTGGCCCGCGAATTGACTGTTTCAATGCTGAATTTATGGTTCTGGGGGTAAGCAGGTTAGCTTGGCTCACTTTAGATAGTAGGTGTAGAGTTTATATGGAACTCAACAGGTATTTTAATGGCAATTTACAGAGAAATGGTATGCATGGGCGAAAATGGGGAATTACGGTGAATACCTGGATAGAACGCTTAAACAGCCTGCGGGCCGAACTCTGAAGGTTGACTTGATGAATTGGAACGGTTGCAATTTGAATTTGGAAGCCTGAAGGCGCTTTGGCAGCTGCAACGGCTATCTCTTCCTTTACGCGAAAATGACATAAAAACTGTCCAAAACGTGACTTTAACGACAAAATTCGGAAAAAATAGGTAATTGGCGCCTTTTCACCGATGACGTCAGCATGACGTCATGGCGGGCCCGAGTATGGAGGATGACGTGGCTGCTGAGGTGTAGGCCAGGGTGGCAGGACACGGTGGCGGGTGGATAAGGTGGCAGGGTTACGTGGAGGGCCACACGGCGCGGGGGCGGGGAAGGGCGCTACGTCATGCTGACATATTGATGACGCAAGGGGGAGGTGGTAACGGGATGGTGGTAAGCGGGTTCCCTGCACCGCCTTTGGGCAAAGGCGGTATCGGGGAGGGGGGCTCCAAACAACCCCACCGCCTACCACGCGTCCCTTGTACGGGGCAGAAAACCACTTTCCCCGGACGCTAAAGGTCGGTAGGTCGGGGAGCGAAAATGACCGCCCACCGTTAGATCTGGGCGGCGGAGATCGGACGGCTGGCGGGTCCTCCGACGGATCGTGCAGGTTGGGGGGGTCCCGCTGGCCTATTAAAATATTCAATTAAATACTTTTGGGCGGAGAACCTTAGGGTTAAGGGTTTTTGTATGTATTTTCGGGATTTTTGGGTTTTTCCAGGGTTTTATAAGGAAAAAGAGGTTTAAGAGTGGGTTTAGCAGGGGGAAAGGGGTTTTCTGTGGCATTTTTGAGCAGAGGGAAGGTGAGGGCTTAGGGGAAAGGTTATCACTCCAACCAAAGGTTGAAGCAATCCCATTACAGGGTTGACCATAGTCCCTGTTGGACCAAAGTCTCCCTAAACAACTTATTTAGCTATAGTGCCAAGGGGAGGGATATTTATACCATGTTTGGGGTTTATACACCATGGTGCTATAATAGTAGGGAAAGGGCAGTTTAGGGGATTTAGATAATAGAAGTTAGGGGTTAATGTGAGTGAGGAAAGTGAATGAGGAGTGATGTCATTAAGTGCATTTGAAAGTCACTTAGTTTAGGGAGTAGATCAAAATGAAAAGAATTTTAGACAAGAAATGTGGCTTTTAAAGGGATAAGAACCACCATGAAACCTCAAATTCTTCTATGAATCTCAATAGATGAAGGGATGTTAGTAATGAGAGTGAAAGGGGAAACTGGGAAGTTAGACATGCTTCTTTGCTTTGCTGCAACCTGATGGAGAAGAGAAGCTTCTCAATCCATTGATTTTCCTTTGTGGACATTTCAGCACACATTTATTTGCAAGGAATGATATTTCTGCAACCCCATCTGCCTGCCCATCTACCTGCCTAGCATTTTTTGTTTCTTCTTGGAGGGTGCACTTAGGCTTGCAGACCCTTGTTTGCCTTTTCTTTTCTTTGGCTTTTTCCTTTTGATTTTCTATCTAATGCTACCCTTATTGCTTCCAAGGTCCCAGATTAAGCAGTTGGGAACCTTAATTCTCTACCTGAGCTACTTGTCTGCCAAGATTAAACATTTTGGACAGACTTCTTTCTCTATTCTACAACTGAAAATTTAAAACATGGCATGATCCAGATTAGGCTGTTGGATCATCCATCAAAATTGAGTCCACATCAAGCTATATGCACAGATTGTTTTCTCTTGGAAATATGTGATCTTTGCATGATCAAAGCAGAGCATATTTGGAACTTTTAATTGCCAATCATGAAATATGAAACCTATTGGTATAGGTAGCTAACACTTCCTACATCACTATTAAACCCATCCCTACCCCTACACTATCATTTCCTAGTCCCTAAACCCTTTTCCCATAAAACCCTAAGACCTACGTTTCCAAAATTCCTAGGCAATATCTACCATAAACCTATAATTTAATTATCATTCCCAACTCCCTTGACATTTTCACCTCCTATCACCTCCCACAGCTCCATAATCCCTCCCCTCATCTCCTCAAATTTTTATAGCCCTATCCCTATTCCCTAGACCTATTTCCACTTCCCAATCCCACCTAGCTTATCCCAAGGGTTTCTTAACCAAACACTATGGAGGAAGACAGAGACTATGTAGAAGTGGAGGATACACAAGAAGAGGAGGATAGACAAGTAGAAGAGGAAAAAGAACATAGGAGGCCACACAAAGGAGGTAGAATCCTAAGGCTGGAGCCCACTAACACAAATGAACTGATGGCTTCACCAATGGGAGTCTCATGTTTTCAGTATGTAGGTTTCCTTGATTTTTGCAAGATGATTGAAAGAGTTCAGCATCACCCTATTTTGAGCAGAATCTTTGCATCAAACCTTAAAGATAATCAAGTGACCCTAGCAGGAGTGACCTTCACTTTATCTACTTCCATCATCGCTGCTGCCATATGGATTCCAAACATGGGTGGGAGGTGGTTTAAATCAAAAGATTTGGAGGATCAGTATTATGAACCATTCATCAAGCCACTATACATACATGAGACGAGGAGGGTCTTCCCTTTCAGCTACCTTCTTAATAGGTATGCCCCCATGATTAAAATCATCATGAAGTACTTCTCTTGTGGAGGAAGGTTCTCTAGGCTTTACACATACCATATCAGACTGCTTATGCGCTTCACAAGGGTCAAATTCCTCAATATCCCATACTATCTGTTCAGAAGCATAAAAAAAATGGCCCACATTGTCTCCACAAGCTCCACATGCTGAAGACATACCCCCTCCATCTCAGCCCACTACATCTATTCCTCCATCAGTTTAGCCTATTTCACCACCATCATCACCATTGCATGGTCATACAGGGCCACCTAGAAGAGTTGAGGTTAACAAGCCTAAAGGGGCTGAAATAGGCATATTTACTATAACATATCAAAAAGGGCATAGGTAGGTGTTTTCCCTATAGACTGTGGGAGGGGCCCTGCCTTCTTCATCAATAAAACAAGTACAGAAGGGAAAGAAAAAGATCACAAAAGTAGATAAGCATGAGGAAGCCATGCAAGAGGATGATGATCCTCATAGTGAGGAGGCAGATTTTGACCCAGTTGACTTCGATCAGCCAGATGAACATGAAACTTCTAATTTTCTTGTAAAAGAGAAGGATGCCCAAATTAGACAGCTTCAGACTAACTTAGATAGAGATAAGTTTGTCATTTCTTTTCTTGATCAGGAAAACAAGCAGCTAAAGACCAAAAATCTGATTAATGAGGTGAAACTCATCAAGGCTCAAAGAGAAGAAAATAAAGAAAAGGTCATGCTTGATGAAGCATATGGGAATTATGGTGATTTTGATGAGTAAGAAGACAAAATGACAAGAAATAGGCCCAAGACTAGAGGGTTGAAAGGAGCCCTAGAACTAGAGAGGCAAAAAGAGGTTGAACTTCCCAATAAGCTCAGTTTGAATGAGAAGTTTGTCACCATGACCAATAAGGACCGGGAATATTGGTTTGAAAGGGTAAATGAGCATCTTGAGAAGCTCTTGAAAAAGTCAAATAGGGACAATGACTTACAAAGAAATATGGCCAAACATTACTTCAAGAAAAATCAAATTGGAAGGTCCAAGCTCCAAAAGGTCAAAATAAGACTTGAAACCCTAGCCAAGAAAAAGAAGGAATACAAGCTTGAAACCATTATTGAGGCATCACTCATTGCCTAACATACCTCATCAACCTTCCATAGATCAAATTTTGAATAATTTTGAGCAATTTTGAAAATTTTGGAGTTTTTTGCATTTTGGGGAGTTTTTGCACTAGTCACACTGCCAAAAGCACAGCGCCCTAGGCGTTGCACTTTTCCTATAGGTTTCCAAATGAAAAATTTCCACCACAATTGGATTCAAAAGGCGAAATAAAGTTAGGAAAACCACTTTTCTAAGCTTTTTTGGGTCAACTGGGCAGTCAAAGGGTCAAAAAACACCCAAAAAAATCATGTTTATGCCCTTTTTTGGAGGTTGGCACTGCGCTTTTGACCAATCTTGGGAGAATCAACTTTTGGAGGGACAAAACTTTAACATTTTGGAAAATAAAGGTAGATCAGGAAACTAGACAAGACATTCTTTTCGATGTGCTATCCTAGGCTCAATTTGGACAACGAAAACCCCCTCAAAAGTGGAGCTTAAGTTGACACCACGCTTAGGACAATGGCACTGCACTTGTGACACAAATTTTCTGAGTTTCATCATTTTGTAAATTTTCTCAGTTTTGATAGTTTCAACTTGACAAATCATGTTTCTGCCAATGTAATTGATGGATGTAAATGTAATAGTGACTTTTTAAAGTTACTTAGGGTAAATACATTAGGTGAAAACTCTTTTTGTGATGTAATGAATTAGTTTCCAAAAAGTGAGGGATGAGTCAATTTGACCTCCCTACACTCTAGGTTTCAGTTCAGGTTTTGGTGGAACAAATCCTTAGTTCATGGATTTGACCCCTAAGGATGGGAGAAGTTGTTTTATGGCTATATCTATCATTTCTTGACTCATGTCAGAGGTTGGATGTTGTTGTATTGATTAGAGACACTAGTGTAATTAGTAATTGGCAGAAATTTAATGAATGAGTTGCATCTATTTTGATGGAATACCTATGGTATGGAATTTTGACATAGTTTCTTCTTGTGTTGTATATGTTTGAATTTTTTTTAATCTCATGTTTCATTTCACTTCTATGATATGTTGATTTTCAAGTTGATGAGCATAATACATCTTACATGCTATGTTTTAGGGAAATCTTCATAATTTGTCCATTTTCTTTAGTTTAGAAAGAATACATGCTTGTATTGCTCTTTCTAGCACCTCACCAGTCTGATCCATCTCACTCAAGAACCTTAAAGTGTTTGAGTGTCTACCTATCCTTGCTCAATCGTATGTCTGCAATCATACCCTTATTTAGCCTTGACCTATTCTCTTTGACCTAATCTTCATCCAACAACCCGATTTCAAACAATCAAACCCTTTGCACACATAACTAGCCTAAAACCCTAATTCATCTAGCCCTTTTGGTTGTGATTTTGTGGAGATATCCATCTCCGTCTTGGTAGGGCTAGATACCAAGTCAAAAGGTTGGTTTTTGGTTACCTTAGTTGAACTTTTCCTTAGGCTTGGAGATCTGGAGGAGTGATAACAGGGCCATGACACTACCTACGCTAATGCATCCACCACTACGTTAGTGTACCCACCATGAAATGAGCTACATCTCCTCATTTTCCGTAGTAGACTTGAGTGGCCTAACTCTTCACATGATAATTGGAATAACACTACTATGTCGATCCTCAATAGCTCTAGTACCCAATACATTAATGAGAGAGCATTGTCTCCATATAATTCCCTCTTTGGTGGCCTGTAAATGCCACCTCCTCCTACAATCTCATGTGAGAGTATGTTTATCATCTTTTGATCCCACACATAACCAATATGTTGAAATGTCTCATAGAGTCTTTTTACTCCCTTGCCTATCCCATTAGTCACTAGTGTCGCTCAAAACTTTAATGGAAATCTGTGAGGGTGAGTGTGTGTTTGGTCATTAAACCCATCACATAGAAACTACCATCAACTACCAGCTCCATGATGTCATGGGGGATCCCACCTGGATCCCGAAAAAAATATGGTCCCCGAGCTCCTCTGGTAACCCATGGCCCTAGTTGAATTATGCCCCTGGCCATAAATATATCCAGATACCTAGCCTACTCCATCAAGTACCAACTCAATACTTCTCACCATCATATCCCAAAATAGGGATCAAAGGAGCAATCTCCTATCAAAGGAAAAATCCCTCCAAGCTTATGTGGTGTCATACTCAGCTCATGTTGCTCAATATTTTTGATCTGGTCGTCCCCTATGGTCTATCTAGATAACTCCACCTCTCTCTATCCAATGCATAGGGGTGGGATAATAATTTTGTAGGCCCCATCAGCGTTCCTAAGAAGAAATTGTGTTGAAATACCAACGTGTGCTCCCTTCCCTGCCCCTCATCAATAGCTAGCTAAAAGGATGGTTTCTCATCCTCCATCATGGGCTCAACTTGAGCCTCCAACTACTCCTCCACATACAACTCATCATGAAAAACACCATTACCAATAAATTGTAGGTGGTTGTTATCTAGAATCTTTATCATGGATCTAGATACCTTTCTACCTATTGTCATCTTGTCAATGGATGGTCCTATGGGTGGGTACTCCACTCTCTCTTCCATTGTCTCAAACCATGCTATTAATGTGCTCTTCAATAGCGGTGACTCTAGAGTTGCACTAGGCATATCTATGTCCTCCTCATAACCACTAGGTTTATCTACCTCATATGTAATCTCCTCCTCATGCTCGATGTCAAGAATCATCTCCATGTAGTGGGCCTTACCCTTTATGCACCAATATGATGATCTTGATCCTGATCTATGATTCCCCTTCAAATGAAAAACTCCCCAAATGATAGAGCCCTCCTAATCCTAAGGTTCAACACATCGTTCTCACCAATCCCATCTGTGAAGGACCTCAACAAATCTTCAAAGGTGTTTGGGTTTCTCTCCCTCTCTGGTTCATCCAAAAAATGAGGCATGGTAGGACAACTAGACTGGCCATACGTGTGGGTGTTGTTTTGTTGGCTTGTGTGTGCATGTTTGTGGCTTCCCTCTCCTATCCGAGAACCACCTCCTCCATTATTTTTCTTGTCCCTGCTAGTTATGTATTTTCATTCCCATCATTTGTTTCATGTCATTTCTACCTCATCAACTCCTCCATGATCCCCTGTATACTCCTCCCTTTTGCATCATTGGAATGTCCATAAATTCACCAATAACTGTGCATCCACGTCTAACACCTCCATGGTCTTTCTAGCTTCCCCACAACTAGCCAATATCATGATCTAATAGCATTGTATTATTTCTAATAGAAAATAACATTCAATACCAAAAACATGAACTAGGAACAAAAATTAAAATTAAAGAGCAAGCACCCAAATTAGAACACCAGAGAAAATGAGCAGAATAAGTGAGCCATTTATTAATAAATGGAACTCTAATTACATAATGAGTATAAATAATGGAGTCTGGGCTTGTTATGCAAGCTATGAAAACCCCTATGTGAAATCTCGTTGACCCAACTATTGAAATAGCTCCAAATTGATAGTGTGCACTACCCAGAAAATATACTAGAAGGTGCCAAATGGAACTAGACATTCTACTCAAAAGAATGCCCAGACCGCTTTGAAATTTCAGCTTTGAACTCCTCTCAAAAAACCCATAAATGGTTTGGGTTGAATCCAAACAATGAAGAAGCCCTCCAAAATGGTGTAAAGGACTCTCTAGCTGGCTATACACCCTAATGGAGTTTTACTGCCTATTATCTTTTTAGAAATGCTGGAGATATTCTCTCAACCTACTCAATATATCTCAATATTAGTCGCTCCCAGCTATAGCAATTGTCTTACCTACTTCCAACCTTGGGTGCATCGTCTGCCCTAATCGCCACTTGTTTTGGGGCTTCATTCCTTTACCACATTGTGGCTCTCCCTCTATCCCTTACTTATGAGGAGGAAGCATGTAGCCTCGGCCTCGACTTCTCTTTATTCATCCTTCCCAGTTGGCCTTTCAGCCGGTCTGTCTGCCTTCTTGCTTGCACCATTCCTCCCTCTCTAGTGTTCTTGGTCGTATTGCTTTCCATTCTATGTCTATTTTCTGTTTGCTTTGCTTGGAGGGGGCGTGGTTTCACGTCCTGCTGCCTTTCTCCTTACGGACATACACATCCAGTTTTATTCACGCTCAGTCCCTACCTCAATTCTCGAATCACCTTGTTACCAAATGAAATTTGTTATGCCTGCGGGTCTATATTACACCTGATATATTCACACGTGGTTAGTACCAATACACGGAGCTATCTTATGCCAACAGCCCAGTTACAGTCACCTCGTCACCCAGTTGTTCCCAATTCAACTCTATACTACTAATAGATATATACCTGTTCTCTTTTCAACCAGTTCAAGGTTACTCTGTTATGATCATGGGGAGTATTATGTGATGCTCATATTTATGCAAATGGGTATTCTGTTCGATACAAGCGCAGTTCCAATAGCTATCTTATTACAAATACAAAGTGGAATCTGCTGTTGTTCAGTTATATCATCACCCTGCCCAATAGGAACATTTGAGTGATTTTTCTGTAGCATTAAGCTTTCGTTAGGTGTGGGTAGTCACATTGTTTTGTACGTTCCATCCACATGTTGGGAACATGGGTCCTCCAGTCAACATGGTAACATAATCTCTCCACTCCAAGGCAACATGCATGGGTTATCTCGATCAATCCAATCCAATCAAGCAACAATTGATTAGCGGGTATGATGAATCAGTCCCAACAACCGATCTCTCTCCCAATCGAAAAAGAAATCAATCTAGCGAGCAAGCAAATCCCGCCATCAAATTAGTGAGCACAAGGCAATCCCAGAATCCTAGCTGTGGCATCCGCCTATCCATGTTACAGGCTTTTGTTTCCAGGTTCGAGGTTCAAGGCTCCCTCCCTCCTTCCCACCCTAAAAAGGCATCTTCTGTTGAAAGGTTATAGGCAAAGGCTAAATACAAAAGTTGAAAGCATATTCTATTGAGAGGTTATAGGTTAGAGGTAAATGTTGAAAGGCTTCTTTTTGTCAGGCTTGGCTTGGCTTAAGGTTCAAGGTTGAAGGCTGAAGATGACTGGTGAATGAGGGAGATGAAAAAGCATATATTATATATGCGCGGAGGTTTTTCAAGATCTCCCTAATAATTAGGCCCCACGAGGATGCTTAAGCAGGCTTGACTGATAAGGCCGCCATCACCGGCAGGGGCTCGACTAATAAGGTTTCCATCACCGGCAGGGTGTGTAAGCATGCTCGACTGATAAGGAGAGGAACTTTAGTTGCTCGACTGATAAGGTCGCCATCACCGGCAGGGGATCAACTGATAAGGAGAGGAACTTTAGTTGCTCGACTAATAGGGAGGGGATGCGCAAGTAGGCTCGACCACTATTTACCCACCCACCCCAATCCCCTGAGGCATAGGTTCCACTTCCATGACTATACGTACTCACCAATCTCATCAAAAACTTTAGGCCTCGCTCACTCAGCCAATGCAGAAATCAATTAATAACTAATCGGTGCTACTTGTTGCCATCATCGCTTATAGTAATTAGTTCACACATGGCACGAAAACCAATCTCCAAGGTAGGGGTATTGATAATCGGTAACATTGGGCTTTCTTTGTGCTATTGGTAAAGATCCAAACTTACTGACTAACTCACTGCCTCCTAACCTGCCTCACCTGACTGACTGACTGACTGACTACCTCCTCTCCAGGGCTGGGGGGTAAGAGAACTGGTAACACAAATATAATAACCTCCAGTTAACGTCGAACTGGTCAAAAATGGAAAACCATCTCCATCCAGGGCACGGGGTATTGCAACAGGTGGGGACAACAACCCTCCTACGCCCAAAAGTGAACGTCGAACTGGGCAAGGGGGAAAGATCACGTCGAACAGTTCACTGAGTATAGGTTCATGCACGTAAGGTTCCCATGAGTAGATCCATCTTTCTATCACTGCCAATAGTTATCACCTCCTGGCTATGAAAACGACCCCTTGGCTATGACCCATCTGTGAATGGACCGGCTTACAATGACCACCACCTCCTGGCTGGCAATGGCGACCTCCTTCCTGGCTCTAGCCCCCCCCTACCACAACTGTTATAGCCAGATTAAGGCGCCCCTCAAAGCAAAAGATTCGATCCCAAAAGCCAATTAGAGAGACACTTTCTAAATACAAATTTGAAGTAACAAAAACTCTATTTGAGTGCCCGAATGAGCAATGATTCTTTCCTTGTATCCCCTAAAAACGTCGCTCACCCGAGATACGCCCCCCCACCCAATAAGGAACTTAGGTTTTTCAAAATGAAAACAGCAAATGCGAATGTTTTCCGTAATCTATTCAAGCAACCTTTGTGTCTGCGCTGAATCTGGTAGGCGCTCAATTTCTCGACCACTTGGATCAGCACAGGTACTTCCGTCCGTCCTTCTAGCCTCTTCGCAAGCAAGGAGCAAGCCCGCTGTCAAGTTCATTATGTAAGGTCTCAATCGAGATCTCCTCAGTAAGGCATAAAGAGATCGAGCATGGATTCGATTCCCGGGAGTTTGTTGAACTGCGGACTCCGGGTTCACAGAGCGTTGTTGCTAGCTGTGTTCTTGAGGTAAACGTTGTGTATTGTTCGGTGTTTTGCTGGGTGAAGTGTGGTTATGGGTGCCACTCACTTGGTGTTGTCTTGTCTATCCACACGTCTAGCAAGCACCAGCCCTTTGTCGTTGGTTGTTCGAAGTAAGGCAAGCGAGTAAGCAAGCTCGCAAGTAAGCAAGTAAGCAAGCGAGTAAGCGAGGGAGCACCAGTTGGAGTTTGTTTGGGGAATGGCTCAACCTCCCTGATCTGAAAGGCTCTATGTGTTATGTCTATGGACCTAAACAGGTGAATCGTATATAATGCGCAGTAGTAACTCGCTCTTGTTAGAAGGTATCACCACCAACATAGCCGTTGTTCACAGCACATATTCCCTATTCCGGGGGTATGGTACATCTTTTTCATGTATGTGTGAAGGTGACTCAGGTGATTGAAGGGGGACTTCTCTTATCTAATCTGTCGGACTAGGCGGACTTGGCAGACTGGGCGGTTGCCTTCTTACTTGTACGTGTCCTGGGCCTCCTTCCTTCCGCGTACTGGGCCTTGGTTGACGTGTGGGGATGCGGGCGTGATGCGGTATGCAGGAGAATGGGGGAATGGGGATTGGGGAATGCATATATAACGGAATGCGTACTGGGCAGGGTAACTTAAAGTGTAATGTGTATCTTCCCTTGCCAACACCATTTCCTTACTCCCCTCCCGGGAAAGTATAAGAAAGCAAGCAAGAAACTGTTCCTTCTTCTACATCCCGTGGGTCTTAAACTCGTCGACAACCTGCTTCCTTCCTGTTAACGTCGAGCTGGTAACACAACACTGAGAATAAAAACCTCATTCCAGGGCATGGGGGATTGAGAACAGGTCACGTAGAAGAACACCATTCTGGTCGAGGGTCAGATAGATGCACATTCCATCGATAAATGGTTAAATGTGCTAGAGGGTTATTTTTCTGTTCATGATTTTTCCAGTTGGGAAAAGATTATTTTCGCTCTTCTCAAAGCAACCCCCCACATCAAGGATTGGTGGGAAACCTATTGCGAGAAGAAGGATGAAAGTATAGGTTCACTACTTTTAGCCGCACCCACTTGGAATTCATTACGGGATGCCATCAAGGAGCATTACTACCCTGTCGGAAGCTATGAGGATCAATACATAAAGTGGACCACGCTGCGACAGGAAGGGGCCAAGATGTGCCGAAGTTTACCAATATTTTCCATACCCTTCGCAAAAAGTTGGGTATCAAGGATACAGAGCAGCATTTGGTACTCAAATACCGTGGTTGCCTGCACAAGTACATCCATGAAGAAATAGAATTCCTGAACATCTCCTTGCTCGGCACGGTATACCGATATGCCATCAAGGTCAAGCAAAAGTTTAAATAGAAGAAGTGAGACTTTGGATCTGCGAATCCAAAATAAGGGAAAGGTGCCCCCAAACCATAGAACAAAGGACAAAGCCAAGGTGGGGTGGCCCAAGACAACCTGCCAAAGCTGCAAGCAAAGAATAGCACCGCGAAGCTAAAAAAGGACACAGGAAAGTGGTGTGAGTTCCATAAGATCTCCACTCACAACACAAGTGAGTGTCGACCAAGTAGTCACTGGGGGTCGAGCTAAGGGTTTTAGAATCAGATGCATGTTCCGACTCTGAGTTAGAACCTGATAAGGGGAATGACAAAGGGAAGTAGATCATCGATGCGGAGCCAAAAGCCATCATTGCCACCATGAAGATCCAGAAGGAGGAACCCGAAGATCAAGAGGAGGAGGAGCGTCTCTTCCACTCCCAGATGTGGGTAAAGGGCTCCCTTCTACAGTTCATTGTTGACAGCGGGAGCCAAAAGAACCTCATTTCAGCATAGGTTGTGAAACGGCTAGGCTTACTGACCATAGCACATCCACAACCATACACCATCGGGTGGCTTCACCAAGGACGGGATCTTTGCGTGTGCCAACAGTGTCACCTTCCATACAACATCAAGCCCTTCACGGATGAGGTATTGTGAGACATTGCTCCCCTTGAAGTTTGTGATGTATTATTAGGACAACCATACTTGTGGAAGTGACATGTTGTGTATGAATCAAGGCCCCGTGCTGTTATTGTTACTTTGGGAAATAAGTTGTACAGGATACTAGAGGTAGCACCACCTACCACCATCTCTTTTGTTACTGCAAAACAATGCAGTAAGCTCATTTCCAAAACCGAGAAATTTGTTTTCCTGATGATATGCCCTCAAGGAAAGAAAAAGATGGTGGCCATAACCTCCATACAGGGCCCCTCCACACGACAACTACAAATGGACAAGGTTGTGGAGGAGTACGAGGACATATTCACCTCCCCTGTAGAGGTTCCTCTACACTGTCAGGTTAAGCACTCCATTGATTTGACCCCAGGTGCACTGCTATCCAATGGACCAATCTATCGGAACTCCATTCTGGAGAATGATGAAATCAAGAGGCAGATTCAGGAGCTACTGTAAAAAGGTCACATTCGTCCTAGTTCATCACCTTGTGGGAGCCCGATCATGTTAGTACAAAAGAAAGATGGGACTTGGAGACTCTGTATTGACTATCGGGCACTGAACAAGATCACTTTCTGTAACAGGTACCCAATCCCACGGATTGATGAGCTCCTGGACCAACTGAAGGGCGCAAAATATTTCAACAAGATTGATTTGAAGTCAGGATATCACCAGGTACCAATCAAACCCTCTGATGTATGGAAGATTGCCTTCAAAGCCAAGGAGGGCCTTTTCGAATGGTTGGTTATGCCTTTTGGATTGACGAATGCTCCTGCAACCTTCATGAGTCTAATGCATGACATCTTGCGGCCATTCACCAACTCATTTGTAGTGGTATACTTGGATGACATCCTGATCTTCAGCTAGAGTTGGGAAGAGCACCTCCACCACATCCAGCAGGTTCTCCAAACACTGCAGCAACACAAGTTATGTGCCAATTTGGAGAAATGCACTTTCCGCATAACCAAGGTTCAGTTTCTGGGATACATTATTAATGAACAGGGGGTGCATGTGGATCCAGCCATGATCCAAGTCATTCGGGATTGGCCATCTCCAACCACTCTGACAAAGCTTCGTAGCTTTCTAGGCCTTGTAAACTTCCACCACAGGTTCATGTTGGGATTTTCTCATATCACTTGGCCCTTGAGTCAAGTCACCAAGGGAGAAGTGAAAGCAAAATTCTTTTGGTCTGAATCTCAACAAAAGGCATTCATAGAGTTGAAAGATTGCCTCTGCTCAGCACCAGTTCTTGCATTACCAGACTTGCAACAACAATTTGAGGTCGAGACAGATGCCTCTGACTATGCTATTGGGGCAGGCCTTACTCAACACAGGCATCCAGTGGCATATCACAGTGAGACACTTTCAGACACAGTCCAGAAGTATCCCACATATGAGAAAGAGATGTATTCCATTGTGCAGGCCTGTCGATAATGGAAGCATTACATTTTGGGGAAGGAAACGGTCATCCACACAGACCACCGACCCCTGCAGTTCATACAGACCCAAGGGAAATTGCAGAATGATTGCCATTAGAAGTGGTCCACATACTTGCAACAATTCCATTTGAATATCAAGTATAAGAAGGGCAACACCAATAATGTTGCAAATTGCCTTAGTCGACCATCGATCATGGCATTAACCACTGTGCTCAACTCTTGTGGGCACGAGACTTCTGATTGGCCACATCTCTACAAAAGCAACTCGGAATTTGGCCACACATTCCAGACACTCTTGGAGGGTCAACATGTTCTAGATTTTCACCTCCAGAGTGCTTTGTTATGCCACTTGGGTCACCTTTGTGTTCCTTCAAGTGAGCGTGCCAAGATGATTTTGGAAGCACACTACAGTCAGGTTGCTGGGAATTTTAGGGTCGAAAAAACAGTGGCAAAATTGTAGAAGTATTTCTATTGGCTGAATCTTTGACAGGATGTTGGGAAGTGCATCAGATCATGCACTGCCTGCGCCATTGCCAAATCGACCATCAAGAAGCAAGGCCTCTATACCCTGCTACCTACCCCTAGTCGACCTTGGGAATCCATCTCCATGGATTACATGTCAGGCCTTACTTCCACTAAGCATGGAAACGACTATGTTTTTGTGGTCGTCGACAGGTTCTTGAAGATGGCCATTATGGAGGCCTGCAAGAAGAATATCACAGCAGAAGCCACTGCTAAACTCTTCTTTGAACGAGTGTGGGTACACTTTGGGATTCCACAGTCTATCATCTCATTTTGGGACAACAGGTTCCTCAGTACATTTTGGTCCAGTCTCTAGTCGATGTTGAACACCAAACTCACTAAGTCCACAGCCTTCCATCCTCAAACTGATGGTCAGACAGAGGTTGTCAATAGGATGATCGTACACATTCTGCGCATGTACCACTCAAAGCATCCACGCACATGGGACGAGAGCCTCCCCTATGTTCAGCACAGCTACAACCGGGTTCTCCACAACTCGACTAGCTACAACCCTTTTTAGGTGGGCTTGGGATTCCAGCCACTATGTCCCATTGATGTGGCCATGCCATTTGTAGCTACTCACGCAAATTCATCTCATGTCCAATCCGAAACAGATAAGGCAAACAACTTCATTGAGCACATCCAAAATATTTTCCAGCAGGTCCATGACATTCCGGAGAAATCAAATGCCAAGTACAAGCAGCGACATGATCAACATCGGGTGCCACACAAGTTTAAGGTGGGCAACAAATTCTGGTTGCATTTGCAAAAGGAACGCCTTATCAGAGCCTATCGAAAACTCAGACCACTCTGATATGGTCCTTACACCATTACCAAGGCTATAGGAGACAATGCATTTGAGATCAGCACTCCCCCATTCCTTGGCCTGCACCCGGTGTTCAATGTTGGCCGCCTTCGACCATACTTTCCACCATTACTAGACACATCCGACATTGCAGAACAACTCACACCCATAGAGTTAAATCTAGATTGCATTGAACAAGCTGCAACTAATCAGATCATGGACACATAGATCAAGCACACTCACCAGCAGAATATCCAACTGTATCGAGTTGTCAAAGTAGGTCAACTCCTTCACCAGGGCAAGTGGCTCACCAGGGACCAAGTTCAGCAGAAGTTCCCTCATCTCATGGAGGAACTCAACGCAATGGGGACCATTGCTTCTTAAGGGGGGAGGAATGATCCAGGTGGATATTGGTGGCCACCCGCCAATTCTACTTGGACCCCCACCATTGCTTCTTTTAGTTTTTTAGTTTCCTTAATTATAGCACATTTTACTATTTTTAGCAGTTTTTCGGGTCCTAAACTTCCGGAGCCGTTTTGAGGTGCTAGACGATGTTTTTTGGGAAATCTACCGCCAGGGATTTTTTGTCCAGAAACATATTTCCCATCATCGTCCTCAGAGAGATCTTTCCAATGGGCTATCAAGCGTGCTAAACGAAGATAATATGACCAAGTTGAGACCCCGAGAAGTTGGTTGTCCAACTCACCCCAACGGGCCCATAAACTCTTGGTGTTACATCTCCTCGGGTTAGGGTTTTGGTTGTTTAGGGTTTACTCTTATTGTTCAATAATAAAAAGGCCCTTGAGCCTCATTGTAAGATAGTTCAAAGTCATGTAGCTGCCACATCTCTTCTCAGAGATAAGCTACCATCGCCCTAGTTGGTTTATTTCAATTCTTGCTTGTAAGCATGTTTCAGTATTTTATATTGATGAAATGAAGTATTATTTCCACTGCATCTCTGTGTTTACGGTTATCTCTATAATTTTTTGCATTCCTGTTTAAATCCGGATCAGTGGTATCAGAGCGGTTTTCTTTTCTTCTCTGTTTTTTCTTTGCATGTCCCCAACAAGGTCAGGATATAAGGAGTTAAGGCTTGATCTGGTCAAACCTTTGCAAGACCAGTCTCGCAAATCCTGACGGCCTCCCATGGCGGATGGAAATAAAGACGAGGGGGCAGGAGATCCTATCAAAATCTTGCTCAAAGAAGCCCTTGAGTGACAAAGGAACGCAATGATGGACAATTTTGCTTAGATCCTTCAGAGGCTGCCCGGGGGCAACGCATCGGCTTGCAACAACAACTCTAGAAATGCCACACCATTTAAGGTACAATTTAATTTTGAAATCCCCATATTCGAGGGTCAGATAGATGCAGATGCCATCAATAAATGGTTAAATGTGATAGAGTTTTATTTTTTGTTCATGATTTTTCCGATCGGGAAAAGATTATTTTTGCTCTTCTCAAAGCAACCCCCCACGTCAAGGATTGGTGGGAAACCTACTGCGAGTAGAAGGATGAAAGTACAGGCTCACTATTTTCAGCCACACCCACTTGGAATTCATTATGGGATGCCATCCAGGAGCAGTACTTGTTACAGGGAAAAGTGTCTACACAGAACTGCTTATCCCACTAAGGTGTGATAGCTACCTTAGAAACAAACAAAGTAAAGCTACTTCGTTTTTGCTTTATGAAATATAGATGAGAGAATAACAAAGAAGACCAACCTCTGTCTCACGCTAATCTCCTAGTTCGATTCTTCTCTCTCTTGATAGTCTTTTGCCACTTGCTCTCTTGTACTCCCAGCTTCACAGAGTACCTGTAAGATCACAGTAGCATAGCACTATACAAGAACATGGATCTATAATCATAAACAATCTAGGATCAGATGTAAATTGAACATACAAATGCATAAAATATAAATGACACAAGAGTATGGAGGAAAACTTGAATAGCTTTTATTGATAAACAAGAAAGAGCCAAGGGAGTTACAACCAGTTGTTCTGACCCAGCATCATCCTCTCAGCAAGGAAGCCCCTCTTCACCTCATACAAAGCTTAGATCACCCAACAATATGATGTTGTCTCAAGAAACCAACAGCAATTCCTTACAATATGCAAAATTCCAGCCTCTGGATCTCTGGGATGAGGGATCCATATATAGATATCTGTAAGGGAGATGAGTCAGCTTGTGATTTGATTAGTGTCTTCCCTCTGATAGTTCTTGCTTCCACTTGGAGATTGATGATCTATTACTCATCCTTGGTCGAATTCAGAGAGGCAAGTGTCACAGGAGAAGTTTCTGGAAGATTCCATGCCTCTCCACCTCGCGGAATGACACTGACATTTGTCACTTCTCGCCCATCGCACCCCAAAGAAGGGCTTTTTGAAATGCAACGCACCCACACAATGTATTTAGGTGAGATGCAACGCACTTTGCCTATGGAGCAGCTGAAATGATCTTGTTTTGACCAGTTCTAAGCAGTTTTTCATGGAGAACTTCTGGGAGAAGCTATAATCAGTTGACCTTGTTCCTTTAGGGGTTAGAACAACACTTTTAAGGACTTATGAGCCCTTGGTTTATGGACATTTCATGCTTGGGGTTGTAGTGCCCAAAAATGTCTATAACAGTTGCCCCCTAAAGCATGAGGTCGTTAATCTTTTGATGTCGGGTGAAATGCTTTATTATGAGGATCCGAAGTTCTTTCAAGTTGGCAGGAGACCTGTAATAAGATACAATACAATACATTATCTTCATACTATTTTCATGATCTAGCTGAGGCGGGCATTCCCATGCTCAGCTTTATAAATTCATTTTCGTGTACATAGGACAGACAATCGTCTGAGTGTAGACTGATGATTCTGGTGGAGCCATCACCTCTTTGATTGGATGATTATCTGTACAGCAATGATGTACATTTGATGTCTTTATTTCCTTGAATATATATCGCAGCCCGGGTGGATGAAACTAGATCCGGGGTCTTCAATCTCGTTCGATCTTCACTTGAAGTACAAGTCTATCCATGTGAGAGATGTTCTGGAGTCGAACATGGAAAGACATCGCTTGATTACCAGCCAATGATGTAAGCTGTTAACAGGCGTGAGAGGAATCACCGATAATGATAATGACCCTCAAGGTACTGCAGTAAAATTCACATGGTGTGAATAAAGGACTTGGCATCGAACACCACGCAAAATCTTTCGGTCGAAGGCCATTGATGTAAACCTGTCACCGGAAGTGAGAAATTTGCCATTGAGGCATGCAAGCTTCAAAGTACTGAACGGGGTGTTCCTAGATCGACTTCCTGGATAATGAGCTGATGTCGACAAGAAGTGATCCATCACAGGAGGGCCTTAATGAATCCCACATCAATGACATGGAATGGAGCAAATGATTTTAATGGAGGTGAAAACAATCTGATGACATAAGGTTCAGGGTGGCGGTCATGAAAGAATGGAGTGTAAATGTATTGTAGCGGGTGAGACACAGGTGAACTCTTTGAATGACTTCTCTTGAACATATAGGCGACACTGACGTGATGGATTGGTAGCATTAACCCCAAATTTGGATGGTATGATGGGACCATGGTGATGTGACCGGTGAATGAAACAACCCAACCTGACTTGGATGCGGAGTGAAAGTGTCATGTTCAAGAGCGACTTGCTACCAACAAAGTTTCTTCAAGTTTTCCTCCCAATTTTTCCCCAGTCATTGCTGACCAGTACCTCTTTATTTTTGTCAAGCTTGAGGAGGATAACATATGCTTGTTCTATAATTTTCCCTTCGGGCAAACCCATCGCTATGTTTTAACGAGCCTAGCGATAGTGAAACTCATTCTTGTCTGCTATGGACAAGTTTGTCTCTGTTAAGTTTTAACGAGTTAAACAACAAAGATAACTCGGTCCTTTTCAATTTTAGAGAGTCTGAAAAGGTACGTAAAGGAAACTCCAAAATTCCTTTTTCGTCATCTAATCCCTTAAGTCCGAAAAAGTATAAAACAATACAGAAGGGATGAATTTTTGATACTTTTAACGAGCTGAACAAAACAAGCGCTCGATCTTTTTGTGTAATAATCCCTCAGGTCCAAAAATATTAAAATCTAAAGGAGGGATAGCACTTCTGGTCCCTTTAACGAGCTAGAGAGTCCAATGGCTCTGCAATCTTTTCATATTTTACGAGTCAGTTGAAAAGATCTTAAAGGAGACTCGTCTTTTGAGGAACGAGTGATAAAATTGGGTAGCAGTTAATTCCAGGTAAGGTTTGGAATTTTCCAATCACGGTAGTGTTACAAGGATGGCTAGTGGGATCACTCTTCGCAGCTATTCCTCGAAAGGGGTAAACAATCAAATGGAGGTGAATGATCGGCCAATACAGAGTGGAGGTGATGATGAGAACACAACCAAGGCTTTAAAGGCTGAAGTACTACATTCACGATGGTTATTTACCGGGAAATAGTTCATTTTTTAATGAGCTTAAACGCGGGGAGAAACATTTGCTCATGACTTATGTTTATTTTTTAACGAGCTTGAACTATGTGCTAAAACTGCTCGATGCGGGTTTATTTTTTAACGAGCTTGAACCCTGCAGTAACACTGCTTGTGGTGGGTTTATTTTTTAACGAGCTTGAACCCTGCAGTAACACTACTCGTGATAAGTTTGCATGCCCCCAGCATAATAACGCAAATCGAGGTGCATGCCCCCCAAGCTTCATTGCATTCATCTTGGTGGTTGGAATGAAGGTTTACCTTCGAGATCTTTGAAAGACTCGACTTTGATTTTACAAGATCGTAATCAAAGGCTCGATTTGGAAAGGGAGTCATTTCATTTTTTAATGAGGTTGACACAGTAAAAGAACTATCCTCATGACTCCTTGTTTCATTTTTTAATGAGGTCGACACGAGATAAGAACCGTCCTTGGAATCCACCGTATTTATAGTATTTGATAGAAAATCAAAAACTGATGGATGATTAAGGTTGTTGGAATAATCTTCGTGGTAATTTGGAAGATGGGAGTGATGGTGGTAATCTTCCCATGGTGCCTCTCCTATCATCATTGATTGAATGATTCCTTCGTCTGTAGAATGTACATGCGACCAAGGATCTGAAGAGGTGCCATATTCCTTAGACCTATCTATCCAAACACTCGATGAGCGTTGATTTGGGTTTGCCCCCCAAGCCAAGAAAATTGATTGCTACAATATTTCTAAAATGGCGATGATCCATGCTGACAAAATGTTTAGGAATCTTCCGAATCCATTAGATATAGAAGATTTCATATTGTAGGTTTCCATTGTGGCCACTTCCGCCAGATTACTCGGAGGCGGTAGGGAAAAAGTACCCATTAAGGTAGGGTCTTTTAGGAGACCTACTCCGATATTTTGAAGCGAATGATTGCTTCCATGGATCATTGGAATGCTTCCCGTAACTTGTGAACTGTTGGGTAGAAATGTTTGTTGGTCGACGATTGTAATTCCTCCTTGAAAGGGAAATGCAATCTTCCTGAAGTAGGTCGACACAACTGCAGCCATGGAATATATCCAATGCCTTCCCAGTAGGATGTTGTAATCGAGGTTTCCATCGATTACTTCAACATCAATTTCTACTGTTTTGCCCCGTAGTTCAACTTGCAAGTTACTTAAAATCCCGTATGGAGTGTATGATCGTCCATCAAATGCTTTTAACATTGTTGATGATCGCGACAAGGGTGGTGAGCCTAAATTTTTCCAGCAACTCATCGACATAATACATGTAGATGCCCCCTCATCAATAATTGTTCGATGAATAGTTTTGTTGAGGGCTTTCACTTGAATAAGGAAAGCTAGTTGAGCTGGTAATTGAGGGTCATATCCTTTGTGATTAAAGGATACAAGATTGGAATCTGTTGGGTCAAATCCACCTATTACTGATAATAGATCCTGCTTTTGGGAGAGGCAATTCTGTGGTACATCAAGTGTCGACATAGCGGACGGCGATTGTACCAGGTCCCCTACTATATTATAATTTTGTGCTACTTTTGCACGACGATTAAATGTCAATTTGTGTACTACTCCCTTTGGCGACTTTATCAGTGGTTCAGGAATGATGGGTGGCACAACTTCGGTCAAAGTTGTTGTCGAACTACTAGGTTGTTCATTAGCCTTGTTATTCGACAGCTGTGGATTCCCGTAATCTTTATTCCTTGTCAAAGCATAATTTTGCTGCTTTGAGATAGACAACATAAGCACTTGGGATCGGGAAGCATTTTGATTAGCAACCAGTTTGGTTCTCGGGTTTGGAAACGGATCAGTCAATACTACTGAGGTTTTTGAACTCTTAAAGAGTTTCTTAACTTTAGCTTTATGTGGACAATCTCTCGTCCGATGATCCTCATTGCATATCTGACACCCTGCAGGGGGTTTCCTTTGCCCCGAAGGGTTTACAGAAGCTTTTTCAGGAGGTGACTCATCCTGCTTCTTTTTTCTCCCTTTCTTTTTCTTCTTGCCCCCTGGTTGCTTCAGTTGTTTGCCCTTGTCGATCGACACGGCATTTACCTCTGAGGCGAGAAGTTCTTCATTTGCATTTTGATCAGAAATCTTACGGGCTTTCTTAGATGTAGCCTTTGTCGATTTCGTGCTTGTCGTACCTATCACGCCATCACTGGCATGAGAGTCTTTGTTTGATTTAGGAGGGGGAGGAACGGAAAATTCCGGTCTAGGAGCATCAGGTATTTTATCGTAGAGCGTGCCAGACTGAGTATAGATCAAGTCTAGATATTGTGCACGAGCAATAACTTGCTCTTCAGTGACGACTCCTCCCTTTGCCACATCTTCTGTGATAGAAGGTAATAATGACTTAATAAACCATTCAGCTAGCATCTGATCAGGAACATATGTTTTTACCATTCTGCGACGACGTCGCCACTCATGAATATGATCAGATATGTGAGTGGCCGTTGTCTGTTTGAAATTGGTAAGAAGTTCTGTGCCCGTTTCGTACCTTATCATTAACTGAAAATGGGTTAAAAAGGTTGTGGCTAGGGTACTGAAGTTGTCAAACGAAGCTCTGGGTAACTTGATATACCATTTTGCTGCTGGACCAGTTAACGTCCTCTGGAAAAGGCGAAGCCTAATCGAATCATCGTTTAGGGTGTTTGATGAACACCACAGATGAAATGTCATCACATGATTCGACGAGTCTTCACCCGGATTTCCATTAAATTTAGGAATATCTGACGGAAGTTTATGCGAAATCGCTGGCCACCAAGGGGTATAAGCAATTGGATCATTTGTCAGCCGTTTTAGATCTGGTAATTCTAGAGTTGCTACAAAGGGCAACTGTTGATTCAGGTTAGGCGAAGCATACCCAAGATAAGATGGAATCGCCTGAGCAGTGGGTCTTTGCATACCAGCATAATGTATTTGATGCTGGAAACTTTGACAAGGTTGATGGGCATAACCATTATAATATGGTTGTTGATAACCGCTTTGGAAATGCGGTTGCCCATTACTTACAAAGACTTGTTGCTCAGGTCCTTGATATGATTGCTGGAATTGTGGTTGTTGAGATTTAACCAGCCCTGGTTGTTGGACCATTTGATGTTGTCCAATACTGGATGATTGACCAAGATGAGGAGTCATAGTACTTGTTTGAGCTTGAGTCACTCCAGATAAGGAGGCACTAACCTGAGGTTGTGATTGAGTCGTTGAGACAAGTGGTTGTTGTATTGCAACCTGAGAAACTTGGGGTTGACATACAACAAGTAGCGCTTGTACTTGCGATGCAGTCACCATAGCAGGTATAGTGGGAATATTCGACACAGGGTGGACTGGTTGCATTGAATATACAACCCTTGGTTGTTGAGGCAGTATTGGTACCCAACCGCTGGATATAATTCCAGTTTGACCTGAACTTTGTTGTAAACTCCCGTATGGTTGTTCTCCGTGAGGGAATAATGAAAAGGCGTACTGCCCTCCATATGGTGGCAATCCAGTACTTAAAGGGTAGATTGGCCTTTGAAGACACATTCGATCAATTTGTTGAGTTTCAACATAAGAAATACCAGATGATAACCTGGATGAAGAAATAGGAACTGACCATGTCGTCGAAAAAGTCCCTGATTGGACTCCGGCTTGTTGTTGATAACTTTCTGGGACAGATGGTATACCGGCGAACATCGTTGGAGTAGCAGCAGGAGGCTCTGCCACTGCTGCGTCGGATGACACAGTCCTGGATGTCGACGGTTGTTCAGACATATCTAGTCTATCCAAAAGATTTCCTAGCGATTCTACAAGAACTTCCGATGAAGGGAGACTAACTTCTAAGACCAACGAGGGAACAGTGATGTTATTCCGATTAAAATAAATTTTAGACACTTTGACACAACTTGTTTTTTCAATTTTAAAGAGTCGAGAAAAAACAAAAGATGACTCTAGTCGCCTTCGATTTTTAATGAGCCTGAAGTGACAAGTGCTTAGATGGACCTTTTCCGTTAAGGAGTCTGAAAAGGAACGAAAGGGACTGCTCTAGAAATCTAGGTAGAGGGATTACCAAACCAATCGCAAAACTGCAGAATACTTTTTACGGTACGATAGTCAATCTTCCTGAATGTTGTGTTCAGTGCATTGCGATCAATAGGGCGGCAGACACGGCTTCCTATGGATAAAGAATTAAGGCTATTGTGGTATCCCAAAATATACTCGACGGTACATCGGAGCACAAGTCCGTACTGGCACTTATCGTCTCAAAGTGTAGGAATCACCCAACCATCAGTGAGAACAACAGTTACCAGGCTTTACGACGCCAGAATACGTCTCTAGCCTAGAATTCTAGATGTTTTGCGTTAGGTTCCAAAGCGTTGTTAGATTCATTAAATTTATTTTATAGTTGATCTTGCTTAAGAAATTTTCCTTTCAGGTTCACCACGAGATGTAGATGTACAATTCCTAAAATGCAATCTAAGATGATAAACAGTCTTTTATCTTCTTTGTGCAATGAAAATCCTAGCTGCTAAGGAAAGAGAGACAATATTCTTTCACAAAGAGCAAAGAGCACACTCTAAATGCACTGTCCTGAATCAAACCAATCAAATAGTCTAAATGCAAATGCACATGCATGTGTTTGTTTTCGGCTTTCTTAGTATGTGAATGGTAAAAAGAAAGCTAATGCACAAATCTGAATTACTTTTCAAGCGACAATTATTAACACGTTCCTTTTCAAAATAAAAAAATGGAGACAATTACAACATTTTACGATCTGGAAATGAATACTTGTTTTTGACACTAGAGAAACTACGAATTCAGACCAAATACAATAGTAACAGGATAATCAACTATCAATAGCAACCAAACTCTTTCCTATTACTGAAAACGACACTTGCGACACTTTCAAATCAAAGGACAACAGTACGATTACGTTACTTTTTGCAAAGGAGAACTGAAAATGACTCAACAAATACACAAAAACATTTACAGTTCTTTTGCACAAAGGAGGCGGAATAACGGCAAGGAAAAGGGGTTTCAAACAGAGATATACTTATTACAGGCAGTAAAATTCATGAATAGAACTGAAAAGAATGAGTCACAGAAACCAAAACTGAACAATGCCTAGTCTGATCAACGCACCTGTAACACAGGGAATTTGAAATGCAGCGCACCTACTACACTCGGGAAGTGCGCTGAATTTCAGATTCACAGAACAGTACCTACGCTGGGCCAGAGACGAGACTTTACTTGGGTTCCGGGTCATAGTTTGCAGTTCAGTTCATGGGTTTTGGCCGAGCAAATGGTAATCAGAAATGCAACAATCAGGGGTAGATCTAAGGAGGTTATAAGAGCTACCACAAGGGGCAATCAGAGAGTTTGTAAATCAGTTGTTTAATTTATAAACAAATCCTGGAGATTGACTGAAGTGACATTTATCTACTTTGAATTTGCATATCAAATGCAGTTCGAAAGCTACCTGGCTCGACTTCAGGCTCCATCTATAAGTTTATAAAATAAGCAACAAGGAAGATAAACAAACAAACTAATTCGTCCCCAGTGGAGTCGCCATTTTTTTACAGGGAAAAGTGTCTACACAGAACTGCTTATCCCACTAAGGTGTGATAGCTACCTTAGAAACAAACAAAGTAAAGCTACTTTCGTTTTTCCTTTATGAAATATAGATGAGAGAAGAACAAAGAAGACCAACCTCTATCTCACGCTAATCTCCCAGTTCAATTCCTCTCTCTCTTGATAGTCTTTTGCCACTTGCTCTCTTGTACGCCCAACTTCACAGAGTACCTGTAAGATCACAGTAGCATAGAACTATACAAGAACATGGATCTATAATCATAAACAATCTAGGATCAGATGTAAATTTACCATACAAATGCATAAAATATAAATGACACAAGAGTATGGAGGAAAACTTGAATAACTTTTATTGATAAACAAGAAAGAGCCAAGGGAGTTACAACCAGTTGTTCTGACCTAGCATCATCCTCTCAGCAAGGAAGCCCCTCTTCACCTCATAAAAAGCTTAGATCACCCAACAATCTGATGTTGTCTCAAGAAACCAACAACAATTCCTTACAATATGCAAAATTCCAGCCTCTGGATCTTTGGGATGAGGGATCCATATATATATATATATCTGTAAGGGAGATGAGTCAGCTTGTGATTTGATTAGTGTCTTCCCTCTGATAGTTCTTGCTTCCACTTGGAGATTGATGATCTCTTACTCATCCTTGGTCGAATTCAGAGAGGCAAGTGTCACAGGAGAAGTTTCTGGAAGATTCCATGCCTCTCCACCTCGTGGAATGACACTGCCATCTGTCACTTCCCGCCCATCGCACCCCACAGAAGGTCTTTTTGAAATGCAATGCACCCACATAGTGTATTTAGGTGAGATGCAACGCACTTTGCCTATGGAGTAGCTGAAATGATCATGTTTTGACCAGTTCTGAGCAGTTTTTCATGGAGAACTTCTGGGAGAAGCTGTAATCAGTTGACCTTGTTCCTTTAGGGGTTAGAACAACACTTTTAGGGACTTAGGAGCCCTTGGTTTATGGACATTTCATGCTTGGGGTTGTAGTGCCCAAAAATGTCTATAACAGTACTACCCTGTTGGAAGCTATGAGGATCAATACATAAAGTGGACCGCGCTGCGACAGGGAAGGGACCAAGATGTGCCAGAGTTTACCAATATTTTCCATACCCTTGGCACAAAGTTGGGTATCAAGGATACAAAGCAGCATTTGGTACTCAAATACCATGGCTACCTGCACAAGTACATCCAGGAAGAAATAGAATTCCTGAACATCTCCTCGCTCAACACGGTATACCGGTATGCTGTCAAGGTCGAGCAAAAGTTTAAACAGAAGAAGCGAAACTTTGGATCTGTGAATTCAAAACAAGGGAAAGGTGCCCCCAAACCGCAGAGCAAAGGACAAAGCCAAGGCGGGGTGGCTGAAGACAACCCACCAAAGCTGCAAGGAAAGAACGGCGTCACAAAGCTGAAAAAGGACATGGGAAAGTGGTGTGAGTTCCATAAGAGCTCCACTCACAACACAAGTGAGTGTCGGACCAAGCAGTCACTAATGGCTGAGCTAAAGGTTTCAGAATCAGATGCATGTTCTGACTCTAAGTTAGAACCCGATAAGGGGAATGACAAAGGGACGCAGATCATCGATGTAGAGCCCAACGCCACTGTTGCCACCATGAAGATCCAGAATTAGGAACTTGAAGATCCAGAGGAGGAGAAGCGTCTCTTCCACTCCCATATGTGGGTAAAGGGCTCCCCACTACAGTTCATTATCGACAACGGAAGCCAAAAGAACCTCATTTTGGTAGAGGTCGTGAAGCAACTGGGCTTACCGACCACAGCATATCCACAACCATACACCATCGAGTGGCTTCACCAAGGACAGGATCTTCGTGTGAGCCAACAGTGTCGCCTTCCATACAACATCATGCCCTTCACGGATGAGGTATTGTGTGACATTGCTCCCCTTGAAGTTTGTTATGTATTATTAGGACAACCATACTTGTGGAAGCAACATGCTATGTATGAATCAAGGCCCCGTGCTATTATTGTTACTTTGGGAAATAAGTTGTATAGGATACTAGAGGTAGCACCGCCTACCACCATCTCTTTGGTTATTGCAAAACAATGCAGTAATCTCATTTCCAAAACCGGGAAATTTACTTTCCTGATGATATGCCCTCAAGGAAAGAAAAACACAGTGGCCACGACCTCCAGACAGGGCCCCTCCGCACGACAACTACAAATGGATAAGGTCATGGAGGAGTACGAGGACATCTTCACCTCCCCCGTAGGGGTTCCTCTACACTATCAGGTCAAGCACTCCTTTGATCTAACCCCAGGTGCACAGCTACCCAATGGACCAATATATCAGCACTTCGTTCTGGAGAATGATGAAATCAAGAGGCAGATTTAGGAGTTGCTGCAAAAAGGTCACATCCGTCGGAGTTCATCACCATGTGGGAGCCCGATCATGTTGGTACAAAATAATGACGGGGCTTGGAGACTCTGTATTTACTATCAGGCGGAGAACAAGATAACTGTCTGTAACAGGTACCCAAACCCACGGATTGATGACCTCTTGGACCAACTGAAGGGGGAAAAATATTTCAGCAAGATCGTTTTGAAGTCAGGATATCACCAAGTACCAATCAAACCCTCCGATCTATGGAAGACTACCTTCAAAGCCAAGGAGGGCCTTTTCAAATGGTTAGTTATGCCTTTCGGATTGACAAATGCTCCTGCAACCTTCATCAGGCTAATGGATGACATCTTGCAGCCATTCACCAACTCATTTGTAGTTGTATACTTGGATGACATCCTGATCTTTATCCAGAGTTGGGAATAGAACCTCCACCACATCTGACAGGTTCTCCAAACACTATAGCAACACAAGTTATGTGCCAATTTGGAGAAATGCACTTTCGGCATGACCTAGGTTCAGTTTCTGGGATACATTATTGATGAACAGGGGGTGCATGTGGATCCAGCTAAGATCCAAGTCATTCGGAAATGGCCATCTCCAACCACTCTAACAGAGTTTTGCAACTTTCTAGGCCTTGCCAACTTCTACCGCAGGTTCGTGTTGGGATTTTCTCATATCACTTGGCCCTTGAGTCAAGTCACCAAGGGAGGAGCGAAAGAAAAAGTATTTTGGTCCAAATCTCAATAGAAGGCATTCACAGAGTTGAAATATCACCTCTGCTCGGCACCAGTTCTTGCTTTACTAGACTTGCAACAACCATTTGAGGTCGAGACAGATGCCTCTAACTATGCTATTGGGGTAGTCCTTACTCAACACGGGCATCTAGTGGCATATCACAGTGAGACACTTTCATACACAGTCTGGAAGTATCCCACATATGACAAAGAGATGTATTCCATTGTGCAAGCCTGGTGACAATGGAAGCATTACATTTTGGGGAAGGAAACGGTCATCCACATAGACCACTGACCCCTGTAGTTCATACGGACCCAAGGGAAATTGTAGAATGATCACTATCAGAAGTGGTCCACATACCTGCAACAGTTCCATTTGAATATCAAGTATAAGAAGGGTAGCACCAATAATGTTGCAGATTTCCTTAGTTGACCACCAATCATGGCGTTAAACATCGTGCTCAACTATTGTGGGCACGAGACTTTTGATTGGCCACTTCTCTACAAAAGCGACCCGGAATTTGGCCACTCATACCAGACACTCTTGGAGGGTCAGAATGTTCTAGCTTTTCACCTCCAAGATGCCCTATTATGCCACCTGGGTCACCTTTGTGTTCCTTCAAGCAAGCGTGCCAAGATGATTTGGGAAGCACACTACAGTTGGGTTGCTGGGCATTTCGGGGTTGAAAAAATGGTGGCAATACTGCGGAAGTATTTCTATTGGCCAAATCTTCGACAGGATGTTGGGAAGTGCATTAGATCATGCACTGCCTGCGCCATTGCCAAACTGACCATCAAGAAGCAAGGCCTCTATACCCCGCTGCCTACCCCTAGTCGACCTTGGGAATCCATCTCCATGGATTACATGTCAGGCCTTACTTCCACTAAGCATGGAAATGACTATGTTTTTGTGGTCATCGACAAGTTCTCGAAGATGGCCATTATGGAGGCGTGCAAGAAGAATATCATAGTAGAAGCCATTGCTAAACTCTTCTTTGAATGAGTGTGGGTACACTTTGGGATCCCATAGTCTATCATCTCAGATTGGACAACAGGTTCCTCAGTACATTTTGGTCCAATCTCTGGTCAATACTGGACACCAAACTCACTAAGTCCACAGTCTTCCATCCTCAAACTGATGGTCAAACAGAGGTTGTCAACGGGATGATCGTACACATTCTGCGCATGTACAACTCTAAGCATCCACGCACATGGGACAAGAGCCTCCCCTATGTTTAACATAGCTACAACTAGGCTCTCCATAGCTCGATTGGCCACAACCCTTCATAGGTGGGCTTGGGAATCTAGCCATTATGTCCCATTGATGTGGCCATGCCATTTGTAGCTACTCACGCAATTTCGGCTCATGTCTAGTTTGAAACAGATAAGGCAAACAACTTCATTGAGCACATCCAACATATTTTCAAGTAGGTCCATGACATTTTGGAGAAATCAAATGCCAAGTATAAGCAGTGACATGATCAACATCGGGTGCCACATAAGTTTCAGGTGGGCGACAAATCCTGGTTGCATTTGTGAAAGGAACGCCTTACCAGAGCCTATCAGAAAATTAGACCACTCTGATATGGTCCTTACACCATTACCAAGGTTATGGGAGACAATGCATTTGAGCTTAGCATTCCCCCATTCCTTGGCCTGCACCCGGTGTTCAATGTGGACCGCCTTCGGCCATACTTTCCACCATTACTAGACACACCTGACATTGCAGAACAACTCACACCCATAGAGTTAAATTGAGATTGCATGGAATAAGTTGCAACTGATTGGATCATGGACACACAGATCAAGCACACTTGCTAGCAGAATATCCAACTGTATCGAGTTGTCAAAGTAGGCCAACTCCTTCACTAGGGCAAGTGGCTCACTAGGGACCAAGTTCAGCAGAAGTTCCCTCATCTCATTGAGGAACTCAACGCAATGGGGACCATTGCTTCCTAAGGGCGGAGGAATGATCGAGGTTGATATTGGTGGCCACCCGCCAATTCCAATTGGACCCCCACCATTTCTTCTTTCAGTTTTTTAGTTTCCTTAATTATAGCACAGTTTACTATTTTTAGCAGTTTTTCAGGTCATAAACTTCCAGAGCCATTTTGAGGCCCTAAATGACTTTTTTTGGGAAATCTACCTCCGATGATTTTTTGTCTAAAATCGTCTTTTCCATCATAGTCCTCAGAGAGATCTTTCCAGTGGACTATCATGCGTGTTAAACGGAGATAATATGACCAAGTCGCGACCTCGGGAATTTAGTTGTCCAACTCACCCCAACGGGGCCCATAAACTCTTGGTGTTACATCTCCTCGAGTTAGGGTTTTGGTTGTTTAGGGTTTGCTCTTATTGTTCAATAATAAAAAGGCCCTTGAGCCTCATTGTAAGACAGTTCAGAGTCATGTAGCTGCCACATCTCTTCTCAATGATTAGCTACCATTACCCTAGTTGGTTTATTTCCATTCTTGTTTGTAAGCATATTTCAGTATTTTACATTAATGAAATGAAGTATTATTTCCACTACATCACTGTGTTTACGGTTATCCTTATAATTTGTTGCATTCCTTTTTAAATCTGGATCAGTGGTATCAGATTGGTCTGCTTTTCTTCTCTATTTTTTCTTTGCATGTCCCCAACAAGGTCGGGATATAAGGAGTTAAGGCTTGAACTGGTCGAACCTTTGCAAGACCAACCTCGCAAATCCCGGCTGCCTCCCATGGTGGATGGAAAGAAAGATGAGGGGGCAGGAGATCCTATCAAAATATTGCTCAAAGAAGCCCTCGAGTGACAAAGGAACATGATGATGGACAACTTTCCCCAGATCCTTCAGCGGCTGCCCAGGGGTGACGCATCGGCTTCCAACAGCAACTCTAAAAATGCCACACCGTTTAAGGTACAAGTTAATTTTGAAATCCCCATATTTGAGGGTCAGATAGATGTAAATGTCGTCGATAAATGGTTAAATGTGCTAGAGGGTTATTTTTCTGTTCATGTTTTTTCCAGTCGGGAAAAGATTATTTTTACTCTTCTCAAAGCAGCCCCCGACATCAAGGATTGGTGGGAAACCTACTGCGAGAAGAAGGATGAAAGTACAGGCTCACTATTTTCAGCCGCACCCACTTGGATTTCATTCCGGGATGCCATCAAGGAGCATTACTACCCTGTCGGAAGCTATGAGGATCAATACATAAAGTGGACCATGCTGCGACAGGGAAGGGACCAAGACATGCCAGAGTTTACCAATATTTTCCATACCCTTCGCACAAAGTTGGGTATCAAGGATATAGAGCAACATTTGGTACTCAAATACCATGGCTTCCTGCACAAGTAAATCCAGGAAGAAATAGAATTCCTAAACATCTCCTCGCTCAGCATAGTATACCGGTATGTCGTCAAGGTTGACCAAAAGTTTAAACAGAAGAAGCGAGACTTTGGATCTGCGAATCCGAAACAAGGAAAAGGTGCCCCCAAACCACAAAACAAAGGACAAAGCCAAGGTGGGGCGGCCCAAGACAACCCGCCAAAGCTGCAAGCAAAGAACAGCTTCGTAAAGCTGAAAAAGGACATGGGAAAATGTTGTGAGTTCCATAAGCGCTCCACTCACAGCACAAGTGAGTGTCGGACCAAGCAGTCACTGGTGGCCGAGCTAAAGGTTTCAGAATCAGATGCATGTTACGACTCTAAGTCAGAACCCAATAAGGAGAATGACAAAGGGAAGCAGATCATCGATGTGGAGCCCAATGCCACCGTTACCACCATGAAGATCTAGAAGGAGGAAGCCAAAGATCCAGAGGAGGAGGAATGTCTCTTCCACTCCCAAATGTGGGTAAAGGGCTCCCTGCTACAGTTCATTTTCAATAGAGGGAGCCAAATGAACCTCATCTCGGCAGAGGTCGTGAAGTGGCTGGGCTTATCGACCACAGCACATCCACAACCATACACCATCGGGTGGCTTCACCAAGGACGAGATCTTCGCGTGAGCCAACAGTGTCGCCTTCCATACAACATCAAGCCCTTCATGGATGAGGTATTGTGTGACATTGCTCCCCTTGAATTTTGTGATGTATTATTACGACAACCATACTTGTGGAAGCGACATGCTATGTATGAATCAAGGCCCCGTGCTATTATTGTTACTTTGGGAATAAGCTGTATAGGATACTAGAGGTAGCACCGCTTACCACCATCTCTTTGGTTACCAAAACAATGCAATAAGCTCATTTCCAAAACCGGGAAAATTTTTTTTCCTGATGATACGCCCTCAAGGAAAGAAAAATACAGTGGCCATGACCTTCAGACAGGGCCCACCCGCATGACAACTACAAATGGACAAGGTCGTGGAGGAGTACGAGGACATATTCACCTCCCCCGCAAGGGTTCCTCTACACTGTCAGGTCAATCACTCCATTGATCTAACCCTAGGTGTGCCATTGCCCAATGGGCCAATCTATCAACACTCCGTTCTAGAGAATGATGAAATCAAGAGGCAAATTCAGGAGCTACTGCAAAAAGTTCACATCCGTCTAAGTTCATCGCCCTGTGGGAGCCTGATCATGTTGGTACAAAAGAAGGATGAGACTTGGAGACTCTGTATTGACTATCGGGCGTTGAACAAGATCACTGTCTGTAACAGGTACCCAATCCCACGGATTGATGACCTCCTAGACAAACTAAAGGGGGAAAAATATTTTAGCAAGATCGATTTGAAGTCAAGAAATCACCAGGTACCAATCAAACCCTCCGATCTCTAGAAGACTGCCTTCAAAGACAAGGAGGGCCTTTTCGAATGGTTGGTTATGCCTTTCGGATTGACGAATGCTCCTGCAACCTTCATGAGGCTAATGGATGACATCTTGTGGCCATTCACCAACTCATTTGTAGTGGTATACTTGGATGACATCCTGATCTTTAGCCAGAGTTGGGAAGAGCACCTCCACCACATTTGACAGGTTCTCCAAACACTGCAGCAACACAAGCTATGTGCCAATTTGGAGAAATGCACTTTCAGCATGACCCAGGTTCAGTTTCTGGGATACATTATTGATGAACAGGGGGTGCATGTGGATCCAGCTAAGATCCAAGTCATTTGAGATTGGCCATCTCCAACCACTCTGACAGAGCTTCACAACTTTCTACTGCACTGGTTCGTGTTGGGATTTTCTCATAACACTTGACACCAAACTCACTAAGTCCACAACCTTCCATCCTCAAACTTATGGTCAAACAGAGGTTGTCAACAGGATTATCGTACACATTCTGCGCATGTACAACTCAAAGCATCCATGCACATGGGACGAGAGCCTCCCCTATGTTCAACACAGCTACAACCGGGCTCTCCACAGCTCAACTAGCCACAGCCATTTTTAGGTGGGCTTGGGATTCCAGCCACTATGTCCCATTGATGTGGCCATGCCATTTGTAGCTACTCACGCAAATTCAGCTCATGTCCAATCCGAAACAGATAAGGCAAACAGCTTCATTGAGCACATCCAACATATTTGCCAACAGGTCCATGACATTCTAGAGAAATCAAATGCCAAGTACAAGCAACGACATGATCAACATTACGTGCCACACAAGTTTTAGGTGGGAGACAAAGTATGGTTGCATTTGCAAAAGGAACACCTTATCAAAGCCTATCGAAAACTCAAACCACTCCTATATGGTCCTTACACCATTACCAAGGCTATGGGAGACAATGCTTTTGAGCTCAGCATTCCCCCATTCCTTGGCCTACACCTGGTGTTCAATGTGGACCGCCTTTGGCCATACTTTCCACCATTACTAGACACATCCGACATTGCAGAACAGCTCACACCCACAGAGTTAAATCAAGATTGCATGGAACAAGCTGCAATTGATCGAATCATGGACACACAGATCAAGCACACTCGCTAGCAGAATATCCAACTGTATCGAGTTGTCAAAGCAGGCCAACTCCTTCACCAGGGCAAGTGGCTCACCAGGGACCAAGTTTAGCAGAGGTTCCCTCATCTCATGGAGGAACTCAACGCAATGGGGACCATTGCTCCCTAAGGGGGGAGGAATGATCCAGGTGGATATTGGTGGCCACCCACCAATTCCACTTGGACCCCCACCATTGCTTCTTTCAATTTTTTAGTTTCCTTAATTATAGCATAGTTTACTATTTTTAGCAATTTTTCGGGTCCTAAACTTCCAGAGCGGTTTTGAGGCCCTAAACGACATTTTTTGGGAAATCTACTGCAAGCAATTTTCTATCAAAAATCATCTTTTTCATCGTAGTCCTGAGAGAGATGTTTCCAATGGGCTATCATGCGCGTCAAACAGAGATAAAATGACCAAGTCGCGACCCCGGGAAGTTGGCTGTCCAACTCACCACAACGGGGCCCATAAACTCTTGGTGTTACATCTCCTCGGGTTAGGGTTTTGGTTGTTTAGGGTTTGCTCTTATTGTTCAATAATAAAAAGGCCCTTGAGCCTCATTGTAAGACAGTTCAGAGGCATGTAGTTACCACATCTCTTCTTAGAGATAAGCTACCATCGCCCTAGCTGGTTTATTTCTATTCCTGTTTGTAAGCATATTTCAGTATTTTACATTAACGAAATGAAGTATTATTTCCACTGCATCTCTGTGTTTACAATTATCTCTATAATTTGTTGCATTCCTGTTTAAATCTAGATCATTTTTCCCATATATTGCTCATAAAATTAGGAAAATTTAACCACGAACTCTCCTCTGAATACCCACAATATCCATACAAATGTTGGTTTAATTCCAACTAACCCAGAAAACCCCAAAATGTGTGAATTACCTAGAAAATACTATTACTGCTACTGGATAAGAACTCGAATTTATGCCCGTAAAATTGCTCAGAAAAATTTGCAAAATTATCTCAGATCTCCTCAGACCAAGCCCACAAGAACCCAAAAAAATATTAGGCTAATTTTAGTTGGCTCGGAAAGCCCCCAAATAGTGCAAATTACCCAGAAATTAGAAAAAATCATCCTAGAAAACACCCTCCACTTCAGCCTTGCAAAATGGTACTAATATCTTCCTTCAACTAAGGGAAATACTCCTACAAATGCCCAAAATATCCAATCAAAGGAAGCTAATCCAATAAACTAATACAGACTACCTTATGTGCCCAAGATAACATGCAAAAGTGAGTGCAACTTCTACTATTTAGCTTAATGGAAGCCCTAAATTTGACTCCCAAATTCCTCACTAGGGAGACACTCTAAGTTCTCGAAAATGAGGATAGAATTTCTGCTTGGAAATCTCATGCTAAGAAACACTTCTCTTCTTATTCACAATAGCTCCAAGGGAATTCAAGTTCTAAATATAGATAGACAAAAGTTAATCAACAAATGAGCCCATCCTCCTTTTATAATTTCTCCCCACGCTTCTAGACTCCTTATTTAATATTATTTTATTGGTGGGAACCATTTTCCACTTAGTGTCTTTTTCCGCCATTTTAATAAAATAATGATTTGCCTCCCTTTGCCAATAAAATAATGTTTTCCACCATTCTATAATAAAATATTATTTTTCCTCATTTTTGTAATGAAAATAATATTTGCCCCATTTTTACCAAAAAATGGCAAAACTACTCAATGATTTTTGCACTCACAAAAATGGGAACATTACAAATTACATTATAGAGCTACAAGAGACTGTTATTTTCCTTTTCTCCCTTATGCAAGATGGGCTACTAAGTAGATATAAGCTTGGCAATGTCCCTTGCACTCTTCCACAACCTCCTACCAGCTTCTCCCACCATCGGACCACTTCTAAAACCCTTAGATCGCTCTCGAATGTAATCTTGTAGCAATATAGAGCATCCTGTAGAAATCCTATAGGGCTTCACAAAATTCATAAGAACTCAGCCAAATTTTCCTCTTAAGCCTATTTTTTAATTTTCATCACTCTACAACATCCCCTGAGCCAATCCAACTTGAGAAGATCATAGACCCTTTGTATCCTTTCATCACTATAGCTTTTAATATGTAATTAGGTTTTATTGTTCTCGTTATGAGTTAAGTAGCATAGAAATAGTTTACATTGATCATTTTGAGCATTTGATGGTTTATGCAAATAGAGTAGAGTTTACCTTTATTCCAATAGTGTAGATTTGATTTCTTGCAAGATAGATTAGAATTACATCTTGCATGTAATTAGCTAGGGTTTACTTTCTTGTTATTTTTCTTCTACAAAACATAGTAGGATTTATTTTCTAGCCTTTCTTTCCATGAAAATAGATTGGTGTTTTCTTGATGCAGTAAGACAAGTAATGCTTCAATTTTCTCTTTTCTTGAAAGTTTAAGTTCAATAGTTTTCCTTCTTTGGAATTTTGTAAAATGGTCTTTGCACATTTTAGTTCAATCCATTGCTTTAGAGAAATTAGGTAGAATATTGCTTACTATACATATAGAATTATCGCTCTTATGTTTGTATGAACTATGGATTGATAAATTAAAGCTAATAGCCCTTGGAGTTGAAACATTCTTGTTGTAATACTAAGAATCATCACTACCATTTGGGAATAATGCACCATCTCATATTAAAGGAAGAGGGACTGCGCATTTAGATGATAAGACCAAAGCTAAACATGTTTATATGTGCATGGTCAAAAACATAATCTCCTAAGTGTAAGCCAAATGTGTGATCAAGTCTATGATGCCATATTTCTCTACAAAGATTGTGAAATAAGGAAGTTGAGTCTAGTAAAATAATAGCCAAAGCAATTAGAGCTCTCATTAATTTGTATGTTTTTTGGTGAAACAAGAAAACATGATTATGGCACAGAATCATGGTACATGCAAACATTAATAATTTGGTGAAACAAGAAAAAATTAGTAAGAGGCAAGCCAACATTATCAAATTTAGATGGTTCCATATGTAAATCATGCCAATTTGGAAAGAAGGAAAAGGTTCACTTCAAAATAAAGGAACATTCATCTTCTAGACAACTAGATCTAGTCCACACTAATATATGTGATCCTACGAGAACTCAAAGCCCAAGAGGAGAGATATATTTCATTTTGTTTATTGATGACTCTAAAAGGGAAACTTGGACCATGTTGCTTAAAGAAAAATTTGAAGCTGTTAGCAATTTCAAAGTGTTCAAGGCTCAAGTAGAAAATGGAAACGACATGGAAATCAAATGTTGGAGATCATACAAAGTAGGAGAATTCACTTCTAACTAATTTGAGGAATTATGTTGGGATCATAGGATCATAGTACAATATTCAATAGACAAAACCCCTCAATAAAATGACGTAGTATAAAGTAAGAATGAATCAATTCAAGAAATGGAAAGAGAAATGATAAACAAAGTAAAGGTTGCAAACACCTTCTAGGGAGAAGTAGCTTAAACAACTTTCTATATAGTTCATCGCACACCAAATAGTGATAAAATCCCATATGAGTTATGGAATGGTAGACTGGCTTGAATACAACATTTAAGAATATTTGGAAGCAAGTGCTACATAAAGATGAAAGATGACAATTTGGTAAAATTCGACTCTAGAGCAGATGAAGGGATCTTTCATAGTAACTCATTTAGAAGAAAAGACTACAAGTGCCATGATAAAAGATCAAAGAAGATAGTGTAATGCATTGATCTCAGGGTGGATGAATCTTTTCCATAACTAACAGAACCTCAATATAATGAAAATTTAGATGATGCAGAAGAAGAATAAGAGTGTGAAGAACAAGAAGAGCAAGGTGAAGAAGGAGAAGAAGAAAATACCCCTTGGAAGTACAAAACTGCATCAAGGTATTTACAAAAGAAAAATCTTGAAATTCAAATAATTAAAGATAAACAATTGGAATTTTAGACTAGAAGAAAGTTTTTAAGAATTCCTAGACATGAAAATATTGCAGTATTATCTCAAATAGAACCCAAAATTTTTAATCACGCTAGTGAAGAGAAACACTTGGTTAAGGAAATGGATGAAGAGTTGGATCATATAGAGAAAAATAACACTTGGTAATTGGTCCCTATACCAAAATGGAAATATGTCATTGGTACCAAGTGGGTATTCAAAAATAAGTTGAATTAAGATGGATAGGTAGTTAGAAATAAAGCCAGATTGGCATGCAAAGGATATGCATAGGTAGAAGGTATTAATTTTGAAGAAACTTTTTCCCTTGTAGCTAGACTAGAATCTATTGGGATGTTTTGGTATTTGTAACTCATAGAAATTTTTAAAGTATATAAAATGGATGTCAATTATTCTTTTCTAAAAGGTGAACTAGAGGAAGAAGTTTAAACTAAACAACCAGAGGCATTTTAGCTATCTAAAGATGCAGATTAGGTTTATAGACTAAAGAAAGTGTTGTATGCGCTAAAATGAGCCCCAAGAGCTTGGTATGAAAGGTTGGACAAATACCTACAACAACAAGGATTTAAATGAGGAACAATTGGCAATAACCTTTAAATTAAATCTGATAGAAAGAAAATGCTAACAATTGTTGTATATGTAGATGATATCATATTTGGGAGTGGTTTGGAACAAATGGGGCAACAATTTGTAGAAGAAATGCGAAAGGAGTTTGAGATGTTCACATTGAAAGAACTATCATTCTTCCTTGGTTTACAAGTTTCTAAATCAGACAAATGTATCTTCATTTCTCAGCCCAAATATTTAAAATATGTTTTTAAGAAATTTGGTATGGAATATTTCAAGCTTGTTGGCACACCCATCATCACTGGTTGCAAGTTGATTAAGGAAGATAAATCATTTAATGTAAACTAGACTACTTATAGTTCAATGATTGGAAGTATTTTATATTTAACATCATCAAGGCCTCATATAATATAAGTTGTAGGATTGGCTGCTAGATTTTAGTCTAACCCCAAGGAAATCCATGTAAATATAGTCAAGAGGATCTTCAAATATCTAGAAGGCACGATTGATTATGGTCTATTGTATGCTAGATGAAAATATTTCAATCTAATAGCATACATTGATGCATATTGGGCAGGTAGCATTGATGATAAAAAGAGAAAAAATGGTGCAACATTCTTTCTGGGCAACTGTCTAGTATCTTAGGTAACCAAAAAGAAAAACTATATTTCTTTATCTACAACCAAATCCGGGTACATAGAAACGATTTCATGTTGTACTCAGATCCTTTGGATGAAGTAAACACTCAAGGATCTCAAGGTTGAATATGATAATCATATTCCTATTATGTGTGATAATACTAATGCAATTAGCATTTCAAAGAATCTTGTTATGCATTCCAAAATGAAGCATATTCAAATTATATACCATTTTTTGAGAGATCAAGCTATTAACAAAACTATCACACTTGAATATGTTTCCACTCGTAAGAAAATTGTAGATATGTTCACCAAACCACTTCCTAGAGAACATTTGAGTGTAACCTCATATAGTGGCTGGGAGTGATATCTCCTTTAGTCACTAATTATGTTAGTGTGGGTACAGGAAGCTACTTAGCACAAGTTGACATTAAGAGAGTATGTTGCAAGAGAAGACAAAGGTGTATTTGGTATCATTCATAGGGGGAGGTGTGTGATTCATATATGTAGCATGAGCTTAGGGGGAGCATTCTAGTCTTGGGACATTGTGGTTATTTTTTATGCCTATGTTCATCTAGTATTTTATGGCAAAGTGAATTGACAATATAGTTTCAGCACCTAACACTCTTTTCCATTGATGTCAAAGGGGGAGAAATGAGTCAGAAAAAACTGACAATATATGCTAAATGTGTACAAACATTTTGAACATGGATTGGAAATATATGTTAAATGTGTACAAATATTTTGAAGATGGAGAGCATGTAAAGGGGGAGTGTTATCAGTCATTGGATTATTAGAATCAAAGGGGTAGAGTGTAGTAATATAAATAGTGGAGAGTGGAGAGAAAGAAATAGTCTCTTCAGCAATATGATAGGGGGAGAGTTTCCTAATTTTGGTGTTTCCATCAATGACTTGCAATGTTTGGTGGTCTTGCCATCAATGCCAAAGGGGAATATTGTTGAGAAAAATGACATTTGGTTTTCATTGATGTCAATTCTTGTCATTTATTCAAGAAAATATTATCATGAGGAGATGTGCTCTAAATCATGTGAGAAATTCTTAGTAGGGTCGTCCTATCAAAGATATTTCCAATGGTATATGGCGTTCTATATAACTCCTAACAGATAATGAGTTATCATGCTTTGAAGTTTGAATAGTGTTCCAGGGTTCATGGTTCCAACATGGGCCCTTCCTCACTGTATCGACGCCCAGATTTAGAATAAAAGATTAGGAGGAAGAGAGGAAAGAAACAAGAGACAAGGGGGGGAGCAACATTCTGCCAATCTTATCCCCTAATCATTGGGATCCAAGCTAAAGCACTTAGGTACTTGTCAAACTACCTAGTCTTGTTAATGCACAAACATCAATGGCAGGTGGAAAATCCTGAGTGTCTGACTATTATGACTTGGAAGTTAAGCAAGCCAGCTGATGTGGTAAGGTATTTTCCCACAAGAGGTGTATTTGGGCCTTCAAATAGGTAGCACATAAGTCACTTTCCAAAACACCAAGATAATGAATTTCTTCATTACACAGTTGGCACACCACAAACAAGTGGCAATGTGAGCTAGGAGATAAGTCGAAAAAAATAGAAGTGACATTGCATGAGTGATAATGTGAGGTTCCATGAGTATGACATGTGGCAAGTATATTCCCCCCTTTTTAGTGGCTAAGTGGAACTTTTATGAGTGACATGTGGTGACATGACATGTGGTAAGAAGTCAATGTGGCAGGTGAGGTGGTAGAACCTCAAGATTTGCACCAGGGGTCAGTTTTGTAAAATATTGCAATGTTAAATGTTTTCATTGCTAGATGTGGTGCCACAATGGATTTGTATGCATATGAAAAATATCGATCCCCTCCTCCCTCATTAAATCTCTAAAAGCAAGGGGGACCTAAATTGTATCCTTTGTTATCCAATTTGGTCAGTATATAGATCTTTCATTGAGCATTTAAAGGAAATACCTGAGATTTAAATCGCACAAGCAACAAATTTTGGACCTCTCCTCATTAAAAATCAAAAAATTAAGGTCTTCTGGAAGTCGCATCCTTGTCGTTAGATCAGATCAACACTTGGATGGTGTTTGGCACACTGGGAAGAGTTAAGGGGGGGTTAAGATGCATATGTGACAATATGTGTCCCCTTGTCACTAATAGTTAGAAAGATGAGGGACCCCACGATGAAATCTCGATCGAAAATCCAATTTAGTTTAAATAAACTTCTTGGAGGGCCTTAGATGTTTGTGAGTGTTTAAACATTGGACAAATTTCTCGGAACTAAGCACCTAAAGGCTTAAGATCATGGTTCCATCATATGAGAAAATGTTGATTGGTAGCTAACCGACAAGGGCTATGAAACAAAATTGGTGTTTGGGCACCAAATTTATTCAAACGATTAATGTTTGCAACAAATGAAGAATTAAATAGTTGTAGCACCTCAAAATAAATAGACATACAACATGAATATGTACTACTATTGATGTGAGAAAAGAGAGAGAGAGAAATATTGTCAACGTAGAGAAGAAAAACCAATTCAATTAATATGATTAAAAGAAGGGGGTTACGTGCTAAAACTATAGATAGCATATGTTGAAAATGCAACAAGAAAATCTTGATTTAATTTTCCCTTAAATTAAATTAGGAGAAAAATTGTAATTCCACATCACAAGACAACTTGTAGGAGTTAAATAAGTTAATTTGACTTAGTTGGTTTAGTTAATTCGAGTTGAGGGTCTAACTTGAGTCAAGTAGAATGTATCCTACTTTATAGGAGCCCTGGTTGATTTTATTTTGAGTTTTAATTTAGTCTAATTGAGTTAAAGTTAGTTAAACTAGTTCCAATTATTGGAGGAACTAGTATTACGTTTAACATTGGGGTGTTTCTTCATGTGTTCAACTAGTTAACTAATGATTCAACGATAAATAACTCATGCACGTCAGATCTAAGAGCTATCCAATTTAGATTGGAGTTCAAGGGCAGTGTACTATCAGTGGTATAATCATCCAAATTGTACAGGTGGTGCATGCAATAACAGGAAGGCCTATGATGGATTACGTAATTCCAATTGAGGAATTTCCATGATTAGTAAGGGCTAATTACCAAGGAAATAGCGCAAGTAAATAGGGACTTGGTGTTGTCATTGCTACAACACCCTCCAAAATTTTGGCCTATGCTCAATTTCGAAGTCTTCCTTGGTCTTGTACATTGCCGTCGCAAATTTTGAAACTCATTCAGCGCATTTTCTTGAGGAGTTTTTGTCCCCTTTGCAAGATAGGCCAAATGTTATATTTTCACATGTATCTTAAGTGTCACATCATGTATATAAGCATGTTTTGGTGGTTTTAATAGGTCACCCTTTGTGTAAATGAGTTTATCTAACCATAAAAGCATTTGTTGCACTCATTTCTAAAGTTTTAAGCATTGTCGCACAAGTGTCATCATGGTCACCACAAAGTGTATCTTAAGTGTCACACTTGTCGTAAATTGTTCTAAAGTTGCCACATAGAGGGAAATTCATTGTCATGTGTCCTGGATGATCTATTTTTTTTTGTCATCAATTATTCTTAGTGTGTGATCACAGTCAAAGACTTATCACTATTCACATCAGTCTCACCAATCCTGCACTTAGCTATTTTCTGAAAAGATTCCCGACCAAGAAACCTAGCTTCACCTGACCTCCATGAACTTGGAACTACATAGTCTCAGTCCTATAGATATGACCTTTCCTCTTGGAACTGCATAATGCTTAGTTCTTTCCTCACAAGACTGTTGCAATGCGTAGTTTTTATGCTCAAGCCCCGACCTTGACTCCTAGAAGTTTGCAATTCCTCCTCCCAACCTCGCCTTAACTACGTATTGTGTAGTCTCTAGCTTCAATCTCATCCTTGAGCTCCTGAACTATGCAATTTCACAATGGCCCAGTCTCCCTTGTCTCCCGAAAATGCAGAATGTGCTCTCCCATTGCTCATCCCCCCAGTCTGTCACACTGATCCCCATAATTTCCTATTTTTCTCTATTAGCCCAGCCCAGACTGTGCATCCGCAAGGCTCAAAGCTCCCCTTAAATGCTTGAATTGTGTGGTGACTGAGCCCTTTTCCCATCTTTCCATCCAGTTTCATCTTAGTCAATGAATCAATATGCACAATCTTATACTAAGGATTTTTCTTACTGAAGGCATCTCGTCATGAGTGAATTGCATAAATGTGTACCTTATCATGCCATGCCGAGATGATGAAGAAGGGGATGAAGGAGTGAAACATGTTGAAATACATTCGTGTGGCTAAGTATGCAAGCTCATCAATCAAGAGAGAGAAAAAGGAAACTAGTTTGCAATCACCATTCAATACTTGAGATCATTGAAGATTCCTTATCACCAAACCATGTGTAGGTGAAATGAAAAGCATTCTCAAGAACACCCGTAGCACACAGTAGCAATAGTAGCTTGACATTGCCACATCATCAAGTAGTCTATGTCAGCAGTTTCATGTCATGTCATGTCATGAGTTGTCACATGCCAGACCATTGTGGTTAATGACATAAATTATGTTTTGAAAATATATTGTAAAATGGAATTCTAAAGGACATGTATGGAATATGAAGAGTCATGTAAAGTTGAAAGTTCATAGGATGTGAAACAGTCATGAGGGTAGATTAAGAGTCATAAGGAAGGTGAAGCATCACTTCCTCATGGTTATATATACACCCTCATTGTAAGAGCAAAGGATTTTTCACCTTGTCTCCTTCCGTAAGGCATTAGAGAGACAGATTAATTCTTTTAAGGAGAAAGGAGTGGCTCCAATTCTCCACTATTAGAGCTAGTGATGTTCATTGTATACATGTGTCTTGGAAATTTTACTTAATTACGGAAACCTTCAAGGCCAACACATTCTTCATGCATGAATTATCAATATTTGTAAGACTATGTTGTGAATGTTTGTATTTCATGTTTGTTTTCATCTGTGCTAAAGTAGTTGAACTATTTTGGTTATTTTGGTACTTCTCTTATCGAAAATATATTATAATGGCCATTATTGTTATCGCATCCTTGTGGACTATTCTACAGGATACTAGACAGATCTTTTCCATTGATTGGTTGCAATGACCATCACATCTTTTGTGGACTATTTTGCTAGATGTTAGATGGAACCCTCTTGTTTGCATGTGTCCCTTATTGATGGTAATATTACCTCTCTCTTAGAGTCCCACTTTACTCTTTCCCTCTGCAGTAGAATAACATTGACACACCTACAACCGAACACTCACCAGGCACACCTTCTTTCATTTCAAAGGCACCACGCATTCCCCTCTTGCTGACAATTAGTGCCAAGGAGAATCTATAAGAATACATGGAAACTACGTCAATATTTCAGATGGGGCTCCTACTCGAAATAGTGTGTGGTCTAATTGGGACTTCACATCAAGGAGACCCCTTTATTGATGGACTTCCAGCACCATCAACAACTGGTGCTAGAAGGAGGGCCAGATGACAAGTTGTGCCTATTGAGTCAACGTTGAACCTCTTATCTCAAATGGATCATCCTAAAATATTACTCCCAGGTGTTTTTCTAATTTATCCATTTATCAATTTTCAATTCATGATGAACCTCTCTATCACTTGTATCAATTAAATTTTTATGGCGAGGATGGAACATCCATAACCATGCACATTTCTTATTTTCTTAAATTTTTTGAATATTACAAAATTGATGATGAATATTTTTCTTGTGGTTTTTCTTCCTCACCCTTGAAGGTCGTATTAATCAATGGTGACATACCTAATGAGCCTAGGTATTGTAGCAAGAATGTTGCAACTCCCAGGGCTACCAGCTTTACTTATCAACCTAGGGTTTGTACAAACTTGGAGGTGATAGTGCTATATGTGCAAGTAGAAGTGAAGGTATTTCCTGTTGCCATTGCTCATCTGGCAAGAGACCCCAGGGGTTCCAAGCCAGACTTCTATAGGGTCAGAAGAAGCTTGATTTTGATGGAAGAAGAGAAAATTTGTTCTAAGGGAGAGCTACTCTACTGCAGTAATTAAGAAAACAATCATGTAATGCTAAAATCACACTAAACCCTAACTAACCATCTAAATATCTATGTGAAGCATAATTGCTAAAACAACACTAATCTAATGCTTCTATCTAAGTTGCAAAAGTAAAAAGCATCAAAACTAAGTCTGTGTTTAAGAAAAAGAGTAGTCAGAGATCAAAATTGGTCAAAAGAGGATGTAAGGAGAAACAGTGCATAAGAGCCATTGGATCAGGCGGGTGAAAGGTAAATGAACGGTTGAGATCAGGTCGCAAGAGGGTACGTAGATAGATGGGCGAACAGGGTTAACTAACAGGATGAACGGTGGAGATTATGTCGCAGAGGCTATGTCAAGAGATAGACGGAAAGGATTAATCAATAGATGGATGGCGGAGATTAGATTGCGGGAAAAATAAATGTGTGGAAATGGTAGCGGGTTTGCGGAGGTGGTATGTTGTATTTTGTGTGCCCTCAAAACCATAAGTTGTATTTTGAGATTTCACACTATTAGCCTTACCGAGTGACACATAGCAAGAGAAAACCATTTTTCTCGTGTGCTCTTGGTTAGATAACAGTCGTGCAAGTGTCCACGCGAGATTGCGCAACAACCGTTGGATCAAGCAAGGCTGATCAACGGTGGAGATCGGCCAAGCTAATTGGTGATTGGGTGAAGCAACAGTCGTCAGATCAAGAGACAAATCGACGATGGAGATTAAAGCGAGAGAAGAAAACATGCAGAAATGATGGAGCAGGTTTAGAGGTCACGTGCCCTCAAAGCTGTAAGCAGTTTTCTAAAATTTTACATGATTAGCCTCCCCGAGTGACATGTAGCACAAGGAAACAACTCTTATTGCGTGCCCTTGGGCAGATAATGATTGGATAGAAATCCACGCGATATCGAGCGATAGACGTTGGATCTGGTGAGCCATATCAATGGTGGATTGTTGACCGAGCTAGTTGGCGAGCGGGTGTGCGATAACTGTCAGATCAGACAAGGCAGATTGACGGTGGGGATTTAAAGTGCATAACGTCTATGTTGAAAATGAATTGGGAAGTGGTTGGTCAGGTTTTTCTGTGTAAGGTAATCTACGGGTAAAAACCGTTTAAACGTGAATTAATTGCTTCCACCTAAGTATTTCAAGCTGAGGGAGAATGAAATGGATATGAGGGAGATCAAATGACAGGAAGAGAGTGAAGGAGAAGATGATCACGAAAGGAATAGAGTAACAATTCAATGAACCTAGTGACTGCGTTAAACAACAAACTCCCTGTGAAAACCAAAACCCTGTGTTTTTGGGGTTGCCGCAGGGTTTATTCCTCATGTCATGGTCCAAGAGGGAGGAGCTAAGGCCAAGACACCTATGGGCAACCTTTTGGATCTTTTCTTTGCTAACCTGCTAATTTAATGAAATCATAAATGAAGCAAACTGAAACACAACTAATCTACTCTACACTACTGTAATACGACTACAACTATCTAAGTAAATGAACATTTAAACAATAAACCTCTGTAATGTTAATGCAATTATTTAAGAAAATAAACAACTAATCCATGAAGCTATGCTAGTGCTATAATGGAAATTAACTACTTAAGCAAATGAATAGAAACCATGAATCTGTACTACTGTTGTAATGAAAATGCATCTAATTAAGCAAATGAACAAAAAACAGGAATCTATGCTAGCATAACAATACAATAAAGAGGAGCTTCGGCTACCAGGTTTAGGCCCTAACCCAAGAGCTTCAGCCCTCTAAGTTAACTGATGGCTCAAAACAAAACTCATCTTCATTATAAATAAAAGACTATCACAAGACTTGCAGCTTGAAAACAAAGTAGAGTTCTACAATGAGAAGTCTGAATTCTCGCTAACTCTACGTAACTAAAAAAATTGAGGTCCTAAGCCTCTCTACTTATACATCTAAAGTCTCCAATGACTTCCTTCAAAATTAAGGAGGCAAAGCTCCCAATTCAATGATAAAATCGTTCTTTCCCTTTCACTATCTTGACTGCCTTCTAGTAGGGAGGCTTGGCTCCCAACTCAAGATAAAATCGTACTATCACTTGCTTGGCTTCCTTCTAGTACACATGATTTGTCTTGTTTTGAACTCTCACTTTCTTGGTTGCCTTCTAGTACTCCTAATTTGGTTGTTTTAACCTTCACTTGCTTGTATACCTTCTATAAGGGGGGTTGTTTGTACTTTCAGCTGATGGAGGGATACTCGAATGTAGGGGCAGTAAATGAGGAGGATTTACCTCCTGTAATTCCTCTCCCTTGTCCCATTCGAGTTTTTACCAAGGTATTTACCATAGTTCCTTGCTTTTATATTTTATCCCTACATTTTCATTACTTTTATCCTTTATTCCTACATTACATGCACATTAGACCACAAAGCAAAATATCCAACTCTACTCGTCTCTTAAACAAAATATAATCAAAAGTATGCAATAAGTTGTGAGAATAGTTGGTATGACTAAGCTAAGAGGTGAATTAAGGTCAATTAATCCCCATATAGTTACTCAATGATGAGGCTCATCATCACCCCCCTACTGAAAGTGTTGCTCATCCTTTGAGCAACTTAGTGGCTTTGGTAGCCTCTCTGACATCTCATGCTTTTGTTGTGGTCCCTGACATCTTCAAGCTATGTGGCAGTGATTTCCATCTCCTTATATAGGCATGTATATTATCATTTCTTGGTAGCCTAAACATGTCCTCAAAATGTGAAATTGCTTGCCCTTGAGTAGCAAGACATCGAGGTGCCAACTGAGGATTATTTACAATTAGATTATGGGTGGCAATTAGGGTCATGGGATTTTGTTTTTCAGCTACTTCTTTGTCCCTGAAGCCACTTAGCTCTTTTGTTTTTTGCTTCTCTTTCTTGTTCTTAAATGTAGAGGGGTTTGCCTCCTTCTTTTCCTTTTTTTTTCTTGTCTAGTGTGCTGAGAGCAGTGATGACAGCTTCTAACTTCTACTCAGGGACCTCTGGAGACACCCTAGGTGACTCCTCCTTTTGTTCTTCCCCTTCTGGTTCAATGCCTTCTTCCTCTCTGTTTTTTATTTCTCATCTCTATCAGTTCTTGTTTTGTCTCCTCCTCTATTTCAATGCCTTCTTTCTCTTCCATTTCAACATCAGCCTTTGTATTAGTTCCTTCTTCATCCATCTCACCCCCCATCTAGCTCTGTATCTTCTTCTTCTTATTTTGCCTCCTTCTTACTGACAGAAGGACTAACATCATAGATTTTGATGTTATTCTCTACTGGTAAGTCTCGGAAGACTGACCATGTTATAGGGATCTTGCGGTTTTGGAGGGAATCCTCAATGAGGATTCTAGTCAACCCATGGTGAACTAACTATTGGGAATTTCTTGTATTTTCTTTGCTGCTGGAGTCCAGGAGTGATTGCATCAGAAAATAGGGTATCCTGAGTCTTTGGTGAACTGGTGTTTTTACCCCAAATCTTAATTCTTCAAGCTCTCTAAAATGGTAGCCATAAACAACACTGTATCTACCCTCACATGAGATATACTTGATGAGCATCTTGCTTGTGAGGCTTGAGGAGGAAATAAGAAAATTCCTTGAGAAGAAAAAAACAGAGTTTCCTGTGTATGTAATCCATTAGCTTTCTAGAGGAAACTAGCCACCTTTTTACTTACAAACTAATTACCTCGTAACCTTTACAACTTTTGATAAAATAATGCATATGAGTGAGTGAGTAGGATACTTACCTGTGGCATTAATGCCACGTTGTAGTTGTCAAAGATCAGAGGTGTTGCTGATGGTAATTCTTCTTCCTCCTCTATTGTCTGTTGATGGTTTCTTGACTGCAGATCTGATGTTGCTAAATGGACAGAGGGAGTAGGAGTGTGTGTGGATGTAGGGATTATGGTAATGGATGAGGTGAGGGGTTAGATCATGTCTAGAATGAATTTTGGGGATCTAACCAATCTACTAGTCAAGGGATCTTGTAGAAAACACAATCTTCACCTGAATTGGAGAAATGAAGTGAAAAATAATGGAATTTATGGAAGCATGCATGGTAAGGAGTGGAGGAGATGAACATATGTGAGGCAGGCCTCCCTTTGGATCTTCTCTTTGATCCTTGATTGTCTTTCTCATCCTCTTGCAAATAACAATTATGTTTTTTTTTCTTATTATTGTATTTTATTTTTTATTTTTTTTAAACACCTAGGCTGCCTTAAAGAGGTTTTCACCCTAGATATTTGCCTTGGGTGCCTCAAGGAAGGTTTTCACCTAGGGATATTCTTTTTCTTTCCATTTTTCTCATCCTTGGGCCACCTCATGGAGGTTTTCAACCCCAATATGGGACTTAGGCACCTCATGGAGGTTTTCAACCCAAATATGGGACTCGGGTGCCTCATGGAGATTTTCACCTAAATCCTTATTCTGTTTTCTTTCTTTTTCAGTGATCTGATGAGGGAGGAGATGAAATTTTCTCCACCATCATCACTGTCTTTTTGATCCTGTCAATGAACTCTTATTTGGATAAATACCTCTTGTACATTTTCAATCTGTGTCCATTAACTAGTAATGGAATGGCTTCTTCATCTATAGTTCTGATCTGCAATGAACCATTCTCATGGCATCTTTCCACCACATAAGGTATAAGCCATCTTATCCTTAGCTTGCCCTTGAAGTCTTTATACCTCGAGTCATATAACAATGCCTAGTCTCCTTCTTGAAATCGCTTCTCCTTAATATGCTTGTCATGCCATATTTTCCTCTGAAGTTGAACTATCTCTGAATGGAGGAGGGCCTACATTCTGAATTCTTCCAAGCCATTCAAATGGAACAATATTTCTTTCTATGCATGACTAAGATCCAAATCTAGTTGGGTTTCCATCCTCAATGTATTTTATTCAAATTAAATGGACATCAAAGCCTTTTTCCCATAGACCAGCTCATAGGGTGTAAATCCAGTGGTGGTATTCTATGTCGTATTATAGGCCCAGGTGGCCTCAACTAGTCTTTCTTACCAATCCTTTCTATTGTTGTTCACTACCTTTGTTAGGATGTTCTCCAGTGCTCTGTTGGTCACCTCCACTTTCCCATTAGCTTGTGGATGATAAGGAGTGGAGGTCCTATGCTTGATTTTGTGATGCTTGAGCAGTTCTTCAATCATGCTAAATGTAAATTGGCTACCTTGGTTTGTGACTAGCTCTCTAGGGTACCCAGATTTGTATAATATGTTCTCCCTTAGGAACTCAACCACATTCTCTTCTGTTGTTTCCTTAATTACCTTGGTTTTATCCCACTTATTCAAGTAATCAGTGCACACAATAATGTGTTGTTTTTGCTTTGAAGGAGGATTGATAGGCCCAATGAAGTCCATACCCCACTTGTCAAATGGCTTGAAAGTCACTTAAGGTTGTAGGGAAATTTCATCTCTTGGAGTGGGCTTTCCCATCCTCTGGCACCGATCACACTGACTAATGTACTTTTTGACATCCTGATGAAGAGTAGGCCAATAATGGCCTACTTGCAGCACTTTGAATGTTGTCCTCTTTGTTGCAAAGTGACCTCCATAAGGCCCATCATGACAAGTTAGAAGGATGTCAAAAACTTCCTCTTCCCTAACACACCTACTCAAGATTTGATTGGGCCAAGTTTGAACAGATTGTCCCCAATCTAGGTGAAGGGGGCACTTTTCCTTATTATCTTGATCTTTTCTTTGGAGCGTAGTTTTGGTGGGAACTGTGTTGATGCCAAATAGTTTGCTATATCAGCAAACCATGGGGAGAGCACTGAAATAGCAAACAAATGATGGTCTGGTAACTTATCATCCACCATTCCTTCTTCACCTGCAGGCAGATTCATCCTAAATAGAAATTCAACAACAACATTCTCCTTACTAGGCTTATCAACAATAGATAGATCAAACTACTGTAATAAAAGTAACCATCTTATGATTCTAGCATTTACATCTGGTTTTTTCATTAAATATTTAATTGCAGCATGATCAGTATACACAAATGTCTGATAGTTGTAATGTAATGCCTAAACTTGTTCAATGAATGCACAACAACTGGGAGTTCTATTTCGGTTACAGTATAATTTAACTCAGTCTTTGACAAGTTTTTACTGGTAAAATAGATGGTGTAGGGCAATTTCTCCTCTAAGTGGCCTAAGGTTGCTCCTACGGCTTTGTGTGAGGTATCAGCATGAATATGAAAAGGGAGGGCCTAGTTTGGGCCTTTGAGAATCGGTGCAGTGGTTAACTTCCCCTTTAGAATGTCTAAGGCCTCTTAACAACTCTTTGACCATATAAATTCAGAATCTTTGGCGAACAACCCAAAAAAAGGAGAGGACAACTTGTTGGACACCTAATCCTCAATGGGTTAGTGTGGAAGCCGAATGGACAAAAGGAGTCCAAGATACCTTGGGATGTGAAACCCAATGGTCAAACAATGTACTATAAATGTATATCATTTGTCAATAAAATTGTACTTGCATGTTTATCTTTCACATTGTTCTGGCTACCCATGTGAGTTTAACATGGTATCAGAGCGGGCGATATCCTACCCTGCTCATATTATATGAGCCACTTGTTTTATGGAATTTTTGTGCAGGTCAATTCTGCCATCAATGTTGCATTCCATGTGAGATTCATTATAAGCTAGACGTTAGACAGAGTGAAATGTGCCCTTGTCTTGTGATTTTCTGTATTTCGCGCATTTCCCTTATTGGATTCAGTGTAGTAATGCTTGGGGCATAGTGACTTTTCTCCAATGTTATTCCCTGTGAAATTCAATAGCTCGTCGGTTGGAACTAGAGGAATGCACATTACCCTGAATGTAGTTGCAGTGTAATGGTTGGAGAGTTTTGGGTTTTATTGTCTGGAGGTACGCAGCAGATGCATGGTGCTGTTTAATGCAATATCTATGTCATAGAAGAAAATAAGCACGAATACATGGATCTTGTTGCAAGTTTCAATTCTTCGATTGTTCAAGGTTATAGAAAGCTAAGAACTGTGGTGAACGATGCTCAAAGTAAATGCTTAAAACATCACTGTGTTTGATTAAATGACTTGGCAAGTTTTTATGGTCCATCTCTGCAAATTAGTTGGAAGTCGTTGAACTCGCATATGTTTTGAAGTTTTTATGGTATATAAAAATCATTAAGTGGCGTATTGTGTTGAGAGTGGAACCGTATACAATGCATGTTTCCTGTGCATTAAAGACTGAAACTTGAAGGGTTGAATTCCTTTGTTTGGGCCGGCATGCATTATGTCATAAATAATTAGTTCTGAAATTTCTGATCTGTGTCAGAAGCGTTTCAACGCTGTTGCGCTACTGTGTTATAACGCCTCTGTTGATCACTTCGCCTCCCAAGGCTCACTGTAACTCCACGCACAATTTTTCGGTGTGTGTTCGACTGTCTCTGTGAAAACCACCACCTATTAAAGAGGTGGAGCATTTAACGCCGTTGCAGATGCTTTGAAATCCTTCTTGCGCCACGTATGGTGCTTGAATTATTCTCGATTACCGCGGTTATGAAAGACACAACAGCGAATTTTGACAAGAGATCACCCACACAATGTCATTAATGCAGAGAAGATACAATGAATCAAGAATGATAGCTTCTCCCAGCCATCGACCAAGGATTTTGTGTTGGTGTTGGTGTTAGGTCCCGACATTACAATTCAATTTGATTAACACACAGTTCTTGTGTAATGCCAAGAATCTTAATTCTGACAGACACCGAGGAACGTGCCAGAGGGCGACACATCTTCATTTTCTCTCCATCCCAAAATAGGTTAAAGGTCATTGAAGCTAGTTCCATTTATATATGTCTTGAACCATTAATGAGATGGACGTTTCATGAAGAGCGAATTGTTCTAGATGCCATGGCTCCATGTCAGAACGAAATCATACACCTGCTACGTATAACGCTTATACTCTGCCATACCATATAACACCTTCATTATAATGTATTGCTCGACCGTTTGGATTTCGCAGGGTTTGATGAAATGTCAGACATTTTGGCAGTATCTGCATCTCAGGTTTGGTTAGAAATCGGGGTTTCATTGGAGGATTCCTTACCGATATTAGTATCTTCAGCGCATGCTGCTAGGAGCTCATCTATGGAAAGGATAGGATACTGGCGACGAGCTTTCGACACAAATTTGTAGGAACGGTTTGTGTCTCCAGCTGTGATGGCCGCTTTTCCAATGTTCAGGCATTTCAACATTGAATACGTTACCTAAATTCTGGTTGTAGCTGAGTTTCGTTAGACGTTACATTCCTCCAATTCTGAATACATTGAATCATTATTTGATTGTGGGGCTGGAGATGGTTTGTGCAACGGAAGCTTCGTGAACCTGATATGAAACGAACAGGCAACCTTCCATTGTTTTTCCAGCTTTTGAAATTACAGTAAAAGGAATCCGCATAAGGGTTGGCTAATCACTCTCCATAACACCATCCTCATTGATCTTTTGTTTTTCATGCTGCTTTGAGATCTCTCTCAACCTGTAATTGTTCTTGTAGTCTTGCTACAAGTGCTAAGAGGCGTTCATTTGCATAAGTAATTTTTAATCATTTCAAGCCTTTGAATTGCAAGTTCTTCTTCTCCAGAAGAATACATCGGCTCGGGAGATTGATTCTTTCTGTTCACAAATTTCTGATTCCAAAGTGAAGGGCGCTTGATAGTCAATACAAAACCATTTGATTTATTTACAGATTTGGAACTGCCTACACCACGAAAAGTGCCAGATCCGGAAACAAGAAGTGTTTTTTCAGATGTGTATGATATCGTCTTGTCTGAAAGTCCATCTACAGCATCAATTATTTCTTCACATTCCAATTGGTTCTCTGCTCTAAGTCGTTGTAAGTTTGGCTTTGATCGAGAAAGATGCGTGCATCAACAATGAAAATCAAAGCAAATTGTTGTAATTTCACACAGAAATATCTATTCCACAGTGCAACTAATGTTCAATTGAGAATGATTTGCTTGTGCCAGAGGTCAGATTTCTGAAGTACCCAGACACTTGACTCTGTGAACTTCCTAGAGGGATGTCAGCTATCTGGTATACTTCTAGAGCATTGATTTGTGGATGAAAGCTGACATTGTGGATTGTGATATTAATCACAGAGATATTGTTTGAAATGGACGAAACTGTGCCTATCTCACTGCTTTGGAGAGTGTAATGGGTTGCTAAAATATCTCCGTTAACCAATACATGAAAAGAAGATTGCACAGGTAAAATCCTGGCAAAATAGGAAATTACAAGGTAATTTGCCTCCTCATCAAGTTGGAAGTTGTAAGATAAGGTATCTATTCAGACCAATATCCTTGCTGATTGAAGCACGGCATCGGGAGGGCTCTCTGGAACTCCAGAACTATTTATTTTCACTGGTATATCAAACCCCACAGTGAGATGGCTTGGTGAAAAGTTTCAATCAACATCCCAAATGCAATCATAAGAATCAACAATATCTTGGTAGTGTAGCTGTGTAGGTTGTTTATTTATTTGAGCTGTAAGTTAACGTTGTCTATTACATTAATAAGCTGTCTATGGTATGGTATTTTTTACTACGCTATCTCAGTCTCATAAATTGCATCTTCCATATTTCCTCCATCGAGAATCAACCTTTGAACATGCAAAGTGGTTAATGTTGTGTCTTCCCAGGGCGGTGTATTAGTAAAGTGCTGCACTTTTTCGAACTGATTGTAAACACATTTTTGTAGACAAAAGATTGAGCCTTCATGCTATAAAGAATTCTGCTTTTCCTCATTGATGGAGTCTGCCTTGAATATTGCTTGATATCATCTGTTTTGCGAAAAAAAAAAAAAGACATTTATTGCGAAGCAACACTGTGCATTTGGTTTCTTAACACTTTTCCCATTTGTTTGGTCGAATAATGGCGAAAATTCATGGCTTATTAGAGTTACTAAAAACTCTAATCAATTCCATTGCTGACAACACAGTCAAAATTAACAAAGCCTCTCTTTCAGACATTCAAACATGTCTACAATAAGCACAAGAAAAGATAGAGTTTTTGCAGCTTGAATCACAACTGCAGCAGGAAGAATTACAGTAGTGGAGTCATCATTCCGAACCTGTTTCTGTTTAGAACAATGAAACAAACTCCCATAAACAGCGAGACAATATTGTTGAATTTCATTCAGATCCAGTGCCCAATAAAGCAGCAATTGTACATGCAGATGCAGAAACTCAGTCTGCACTTCCCAAGCCCATCATCAGACCTTGGGAACAACTTGTCCACAACAAGCACAGAACTGGTCTTGGATATGACACTGACTTGTCCTTTCATATTCCAGACTACGCCAAGCCCATTCAGTTTCAGAGTGCTGGATTCATTCATGACAGTTCAACTGCTCCTCATGACAATTCACCTCCAGCTGTTCCAGACTCTGCCTCTCTTCCACAGCAACAACAACAGACTGTAAAATGCCAACACTGTGACCGAGTTGGCCATCTGAAAGATCACTGTTTTGATCTTCATCCATGTAAGCACTGTCATAAAACTAGCCATTCTTCACACAGATGCTTCAGAAACAAATGTCCTGCAAGAACAAAGATTCATCTTGGATGGATCGCTTCTTGGCAATGGGCATCAACAGCCAAGAAGATATTCCAAACACATGTCAGAACTTGTTCCAGAGTATTGAACAGTCTTGCAGTTGATTTTTCTCCATCATCTCACCTTGTATCTGACAGGGGGGGAAATGATGGTCATCTACAAGATTCAAAGCGACTTCAAGCGAGCCTGAGCCACAACCTGCCATAGCAGTTTCAGAGTTGTAGCCAGAAACAAAGATGCCCATGAACATGCCCTCAGTGGGTAATCTGGGACACTTCCTCTAGCAGAAGACTTCAGCTTCTTGCCAGTTTTGGAAGAATTCCAGGAACAAAATTGAGAACACTTCCTCTAGCAGAAGACTCCAGCTTCTTTCCAGTTTTGGAAGAGTTCCAGGAATTGCATTAAGCATTCCAGAGTTGTTGGTCATCCTTAAACCATCACAGGTTGAGACTTCCCTTTTCAGGTTGAAGTTCTCCCTTTTATGCGGGGTGAGACCTCCCTTTCATGGTTGAAGGTTTCCCTCTTCAAAACAATAGGAACACTTCCTCTAGCAGAAAACTTCAGCTTCTTTCCAGTTTTGGAAGAGTTTCGGGAACTGCACTAAGCATTCTAGTGTTGGTGGTCATCCTTAAACCACTGCCCTTTATACCAACATTTCATTGTGCACATTCAGCCTAGTGCTGCCATGCATTTTTTGCACATTTTTTATTAAATCTCTCTTCTTGGACTCATACATAACCCTTCGGATTAAGGGGTGGAATGTTGGAGACCTAATCCTCAATGGGTTAGTGTGGAAGTCGAATGGACAAAAGGAGTCCAAGAGACCTTGGGATGTGAAACCCAACGGTCAAACAATGTACTATAAATGTATATCATTTGTCAATAAAATTGTACTTGCATGTTTATCTTTCATATTGTTCTAGTTGCCCATGTGAGTTTAACACAACTTGCTGAAGTCCTTTATGAACCTTCTGTAGTAGCCAGATAACCCTAAGAAACTCCTGACATCTCTCCACTTTTATGGAGGTGGGACCCTTTGGATGATGGCTATTTTGTTTGGGCGCACCTGCAGTCCTTGTTGAGATATGGAATGCCCTAGCACAGTCCCTTCAGTCATTAAGAATTCACATTTTTCTAGACTGAAAGACAGGTTCATTTTAATGCATTTGCGTAATACTTTTCCTAGGTTTGTTAGGGCTTCTTGAAAATCACAGCCATAAGGTGTAAAATCATCCATATATATCTCACAACATCATGTACTAATTCAGCAAAAATACTCAAGACTGCTCTCTCGAAAGTGGCAGGAGCATTACATAAGCCAAAAGGAAGGACCCTATTGGAAAAAGTACCCCAAGTATAGGTGAATGTGGTTTTATCCTGGTCTTTTGGGCAGATTTGGATTTGATTGTACCCACTGAATCCATGTAGGAAAGAAAAGAACTTCTTCCCTGCCAGGCCATCTAGCACTTGGTCAATGAAGGGTAGGGGAAAATGATCCTTCTTTGTGGCTTTGTTCAACTCCCTATAATCGACACAAATCTTCCACTTACCATTCTTCTTGGGAACTAACACTAAAGGAGAGACACACTCACTGTCAGAGATAGGGTAAATGAACCCTACATCTAACAATTTGCAGTTCTTCTTTGACTATGTCTTTAAAGGCTGGATTCATTCTCCTTTATGGTTGCCTGACTAGCTTGCAACCTTCCTTGATGTATATGTGTTGAGTACACACTGAGGGGTGTACTCCCTTCATTTCCTTGTAGCTCCAAGTGAAGGCTTCTAGGTTTTCCTTCAACATATTGCATAGATTTTCCTCTTCAAGCACAGATAGAGATGGGTTGATTTTAAAATTTTTCTCTGGGCCAAATTCTATGGTTTTGACTCGAAGTGGGTTGGAATTGGCCAAGCATAAGTCAATTTGATGATTGTTTAGTGTTTCCTTTACTTCTTCTTCTAATGGTAATGAATTAGGAGTTGGAATTTGGAGTAGGTGTTCAATTAAGTCATACTCCTCTTGTTGTCTTCCTCCTATGATTGCTCCCAAAGCATAAAGTTGGGCAGAATAAAGCTCATCTTCTTCCTCCTCCTCAAACCATAAAGGTAAATCATGTTCTAGGGAGGGTTGAACAGGAGGGTATAAGACTAACTGTTTGGACATATGCCCATTCTTGATGGTCATATTCCCAGCTCTGCAGCTAATGTAGGCATCAACTATGGCCAACCATGGCCTCCCAAGGATGAGAGGGTAACCAGTTAGCTTATCCTTAGGCTGGAGAACTAGGAAATCTACAGGGTACTCCCAGGAGTCAATTGAGACCATCACATCCATCACAATTCCCTCAAGGGTGACTGTGGAATGTTCTACAAGTTGCAAAACTATTGTGGTCTTCCTTAATGACCCTTGGAGTTTAAGCTTGAGCATGGTGTCCTTGGTCATCACATTAATGGCAGGCCCAAGATCAATCACAGTGTGTGGGACAATGGCGCCATTGATGTGCACATCTACTACAGGGCTTCTAGGGTCTAAATATTTTAGATATATTACCTGCCCCAACATTAAGTCAGATAACTACCCAATGACATTAATGGTAGGGGCATCCATTTTTCTTCTTCCTGGATGCTTGAAGCACTTCTCCTTAATCAAATTATTGTATATAGGAACATCTTTGATTGCCTGGAGAAGGGGGATCTTTACACATAGATTCTTCAATTCTCCCAGAAGTTCAGTTTCTTTTGGGGTAGGTTGGGGCTAATCTTTCATGAAAGGGTGGATTTGCTTTAAGGTTGATTTCCTATCTTTCTTCCTCAACCTCCCTATGTGGAGAGGGAGGTTGGTTATCTGGGAGAATTCTCCTAGATCTTAGGCTGATCTTCTAGATTTATACAACATAAGCTGGGTATGATGTCTCTCCACTGTATCCTTGTTGAGCCTGCCTATTGTTTGGGTTTGTATTTGGCTGGGCACGCATCTGGGGCTGTTTAGGTGGAGCAGAGTGCAGCAGTTGTGGTTGGGTAGGTGGTGGAGGCAATAGGGCTATAACATTGTTGAATTGGGGCCTCCACCCCTGAGGTGGGTTACTCCACTGATGTTGTGGTTGAATGTAAGGTTGAAATGACTGGTTGCTTCGCTGGTAATCATACTGAGGTGCGTAGGACCAAGGAGGGTGTGTAAACTAGGAAGGATGAGAATGGGGTCCCCAAGAAGGTATAGATGTGGTTAGGTTAGGTTTGTAATATGCATGGGATGATCCTTGCATAACCTACTAGCATGGTCTAGGCCCAAGAGGTCTCCTTTGGTTGATGTAGAAAAGTTTCTCAATGACCCCTTCAACTCCTTGATATACAACTTTGAGTCTAGTTAAAGAAGGGCACTTGTTTGTGGAGTGGTTTTCTTCACAGACTAAGAAAATCTCAATATAGTTCAATGGGAATTCATTCCTAGGATGCCTTCTGGTGCATATAAGACAAAATATGGCCAAGGCTCTCTCTGCTTCCTCTTGCTTCCTTTTGATATTCATGGTATCCAATTGCAAGGCAAGGGTTTGCAACATCTCACTTTTGAAGTCCTCCAACATATTTCCAATTTCACCCTTGATGGATGAGTTGGAAGATGATGTACTAGCCATAGGTTGACTACTCCTACCCTTTTTCCTGGTTTCCCTAGAATGGTTTCTAAAGAAAATCTTGATATCCTCATAGGGTAGTTGGTAGATATCTCCTCCTGCTAACAAATTCAAGGTATCTAGGATATCCTCCCTTACTCCTCTAAGCAGGACCAACTTCAGTGACTCAGGGTCAAGTGTGCACCTGACCCTTTTGTAATAGAGATGGAATCTTTCTTCATAGTCTTCTAAGGGTTCATCCTGGCCTATGGTCATCCTAAAAATCTCTTCTATAATGTCCGTCGACCTATAGTAGTCCCTATATTTGTTGTTAAAGGCCTGCTGCATCTAAGACCAAGTCATGATGCTATCTCCAGGTAAACCCATGAACTAGCTCAATGCTACATCCTTTAGGGTGTGATGTAGGTAATGTTTCCTCTGCGGATAGAGGTGTTAGTTCTAGTCTTCGCAGCCTGTCACCAGGGATCAACATGAGCTCTTACTATGTCTGGTTTTGTTAGATGTTTTGTACATGATGTTTAGCACAAAACATGTCAAAAGTGTGTCCATCAGAAGAATCTCAGAAAAATTTTTCCAATGGTATATCACTCTCCCATAACCAGCTTTTGGATTAGAAGATATGATCAAAATGAATAAGTGATTCTTGGTTATGCATGTTTTGAGGTCAGCTGCTACACACAATGACAAGTTTAGTACAAAATCAGTGTCTGAAATAATGGTAAGGAATTTTTCAAAAGTGAGAGAGGTTTTTGTTCATCACATACCAAATAACAAAAAAATCCTTCATTTTATGCACAGGTGCTACTATGTGGGAGATATACAGTGATATTTGGAGCCTACATTAAAACAAAGCAAATCTTTAATATTTTTTACTGTTTTAGTCATTTTAGTGAGGGGCCATTTTACAACAGATGGAAAGTAATTTTGAAAAACCCAAGGAGGCTTTTGTTAACCACGAGCCATACAACAAAAAAATCTTTCAATTTATTCACAGGTATCACGAATTGGGATATGTGACTAGATCGTTACAACTCATTTTCATAGATTTAAATTTTTAATGATTTTTTGTTTTAGAGATGATTTTGTGGAACAGATTGCGAGCAACTGGAAATGAATTTCCCAAATTTGAGAGCGATTTTTCTCCAGCATGACCTTATCTACAAAAAATTCTTTCAGTTTTGTAACAGGTCCTATGCTTTAGGAGATACGAGATCATCTTCAACACCTATTTTCAGAAATTCGGCCCAAGTTTAATGTAACTGATTCTATTTTGAAGAAAATGGTTGAGCTCAATTCCCTTAGTACAAGGATGAGAAAATGTATATATTGTATGAATTTCATAGTGTAGGGGTTGGAATTTGGCAGAAGGTTTGACTTTTGGGAAAGCTTGGAGCTTATTGTATATTCATTTCAGCAGTTTAGCTAAGGAATAGACCAGTGGTTTGCAGCACTTTATGGGATTCATGTGGCATCTTGCTTTGGCATTGTGTTTTCTTTTGTAATTGTAAGTCTACATGTGTTTTATGTATGTCATAATATCTATTTTCTTCATCTTAACCAAATCAAACAAGGATAAAGGTAGAATACATTGAAAGTGCAGTGCTCTACCTAGGGTTTGTTTAGTTATCTATGTTTTCAGCTATTTGAAAAGGATCCCTAAGTTTTTCATGCCCTTTTCAACTTCTCACCTGTCTAAAAGCTCTCTATCTCACTCATTTTGAAGTACAAAATCACTTGCCTACCTGGCCCCATAGAGATCTCTGCAAAACAGAGTCTCATTCCACGGACCCAAATCTACTTTTCACATTTGAGCTAACAAAACATCATCAAATTCAATCAAACACCTATGTACACATACCTAGCCTAAAATCAGTCATTACATCAGTCATCTCAAGCTATATTAGCCATCTTTTCCTAAGATTGACAAGGAGAGAGCCCTCTCCCGACCTGGTAGGGCTAGCTACCAGGTTAAGCATGGTTTGATGTTACCCTAGATCCTGCCTTTCTTAGCCTGAGGTAGATTTAGGCCCTAACATAGTGGCGACCATACTGGGGAAGAAACATTTATTTGTTTGTTAGTGTTCTTTGTTTTATAAACTACAGACGGAGCTTGAAGTTATGCCAGGAAGCCTTCGAACTGCACATTGCTTTGCGAGTGCATAAGTAGATAAACGTTGCTTCAGTCAATCTCCAGTCTAGTTTATGAACTGAACATCTGACTTGTAAATTGCCCCAGTACATTAAACTGGGGAAGAGGTGATAGATATTCTTCGGGAAAGATCATTCAAGTTGCTGATGGTAGACAGCAGTCAGACACATATGAACGCTGAAACATTCACCTAGCGACTCCAACTCAATCCAGAGATTCCAGTGCTCATTGATCCATTCATGCACTAAAATAAAATGGTAAGGTATGTGGCAAACCCTGTGCTTTGTGAAGTTTTAAAATAAGTTAGAGATCAGTTAGTGGATATTGAAATTGATGAAGTATTTTTTGTTGTCGTGCTTCAATTTTTGAGATCTCTGAAGTTTCCTCCTAAAGCTAAAACTCGTTTCTTTGAGTTATTTGTTGAAAAAATTGACAAGGAGATTCAGTATTTAAATGATCAGATCCAATCATATGAATTTTGAGATCCCAAAAAGTTCTTGGAAACTCTCCCTCCTTCAAAACAAGAAACAATAGAGCTGCCCGTGGATTTTTGCATTGACAGTTTACATCTGGAAGCATGTATTGAGGAGTTGGGACAGCAAACAGAGTCTGGTTTTTTCAATCCTATTGCAACGTACATGGAAATTTTTTTCAGTTTGAATGATATATCAAATTGTCTTTTACATAACCAGAATCGTTATGTGCATGTATGGTTGTCAGCATTTACATTTGTGTCCTGGTTGAAGCACTTTCAAGCAGCATCCTTGTCACAGTTACTTGATTGGTTGATATGGCATTACAACATTACTTGATCTATCAATTTTTCAGCAAAGTGGGTTAGATTTTTACATAAATAAGATGCCCAAAGCAGCATTTCAGTTTTCGGTATTTGTTTATGTACATGTTGTAGTATGTATATGTTTTTGGATTGGTATGAGTTGTTTTGGGTTTGCAGTTATTTGAATCCATGCCCAATGGATGAGGCACTTGGTCTACGGTGTTCTTGACACCTCCAAGGAGCTGCCATCCCCAATGGAGCCGATGTTAGTTCCAATCTTCGCAGCCTGTCACCAGGGATCAACATGAGCTCTTACTATGTCTGGTTTTGTTAGATGTTTTGCACATGATGTTCAGCACAAAACATGTCACAAGTGTGTCCATTAGAAGAAGTTTGGAAAAATATTTCCAACAGTATATCACACTCCCATAACTGGCTCCCGGATTAGAAGATATGATCAAAATGAATGAGTGATTCTTGGTTATGCATGTTTTGAGGTCAGTTGTTGCACACAATGACAAGTTTAGTACAAAATCAGTTTCTGAATTAATGGTAAAGAATTTTTCAAAAGTGAGAGAATTTTTTGTTCATCACATACCAAATATCAAAAACCTCCTTCATTTTATGCACAGGTGCTACTATGTGGGAGATATACAGTGATATTTGGAGCCTACATTAAAACAAAGCAAATTTTTCATATTTTTTACTGTTTTAGTCATTTTATAGGGGGCCATTTTACAACATATGGAAAGTAATTTTGCAAAACCCAAGGAGGTTTTTGTTAACCATGAGCCATATAACAAAACCCTCTTTTATTTTATTCACAGGTATCACGAATTTGGATATGTGACTAGATCTTTACAACTCATTTTCACAGATTTAAATTTTTAATGATTTTATGTTTTAGAGATGATTTTGTGGAACAGATTTCGAGCAACTGGAAACGAATTTCCCAAATTTGAGAGAGTTTTTTCTCCAAGATGACCTTATATACGAAAACCTCTTTCATTTTTGTAACAGGTGCTATGGTTTAGGAGATTTGAGGTCATCTTCAACACCTATTTTCAGAAATTAGGCCCAAGTTCAATGTAACTGATTCCATTTTGAAGAAAATGGTTGAGCTCAATTCCCTTAGTACAAGGATGAGAAAATGTATATATTGTATGAATTTCATGGTGTAGGGGCTGGAATTTGGCAGAAGGTTGGACTTTTGGGAAAGCTTGGAGCTTATTGTATATTCATTTCAGCAGTTTGGCTAAGGAATAGACCAGTGGTTTGCAACACTTTATGGGATTCATGTGGAATCTTGCTTTGGTATTATGTTTTATTGTGTAATTGTAAGTGTACATGTGTTTTATGTATGTCATAATATCTATTTTCTTCATATTAACCAAATCAAACAAGGATAAAGGTAGAATACATTGAAAGTGCAGTGCCAACAAAACATTATCAAATTCAATCAAACACCTATGTACACATACCTAGCCTAAAATCAGTCATTACATCAATCATCTCAAGCTATATTAGCCATATTTTCATGAGATTGACAAGGAGAGAGCCCTCTCCCGACCTGGTAGGGCTAGCTACCAGGTTAAGCGTGGTTTGATGTTACCCTAGATCCTACCTTTCTCAACCTAAGGTAGATTTAGGCCCTAACAAGAGGCAAACCCTTTAGCCCTAGAGTGGGTCTAGCCATAACAAAACAAAACAACGACTATTTTCCTTAAATAGTCGTCATTGAAAGAACCTACCTCAAACCGGTGTTCAACGGAGCTTCCGTTGTACTGCTTGAGCTATCGTTTCCTTCTCCTCGATGAGAAATTAACCTGAAACAACACAAGAGAACAATAGAACACATAACAAAGTACAAAAATGATCTATTTACTTACAAAGTCAAGGAATCATAAGCTATCATTTACACATGACATAGGAAAACACCATTGATTGTATTAAGATGAACAAAAGCAAAGCTTACAACCATGCCCTGATGTCACAAGCATTCCTCAAAGGGTCAAGCTAGTATGTTTCTTCAAGCATTCACTCTCAAAAGGGTCTCCCAAGAAGATGACAACTCTCTCTCTCACTCGAAACACCATTACAAGGTTAAGGAAACCCACAACCAATTGCTAAACTATCAGTAATTCACACTACGAACTATCAAAATCACACCAAAGCTAGCTAATTTTCTCAATACCAAAAAACTAGCTGATCATAGCAATGGGGAGTGCCTTTATAAGAGGAAGAGCCTCCATAAATGAGGGAGAGGGAGCTTATCCTTAAGGGGGTTTCTCAAAAGGTGGAACCACCATCCCAGAGGAGTAAAGGAAAACTCCCTTGACCCAAAAACCAGTTCTAGAACCACCCAAAAGCATTTTGTTCGAACTAATTCGCCATATATGGATTGTCGCAAGCCATACACTAGGACTCAGCGACAACATTGCAAGGAGACAATGTATTCAGAGCCATCGTTGCAAGAAATATTTTGAGGACTTTCGTCAAGCCCTAAAATTCTATCGTTGCAGGAAATAGTTGTACCCCTAAGACAATGTCGCAACGTTATGGTTCATCACAGAGAATCATCGCAGGCAGAATAAGGTTTAGCTGTGGCAATCTTGAAACATAGGTGAAAGGGGTCAATATTCAGGATTAAAGAGCACTTGTTAATCTTCTTGAATGATTGGGAAGATGTGAACATATTTATCTGATGTACGACATAGAGAAGATGTCACTTACAGACTGACTTTATGTGGGATTAGGGGATATAAGGCCAGTGACAAATTACTGTGTAATAAATGCCCCCTAAAGCATGAAGGCTGAGAGAGTGGTAGGGGTGAAATTCTTTATGAAATCATAACTGAACCGGAACACCATCACTGAGATCCTATAGGCACAAGTACAACTGATATCTCTGACAGTGAAATAAATACATGAAGTCTAGGCATGGATGCAACAACCCAAAAGACAAATAGAATTGGTCTTTGGTATGGACACAGCCATCCAGTCAATAAGACCATATATAAAAATAGAGGTATGGTCGCAGCCATCTGGAAAGACTCAGGTATGGTCTCAACCATCCAATCAAAGGGTCATGTATGCAATCACGAACCAATCCACGCAACCCGAACTTATGTAATCTTAGCCTGGGGTCTTGAATCTCAACCGATCATGGTACAATCTCTAATATGCGAATAGATGTGCTGAAGTTGAGCATACTAGAAAATCACTTGATTACCGGCCAATGATGTAAACCGTTAACATGTGCGAGAGCGACCACCATTGATGTCAATGGTTCTCAAGGTACTGCCAGTACAATCCACAAAGTGTGAAAAATGATCTGGAGTCGAACACTTGTGGAATCACCTGATCGAAGACCAATAATGCAAGCCTGTTATTGAGGGCGAATAACTTGCCATTGAGGCATGAAAGCTCCAAGTTATCGAAAGGAATCTCTAGATCAACTTCCTGGATAATGAGTCGATGTTGACAGGAAGCAACCTATCACAGGAGGGCCATAATGTTTCCCGCATCAATGACACGAGACAAGAAACAAGATGAGTCCCTAGTGGAGTCGCCAACTTCTAATGTAGGTAATGTTCCCTCTGTGGATAGAGGCAACCCCTCTAGACCTAGAGTGGGTCTAGTCATAACAAAACAAAACAACAGCTATTTTCCTTAAATAGTGATCGTTAAAAGAACCTACCTCAAACCAGTGTTTGATGGAGCTTCCGTTCTACTGCTTCAACTATCATTTCCTTCTCCTTGATGAGCAATTCACCTTAAACAACACCAGAGAACAATAGAACACGTACCAAAGTACAATAATGATCTATTTACTTACAAATTTAGGGAGTCATAAGCTATCATTTACACATGACATAGGAAAACACCATTGATTGTATTAAGATGAACAAAAGCAAAGCTTACAACCAAGCCTTGACGTCGCAAGCTTTCCTCAAAGGGTCCAGCTAGTATGTTTCTTCAAAAATTCACTCTCAAAAGGGTCTCCCAAGAAGATGACAACTCTCTCTCTCACTCAAAACACCATTACAAGGCTAAGGCAACCCACAACCAATTGTTAAACTATTAGCAATTCACACTGCAAACTATCAAACTCACACTAAAGCTAGCTAATTTGCTCAATACCAAAAAACTAGTTGATCATAGCAATGGGGAGTGATTTTATAAGTGGAAGAGACTCCATAAATGAGGGAGAGGGAGCTTATCCTCAAGGGAGGTTTCTCAAAATGCGGAACCACCGTCCCAGAGGAGGAAAGGCAAACTCCCTTGACCCAACAACCAGTTCCAGAACTACCTAGAAGCATTATGTTCGAACTAATTCGCCATATCTGGATTGTCACAAGTCATACATTGGGACTCAGAGATGACGTCCCAAGGAGACAGTGTATTCAAATCCATCATCACAAGAAATATTTTGAGGACTTGCGATGACATCGCGACGTTATGGTTCATCATAGAGAATCGTCGCAGGCAGAATAAGGTTTAGCTGTGGAAATCTTGAAACATAGGTGAAAGGGGTCAATCTTCAGAATTAAAGAGCACTTGTTAACCTTCTTGAATGATTGGGAATATGTGAACATATTTATTTGATGTATGACACAAAGAAGATGTCACTCAGAGACTGACTTTACCCGGGATCAGGGGATATAAGGCCAGTGACAAATTATTGTGTAACATAGGGTAGATGGAAACAATTTAACTTTTTCTCATCCTCTGCATAGTCATAGGTTCGGCATATAACAACAAACTCAAATAGGAAAGTGTCAAGGTCCTCTGTGGTCAAGCCATGGAAATGAGGTAGAGCAGAGGGGGTTATATTCTTCATTTTAGTGTCCCCATTGGTTTCCCTAATGGGGAAGGCACCCTCAATTCTCTCTCTATCTCCTCTGTCATCTTGGTTTTCAACCATTGGTTTAGTAGGAATGGGTTCTTCCTCTTCTTCTTACTCTATAGGTTCTTCAAATATGTCAGGTTGCTCACCTAAAGGTTCTTCCAATTCATAGTCACCGAAGAAGAGAGAAAGTTGACTGTTGGATGTAGTGGGGGTATTTAGAAAGAATTTTCCTAAATTATCCCTATTCCTATGAGGCATGAAAGGAAATGTTTTTGGGTTGGTTTTTGTAAGATTTTATTTAAAGCTGGAAAGTACTCTGTAGAAAGGAAATTGTTGATGAAATAAAAAAACTATTAACAGAATGGAAACTACTTGCAGAATTAAATTGTTGATTGAATGGGAAGACTTTGTTGGGTTTTGTTATATTCTTTCCACGACTAGCCAACGTAGTTAACTGAGGGGTTAGAGGGGGGGCGGAACCCCTCCTTCGTTGCGCTGGTTATATAGCAAGGGGGTCACAGGGGGTTTGAGGCATACCCGTAACCCCACTTTATGGGGTCTGAGGCAACGCCCTAGAAATTTTAGTTTTGGACCCTATGTTAGGTTGGGCAGACCCACCTATGGTTTTGTGCATGATTTTCGCATATATTTTTTGGACGCGATGGTTTTCGGTCCATCGTATTGGACGCAATGGTTTTCGGTCCATGGTATCGGAGGCTTTGGCATGTATAAATATGTATTATAACATTGAAACGAACATAATGAAAAAGAAATCTGGTAGTCCCGGTTTTGGGATCCAAGGGAAAACCTCTGTGTATATGTGTTTTATGTGTTATGCTCTTGCATTTTTTATTTTCTATGTTTTAGAATTCATATGCAGGTAAATTATGTACGGGGTTAAAACCTACATTTGGTATCAGAGCTGTTTTGGCTTCAATGGGACGCCTTTGTTGTTGAGGGGTTTCACTTGGGCCTGTGGTAGACCTCGTTTAGTGCAAGATCTACGAGATCAATTCTGGTGGTGAAAGAAGATGGTGAGTAGTGGAAAGATAGAGATCAAGAAATTTAATGGTTAGAGTTTTGAGTTGTGGAAACTAAAGATGGAGGATCTGTTGGTGGATAAAGATCAGTGGATTGTGGTAGATCTGAGTACTAAACCAACGAGAGTGTTCGATGAAGAATGGAAGAAGTTGGATTGGAAGGAAAAGAGCATAATACGATTGTGTGTCTCAGATTCAATATTGTTGAATGTATCAGGGGAAGCTACAGTGAAGGCTTTGTGGGACAAGTTAGGGACTTTGTGCCAATCTAAGTCTCTGGTGAATAAACTGTTCCTACAGAAAAAGTTGTATAACCTGAGGATGAAAGATGGAGACTCAGTGACAAAGCATCTGAATGCATTTAATACTGTGGTAAGTCAGTTAGTATCTGTTCATATTAAAATTTCAGATGAAGATAAGTGCATCAATTTGTTGTGTTCTCTACCAGATTTGTGGGATAGTCTGGTTATTGCAATAGGTAGCAATGCAATTGCCTTGCATTTTGATGAAATAGTCTCATCCTTGCTGACAGAGGAGATGAGATGGAAAAATATGGAGAGCCAGAATGGTGATGCCTTGTCTGTATGAGGATGTTCCCAGAACAGAAACAAAAATAATTCATCAAGTGGGAGATCTAAATCTAGAGGGAGATCTAAATATCCAAGAAAACCTATAAAGGTGGTGTGCTGGAAATTCGAAAAGGAAGGGCACTACAAAAGGGACTGTAAATCTAAATTTCCTAACAAAAGAAAGGGATCTAATGATGCTCCTTCTGCAGAAGCGAAAACCACCTCAGATGAAGGTGGGGATGTGTATTTGGCTTCTTCAAGTACACATGCAGATCATGAGGCATGGTTGATTGACTCAGGTGCATCCTTTCACTTCACTCCCCATAGAGAGTGGTTTTGCGAGTATGAGAAATATGATGGTGGTGACGTCTTCTTGGAGGATGACAGGAAGGCTATAATCATTGGTCATGGAAAAGAAAATTTGAAGTTGCAAGGTGGAAGGGTTAAAACACTTCCGGGTGTTCTGCATATTCCTGCATTAGCCAGAAATCTGATTTTCGTTAGCAAGCTTGATGATGCAGGTGTAAAAACAGTGTTCGAGAAGGATATCTGCAAGATGGTTCAGGGAGAACTGGTATTGATGCGGGGAATTCGGATTGGAACTCTGTACAAGCTGCAAGGTAGCACAATTGTTGATGGGTGCAACAATTTTGTGGTTCCTGAAAGTGGAGCAGAGAATCTAGTGGTCTCTGGAGAGAAGACCATGTTGTGGCATCAAAGGCTTGGACATATTGGAGAGAAGGGCCTTCGAATACTTCATGGTAAAGGTATGGTATAAGGTATGAGTAATAGCTCTCTGGATTTTGATTTCTGTGAAAATTGTGTATATGGGAAGCAGAATCGGGTGAGTTTTCCCTCTGGTTATAAGAGGGCGAAACATATATTAGAGCTTGTGCACAGTGATGTGTTTGGACCTGTGAAGGTTCCATCACTGGGTAAGTCTGTGTACTATGTATCATTTATAGATGACTTCTCAAGGAATACATGGATATATTTTCTTAAGAATAAAATTGAAGTCTTTGACAGGTTTAAAGAATTTAAGGCTCTGGTGGAAAACCAGACAGAGAAGAAGATAAAGGTGCTGAGGACAAATAACGGTGGAGAGTTTTGCAGTAAGGAATTTGAAGAATTCTGTAAGAAGTGTGGTATAGCATGGCAATAGACTACTCCATATACACCTCAGCAAAATGGAGTTGCAGAAAGAATGAACAAGATTCTAATGGAAAGGGCAAGAAACATGCTCAGTGGTGCCGGGTTATGACATGAATTCTGAGCAGAGGCAGTGGAGACAACATGTTACCTGGTCAACAGATCACCTTCGTCAGCGTTGGAGGATAAGACTCCACAAGAGGTATGGACTAGTAAGAAACCCTCTCTTTCACATTTGAGTGTATTTGGATGTGATGCATATGTACATGTTCCAAAGGAGAAAATAACCAAGTTGGATAGTAAATCTGAAAAGTGCATCTTTATTGGGTATAAGGATGGTTTAAAGGGTTATAAGCTTTGGAACCCAATAACAAGGAAGGTTGTGTACAGCCGAGATGTGGTGTTTAGAGAGGTGAAAGATGTTATTAAACATGAGGTCCAACCAAAGGAACCTGAGAAGATAGAGTTTGAGCTAAAGGAGGTTTAATATGTAGGATAGTAAACTGGTGAAGGTTCCTATTCCTGTAGGTGTGAGATTATCTACTAAACAATGTCCCAAGACACAAGAAGAGGAAGAGGACATGTCCCATGTTCCATATGCAAGTGCAGTCGGTAGCTTGATGCATGCAATGGTCTGTATTAGAACAGATATTGCACATGTAATGGGAGTATTGGGCAGGTTTATGTCAAAACCAAGAAAGGAACATTGATAGTAGTGAAGCGGGTTTTCAGGTATTTGCGTGGCCCTAGTGATTATGGTTTTTGCTACCAAGGAAGACCAGGATTAGACAGAGTGTTGGATATTCATGGTTTTGTTGTTGCAGACTGGGCTGGAGATTTGGATCAGAGAAGATCTACAAGTGGGTATGTGTTTAACCTATTTGGAGGTGCAGTCAATTGGATGAGTAAGAAACAATCTGTAGTGGCACTATCAACTATAGAGGCAGAATACATGGCAGCCACTCATGCAAGAAACGAATAAGTTTGGTTGCAAAGATTTTGTTCAAGTATGGGGTTAGTACAGGAAGCTATAAGGATAGACTATGATAGCCAAAGTGCAATTTTCTTGGCAAAGAACCTTGCATATCATTCAAAGACAAAGCACATTGATGTTCAATATCACTTTGTGAGGGATATGATAGAAGGAAAAAAGGTGTTGCTGGTAAAGGTGGACACTTTGAAGAATACTACAGATGCAATGACAAAATCTGTGAGCTCTAAGAAGTTCTCTTGGTGTAGAGAAACAATGGGTGTTGCAGGGCTGGATAAATGACTAAGCTCTCTTGTGGCCCCCTGTGGAAAGAAAACAACAAGTGTGAGAATGTTGGGTTGTGTTATATTCTTTCCACGACTAGCCCATGTAAATAACTAGGGGGTTAGAGGGGGGGCGGAACCCACCCTTCATTGTGCTGATTGCGTAACGGGGGTGGTATAGGGGGTTTGAGGGGTGTAGGTAACCCCACTCTATGGGGTCCGGGGCAACGCCCTAGAAAATTTTGGTTTTGGACCCTATGTTAGGTTGGGCAGACCCACCTATGATTGTGCATGATTTTCGCACATGTTTTTTGGACGCGATGGTTTTCGGTCCATGGTATTGGACGCGATGGTTTTCAGTCCATGGTATTGGATGCTTTGGCATGTATAAATATGTATTATAACATTGAAAGGAACATAATGAAAAAGCAAGCTGCTAGTCCCGGTTTTGGGATCCAGGGGAAAATCTCTGTGTATATGTGTTTTATGTGTTATGCTCTCGCATTGTTTATTTTCTGTGTTTTAGAATTCGTATGCACGTAATTTTTATACGGGGTTAAAACCTACAGAATTCTGACAGAAAGAAAACTACTTGTAGAATGAAACTACCTAATTAATGAAAAACTACTAACAAAAAGGAAACTACTTGCTGAATTGAAATCACTGATTGTAGAATGGAAAGGAAAACAGATAAATGACAAATGAAAGAAAGAAACTAGACTACTTTTGTAGAAACAAACTAATGGAAGAAAATTGAAGACTAGAAGTAGAAGAAAAGAAAGTTAGAGACTAGAAATAGAAGAAGGAGCAATAATTCACATCCTACTCTATCACCTCCCTGGAAACGGCGCCAAAAAGTGATGAGCCTAGGTATTGTAGCAAGAATGCTGCAACTCCCAGGGCTACCAGCTTTAATTATCAACCCAAGGTTCGTACAAACTTGGAGGTGACAATGCTATATGCACAAGTAGAAGTGAATGTAATGCTTGTTGTCACTACTAATCTGGCAAGAGACCCCAAGGATTCCATGCCAGACTTCTATAGGGTCAGAAGAAGCTTGGTTTTGATGGAAGAAGAGAAAATCTATTCTAAGAGAGAGCTACTCTACTGCAGTAATGAAGAAAACAATCATGTAATGCTAAATGCACACTAGAACCTAACTATCTAAACAGCTATGTGAAGAAAAATTGCTAAAACAACACTAATCTAACGATGCTATCTAAGTTGCAAAAGTAAAGCATCAAAACTAGACTAAGGGGTAAGCAATGGAAACTAAGCTAAGTCTATGTTTAAGTGGAAGAGTAGTCGAAGATCAAAATTGGTCAAAAGAGGACGTAAGGAGCAATAATGCACAAGAGCTGTTGGATCAGGCGAGTGAAAGGTAAATGAATGGCTAAGATTGGATCGCAGGAGGGTACGTAGATAGGTGCGCAAATAGGGTTAACTAACAAGATGAACGGTGGAGATTATGTCGCGGAAGATAATTGAAGAGATGGATGGTGGAGATTAGATTGTGGGTAAAAGAAATGTGCAGAAATGGTAGCGGGTTTGAGGAGGTGTAAGCTATATTTCACATGCCCTCAAAAACATAAGCTGTATTTTGATATTTCATGCGACTAGCCTTAACGAGTGACACATAACATGAGAAAACCACTTTTCTCATGTGCTCTCAGCCAGACAACAGTCGTGCAAGTGTCTGCGCAAGATTGCACGACAGTTGTTGGATCAGGCGGGGCTGATCAATGGTGGAGATCAACCAAGCTAGTTGGCGAACAGGTGAAGTGACAACTGTTAGATCAAGAGACAGATCAACGGTGGAGATTAAAGAGGGAGAAGAAAACGTGCGGAAATGACGGAGCAAGTTTAGAGGGCGGTAATATGTTTATCGCGCGCCCTCAAAGCTATAAGCAATTTTTTAAAATTTTATGCGATTAGCCTCCCCAGGTGACACGTAGAACAGGGAAACCACTCTTATCGCATGCCCTCAGGAGGATAATGATCGAACAAAAATCCACGTGATATCGCATGATAACCGTCTGATCTGGCAAGGTAGATTAATGGTGGAGATTTGACCGAGATAGTTGGCAAGCGGGTATGTGATAGCTGTCAAATCAGACAAGGCAGATCAACGGTGGGGATTTAAAGTGCATAAATTCAACGTTGAAAATGAATTAGGCGATGATTGGTTGGGTTTTGCTGTGTAAGGTAATCTACGCGTAAAAACCATTTAAACATGAATTAACTACGTCCACCTAAGTATTTCATGTTGAGGGATAATCAAAGGGATATGAGGGAGATCAAATGACAGGAAGAGAGTGAAGGAGCAAATGATCATGAAAGGAATGGAGTAACAATGTAATGAACCTAGTGACTGTGTTAAACAACAAACTCCCTGTGAAAACCAAAACCTTGTGTTTTTTGGGTTGTTGTAGGGTTTCTTCCTCACGTCATGGTCCCAGAGGGAGGAGGTGAGGCCAAGAAACCTATGAGCAACCTTGTGGATCTTTTATTTCCTAACCTGCTAATTGAATGAAAGCATAAATGAAGCAAATTGAAACACAACTAATCTACTCTACACTATTGTAATGCAACTACAACTATCTAAGCAAATGAATAGTTAAACAATAAACCTCTGTAATGGAAATGCATCTATTTAAGCAAATAAACAACTAAACCATGAAGCTATGCTAGTGTTGTAATGGAAATTAACTACTTAAGAAAAATAATAGGAAACCATGAATCTGTACTACTACTCTATTGAAAATGCATCTAATTAAGCAAATGAACAGAAAACAGGAATCTATACTAGCATAATGATACAATAAAGAGGAGCTTCAGCTGCTAGGGTCGGGCCCTAACCCAAGAGCTTCAGCCCTTTAAGTTAACTCAGTGCTGGCTCAAAACAAAAACCATCTCCATTATAAATCAAAAACTGTTACAAGACTTACAGCTTGAAAACAAAGTAGAGCTCTACAGTGAGAAGTTTGAATTCTTGCTGACTCTTCATAACTAAAAAATCTAAGGACCTAAGTCTCTCTACTTGTACATCTGAAATCTCCAATGACTTCCTTCAAAATTAGGGAGGCACAGCTCCCAATTCAATGATAAACTCGTGCTTTCCCTTTCACTGGCTTGGCTACTTTCTAGTAGGGAGGCTTCGCTCCCAACTCAAGATAAACTCGTACTATCACTTGCTTGGCTGCCTTCTAGAAAGGGGGTTGTTTGTACTTTCAGCTGATGGAGGGATACTCGAATGGAGGGGCAGTAAATGAGGAGGATTTACCTCTTGTAATTCCTCTCCCTTGTCCCATTCGAGTTTTTATGAAGGTATTTACCATAGTTCCTTGCTTTTATCTTTTATCCCTACATTTTCCTTGCTTTTATCCTTTATTCCTACATTACATGCACATTAGACCACAAAGAAAAATATCCAACTCTACTCATTTCATAAACAAAATATAATCAAAAGTATGCAATAAGTTGTGAGAATAGTTAGTTTGACTAAGCTAGGAGGTGAATTAAGGTCAATTAAGCCCCATAAAATTACTCAATGATGAGGCTCATCAATACCTTACCACTTGCCTCCATCCATTATTTCCATCATTTCCTCAAGGATATTTATCAAGCCTTTGATAGGCATGATTACTAAGATGTTTATAAAATAATCGATCAGTTAATAATGAAGCTTGATGAATCAGTTGAGGATTTCTCTAATCGATTCCTTCACCTTTGTTATTAATTTCCTGAAGAAGATGCAGATTGGTATTTTTGTTAGCAAACATTTTAGTGTTTGGTTCATTTATCTTTGAATGGTAAACCTAAAACCCCTAATGTTTCTACTTCCCCAACTCTTGCGAATCATGAGACACATCTAATTTCATAGGAGGAATTTACTCCTTTCTTTCTTTGTCCTCCTCCTTTTCCAGTTTCAATGAGAGTGCCTTTCTGCGATGATAATAAAGTTAGAAAATCCCTGAATATCTCATGAAGCCCATGCTGAAGACTAACGCCATTCCACAAGATGATGTTACTATTTATAACTCTTGTCTCGAATCTAATCTGGATTTCAATTATCCTCTATCATCTACATGCCATGAATTTTTGTACCTTGATTTGCCTGATCAACCTACTCCACTAACTATTTTTTCACACTCTCTCAATTTTGGAGTTACTGGTTCAAATTGCAATCAGATACAAGGCAGTTACATTACACAGGTTGAGGAACGGGAACGTGAATATGTTATCAATATTTATTCTATTTTCCAAATTCTTCCATGTGAAGATGATGCACTCCCATTCTTGGATGGTTTTCGATCCGCTAATCTTGGTAGTGAATCAAATGAAATCAAAATTTTCAACCAATCTATAGCCTTAGGCAACACTCATTGTGATGATGATGAATTTTTTGATGTATGTGATCAAGAATTCCTAGGTGCATCATATGATCTTTCGGTTTCTCATGAAGTCATTACGTTAGATCCATAATCTAATTTGGTCAAAGAAGATGTGCTTATCAAAATTTCCTCTTCATTTCGCTATCCCTTTTGCTCTACCATTGGTGATGAATCTACTCGCGACAGAGATACTCCATGCTCTTCAAGTCCTTCATTTGATGAGTTAACCTCTCAATTGCCACAAGATGGTGAGATAGTCCATGATGAAAATGAAGAAAATCAAATCATTGAGTACTATTCCCATCCCTCATGTCTCTTATCTTGTATGAATACAAATATTCAAACCATCTTGCTCATGAAATTTCCCTGATTCATTCATGTTCGAATTTGCAATCAGAATAATCTTTCGTATTAAGTAATCTGGTTGTTGAAGTTGAAAAATCCAGTAAAATCAGTGACAAAGATGGTTTCCATTCGGTGAGCAATGGCTTTATTGAAATTAGTGGTAGTACCTATTCGTAAACCATGCATGATTTGGTTCAATATTCAAAATGTGATTTTACAATTTTAGAAATTTTTGGGACCTGCCAGGGTGTTGAGATACTTCGACTTCCGTTGATGGTTATGTCAAGATCTTGCGACTCTGGTAAGCCCCACGAACTAAGTTAGATCTAGTTTCTCCAGCATAATCTTTCTCTTTGCATGTTTTCACTCGATGAAAATTTATTTTCGAAAAATGTTTGGTATCTCGAATGCAATCTTTCAAATTTAAAACATTTTACTTCTAACTGTCGATTCAGGAATCTTTTTTAGTTCATTCATCTTCATGGAAATCTCTCCTAGAAAACTAGGGTTTGGAATGTGTATCTCTCATAGGGTCATGGAATCTTAAAGTTGATCATTCCAAAGACCATATTTTGCTGAAGGAATTGTATCACTTAGATTTATTTCATGATGAGAAGCTCTTGGTTTTCCTGATGAATATGATATCGTGAGTCTTGCTCTTCATCGCACATGAAGTCCTCTTGAGTGCAAATGAATGTATGATTTATTGTGTGAATCAAATTCTTCTTCATTCACTACATCTTGACTAATTTCTTGTGTTTGTTGTACTAGCATTACCTTTCACTTCTTTTGATGATTACAATGCTAGTTTAATGTGTTACCAGTTACAAAGAAATAGCTTCTCACATTCATCATGTGAGGAAGATGATTCTCTTATTCAGAGCATTTGCGAAACTATTCAAATTGATTTATCTTCATTTATTACAAACTGGGATTATGATGCTTTAATTAACCCATCTGATCATCATTCTATCTTTGATGATAGTCATTCATTTTATCATTTCCCACGAGTATATCCAATGATAGTTGATTTACATTCTTTGATATGCATTGTTCAACATCTCACTATTCATATTTTTGTCGAGCGTTTGAGGCACTTCCACCTTCGATAAAGGTCATGTTAGGTCCTCATTGTCTCGAAATGACTACTGAATATGATTAGATATATTTTCCCTCAAAATATTCTCATTGTAATCTCGTGCCTCTAATTGAAAATTCATATTTTCAAAGATTTTGGGGTTTTCAAGAGGATTATCATGAATTCTGCAATCCAATCGTTGAATGGTTGGAAAAATATTACCTGGAAAGCTTCGTCACAAATAACAAGTTTTTACCTTTCCTCACACTTGCTAAGGATTTTGTTGCAGATGGAGACACATTCGCGGGAAGCTTCAGAGTTTTGTTGAATGATGTTTCTCATAAAAAATGCCAGGAACATTTATAGTGGATACATTGGAAATTCCATTATAAGTGACCCCAACCTTCTAGATGGGTAGGTTAGGAGTAGGTCTAGTTTCATTTTAGTTTACCTACATGTTCATCCTACATTAATTTCTTGTAGTTTGTCTTGTGTTTTCTATTTTTGGTTTCACATCATGTTTTTCTTTAGCCATTTTCGGTCTTGTCTTCTGGTTTTGTTTCCTTGTTGTGTGTTGTCTTTCCTTTCCTTTTGTGAGACTGTGCATGGAGATGCTCTGTTGTAGAAGGAATTTGTACCACTATAACATTTTCCTAACTCTCTATCCTTCTTCCTTGTCTTCATTACATCTTTTGGTTGATGATGTTCTGACGGAAAATACGATCCTTGCATTAAGAAATCCTTGTGTCGAACCATGATCTCTATGTATATTTTGGAAAGCTCATGCCCACACTCGGGTCTTTATGTTTCGGTGTTTTCAAGATGATCCAATCAAGTAGAGAAGGAAAAAGGGAAATATAAATGAGAAAACCAATATGAGAGATCTTATATATGCTTCTCTAAATGGACAACCTCTTATGCTCTCAATAAGTTGGGATCCATCTTCCGCCCATGAAATAAATAAGTGTCGATGCATAATCCTATAAAAATAAATAAATAAATATGAAAGAAGAGAAAGGCTTCCTTCACAGAGAGGTGAAGCAAGCAACTTCGCTAGGTATTGTCCAAGCTCGCTGGCAGCAGAGCAATTTTTGTGTTCTTGAAGTGACTCTATCGGGTATAGTCTAGGCTTGTTGGCAGTGGAGCAACACTATAGATGAAAAACTATACTCTGGACATCAATACCCTATCCTCATTTGAAACATTGTATGATCGCTAATCTTATGTTTGTGTTTAACCAAGTAAAGGAATGAAGAGGACTATGTTTATGCATGGAGTAAGTGGGGAAGCCATGGTAATCTATACAATGAATCAATACTTGCTAAAGAACTAAACCTTTCACGTAAGAATTGACCAAGGCATAGAAGTTGGAATTCTACCAATGTGTATCCAAGTGTTTTCGTTGCTACAACACGCTCCAAAATTTTGGCCTATGCTTAATTTCAGAGCCTTCCTTGGTCTTGTACATTTTCATCGCAAAATTTGAAACTCATTCCATTTGTTTTCTTGAGGACCTATTGTCCCCTTTGTAAGATAGGCAGAATGTCATCTTTCACATGTTAGCTATCGCATCATGTATATAATCCTATTCTGGTGGTTTCAAGAGGTCGCCCTTTATGTAAATGAGCTTCTCTAACCATACAAACATCTGTCACACTCATTTCTAAAATTTTAAGAATGGTCGCACAAGTGTCGTCACGGTCGCCGCAAAGTGTATCTTAAGTGTCACACTTGTCGTAAGTTGTTGTAAAGCTATCACACGAAGGGAAATGCATTTTTCATGTGTCCTGGATGATCTTTGTTGTTGTGTCATCAAGTATTCTAAGTGTGTGATCACACTCAAAGTCTTATCATTGTTCACATTAGTCTCACTGATCCCACACTTAGATATTTTATGAAAAGCTTCCCGACCAATCAACCTAGATTCACTCAACCAATATAAACTATGAATTACACAGTCTCAGTACTCTAGCTGTGTTCTTGCCTCTTGGGCATTACATAATGTGCAGTTCCTTCCTCCTAAGACTGCTACACTATGTAGTTTTTGTGCTCAAGCATTAACCTTGTCTCCCAGAATTGTGCAAATCCTCCTCCTAGCCTAGCCTTAATTGCGCATTGTGTAGTCTCTAGCCTTAAGATCATCCTTGAGCTCCTAAATTGTGAAACTTTGCAATGGCCTAGTCTCCCTTGTCTCTCGAAAATGCGCAATGTCCTCTCTAAGTGCTCATCCCCTCAACCTATCAAAATGATCCCTAGAATTACACAGTTTGCTCCATTAGCCCATCTTGAACTGCGCACTATGTAGTCTCAAGGCTCAAGGCTACCCTTGACTTCTTGAAATGTGAAATGGTGCAATCATTGAGCCCTTTTCCCAGCTTTACATATAGCTCTGGCTCAGTCAATGGATCAATATGCACAATCTTATACTAGGTATTTTTCATACTGATGTCATCTCATCATGAGTGAATTGCAGAAATAGGTACCTTATCATGCCATGGCAAGATGATGAAGTAGGAGAGAAAGGAGTGAAACATGTTGAAAGACATTCTGGTAGCTGAGTATACAATTTGATCAATCAAGAGAAAGAAACGGGACAACAGTTTGCGGTCACCATTCAATACTTGATATCATTGAAGATTCCTTGTCACCAAGCCATGCAGAGGTGAAAAGAAAATCATTCTCAAGCAGATCCATAGCACATAGTAGAAGAAGTGGCTTGATGTTGCCACATCATCAAGTATTTTATGTTAGTAGTGTCATGTCATGTCATGTCATGTCATGAGTTGTCACATGCAACATAATTGTGCTTAATAATGTAAATTATGTTTCAAAAATGTATTGTAAAGTGGAAGTCCAAAGGACATGTATGAAATATGAAGAGTCATGTAAAGTGAAAATTAATAGCAAGTCAAACAGTCATGAGGGTAGATGAAGAGTCATAAGGAAGGTGAGGCATCACTTCCTCGTGGTTATATATACACCCTCATTGTAAGAGCAGAGCATTTTTCACCTTGGATCCTCCCACAAGGCATTAGAGAGATAAATCAATTCTATTGAGGAGCAAGGAGTAGCTCCAACGCTCCACTATTGGAGCTAGTGATGTTCATTGTATACATGTGTCCTGGAAAGTTTACTTAAAAACATAATCCTTCAACGCCAGCATGTTCTTCATCCATGGATTATGAATATTTCTAAGACTATTTTGTAGATATTTGTATTTTGTGTTTGCTTTTATCTGTGCTAAAGTAGTTGAACTATTTCGATTATTTTAGTATTTATATTATTGTGAATGTGATGCAATGGTCGCTATTGTTGTCCCATCCTTGTGGACTATTCTGCTGGATGTTAGATGGATCCCTCTTGTTTGCATGTGTCTCTCCTTGGGTGGTACTATTACCTCTCTCTTAGAGGCCCACTTTAATATTTCCCTCAGCATTATAATAAGTTTCACACACCTACAACCAAACACTCAACAGACGCACCTTATTGCTTTCCAAAGGCACCATGTATCCCTCTCTTGTTGACAGTTAAACCAAGGAAAATATATAAGAATACATGGCAACCAGGTCGATATTTTGGATGGGGCTCCTACTCCAAACGATGTGAGGTCTAATTGGGACTTCACATTGGGGATACCCCTTGGTTGATGCAATTCTAACACCGTCAACACTTGGGAAAGAATAAAATTGGTTAAGTATTGACCAAGGATTGTCTAAGAAGTTGTGAGACATATAGAGATAATGCAAAGCTTTCTCGGGCTTGAGAAAAGCACTGTAATATTCTCATAATTTCTTACTAATACAATACATAGATAGCAAGGGTTTTTATTTATGGCTTTCCCCAGTAAATCATTGTGTAATGTGTTGATTGAATTCGTTTTCTTGTATTGTTTGTGATTTCTTGATCAATTAATTGTTTCTTCTCATGAGTAAAGTAGATTTAATTCTATTGTTTTAGTAAATTAAAATTAGTAGTTTGAATCTACAAGGAATTTCTACATGATATCAAAGTTGAAATCACAATAGAAGAGAAGAATATGAGCTTGTCTTTACATGTGAAATTGAATTTGCAGGATCATTCTTTAGAGCTAGTAGGATGTCATTCAATGGATTGAGACTCGAATATGCCCTTGAGGGTGGTTTAAATTATATTTCTTGGAAGGACAGGATGGAAGCAGTGTTGGAAGACAATGGGCTGAATAAATTCATAGACAATAATATTCCTAAGCTTCCAACAACCAATGCTCAAGTTCTGGCATAGTAGAAGAAATATGTGGCAAAGGTGAGAAGGATCATATTATAAGGATTTAGAGATCATATTGTCTCAAATATCCACGGGAAGGATACACCATATGTAATGTGGTAAGCCTTGATAGACTTGTTTCAGAACAACGGTGACCACAAGAAGCTGGCACTGAAGTAAAATATTCAGAAGCTCAAGATGGAGAAGGGTGACACAATACCACAATACTTGAGCAGGTTCACCCAATGCAGAGATGATATTGGTAGCATTGGTATTACGTTTTTTTAAGACAATATGGTTAGCCTAGCACTTCTAGTCCTTCCCAAGAGCAGGCACAACTACCAGAATTCAATAAATGAGAGGGAGCATCTACCAAAGTGGGAGTGTTTGTGGTTTGACTTGGTGAAATAAGAGATAAAGTGGGACAACCAAGATGGAACCTCATCCAAATAAGTGGAAGAGGAATTTGCATTAGTCAGTAAAGGAAAGAAAGCCAAGGGAAATAAGTCTCAAGGAGAGGAGGGAAAGAAAAAATACTTGTCCACCATCAAGTGCTTTCATTGTCATGAATTCGGGCATTGTTCCATGACATGTCCATTGAAGAAGGAAAGCAAGAAGGAGCTTGCAGTTGCAGCAACAGGTGAAGCTCTAACTTCACAATTCGAGCTTGATTTTACTCTAATTACATGCATGGAAAGCATAGTGATGGGAAGCATGTGGTATCTCAACAGCAGTGTCTCGTTCCATATGACGGGGACTAGAGATCTCTTCAGTGAGTTAGAGGAGAAAGACCTCAAGCAGAACATTGAGTTTGAAGACGACGAAAAGTATAGTGTGACTGATATCGGTACAATTACTTTTCAAAGGGAGTCTGCCTCCCCTCTCAGGCTCAAGGATGTGATGTATATACTGGGTCTAAAGAAGAATCTTATTTCCATCATGGTATTAGAAGACAGTGGATACACTGAGATATTTAGCAAAGGAAAGGTTTTCCTTCGACACTGTTATCACCAAAATAAGACCTTAATAGGCTGCTCATCAAGTCAATCTTAGTGTAACTATTTCAAACCAATCTTTTGGCTGAGGCTTAGCCTCCTCAATCTGAGAGGGCTCTCTCAAGGGTTAATGATATTAATTAAAGATATATATAGATGGCTAACTCTATGGTTTGTGATTTTATATGTTTAGAGGTTGAAAGATGGAGACTTGCTTCCATTGGGCTATGTAGTCAGTGACAGGGATAAAGATAACAAATAGCTCTTCTTATAAAACTGAGGCTTGTATATACTTCAATGAAAGAGTAACACATTCAGGAAAGTCTCAATAAATTGAAGTTCATAAAAGTTAGAGCATGTGGGCATGAATTCTGAGTAATGATACATCAAGGTATTCAAAAGGAAATTATTAAAAGTGATTCATCAAATTTTAATACTTAAAGGAATTCAGAGCATGAATAACCATGAATTATGAGTAATAAGTATTAAAACATTGAATAAAAACATCCAAAGATAGGACCCAAGAACTCAATTCACCATAGTTTAACACTTAAAGGAAGTCAGAGCATGTTCCTCCATGAATTATGAGTAATAAGCATTAAGACTATGGAAGTAAAACATATCAAAGATAAAAGATAAATCTCATTGAAGTACACTAAGAATCTCAGATTCAGAAAAGTTAAACTGCTTCTGTATACATCAGTCCCTTCACATTATTTACAAAAGTAGTCCTTTTCTATCACATTTTCCAACCCTGTGTACATCGAAGTTCACATTACTTATAGGCATCTAGCCTTTACAACAAGTCTACCAAGTGGCTATACCTTTAGACTTTACAACTGACACCAAATCTAACTATAATTAGATTCATAAAACTAGGACTGACACCTATTCGTATTAAGAGTTAGAGTCCTACTATGACTCAAACACCTAATTATTACATTTAAACCAAACTAATCCAAATCTTCCTCAAAAGGAATCCTATATTTTAACCATGCTAGCCATCAACCAAAAATTAATATTCTGACTGCCTTCGTGAAGTTACTCTACCTATCATTAAGGAGGTATCAATTTGATGACCCGGCACATGTAGACTAGTGTCTTCAAACTCTTCCTTTAAATGAATATCTCCACTTGTCAAATGACTAATATGATACTCTTTGTCATGCTCTAATACTCATTTTCATGATGATGTGGAACTATTTTAAGTATGTTTTACCTTTCTCCCTCCTCAAGAAACAACCTTTTCACCTTTAGCCACTTCATCAACCAATAAAAATAACTCTGTTTTTCCTAAAAAAGAAGGCTACACTCCTAAGCTCCTATCTCTTGATCCCTGATAGTTGTTACAAAAATGGAGGAGGTTTTTGTAGATGAGAATGTTTTTAAGAAAAACCTCTCTCCGTTTTTTTTTTCAGTTGTCCGGAATATGCATAGTAAAATTATGTATAAAACTGGAAAAAAAATAAGAATTCTGAAAATAGGTCTCAAAGGAAACTTTGAATCTCCAAATTGGTAGCACCTGGGAGAAATTTGAAAGACATTTTTGTTCCTTTTTATGTTCTTAGAAAAAACCTCCTTCAGATTTTTGAAACTCATCTTCATTTGCCTGAAAATTCCTTTTGAAACCAACAGCTCAAAACAGTCCAAGAAACACACATATCCCCTTGCAGCTCCATGTAACCTGTCTAGATGAAAGCTTGTGTGAAGCTAAGGTCATCCATGATCAGTTAAAGCTCTATAGGCTCCTATCCAAACACATAGTATTCTTTTTATGCTTTCATCTTCATGGCAATTTCCCTTTATAATCCAAAATGCCCTCTTAAAAATATGACAGCTGTAAAGAACTATTTGGACATCAAGCTATTTGTCACAAAGTTAACTTTTCAAAGGTGACAACTAACTGATATTGTGTCATTTCTCTAACTTCAGCTATCTTTTCCTTTTTATATTGAGGAGTCTCAAGAATAACCACTAATGCTTTACTCACTTTCTCTTTCACCTGCTTTCTAGGTTTCAGCTTAACAAATCTTTTTGACCTGGTCATTACAAGCTTACTAATTTCTTCTGGTGCAGTTTATTTCAAATGGTAACACTTTTGAGGAAAGTGATAGAGTTTATTGTAGCTGGAGATTTTATGAAGAGAAACCTCTTTCATAATTCTAAAATACTTTTGCATTTGGCTAGAAACTAATCATGAAGTGAACTACTAAAACCAGAAAACAGAGTTTTTCTCTCAATGACTTTCATCAGTTTCATAGTGCAAGTTAAATCATCAATTTCTCCCACCTAATAGTGAATTTAAATAAACTGAGAGAGGTTTTTGTAATTAAGTATGTTAGGAAGAAAAACCTCTTTCAGTTTTCAAAAATAAGTTTTTAATTGCTCAGGAACCCCCTTGGAATTTAACTACTCAAAATAGAAATATAGGGTTTTTGCCTCATAGTGTTCTACGAAGTTAGCTTGTTTTCATAGCGCAAATCACCTTTTTTGAACTAGTTGTGCTACGAAACTGTAGATTCCTATATGATTGCAAAAATTTAACCCTAAACTTAATGGAATGACTTCTAAATGGAAAATGTGACCTATTTGACCATGAAGTGAACCTAAAGGACTTTATTTGGAAATGAAAGATGACATTTTAAGAATTCAAACCCTATCACTTACCCTTTTATCAAGACTAGAATGACCTCTAGACCTCTTTGAAATCATTACCAAAAGTAGAGTTGACACAATGATGTTTTGAGAATTTTTGGATGATAACAGACACATCGCCACGGGACAAGTGAAGCAGACCAGTTGTGAGTCAAGAACCGATATGTGTTGCAAAGTGTGCAACAAGAAATGATAAATTTAGAATGTGCTAAAAATAGAACTCCTAAAAATAGCACTTCTAAAAATAGCAGTTTGGCCAATGAGAATTTTGGCCACCTTGGGTGAGAGGTGAAACTGCTAAAAATAGAATCTTCAAAAAATAGCATTTCTGGGTCCCCTCCTATTTTTAGCAGTCCCTGGTCTAACTATAGGAAGTAAAAACGAATTTGGTCTTAACAGTAGTTTAAAATATTAATTAATTAATCTCCATGAGTTAATTAATTATGGAAAATTAAACTTGAAGTCTTTGTGAGTACATGCAATTAGTTGTCCCACTAATTGAGGAATTTATCCTTGATTTTCTCCACTGATTGAGGAATCAAGTATGAGTTCTATAATGAGAGGATCAGTTGACTTAGTTTATCTTAGTCAAGTCCAGTTAGATTAATTTAACAAGTTGTTAAATTAATGAGATATAGTTTGTTAATGCTTGCATGCATGTGACAACTATTATTTCAGATAACTGAGAATTCCCTCATGGATAACTGATGCATGTCAGTTCAGACATAGACCCAATTGAGTTCAAATGAGGCACAGTGTACTATCAGATGCTTGGATATTTCTAGTAAGTATTCCTTACATGGAGAAGAATTTATTTCCAAGAGAATTACATGATATAGGAGATTGGAGGACTTGTGGCCTATATACTGAGGCCTAGGTAGCCTATGATCTTCATATTTTGATTACAGAGAGTACAGGATAGCTCTTGAGCTTATTTTTTTTGTAAACAGAAGAGGATTTACACTTGATTGATAATATATATAGGAGTTTTACGCTGGTGCTTTCCCCAATGATATATCCTGTGTTATGGTTGATTATTTCTCTTGATCAGTTATATGTGTTTATGCTTGATGTTGCTCATGAAATCGATTATGCTTCCACTTAATGTTTTGTAGAACTAGATCAAGTATTATGCTTTAGTACATTGCATATATCAGTTTGATCTACAGGTGTGAAATTTCTACAATATTCACTTGAGGTCGAAGATACATAAAAATTATTGAGGAGCAAGGAAAAGGTTAGAGACTTGGTAGTTGAGAGGGAGCATAATTTACCTCTCAAAATGGATCCTCGGAAGTAGCCTCAGCAAGTTGTGGAGCAGCCACAATTGGAGAAGAAAAGAGGAGACAAAGTGGGAAAATCCACTCAAGCAGAGACCTCCAGTAGGGGTAAATTTCGAGCCAAGTGGGTAGATCAGGAAGCACATGTAGCCATATCTCCAGGTGTGAGGTGGGACGATGTGAAGAAATAGTCCCAAGAGTTATAGAAATTTGGGTAGGGTCCATCGAGGTGTTTTTGCCTCATGGAACATTGCTACGGGGGCCCATAATATTCAGTAGCAAGAGGATCAATGTTAGTCAGATACTGAGGAGTGCATAGCAGTGTTGAAAACAAAGTAAGAGGCTCAGTAGCAGAGTCAACAACAACACAACTGTCCCAGTAGACAGTTGCAGATTGATTCGATGGTTATTTTTATTCTCAATTGCAGATGTTTCTATAGCATCAACAACAGTGAGAGGTGTTTCATGAAATACATTCCAAAGGTGTTGGATTGGGGTAGATGTGAATCCCTTTCTTGTTGAGAGGGGGTGTTGAAAATGCAACAAGAAAATCCTCATTTAATTTTCCCTTGAATTAAATAAGGAGAAAAAATGTAATTCCACATCACAAGAAAACTTGTACAAGTTAACTACGTTAATTTGACTTAGTTGGTTCAGTTGATTCGATTTGGGGGTCTAACTTGAGTCATGTATAGTGTCTCCTACTTTATACGAGCCCTGGTTGAGTTTATTTTGAGTTGTAATTAATTAATTCAGTCTAACTGAGTTAAAGTCAGCTACACTAGTTCCAATTGTTGGAGGAACTAGTAGGATGTCTAACAATGGGGTGTTGCTTCATGTGTTTAACCAGTTAACTGATGATTTGACCATAAATAACTCATGCATGTCAGATCAAAGAGTTACCCAGTTCAGATTGGATTTCAAAGGTAGTGTACTATCAGTTGTATAATCATCCAAATTGTACAGGTGGTGCATGTAGTCAGAGGAAGGCCAATGATTGATTCTACAATTCCAATTGAGGAATTTCCCTAATTAATGGGGGATAATTCCCAAGGAAAAAATGCAAGAAAATAGGGACTTTGGCAAGCAGAAAATTTGTTAAGTATTAGCCAAGGCTTCTCTAAGAAGTTGTGAGACAGATAGAGATAGTGTAGAGGTTGCTTAGGCTTGAGAAAAGCAATGTATTATTTTCATGTTTTTTTACTAATGCAATATACAGATAGTAGGGGAAACATGGATAATGTCAAAGAATGTCTACGCTAACAAAATCCTAGGGTATAGAAGAAACATGTAATTGCACATACATAGCCAAATGATGGTTTGCTAGTTTTGGAATGGAACAGGGCACACAATATTTGAGGTAGCATTTAAGAGCTTGTCTCATGTGAGGCTGGTAGAAATACCACTACAAGATCAGGTTATTCGCCACCATTGTCACTCCAAAGTGTTTAGGAGACTAGGAAAAATGATATTTCCAACTCAACTAGTCTCTAGATTTAGTAGACGGTATACACAATTTATCAAGATGGTAAAGGAGATTGTGTTGCAAGTGGAAATCAAGCATATCTATAATCGATTCCATGGAGGAAAAATAGTACCTATGATGGACAGTGGTGTAGACTCAACTACAAACTTTGTACCTCCCTCCTCCTATGTTACAATAATTGGTGTAAAAGAAAATTAGCAGTGATATTAGAGGTTTACTCAAACAATTGGGTTCCTAGTGGGAGCGGCAAGGAAGACGCCGCAGGGCCTAGGGTTTCCACCAGAGGTCACCATAGAGCTTCATCTGTTCATGACCCGCAGGAAAAGTAGCTTGGCAGCGGCACAGATGCAGAAATATCTCGTTCCTGGTTTTTTGTCTTTCCTCTTAGCGAGGGCGAGGTTGTTGCCCTTGTCGCCTTTGCCCCTGGACTGGCCTCTGCTCCATTTGGTGCTTCTCCTTCGCGGCGACAGTTGGTGTTGTTCTGGCCACTCGCGAGGTTATCCTTTTGATGCGTTGAGGGAATAGGGGCGTCGATTTTTGACTCAGCACTGTTTTGTGCCGCAACAATGGCTAATTTCGTGTGGTTTCTACAGGCTGTTGTGGATGTTTGGGGCAGTTTGTTTCTACCACTAGTTTCATCTGCTTCGGACGGAGAGTTTTGAGGGGGCGAGGAAGGAGTGGCTATCCTGGCTGCTCTCTTCCTCATTTCATGCCTCTCCTTGTTTTTGCGGCCAGTTTTAGCACCTTTTGTTTCTTTATGGTCTCCACAGGAGCTTTTTTCTACTTGTGGTGCATTGGCACTGGTCTTTTGGGTGCTGCACCTCTGCTCTTTTTTGTTGTATTTTTGTATTGGGTTTGGGTATCCTCTATAGGTCTATTTTTTGTAGCAGATTTGCTAGGGTTTACATACCTTTTTGTTTGCTGCCCTGTTTGAGGGCTTTTGAGGATACTTCTTTTGAAGTATATTGTAAGTGGCACTACCCACACTTCTGCATATGCTTTGAGCATCTACAATATGTAATCTTCTTAAATGAATATTACGAATTTTCTCCACGGTAAAAAAAATTGGGTTCCTAGTTGTCTCTACATTTTCTTTGTGTTTGATGACTAGATGGAATTATTTCAAGAAAATAACACACTTCATGTGGAATGTATTATTTACTTTCTTTGTGTATAGAGTGTTGATACCCAAGCTATAAATTCAAACATTGACATGTAAAACACTTTTGTAACGTTGGTGAAGAGGAAAGAGAGAATGAAACTCGATTCCTTCAAGCCCTAAAACCATTTTTTTGTAAGGACATTGATTTTTTTTAAATGTGAGTGGAGTCATTTTGTTTTACATGTACTAAATTACCTTGATGTTTGCAAGATTAATTTTAATATGAACCTTAGATTAATAAGTATTCAAGATTAAATTTAGATTAACTTTGTTGCCACAAATTAGAAATTAAATCGTATCTCTTAAATAAAGAAATGTTAGAGTTAAGTGAACTAATAAATTAAAATATGTATGAGATGAAATGCAGTTGTACAATATGTACAAAATATCAGCTAAGGAAAAATGTATATAAATTTTTTAAAGCAAAAGCAAGATATATTTTGTTATCACAATTTTAGTTATTAGTTTTAAAAGTGCTGACAGTTTCAGTGTCAGCGTGGATTTGTAAAAAAATAGTGTTAAAGTGCTGATAACAGGAGTGTCACATTATCGAGTTTATGAAATTTGCAGATAAAAGAGATTTCACAGGCAAGGAGGGTATCAGCGCCAAAATGAAGAAATTCAAATCTTTGTTTTATATTACGCAAGCATCCTCCACATCAGCAAAAAGGGTAATCATTTCTCAAACACGCTTGGTTAATTCCAAAGGGTAAAATCATGCGATAAAAAGATTGTTTCCTCCACCGAGAGGTATGTGATTTTAAATTCATGATTGAAGGTTTAAATCTCTTGTCAGTTAGATTATCATAATACATGACCTGACACATTTTTAAATGAATTACCACACATAATCAAAATTACCCGTATCTCTAATGATCGTTATTGTTTGTGCTAAAAATTGCTCGTTTTGTTGAGTTACTCACCGGAGATCAAGGATCGAATCCTGATCCTCTGTTTCTACGTGTTTGTTAGGCTACAAAAGATTAATGGGGAAAGTGTAAAGTTGAACAAGAGTGAGCCGAAAGGACCCGATCTTCTTGAGATCTACTCGAACATTCAACATTGGTTACAACAGGTTGGATGGGAGAAATTTTTCAAATAATGTACCGACTTCCATGATGAGGTTGCATGAGCATTTTCCCATGTTTTCGATGGTCATCGTGTGGAGGTTAGAGGAATTTCTTTCCAGGTGACATAGGAATTAATATCTAAGGTGACAGGTCGGCCCACATATGGAGAGAGCTACTTGTTCAAAAAGACCAAAGAAAACAAAGGTTTCCAAGAGGGGAACTCCCATGGAGACTAGAGAAAGAAAAAGAAAAAGGGTGGCTGTTACAGGGAAAAGTGTCTACACAGAACTGCTTATCCCACTAAGGTGTGGTAGCTACCTTAGAAACAAACAAAGTAAAGCTACTTTCGTTTTTCCTTTATGAAATATAGATGAGAGAAGAACAAAGAAGACAAACCTCTGTCTTGCGCTAATCTCCTAGTGCGATTCCTCTCTCTCTTGATAGTCTTTCGCTACTTGCTCCCTTGTACGCCCAGCTTCACAGAGTACATGTAAGATCACAGTAGCATAGCACTATACAAGAACATGGATCTATAATCATAAACAATCTAGGATCAGATGTAAATTGACCATGCAAATGCATAAAACATAAATGACACAAGAGTATGGAGGAAAACTTGAATAGCTTTTATTGATAAACAAGAAAGAGCCAAGGGAGTTACAACCAGTTGTTCTGACCCAGCATCATCCTCTCAGCAAGGAAGCCCCTCTTCACCTAATACAAAGCTTAGATCACCCAACAATCCGATGTTGTCTCAAGAAACCAACAACAATTCCTTACAATATGCAAAATTCCAGCCTCTGGATCTCTGGGATGAGGGATCCATATATAGATATCTGTAAGGGAGATGAGTCAGCTTGTGATTTGATTAGTGTCTTCCCTCTGATAGTTCTTGCTTCCACTTGGAGATTGATGATCTTTTACTCATCCTTGGTCGAATTCAGAGAGGCAAGTGTCACAGGAGAAGTTTCTGGAAGTTTCCATGCCTCTCCACCTCGCGGAATGACACTGCCATTTGTCACTTCTCGCCCATCACACTCTATAGAAGGGCTTTTTGAAATGCAACGCACCCACACAGTGTATTTAGGTGAGATGCAATGCACTTTGCCTATGGAGCAGCTGAAATGATCCTGTTTTGACCAGTTCTGAGCAGTTTTTCATGGAGAACTTCTGGGAGAAGCTGTAATCAGTTGACCTTGTTCCTTTAGGGGTTAGAACAACACTTTTAGGGACTTAGGAGCCCTTGGTTTATGGACATTTCATGCTTGGGGTTGTAGTGCCCAAAAATGTCTATAACAGTGGCTAAGGTGGATGTTCTATTGGAGGCAGCTAGTACCCTTAGCTGAGAATTGGTTGTGATCTTTTGAGTTTTTGGTCCGTCACTGTCAAAGTGAATGTTAGGTCCCTATACTACTAGTGTAGACCCTTATTGTAATTACTGCAACCCCCTTATTTTATTTTTGTGCCCATGTAGTCCCCATATTGTTATTATTTTGCCCCATAGAATCCCACTATTGTTATTGTTCCGTGCTTACAATATTATTGTTATGCCGGTTCTAATTATATTTGTGACCCCTTAGATGCCTATATATAGAAAGGAGGTTTTGTCATTTGTATGATCCAAGAATTGTTCATTTGTGTAATTTAAAGGAGGTTTCCCCCTAGAATAGGCTTATTTTGAAATCTTTGATATATTTCTTCTTCTATTTTGTGAGTTGGTTTCATAAGATTTGGTATCAGAGCTTTGGATTCTAGGGTTTCAAAGCTTCAAACAGGTCATCGTGGAATATTCACTATAACTTGTTTTCTACGAAGCTTCGGAATTTGAAATTAAAAACCATTTGATCTGAAATCTTTTTCAAATTCATATTCGAATTTCAGAGCTTGTCTCGCTATATTTTCAGATATATGAGCTGAAGAAGTTAGGGTTTTTGCTGGCTCCCGAATTCCACCTCAAACAAGTGACCTTAGGAAACTCGTCATAACTTTCTCTCTGAGAATTGGATTCAAATTTCATAAAACTTGACATAAAGAGAACATGTTTTAGTTTATCGGGTATAGTTTTTAGGGCAGAAGGTCGAAATAGTGACATGTGGCACTTATTACAAGTTTTCTCTACTAAACTAGTTGTTAATCAGGCCATCATGGGAGATTGGGCATACTCTTTCTTGGAAAATTTAATATCGATCAGACTTGTGCATTTGGAAATAGGACTCAGAGGGCTACAAGAGGACACAATTTTAGACCTTGGAGATCACAAATTATAGGGACACAACATATCCAATATCAATCTCCTACAAAGCGAAAAAAAAAGGTGTGTAGTCTTTTAAAAACATTTCATAAGTTTTGTTTGAAAAATTAGTTTGAAGTGATTCAAAGGGCATATTTCAGCATAATTATCATTAATTTATGCCTCGAAGAAAGAAAATGGAAACACTTAGTAAGAAATCTGAAATCTCTACTATGACTCATCAAGAAGAGGAAGAAATGCAACATGATATATCAAAATTACGAGACCAAGTGCAAGAAATTTCATTCTCACAAAAAGTAACAAAATCTAAGATGGATGGTTTCAAGAATGACATGGAAGATAAGATGGATGGTTTGAATAATGGCATGGAAGCTAAGATGGATGGTTTAGAAGAAAAATTGAAAGGCAACATTGAAGATTTGAAGAACGACATGGAAGGTTTGAAGGGAGGTTTAGCAAAGTTGCTACAAGTAATGCTTCCTAATTGCGAAAAGGTAGTAGAGGAAACTCATGATAAGAACAAAAGAAATGTTAATCATGATTCCATAGACTCTAACGTTGGATAAAATATCCACTATTTTCCAAATATCGATATAAGTAAGTTTTATGGCAACTATCTCGTAACATGGATACTACAAATTGAGAAATATGTCGATCTCCATAATGTGAAAAACACACAAAAGGTACGCATTGCAACTTTACATTTGTAACCCAATCAGTTTGTATGGTATCGATGGCTTTGCTCTTGTAAATAAATTTTCACTTGGTCAATTTTTACGGAGGAAATGATAGCACATTATGATGATACAGAGAGCAACACATTCTTTAGCCAATTGATAAATCTCAAACAAAAGGGTTCAATGGTGGAGCACATTGAGGACTTCCAAAAATTGAATATAAGGGTAAATGATATTCCAGAGGAGCATAGGATTGATGCCTTCATAGGGAATTTAAAGGATATAATCCAACATGAGTTTGGTCTTTGGGAACTTGATTCATTGGAGAAAGCATTCAGGTTGGTAAGAAAAATTGAAAGAAAAATTATGGAAACAAGGAATCCTACCACTCACAACTATGAAGATGGAATTTTTGTTTCTCGTAGCCTTCCACAACCTACAAGGTTGACACCACAACAAATGAAAGAAAAAAGAGAAAAAGGGATTTGTTATAGTTGTGATAGAAAATACACTAAAGGTCATAAGTGTGTTGAGAAGAAATTAATTTACATAGATTAGGAAGAGCAGGAAGAAAAGGAACATGAAATGTCAAAAGAAGAGAATATACAATGGGAACCAAACTCAAAGAAAGAAGAAATGAATCTAACCATATCTTTTAATGAATTGGCAGGAATTACCACTTCTCAAACACTCAAGATAGAAGGACATATCAAGAAGAAAAAAATAATAGTGTTGATAGATTCAGGTAGTACCCATAATTTTATTCATTGTAAGATAGCCAAGGAATTGAATTGCTTCCTATATCTAGGACCAGAGTGTCAAGTGATGGTTGCAAATGAAGGAACCATAAATTTCACTGGAAATTTCCATAATATCAAGTTATCCATCTGAGAATATGAATTGAATTTGTCCAATGCTTTTTATTCCAATAGGTGGTGTTGATGTTGTACAAGGAGTCTAATGGTTATAATATTTGGGTAAAATAGCTTTTAATTTTCAATAACTTTTCTTGAAATTTTTTGGGAAGGAAAGGAAGTTGAATTAAGTGGTATTGTAGGGAAACCAGGGAAGAAAATCATGTCTAATGGCATGACAAAGCTTCTAAATAAAGAACAACAGGGCATGATTTCACATTTATGTTCACTAGAGGTTCAAACAACGAAATCATCTTCTACATATCTCCAAAAAGTCTTGGAAAATAATTCTATGGTTCGAGTAGTGGAAGATCACATAGAGCAGCAACAACAAGTTCTCCAAATCTTAAAGGATAACCTCACTTTGGTGCAAAATCGAATGAAACAATAGGCAAATCAAAATCACAGTGAAAGAAGTTTTGATGTAGGCGACTAGACATTTTTATGGCTACAACCATACAAACAAATGTCCCTCAAGCAAGCTAAGAAGGATAATAAATTATCGCTAAAGTACTATGGTCCTTACAAGGTGTTGCAAATTACTGGTACTATGGAATACAAATTAGATCTTCCTGCATCTTCCCGAGTGCAACCAGTTTTCCATGTTTCATGCTTAAAGAAGGTTATAGGTGTTGGTGCACTAAGATGTCTTATTACAAGCAATCTTAATACCTACATTAATCATCAACCCAGGGCGAGTATTTTTATTTCAAGAGTGTCAGTACTGTATATGTAGTGAGTTCAGAGGTCAACTCATAATGAAATAAGTTGGAATCATTGCAATTGTTAATGTCCATTTCTCTAAATTCAATCCAAACAATTCTGAAAGAAATATGTAAAACACTTTCAAGTCCACTTAATCTATTCTACAAGAAACTGAATTAGAATGCAAATAGAAAGAATCACTCTCAACAATATAACTGGTATTGAAAATAATTCATTTAACATGAAGGAAAGCTATAAAAATTGAACAACAAATAACCATGTAAATATCACATGGAAAGAAAGCAACTCTAACTTTGAAATCTGTGATAGCGTTACTTTAGAACGAACAACAATCTAATGCTAAAATTAACATAACCAATTCAATAAAGAGTATTGTTGAGTCTTGAAAATGTCATCCATTTCCATTACACTTTCACTATTATGTCCATTATATCACCTCCATTTCACCTCCATTTCACTACTATGTCACCACACTCATCCCACTTTCATTATCCTTGGGCCACATTTATGTTTTTCCAATATTTATTAATTCTAAGCCTTTCAAGTGAATTTGTGGTTAAAAATTAGAAAATAATGTGCATATGCTTATATCTAACAAATGGGTTGAGATTGTTGACATGTGTAGGTTGAAAGAAGGCTTCTAGAAGACCCTTATGTGGCACTCTAAGGCCAAATTCGAATTTGAGTGGAAAGAATCATGGATCATGAGGATATGTGTCACATCTCCTAATTGTATTATAACTCTAAGAAGACATGTGTCTTATCAGTTCCTATTTTGATTAGGACTCTAGAGGTAGAGGGAGAGATTCATGGACTCTAATTAATGAAATGGTTTCTCATCTTTTTGTATAAATAGGAGATCTCTCTCCTTCATTTGTTAGCTTAGAGTTTGGAGTTCTTAAGTCCTTTTAGCTTGTGAGTTTGTAGTTCTTCCTTGATGGCTTTTGAAAGCTTTGGAGAGCTTTGTTTTACTTTGTAATTTCGAAGAATTTGAATAAAGCTTTGATATTCTCAACATGGAAGGAGATGTGGAGTAGATGTCATGGAGCATATTAGAATGTAAGGTAGAGTAGATTTCATTTTGTAAATTTTGCTTTGATTTCATTATGTCATTTGATTGCTTTCAAGTTTGATAGATTAGATTTTTCGTTCATGCAATTTTAATTCATGCAAGTGTGTTCAACCGGTTGATTGTAGATTAGTAATGCACATAGTTTTTTAATGACTAATGACATGATGGAATCATCTTGTCCTTCTGCTGATTTATTTTCTGAGTTCTAATTCCAGCATTGTTATTTCTTTCAGTTTTGTTTTGCTCATTTACTTTCATGCAATTTAGATATCATATTAGTCCATTTGTTTATGATTACCTTCCTATAGCCAAGCGACTCAAATAGTGAGGAATCAGAATATTATTTGATGTAGTATGATTTAGTTTACTTTTCTGCAAGTTAGTGATTAGATTACTCATGTCATTTTCGGTTACCTCCTACAGCCAGAGCGAGTCGAATGGTGAGGGATTGAAGTAATGAATGCGTAGTTTGGTCTTAGTTTCATTTTATGCAATTTAGATATCAGATTACTCAATTTGATTGCCTCCTATAGCCAGAGCGAGTCGAAAGGTGAGGGGTCAGAATATGGGTTGATGTAATATGATTTAGTTTACTTTGCTTACAGTTTTTGAATTGCTTTAAGTTCAGTTTTCTTTTTATACAGCAGCAAGGATATTGGGTTTCATAGTCACTAGCTCATTGTTTGGTTGTTGCATTCTATTTTGATTGAAGTAGCTGCATATTTACACTTTTGTTTAAGTATTAATTCCATCAATAACATGTTTTAAGATCTTTTGGAGTGCTAAGTTTTGGAAGTTACCATTAGGGACATAGGCCTTGTCTTGAAATCTCTATCCATACTTGTCCTTTAAAAGTATTCTTAAGACCTTAGAATAGGATTTCCATTTGCATTAGACACTTTAGGAAACCAACAAAAACAAAACCCCAAAACAAAATAAAATCTATAAAACAACGAAGTAAGAAAAAGGTTAACTAAGCACATATGGTGCACCACACTTCATCAGTTTACGATACCCAGATTAATAATTTATGTAGAGCAATTTAAGACATTAAATTGACTAGACATTTTGGCGTCGTTGCCGGGGAAGTGTAATTAGGAGACCTTATTTCTTACATCTAAAAAAAAATTTAATAATTCTTGAGTATTAGATATCATTTTTTTGGGATTCAACTGCGTTAAGTAAGTCATTCAAATGTATGACCATTTCCATGAGAGGTAGTCGTAACTGACTAATTTCTCATGATTTTTGAATAGTTCACTTAGCACTCATTGCATCGGGTGATGCTCACAGGGGTGAAGAATTCTTGAGTATGCTCTCCTCCCACACTTTGTGTGATTTGGAGGATCAGAAAAAGAATTGTTATGTAAAAAAAAAAAACAAATGAGACAAAATAAACTTCATCATTTCATTTGATTCAAAAAATAAATAAATAAATAAATAAAATGGAACTCAACTGCTTTGATAGGTTCAAATTGTCCAAAATTGACTGGTTATGGTTTGCAGTGGTCCCCAAAACACTGTATCCTGTTTTAATAAGGTTTTGCAACTTAGCTGCAGAAAGTGCCCTGATTCCGCAGCTAGTTGAGAATTCCGCAGCTGTTTCAAGGTTTAGCAGGTTACAAATGTCCAATGGAAAAACCGACCACATGGGCATCTCCAGAATTGCCCTGACATGGATCCTATCCTAGTCACCCAGCTCAGATCGATGAAAAACCAGCCTAAGACCTCAGTTAAAGTCCCGATTTTAGCATGTTTTTCTTGAAGTCTTTGCTGTCTGAAATTGAAAATCATTAATCCTTAATATAAAAATTTACAATTTCAGAAAAATAAATAAATAAATAAATAAATAAATAAATAAAAATTAAAAAATTAAAATTAAAAAATTAAAAAAAAATAAAAATTAAAAATTAAAAAAAAATAAAAATAATAATAATAATAATAATCTATGGCTATCTTGAATCCTAGCTTTCACTATGACTTCAACAAGAAAATCTACCTCCCTGTTCAAGCTTTGGCCTGAAACAATCTCTGCATTTCTTGAAGTAAAGCATCAAAATCTCCAGACCTTGATCTCTCGAGCCGAGCCAGCTAGAAAGAACTGCACGCGAGTCTGATGCTTAACACATGCAAGTCAAACCTGATTGACTTTGATTTCACTTAAACTCATAGTTGAATGAAAAAAAAAAAAATCGATCTGGTTCTAGAGAGGACAGAGAATGAAAAACTCTCCACGGCTGCATTGAAAAAAAAAAATCGGATTGAAGCAAGGACTTTTTAACATGTATGGTAAAGGCAGAGAGTGTGTGAGTATCTACATGGAGAGGACGAACATTTCCTGGACAAATGTACAAATGTCAAATATAAAAGGTTGAAAAAAGTTCTAAAAAAAATAAAAATAAAATTATATCCTCTGGGATCCTTGCATGATGGGACTGCATCAGGGTATGAAGGACGGTTTGGTAGTTCCCAAATGACAGAAAACGAATATGTGATATGCAAGGACACATCCAAAAGCATTTCCAAAACATCAGATCCATTTAACAATACATGTTCCTTGAAAACTGTCCAGTCTGCGACAAAATTTTATTTTACGAGCTTACAAAAGAAGTATCAGCTATAGTGGGATCTTGCCTCTGATTTTAAAAGGTATCTATAGCATATGAAACATTTCTTTGTTCATGATCATGAGGCAGTGATTCGAGAAGCCTGATAATTAGTCACAAAGTCGTATCATCCAACTACTAATTCGAAAAATTTTACAGGCCAAATGTAGAACAGTAAAACTTAGAAAAACGTAAACAGCTAAAACACGTCTAACTTCAAATGCACGATTTGCCCAAACGAAGGAAAATTTGAAGAAAATAAAACATGGGTTTTTTCGCCAGTTGGGTTAGTTAGATAACCCAGAAACTGTTTGAAGAAATTTGTGGCGGTCTGGGAGAAATCCTCGGTTCTTTGGAGCCTCTTTTTGCCTTCTACATGTAAAAAGAAAACGGATTCTCAATTAGATGAACAGATTGTGATTGAATTCGGCGTGCCTGAGAGGGGGAATTCTAATTTGGTTCTATGCTAGCACCTACTTTACCTCTACCACGTCTTCCACCCTTGGCCACCACGTCTTCTGCCCTTATGCCACCCGTTTACAATTCATTAACACCGGTTAAACAACAGTTCCAATTCAAGACGACTCTCCATTACGTGATCTGGTTGGGTACGGCTCTTCACAGCATCACTCTATTTTTAACTGATGATTATGGATCGTGGTTGATTTGACTACGGCTTCTTTCAGTCGCACAAAATCCAGCTGTTTTATAAAAGTGCTTGCGTCCATTCTACAGCCACCCAACTTTAAAAACTGTCGGATGCACTTTCTCTCCCTACTGTTCTATTGACCTCGCGGCTTCATTTCCACTGTGCTCACATAAGTCTTCACCCCATTTTGTTCTCTGTTCTGCTTCATTCCGTGTACCTATTCTCTGATATCCGCTTACAGTTGCTGGTCTCCTTCATAAACCCTGACCATCTTTGCTAATTCAGACGAGTTTTAAAAAACAGAAGGAAGGATGGGACGGTTGTTGAGGGCAGAAACTTGAGTTAAATTGAGTTACGTCCTCCACATTTTTTTCTTTTCCATGCACACAGCCACTCCATTTCACAGTATTTTCTACACTCTATTTTCATTAGCTGTGGAATCTAGCCACTTTCCGCAGCTGGTTCAACTTTCCGCATCTTTTTTGTTAAACTCTAGGTTGCAGGTGTCATCAAGCAAAACAAGCCACATGGGTAGCTGGGGGAATGTCAGTACATGGATGGTGTCCTATTCATTTGATCCAATTCAATGAAAAAGACCCCGGTCAAAGGGAATTCAAGTTGAGTGTTATCACTAAATCGCCACACTAAGTCGCTGCATGTCAAGAAAAAAAATAATAATTTTGAATCAATGAAATGAATAAGTTATTTGCTCACTTTTCTGAAGGTATTGATTAATTTTGCACTGATGATGAAAGATGAATGGCTAACTTTTTATTCAAGATTTTTAGCTACAGAAACTGTGCACATTCTGCAGCTAAAGTCCAATTCCGCAGCTGTTCTCTAATTCCGCAGCCAGAAAAACCTCATTGTTCAAATAAGCCTATCTTTCTCATACAAAATCAGATTTTGATGATTTAAGTATCGTTGGAAAGATTTCAACAAGATCTACACAATGAGAAATCTATCATTAGAGTTTGAAATGGCAAATAATGAAATAAATTGCTGAAAAGAAGCAACATTCAACTTGGGGCACCAATTCCAAAGCAGGTATAAATTCCTTTGATTTTTCCTTTGAAGACTTGTTTCATTAATACAAATTCTTAGTTTTGTGTGTAAATATCATAATTAGAAAGATTGATCACCTCTCTCCTTTGATAATCTTACATTCCATTGCAGAAGAAGTATTAGTTTTTTTGCAGGTTCCAGGAGGAAGGACAAATGACTACAAGAGAATGGTGTCTCTCTAAGAGACTAATTTGTTTCATAAAAGGATGATCAACAACAAAGAGGAAATATGCTGATGCAAATCAGATCCAAACACTTGAAAAACTTTCAGATACTATTGTCTCCATCACATCCATACTTCATAATAAACCATTCACTCCATATTTTCCATTTACATTCACATACACTTTCCATCTATTTTTCTCCATTCATAACCCACAAATAAAAGCAAGAGGCTCATTCATATGCTTATTGCCCATTTCCATTTCTACTCTCCATTTCCATTTTCCATTTTCATCTTCCATTCCTTGTCATTTTCATTCCACAAATAAGCCCTGCTTCAATGCAAATTATTGAATCCATAGTCCTTTGAGTCTAAGTTCTTTGTAAAAACACCTTGAGGCTTGCATGCCTTAATGGCAAGTCCTCATGCTGACAAACAATGGGAATACATTAATGTCCCTTGTTCGTCAGATCTTCTAGGTGACTCGACTTCAGCAAATTCATTCGTACCTAGCAAGAAGTGTTTGGGCATCTTGACTCTCATTGTCATCAATGATGAGAGTTCTCGTGTTGACTAGTGGCATCCATTAATGGCCACTAAGTCAACAATTTCCTACTATGTTCGACATCAGAACATCTTTTCACATAGTAGGAATCGTGCCAGTGAGTTTTGAAGACATGAAGACTATTATTTTTAGCATTTTGGAGCAGATTCAGTAAGTTTTAGTAGAAGCAATAAAAAGTCATCTTATCTCTCTATCCATGACTCCTCTTGTTCAGCCACTTGAAGAAGAATATGATCAGAAATTTTCAGCCACTACACATACAACTCATCCATTCTAAAGGGTAAGTGAAGGTACGTCATTTTCTAACTTTTGACCATAGAATTCCATAAAAAGCTAGAATGATAATTGTTGGAAAAACATTTCTCTTCCTCATTTCATAAAATTGCCAATACCATCAGTTGCGGGGGGAATACATTCATATTCATATCTTGCCATGTCCATATCATATTCAGGAGCCCACATACGTCCAACATATATTAATTATTACATTGCTATTATGAGCATACAATGGCTTTTGAAAAAGTGCTTAAAGGATAAATTGGATACAAACAAAATCATGGTTGTCACACAAGAACCAACCATCATGCAATCCAATAAAGATATACTTTGCAACAATAATCAAAATATCATTATGCAAAGTTCAAAGATCAAAATAGAAGGCAACAACAACAACAAAAAAAATGGTTGTAGCACAAGAACCAACCATGTTGCAATTCAAGTAAAACACTTTGCAGAAATATGAAGTTATCGAATGATATCATGCAAAGTTAAGCCAAAGCTCAAGGATCAAAAGAGTTAATGTAATATATATTGCATGAGGACATGCAATAGCTTCAGTTGGGGGGTATGTTGAGTCTTGAAAATGTCATTCATTTCCATTACACTTTCACTATTATGTCCATTATATCACCTCCATTTCACCTCCATTTCACTACTATGTCACCACACTCATCCCACTTTCATTATCATTGGCCCACATTTATGTTTTTCCAATATTTATTAATTCTAAGCCTTTCAAGTGAATTTGTGGTTAAAAATTAGAAAATAATGTGTATATGCTTATACCTAACAAATGGGTTGAGATTGTTGACATGTGTAGGTTGAAAGAAGGCTTCTAGAAGACCCTTATGTGGCACTCTAAGGCCAAATTCGAATTTGAGTGGAAAGAATCATGGGATCATGAGGATATGTGTCACATCTCCTAATTGTATTATAACTCTAAGAAGACATGTGTCTTATCAGTTCCTATTTTGATTAGGATTCTAGAGGTAGAGGGAGAGATTCATGGACTCTCATTAATGAGATGGTTTCTCATCTTTTTGTATAAATAGGAGATCTCTCTCATTCATTTGTTAGCTTAGAGTTTGGAGTTCTTAAGTCTTTTTAGCTTGTGAGTTTGTAGTTCTTCCTTGATGGCTTTTGAAAGCTTTAGAGAGCTTTGTTGTACTTTGTAATTTTGAAGAATTTGAATAAAGCTTTGATGTTCTCAACATTAAAGGATATGTGAAGTAGATGTCATGGAGCATATTAGAATGTAAGATAGAGTAGATTTCATTTTGTAAATTTTTCTTTGATTTCATTATGTCATTTGATTGCTTTCAAGTTTGATAAATTAGATTTTTCATTCATGCAATTTTAATTCATGCAAGTGTGTTCAACCGGTTGATTGTAGATTAGTAATGCACATAACTTTTTAATGACTAATGACATGATGGAATCATCTTGTCCTTCTGCTGATTTATTTTCTGAGTTCTAATTCCAGCATTGTTATTTCTTTCAGTTTTGTTTTGCTCATTTACTTTCATGCAATTTAGATATCATATTAGTCCATTTGTTTATGATTACCTTCCTATAGCCAAGCGACTCAAATAGTGAGAAATCGGAATATTATTTGATGTAGTATGATTTAGTTTACTTTTCTGCAAGTTAGTGATTAGATTACTCATGTCATTTTCGATTACCTCCTATAGCCAGAGTGAGTCAAATGGTGAGGGATTGAAGTATGAATGCGTAGTTTGGTCTTAGTTTCATTTTATGCAATTTCATTTTATGCAATTTAGATATCAGATTACTCAATTTGATTGCCTCCTATAGCCAGAGCGAGTCAAAAGGTGAGGGGTCAGAATATGGGTTGATGTAATATGATTTAGTTTACTTTGCTTACAGTTTTTGAATTGCTTTAAGTTCAGTTTTCTTTTTATACAGCAGCAAGGATACTGGGTTTCATAGTCACTAGCTCATTGTTTGGTTGTTGCATTCTATTTTGATTGAAGTAGCTGCATATTTACACTTTTCTTTAAGTACTAATTCCATCAATAACATGTTTTAAGATCTTTTGAAGTGCTAAGTTTTGAAAGTTACCATTAGGGACATAGGCCTTGTCTTGAAATCTCTATCCATACTTGTCCTTTAAAAGTATTCTTAAGACCTTAGAATAGGATTTCCATTTGCATTAGACACTTTAAGAAACCAACAAAAACAAAACCCCAAAACAAAATAAAATCTATAAAACAACGAAGGAAGAAAAAGGTTAACTAAGCACATATGGTGCACCACACTTCATCAGTTTACGATACCCGGATTGATAATTTATGTAGAGCAATTTAAGACATTAAATTGACTAGACAAGTATCATGCATATGTAACACACAGATCAATCTAGAATCTCATCTTAACAACAAATGCAAACCAGAATCATCAATCCTCACAGTAATCAGAATGGTGCTAACTTTACAAACTAAAAATAATAAACAGTTATAAGAATAAACATAAATAATTATAACACAATTGAAACAGTAGATCTTCTTATTGACTAGGCCCAAAGTCTCTATAAGTCCTCACTGTGAGATATTCATAATACGATTATGGATAAAACGTAGTCTTCTTCATTAAAACCAATAACAAAGTTACAACATCACCATGATGAAAGTATTATATGTCCAAAAAGAATAGTTACAATCTACCAATTCCTAACTAGTTGTTCAATTTGCCTCACAACTTTATATAACTTTTGGAAAAATAAATTGATATAAATGAATCCTCAAGATCAAGGGATCCAGAAGATTTCACATCACTCAATCTGATTTCATCATAAAATAGCAATGGTCCTCAAGGTCTTCCATTGTCTTTTTTCCTTTCCTGGTTGTTGTTTTTTTGTTGATTGAACAACAATCGTCCAATTCACATCCCTGCATATAAAGATAGTGAAAGTCAGTTTTCCATGCCCAGATTTATCAAATTTGTTAATAATCGATTTTACCCAACTTCTGTTGTTTTTTCCTCTATTTTTATTCATAAAATGAAGATAAACATGTGAAGACAAATGCTTAATTACGCTATTTACGAGGAGAAAATGTACCTTTTCCTCGGTGCAAAATACTCCCCTACATACCTTTTTTCATGTCCTCGTGCAATAAGAAGGTTAAGGTGTAGTTGAGTTAAGGAATATGCAGGATATACTTCCTCCTTATACAACCTAAAACCATTTTTCTGTTTGAGCACTGCAAAAGCCTGGTTCACTTGATGATCTGGTAAGTTATAATCACTGTGGTACCCATATGGAGGATACCAGATAATTGGACTTCTATATCAGCACCCTATCCAATCAGGGCCCATTCTTAGGACCATATTGTTGTATTTGTGTAAGCGAGTGGAGGCAGCTTTGAAATTTCTAAATCCAAATGGCTCCCTGTTCCTGACATTATTGATGGAGGCTTCCCATCTTTGTTTGGCTGCAGACAAAGCTTCTTCTTTGATTTCCTAAAAGTATTCCTTCCCTACCTGTATGATGTTTGTGTGGAGCAGTCCTAATTGACCCACAACACCCATTCATTTCATGAACTGTTTGTGCTAGACAGAGAGGTGTAGGGGTTTTGTGGGTTCTCCCCTAACCCATAAGTCTATGCCATATTCTCTCTTTTGAAAAGTATTATGGGCTTTAGCCCATTTGATCTGATTAGTGGCAAAGGAAAGAAAAGCTTGAAATTGGATATCCCCTATGAAGGGGCCAGGATTATTGTTTAAGTCATCCTCTAAGAAAAAATTATGCATGTACAATTCACACAAGAGGCGATGTACCTGTTCATTCTATTCTTTGAAACACTTGACAAAGTCTGGGGTGGTCTTAATTTCCACTGACTTACCATCCTTAATGGATTTAACCTTCAATAAGAGGTATCTTTCTAGCAGGAATAGTGCATAGTTGGTGGCAGGAGCTCGACATGACAAGGCATTTGAGTAAAGAGAGAAAACAGTCTCCATTTTCTCTTTAGGATTCTGCAACTTGACATGTGCTTTTTTTACTTTATTCTATTCATCCTTGTAATTAGCGAAAGTCTCAGCCTCTGTGACAGTGAGTGCCTCAAATTTATTTCATACCTCTTTATGCCGAGTCAATTCCTACTATCTTGGCTAGTTCATTTTGCGATTTCCTAATGACCGCTTCCCTTACTAGGGGAATGTAGTTAGGCGTTTCCTCTATCTAGACCTCATCATCATGTGTTACCATTGGGTCAGTTTGAACAACAACCTCAGCCTCTTCTCAGGTCATGCAACAATCATCTGTAGAAATTCCCACTGTAGATCACCTGCTAATGCAATATACTAAAGAAAAATACTTGATCTACTTCTACAAACAAACTTGTGGAAGCTTAATCGAATTTGAGCAAGATCAAATAGAACACATATAACAGAGAATGAGAAATCAATCACACATGAACACAGAAGAATACTATGGGGAAAGCCTCAGCTAAAAACCCCGATCTATGTATTAACATACAAGTGGAAATATCTCCAAATTACACAAAGCTTTAGCTCACAAGCTATCCAGCTCTCAGTATAATCCCTCACTGCTGCTCATAGATAGTCAAAGGCTTCTCACAACCTTCTCCTCTGCCCTCCAAGCCTCCTATTTCCTTGCGCAATTTCTTCTGGGTCTTTTGGCTACCACCTGTGTGAATTCACCTCTCACACAACTCACCAAAATCATAAATAACTGTGAAATCCTAAAGGAGATAATTCCTTCTGCATGGATGAGTTTCCTATATAGAAAAATTCCTCCAACTGATTGTACATTGTCCCTTCCTTTAATCTCAACTGGGTCTTTCTCTGAACTAACATGCATGAGTTATTTATGAGAGAATATTCAGTTATCTGGAGAACACTAGTTGCATGCATGCATGCATTAACTAACTGAACTCACAATTAGTTCCTCCGACTGTTTGGAACTAATTTAACTGGACTTAACTCACTTAACTGAGCTAACTAATTACAACTCAAATACAACTCATCCTTATCTCCTTAATTAATGAATAACTTCCTCAATCAAAGGGATAACGGTTGCGTGTCTTCACATAGAATTCATGTTTGATTTTCTCTAACTAATTAACTCAAGATGAGTTAATTAATTATTTTTCAAATAGGTTCTAAGACCAAATTCGAATTTTAATTCTTGATTTTAATTCAGAGACAAATTAAAATTGGAATCTATCCTAAAATGCTATTTTTATCATTTCTATTTTATCATTCCTTGTTGCTAATTTCAACACTACTACCTGAAATTCTATTTATAGCATTTCTATTTTTAGCATTTCTTGTTGCTATTTTCAAAACTCCCTCTCAACAAGAAATGAATTCAACTCGAACCCAATCCTAAACCTTTGGAATGTTCTGCATGCAACACTTCTCTTAAGTGTTGTTGCTCTAGCAACTCTAGAAACAAAAAATATCCAACCTGAATCAGAATGATGTCTCTGTCATCAAAGTCTCTGACTGTTATTGCCTCTGTCGACTGAAAACTCTACACCTCTGTGCTCTTCAGTATCTGACTGCTCTAGCCTCTGTGAATTTGATCTCTGACTGCATCAATCACACTGGTTCCTCCTGCTGCATCCATACTATTGCTGGTCCTTTCTCCCAGTATGCATCCACACTGCACCTCCTCTCATCATGTTGCATCATTCTACCCATTGATGCACTACAACTCAATTATTGAGAAGTAGGTAACTAATCTCCCAACTGACCTCCCTGTTGGGCTAGAAACATCCTCTGATGTTGAAGACTCCTTTGCCACTCCATCCGCATCTGTCTCTACCCACTCAGTCAGTCCTGCTACTCCTCGTCGGGGCTCCCGTACAAGGTCTAATCAAAGAGGTTGGGTACCTCAATGATCTTACCCTTGTTCCAGCCTTCTTGGGACTGTCACTCCACATTGCCCCACCTCTGACTTGGAGGTATGGATGCATGTGATCCCTCTGCCCACTTGGCTCGAAATTTCCCCCTAATATAAGTCTCTTCATAAGTGGATGCCTCCACTCGGCTTCTATAGTTATGGCTGCTCCACAACTTCCTGAAGTTGCTTCACCAATTCTGGCTCCTCCACAATTGTCTGAGACTTCTTTTGGCACTGCATGTTGAGAGGTAGTGTACTCTCCCTCTCAACCACCAAGTCTTCAACAGTTGCCTTGCTCCTCAAGGCTTTTCATGCATCTTGAACCTCAAGAGTATACAAGTTCTTGACTCGTGAACCGATCTACTTCACCTGTCTCGTGGTGACGTGTCTAAGGAAAACCTTTCCCTTACTGAAGACTACATCATAGCCTTTGTTTTCCAGCATTGCGATCGATACCAAGTTTTTCCTTAGTCCTAGCACATACTTCACACCTGTCAAGGTAATGTGAGCTCCATGCTCCCTTTGAAAAACAACTTTGCTTACTCCTGAGATACTATACATTTCATCATTACCCATCTCTATGAGTATCTGGAGATCTTTCTCCTCAAAGGTATTGAACAAAATCTTGTCGCCGGTCATGTGGAATGAAGCTCCACTGTCAAGAAACCAACCACATCCCACCATGGATGAAACCATGCATGCGATGAGGGTGAAATCCAACTCGAACTGTGAGGTCAGTGCCTCACCTTCTAATCCTTCCTTGGATCCCTTCTTGGATTTCATCAGTGAACAATTTGTAGCAAAATGGACCACCTCATGACAATGAAAGCATTGCACTTTCGATTTGTAAAACTTCTTCCCACCATGGGAAGAACTCGATTTGGGATGAGAATTATTTTCCTTCCCTTTCTTTTCCTTACTCACTAAGGTGCAATTTTCTTCATCCTCCTTGGATGAAGAACCATCTCTGGTGCTTCTCCTTATCTCCTCTTGAATCAGATCCGACCAAAGTCATTTCCAATCTGGTAGTTTCTCTCTTCCATTTACTGAGTCTTGATAGTTATGCCAGCTCTTAGGAAGACCAAGGAGAGCAAGGCTCACCATGTCATCATCGGTTGTCATGATCCGTACACTTCCAAGCTCATCCTTGCATGTGGTGAGCTTGTTCAGATATGTAGAGACCATGTCGCCCTTTTCAAATTTGATTTATGAAGCTTGTCTTTCAGCACTAGCATCCTCTGATCATTGTTGTTCTGATATAGATCTTTCAATGTTTTCCACATTGAAAACGGTGTCTCCTTCCCATGGAGGCTCGACACAATGTGGTCTCGAACTCCCTCCAGGAGGATTCTCCTTGCTCTAACCACACATTTATTCCATTCCGCCAATTCTATAGCATTAGCCACTGTTGACTTGGGGACTTCTTGATCAATGAATTCCTTTAGACCGTTGTCCTCTAATACTACTTCCATGCGATCCTTCCAGGCTATATAATTCGCGTTGCCATCAAGGGCATACTCGAGTCTTAAATCATTGAACACCATTGGTGAAATTTGAGATGTGATAAGAATTCGAATTCTATAATAAAGAACTTCAAACTTTGAACTTCTCCCTTCTTTGTATACTGTTCTTCGCTTTGATCACCTTTGCTCTGATACTATGTAGAAATTCCCACTGTAGATCACCTGATAATGAAATATACTAAAGAAAAATGCTTGATCTACTTCTACAAACAAACTTGCGGAAGCTGAATCAAATTTGAGCAATATCAAATAGAACACATATAACAGAGAATGAGAAATCAGTCACACATGAACACAGAAGAATACTCTGGGGAAAGCCTCAGCTAAAAACCCCGATCTCTATATTAACATAAGTGGAAATATCTTCGGAATACATAAATCTTTATCTCACAAGCTATCCTTCTCTCAGTACAATCCCTCACTGCTGCTCATAGATAGTCAAAGGCTTCTCACAACCTTCTCCTCTGCCCTCCAAGCCTCCTATTTCCTTCCGCAGTTTCTCCTGGGTCCTCTGGCTGCCACCTGTGTGAATTCACCTCTCACACAATTCACCAAACTCAGAAATAACTGTGCAATCTTGAAGGAGATAATTCCTTCTACATGGATGATTTTCCTATACATGAAAATTCCTCCAAATGATAGTACATTGTCCCTTCCTTTAATCTCAACTGGGTCTTTCTCTGAACTGACATGCATGAGTTATTTATGAGAGAATGTTCAGTTATTTGGAGAATGCTAGTTGCATGCATGCATGCATTAACTGACTGAACTCACAATTAGTTCCTCCAACTGTTTGGAACTAATTTAACTAGACTTGTTACTGGGCATCTTCGAGCTACAACCTTTGGGATGGATGATTGCTCGGTTCAAACCAGATAACCACTTCTACTATGTTTTCACTCCAGACATGCATGAAAACCCTTAGACTATAAGGCTTTAGACCACCAATGCTCAATAGTTTGGGAATTAGGTGAATAGATGAGGAATACTAACCACACCAGCAAATGCATACAAGATTTATGATGGCCAGCTACAACTAGTAAGGAAACTTGCAAATCTAATCTATCAATGCAGAGATAAGATGACAGTTATCTTGCAGTTGATACAGAAGAAACCTGAGTGACCTACTCACTGATACATTCAATTTACTAATACAGAGATAAGATGACAGTTATCTAGCATTAGGCATAGAAGATATCATGAATAAAACATTCCAGGTACAAGTTTAGAACAGAGGAGAAATGGGCATTGAGAAATTAACAACAAAAGAAGCTTGCATTGCTAAAAATGAAGATGAGACGCTGCAAGTTACAGAATATCTATAGTCTCCAGAAGTTGAACCAAAACACAATTGCCAACCCTGATTACATCTCCCTTCTGACTATTTCTAATCTATAATTACAATGGCTCTTAGCCGTTTGGGGATGGAGGGGTCTTAATTGACCACCAACTACCATTAACTGTCTGATAGCGTCTTTGAATGTAGTTGCTTTCTCCACTACGAAAACCTGATCGGTTCTAGTACCGTGTTGTCCTTCAGGTAGTCAGATTGATCATGGTAGTGGAGTTCAATGACTGTTTAATTCGGTTGTTGAGTTGTGCTGTGTCCTTTTCTCCTCCATCCATGCTCTTCTTTTAATTCAATTTCATGTTCATACTGACAAAGTTGGCCATCTTCCTCTTTGAGTAACAGACAGGACATGGGGTATGGAGTGCATGGGTGGATGAATAGTCATGAATGATCATGAATGGTGGCCATCGGATCAAGGGAGATGTGTGGCGGAGATCGCTTTTCAGAGGCTAGTGGTCATGGTGGGAGAAGAACATGTCTGGGCTGTTAGATCTTCAAGCGAGCAGATCGGACAATTATCGGGCAGCGAAGATGTGTGGGCGATAATGTTCGGAGTGGTTTGATTTGAGTGGTAATGGTTTTATCGTGCAGGAATCGAACGGTAAGCAGTAAGTGTCAGAACTCGCTCGATGCCATTCACTAGATGACACGTAGTGGTGGGGAAAAAGAAAAACCATCCTCATTGGGCAGGTACTTTGCGTGCTTGTTGTCTGCATGATATAGGCGTTGACCATTAGATCTGGTGGGGGTGATCTAACGGCGGAGGAGTGTCAAACAAGTTGGTGTATAGGATGGGACGTGGACCATTGGATTGGCGAGGAAAAATCAATGGCGAGGGTGTGGTGAAGGTATAAAACGTCTTTTGGGAAATGAGCTACAGGCGCGTGAGGCATATGAGTGATGTTTTATGAGGGTTTTAGCTATTGCACTAGGGGTTAGGGCCAAAGAGGAATTTTTTGGGGTGTGAAGGTTAAGTTAGGAAAAATAAAGGGTAAAGTGTGAGCGGGGATAAGGGAAGAAGAGGAATAATGGCCCATGTGGGACCAATTTTAAAGGCAACAGAGTAGACCGAACCTTTCCTTCAACCTTCAAAAAGTCAGCACTGCATCTCAGGGCTAACACTGGCTCCTTCTAGGGATGAAATCCTCCATGTGAGGTTTCAAGAACCGTAGACCAATGCCTTTTTCATAAGAAAAAGATTAGAAATATTGCCTAGTATTCCATTTGGCATGGAGTCTATCTAAGCCTACACTAGAACTTTGAAAAATAACATATTTACAATAGTGAGGCCTAAAAGCCTCAAACAAAATAACTTTCAAAAACTACCCATTAACTGGGCCATCAAAAACAGTTTCTCCTTCCAAACTTTGCGACATGAAAGTATTGTTTCCCTAGACCTGAGAGATGACAAATGGTCCTGTCCATAGAGCATCAAATTTACCATGATTGCATTTCTTTTCCTTCAATGCATCCCATTTGAGAACCCAATCACCAACCTGAAAATTGTCCCTCTTTGCCTTTCTATCGAAATCTTCCTTGATTCTCTTTTGATGTATTGCGGATCTCTCAATTAGTTGATCTTTGATCTGATGAACTTCAGCCAAGTCACTCATCCTCCTTGCCATGTCACTTTCTTCGTTCTGCTCTTCTTGCAAGAATTTGGCTACAGGGAGGAACAATTGGATTGGGAAAACAACCTCAGTGCCATATACCAGCTTGAATGGAGAGCTCCCTGTGGACTTCTTGGTGGTAACCATGTCAGCCCACAATGCAAACTTTAGTTTGGAATCCCAGCCCCGCTTGTTGTCTTCCAGCAACTTTTTGATTATCCTTACCAAGCTTTTATTGGATGATTATGCTAGGCCGTTACCCTGAGGATAATATGAGGTGGAATGCACTAATTTAATGTCCATTGAGTCACACATGCCCACTAATTCTTTCGCCCTGAAGGCTGTTGCATTGTCTGTGACCAATTTGTTTGGGTAGCCAAACCTAGTGAAAATGCTTTCTGTCAAGAATTTCATGACAACCTAGTGATCAGCTTTCTTAGTGGGGATGGCCTCAATCCATTTGGTGAAATAATCATTGGCTACTAAAATCCATCTATGCTAGCCACTGGAATGTGGATTAATCTCCCCTATGAAATCTAAACCCCACTACTGGAAAGGACCATTAGTGTGTATTGGTTTCAAGGGAAAATATTTCAGCTGTTGTCTTCCTGCAAACCTCTGGCACTTGTCACAAGATTTCACAAATGAAAGCACATCAGAGAACAGAGTAGGCCAATAATACCCAGCTCTCAAGATCTTGTGGGTTGTGGTTTTCCAATAATGATTCCCTCCACAAATGTTGGAATGAAACTGGTGCATGACTTCCACATATTACTCTTTGTCTAGACATCTTAAGAGGATTGCAGCTAGGTCCTTCTAATAAAGTAGGTTCTTATTAATACAAAACTTGGTTGCTCTGAGCTTGATGGTTCTGGCTTGACTTGAGCTAAGCCCTGGAAGGACTTCTAGCTTCAACAGGAAATGAGATATACTGGAATACTAATCATAAGAAGCCAAATTCTCAGCTAATGATTGGTTCTGATCTCATTCCTCCTCTGCTTGTTCAACCTCTAAATCTGTACTTATGCAATTTATGTCCATCAGACTGCAATTTTCCCCAGCCATAAGCTTAGCTAGGCCCTGGCCTTTGACAAGCTTGGTGGGCTTTACCTCTATGATGAACTCTATGAGTTTTGCAATCCACTTAGCTCTTATTCCATCAACATCTGGCTATGTTAGGACATCCTTTACTGAGGTAGAAGGTACATAGGTAATCACCTTAGAGTGCAGAATGTAGATTCGGAATGCCTTCAAGGACTTAATGAGAGCATAAGCCTGTTTTTCAATAATGTCATATCTTAATTCAGCATCTCTTAAAGTTTTTCTGAAAAATGCCACTGGGTGCTCTGTAACTTCATCATTTTTTTGCAACAAGACTGTTGCAAAGGTGTCACAAGAAGCAAAAGAGAAGATATGGAACTCCTTGTTATAGTTTGGGCTTATTAGAGTAGGAGCTTTCATAATAGCTCTTTTGATGGCTTCAAAGGATTTTCTTGCTGCATCGGTCCATTTGATCTTTGATCCCTTCTTCAACATGGAGGTGATATGTTTCACTAGTTCTGCAAAATTGGGAATAAACCTCCTTACAAAGTTGATCTTACCCAAAAAGGATTAAATGTCCTTTTTTTACCTTGGAATAAACAATGTCTGTATTACTTTGACTCTCTCTGGGTCAATCTTAAGACCTGCAGAAAAAACAATATGCCCTAAAAGTTTTCCTTCTTCCAAAGAAAACTGTGACTTCTTGGGATTTACTGAAATCCCAAACTTTCTGCACTTCAAAAACACTTTCTTCCGATGCTGCAAGTGATCCTGATGACTACTAGAGTAAATTGTTATATCATCAAGGTAAATTAGGACAAACCTGTCCTTTTCTCCCATGAAAGCTATATCCATGGCCCTTTAAAAGGTGGCCCCAGCATTCATCAATCCAAAAGGCATCTTGGAGTACATAAAAGTGCCCCAAGGAGTGTCGAAGGCAGTTTTTTCTTGGTCCTATGAATGTACAGCTACTTGGTTGTACCCTGAAAATCCATCAAAGAATGACATAACTTTAGCCCCTGAAACCTTTTGCAGCAGATGTTCCATTTTGGGCAGGGGATAGTTGTCTTTCTTAGAGCATTTTTTCAGGTTTTTGAAGTCGACACACAACCGGATTTCGCTACTTTTCTTCCTTACTACTACCAATTTGGATACCCACTTCGAAAACCTCAGTGGAACTATGATCTTGGCAGCCAACAATTTCTTAATTTCCTTTTCAACCAAAGGAAGTAGTAGAGGGCTAATGGGTCTCAGTTTATGCTTGAAAGGGATGGTGTCTTTCTCCAATGGAATCTTATGCTGAATGATGTTCTTGTCATAAGTCTTAAGGTCACCATATATCTAGGAAAAAACATCAGCAAATTGCTTCAATAGGTTGCAATATTCAGAACTTTGGGCAGCAGACAAATGGGTGGATAGGTTTATGTACTTTGGGTGATCTAGGCTCCCTGTATTGTGTCTATGGACTGTAGACTCATTATCTTTATGGGTAGGCTTATAAGGCACATCATTATGGTCAAACGGCTTCTCTAGAGGCACCAACCTTTTAGGCATATGGTTACTAGGCAATTGTACAATGTTGTCCTAACCAATTTTGTTTCTTAGCTGAGACTGATGGCCTTCCTCCATGGTTTCATTATATTGATCAATTTGCATCTCAAAGAATTCATCAATGACTTGTAGAAATCTATTGACTTCATCATCATCCTCAAAAAATTTCCAATAGTTGACATTATTAGGAAATGATGGTCTCTATTTTACTTGGATTTCATAAGTCAATCTAGGAGGCATGGGAGGGATGAACATGCTAACAGATACAGCAAGGGAATCAGCAAGCTGATTTTTTATTATGGGAATATATGAGATACAAAAGCTATTAAGAGAATCTTTGAGCCTCCATACCTCATCTTTGTATGCTTTCAGCCTGGGGTGTTTTGCTTGGAACATTTTGTTCACCTGTTGAATGATGAGATCGGCATCTCCAAACACCCTTATGTCTCTGATTCCCATTTCTCTAGCATCATTTAGCCTCATACTCTGCTATATTGTTGGTGACTTGAAAAGTCAGCTTGAAAGACAGATGTATGCATTCATGTGTTGGGGATACCAGCACTACACCTACTCCTGTAGTTTCCCTAGAGCAAGCTCCATCAAAGAACATATCCCAAATCTGTGGCCCTTCTTTCTCTATGACCTGGCATACTGGTTTCCTGAGTTGCACTGAGGCCAGCTAGGATTCTTCAATTTGGAGAATACATGCTCCAAAATTAGTGTCCACAGCATAAATGGGATGATTAGTGGGATGCTTTTCATCACTAATGCATAATCTCTTGCTTTCACCTCCGAAAACTAGAACGGTAGCATAAGACATTTCACTTTTCTTGAGTCAAAAGAGAACAAGTCATGATAGGGTTTGGTGATATCAAGGCCTAACTCATCCATGACAGCCTTTGGCATTAGATTATGGTTGGCACCTGTGTCCAACAGACAATTGTGAAGGGTTTTGTCATGAATGGTCAAGGAGACATAGAATGATGGGGAATTGTCATCAGAAGGTTCAATCATTGGGCTAAGCACAACTGCAGGTTTGTCATATTGCAAATTCACATAGTCATTTGATGCTTGTGTGGCCTTAAGCTCAAGGGCTTCAAGGATGTGTCTCTTATAGGCTTCATTATTTACTAGTTCTATCAAGGGTAAAGATATTTTTAACTTCTGGACTTCTAATTTGAAATTGAAAGGGGAAGGGGACTTGTCAAGACCTCTTAACTCTTGACCTAGTTCTTTGAGGCTGATGGGATCAGTTGTTGGTCACTTCTGCTTGCTAATTTGCTACTCTATGGGGACAACAGCTCTTTGGATAGGGCTTTCTTTGACATTACTCATCTTTGACCTCAGGTTATATCTCTACTGATCTTCAGTTTGTAGAACAGCTTCTCGGTCCCACTCTTGGCTGGTCTGGTCCTTGAGTAATGACTCCTCATAGGCAGCAAGTGTCAAAAAGGAAGCACTGCCTTTGTCTTCCATGCAGTGGATCTCATCCTCTTCATCAAAATTGTTTTAGGGAAAACTAGTGTCGATTCAAACTGCTAGTCCCACTAAGATGGGTAGCTATCTTAGAAATAAACAATCAAATCCTTTCGAGAGTTCCTTTAAGTGTGATAGATTAGAGGGAAGAAAAGAGGACCAACCTGGATCTCTCGCTTGGATCCTTGCTTGGTTTCTCTCTCCCTTAATATAATTTTCCACTCCTCTCCTACTTGTCCTGTTTCAAAGAGTAACTGTGGAGTCAAAGTAATAGAAAACCATCAAAGCATCTCCATCTAAAACATCATAAACAATGCGGAATCAGAAACACATTGGCCATACAATTGCATTCATAAACAATAAGATTCACAAACACACAATTATATGGAGGAAAACTCAAAGAACTTTATTAATAGTGAAAGAGAGGATTACAACCCAGCTGTCTGATCCAGCATCATCCTCCCAGTGTATAAGGCCTCTTCACCTCATGAATAAGCAAATCACCCAACAATGCAATGTCTCTTCTCACAGATAAACCAACAGCACTTCCTTACAAAATACAAAGTTCCTACCTCTAGATCTCTCAGATGAGGGATCCATTTATAGATGTCTTGCAAGGGTGTGAGTCAGCTCTGGATTTTTGATTAGTGTCATTCCACTGATAGTTCTTGGTTCCACTTGGATATTTCATTGATCTCTTACTCATTCCTAGGCGAATTTAGAGAGGCAAGTGTCACAGGAGAAGTTTCTGGAAGATTCCATGATCATCCACTTAGCAAATTGTCTCTACCATTTGTCTATTCTCACTTATCACACCCCACAAAAGGCCATTCCAGTATGCATCGCACCTAGCTAGTGTGGCAGTCAGTATGCATCACACCTTGACCATGGAGCAGTCAGTATGGTCTAGTTTTGGCCAGTTCTGAGTAGTTTTTCAGGTAGAACTTCTGGGAAATGATGTAATCAGTTGACCATGATCCTTTAGGGTATGAAACAACACTCTTAGGGACTAAAAAGCCCTTAGTTTATGGACATATGAGTTTGGGGTTGCGGTGCCCAAATATGCCTATAACAGATGCCCCCAAAAGCATGAGGTCGTAAATCTTCTGATGTCGAGTTGAACTCTTTATCATGAGGATCCAAGGTATTTGAACTGGAAGGTGACCTGTATAAGATACAATAAAATGCATCATCATCATATTATTTTTGGGATCTAGCTGAGGCGGGCAATCCCATGCTACGCTTTATAAATTCATTTTCATGTACATAGGATAGAAAATCGTCTGCTATTGCAGACTGGTGATTCTTCGCATGAAGAGTCATCTTCCCTGGCTTAGTTGACTATCTGTGCAGCTACTGTGTACATTTGATGTCTTTATGTTCCTGAATACATCACAACCCGAATGATTCGAGGTCTTCAAAACTCATTCAATCTTCACCCGATGTACAAGTCGATCCATGTGAAAATATGTTCTGAAGTCGAACATGGAAAGACATCACCTGATTACCAGCCAATAATGTAAGCTGTTAACAGACGCGAGAGGAGTCACCGATAATGATGATGACCCTCAAGGTACTACAATACAATTCATGTGGTGTGAATATATGAGCCGATGTTGAACATCACGCAAAATCTTTTGATCGAAGGTCATTGATTTAAACCTGTCACTGGAAGTGAGAAACTTGCCATTGAGGCATGCAAGCTTCAAAGTACTGAAAGGGTTGTTTCTATGTCAACTTCTTGGATAATGAGTTGATGTCGACAAGAAGTGACCTGTCGTAGGAGGGCCTTGATGTATCCCACACCTACAACATGAAACGGAGCAAATGACTTTTCTGGAGGTGAAAACGATCTAATGATATAAGGTTTAGGAATGGGGGTCATGAAAAATGAACGGTTGAGGAATCGCAGTGGATGAGGCTTTTGCTGGATGGTGAATTCTCTGAATGACTTCTCTTGAACATATTGGCGACACTGATATGGACTAGTAGCGTTAACCCCATGGATGGTACGGAGGACCAATGGTGATAGTGAACGGAAAAACCCAACCCAACTCAATCATGGTGATGGAGTGAAAGTGTCATGTTCAAGAGCGACCTGCTACCAATAAAATTCTTCAATTTTTCTTGCCTTTTTCCCCAGTCATTGCTGATTAGTACCTCTTTACTTTTGTCAAGCTTGAGGAGGATAACATATGCTTGGTCTATAATTTTCTCTTTGGGAAAAATTGTCGCTCTATTTTTAGCGAGCCTAGTGTCAATGAGACTCGTTTTTGTCTGGGTGGACAAGTTTGTTGCTATTGTTTTAACGAGTTTCATGACAAATATAACTCGGTCCTTTTCATGTTTAGAGAGTTTGAAAAGGGACAAAAAGGAAACTCCAACAGTCCTTTTTCATGGCATAATCCCTTAAGTCCAAAAAAGTATAAAATAATACGAAAGGGATGACTTTTCGATCGCTTTAACAAGCCGAAAAAGACAAGTGCTCGATCTTTTTGTTTGATAATCCCTCAGGTCCAAAAAGATTAAAATATATGGGAGGGATGGCATTCCCTTTACTTTAACGAGCTGGAAAGGCCAATGGCTCGACAATCTTTTTATATTTAACGAGTCTAAAAAGAGTTTAAAAGGGACTCGTTTTTTTGGAACGAGTGATATTTTCGGGTAGCGATTGGGAGCAGGTAATTTCCAACCATTATGGATGGGCCCCTACTTGTTAAGCAGGTATTAGAAAAAGGAGCCTATGAGCTGGTAGATTACGATGGAATTCCACTGTCGCAACCCCGAAATGGGTTATATCTTAAGCGGTACTATTCTTGATCAAGTGTAGTAATCTCTTTATAGAAACAAACAATCAAAGCAATTCGATATTTCCTTTAAGTGTAATAGATAAGAGGGAAGAAAAGAGGACCAACTTAGATCTTCCACTTTGATCCTTGCTTGATTTCTCTTTCCCTTGATAGAATTTGCCACTCCTCTCCTACTTGTCCCGCTTCAAAGAGTACCTATAGAGTCAAAGTGACAAAAAACCATCAAAGCATCTCTATCTAAAATGTCATAAACAATGCAGAATCAGAAACACGTTGACCATACAATTGCATTCATAAACAATAAGATCCACAAATACACGATTATATGGAGGAAAACTCAAAGAACTTTATTAATAGTGAAATATAGGATTACAACCCAGCTGCCTGATCCAACATCATCCTCCCAGTGTAGAAGCCCTCTTCCCCTCATTGAATAAGCAAATCACCCAACAATGCAATCTTTCTTCTCACAAATAAACCAACAGCACTTCCTTACAAAATACAAAATTCCAGCCTCTAGATCTCTCAGATGAGGGATCCGTTTATAGATGTCTTGCAAGGGTGTGAGTTAGCTCTGGGTTTTTTATTAGTGTCATTCCACTGATAGTTCTTGGTTCCACTTGGAGATTTCATTGATATCTTACTCATCCCTAGGCGAATTTAGAGAGGCAAGTGTCACAGGAGAAGTTTCTAGAAGATTCCATGATCATCCACTTAGCAAACTATCTTTGCCATTTGTCTATTCTCGCTCATCACACCCCACAGAAGGCCATTTCAATATGCATCGCACCTGGCTAGTGTGGCAGCCATTTAGGGACTGGTACAGCTTATCGACCAGCTTTCATTTCTTGGTTTAAACACAACTATGAATCAACCATCATCCCTAAATGGTCTCTTCGCGTCAACAATGTCTCTTAAACCTTCATTCCATCCACCTAATTATGATGAGTAGTTCGGTGAGTGTGATGAAGTTTAGGGGGCATGCACCCTAGTCTGCTTTGGCAGGCGAATCTAGAGGAAAAGAGAGATTTTCTTGAAGGTCATAATGATTGGACTGAAGAAACATTCCTGTGTAGGTTATGTGATCAGTCTGAAACAAATATTTCCTTGTATGTTATGTGATTGGAAGCTCACACCATTCACCTTCATGGACAAAGCAAAGGAATAGTTTTTTGTCTGCTGACAGAAGCAATCATGCCTAACCATAGGGACTTCCATTTGGTAACATGGAAACTCTCCTTTTACTTAAACACCTGGGGGCATGCAAACCTTTATATGTAAGTGAACAACGCTCTTTGATTTTTTTTAGTTTGTAGGTTCTCAACCCTTTAACCTCGTACCTCGGTCATTTCTAGCCTGCATAAAAAGGCAATGAGCACATGTTATAGTAGTGTTCAAGCTCATTAAAAAATAAATCTACCAAGAGACATTTTCAAACGACTGGTAAAAGCAATGTTCCCATAAGGTTCAAGCTCTTTAAAAAATAAACCTGCCACTGAGCATAGTTTATCCTGGTTCAAGCTCATTAAAAAATGAAACCACCTTTGGTAAATAACCTTTGTGATCACCTTTCTATCAGCCCTTTTGAACCTTGGTTGTGTTCCTAGTGTCACCTCCATTCATTTGGTCGACCATACACTTCCACTTGATTGTTTACCCTTTTGAGGAACAGCTGTGACGAGTGATTCTGATTGCCACCCTCTTCACACTGCCATGTTTTGAGAAGTTCCAAACTTACCTGGAACCAGTTGCTACCCGAAAACATCACTCGTTCCTCAAAAACGAGTCCCTTTTAAACTCTTTTTAGACTCGTTAAATATAAAAAGATTGTTGAGCCATTGGCCTTTCCAGCTCGTTAAATTAAGAGGAACGCCATCCCTCCCATATATTTTAATCTTTTTGGACCTGAGGGATTATTAAACAAAAATATCGAGCGCTTGTCTTTTTCGGCTCGTTAAAGCGATCAAAAAGTCATCCCTTTCGTATTATTTTATGCTTTTTCAGACTTAAGGGATTATGCCATGAAAAAGGGCTGTTGGAGTTTCCTTTTTGTCCCTTTTAAAACTCTCTAAACATGAAAAGGACCGAGTTATCTTTGTTGTTAAACTTGTTGAAACAATAGCGACAAACTTGTCCACCAAAACAAGAATGAGTCTCACTGACGCTAGGCTCGCTAAAAACATAGCGACAGGTTTACCCGAAGGGGAAATTATAGATCAAGCATATTTTATCCTCCTCAAGCTTGACAAAAATAAAGAGGTACTGGTCAGCAATGACTGGGGAAAAAGGGAAGAAAACTTGAATAATTTTATTGGTAGCAGGTTGCTCTTGAACATGACACTTTCACTCCATCACCATGATTGAGTTGGGTTGGGTTTTTCCGTTCACTATCACCATTGGTCCTCCATACCATCCATGGGGTTAACGCTACCAGTCCATACCAGTGTCGCTAATATGTTCAAGAGAATTCATTCAGAGAATTCACCATCGAGCAAATGCCTCATCCACTGCGATACCTCCACCCTTCATTTTTCATGATCGCCATTCCTGAACCTTATATCATCAGATCATTTTCACCTCCAGAAAAATCATTTGCTCCATTTTGCATTGTAGATGTGGGATACATCAAGGCCCTCCTACGATAGGTCACTTCTTGTCGACATCAGCTCATTATCCAAGAAGTTGACTTAGAAACAACCCTTTCAGTACTTTGAAGCTTGCATGCCTCAATGGCAAGTTTCTCACTTCCGGCGACAGGTTTACATCAATGAACTTCGATCGAAAGATTTTGTGTGGTGTTTGACATCGGCTCATATATTCACACCACATGAATTGTACTGTAGTACCTTAAGGGTCATCATCATTATCGATGAATCCTCTTGTCTCTGTTAACAACTTACATTATTGGCTGGTAATCAGGAGATGTCTTTCCATGTTCAACTTTAGAACATCTTTTCACATGGATCGACTTATACATCGGGCGAAAATTGAATGAGTTTTGAAGACCTCGGATCTAGTTTCATCCATTCAGCATGCAATATATTCAGGAACATAAAGACATCAAATGTACACAGAAGCTGCACAGATAGTCATCTAAGCCAGGGAAGATGACTCTTCATGCGAAGAATCACCAGTCTGCAACAACAGACGATTGTTTTTCCTATGTACATGAAAATAAATTTATAAAGTTGAGCATGGGAATGCCCGCCTCATCTAGATCATGAAAATAATATGATGATGTATTGTATTGTATCTTATACAGGTCACCTTCCAGTTCGAATACCTCGAATCCTCATGATAAAGCATTTCACCCGACATCAGAAGATTTACGACCTCATGCTTTAGATGGTAGTTGTTATAGACATATTTGGGCACTGTAACCCCAAACTCATATGTCCATAAACTAAGGGCTCTTTAGTCCCTAAAAGTGATGTTTCATACCTTAAAGGATCATGGTCAACTGATTAAATCATTTCCCAAAAGTTCCACCTGAAAAGCTACTCAGAACTGGCCAAAACTAGACCATACTGGCTGCTCCATGGTCAAGGTGTGATGCATACTGACTGCCACACTAGCCAAGTGTGATTCATACTAAAATGGCCTTCTATGGGGTGCGATGAGCAAGAATATAAAAATGGCAAAGACAATTGTCTAAGTGGATGATCATGGAATCTTCCAGAAACTTCACCTGTGACACTTGCCTCTCTGAATTCGCCCAGGGATGAGTAAGAGATCAATGAAATCTCCAAGTGGAACCAAGAACTATTAGTGGAATGACACTAATCAAAAACCAGATCTGACTCACACCCTTGCAAGGCATCTATAAACGGATCCCTCATCTGAGAGATCTAGAGGCTGGAATTTTGTATTTTGTAAGGAAGTGTTGTTGGTTTATCTGGGAGAAGAGACATTGTATTGTTGGGTGATTTGCTTATTCATGAGGTGAAGAGGGCTTCTACACTGGGAGGATGATGCTGGATTAGTCAGTTGGGTTTTAATCCTCTCTTTCACTATTAATAAAGTTCTTTGAGTTTTCCTCCATATAATCGTGTATTTGTGAATCTTATTATTTATGAATGCAATTATATGGTCAATGTGTTTTTGATTCTGCATTGTTTATGATGTTCTAGATAGAGATGCTTTGATGGTTTTCTATTACTTTGACTCTACAGGTACTCTTTGAAGTGAGACAAGTAGGAGAGGAGTGGCAAATTCTATCAAGGGAAAGAGAAATCAAGCTAGGATCAAAGCAGAAGATCCAGTTGGTCCTCTTTTCTTCCCTCTTGTCTATTACATTTAAAGGAAATCTCGAATTGCTTTAATTTTTTGTTTCTAAGATAGCTACCCATCTTAGTGGGACTAGCAGTTCGAACCGACACTAGTTTTGTCCCACTAAGATGGTTAGCTATCTTAGAAACATACAATCAAAGCCTTTCGAGAGTCCAAAAAGAGGGAAGAAAAGAGGACCAACCTGGATCTCTCACTTAGATCCTTGCTTGGTTTCTCTCTCCCTTGATAGAATTTTCCACTCCTCTCCTACTTGTCTCGCTTCAAAGAGTACCTATAAATTCAAAGTAACATAAAACCATCAAATCATCTCCATCTAAAACATCATAAACAATAAGATTCACAAACACACGATTATATGGAGTAAAACTCAAAAAACTTTATTAATAGTGAAAGAGAGGATTACAACCCAGCTTTTTGATCCAGCATCATCCTCCCAGTGTAGAAGCCCTCTTCACCTCATGAATAAGAAAATCACCCAACAATGCAATGTCTCTTCTCACAGATAAACCAACAACACTTCCTTACAAAATACAAAATTCCAACCTCTAGATCTCTCAGATGAGGGATCCATTTATAGATGTCTTGCAAGGGTGTGAGTTAGCTCTTGGTTTTTTATTAGTGGCATTCCACTGATAGTTCTTGGTTCCACTTGGAAATTTCATTGATCTCTTACTCATCCCTAGGTGAATTCAGAGAGTCAAGTGTCACAGGAGAAGTTTCTGGAAGATTCCATGATCATCCACTTAGCAAACTGTCTCTTCCATTTGTCTATTATCGCTCATTGCACCCCACAGAAGGACATTTTAGTATGCATCTCACCTGGCTAGTGTGGCAGTCAATATGCATTGCACCTTGACCATGGAGCAGTCAGTATGGTCTAGTTTTGGCCAGTTCTGAGTATTTTTTCAGGTGGAACTTTTGGGAAATAATGTAATCAGTTGACCATGATCCTTTAGGGTATGAAATAACACTTTTAAGGACTAAAGAGCCCTTAGTTTATGGAGATATGAGTTTGGGGTTATAGTGCTCAAATATGTCCATAACAAAAATGCTCCTCCTCCATGACTACGTTCTGGAAAGGAGTCTTCACTTTTTGTTATTCACTGGCCTCTTTGCCCCTTTGCATGATCTACAATTGTTCATTTACTCTCCTATATGGATTTGGATTTCTAGGAGAAAATGTATTTGGAACCCTTCCTTTCCCTAAATGTTGCTCAACCTTCAGCTTGGAGATTTCAGAGGCTAGTGACTCTATCATCTTGGTCATTTTATCTATCTTGGGGTCTGAGGATGAAGAAGATTCACCCCTCTGTCTCCTTCTGTCAACATGCCCCTTGAGTTTCTCCATAGCCCTAATATTAGATTCTACCTCCAAGGCTACATCCTGCATCTCAGCCAGAGAAGCACTGTTACACAGTAATTTGTCATTGTCTCCCTGCTAGTCTTTCTACTGTGTCATGAGTCCAATTCATCCATGCTCATGCTCTCTAATGTTTCCAAATGACCCACTTTGCCAAAGTTTTTGCTATCATCGTGACTGTTGTCAAGATAAACGTGCTGATGGGCGCTCCATAACAGACGGAATGCGCTGCCAGCGCGGAAGTACACGTGTTTCCCGCGCTGGTCAAATTTCATGAGACAGCGCGTCTGTTATTCATATATGATCGCGCTGACATGACCTTCTTTGTTATTCAGCTGCGATGTCAGCGCTCCAGTGCAGTTATGGACCCATGCTGATCCAGTTTGGGCGATTTTGTTCTAACAGCCGGCCTTCCAGATGACTCCAGACCTGGTTGTTGGCCTTGTAAATGTCGCCCTCCTTTCTCTGGCATGTCTGTTTCATCATTTGGGCCACCTTACTTGGAGATAAGCCCATCCTCCAACCATTCATGGAGACTCCTTCTCTTATTTAAGCCTCTACCATTGCCATGAGCAGCTAGTTTTGGAATTGATAGTGCTTAGTGTGTTGCTGGTAGTGTGTGAACTTGATAGGTAGTTGGTGTGACAAGTGTGGGATTGCTAGAGAGCTTAAGGAAGGTTTTGAAGTGTTTCTTTCTTGTGTAAACTTGTGTGAGAGAGAGTTTTTGTCTTAGGAGATCTACCTCCAAGGGTGAATGCTTGAGAGACTTGCTGGCTGGACCCTCTTGAGAAGGATTCGACGTCGGAACTTTGGTTGTACTCTTCTCTGTTATTTATCAATAATAGATGACTATCATTATGGTTCCACTCTCATTGTTTCATATTTTATGTTGAGTTATATCTTTTCTGACTGATATATAATTGCATCTACTAGATTTTATGCTTGTTTTCGTGTTGTTCTTTGCATGTGCAGGTGTCCAATCACGGAGATCGTGTGGATCGTGACTGGCCAAAGCAAAGGAACGAAGTCAACATCTCTTCGACGAACACTAGCGTTGGAATCCAAGTAGGTTCTCACCATCTACTTTTTATTTGCAATTAGGAACTTGCGTGATAGCATTGTGTGATTGTTGCTAGACCCGGTCTGGGCTAGTAGGGATCATCTCTGTCCGCAGAGAGGATTTACCTCTAAACAAGCACATCTTCTTTCTCTCAATAATAGGCAGAAGTCAGAATCAAAGGCATTGGTGTAGGTGAGCTTGGCAGAGGTGGGGGTAGGTTTCACTTCAGCTGGTATCTTGTTGTGCATCCGGTTAAATCTTTTATTAAAATCAGAAAGTGACTCCCCATTTTCCCTTTTTAGGTTCCCAAACTCAATATGATAGTAGAGCAGATCTTTCTTATCCCCCCAATGCTTTAGGAAAACATCATCTAAGGCCTCAATGTCTGTGATAGATCTAGGGATCAATTCTCTGAACCATTTTCTTGCCTCTCCATCTAGGCTTTGGACAAATACTCTCATCCACACATCATCTTCACTAATGTCTAGATTATTAGCATAGCTATGAAAGGACTCAAGATGTTCTTTAGTTGTAACCCCTTCAGTCCCAATGAACTTAGGCATGTATTTCTGATATTCTCCAATAGGAATTGCGTTCAAAGGAGTGGGCAGTACTAGAGGTACATACCTAGCAACTATGATTCTTTCCATTTTTGTGGGTTCTTGTGGACCTGCCATGGTTGTAGTGGATTTAAGAGTATTGGAAATCTGAATGATAGAGAGCTGAGGAGTGACTAACAGGACTAAAGGAATATGGGGGATAGGAGGTGAGGTTTCCTTCAGGCTTAAAGAAAAAGGAGAACCTAAAGTATAAGGAGCTTTATGAATCTCTGAAAAAATTTCTTCACTGCTAGTGCTAGAGGCTATATTCTCAACATGTATTTGTTCTATTCCAAGCCTTTCTTGCAAAGATGCATAAAATTGTTTAGGTTTACCTGATCTTGATGCTCCTTTCTGTGATATCTTTCTTCCTTTGATGATATTTTCAGGGTCAGGTACTGGGTCAGTGGGTGACTTCTGAGGATTTCTCCGAGTGTGCCTTGCAAACTCAGCGAAAACTATGATGTGGAGTTGCCAAGAGATGTGGCCTCCAGTAGAGTCGCCAGATAGATGATTACAACCAAAAATGTGTCCAGACGTTGTCTGTCATCAAAGTTGGATTTGTGTTGTTCTCCCAGGGAAGCTGAGCTTCAATCTCCTCTCCCCGGCAATGGCGCCAATTATGTTAGAGCTCCAAGAAACTCTCCTAGGTTGTAGCTTGGAGATTCCTAGTAACATATAATCTTCAATATTGTTCTAGGAACTTATTGGGATGGATGATGGTTCAGTTCAAGCCATATAACCACTTCTACTTTTTTTTCACTCTAGACATGCATGAACACCCTCAGACTACAAGGCTTTAGACCACCAATGCTCAATAGTTTGGGAATTGGGTGAATAGATGAGGAATACTAACCACACCAGCAGATGCATACAAGATTTATGATGGCCAGCTACAACTAGTAAGGAAACTTGCAAATCTAATCTATCAAGGTAGAGATAAGATGACCGTTATCTTGTAGTTGGTACAGAAGAAACCTGAGTGACCTACTCACTAATACATTCAATTTACTAATACATAGATAAGATGATAGATATCTAGCATTAGGAATAGAAGATATCATGAATAAAACATTCTAGGTACAAGTTTAGAACAGAGGAGAAATGGGCATTGAGAAATTAACAACAAAAGAAGCTTGCATTGCTGAAAATAAAGATGAGACGCTGCAAGTTACAGAGTATCTATAGTCTCTAGAAGTTGAACCAAAACACAATTGCCAACCCTGATTACATCTCCCTTCTGGCTATTTATAATCTATCATTATAATGGCTTTTAGCCGTTTAGGGATGGAGGGGTCTTAATTGACCACCAACTACCATTAATTGTCTGATAGCGTCTTTGAACGTAGTTGCTTTCTCCACTACGAAAGCCTGATCGGTTCTAGTACTGTGCTATCCTTCAGGTAGTCGGATTGATCATGGCAGTGGAGTTCCATGACTGTTTAATTCGATTGTTGAGTCGTTTTGTGTCCTTTTCTCCGCCGGCCATGCTCTTCTTTTAATTCAGTTTCATGGTCAGACTGTCACCAGACAAACAAAGTCAGCCATCTTCCTCTTCGAGTAAAAGACAGGACATGGGGTATGGAGTGCATGGGCAGATGAACGGTTGTGAATGATCGCGAATGGTGACCGTCGGATCAAGGGAGATGTGTGGAGAAGATAGCTTTTTGGAGGCTAGTGATCGTGGCAGGAGCGGAACATGTCCGGGCCATTAGATCTTCAAGCGAGCAGATCAGACGGTTATCGGGCGGCAGAGATGTGCGGGCGATAACATGCGGAGTGGTTTGATTTGATTGGTAATGGTTTTTATCACGCGGGCATCGGGCGGTAAGCGGTAAGTGTTAGAACTCGCCCGATGGCATTCACTAAATGACACATGGTGGCGGGGAAAAAGAAAAACCACCCTCATCGAGCGGGTACTTTGTGCACTTGTTGTCCGCTCGATATAGGCACTGAACGTTAGATCTGGTGGGGGTGATCTAATGGTGGAGGAGTGTCGAACAAGTTGGTGTATTGGATGGGACGTGGACTATTGGATTGGCGGGGAAAAATCAACGGCGAGGGTGTGGTGAAGGTACGAAATGTCTTTCGGGAAATGAGCTATAGGCGCGTGAGGCATATGAGTGAGGTTTTATGAGGGTTTTGGCCATTATGCTTGGGGCTAGGGCCAAAGAGAAATTTGTCGAGGTGTGAAGGTTAAGTTAGGAAAAAGAAAGGGTAAAGTCTGAGCAGGGGTAAGGGAAGAAGAGGAATAATGGCCCATGTGGGACCCCTTTTAAAGACAACAGAGCAGACCGAACCTTTCCTTCAACCTTCAAAAAGTTAGCACTGCATCTCATGGCTAACAGGACTTGACTCGGTTAACTGAGCTAACTAATTACAACTCAAATACAACTCATCCTTATCTCCTTAATTAAGGGATAACTTCCTCAATCAAAGGGATAACTGTTGCATGTATTCATATAAACTTTTGATTTTCTCTAACTAATTAACTCAAGATGAATTAATTAATTAATTTTGAAACAGCTGCTAAGACCAAATTCGAATTTTAATTCTCAAATTTAATTCAGGGACAAATTAAAATTGGAATCTATCCTGAAATGCTATTTATAGTAATGCTATTTTTAGCATTTCTATTTTATCATTCCTTGTTTCTATTTTGAACGCCGGTACCTGAAATTCTATTTATAGCAACACTATTTATATCATTTCTATTTTTAGCATTTCTTGTTGCTATTTTCAACATCATCTTGGGTGGTTTCTTCAGTATCAATTTGAACAACAACTTCAGTTGTTCCTTGAGTCATATGGCAGTCTTCCTGAATATTCTCTACATAATTGGTTTGGACAGTAACATCAGTAGAGGGGAATTTCGTTCGGGTTTCTCGTGGGCAAACACAAGGATCTTTTACTTTCATTTCACTATTTTCTACAAGACATATATTTGTTTGGTTTTCTTTTGAATAAACCAAAAGGGTCTCAGTTTTGGTTTCAATATCTTCACCATAGCAGTGTTCTGTTCGAGTCCCTATGGTCTCCAATTCTGTTTTCAATTTCCTGACCCTAACTGCTTCCTTCAACCATTCTCTCAGTTTCTTAACTAATTTCTTTTGCTTCATGTACTTTTTAAGTAACTTCCTCAATCTGTACTTGTATGTTTTCTTTGTTGTGAGGTCTTTGACCAATGGTGGTACAACTGTATTTACTTCAGGTTTAGGTTCAGGTGGAATTGTGTCAATATGAGGATGGGATTCTAATGGAGTCATGTCTCTCAATGCATTTTCACCTTCCAAGTCTCTTTCTTCATGAGATTCCCTCTTAGGAGACCCTAATGGAATGGTGTCTCCTGAGCAATTATCATTTTCAGGGTCTTCTTTTATATGGGCCTCATCCACTGGGGACTTCATAAAAATAGTGCCCCCTGGTTGATTTTCACCTTCCTGGGTTTCTTCTACAAGGATTTCCTTAGCTCGGGATTCTAGTGGATTAGTAGATTCTTCTTAATTTCCCTCCTTGATGGTTTCCTCTGCATGCATTTCTGCTTCAAGGGGCTTCACCATAGAAGGAATTGGTTCCCTCTATCCTTCCAAATTACTAGTAAATGGCAGGGTTTCATCATGACCAGGACTGCTAGCAGGGGAAAACTAGTTGGGGGCATAATTTTTCCCTTAAAAATTCCCGGATAACTCCCTTCATTCACCAAATGTCACCATATTCTCTAGTACTCAGGTAACCTCTTCCTCATAGTCTTGCAAATAGTCATCTTGTGGACTTGGAGGGAGCAACTGCCTCGTCTATTTGAATTGGGGTGTGTCATTGCGACTTTATCCTGGCATAGAGTCTTTGCTTTACTGTGCCCAAGACCAAAGAGGGATTCTTCCTTTTCTGTGTCCTTTTCAGACCTGTCACTATTGGCCCCTACTGTTCAATCGCTAGGTTTTCTATAGGTGGGGTCAAAGTAGTATTTACAAGGTTATTCCAAGTTAGCTGCTGCTGGGCTAGTCCATGAATGATGATTAATTTGATCAACCCATGATGGCTGATGACTGTATGTGGGTCCTTTCCCCTTCTGACCTGATGAGTAGCGTCATGCAATATAGAATTTAAATAAAATGGCAAGTTAACTGTAATTTTTTGTTTCAAAATAGCTAACAGTTTAATTCGACGATATTTTACCACGTCTTGTCGTCCATCACACATGATATGCCTCTGTGCAATGGCTGCCAATTCCTACCATGGTTGTCTTAAAGCTGTAGGGTGAACCCCTTTTCCTTTTCACACCAATTTCTCATCTGGGTCTTGAAATACTGTGACTGCATCCTGCAGAAGAACAGGTTTGTCCTTCTTTCTCTTTCCTTCTATTGGAAGTCCAAAGACTTCAGCTATGACTTCTTCAGAGACTGTTATGTTCCTGCCTTTCACCATGGTGCTGCCATTCTGTAAATTCTGCAGAAATTCAAGTGTCATTTCCTCATCAAATCCTTGTAATTTGGTTAAGTATTGTATCCAGCCGGTGCGCTCAAGAATTGCATGAGCCTGGTCTGATACCTTGAGCACTGTGGTTTCACTTCGAATGGCTCTTCCTCCCATGGTTTTTGTTTCTCTGTGGCTGGTTCACTTGCATGCACTTCTCTCACACTTTCACACTTTGGAACAACACCAGAGAACGTTAAAGCTATTGACACAGTAATGACGTTGTTTTGAGAGTTAATATCAAAGGAAATTATGTTATTTGTCTCATAAGTAATATTCAGTGCAGGATCATAATCAATTCGCATGTTATCCATAATGGTTGCCTTCTTCCCTCCAATCAAAAAAGGTTTGATAATTATTACACACACGCATTCATCATGTAGTCCTTTAACTAGAAATTAGTTTAATAATCATCACACAAGCTATCCATAAATTGTCACACATGATGTTCATATGAAGACCATCCACCCTCCAATCAGAAAAGGGCGTCCATGCCCACCAAGCATGGGAAAAAGGGAGAAAGCATCGGTAAATCGTAAATGCAGGTGACCAATCAATAAAAGCAGTGTAAAATACGACAATAGAATTCAGAGCAATACACGCCAAAAATTTGAAATGCCTATAAAATAAAACAAAGATTTAGATAATTATGTAAATAAATATTTACCTTAGGTGGAAATGTGACAAAGCATGACCGGCGATAAATATTAATGATTGTTGATAAAGTGATTCGATAATAATGATATAATGCATATAAGATATGGGTTATCATGCATGTTGGCTAATTAAATTAGAAATGTTGTTCAAATGGAAAATTTTCCTTTAGAAACGAATCCATAGGTGGTAATAGGATAGAGAGTATTTGACATTTTAACATAGTACTTCAATACCACAAGGAGAGCCATTGCTGCCAACAGGCATTCATAGCCTCGACAAGGTTGCTTTTTAACCCCAAAAATGAGCTAGAGTCCTCCTTTTGGTATTTATATGATTCTCCTTTTCTTGCTATAAAGAGACCACTATGCTAGCATGGTAACCAGATAACCATAGTGCCATTCACCAAGATATAACAAAGTGATCAAGGTGGCTCGTGATGAGACCTCTTATCCTTATGACAGTTTCAATTATCAAGAAGGTCATTACCTTGGTGTGGTGGCCATAATAGAATGTCACCCATTACATCCTTATGATCATGGTAGGTTGGCTCGTACTAAGACCCTCTATCCTCTTTAAGACAAAGTTTGTTGCATTTTCATATTTTCATATTTTGATTCTTTTATTGTAAAGAGAGGGAGGCTCATTTACTCCTTAAGAGTCAGGGATGGCGTAGGAAGTAAAAGATTGCCAATGAAAGTTATGCTTTTACCCCCACATCATCGTATCAAAGGGATTTATCCATTTGAAAGTGTGAAAGATAAACTAGCATGGTATTAAGATAATAAATCATTTTATGATGTGTCCAAAGGGAAGATATTCAGCTAGTCATTATAGAGATGCACCATGTACGATTTTGAGCAAAGATGACCATCAAAAGGTTCATAAGTAATAATGATATTAACATTACTATTTTTCTTTATCTTAGGCACAAATACAACCAGATGGTTTTTATTGAAAACATAGAAGAGAAAGAAAATGGCAAAAAGAATTTTCGACGATAAAACAAGAAAAATAAGTCACAGCTATTCATTCTGCTGAAGAGTGGTCGTTCAATTGATTGAACAACAAATACACAAAAAGAAATAAGTGTTGTTCAATTGATTGTACAACAATCGTTCAATCGATTGAACAACAAAAACACACAAAAGTTGTTGTTCAATTTATTGAACAGCAATCGCTCAAATGATTGAACATCAAAAACACACAAAAATTGTTGTTCAATTGATTGAACAACAATCGTTCAAATGATTGAACAGCAAAAACACACAAAACTGTTGTTCAATTGATTGAACAGCAACTGTACAATTGATTGAAAAGTAATCCTTCAAATGATTGAATAGAAATCATTCAATTGATTTGAACAAAAAAAACACACAAATAGTGTTGTTCAATTGATTGAACATGAAAACACACAAAAAGTGATGTTCAATTGATTGAACAACAATCATTCAAATGATTGAACAACAAAAACACCCAAACAACAATCGTACAATCGATTGGACAATAATCGTACAATTGATTAGACAACAATCATACAATCAATTGGACAGCAATCATTCAAGCAATTGAACATAAATCGTTCAATCGATTGAACATCAGTCATTCAATCATTTTGAATAGCAAAACACACAAAAAGCGTTAACAAGCATTCAATTGATTGAACATCAAAACAAACACAAAAAAGTAAGTGTTGTTCAATTGATTGATGTTAGGATATTCCGACACATAGGAAATAGTTAAGTATAACTTGTTCTAGTATAGAGTTAGGTAAAGTGTGTTTCTTTACTATGTACATTTTGTAACTTACAATCCGACGGTCATGATATGTAGTGATCCAATGGTTCATTCTCTCCTCGGCATTACCGACACTTGATCCGTGGCTTAACACCCGATTGGTCCATGATCTCTATTTAAAGAGCATGGAGGGTCATTTGTAGGTTAACCGCCCATGAGAGAAGCTTATGTAAATTTTCATTCTTTTATTAATAAATTGCCTGAAGTGGTCGCATTGGCTCAAGCCGTGGACTGTTTCCCTCTTTGAGGGTTTTAACCACGTCAAAAGTATTGGTGTATTGATCTGCGATCTGTTTGTGAGCGGTGTCCTTTGGTGCTCTGATACCATGTAGGAATTTACAAGGTAAGTTCCTCATTGATTGAACAGTAATCATTCAAATGATTGAACAAAAATACACAAAAGGAATTAGTGTCGTTCAAATGATTGAACAACAATTACTAAACACACCCAAAAACAAGAGAAATCCTCATATTTACATGGTGATGCCTAACTAGATTTCAACCAACCATAGAAGAATATATACATTATTTTCAGTTGAAGAAAGATACATTTTTATGAGAGCAAAGTTGTCGGATCATCACTCCCTGCAGCTAAAATTTGCATAGTGGGGTCATCACATACCTGTTGACAAAAATACTCTTTGGTGAGTGGTTTGTGATAAAGATGCACCCGATGCCCATTCACCTTGAAAGAATGGCTAGACCCGTCAATGGTAGTCAGAGTGAGAGTACCGTTGTTATGTGCTTCTTGAATCTCATAAGGGCCAAGCCACCTTTTTTGTAACTTTCCCGGAAAGTCTTGGAATCTGGAGTCATAGAGGAGTGCCCAATCTCCTTGTTGAAATGCCTTCTTTTTAATAAGACCATCATGCCACTTTGCCCTTTGCTGTTGAATAATTGTGGTGCGTTGTGGAGCAAGTAGTCGAGCCTCGTCCAATTCATTTATTTATTGAAGTCATTTGGTTTGGGCCTATGTCAAATCCAATCCCACTTCCTGAGCTATTCTAAGAGTCTTTATTTCGAATTCAATAAGAAAGATAGGTTCTTTGCTAAATACAAGTTGGTATGAAGAATATCCAGTAGTATTTCGTCAAGTTTTGCAATAGGCCCACAAGGCCTTTGTCAGTCTAGCAGCCCAGTCCCGCCTATGTGTTGAGATTGTCTTGGTCAGAATTTCTTTGATGACCTTATTGGTGCTTTCAACCTACTCGTTCGCCTGCGGGTGATACGGGGAAGTGACTCTATGTGTAATGTGGTGGTTCCTTAGAGTGGCTATAATCTTGTGTCCTACAAATTGCCCTCCTCCATCCATTATCACTTCCCGAGGTAAATCATACTACACAAATAGCCCAAAAATGAAATTAATTACAACTTCTTCTGTATCTCTTGGCAAATCTATTGTTTCTACCCACTTTGTTACATAATCTGTGGAAACCAGTATGTAGGCCTTTTGGTTTGATGGCAGCTGAAATGGGCCAACAAAATCTAATTCCCATCATTCGAAAGGTTCTTTTACCAATTGGGGCTACAACAGCATTTCATCAGATTGACCGGGCTGGACCATCCTTTGGTAGCTATCACAAGCTTGGGCATATTTCTTAGCATATTTAAAAATAGTGCGCCAATAATAGCCCATCTACAGTACCTTATGCCCTATTCTACGATCTACGAAGTGTCCTCTGTGGGGCTCGACATGGCAAGCCTTCAGGGTGTCATAAATTTCATCCTCACGAATGCATCTATGTATTCACATATCAGACCCTGTATGCAAAAGGTATCTGCCAATCCAACAAAATCGAGTGTTGCACTGGATAATCTGTTTCCTTTCCATTGCTATCAAGTGCTTGGGAAGCTTTCCTACTACCAGATAGTTTGCTACATCTTCATACCATGGAATTTTGACTGCTACGGAAAACGAATGTTCATCTAGAAATTGGTCGTCCACTGCTAATAGATCATTCATCCTTGGAAATTGAGACAAAAAATCAGTGACTGGGTTTTCCTTCCTTAAACGATCTATGATGGTGATATCAAACTCCTGCAAAAGTAAAAACCAACGAGTCACTTGACCATTTGTAATAGGTTTGTTGGCTAAGTACGTAATGGCGAAATGATCAGTATACAGAAAAACTTGATAGCCAGTTATATAATGTCTAAATTTGTTTATGGCATAAATGTCAACGAAGAATTCATTTTCTATTACTATATCATTAATTTCAGCAGTAGTGAGATTTTTTTTGATATAATATATAGCATAAGCTTTTTTGTCCTCCTCTTGGCCGAGGACAACGCCTATTGTTGCATCTGATGCATCCATGGAGATGTGAAAGGGAAACTCCCAGTTAGGTCCACGTAATACTAGTGCTGTCAAAACTAATTTCTTTAAATCTATAAAAGTTGTGTCACGTTTGTCAGACCATTTAAAGTCAACATTTCCAGTTAAAGCATATAAAGGCGCAGTGATTTGTGAATTTTTTTTGATAAACCTGCAATGATAGCCTGCATATCAAAGGAAGATACGTACCTCCATCCGAGTATAGGGTGTAGGTAGTAGAATAATTACCTATATCTTTGTTGGATCTACCTATATCCCTGCTGCAGAAATGTAATGTCCCAGGATTACGCCTTCTATCATCATCATGTGACACTTGGCATTTCTTAAACACAACCTGGTAGTGATGCATCGTTCCAAAACCTTCTCTAATGTTTGTAGTGCTTGATCAAAGTCATCCCCATACGGGGTAAAGTCATCCATGTAAACTTCAAGTCCTTCATTTATTAGATCAGCAAAAATGTTGAGTATAGCTCTTTGAAACGTCGTTGGGGCATTGCATAAGCCAAACGGTAACACGGAAAGGTAAAGCTTTTTTTGTCTTGGTCTTCAAGGGCGATTTGAATCTGATAGTAGCCATTGAAGCCATCTAAAAAGGAAAAGAACTTCTTCCCTGCCAGAGTATCAAGGACTTGATCGATAAATGGAAGAGGGTAGTGATCTTTCTGTGTTTCCTTGTTCAATTCCCGATAATCCACATAGATACACCCTTTCCTATTTTTCTTGGGGACAAATACCAATAGAGAGACCCATTTTCTATTTGAAATGGGATAAATGAAATTCACGTTCAACAACTTCTGTAGCTCCTCTTATAAAATGTCCTTTAGATGTGGATTCAATCTCCACTGAGGCTGTCGGATAGGATGAGCATCCTTTTCGGTGTAGATATGATGCATACATAACTATGGGTCTATGCCCTTCATGTCAGGATAATCCCAGGCAAAATCCCCTTTATATTTTTGCAGGACCTGGATGAGTTTTTGATGTTGGTCACTGTCCAGGCTATTATTAATGTTTAAAAACTTGTCTGGTTCAATTTCCACATGCTTGCTGTTATGAACAGCAGTTTTCTGGATATGTTGATCATCAGTATCTTTCAAAGGGTCTTCCAAGGTTTCATTATCACGAATTTATTTTAACATTTGACATTTTACATTATTCACATTACCTAGATAATTGATAAAGTTGTTGATAACACCATCTTCAATTTGATTCTTGAATTCAAGTGCCTCTGCTACTGTAAGTGGTGAACGAATGCTTTCTTCCAGGTATGTTGGTGTTTGTTTATGTATTTTTACAATGGGAAGACTTGGCTTGGCAGGAGGATATAAAAAAAGATTTTTTATAGCATCCCCTTTAGCAAGGGTCATGCTACCCTCTCAGCATCCTATATAAGCATTAACTGTTGCCAGCCAAGGTCGACCCAAAATTAGAGGGTACCCATCCCATTGACTCTTTGGGTTTATAATGAGAAAATCTACTGGATACGCCCATGAATCAACATAAATTGTAATATCCTGTAAAGTTCCCTTTGGTCTTACCATTGAACAATCAACAAGTTCTAACAGGGTGGTGGTTGGTTCCAGAGCTGTAATACCAAGTGTCCTACAGGTTTTTGTTGTTAAGATCTTAATGGTTGCACCCAAATCAACTAATGTGTTTGGAAAGGAACGACCATATATTTGAACTATAACTATGGGATTCCCAGGATCTTCATACTTTACCAGAGTTTCCCCTCCCAAGAGAAAATCAGACAAGGTCCCTACAATGTGAATAGTGGGTGAATCTTTTGCTTTCCTCACAGGCTTCTTCACACATAGCTCTTTAATTGTTTTAGCATAAATAGGAATATCTTGGATGGCCTGGAGGAGAGGAATTTTAATACAAATATTTTTCAATTCCCCTACAAGATCAAAGTCTGGATAAACAACTGGTTTAGGTATTGTTAACCTTTCAGGGAACGGGGGAGAAGTAACTATGAGTTTTTCAGGGTCTTTATGCTCATCTGTATCTTCTCCTTGTTTTATTTTGTGTCAGTCACAGTCGATGGTGTATGTACAGGTGGGGTTTCTAACTCAATTGATGGTTGGTCTCTGTTTTCCTCAGGGGTGATGATGCATCCTGACCTCAATCTAAGTTCATTACATTCTTTTTGTTCAATCTCATAGTCTGAGCTTTCGACAATTTGCACCAGCTGAACCGGTCTGTTATTGGGATTCGAATTTGGTTGAGCTAGCAATTTAAGATGCGAAAGGGGCTGAGGATTTTGCTGTAATGGATATGGGGCTGATAATGTAGGTTGAGGTTGAGTACATGTCTTGATCCAAAAATGGATCCTGAATAAACCTCTAAGTCTAAAAGACTTCATATAAGAGGTAAAGGGTGCCAAATGGCTCAAATCCTTTGTAAATCAAAGGAAAATGAAAGTCACAGGCTGCTCTTAGAAATAGTCTCATTGCAGAGATCTCTTCAATGCAACTTGAATGGGTGAAAACAGACTTCAGATGAAGAAGTTATTGCGGGAAGAAGTTTCCCTTTATCCTTTGAAAAGGGGCAAATTCTAGTAAAAATGGCCTAAAAGGCTATTTGAGGAAATTGCATCACATAAGGCCAATAAGAGGACTTAAGGTCGGGTAGAAGGGACCCCTGATCAGTGATCTCCAATGATCGGATCAGCGGAGCGGGTCGGAGGCAGACAAGTGATGTTGCATAAGGACTAGGCCGAGTGATAAGCTGATTGCCAATATCGGCGATCGCAATTAGCAATGCCATATGGAAAGACCCCTGGCTCATGCGATATGCGATTTCAACTAGTCGCATCGCAAAATCGCATCAGAGCTACACAAACGAGCAAGGCAACACACACACACACACACATATGTATGTGTGCAATGCAATAGCCGAACCCAACGAGGCTATAGGTGATATTTGATATATTTTGAGATCCATCAAATGACAGATTTCTATGTATTTTCACCTTTTCGTTAAATAAATGAAAATCGAAGGGAAAGCGCCAATGCGATGAAACCAGACCCGAAGAGGTTTATAAATGCCACTGCATATTATTTCAAGTTTGAAACAAGAGGGATTTTGGGAGGATCAAAGGCGGTAAGAGGTTTTGGCTGGGCTCCGCCTGAGCCCATACATTGGCTGCCACGTGTCCAGGCTGAGGAGAGAGAAAACTACGCTTGTTGAATTGAGGCTTCTGTGATCCATAGCATATATTAAGTAGAATTTCGGCATAAATCACATGAAGAAAACCTTTGTTGACGTGTTTCGAACCAACTAGTGTGGTTCATCGTCAAGACAAGTTGAATGAACAGATCACACTTTTCATCTTAAATAGATAGCAGAACATTCTAGACCAGGTAATGGCTATAATGACAACGGCTAGAATTGACCAGGAAACGGCTAGTTGACTTAGATAAGGGTTAAAAACTTTATTAAATAAGTTAATATTCTTATTAAAATACGAAATGGATCATTTTATAATTATAAATATATATTAGAAAAAATAAATTTGAATAAGTAAAAAATAAATTAATCCAAAATTGTTAGTTATCACAGTTATTATAAATATTAGTTAGTTATAGAGTAATCTATAAATGGTTAAATTATATTTTTAATTAAAATATAAGTTAAAAAGACATATAGTTATAAATATATATTGAAAAAAATAATTAATTAATTAATTAATTTAAATTAATTTTAAATTAATATATATTAAAATAAAATAAAATAATTTTAATTAAATTAATCTAAAATTGTTAGTTATAAAGTTATAAATATTAGTTAGTTAAATATAATCTATAAATAGTTAAATTATATTTTAATCAAAATATAAGTTAAAAGGGCCTATATTTATAAATATATATTGAAATAAATTAATTTAAATTAATTTTAAATTAATAAATATTAAATTAAAAATAAAATAATTTTAAATAAATAAAGTTATAATATATAAAAATGAGTTAGTGATAAAGAAATCTAAGAATAGTTAAATATATTTTGATCAAATTATAAGTTAAAGGGACATATAAATATATATTAACAATCAATTTTCAATTAATAGTTAGAAAGTTTTTAATATTAGAGAATTCAAGGGTTAGAAAAATTAATAATTTTAAATAGTTATTTATTTATTTATTTATTTGTTATTTTATTTTTTTCAATTAAAATCTTCAAGGATAATTAAAGGGGGGTTTTTAGAAAGTTTTTCTTTGGTTATTAATTTATTTAATTCCATAGGGACAAGAATGCTATTCTATTTTATTTTTATTAAATATTATTCTATGGTTGTTAAATTAACTAACAATATTTTAAAAAATAGGAAGGTCAAGAACATGACCATTAGAGAAACACTGAGCCAAAGGAGAAACCCTAGGAGGAAAGAAAAGATAAGGCTCAAACGAGAAGGATAAGGGAAATAAGGGGGAACTTTGAAAGCTATAACTAACAATTTTAGATTAATTTAATTAAAATTATTTTATTTTATTTTAATATATATTAATTTAAAATTAAGTTTAATTTATTTATTTATTTTTTCAATATATATTTATAAATATATGTCTTTTTAACTTATATTTTAATTAAAAATATAATTTAACCATTTATAGATTACTCTATAACTAATTAATATTTATAATAACTGTGATAACTAACAATTTTGGATTAATTTATTTTTTACTTATTCAAATTTACTTTTTCTAATATATATTTATAATTATAAAATGATCCATTTCGTATTTTAATAAGAATATTAACTTATTTAATAAAGTTTTTAACCCTTATCTAAGTCAACTAGCTGTTTCCTAGTCAATTCTAGTCGTTGTCATTATAGCCGTTACCTGGTCTAGAATGTTCTGCTATCTATTTAAGATGAAAAGTGTGATATGTTCATTCAACTTGTCCTGATGATGAACCACACTAGTTGGTTCGAAACGCGTCGACAAAGGTTTTCTTCATGTGATTTACGCTGAAATTCTACTTAATAAAAAACTACGCTTATCAGGTGGCTAACCCCTGTACAAAAGAGACGCCCGAAATGAACCACCACTGTTGGATCCATATCTCCCAGATCAATGGTGGGGATGCAATAAGTGATTTAAAAGGTGAACCTGATGGAATATAGGGCGGAGTTCATAATTTTTGAAGTCCGATAGACACATTTGGGCAGATTTCTATAGATTTTCTGTGTAAGCTAAGAATGACCATTTGTGGGTTGCTGCCTATGAAACAGCCTCGATCCCTTCCGTAACAGCCCCTAATCACCATTCCATGCTACAAGCAGGCTTTTTTGCCAACGATGAGATATTTGAAAGCCACAGGGCCGCAGAGCCAAATGGTCAGTCGAACAGACAGTGCAAAGAAGCCACAGAGCCGCAAGGGAATGATTGAATCGTAGGGAAATGGCCAAGGAAGCCAAAAGCCAGAAAGATGCCTCAAAAGAGCCAGAGAGCATGATTGATAATAGCAAGAAGAAGAAGGTAGCAGAAGGCCATTGCAAAAGAGCAGAGAGAGCCAAAGAGCTACTATGCTGAGCAGCTGAGGGAGCCTTTGGGGCCACTTGAAGTTCAAGTGAAAAGCTAGAGAGCTGAAGGTTGTAGAGGGCCAAGAAGCCAGAGCAAGAGCCGAAGAGCCAGAGCCGAGAGCCAAAAAGCTGAGAGCTTTAGGAGCCATGGATTAAATGGTGTCTAAACCCATCGTTTCTATGTAAAGCAATGGAGTTGATCCAAGAGCTTGTAAAAAGGACTTTGCCATAATCCCAAAGAGCCTAGTTGAGTTGACTAAAGCTCAAGGAGATGTAGCCCAGGAGTTTTGGGTGAACTCCATATTAAATTACTATCTTATGTGTGTGTGTCTTATTGCTGCATTGTCTCTGCTACTTGATTTACTGTTATATGTATTTATATACCAGTTCAAGCACATTTATCAGCACAAACAACAGATTTTAAAGCATATGATCAGTTTAAATCAAATACCAACATACACCTATATTTTCAAGCATCTTTAATTCTGCATTGGTTAATCATGAAGACTTGGGAATGTTTAAAGCTTTGGAAGTGGGAGAGGTTCTTGTAAGTTGGACAAGAAGCCTAAGAGCCCCATTCCCAGATTAGGTGGTATCAGAGCTTAAGATTGATTAACCACACCTTCAAAAAAGGTTATATCAGAATTCTTGATTGACAAAGCAAAGATTGCTTGTTTGAAAGGTGTTTGGGCAATCAAGGATTGATTGTCTGATTAATTGTATGCTTGTTGCAGAGTGACTATTGTTTGAGTTTGCAGAGGTGCAGAGAAATCTATAGATAGCACAGTCCAGCAAGGAAAAGAAGAAAGAAGAAGTCATTGGCATAATGACAACTTCTACAAGTGAGTCCTCGAATTCTGCTTTCTTCACAAGATTCTTTGATGAACACATGAAGCAAGAATTGTCCACCGTGATGGAGATGGTGAGAGAAATGTATGAGGATGGAAGGAAGAGCAACATACTTAGAGAGCAGTTGAATTCCATGAAGGAAGAGAAGCAGTTGCTTTCTGAAAGACTACAGGAAATGGAGAGGCAACTTCATATTGCAAATATGAACTTGAAAAGGATGCATGAGTTGGAGTCACAACTCTTTGTTGCCAAAGAAGCCTTGGTCAAGGATCAGCTTGAAGAAAAGGTAGGCCATCCCAGTTTGTCTTCAAATTCCTATGAAAATTCTTGTAATGGTTCTTTTTAAAAACATACAAGAGGCTTAGGTTCCAAGCTAATGTCTAGGATGGGCTATGAAGGAAAAGGCTTGGGTAGACATGCACAATGTATTGTTGAGCCAATAATGACTAAGGAAAGGCATAAGTATTTGGGTCTTGGCTATGGATAAGCTTACGGAGAAAGTTCCAAGGCTGCCATGAAGGCCATTGAAACATCTCCAAGAAGGAGTTGCATTACAGAGTGTGAAGATTATATTCAGGAGGAATGCAATAGCTTGAAACATCAATTGCAGGATGTAGGTTTTCAGAGGCACACACTTGAACCAGAGAGTTGGGGAGACTCTAACAGCCTTGAAGAGATTGATGGTGTTCCAAAGGGAGCCACTTCATTTGCTTCACCTCCTCATGAAGAAAATAAAGGTGAAAGAAGCAGGTATAAATCTGGATCTAAACATTTTCCTTTTGATTTTGCAAAGCATGATAAATTTCCACATATGTATGGGAAAATAATTGCATGTTCCTTTTTTGGTTTGGATAAGCATAATGTTTCTAGATGTTGGAAGAGAATGGCCACATACAGGAAAATTTTGAAGGAAAGGAAGCAAGAAGCCAAAGGTCCATTGGACAAGATTAATCATGTTGTCAAGAGGATGCACATGCAGTGCACTTACTGCCATAAGCAAGGACATCTTGCTACAAAATGTTGGACTTTGAATCCAACAATGCTTCCACCAAAGCTGAAGAGAGTGGAAAGAGAAGATGGCAGAAAGGGAAGTGAAGATTCAATGAATGATGTGTCTCAGAATGATTCACATGATGATGCTTATGTGTAGACAAAGGTAGTACCTTTGAAAGGGATTGGTGAGGAATGGTTAGAGTTCTTATCCAATTAAGATTGCATGTCTATTGATGCATCTACTTGCGTTTCTTTGTTAATGGAATGCAAATTGCAGGATTTTACCAAGTAGGTGAATGGAGAATTTGAGCAGGAGACTCACTTTGTTGCTGCAACATTATATTTCATTTCAACTTTGAAAGTACAATGTGCTTAAGTGAAAGTTGAAGTATGAAATGCATGCATAAGCAGGAGATGCATGAACACAGGGATGTTAATGATTTCCTTGTATTTGAGCATGTATGTGTAATTAACTAAAGGGTTAGTTGATTTGGCATGCATGTGGTGCCATGTTGACTTGGAAGAAGTTGACTTGGTCTCCAAATGGAGATAGTGATGAAGTGTTTCATCTTTTGAAAAGAGTCCTAATGGTATTTTCTACATGCTTGACTTGAAGAGTCATTTGTTTAAAGGCATGTTTTGTGGGCTTGTTATCTAGTCCATCATTTGTATGTAGATGTAATACATGGAGGTGTTCATAAGCTGTGAAATTTGTTTCTTTTGTTGAAGCAGGAGTTTAGGCCATTCTATTGTTGTCTGTGTTTCTATTGTTGTTAACAGATGCTGCTGATAGCTTATCCAACAAGTACAAATGAAAGTATTGTGGAGCAGATGAACTTCACATTTGTTTGAGCCACCTTGGATCAATGATCAAGGCAAAGAATTTTAAACCACCTTCTATGACCATCTCAGCAAAAGTTCTGTAGGAAGGTAAGGAGGAAGACAGTTCTTCCCACGAAGACCAACCCATCCAAGAAGGGAAGTGGTCAGAAACTTTGGTTCAGAGGCATTATGCAAGGCAAGTGTAGGGAGGCTAAGAGAAGAGGGTGAGTCACTCTCATTTAATGTTCAGATCAGTATATCAGTCTTTTGGAGACCAAAATTTCTTTAGTGGGAAGGCATGATCCAAAGATGGATCCTGAATAAACCTCTAAGTCTAAAAGACTTCATATAAGAGGTAGGGTACCAAATGGCATAAATCCTTTGTAAATCAGAGGAAAATTAAAGTCACACGTTGCTCTCAGTAATAGTTTCATTATAGATATCTCTTCATTCTGAATCCAACGCAGCTTGAATGGGAAAAAATGGACTTCAGATGAAGAAGTTATCGCAGGAAGAATTTTCCCTTTATCCTTTGAAAAAGGGGAAAATTCCAGTAAAAATGGCCTAAAAGGCTATTTGAGGAAATCGCATCGCATAAGGCCAAGAGGAGGAATTAAGGTCGGGTGGAAGGGACCCCCTGTCAGCTATCTCCGATGATCGAATCGGCGGATCAGATTGAAGGCAGACATGTGATGTTGCATAAGGACTAGGCTGAGTGATAATCCGATCGCCGACATCAGTGGATTGCAATCAACAATGCCATATGGAAAGACCCCGGGCTCATGCGATATGCGATCACAACTAGTCACATTGCAAAATCGCATCGGAGCTACACAACAGAGCGGGGCAACACACACACACACATATATGCGCAATGCGATAGCCGGACCCAACAAGGCTATAGGTGATCTTTGATATATTTTGAGATCCGTCAAACGACAGATTTCTATGTATTTTTTCCTTTTCGTTAAATAAACGAAAAGTGAAGGGAAAGCGCCAATGCAATGAAATCGGACCCAAAGGGGTTTATAAATGCCACTTCGTATTATTTCAAGCTCGAAACAAGCAGGATTTTGGGAGGACGGAAGGCAGTAAGAGGTTTTGGCCGGGCTCCGCCTGAGCCCATACATTGGCTGCCATGTGTCCAGGTTGAGGAGAGAGAAAACCACCCTTATCGAGCGGTTAACCCCCATACAAAAGAGCCACCCAAAATGAACCACCACCGTTGGACCCAAATCTCCTATATCAATGGTGGGGATGCGATAAGAGATTTAAAAGGCGGACCCAATGGAATATAAGGCGGAGTTCATAATTTTTGAAGTCTGATAGACATGTTTGGGCGGATTTCTACAGGTTTTCTGTGTAAGCCGAGAACAACCATTTGTGGGTTGCTACCTATGAAACGACCCTGATCCCTTCTGTAACATCCCCTAATCACCATTCCATGCTACAATTAGGAATTTTGGCCGACGATGAGGTGTTTGAAAGCCATAGGGCCATAGAGCTAGATGGTTAGTCGAACAGATAGTGCAGAGAAGCCACAGAGTCGCAGGGGAATGATTGGATTGCAGAGAAATGGCCAGGGAAGCCAAAAGCCAGGAAGATGTGTCAAAAGAGCCAGAGAGCATGATTGAGAACAGCAGGAGGAAGAAGGTGGCAGAAGGTCATTGCAAGAGAGTAGAGAGAGCCAAAGAGCTACTGCGTAGAGCAGCTGAGGGAGCCTTTGGGGTCACTTGAAGTTCAAGTGAAAAGCCAGAGAGCTGAAGGTTGCAAAGGGCCAAGAAGCTAGAGCTGAAGAGCCAGAGCCAAAGTTAGAGCCAAAGAGCCAGAGCCAGAGCCAAGAGCTAGAGCCAAGAGCCAGAGCCAGAGCTGAGAGTCAAAAAGCTGAGAGCTTCAAGAGCCAAGGATAAAATGGTGTCTAAACCCATTGTTTCTATGTAAAACAGTGGAGTTGAGTCAAGAGCTTGTAAAAATGACTTTTCCATAATGCCAAAGAGCCTAGTTGAGTTGACTAGAGCTCAAGGAGATGTAGCCCAGGAGTTTTGGGTGAACTCCATATTAAACTACTGTCTTATGTGTGTGTGTTTTATTGTTGCATTGTCTCTCCTACTTTTATTGTTATATGTATTTATATACCAGTTCAAGCACATTTACATATCAACACAAACAACATATTTTAAAGCATATAATCAGTTTAAATCAAATACCAGCATACACCTGTATTTTCAAGCATTTTTAATTCTGCATTGGTTAACCATGAAGACTTGGGAAAAGCATTGGAAGTGGGAGAGTGTTATGAAACCAGCTCAAGAAAAGATATAAAGATAGATCAACGCCTTAGAATTCAGCCTCTTCAAGGGGGAAACCTCCTTTACATTACATAAATGAACAATTCTTGGATGATACAAATGAAAAGACCTCCTTTCTATATATAGGAGTCTAAGGGGTCATAACATAATTAGAGCTAACATAACAATAATAATTTAAGGGCACAATAATAACAATAGTGGGCTTCTATGGGGCACAATAGTAACAATATGGGCACTGCATGGGTACATCAATATAATAAGTGGGTTTTACTAATAACAATAAGGGGTTACACTAGTAGTATAGGGGCCCAACATGCCCCTCTCCTTCAAAAAGCGTTGTCCTCAACGCTTGAGTAGTTCTTGATGCTTCTGTATAAGATTCTTGTCCTCCCATGTGGAATCTTCAGCGGGTAAGTTCTTCCACTTGATCAGATACTCTGAAATTGATTGATTTCGTAGCTATCGGGTTTTTGTTCCTGTGACTGCTCCAAGTTCCAATATGATTTTTCCTTCCTCTTCAATTTCTGGCAATATCGTTTGAATTGGGATCTTTTTCAACTTTTGAGTAAGTGGCCATACTTCTTCGTCCTTCTTCCATTCATCCCTTGCTCCATTTATCCAATCTGGTTGGATAATAGAAATGGCGCACAACAATGCTTCCACATCCTCATCCTTTCTTGAGAGTACATCTGCCACCACATTTTGCTTCCCTTTTTTGTAGATGATTTCAAAGTCATAACCCAACATCTTTGTGACCCACTTTTGTTGCTCTTCAGAGGATAATATTTGTTCTAAAAAGTATTTAAGGCTATCATGATCCATTTTTACCTTGAAGTGTCTTCCCATTAGGTAGGGTTGCCATTTCTTAAGTGCATGGAGTTTTGCCAACATTTCCTTCTCATAAATAGCTTTGTGTAAAAACTTTCCCTTGATTGGACGACTTTCAAAAGCAATGGGTCTTTCATCTTGCATTAAAACAGCACCAATTCCATTTCCTGAAGCATCACATATCACAATAAAGGTTTTTGTGAAGTCCGGTGTAGCTAAGACCGGTGCTTGGCACATTTTGAATGCTTTTGTTGCTTCTGGAGTCCATGAAAATGCATCTTTCTTCAATAATGTTGTTAGAGGTGCTACTATTCTCCCATAATTCTTAACAAACTTGCGATAATACCCTGTCAACCCGAGAAATCCTCGTAGATGCTTTATGGATGTGGGAATTTTCCATTCCTTAATGGCTTTAATTTTGCTAGGTTCTACATTAACTCCTTCATGAGATACAATATGACCCAGATATTCCACCTCTTGTACTCCAAAGAAACATTTGGATCTTTTTGCATATAATTGTTTCTCCTCCAATAGTTGTAGCACCTTGTCAACATGTTCAACATGATCCTTCCAAGACTTGCTGTAGATTAGTATATCATCAAAAAATACTAACACAAATTTTCTAAGGAATGGTTTGAAAATTGAATTCATCAAACCTTGAAATGTTGAAGGTGCATTGGCATGGCCAAAAGGCATGACCAAAAATTCATAATGACCCTCATGAGTTCTAAATGTTGTTTTCAGAACGTCTTCAATCTTCATTCTAATTTGATGATATCCTGAACAAAGATCCAACTTGGTGAAGTAAATTGATCCATGCAATTCATCCAGTAATTCATCAATGACAGGAATGGGAAACTTATCTTTAATAGTGAGCTTGTTGAGCTCCCTATAATCCGGACACATGCACCATGATCCATCCTTGTGCACTAATACGACTGGAGCAGAGAAAGAACTTTGACTTGGTTGAATTATACCAGCCTCTAGCATTTCTGTAACCATACGTTCAATTTCACTCTTTTGGGCATAGGGATATCTGTACGGCTTGATGTTTGGAGGAACACTTCCTGGAATCAGATGAATAGCATGATCATGATCACGAATAGGTGGGAGACCTTTGGGAGTCTCAAATACCTTGGAATGATTGTCCAAGACCTTTTGGAGATCTGGAGAAATAGATGATTTCACTGTGGACACATCTAGAGAACATAATTGTGCAATTAAACCTCTTTGTTCTTTTTTTAGAAGCTTTTTCATACCGTTAGAGCTGATTATCTTTCTTAGTTTCCCTGCAAAGCCCCTTAATTCAACTTCCTTTCCTTCCATAGAAAATTTCATGAAAAGATCTTGAAAATTAAAAGCTATTGTACCCAAGGATTGTAGCCATTGGACTCCTAGTACAACATTAGCACCTCCCATTGGAATGGAAAGCATTGAGCTAGTCAATACATATTCTCCAATGGATAGCTTGATATTATGGCACTTTCCCAAGCAATTTATTGTTCCTCTATTTGAAACCATCACTTGACACTATGGTGCTGGATATAAGAAGCAATTCAATTCTCTTGCTACCTTACAATGAATAAAATTGTGGGTACTTCCTGAATCAATCAACACTATTACCTTTTTCTTCTTGATTTGTCCTTCTATCTTGATGGTTTGAGGAGTGGTAATTCTTGCCAATGTATTACAAGATATGGTCAGATTCATTTCTTCTTTATCTAGGCTTTGTTCCAGGAGTATATCCTCTTCTTTTGACCTTTCTTACTCCTTTTCTTCTTCCTCTTCACAATCTATGTAGAATAATTTCTTCTCAGCACACTTATGACCTTTAGTGTATTTGCTATCACAACTGTAACAAAGCCCTTTTTCTCTTTTTTCTTCCAATTTTTGTGGTGTCAACCTTATAGGTTGTGGAAGACTAGTGGCAACAACACTTCCGTCTTTATAGTTGTGAGTGGTATGCTTCCTGGTTGCCATAATTTTGCTTTCCATTTTTCTTGCTAACCTGAATGCCTTCTCTAATGAATCAGGTTCCCAAAGGCGAACATCATGTTGGATATTATCCTTTAAAGACCCTATGAACACATCAATCCTATGCTCCTCTGGAATATCTTTTACCCTTATGTTCAATTTTTGGAACTTCTCAATGTGCTCCATTATTGAACCCTTTTGTTTGAGACTTATCAATTGGCTAAAAAAAGTGTTGCTTTTTGTATCCTCATAATGTGCTATCAATTCTTCCGTAAAAATTTCCCAAGTGATAAATTGTTTACAAGAGCAAATCCATTGATACCATACAAACTGATTTGGTTCCAAATATAAAGTTGCAATACGTACCTTTTGTGTGTTTTGCACATTATTGAGATCGAAAAATTGCTCCATCTGTAATATCCATGTTGTGGGATCCTTGCCATCAAACTTCCTCATATCGATTTTTGGAATATGGTGGGTCTTTGATCCAACATTAGAGTCTATGGAATCATGATTAACATTTCTTTTGTTCTCATCATGAGTTTCCTTTACTACCCTTTCACCATTAGTGACCCTTTCTTGTAGCAACTTATTCATATTTATCTTCAATTCTTCCATGTTTGTCTTCAAATCTATCTTCAAATCATCGATCTTAGCTTCCACGTCATTCATCTTAGCTTCTACACCTTTCTTTAAACAATCCATCTTAGCTTCTATGCCTTTCTTTAAACCATCCATCTTAGATTCTGTTCCTTTTTGTGCAAGGGACAGTTGTTGCACTTTGTCTTGTAATTTTGATATATCATGTTGCATTTCTTCCTCTTCTTCATGAGTCATGCTAGAGCCTTCAGGTTCCTTACTAGGTGTTTGCATCTTCCTTCCTCAGGGCACCGATAATAATGCTCTACTATGCCCTTTGAATTCCTTCAAAATAAATTTTCAAACCAAGCTTAAGCAAAAATTTAAGAAAATCTACACACCTTTTTTCACTTTGTAGGAGCTCGATATTGCCTCTGATGTATCTCTGTACTTTCCAATCATCTAGATTTGAATTTGTGACCTGCAGTAGCCCTCTATGTCCTCTTTCCAATGCCACAAGTCTGACCCAAATTGGATTCTCCAAGGAAGCGATATGCGAAATCTCCCACAGTGACTTGATTATAGGCTAGTTCAGTAGAGCGAACTTGTACGACGTGCCACGAGTCACTGTTTCAACCTTTGGATCTGAAAAATGCATACAAAAAACTACAGTCCATCCTCTTTCTATACCTTCTTATGAAATTTCAATCTGATCCCCAGAGAGAAAGTTATGACGCTTTTCCCCAGGTCACCTGTTTGGAATGTAATTCAGGAGTCTGGAAAAAGACCAACTTCCTTAGATCATATCTTCGAAAATATAGTGCGAACAGCTATGAACTTTGGACCCAAGGTTCAGCGTGATTTCTTCTCAAATGAGTTTTTTTTTTAACTTATGAAACATCGCAGTAAAAATTTTATAGCGAAAATGCCACGATGACCTATTTGGAGCAGCGAAACCCTAGAATCCAAAGCTCTGATACCAAATGTTATGAAACCAGCTCAAGAAAAGATAGAAAAGATAGATCAACGTCTTAGAATTTAGCCTCTTCAAGGGGGAAACCTCCTTTACATTACATAAATGAACAATTCTTTGATGATACAAATGAAAATACCTCCTTTCTATATATAGGAGTCTAAGGGGTCATAACATAATTAGAGCTGACATAACAATAATAATGTAAGGGCACAATAATAACAATAGTGGGCTTCTATGGGGCACAATAGTAACAATATGGGCACTACATGGGTACATCAATATAATAAGTGGGTTGTACTAATAACAATTAGGGGTTACACTAGTAGTATAGGGGCCTAACAGAGAGGTTCTTGTAAGTTAGACAAGAAGCCTAAGAGCCCCATTTTCACATCATGTCTCCATAGTTTTATTGGATATCCCTAAAGGTCACTGCCAATTCCAAGACCAGTTCGGATTTTGTGAAGTAGAGGCAGGCCACTGGGATGGATATGGATTACCTTACAAAACAGGAGTAAAAGGAGAATTCGGCCAGCCATTACCCAGAAAGGAATGAGTTGGCCAAGGTGTCATTAGAAATGGTGGGGATTGCCAATTTGGTAAGGTGACTGGCCTTGAAACGCCGCCCCAGGGTTCTGTTGCTGATTAAATGATGAATAAGGAAAGAATTGGGATGTATCTGGTGACATCCCTGTGGGTTTGGCCTGCCACTGTCGACACTGGTTTATTAAGTATATTGGTTTTTTCTCTTCTTTTGCTTCTTTGAAAACTTCTTTCAACCCTGGAAGTGATGGACATTGTTCAGTGGCATGATCCTTGGTGCAGATAACACATGTCTAGACCATGACCAATGGGCACTCCCGTTGGTTGTACTTCTTCTGGTAGCATGGGCAGAAAACGGTCATGTTTTGTTCTACTAAGGCTTATTTTTGTTTAGCCTGCAGGACGTCCAGCTATGTTGTAAGGGTTCCCAAGATGTTTGTCTTGAAGTCTTCTAGGAGGTTACTGATTTCCATTCTTGTTATGCCTCCACTGTGTGGTTTTCTTCCTCTGGTCATAGGATCTCGGCTTCCTGACCGGTGCGTGTGCTACCTCGCAAACACCTGATACACAAGTGAACGATTTCATCATAATATTCTTAAGAAATATCTCCTTTCCCCATCAAATTGAGAGTTTTTATCCATTCTTCTTTCATTCCCTTAATTAAGATAGCTCTCAGGACTTCTTTTGGTAAAGTGGTGTGAGGGGATCTCTGCAAATTATAGTGAAACCGTTTAACATATTCTTCTAGAGTTTCATTATCCTTTGCAACCATCTTAAAGATTTCATCTTTTAATTCCCTAGTGTTGTAGAAGTCTTGGTACCTTGTGAGGAAAGAAGTTTTCATCTCATCCCAAGAGTTAATAGTATGTCCACCTAAACCCATGAATCACCTCAAATCTTCTCCTTTTAGAGTAGTCGGTGGTATAGTCATACCCTCTACAGAGGACATCAAACTCAAATAAGAAAGCATTTGGATCATTTGTGTTCATCCCATGAAAATTTTGGATGCTTTGCAAGGGAATAGCTTTCATCGGGGAATTGGCCACTTGGTTGACTATGGGGTATTCCAATGTCGAGGTCTGACCTTGAGGTACTTGGTTTTCCATTTGGTCGAAAATGTGCCAATATCCTTTGAGGATTTCGTGGGGTGTTATTCGAGTAAGCAGAGGACTCCGAATCCGAGTTAGTTTTGCAGCATTGCCTAGATCTGGGATCGCAAGAGATCCTTGTTCAGACAATTGTGGTCCTACCTTAGCAGTTCCACTAGTTTCTCCCTCTCCTTCTCTTAAGTTGCACGATTTTCCCTCTTGTAGAGGATCAGAATGTAAATTTGTTGTAACATGAAAACTCTATTTAGATCCTCCAATTTGGCTATGAATCTCAGCGTAAGCTGTAGATGGTGAGCATGTTGTGGTGGGCCCCAGTATTGTAGCAATAATGCTGCAACTCCTAGAACTCCCTTCTTTAATTTTATCAACCCGGTAGTTCGTAACAAACTTGGAAGCGACGGTGCTGTATGCACAAGTACTAGCTCTTGCCGCAGCTGTCACTTGGTCAGCTGGCACAAGTCCGCTAGGAGCTTAAGCCAACTTTTATGAGCTCTTAGAAGAAGCTTTTTAATTGATGGATGAAAGCTAACTCAAAGGAAGCTAATCTAATTGCGAAAAGAAAATGAAAGCCAAAAAGAAATACAAACCCTAACAAACCCTAATTCTACCAACTATTCCTACTGATGCAAAAATGAGAATGCAAACTACGAGAAGAGATGCCATTACTTCTAGGAAGGTAAAACACATGTGTCTAAGTTATCACTATCTGAAGAAAACATCTTTTTGTATTTTTGATTAAGTTATTAGAATTATCATGCATGTGCTTTTAACTGGCTTTTCACTGTGCAGGGATGGATCAAGGAGGAGGAATGCTTGGAAAAGGTTGGGATGGTACAGAGAGGGTCTAAGGGATCCCTGACATTCTTTCCGAGAGTTTCACAAAGTCTGGATGCTATGCAACCGAGGTTATGGACTTCTACAGGAAGTCTGCAGGGGTTTCTACAGGATGTTCTGTAATTCTTCTACAGGATGTTTCGAAATGGGATTTTGGAGCATGGATGGAGGGAAAAAGATGGAGGAATGAGTATGAAGGTGAAATAGGGGTTTAAAGAGGTCTAGGACTTGGTGGATGAGGCTAAGGAGCAATTGGATTTGTTCAAGGATGGATGAAACGATGTTGCACAAGAAGATGAGAATCATGGCAAAGTAAGCGGATGAGGCAAATGTAAGGTAAGGGTTATAAGTAAAGGGTGAAGCAAGTAGGTTGGATGGAGTATGGGCAGGTAAGGAAGGATAACAGGTACTCTGCAAGTGGTTTTTCAAACTGAACAAAAAAAGACATGCAAGAAAACAAAGATCTAGTTATAAAACCTATGACCTAGTTACTTCACTCTAATCTGACCTAACAGCAAAAGGAAATGAATAGAAGTTTATTTGCAGTGAAACCATGTGAAACAACTATGAAACTAAGTGATCATAAACCTAAGCATGCATCCAAACTGATATCAAGTTCTACGAACGAGATTCAAACACTAATGATTGCATGGTGAAGCAAAGAAAGTGTTTTTGTTTGGGACAGCACGGTTACTTCAACTCCAGCCCCTGATCCAATAAGGAAGAGGTGAAACCAAAAGCGTTTGCTGACCCTTTTTTGGGGATTTTTCCTGTTATTATCCTACCAATATATTCTAAACATAAACAGCTACTTTAACCATCAAAAGCAACCTAAATAACAAAGCAAGATTTAAATTTGAAGAGCAGATTTTATTTTAAGAATGCAGCAAAGACACATAAAGGTAAACAAAGGAGGTACTGGGCGCTTGAGATGGGCCCAACCCCAAGAGCTACAGCCTCCTAAAGAGAAATTTAGAGCTGGTGCAAAGCTGGATTCATCTTTATTGATCAAGAAATGAAGAGTTACATCAAAATTGTCCACAAGGAGAGCTTGAGAATGAGCTGAAATCAAAGCTAATCTATTGCATAAAAATCGAACTACAAACTAGCTACAACAAGACTACGAAATGACTATCTACCAGCTGCTATCTACTGGCTAACTAGCTAACATACACTGGCTAACCAAAATGAGGCCCTAAGCCTTCTTATTTATACAATTTGAGGACCCAACAGTCCTCCTAAAATTTAGGGACTCGGCTGCCCAAGACTTGGAGTTAACAGCAGTCCTACTTGACTTGCTTGGCTGCCCTTGTGCTGATTGATTCGGTGGCCCTTGAACTCCGAGCTGATGGTGGAGAATTCGAGGTAAGGGCCCATAAATGAAGGGGACACCTTCCTACAAATCCTCTAGCTTGTTCTCCCACGAATTTGGCTACCAAGTGCTCATTAAGACCTTCAATTTTGTCTCCAAGTTGACCAAAAAGGCTACACAAAGCACCCATTAGACTTGTTGGCATAATGACTAACCAAATTCACTCTATTAACATAAATATAATCAAAAACATGCAATAAACTAATGAGAATGGTGGATTAAGTCAAATTAGGAGGTTGAATGAGCCCAAATAATTGTCCATTTTTGGGGCTCATCATCACCCCCCTACTGAAAGTGTTGCTCATCCTCTGAGCAACCAATCTCTCTCCTCATCTTTTCTGGCCCTGGTGGCCTCCTTGGCTAAAATCTCGGCCAATCTCTCCTTCTGCTGCCCTTTCTCCAAACTTCCTGTAGAAACAGTTCTCTGTCTTCCTGTAGAAATAATCTGCTAACTTCCTGCTGAACCAATTTTCTCTGATTTTGCTTGCTTGGCTGGGGGTGCCTTATCCTTGAACTGTGTTGCTTGCAACTCTGAGCTAGTGTGATTTGATTAAGTAATATTTGAATGAGTGAGGATTTAATGAGGAGGATCTATCTCCTATAATCTCTCCTCCTTGTCTCATTCAAGTTTCTTCTCTTAATTAGCCAAAATTGCCATGATTTTCTCCCAAAAACTCAATGACGAGGCTCATCAATATGCTGATAGGCCTGATGGATATGCTGAGAAACAAATTGGTGGTTGTGTAGAGGCTGGTACTTGAGGCCTTGGACTATGATATGTTCGCCATGCAACTGAACCTTCTTCCATCTCTCTTTATACCATTCAAGCTCTGCCATGCTACTTTGTTTTACGCTTAATTCAATAGCTAGCTTGTCAACATTTGTGTTATACCCTTTTTCAATTTCTCCAGCTTTTCGTAGGGCCAGCTGTGCATGATCATTCTGAGCTCCAACGTCAATAGCTTCAAGCTGCAATAAAATACCCATCTCGTAAGGGGATTCTGAATTGGAATTCTCTATTGATCGTATCCCTCTTATGGAGTTTTGCAAAACCTCCTCCAAAACAGAATCATACCTTATGTTCTCTGAAAGACAGGCCTGTACAATCTCATCAAAAGAAGTTTGTTGGCTTCGCATAGTCAAACTAAGCATTTCCAAAACCGTCTGGGCATTTTGAATACAAGCTACACCATTGCCTGAGCAAAGCATGTAAGTGCCAAAAGGTCTGTATGGGCTGCTTGGAGAAACAAAGATCTGTTTCAGAAGAGTCCTACAATCATCTTGAATTAAAGAATCAGGCACATTTGTGCCCTGCCAATAAGGAAAAATGGTAGTCAAGGAGTTAGCAATGGACTCAATCAGTGCAAGGAGCATCCGAGGAACAATATCATGTTTGGAAACCACGTGACAAAAGTTTCCTCCCCAGGTCTCACGGCCAACTGCTTCAACAAGCCTTTCATGTCCGACCAGAGGACAACCAAACGTGATACAAAAGGGAGAGCTTTGCCTTAGCCTTTTCCCAGAACCCATAATGTGGCCAAGGTTGCAACTGCCCCTCCTATGGAGTGACCCACAAATATGATGGGCTTGAGTTTCTTTTGTTTGAAGTCCGTGTAAATCTGCAACTTTGCTTGGAAATTTGTTTTCTCGATTATATGGAGAAACAACATAAGAGCTCCTGGATGAATGAAGGCTGGTTCACCATCATCACCCTTGAGGCATTCAGAGGAGACCTTTTGAACAGTTTTTATATTGTCCTCTCCACGTTTACTCTGGTTGACAATGAAATCTTCTACTCTTTGAAGCGAAAGCGACACATACGAAATCTTCATGCTCATTCACAGTAAAGCCCTCTGAATTGCTTGCATGAAGAGACTCTTCCCAAACCTTGGGCAGTAGTCCATATGAGACAAGAAAAGTTGCAATCTCCTGACCACCAGTGAACTCTGGAGTTTTCGTTTCTGACTCCATGGCCTGCTATTGCTACTGGATTTATTCCACAATGGTGTCGGATCTCAGAGCTTTCTTCAAGCTCCAAACTGGATGAAGAACCTTAGGCTTCTCTGCTCTGGAAGACTCTGCTGCACTTTCCTGTAGAAGACCCCACCCATTTCCTGTAGAATGTGATTCTGCCTTTGAGTGAGCCCGATGCACGAGTGAAATTCGAGAACAGGTAGGAAACTCAGCGGAGGACGATAGGTTAAGCCGATTGTGGAAGCAGAGGATGTATACTTCGAGTTGAACATGATGCAAGTGCAAGTTAACAGCAGTCTATGAGTTTCAGCTGAGCGCTCAGATTTCTGCGTGATTTTTGGAGTGAGGTGGCAAAGACGGGTGCTGGCCCATGCAACTGCTGTGCTATCATGAACTGCAGTGGTTAACTGTGTGTTCTCTGCCTGTAATCTCATCCATCAGTTGCACTGGAGTTAGGCTGCCCACACTGTCCGTTTTTTTTTAAATTTTCACGTGCATGACTGACCCATGCATGCTGCGTGACTTTCTCGTGAGTGCTAGAGAACTCGATGCCTTGCTACATTCATGGCTTAATTTCACCATTCCATTCGTTCATGCAATGCTTAGACTAGATTCATGTAATAGATGAACAAGGTTTAGTCACGTACCTGAAGTCAAACGGCTGCTTGTGAAGCTTTTTGCTGCTGCATGCTCTGATTCTGCTGCTGCATGCTTGGATCCTTTGATTGCATGAGGGCTTGGCTGATAATTTTTGATTGCTTTTCCTTGTGCAGGTGTCCTCTGGCCGGATCTGAGCTGCATGCAATTGTTTCCACGTTCAGATCTGCACCTTCAAGCTGCTACTGCTGCAATGTCACAGAACCAGAACTTGTTTTCACCATTTCTCCCAAACGGTAAAGTGGATCGATCTGAAACTTGCTTAGCATGTTTCTATCATCATGATGCATCTCCCATAGCAAAATCGTGATCAATGGATGCACGGATTTCGAGAAAAATGGAAAATGGCTGAAGATTTCAGAGATCGATTTCTCGAAAACCGTGCATCGGAATCGGTTGAAACTGCTTGGGTAGGTTACCATCACTCATATGCATATCCCCATGAAACAGGTTTTGAAACGGATGCACGGTTATGGAGAAAATGCAAAAATGGCTGATGGTGATGGAGGCTGATTTCTTGGAAACCATGCACCGGAATTGGCTGAAACTGCTCAAGCATCTTTCCATCACCCTTGTACAATTCCCCATAAAACGGTTTGTCAAATGGATGCATGGTTTTCAAGTTATGGCAAAAACAAATTTTGTTCTATGGATTTTTGCCTCAGGCTTTTTGCAAATGTTTGCATGGAAGGGAAAACTGAGCTTGGGCTGTGATGCAGGTATGGAGATGATGGAGGAGGAGTTGGAAGATTGCATGAGGGCTTCTGAACCCTTGAGGAAGCTACCATGTTCGCCAAACCACTTTTTGAGATCCATGTCTAGTTTCCCACAATTTCTACAGGAAGTTCCTGTAGAAGCACAATGAGAAGCACAATGAGGTGAAAAAATGATGGAGAAAGGCAAGGGATGGACACACAAGTGCTTGTAGGCCTAATCAATAGATTCCCACCATCAGATTCACTTTTGAAATTGGATTTGGCTCGTCCAAAGGTTCTACAGGATGTTTCCTGTAGAAATACAGAGCTTCCTGTAGAAGGCACAAGAAAAATTGCTTTGATCTTGATTTGAGTGCTCCTCCTGTCATGAAATGTCCTTCTTGCAACCTGCAATTAGCCAATGGAATTAGTTTTATTTTTATTTTTCTTTTTCTCTTTTTTTTTGAAAAACAACTAGGGCGCCTCATGGAGGTTTTCACCCTAATTGCCTGCCTTGGGCGCCTCCAAGGGAGGTTTTCACCCAAAGATCTTATTGCCTTTTATTTTCTCTTCTTTCCAACCCATTGACCGCCTCATGGAGGTTTTCAATCAATGAGCCAATCTAAGGCGCCTCCAAGGAGGTTTTCACCTTAGATTTTTATTTTTCTTCTTATTTTCATTTTTTTCTCTTTTTTTTTTTTTTTCTACCCTACCCTACTTGAAAAACAAAATCATTTTCAAGTATAAGAATACTTCCAATGGAGCCATGTGCACATCGAGATTAGAGAAAAAATGATTTGAAGGCTCGAAATGCATGCTTGGACAAGTATCCAGATCTCAGAGACCAAATGATCTGGCGTTGAAGGGATCAAACAAAGCTGAGGAAGAAAGTACTGCTGCAACTTAGTGACCTTCTGAAACCATATCTCAATATAGCTTTGATATCCTTGGTTCTTTTGCTGATCTGGATCATTCTTCATGTCACCTTCTATCATGACCTTCTGATCTTCCTCTTTTTGTTGATCTTTCTCTTGAATACATGGAAGATTTGATGGTAACCATGAGGAAACTCTCTCGATCTCTGATTCTGATCTCTTCTCTTCATCAAGTGCAGCCCATGGTTCTTTGATCTCCTCTTTGGAATCTTCTTTTGCTTTTGGTCCTTCAATGTTGTCAATATAATCTTTGCTTTGCAACACTCTTCCTGAGGTTTGGTGAAGATCATTGGGCTCAAGAGGAGTTGTTTGGATATGTTGTGCCTCAATTTGCAATGGGGTTGAGCTCTCCATTGTGTGGTTTTGGAAATGGTATGGGTAGTTGAGTGGAGGTGTGAAATTGAGATGGAGATGGATGGCATTGTGGTTGGGTAGGCATTTGGGGTTGCCTTGGTGGAGGAGGAGGCGATGGTTGTGGATGAGCAGGTGGTGGAGGAAAATGAGCGGGATGAGAGTTGTACTGGGGCCTCCACCCCTGATAAGGGGCATTCCACTGAGGCTGTGGCTGAGCATAAGAGTGAAACGAATGAGCAGTTGGTTGGGCATAATATGGATCTGTGAAGGAACAAGGAGAATATGACCAAGGAGGAGGTGTAGACCAGGAAGGATGAGCAGGGGGACCCCAAGAAGGCATGAACGTGGCTTGATAGGGGTCATAATAGGTCTCGGATGTCCCTTGCAGTTCCTGCTGGTAAGATCTAGGTCCATGCGGCCTCCTTTGGTTCATATGATAGAGGGGTTCAGTGGCTCCTTTAACTCTTTGATATGCAACTTTAAGTCCAGGCAAGGAAGGGCACTGATTCGTAGGATGGTATTCTTCACAGACAAAACACACTTCTGGGGAGTGCATTGGACATTCGTTCCTAGGATGCTTTCTAGTGCACCTAGGACAAAAGATGACCAAAGCCCTATTGGCTTCCTCTTGCTTCTTTTGGATCCACAGGGTATCCAATTGCATGGCAAGAAACTGCCTCATATCACTCTTGAAGTCTTCTATCTGATCTTCAAATTCGTCTTTGGACAAGGGACTGCTCCCAACATTTCTGCTTGTAGCCATTTGCTTCAGAGGAATGTTTCTTTCTTCTTCTCCCCTAGAGGTTCTTTAAATATGCCTTGATGTCCATCCAGGGGTTCTTCTTAGTCACAGCCATCAAAGAAGATAGAAGGTTGGCTGTGTGAAGCAATGGGGGGTGTTGTGCAATCATTTTTCTAACTTATCTCTACTCCTACAAGGCATGAAATGAAATCTTTTTGGTTGATTTTTGTATTTTTCTTCTTGTACCTGCAAAACTAAAATAGGTTGAACTGCAACTAACTATCTTGCTGAATGAAAATGCGGAATTGAAATGAAAGCAGGAAAGGACTAATCTATTTTGCTCAAATGAAATTGCAGGAACGAAATGCTAGGCTACGCTTGCGGAATTGAAATGCTAATCTATGCTTGCAGAAATGAAATTGCGGAATTGAAATGCTAATCTATGAAAGCGGGAAATGCTAATCTACTTTTGCATAAACGAAATTGCATAATGGAAATGAAATAAACTACTTAGCAGAAGATTGTAGTGGAAAATAGAAGAAAAGCGACAATCACCAATACTCTGACGCTTCCCCGGCAACGGCGCCAAAAAGCTGGTGGGCCCCAGTATTGTAGCAATAATGCTGCAACTCCTGGAACTCCCTTCTTTAATTTTATCAACCCGGTAGTTCGTAACAAACTTGGAAGCGACGGTGCTGTATGCACAAGTACTAGCTCTTGCCGCAGCTGTCACTTGGTCAGCTGGCACAAGTCCGCTAGGAGCTTAAGACAACTTCTATGAGCTCTTAGAAGAAGCTTTTTAATTGATGGATGAAAGCTAACTCAAAGGAAGCTAATCTAATTGCGAAAAGAAAATGAAAGCCAAAAAGAAATACAAACCCTAGCAAACCCTAATTCTACCAACTAGTCCTACTGATGCAAAAATGAGAATGCAAACTACGAGAAGAGATGCCATTACTTCTAGGAAGGTAAAATGCATGTGTCTAAGTTATCACTATCTGAAGAAAACATCTTTTTGTATTTTTGATTAAGTTATTAGAATTATCATGCATGTGCTTTTAACTGGCTTTTCACTGTGCAGGGATGGATCAAGGAGGAGGAATGCTTGGAAAAGGTTGGGATGGTACAGAGAGGGTCTAAGGGATCCCTAACATTCTTTCCGAGAGTTTCACAAAGTCTGGATGCTATGCAACCGAGGTTATGGACTTCTACAGGAAGTCTGCAGGGGTTTCTACAGGATGTTCTGTAATTCTTCTACAGGATGTTTCGAAATGGGATTTTGGAGCATGGATGGAGGGAAAAAGATGGAGGAATGAGTATGAAGGTGAAATAGGGGTGTGAAGAGGTCTAGGACTTGGTGGATGAGGCTAAGGAGCGATTGGATTTGTTCAAGGATGGATGAAACGATGTTGCACAAGAAGATGAGAATCATGGCAAAGTAAGCGGATGAGGCAAATGTAAGGTAAGGGTTATAAGTGAAGGGTGAAGCAGGTAGGTTGGATGGAGTATGGGCAGGTAAGGAAGGATAACAGGTACTCTGCAAGTGGTTTTTCAAACTGAACAAACAAAGACATGCAAGAAAACAAAGATCTAGTTATAAAACCTATGACCTAGTTACTTCACTCTAATCTGACCTAACAGCAAAAGGAAATGAATAGAAGTTTATTTGCAGTGAAACCATGTGAAACAACTATGAAACTAAGTGATCATAAACCTAAGCATGCATCCAAACTGATATCAAGTTCTACGAACGAGATTCAAACACTAATGATTGCATGGTGAAGCAAAGAAAGTGTTTTTGTTTGGGATAGCACGGTTACTTCAACTCCAGCCCCTGATCCAATAAGGAAGAGGTGAAACCAAAAGCGTTTGCTGACCCTTTTTTGGGGATTTTTCCTGTTATTATCCTACCAATATATTCTAAACATAAACAGCTACTTTAACCATCAAAATCAACCTAAATAACAAAGCAAGATTTAAATTTGAAGAGCAGATTTTATTTTAAGAATGCAGCAAAGACACATAAAGGTAAACAAAGGAGGTACTGGGTGCTTGAGATGGGCCCAACCCCAAGAGCTACAGCCTCCTAAGAGAAATTTAGAGCTGGTGCAAAGCTGGATTCATCTTTATTGATCAAGAAATGAAGAGTTACATCAAAACTGTCCACAAGGAGAGCTTGAGAATGAGCTGAAAGCAAAGCTAATCTATTGCATAAAAATCGAACTACAAACTAGCTACAACAAGACTACGAAATGACTATCTACCAGCTGCTATCTACTGGCTAACTAGCTAACATCCACTGGCTACACTGGCTAACCAAAATGAGGCCCTAAGCCTTCTTATTTATACAATTTGAGGACCCAACAGTCCTCCTAAAATTTAGGGACTCGGCTGCCCAAGACTTGGAGTTAACAGCAGTCCTACTTGACTTGCTTGGCTGCCCTTGTGCTGATTGATTCTGTTAACACCCAGGTTGTTCCCTTTGACTCCCAAGGGAATACGGCCGGGGTAACCACTAACCAATCTTTGGATTACAGTTTCTAGCCAAACTGTAATCAGAGAGGGCTCTCTCTTTATGATTTGTCTCTGTTTTGATAGTATTTTAGGCTAGCTATAATGTTCAGGGTTTTGTTTTATGTTTTGGTTGAGGGATGTCTTCTGCATCTAAGGTGTAAGTTGTCAGGCAGTATTAGTCCATTGGGCAAAGGAGTCTGTGGCTACAGGTTGTCTGAAATATTGAGTTGAGTTGCTGAAACTGCAGGGCCATTTAAATATCTCATGGAACAAATCTAAAATTGTGATTATGAGGTGTGTTCAACCAGTGAAAGGCAATTAAGAATTTTCCACTAAGCTGGGTGTGAGAAAGAGATATGTTGCACAGGAGCAAACTTGAATTCCTGAAACAACAATCACTGTGAAAGCATATAGTTTGAAAGTGCAGCAATTGAGAATTACACTTTATGACTATAACTGAAGAAAACACTTATAATAGCATAGATTGAGTTCAGGGTATCCTGTGAATAAATCCAGGAACTATTCTTTTTCTTTGCTATTAGCTATGAAACATAGAAGCATGACTGAGCTATGAAAAGATAAAAAAAAAAACACATAACGAGAGTTTGAAGAGGACTTATTGTGCCATGAAACACGCAGGAATCCTGTAACATTCAGCAAAACACCACAATGACTCAGATAACGCAGAGCTTTGGAAATTCCATCAGCTTTTGTATTAATAGTCTGGAAATTTACAGCATAAGAAACTCTTGAAGAGAGATCAACAACAACCCCTGCAAGATTATGCGAGGGGGGAATATATACAATTGGTCATACAAAATATCTGGAGCGTTGAGTCATTTTAGAAATGAATACGTTCACCAACTTTTCAAGATAGTAGATAAGAAATTTATTACATCATTGAATACAAAATAAGTGCTCTTTATGTATGTCAGAAGATATTTTGACCTTTGGAGGCCACTGAGTCGGTCTGAACGTTCTGCTTTAATTCTGGAAAAATGTGCCTTTATGGCTGTCGTGCTGTAGTTTTTTGGCCCTGTCATCTGTAGCTGTCAATCTTGCTTTATTGGCCGATTAGTTCTGCTGAGTTGGCCCAGCCTTTTCCTTTTCATGCATGCTGGTTTTATCAAATTTTCCTGTGCATGATCACCTATGAATTTAAATGAAAATTTGATTTACAGGCTCTGGTTTATAATATCAACTGTATCATTTTGGTCCAGTATTCCTGTGTGGGCAATTGATGTCTCAGAATTGCCTCTAATGTCTCATCTGCCTCTGTGTATTTGTAGAAGTTGGGAGGCACTTCAAACAGATGTTTGATCTCATCCATGATAAAAAATAAGTTTTCTACCCTGTTGTAGAGACTTTGTCCTGTTGCTGGCCCTATTTCCTCTGAGGTGCTGGGCCTTTCAGTGATCTGATTTGTGGCGAATGTGTTGACCCTCTTGGCATATTGCTCATGTGTAAGTAGCCTTCCTGTGATGTTCAGTAAGCCAGGGAGACCTCTGTTTTGCAATGCCACAAATTTGTCCGTGAATCTATTGACCTCTGTCTGCATGTCCTGGGTCCTTCTTTCTAGTGTCTGCACCAGGCTTCTTAGTGTTAGGACCCTCTTTATTAACAAAATAGTCTCAGTCCTGTTGGAGATTCCCATAGTTTCTAACTGAGCACTTGTTCTGTTGTTAAGCACATTGATCATTCTATTGGCAACCTCAGGCATATTGCCTAGAGATGCCCTAGCTCTTTGGATTTCCCTGTGTGCTTTTGCAATGAGCTCCAACTGCTCATGAATTGTCTCAATATATTGCCATTGATCAGTGATGGATTGGCCAATATTGGCCCATAGCACTGTCTTGAGCTCAGCCACTACTTTATCCAGTGTGAGCTCCTTCTCCAGCTCCTTTATCCTTTCTTTGAGAGCCTTTATCTCTCTTCCTTTCTCAGCCACATTTTGTTTTGATTTATCATATTTTTCATTTACCTTGGCTAAATTCTCCCTGGCCTCATTTAGTTCTGTCATTTGGGCTTCCAGGGCCTGAATCTCATTTCTCAGCTTTTGCATGTCCAGGCTTGGGGCCTGCTCTGTTGTTGGTGCTGGTGCTGAGGTAGAAGGTGCTGCCTGTTCTGTTTGTTGAGTGAGGGGAGCAGTAGTTGGAGGAGCTTCCTCAAGGTTAATTATTTCTGGAGGAGGCTGAGATGTTTGACCTCCTTCCTTTTGCTGTAATGCTGCTTGCAATGCTGCCTGTGCAGCCTCTGATTCTCCCAGCTTCTCTTGTGTCTGGATCAGTTGTTTGTATAAAGACACCAGCAAAGCTGCCGCATCTTGATCATGTCTCAGCTGGGCAACTTCTTCCGTTTGAGGGTGAATAGTTTCTGGGACTTTGATCCTTTTCCTCAATGCTGCCATGTCTGCGTCCCTCAATTTCAATAATGCTTGTATGCCCTTGATGTCCTTGGGATCATGCCCAATCTCTATGATTATATCTTCTAAGGCCCTGATCCTGTTGTCCTTTGCTTGAGAGGATGCTCTCTCCAACTCCAGTTGGGCAGTGGTGTTGTTTAGGCTATTTTCTAGCCTGTAGTTCACCAAAGTCTTGTCTGCCAAGGAGGCATACACCATCTCACCCATTTGCTTGTGTAGTTCAATCTGATCCATCGGGTGGATGTCCTTGGCAAGGACCTCAAGATTGGTCCTCAATTAGTCTGCAGGGGACTGTGGTTGCAATGCAATTGGCATGAAGTGACTCATGATCATTTTGCCTTCATTAACATCATATGCAGACATTAGTCTTTGCTGATTAGTGGGAGCCATTTTCAACAAATGATTATATAGTTGTATTTTTATTGGCTCATTCCTCCTCTTTATGTCAATGAACTGTTGTTTGATGCCCAGTTCACCTTCTCTCTGCTGGCTTGAGGAGCTGACTTCTCCTCCCACTATCCTCTCTTGTTCCTGCTGGAAGGAACTTGTTGAGGCCTCCATACTTGGTGGGCCCATGCCCAAAGATTGCCCCATAGGCATTTCCTCTTCTGAAAGGGGATTCATTCTGTGTCTTTTCTCCCCTTGAGTTGTTGTTGTTGTGAGGGGAGTCTCTCTGTCCCTCTTTCTACTAATATCCTCCTTTTGTGGGGTTTGGAGGATTGAGGCTTCAGCTGTTGTTTCCTGCCTAGGAGGCACGATTTGTGGTGGCTGCTGCTCAGTGAAAATTGGGGCCTCAGCTGCCTTTTCTTACTGTAGTGGCTGCTCTTTCTCTTGCTGCCCCTCTTGTGGCTGTTGTACCTATTTTTGGTGGCTGTTCTGGTTCCATTTCCTTTTCCTTGCCTTTGGTAGAGGTTTGCTCAGTAGCTTTGGCTGCTTGCTGATTTGCTGTGGAGGAAGAGGCAGCTGCTCCCACTTGAGTGCTTGGAAGAGTAAACACCTGTGAACAAAGCTCTAGGTCAGCCACCTTTTTCAGATTTCTTAGTGCTCTTTGATTTAACTCTTCTTGTGTGAGAGGCTCCTCTAAGGTTCCTCTCCTCCACTTTGTTTGATTTGCATACTTTTCTATATGAGGAATCCTTACGTGGTCATAACTGGCCAGCCTATATTTGACCCTTCTTAGGCTTATGAAGTGACCGGGGTCATATGGTTTCCAAAGGAAACTGGTTTGCAAGCCAAGGGATTCTAACATTCTATCCGCCTCTTGCCAACCTTCCTCCCTTTTGTTGTAGATAAAGTGGCCTAATTGGTTCCTGACCTTGAGCTGTGCTTTCTTGCCTCTGCCTGAAAAGTGTAGCACATCAGCATTCCCAAATTGCCTGAAGTATTCCATGGCAAACAATCTCATGGGCACATATTTGGGCAATCTGTATGGGGGCAACTCACACCCATATATCCTTATAACTGTGTGGTTCTGGTAGAAGTACCAGTCCCCAATACTGTATAATTTAGACAACTGAAGTACCCTTTGCATCTCATCAGTTAGTCTTGGAGGAGGTGAGCTCATCAGCAGAGACATGGCTGGGTGGATGAAGAGATCTATGAACTCACAGTAAGTATATGGAGAGTGAGATCTGCAGTGGAAGGCAGAGGACCAATAGACCACTGACCTTGGATTGCCTTGGGCATCCACTCTTTTCACAGCAAAAGAAAACTTTTCATGTTGATAATATAGGATTAAGTGGTAGATGTAAGAGGTGTATCTGAACACCTTTTCTCTTGCCAAGTTCATCAACTGCTCATGTATTTTATCAAAGATGTAGGTGGCATAGTCATAGCAGATTGGAGACTTGCCAGGAGAGAACATGAGCATGATCACCAGCACAGTTTCATCAACAAATTCAATTGAATTATAGCCCAAAATGGGACTAATCATGTCTGCAAGATCTCTGCCCAATTGGTTGAGGTATACTTGGTTAAGAGGAGGATACTTCACAGTGTCAGAGTCAACGTACAGCTGATTGAGTTTGGTGACCTAAGCATCTGTCAATCTAGCTCCTTGATTTATCAAATCTATTAGTGATAAAGGAACTAATTTCTTCTCAGTCTTGAAGTGCAGCATCTCTTTGATAGCTTCAGGGGTGATATAGAAAACAACTGAGCCTGAAGGGTCAAGCACAGCCCTCTGAGTAGGGTCATAGCATTCGGCACATAGGTGGATTAAATCAGGAAACTGGTTGACCTGAGGAAGCTTGAAGATAGGGAGAAAAGAGTCCCATATGCCCAATACATCTGTTCCACTCTCATGTTTAGCCTTCAATTCATTTAGCAGGTGGATGTGGAACTTGGTATTCATCAGCATTTCCTCTGATATTTGATAATCCAGGTCTGCTAGAGGTTGCCATTCCAATTCTCTCTGAGGGGCATTTAAAGGGGCGACATTCAAAGCTACAGGTGCTACTGGAGTATCCATAGTTAGTTTATGATTCTGCTGTATAATCTGGTGTCACTGTGCAGAGCAATACAAAAGAGTATTCTTTGAAAAAGAAAGGTGAATTACTGAGGAACAGAGGATAGAATGGTCAATTGCAGCAATTGAAATACTGCTCAAAGCTTTGATGAGACAAATGCTTGGCCTTAAACTCTTTTTCACAGCAAATTGGTGCAGTTTGGATTTCCCGTTCACAATTGCGCGAACAGAATGCAGGTTCTATGAAAACTCAGGTAAACAAGGCTTAGCAGGTGAATTTCGACCTTACAGTTGCAAATGGAGACTAGGTACAGGGGATTTGCCGGTAAATTATGTGTTTTTCACTCTTTTAAGCTTTGTTTCAGACAATTCTGGATACAACCGAGCACAGGGGAGGTGAATTTGATAAATACCTGGTAAATTTGCTTGGCAATGGTGACAATGCAGGTGGATTTGGCGCGCCAATGGTATCCAGGTCGAATTCAGCAGGTTGGCGACAGTTTGGACGTAAATTACATGCAGAGGAAACAACAGTTGTTTTTGCGAAAAGTGCAAAAAACACAGCTTTTTGGCCAAAATATGGATTTTTTGGAACATTGGCGCTTTTTTTGGATGACGTCAGCATGACGTCATCAGGTGGGGTCAAGGTCGGATGACGTCAGCATGACATCATCGGGTGACGTGGCGGCCTGTAAGTGGTCCATGGGTATGGTGAGGTGGCGGACAGGTGGAGCAAATGGCTAACGGGGGCGCTGACACGGCGATGACGTAGCAGTGACGTGGTAGTGACGTTGGCAGGGCGGGTTGGCAGAAACCGGAAACAGTAAGCGGTATCATATCGCACCGCTTATTATACGGAGGCGGAATTGTCAGAGGAGGCTCCGATACGATTTGGGGGTGACGCGTGGCAGAGGCCTGACATCACCCTCTGACAAATTTCGGAAGGTAATTCACGGATGTCGGGGCCGGTCCGAAATGCATGAGGGCCATCGGATGAAAAGGGCCCGATCCGACGGTCGACGGATCATTGAGCTGCCAGGTGGATACGGGTACGGGCGGGGATTAAAATAATATTTTCTTTGGTAAATGCGCCGGCGAGAATCTTAGAACATTGGCGCATTTGCGTGGTTTTTTCAATGTTTTTTATAAAATCGCGCATAGCGCCCAGACTTTGGATAAATCGGAAGAAGTGGGTTTTCATGTGTATTTTGCAATTGAGCGGGTTAAGGGTGAAAACGAGGTTTTTTACAAGGTTTTTTAGCAAATGAAGGGTTAAATGGGTTAAATGACTTCTGAAGGGGAAAGAGGGGTAAGGCTTAGGGTTCTCAAACTGACCAGATGTCAATTTAATCCCTAACAGTGAACATATGGCTATAGTGCCAAGGGGAGGGATATTTATACAATGCTTGGGGTTTATACACCATAGTGTTATAATAGTAGGGAAAGGGTAACATAGGGGATTTAGATAATAGAAGTTAGGGGTTAATATGGATGGAAAAGGTGAATGAGGAGTGAAATCACTAAGTTTATGTGAAGATAACTTAGCTTAGGGAGTAGATCAAAATGAAAAGATTTTTAGACAAGGAATGTGGCTTTTAAAGGAATAAGAACCACCATAAAACCTCAAATTCTTCCATGAATCTCAACTGATGAAGGGATGTTAGTAATGAATGTGAAAGGGGAAAATGTGAAGTTAGACATGCTCCTTTGCTTTGCTGCAACATGATGGAGAAGAAGACCTTCTCAATCCATTGATTTTCCTTTGTGAATAGGTTAGCACACATTCAATTGTAAGGAATGACATTTCTGCAACCCCATCTGCCTACCCATCTACTTGCCTAGCATTTTTTGTTTCTTCATGGAGGGTGCACTTAGACTTGCAGACCCTTATGTGCCTTTTCTTTTCTTTGGCTTTTTCCTTTTGATTTTCTATCCAAGGCTACCCTTATTGCTTCCAAGGTCCCAGATTAAGCAGTTGGGAACCTCAATTCTCTACCTAAGCTACTGGTCTGCCAAGATTAAACAGTTTGGACAGACTTCTTTCTCTATTCTACAACAGAAAAATTGAAACATGGCATGATCCAGATTAGGCTTTTGGACCATCCATCAAAACTTAATCAACATGAAGCTATATACACACATTGTCTCCTTTTGGAAATATGGGATCTTTGTATCACCAAAGCAGAGCATATTTGGAACTTTCTTTGCCAATCATGAAATATGAAACCTATTGGTATAGGTAGCTAACAGTGGCTCCACATGGGGATGGCTTTTCCATTTGAAAGGCCAAGAACAGCAGGTCAGAATGCCTTAGCCCTTGACTGCTTTTACCAAAACTTGAAGTGTGCTGCTTTGAAATGCCAAATTGTACTCTTCCCATCTTGGTAAATCTTTGAACTTATTTGCCTTTGGCTGATAACTAATAAAACTTGAGAAACTGCATTTTTACATTTTAACAGAAAGTAATATATACACCTGAATATGTACAAGGGAAACTCAGGCTGCACTTATGGATAGTAGTCAAAATAGTGCTTCAACATCCTGCCATTCACAGGACCTTCATCCAAATTAGCTTCATCAAGACTTTTAAGGAAGTAAGTATTGTTTCCTTGTACTGCTTGAACAGCAAATGGTCCTCTCCAAAGGGAATCAAATTTTCCATGTTTTCCCTTATCTTCTCTTCTTGAATCCCACTTGAGGACTTTGTCTCCAACATTAAAATCTTCTGCCTTGGTCCTTCTGTCAAAGGCTTTCTTTAACTTTTCTTGTAAAACTTGAACTCTGTTGTAAACTTGGTCTCTAGTTTGCTGCAAACATATTATTTGATTGATCCTTCTTTGCATATCATTTGGTTCTGCCTGGCTTTCTTGAAGAAGTTTCATGACAGGGATCCCTAGTGATGAAGGAAATTTGGCTTCTAATCCATAAACTAACTCATATGGGCTGATCCCAATTGATCTTTTGGTTGTTAGTCTATCTGCCCATAAGGCATTCACAAGCTTCTTATGCCAATTCTTCCTATTTTCTTCCAATACCTTCTTTATGATGTTTACAAGGCTTTTATTTGATGATTCAGCAAGGCCATTTCCTTGGGGATAATATGCAGTAGAATGGCCCAAGGTAATGTGAAATTTGTGGCAGAAATTCACCATTTTCTTAGATCTGAAGGCAGCAGCATTGTCTGTTATTATTTTATCAGGACAACCAAATCTAGAAAGAATATTAGTCTCAAGGAACTGAATGATAGTGGAATCATTTGCTTGTCTGCATGGAACAGCTTCAATCCATTTAGTAAAGTAGTCTGTAGCTGTTAAAATCCATCTATGTTGGCCTGAAGATGAAGGGTGAATTTCCCCAATGAAATCCAAGCCCCATTGTTGAAAAGGTCTCTCTGTTGCAATAGGCCTCAAAGGAAGTGGCAGTAACTTTCTCTTTCCCTCAAACACTTGACATTTATGACAAGAGGTGGTGAATTTCTTGACATCATAGAAAACAGTGGGCCAATAATAACCAGCCCTCAAAATCTTATCCACAGTGGACTTCCAATACAAGTGTCCACCACAGTCACCTGCATGAAATTCTTTGGTAACATTGTTAGTCTCATTTTCAATCAAGCAGTTTAACAGTATACCCTCATGGTTTTTCCAAAGCAAATTGCCTTCCATGACACAAAATCTTGAAGCTTTCATTTTTAGGAACCTACACTTAGTTCTGGACAATCCTGGTGGAGCACACAGGTTTTGTAACACATAACATATATCAGAGTACCAAGGGGATTGTTCAAAGGCTACATTGATCTTTGGAGTCGCCAGCTCCGGTTCATTGTCCAGCTGGTTTATGTCTAGGGCTTGGAAGTTTTCTTCTGTCATTAGTTTGGCCAAACCTTGCCCTTTTATTAATTTTGTAGGTTTTATTTCAATATCAAATTCGAGGATGTTGGCAATCCATTTTCCTCTTCTACCTTCTAAGTTTTCTTGAGTGAGAATGTCTTTAACAATGGGACTTGGCACATAAACTATAACATGGGAATAAAGGATGTAAAACCTAAAGTCTTTAATGGCCTTGACCAAAGCATAAGCTTGTTTCTCCATGATTTGATATTTCAGAGGTGCATCTCTAAGAGCTCTGCTAAAGAAAGCAATGGGTTTCTCATTTCCTTGGTCATCTTTCTGTAATAAAACAGCAGCAATGGTATGCTAGGAGGCAAAAGAGAAAATGATAAATTCTCTGTCAAATTGAGGATTTGTTAAGACTGGGGTTTGGGTAAGGGCCAATTTTATACCTTCAAAGGCTTGATTTGCCTCAACTGTCCATTTCACTTTTGAATCCTTCTTTAGCATGTTATTTAGTAATCTGATCAATTCTGCTAAGTTTGGGATAAACCTTCTTAAGAAATTGATCTTTCCTAAGAAAGCCTGCAATTCTTTGATGTTTCTTGGGTGGGGAATTTGTAAGATAGCTTGTATCATGTCTGGGTCAATTCTTATGCCATCCTTAGAAATGATATGTCCTAACAACTTACCTTCTTCCAAACCAAATAGAGACTTCTTTGGGATTCAAGGAAATTCCATATTTCCTACATGTTAGGAAGATCTGTCTCAAATGCTTCAAATGTTCTTGGTCTGATTTTTAGAAAGGTGTGAGGTCATCTAAATAAATGACAAGAAAGTCATGAATCTCCTTGGCAAAAGCAATATCCATTGCTCTTTGAAATGTTGCCCCTGCATTTTTCAATCCAAAAGGCATTTTTACATATTTGAAAGTTCCCCATGGGGTTGTGAATGCAGTTTTGTCTTGATCATCAGGGTGCACTAGGATTTGATTAAAACCTGAGAATCCATCAAGTAATGAGATCCTTGAGGCTCCTACTACTCTTTGGAGAATGTGATCCATCTTAGGTAAGGGATAGTTGTCTTTGAGGGATACTTGGTTTAGATTTCTAAGATCAACACAAAGTCTTATTTCACCAGTTTTCTTTCTTGTGGGCACTAAATTTGAAATCCAATCAGAAAACCTGATTGGTGCTATGATACCAGCTTCAAACATTTTTTGTACCTCTTTCTCAATTGCAGGGAGAAGCATAGGGTTTATTCTTCTCAATTTTTGCTTAAATGGCTTTTGATTTGGCTTGAGAGGGATGGTATGTTGGATAACAGAGGTGTCATAGGATTTTAAGTCCTCATAACTCCATGCAAAGACATCTTGGAACTCTTTGAAAAGTTCAATGTATTTAGGCTTCTGATCAGGGGGTAGGGATGCAGATAATTTTATTATCGGGTTTCTCAATGGTTCCAATGTTCCATTCTTCAATGGCAGAGTTAAGGGGCTGCATTTTTGGTTTTCTAGGGATATCATTTGAATCAAAAATATCCTCTAGTGGAGTTAGGCCTGTTGGAAGAAAATTTTCTTTCAATTGTATCACTTCAGCCTCAGCATCAGCCACTTCTTCACAACTGATTTGTTGAATTTCTTGTATGTTGTTGTTGAAAATTGTTGGATGTAAGATTTGGTGAGCTGTCTTAGGTGATATTGGCTTGTTATTCTGTTCATTCTGTATTTGTGATTGACTTGCTCTTTCAAGTATTTGTGATTGACTTGCTCTTTCAAGTATTTGTGATTGACTTGCTCCCTCAAGGTCAATATTTAGTCCTGCAAATTCCGGTTGTAAGGTCAAGAAATTGTTTATTTGTTTATCATCTTCGAATACTTGCCAGTCCTTGACATTGTTTGGGACAGAAGGTCTGTGTTTTACCTCAGCTGTAAAACGATGGTGGGGCTCAAAAGGTAGCTTGCAGGTACTTGCAAATGTGGCCAAACTGTGAGCATGAAGATTATGGTCTCTAGAGATTTTGGTGATTTGGAATTCAGTGAAAGAGTTTAGTATTTCGGAAGCAGCAAATCTATAATATCTCAGTATTATATATTTGTAACAAAATTTCCCTTTACTTGTTGGATAATCAAGTCTGAATCTCCCATAATTGAAACTTTTATGGCTTGTAAGGATTTTACTAGCTTAAGGCCTAGCAAGAGAGCTTCATATTCTGCCATGTTATTAGTGCATCTGAAATTTAGTCTATAGGCTCGACCTTCTGCATGACTGTTTTGTTTGTTATGTATCCAAACTCCAGCTCCTGCCCCTAATTTATTGACTGACCCATCAAATTCAAGGAACCACAGGATATCTTGTTCTAGGGGAGACTTAATGACCTCTTCATGAGCTGGAATTGTAAGTTGAAGTTCTGGTTTTTCACCTGGTTTGTCTTCTAGGACAGTCTGATCACTTGATTGAATTAGCTTGATTTCTAGAGCAGCAGCTTTGTTTAATGGTTGCTTAACCATTGTTTCTAGGGTGGCAGTTTGTTCATTAGTGTCCTGCTCTTGTTTGAGTGTCTTGGTTTCAACATCATTATTTGTAAGACCTGTGTTATCATTGAAAAGAATGTATGAGTCTATGTCAGAATGGACAGCATATATGGGAAAATTTTGAGGTTTTTCTTCACTGCTGACCATGTATTTCATAAGTGACTCTCTATATAACCTCTTGGGTTGACCAAAGACTGAGATGGTTGCGTATGACATGTCTAATTGTAGGGAACCTTGGAGTTTAGCCCCCCATGACCTTGATAACAGCATCCCATATTTGGGTGGGATATCAGCAACCACAACATCCATGAGGATTGTTTTATTGGGATATTGGACGAGTGAGACACAGAGGTCTTTTATGAGACCTAAACACTTAACTTGGCTGGAGTCAAATGAGAATAGGTCCTTGTATGGTCTTGTAATATCTAGGTTCAATCTCTCCATGACTGATTTAGGCATCAAGTTGTGAGAGGCACCTGAGTCAAACATTGCGTTGTGTAGTATCTTGTCATGAACATGCAGGCTGACATAGAAAGGTAAGATACCTGTGACTGCTGTTTTTCCATCAACTTCTGGACCGAACAGTAATTCTGGGGTGTCATCCAACACATTGACATTATCTTTATTACGAGTAATTTGAAGGGACTTCTTGATTTGTTGTCTATAAATGTCATGCTTGGCTAGTTCTGAAAGAGGAATAGCTACTTTTAGTTTGCCAATTTCAGCTTCTAAGTCAAAGGGTTTTTCAGATTGGATTTTGGGGTTGTGGATGACAGTCTTTTCCTTGTTCACTAAGTCTTCTTCTTGATTCTTATCTTGATCTTGAGGCTTGTCCTTCTTACTCATCTCTTGAGGAGTGTTACTTGGATTAGGCTGCAAGGGTGATGTAGCCATAGGCTGTTGTTTTGAAGAAAACGGTTCAGTGACTTCTTCAACGGTTACTTCCTTTGTAACTGAATCAGTTGTGTCATTTGGCTCTGTGACTATGGCTCTTTTGGGCTGCTGGTTATCCTTTGTCTTTTCAGGCTGTGTTATATTTACAGTTCTGCTCCTTAGCTTGTATTGTTTATGAACTTCATAAACAACTGTGTCATAGCCTTGTTTGAAATCAAATGATTCACCTGATTTGGTTTGGAATTGCTTGATGTCATTATCCTTATGGTCTTCTTGACTCAGGAAAACTTGTTGCTCATCATTCAGGCCCATCAGGTTAATGTGGGTGTCATCTACTTGCTCATTTGAAGTGGATGCTTCAGTATAGTTTTCCTGGAACGGAGGTCTTATGTCTGGATCAGAACCGGCCTTGCCAACGTTTGGGTTTTGATTTCTCCTAAAATTTGGATTCCTAATAGGGTTATTTTGTGGTGCTTCCCATGATGACTTTCTCTCAACTGATTCTACTCTATCACCCAATCTCTTCATACCAGTGAGTATTGCATCCAGTTTTTGATCAAAGGCTGAGGGTTCTTCTTTGAAGGGGGTTCTCTTTTCCAATCTTGCCCTGTTTCTTTTGGCAATCAGGTTGGCCTCTACTGTGACAGCAACCTTTTGGGCATCTTCAAGGGTTTCAGGGGCTCTTTCCTTCAATTGATATGCCATGTCTGGGTCAAAACCATCAGGAAATTTGTACAAGGCTAAATCAGGAGGAGGTCTTAAATTCTGTGGTATTGCGTTATATACATTGTTGAATCTTGCACAATACTCCAAAACGGTCTCTTGGGGACCTCTTTTGATTGTATCATATTCACCAAGTATGTGCAAGGGATCTTTCTTCTTCTCCCATCTGTTAGTAAAGGCTTGATAAAGCTCATCAGGAGTTGTGATGGTATTTAGAGTCAGGGATCTAAACCAAGTTCTTACATCCCCAGTCAGGCTTTGAACAAACATTCTCATTCTCACACTGTCATCATCTATTTCATAGTTCTCAAAATGGTCTTGCATCCTTTTGGCATGCTGAATAGCTGTGAAAGGGCCAGTGGAGTCAAAATATGAGATCTTGGATTGATAGTCCTGGGGTAGAGCTGCAGCATTAGCAGGTAACTGCAAGGGTGCATACCTATTGGCCATATTTGCAGGGTTTATAGGATTGACAGGGATAAACGGGATAACAGGGACGATTGGTACTACAGGGATGATGGGAACGGTAGAAGCTAGATTGTTGGTCAAGGGAATATGTGCAGTGGATGAAGGTGTTAGAGGAGGGGTTTGAGATGTAGATGGTGAACTGGGAGAGACAGGGGTAGACCGAAATAGAACCTTGATTGGAGTTGGAACTGGTTCAGGGTAAGCTGTCTTAGGACTCAAATCAGTAGGATCTTCCTGCCTTTGCTGTTTCCTAACGATTTTGGGGATTGTATTTGGGTTTTCAAAAACAGCTGGTGGATTAGGGTCAGGATTTGACCTAGTGTGTCTAATTTCCCTTTTAGGAGCCAGCTTCTGAATTTCTTTTTGGTATTTTCAATATATTTTAGGACTGTTTTAAGGGACTGCTCAAGCTTTTAGAACCACTGTCTATGGACAGACAACAGTTGAAAAATAATATGCTTTGTCCCCAGCGCAATCGCCAATTATGTTAACACCCAGGTTGTTCCCTTTGACTCCCAAGGGAATACGGCCGGGGTAACCACTAACCAATCTTTGGATTACCGTTTCTAGCCAAACTGTAATCAGAGAGGGCTCTCTCTTTATGATTTGTCTCTGTTTTGATAGTATTTTAGGCTAGCTATAATGTTCAGGGTTTTGTTTTATGTTTTGGTTGAGGGATGTCTTCTGCATCTAAGGTGTAAGTTTTCAGGCAGTATTAGTCCATTGGGCAATGGAGTCTGTGGCTACAGGTTGTCTGAAATATTGAGTTGAGTTGCTGAAACTGCAGGGCCATTTAAATATATCATGGAACAAATCTGAAATTGTGATTATGAGGTGTGTTCAACCAGTGAAAGGCAATTAAGAATTTTCCACTAAGCTGGGTGTGAGAAAGAGATATGTTGCACAGGAGCAAACTTGAATTCCTGAAACAACAATCATTGTGAAAGCATATAGTTTGAAAGTGCAGCAATTGAGAATTACACTTTATGACTATAACTGAAGAAAACACTTATAATAGCATAGATTGAGTTCAGGGTATCCTGTGAATAAATCCAGGAACTATTCTTTTTCTTTGCTATTAGCTATGAAACATAGAAGCATGATTGAGCTATGAAAAGATAAAAAAAAAAAAACACATAACGAGAGTTTGAAGAGGACTTATTGTGGCATGAAACACGCAGGAATCCTGTAACATTTAGCAAAACACCACAATGACTCAGATAACGCAGATCTTTGGAAATTCCATCAGCTTTTGTATTAATAGTCTGGAAATTTACAGCATAAGAAACTCTTGAAGAGAGATCAACAACAACCCCTGCAAGATTATGCGAGGGGGGAATATATACAATTGGTCATACAAAATATCTGGAGCGTTGAGTCATTTTAGAAATGAATACGTTCACCAAATTTTCAAGATAGTAGATAAGAAAGTTATTACATCATTGAATACAAAATAAGTGCTCTTTATGTATGTCAGAAGATATTTTGACCTTTGGAGGCCACTGAGTTGGTCTGAACGTTCTGCTTTAATTCTGGAAAAATGTGCCTTTATGGCTGTCGTGCTGTAGTTTTTTGGCCCTGTCATCTGTAGCTGTCAATCTTGCTTTTTTGGCCGATTAGTTCTGCTGAGTTGGCCCAGCCTTTTCCTTTTGATGCATGCCGGTTTTATCAAATTTTCCTGTGCATGATCACCTATGAATTTAAATGAAAATTTGATTTACAGGTTCTGGTTTATAATATCAACTGTATCATTTTGGTCCAGTATTCCTGTGTGGGCAATTGATGTCTCAGAATTGCCTCTAATGTCTCATCTGCCTCTGTGTATTTGTAGAAGTTGGGAGGCACTTCAAACAGATGTTTGATCTCATCCATGATAAAAAATAAGTTTTCTACCCTGTTGTAGAGACTTTGTCCTGTTGCTGGCCCTATTTCCTCTGAGGTGCTGGGCCTTTCAGTGATCTGATTTGTGGCGAATGTGTTGACCCTCTTGGCATATTTCTCATGTGTAAGTAGCCTTCCTGCGTTGTTCAGTAAGCCAGGGAGACCTCTGTTTTGCAATGCCACAAATTTGTCCGTGAATCTATTGACCTCTGTCTTCATGTCCTGGGTCCTTCTTTCTAGTGTCTGCACCAGGCTTCTTAGTGTTAGGACCCTCTTTATTAACAAAATAGTCTCAGTCCTGTTGGAGATTCCCATAGTTGCTAACTGAGCACTTGCTCTGTTGTTAAGCACATTGATCATTCTATTGGCAACCTCAGGCATATTGCCTAGAGATGCCCTAGCTCTTTGGATTTCCCTGTGTGCTTTTGCAATGAGCTCCAACTGCTCATGAATTGTCTCAATATATTGCCATTGATCAGTGATGGATTGGCCAATATTGGCCCATAGCACTGTCTTGAGCTCAGCCGCTACTTTATCCAGTGTGAGCTCCTTCTCCAGCTCCTTTATCCTTTCTTTGAGAGCCTTTATCTCTCTTCCTTTCTCAGCCACATTTTGTTTTGATTTATCATATTTTTCATTTACCTTGGCTAAATTCTCCCTGGCCTCATTTAGTTCTATCATTTGGGCTTCCAGGGCCTGAATCTCATTTCTCAGCTTTTGCATGTCCAGGCTTGGGGCCTGCTCTGTTGTTGGTGCTGGTGCTGAGGTAGAAGGTGCTGCCTGTTCTGTTTGTTGAGTGAGGGGAGCAGTAGTTGGAGGAGCTTCCTCAAGGTTAATTATTTCTGGAGGAGGCTGAGATGTTTGACCTCCTTCCTTTTGCTGTAATGCTGCTTGCAATGCTGCCTGTGCAGCCTCTGATTCTCCCAGCTTCTCTTGTGTCTGGATCAGTTGTTTGTATAAAGACACCAGCAAAGCTGCCACATCTTGATCATGTCTCAGCTGGGCAACTTCTTCCGTTTGAGGGTGAATAGTTGCTGGGACTTTGATCCTTTTCCTCAATGCTGCCATGTCTGCATCCCTCAATTTCAATAATGCTTGTATGCCCTTGATGTCCTTGGGATCATGCCCAATCTCTATGATTATATCTTCTAAGGCCCTGATCCTGTTGTCCTTTGCTTGAGAGGATGCTCTCTCCAACTCCAGTTGGGCAGTGGTGTTGTTTAGGCTATTTTCTAGCCTGTAGTTCACCAAAGTCTTGTCTGCCAAGGAGGCATACACCATCTCACCCGTTTGCTTATGTAGTTCAATCTGATCCATCTGGTGGATGTCCTTGGCAAGGACCTCAAGATTGGTCCTCAAGTAGTCTGCAGGGGACTGTGGTTGCAATGCAATTGGCATGAAGTGACTCATGATCATTTTGCCTTCATTAACATCATATGCAGACATTAGTCTTTGCTGGTTAGTGGGAGCCATTTTCAACAAATGATTATATAGCTGTATTTTAATTGGCTCATTCCCCCTCTTTATGTCAATGAACTTCTGTTTGATGCCCAGTTCACCTTCTCTCTGCTGGCTTGAGGAGCTGACTTCTCCTCCCACTATCCTCTCTTGTTCCTGCTGGAAGGAACTTTTTGAGGCCTCCATACTTGGTGGGCCCATGCCCAAATATTGCCCCATAGGCATTTCCTCTTCTGAAAGGGGATTCATTCTGTGTCTTTTCTCCCCTTGAGTTGTTTTTGTTGTGAGGGGAGTCTCTCTGTCCCTCTTTCTACTAATATCCTCCTTTTGTGTGGTTTGGAGGATTGAGGCTTCAGCTGTTGTTTCCTGCCTAGGAGGCACGATTTGTGGTGGCTGCTGCTCAGTGAAAATTGGGGCCTCAACTGCCTTTTCTTACTGTAGTGGCTGCTCTTTCTCTTGCTGCCCCTCTTGTGGCTGTTGTACCTATTGTTGGTGGCTGTTCTGGTTCCATTTCCTTTTCCTTGCCTTTGGTAGAGGTTTGCTCAGTAGCTTTGGCTGCTTGCTGATTTGCTGTGGAGGAAGAGGAAGCTGCTCCCACTTGAGTGCTTGGAAGAGTAAACACCTGTGAACAAAGCTCTAGGTCAGCCACCTTTTTCAGATTTCTTAGTGCTCTTTGATTTAACTCTTCTTGTGTGAGAGGCTCCTCTAAGGTTCCTCTCCTCCACTTTGTTTGATTTGCATACTTTTCTATATGAGGAATCCTTACGTGGTCATAACTGGCCAGCCTATATTTGACCCTTCTTAGGCTTATGAAGTGACCGGGGTCATATGGTTTCCAAAGGAAACTGGTTTGCAAGCCAAGGGATTCTAACATTCTATCCGCCTCTTGCCAACCTTCCTCCCTTTTGTTGTAGATAAAGTGGCCTAATTGGTTCCTGACCTTGAGCTGTGCTTTCTTGCCTCTGCCTGAAAAGTGTAGCACATCAGCATTCCCAAATTGCCTGAAGTATTCCAGGGCAAACAATCTCATGGGCACATATTTGGGCAATCTGTATGGGGGCAACTCACACCCATATATCCTTATAACTGTGTGGTTCTGGTAGAAGTGCCAGTCCCCAATACTGTATAATTTAGACAACTGAAGTACCCTTTGCATCTCATCAGTTAGTCTTGGAGGAGGTGAGCTCATCAGCAGAGACATGGCTGGGTGGATGAAGAGATCTATGAACTCACAGTAAGTATATGGAGAGTGAGATCTGCAGTGGAAGGCAGAGGACCAATAGACCACTAACCTTGGATTTCCTTGGGCATCCACTCTTTTCACAGCAAAAGAAAACTTTTCATGTTGATAATATAGGATTAAGTGGTAGATGTAAGAGGTGTATCTGAACACCTTTTCTCTTGCCAAGTTCATCAACTGCTCATGTATTTTATCAAAGATGTAGGTGGCATAGTCATAGCAGATTGGAGACTTGCCAGGAGAGAACATGAGCATGATCACCAGCACAATTTCATCAACAAATTCAATTGAATTATAGCCCAAAATGGGACCAATCATGTCTGCAAGATCTCTGCCCAATTGGTTGAGGTATACTTGGTTAAGAGGAGGATACTTCACAGTGTCAGAGTCAACGTACAGTTGATTGAGTTTGGTGACCTGAGCATCTGTCAATCTAGCTCCTTGATTTATCAAATCTATTAGTGATAAAGGAACTAATTTCTTCTCAGTCTTGAAGTGCAGCATCTCTTTGATAGCTTCAGGGGTGATATAGAAAACAACTGAGCCTGAAGGGTCAAGCACAGCCCTCTGAGTAGGGTCATAGCATTCGGCACATAGGTGGATTAAATCAGGAAACTGTTTGACCTGAGGAAGCTTGAAGATAGGGAGAAAAGAGTCCCATATGCCCAATACATCTGTTCCACTCTCATGTTTAGCCTTCAATTCATTTAGCAGGTGGATGTGGAACTTGGTATTCATCACCATTTCCTCTGATATTTGATAATCCAGGTCTGCTAGAGGTTGCCATTCCAATTCTCTCTGAGGGGCATTTAAAGGGGCGACATTCAAAGCTACAGGTGCTACTGGAGTATCCATAGTTAGTTTGGGATTCTGCTGTATAATCTGGTGTCACTGTGCAGAGCAATACAAAAGAGTATTCTTTGAAAAAGAAAGGTGAATTACTGAGGAACAGAGGATAGAATGGTCAATTGCAGCAATTGAAATACTGCTCAAAGCTTTGATGAGACAAATGCTTGGCCTTAAACTCTTTTTCACAGCAAATTGGTGCAGTTTGGATTTCCCGTTCACAATTGCGCGAACAGAATGCACGTTCTATGAAAACTCGGGTAAACAAGGCTTAGCAGGTGAATTTCGACCTTACAGTTGCAAATGGAGACTAGGTACAGGGGATTTGCCGGTAAATTATGTGTTTTTCACTCTTTTAAGCTTTGTTTCAGACAATTCTGGATACAACCGAGCACAGGGGAGGTGAATTTGATAAATACCTGGTAAATTTTCTTGGCAATGGTGACAATGCAGGTGGATTTGGCGCGCCAATGGTATCCAGGTCGAATTCAGCAGGTTGGCGACAGTTTGGACATAAATTACATGCAGAGGAAACAACAGTTGTTTTTGCGAAAAGTGCAAAAAACACGGCTTTTTGGCTAAAATATGGATTTTTTGGAACATTGGCGCTTTTTTTGGATGACGTCAGCATGACGTCATCAGGTGGGGTCAAGGTTGGATGACGTCATCGGGTGACGTGGCGGCCTGTAAGTGGTCCATGGGTATGGTGAGGTGGCGGACAGGTGGAGCAAATGGCTAACGGGGGCGCTGACACGGCGATGACGTAGCAGTGACGTGGTAGTGACGTTGGCAGGGCGGGTTGGCAGAAACCGGAAACAGTAAGCGGTATCATATCGCACCGCTTATTATACGGAGGCGGAATTGTCAGAGGAGGCTCCGATACGATTTGGGGGTGACGCGTGGCAGAGGCCTGACGTCACCCTCTAACAAATTTCGGAAGGTAATTCACGGACGTCGGGGCTGGTCCGAAATGCATGAGGGTCGTCGGATGAAAAGGGACCGATCCGACGGTCGACGGATCATTGAGCTGCCAGGTGGATACGGGTACGGGCGGGGATTAAAATAATATTTTCTTTGGTGAATGCGGCCGGTGGGAATCTTAGAACATTGCGCATTTGCGTGGTTTTTTCAATGTTTTTTATAAAATCGCGCATATCGCCCAGACTTTGGATAAATCAGAAGAAGTGGGTTTTCATGTGTATTTTGCAATTGAGCGGGTTAAGGGTGAAAACGGGGTTTTTGACAAGGTTTTTTAGCAAATGAAGGGTTAAATGGGTTAAATGACTTCTGAAGGGGAAAGAGGGGTAAGGCTTAGGTTCTCAAACTGACCAGATGTCAATTTAATCCCTAACAGTGAACATATGGCTATAGTGCCAAGGGGAGGGATTTTTATACAATGCTTGGGGTTTATACACCATAGTGTTATAATAGTAGGGAAAGGGTAACATAGGGGATTTAGATAATAGAAGTTAGGGGTTAATATGGATGGAAAAGGTGAATGAGGAGTGAAATCACTAAGTTTATGTGAAGATAACTTAGCTTAGGGAGTAGATCAAAATGAAAAGATTTTTAGACAAGGAATGTGGCTTTTAAAGGAATAAGAACCACCATAGAACCTCAAATTCTTCCATGAATCTCAACTGATGAAGGGATGTTAGTAATGAATGTGAAAGGGGAAAATGTGAAGTTAGACATGCTCCTTTGCTTTGCTGCAACATGATGGAGAAGAAGACCTTCTCAATCCATTGATTTTCCTTTGTGAATAGGTTAGCACACATTCAATTGTAAGGAATGACATTTCTGCAACCCCGTCTGCCTACCCATCTACTTGCCTAGCATTTTTTGTTTCTTCATGGAGGGTGCACTTAGACTGGCAGACCCTTATGTGCCTTTTCTTTTCTTTGGCTTTTTCCTTTTGATTTTCTATCCAAGGCTACCCTTATTGCTTCCAAGGTCCCAGATTAAGCAGTTGGGAACCTCAATTCTCTACCTAAGCTACTGGTCTGCCAAGATTAAACAGTTTGGACAGACTTCTTTCTCTATTCTACAACATAAAAATTAAAACATGGCATGATCCAGATTAGGCTTTTGGACCATCCATCAAAACTTAATCAACATGAAGCTATATACACACATTGTCTCCTTTTGGAAATATGGGATCTTTGTATCACCAAAGCAGAGCATATTTGGAACTTTCTTTGCCAATCATGAAATATGAAACCTATTGGTATAGGTAGCTAACAGTGGCTCCACATGGGGATGGCTTTTCCATTTGAAAGGCCAAGAACAGCAGGTCAGAATGCCTTAGCCCTTGACTGCTTTTACCAAAACTTGAAGTGTGCTGCTTTGAAATGCCAAATTGTACTCTTCCCATCTTGGTAAATCTTTGAACTTATTTGCCTTTTGCTGATAACTAATAAAACTTGAGAAACTGCGTTTTTACATTTTAACAGAAAGTAATATATACACCTGAATATGTACAAGGGAAACTCAGGCTGCACTTATGGATAGTAGTCAAAATAGTGCTTCAACATCCTGTCATTCACAGGACCTTCATCCAAATTAGCTTCATCAAGACTTTTAAGGAAGTAAGTATTGTTTCCTTGTACTGCTTGAACAGCAAATGGTCCTCTCCAAAGGGAATCAAATTTTCCATGTTTTCCCTTATCTTCTCTTCTTGAATCCCACTTGAGGACTTTGTCTCCAACATTAAAATCTTCTGCCTTGGTCCTTCTGTCAAAGGCTTTCTTTAACTTTTCTTGTAAAACTTGAACTCTGTTGTAAACTTGGTCTCTAGTTTGCTGCAAACATATTATTTGATTGATCCTTCTTTGCATATCATTTGGTTCTGCCTGGCTTTCTTGAAGAAGTTTCATGACAGGGATCCCTAGTGATGAAGGAAATTTGGCTTCTAATCCATAAACTAACTCATATGGGCTGATCCCAATTGATCTTTTGGTTGTTAGTCTATCTGCCCATAAGGCATTCACAAGCTTCTTATGCCAATTCTTCCTATTTTCTTCCAATACCTTCTTTATGATGTTTACAAGGCTTTTATTTGATGATTCAGCAAGGCCATTTCCTTGGGGATAATATGCAGTAGAATGGCCCAAGGTAATGTGAAATTTGTGGCAGAAATTCACCATTTTCTTAGATCTGAAGGCAGCAGCATTGTCTGTTATTATTTTATCAGGACAACCAAATCTAGAAAGAATATTAGTCTCAAGGAACTGAATGATAGTGGAATCATTTGCTTGTCTGCATGGAACAACTTCAATCCATTTAGTAAAGTAGTCTGTAGCTGTTAAAATCCATCTATGTTGGCCTGAAGATGAAGGGTGAATTTCCCCAATGAATCCAAGCCCCATTTTTGAAAAGGTCTCTCTGTTGCAATAGGCCTCAAAGGAAGTGGCAGTAACTTTCTCTTTCCCTCAAACACTTGACATTTATGACAAGAGGTGGTGAATTTCTTGACATCAGAGAAAACAGTGGGCCAATAATAACCAGCCCTCGAAATCTTATCCACAGTGGACTTCCAATACAAGTGTCCACCACAGTCACCTGCATGAAATTCTTTGGTAACATTGTTAGTCTCATTCTCAATCAAGCAGTTTAACAGTATACCCTCATGGTTTTTCCAAAGCAAATTGCCTTCCATGACACAAAATCTTGAAGCTTTCATTTTTAGGAACCTACACTTAGTTCTGGACAATCCTGGTGGAGCACACAGGTTTTGTAACACATAACATATATCAGAGTACCAAGGGGATTGTTCAAAGGCTACATTGATCTTTGGAGTCGCCAGCTCCGGTTCATTGTCCAGCTGGTTTATGTCTAGGGCTTGGAAGTTTTCTTCTGTCATTAGTTTGGCCAAACCTTGCCCTTTTATTAATTTTGTAGGTTTTATTTCAATATCAAATTCGAGGATGTTGGCAATCCATTTTCCTCTTCTACCTTCTAAGTTTTCTTGAGTGAGAATGTCTTTAACAATGGGACTTGGCACATAAGCTATAACATGGGAATAAAGGATGTAAATCCTAAAGTCTTTAATGGCCTTGACCAAAGCATAAGATTTTTTCTCCATGATTTGATATTTCAGAGGTGCATCTCTAAGAGCTCTGCTAAAGAAAGCAATGGGTTTCTCATTTCCTTGGTCATCTTTCTGTAATAAAACAGCAGCAATGGTATGCTGGGAGGCAAAAGAGAAAATGATAAATTCTCTGTCAAATTGAGGATTTGTTAAGACTGGGGTTTGGGTAAGGGCCAATTTTATACCTTCAAAGGCTTGATTTGCCTCAACTGTCCATTTCACTTTTGAATCCTTCTTTAGCATGTTATTTAGTAATCTGATCAATTCTGCTAAGTTTGGGATAAACCTTCTTAAGAAATTGATCTTTCCTAAGAAAGCCTGCAATTCTTTGATGTTTCTTGGGTGGGGCATTTGTAAGATAGCTTGTATCCTGTCTGGGTCAATTCTTATGCCATCCTTAGAAATGATATGTCCTAACAACTTACCTTCTTCCAAACCAAATAGAGACTTCTTTGGGTTCAAGGAAATTCCATATTTCCTACATGTTAGGAAGATCTGTCTCAAATGCTTCAAATGTTCTTGGTCTGATTTTGAGAAAGGTGTGAGGTCATCTAAATAAATGACAAGAAAGTCATGAATCTCCTTGGAAAAAGCAATATCCATTGCTCTTTGAAATGTTGCCCCTGCATTTTTCAATCCAAAAGGCATTTTTACATATTTGAAAGTTCCCCATGGGGTTGTGAATGCAGTTTTGTCTTGATCATCAGGGTGCACTAGGATTTGATTAAAACCTGAGAATCCATCAAGTAATGAGATCCTTGAGGCTCCTACTACTCTTTGGAGAATGTGATCCATCTTAGGTATGGGATAGTTGTCTTTGAGGGTGTTACACTAAAAAATGTCACCATGACTATTTACAGTTAGTATGGCTCAATCAACAGTCATGCTACCCTCTTAGGCAAGTCTTATGCCTCTGCTCTCCATGTCAAACTCCAAAAAAGAGAGAAAGTCTTGTATAAATGTATTTATCTCTGGGGACGCAGGTTCTCTCAACCTTACCTGCGGGGACGCTCCCAATGTTCACAAAAGCTGCGTCCAAAGACGCTCTGTATGTAAAGGGACAGGTGCGTCCCCCTGTAAAGGTTAGAATGCGCAAGTTTCATCTTTAAAAAGTTACTTGTGGTCATTTCTAGAGCATTCTAGAAGGTTGTTCGACGTTTATTGGGCGCCTCCAGATGGTTCATGCACTCTTATCAAAGAGGAACTTATCCCATCAATAAGGGAGCTATCCCACCCAAAGAGGGGATTATCCCATTGATGGTGGACCTGATTAACCTCCTCTTGAGCACTATAAATACAGGCATTGGGCCAGAAGGAGGAGAGGTTGAAGCTATACATTTTCTAAGGGTAAATGCTGCAGGAATTAGGACTCCCATTTAGAAGCTTGTGAGGAGAGATTGCCATCTTTGCTTGTTCTATTTGGAAGTGGGTGTGCTTTGTCAAAGTAAAGGAGAACTCTTGACGGACCCTGGGAAGGACTTGCACAACACCAGGGCTCAGGTTGTATTTGTTCTTTTTGTTACCTATTAATGCAAATGAGTCCATTCTTCTCAATAACTTGTTGTTTATGAGTTATTTCATGTGCTCCTTGGTCTACATGATGAATATGCTTTGTTTTATGTTATAATCAGGTGCTATTTAATTGTTTGATTGTTGGTGATTACAGGTTTTGGAGAAAAGGAGGAGCTCATCCAGATCAACAAAACTTGGACTTCTACAACAGCGTTTGGACAAAGGTAAGAACAAAACACTTGATATCTCATATCATAATGCATGTTTAGAGAAGGATAGATCTTATTTGTCTTGTTTGTCACTAGAGAGTCTTAGGCTCCTAGGGAGGTTGGTTGTGTCCGCACAATCGACTCTTTCCGCCTGACAAATTGGCGACTCCACTGGGGAATCCATTGATGAGAAAAGTCTTTTCCTTTGTGTGAACTTTGCTTTGAGAAAATTGGTTTATTTTTCTGGTTTTGGCTCTGTGATTCTGTCTCTGGGTGGGTTAGCTTAGGATTAGTTTTATTTTGGTTTTTCTTGAGTTTTTCAGTAGGACGCACCCTCTGAGTGCTGCACAGTGCGTCCCTGGACGCACTTTTGCTGTGTGCACAGAGCGGGCCCGCACCTGTTCTAACGGGTCGCCTGCGTCCCCCTGCTAAAAGTTGAGAAAACTCCATTTTTTGCTTTTTTACTCTTAGATTTTGTTTTTTCTTAGTTTTTTCTGCCCAGATTCATTAGTCCCTTGCCAAGGATCTTCACCTGAACTTGTTTCTATAGCATTGAGTGTTTTAGTGGATTTCATCGAAGTATAAGCCCTAGGGTTTGATTTTGAGTAGGTCTTGTAGTGACTTTGGCGGTAGGAGTTGTCAAGCCTTAGATCTCTCTGGTTTTGTCAGCATTCTAAGAAGTCAGACCTGTCATAAAGTCTACCTGTGAGAGCAACTTACCATTGAGTTGTCTTTTGGGCCAATTTCGAAGTGCTTGTTGTTTAAGTCTTGAATTCCATTTTACAAAAAGAACAAAAAGATTTGAGTTTTGTTTTGACTAGTCTTTTGATTCTGCATTAGCTAGTCCTTGATTTGATTTTGATCAAGTAAAACAACCTAGAATCATCTTTGTGAGCTTTTGCCTTGTTAGGTTTGTTTAGAGTAATTTCTCTTTTGATTTGCTTGTGAGTCAAGTTTTCATAGTTTTTGTAGCTTTTGAGATTGTTTTGTGTTAAGATAGGTTTATATGCTTTATTAAAAAGAGAAAATACAAAAATATCTCCTTTGAAAAGTTTTGTTTCAAGTAGCTTTGAAAAGATTTGAAAGAAAAAGAGTTTTTCGTGCACGTAAAGAGTGGTCATGTTTGTATGCTTGAAAAGAAAAGAGAATTGTTTCTTTGATTGTCTTTTCTAAGGAAGTTGTTTTCTCTCTAAAATTTGCATTCTCTCAACTCTCTTAGTTAAGAATTTCATTGAAGAAGGAAAAGTAGCGTAAATCATCTTAGGTGCATCTTTGTAGTGGTTGAAGTCGAGTCTACACACCATTGGTTTCACTTCCACTACCTTGTGACTTTAAAGAACAACCATAAAAGTAACGCTTAAAGTAAAATCGAAATAGTAACTTTTATTTACTAGGGCTCTGAAGCACCAATTTAGATCAGGCTAGTGTCTTGGAGTAGGTGAGTAATTAACTCTCCAAGACAACAAAACCAAACAAGTAGCTTATCTTGTGATAGATTAAATCCAATTGTCTCATTTGTACTCTGGGAAAGCTCCTCTTAAAGGAGAAGCACGAGCTCATGTCCGAACCAGTGAGGGGATCATTCCCCCCTCGTTGGGAACGACGCCAGACACGCACGTATTACAAACGGTAAACCTCGGATTAACCATTGTCGAGGAGCCAGGGGTCACTTGTCGGTAAACCTTGGATTATTGTCAAGGAGCCGGAAAGGGGATTAAGCTTGCTACTCTGCCCTTGCGTGCTGTCGGAGTTTAGACTGTTCCCCCAGGTGCATTTGTTGCGGTTGGTAACCTTAGTGGCCATTATCTTTAGGATTCTACCGAGGTGACGGTGGAGGGAAGGTCCCACTGTACCTGGAGCAGACGTCGGTTATACTCACTTGGATTTTCTGGGGGGTTCACTTCACTCGAGACGGTTAAAGTGGAGGAACTTGGTCCAGTCTATTCATTAAGCAGGTTGCCGGGGTAACTGTTCCACCCGCCATTTCTGTACTGAATCCAGCGAGGTTGGGCTTCATCACCAACTAGCGCTTTTGGTCCGGAAAACTACTGTTTTTGTTTGGTTTGACGCCCTAGATTCTTTAGGCGTGTGATTCAAATTTGTTTGGTTCTTTAGAGACTTTAGGTGGTTTGATTTGAAATTTTATTTTGTTTTCGTGTGTAGTAGTTAAAAGTTTTTAGCTGTGGCGGAATTACCGAGACAGTCCCGTAGACTTCGGGGCCAGTCTCCTGAAGTTGTTTCTGTGGCCGAATTGTTGAGAAGATCCCGTAGACTTAGGGGTGAACCTCCTCAAGATGAGTCCAGTCATCTAGAAGGTTTAAAGGTCCTTGTAACTCCTCCTAGTGGCAGTAGAGTAGGTTCACCTGAAGAACGAGAATCTTCCTTGGTGGTCCATCCAGATTATCAAAGTTTAGAGACAGGTTATAATCCCGAAGCTGTTACAGTTTCTGAGCTTGTTGGTAGTTTTTCGTCTGCTAGTGATACAGGCGAAGAACCAGAAATATCCGAACCTGTTACTCCGACTCCTAGTGTTCCTGATTCACCGAGAATAGAAAGAATTATCACCGAAAATCTTCCTGTTGGTTTGATTGCTATTGAAGAACTTGTTCCAGAGGAAGAAATAGGCGTCTCTGATCCTGAAGATCAAATTACCCTTGATCTAAGGGAGCGTGAATCTATCTTTTACAGTCCTCCTAGAAGTACTACTTGGTACCTTTCGTTAACCAATTATTTAGACAACTTTGGGCTAGGTTTTTCTACACCTCGTACTCCTTTTCCACCTAGAGGTATTCATACTCCTGTAAATATGTCTGGTCAGTCGTCCGTGTTTACACAAAGTCCTGAATCTTTTTTACATGGCGGTCCTTCTGTTCCTACTGGGTATCAATCTCTTTCTGGTACCTTTGCGGGAGCATCTCCTCAACCCGTTGATCATGGGTTATTAATTGGAAACAGTGGTAATGTACCATTGGGTGTAGGAGACATTTACATGATGTCAGGTTCAGTTCCCGTTTCTCAACCTCAAGGTGGCCAATTACCGCCTGGGGGGCAACCGCAGTTAATGCCTGGGGGGCAACCTCAAGGTACACAAATCGTGTCTGGGGGGCAACCTCAAAGTCAGTATGTACCTATGGTGCAATACGTGCCTCAAGGTCAACCCCAGCCTCAATATGTACCCCAGGGTCAACCTCAGTATCAATATCAACCTCAAGGATGGCAACCTCAAGGATGGCAACCTCAAGGGTATCAACCCCAAGGTTATCAACCTCAAGGGTACCAACCTCAAGGTCAAGGTCAACCCCAGTATCAGTATTTACCTCAAGGTTATCAACCTCAAGGTCAATACTCGAGTCAAGGTTATCAACCGCCTCAAGGTCAGTCATATGTTCCAAGTATGGGAACTGCACCTTACAATTATCAATCCTACCCTCAATCCGGTTATGGATCTCAGTATCCTCAACCTGTTACGGGTCAATACCATGGAATGTTAGTGTGGGATCCATCACAGGGTCAACAGGTGTTGCAGCCAAGTATACAGATGGTTCCTCAAGCTGGACAACCCGTAGTTTCTGGTCCAACCCAGCAACCGCAACCTGTCCAGTCAAATGTTCAAACTTCTGTAACTTCGGTAGTTACTCAGCCGCCAATTGCACCTAGTACTCCATCTCAAACGGCTGCTGCAACTACCGCTACATCTACCATACTTACTTCTGGAGTATCGACGGCTCCAGTTTCTACTGTCCCTGTTACCACACCTCAGACATCTTTACCGTTGTCTGGATCTACGATTCAAACCACGGTCCAGATGCCTGTAGGTTAGCCTGGTATAAGTACAGTTGTCACTACTCAACCTCAATTTGTTCAACCTCCGTACCAGGGACAGTACCAACATGGGCAAGCTGTCCAACAACCGGTTTACCAGTATCAACCGTATCCTGGGTACACTTATCAACAACCTCAACAACCCCAGTACGGTCCGGTTAATCCTGGTTTTCCAGGAGGATATAATATCCCAAATGCGACTCCTGTTCCTAGTTATCCTGGATATCCTCCTCCTGGGGCTGGTATTATGACCCAGAGTTTTAGAGATCCTAACTGGCAGTTACCGTTTATCGCAACTTTGGATTTACCAGACTTGACGCGCCTAACGAACGATCCAATTCAATATCTTCAGTTCTGGCCGCCAATGCCAAATAAGTTGCCCAGTGATATACCCAAGTTTGAAGGTAAGTCTGGAGAGGATCCGTCCAATCACGTGATGACTTACAACCTCTGGTGTGCTTCAAATTCTATCTCGGATGATTCGATCCGCTTACGTCTTTTCCAGCGTACACTCATTGGTCTCGCGGCCAAGTGGTACATTGAGTTACCACGGGCCTCTTTTTACAATTTTAGCCAGTTAGCTACCTCGTTCTTAACTCACTTTCAGTTGCCGGTCAGATACGATAACGGCACGGAGTTATTAACTTCACTAAAACAATCGACGTCCACGTATATTTCTGATCACATTCATGAGTGGAGACGTCGAAGAAGGCTAGTGAAAGTTTTTATCCCGGACCAAATCTTAGCTGAATGGTTTGTCAAATCATTATTACTGAAGATTACTGAAGATGTAGCTAAGGCCGGAGTAGTTACTGAGGAGCAAGTCATTGCTCAGGCACAATACCTTGACTTAGTTTACACTCAGTCGGGTACGTTACACGAGAAGATTCCGGATCTTCCAAAGTCGAATCAAATCGCTGCTGCTCCTTCGGGATCTCATGCCGCTGATGGTATGATTGGTATCGTGAATACAAAGAGCAAGAAGAAGTCTTCCAAGGCTTCAACTACTCCAATTATCACTTTGCCTGATTCTCCGACAGGAGAGTCTTCTCCTGAACTTACCGCCGATATTCACGCTGTAGAGTCATCTACGGCCAAATCAAAAAACGGTGGAAAGAAGAAAGGAAAGAAGAAGGCTAAAGCAGACAAGGCTCCAAAGGAGAAAACTGAAAAGTCAGAAACCAATGACGAAAAGCGCAAACCTCGATATCCTTGTCTTATTTGTGAAGAGGATCATTTTACGAGAGATTGCCCTCATCGGGCCGAGGTTGTGAAAATAGTCAAAGGTTCTCCCACTCCTGCTGTGTTAAAAAATCCATTTCCGGAGCAGGAGAATAAGATGATAGGTTCTTCTTCGAATGCCAGTGAAGAACCCATTTTGATGATGTCTCATGTGAGGATTGCGACTCGATCGCAAGATTATGGTAGTAAGAATCCTGTTGATGGTAAGGAAGCAGAATCTTCTCATTCTAATCCATCAACCTCAGCTCCTGGTTCCGATCCACTACAGATCGAAAAACCTAACCCAGACTTAGTAATTAAACCGCCCGCCAAGGGTGTACTTCGAAGGTCTGCTTTCAATCCACATGCTAGAGCAGCCCAGAATTACAACATTGTTGAGGACTTAGCTGTTTCACCCTCAGCAATGTCGGCGTTAGAAGTGCTGCAATCATGCCCAGCACAACGAAAATTACTTTTGTCGGCTATCGGAGCTGTTGATGTTCAGGATCCGAATCTAATGATCTTCGATCTAGAAAATAGTACACCGCGTCTCCCCCATCAAATGGCTTTCCAAATTCCAGTGATAGTCAAAAACAGGCCTATTCATCGGACTGTGATTGATGAGGGAGCTTCTACGTGTATTATGTCGATTCAATGTTGGAGATCCCTTGGTTCTCCTTCGTTGAACCAATCCCCCACCATCCTTAAGGCCTTTGATGGCCGTGGGTTCCGTCCGTTTGGTATTCTACAAGAATTGCCTATAGGGGTAGAAGGTAAAACCGTTAGTCTGGATGTGGAAGTGGTTGATGCCCCTCTAGACTACAACCTTCTTTTGGGTCGAAGTTGGTCATATGCTATGACAGCGGTCGTTTCATCGGTCTTCAGAATAATCAAGTTTCCACATAACGGTAAGATCGTGACTATTGATCAGCTGACATACTTTTCATCCGACCCAGCCTCTTCAGAGAGTATCCAGCATGTCGGTAAGACGACAATCCCTTATAGGGACGTTGGTGTAGGTTTAGTTAAAGATTCCGGTTTACTGGGAACTTTTCCTCTCCCTCCACTCAGCGTAGATCCTTCGTTTGCAACAATTCATATGATTACATCAGAAAACATTATTTATGATGATCCTTGGTTCGTCCCATCTGACTCTGAGATAGACTCATTCGGTAATGCTATGCCCTTGAGTCCATATGAAATTGCTTATGAAGCTCTCATGTCTTTTACCGACTTTCATTCGACCGAGGTCGACCAAATGAATGTGGTCAGTGAAGAGTCACTTTTCACCTCACCCTTAGAACGGATAGCGTTTCCCGAAGTCGTGTCATCTGACGAACAACTTCGCGAAATCCTAAGTGTAGACGATCTACCATGGGAGGATCTCCATCACAGATCTTCGTTTTTACCTAAGGATGATGCATTTGAAAATGATTTTTCATCTATCTTTACCGCTGAATATGTCAAAGACGCTCAGGATCCAACGAAACATTCTGATTCAGAGTTGAATTTAGGGAATATTTCTCGTACTATTCCCATTGATATTTCAGTGAAGCCCGGAATTGAGGAAAACATTCATATAGGTGCCGCATGTACAGAAGAAGAAATCCAAACTTACAAGGCCCTATTCCAAGAATTCCGCGATGTGTTTGCCTGGTCTTACGAGGAAATGCTAGGAATCGATCCTGCCATTGTTGTTCATGAAATAAAGACCTACCCGGATGCTAAACCCGTCCGGCAACGGTTGCGTCAGATTCACCCTCGAAAAGCGGCTGCGATTAAAGCAGAAGTCGAAAAGCTGTTGAAAGCAGGTTTCATATATCCGATCCCGTTAACGGATTGGGTATCGAATATTGTTCCGGTCAACAAGAAACAAGGAACAATAAGAATCTGTATCGACTATAGGGATATAAATCGAGCTTGTCCAAAAGACAACTATCCTACGCCTTATATCGATCAAATTATTGATGATTGTGCCGGAAGTGAAATGTTTTCCTTTATGGATGGTTTTTCGGGCTATAATCAAATCAATATTCTACCTGCCGACCAACCAAAAACGGCATTCATTTGTCCATGGGGGACATTTGCTTATTGCAAATTACCTTTTGGGCTTAAGAATGCCGGGGCCACTTTTCAACGGGCGATGTCTTATGCATTTCATGACATCAAGCACATTGTGCAACCGTATCTCGATGATTTGCCTGCTCATTCTTTACATCGAGCTGATCACCTTGTCCACCTACGAGCAATCTTTATGAGGTGTAGGCATTATCGAATTCGGTTGAATCCCCACAAGTGTGTTTTCTGTATAGAAACAGGTCGATTGCTGGGATTTGTTGTTTCAAAAGCCGGCATTCGCGTCGATCCCTCGAAAGTCGAGGCTATCATCAAATTGCCTCCTCCTTCGAGTTTGCGCCAACTCCAAAGTTTGCAAGGGAAAGCGAACTTTTTACGCCGATTCATCCCAAACTACGCCGAGGTCACTAAAGGTTTTACACGGTTGTTGAAACAGAACGCACAATTCTTTTGGGACGAGATTGCCCAACAATCTTTTGATGCACTTAAACACGCGTTGACCCATGCACCGTTGTTGCATCCTCCCAACTACAACCAGGACTACTTCTTATACCTCGCAGCTTCGCATTCCACCATTGGAATGGTGTTAGTTCAAGAAGATGAATTCGGAGCGGAACATGTGATATATTATCTTAGTAGGACCTTAAATCCCACTGAGTTAAAATATTCGCATGTGGAGAAATTGGCCCTGGCAGCCGTTCAAGCTGTCCAGCGTTTCCGTCACTACATTCTTCTCCGTAAAACTACAGTTATTTCGGATTGCAACCCTATGATTTATATTTTGACAAAACAACTGCTAGGGGGCAAGTACTCTAAATGGATTGTTATCCTGCAAGAGTTCGACTTGGAGTTCGAGAAGTCCAAGTCTAAGAAATCCTTAGTTTTTGCGGAATTGATGTGTGATTTCCCGAGTGCTGACACAGAGACTGTGGCAGAGGAGTCCATTGCGGACGAATCTTTGTTTCTTATCAGTACTGTAGATCCGTGGTACGGGGATATAATCATCTATCTCCAAACCCAAACCTTTCGGCCTGAAGCTTCCAAGACAGAACGTCGAAAAATTCGGTTTCAATCCCAGCAATACAAAATTATTGGAGATACACTTTATCGCCGGGGGGCAGACTTAGTTTTTCGACGTTGTTTAACTCACGAAGAGGCTGAGAAGGTTTTGAATGATTGTCACTCTGGAGCATGTGGCGGTCATATGTCTGGGTATGCCACAGCTCAGAAGGTGTTGCGCGCTGGCTATTTCTGGCTATCTATGTTTAAAGATTGTATCATTGCAGTCAGGAAGTGCCACAACTGTCAAGTGTTTGATCGCAAGATGCGCGCTCCACCTGCTCCTCTCCACCCTATAATTGCCGTTGGTCCATTCGCCAAATGGGGTATCGACTTTATTACTTGTAACCCTCACTCGGCCGGGGGGCATGCGTATATCATCCTCGCGGTTGATTATTTTACTAAATGGGCCGAGGCGATGCCTACATTCGACGCAAGCGGCAAAACAGCTGCAGTTTTCGTATTCAATCATATCATAACTAGGTTTGGTGTCCCACAAGCAATCATTACTGACCATGGGAGCCATTTTCGAAACATCATGATGACTGAGCTTACAAGCCAGCTTGGTTTGCGCCACGATAGCTCTACTCCTTATTATCCGCAAGCCAACGGTTTGGTTGAGTCTATCAACAAAGTTCTGGTTATCATGATCCGACGAACCATTGGTGTTCATCGGTCGAATTGGCACAACATGTTATTTTCAGCGCTATGGGCATACCGAACCTCAGTGAAAAATTCAACAGGGTTCACTCCTTTCCAGCTAGTTTATGGCTTGGAAGCTGTGTTACCCATTGAATGCGAAATCCCATCACTTCAAATGGCTGTCGAATTACTTCCAGCTACTTCCGAAGAGGAGAAACGTTTATTGTACTTAGCTAAATTAGATGAGACTCGACGTGACGCTACATTGGCAATCGAGACTCACGCGAAACGAATGAAAGCTCAGTATGATAGAAATGTAACCCCTCGAAGTTTTTCGGAGGGAGACCTAGTGCTATTATATGATCAAGCTAACGATAAGCTAGGTGCTAGAAAATTCGTTCCTATGTGGCATGGACCCTACATTGTAAAGCGAAAGCTAGCAAAAGGGGCTTATGAGCTGGTTGATTTTGATGGGGACTCTTTGGGTAAACCCAGAAATGGACTTTACCTAAAGAGGTATTATGCTTAAATGGTGGGTATGGAGAAATTTTTAGATAGGATAGATTTTCTTTCTAGCTAGCGTGTTTGTTAGTTTAGTCAGTGTGCTTAGCTTAGAGAGTGTGTTTTTCGTCGTTATTCTGGCTTATCTTGGTTTTACTCTTGATATTGCAGATGTCGACGCCTCTCCAAACATACATTGGATTTGCTGATGGTGCTTGTCGTAGTACACGGAATATCTCTTCCGCAGCTTGGGTTATCTATTCGCCCTCTGACGAGTTAGTTTCTATGCATGGGGTAAGCCTCGGTCAAACAACGAACAACATTGCAGAATACAGTGCAGTGGTTGAATTATTATCCGAATCTATTTCATTTGGAATTCGACGTTTGATAGTGAGGTTAGATTCTGAACTTGTTGTATTACAGCTTAATAGAGTTTATGCCATTAGAAATCCTGTGTTATTAAGGTTGTTTTTGAGAGTGCGTCTCTTGGAACGTGAATTTGATTACATTGAATATCAGCATATTCCAAGGTCTTTAAATACATTAGCAGATGCAATTGCTTCACGAATGTTGGACAGACATTTACGATAATCATGCAAGTAAATTTAAAAACATTTCATCACATATGTTAAACAAGATAAGCCGGTAATAGTGATATATATATAGATAGGAGTGTGTCAAAAAATATACATCGTCTTCGATCATAGGTTGAAAAACACCTTATGATCGGCAAAAATGATAAGTACAAAAAGCCAAAAATGTCACATGTGTCTACAAAAGTGACTAGTCAATCACTGGTGGTGCTCCCTATACGACACCACTGCACGGGCTACCTTACGCAAAAATCTCCTAAACGGTCCAGGGACTGCAACTACAAAGCGCTAAAGCCTGATAGGAATGTCATCCATAGTAGTCTCAGGCATATCTGCCGTCAGACACTCTAGATCATGCTCCAACTCAGCTAGTACTTCTGCAGCCGCGTCCTGTGGGGCCGGTACCGGTGCAACTGGGTGTCTCCTCTCAAAAGGCCGGAGGTTGGCTGGGCGCTGTGGACCAACATCTGCATTTTGAAAATTTTTACTGTCAGTTTTGAGACGATATATATAAAAATAAAAAAATACATAATTTGAAAACTTGTGAAAAATAAGGTACCTCTGTCATCCCATTGTTCTCCTTGTGGAAGAACCATGTCCGGATCATGTCGAAAATCTACTCCGGCATACGGAAAGTCCTGGATCGAGAAAACCTGGTCCTCCAACCAGTGAAAGTAACTATCAGAAAATCGAACAACTGTCGCGCCCTCGTCAGGATGCCGGGCCATCACCGCAACCCATCGTACCAGCTTTGGCTCCCGAGGACCCAAAATATCAACAGTGAGTTGCTGAGGGATCAGCATCGGAACTCTCTCTAAGGCAAAGCTCACGACTAAAGGCCCATATCCAAAAGTTTTCAGTCGTCCGTTCTTTGCCTTAGTCAGTTGGCTCTTCACATTAGCCGACACAGCATCACACCAGTTGAAAATGGTGCCTTGGTAACAGTCAATTGCCATCCGCATTTGGGACCCAGAAGCAATGTGTAAAGTGGCTGCGCCACAAATTCTGGTAACCGTGAACGCTATAACTTTGAGCTCACGCAGAGAGATGTGTTTGATCTCCACGCCTTTCGAATGGTGTGCACCAGGTGTGCACCAATCTTCCCGGAGACTAACAAGGGATTGGCCACCCGGCCTAGTCCCGGCTAGATTGAGTTGCTCGCCTCTGTTTGGCAAGCCAGTGAGAAAGTATACATCCGAGGGCTCTATCTCGAGCTGGTGCCCTCCTATGTAAAAGCATTGCTCTTGAACGTTCCATCTCTCAACCAGCCATTCTAAGAATCTTACCTGAGCCCTCATGCCCAGTATGGCCCAATATTTGTATAACCCGCATGCTTTTAGGGCATCCAGGGAAGGTTGGTGTTCTATTGCAGCTTCATCAACCTCTTCGTGCTCTCTTTCTCTCCAATCCAACATGGTGAGTGCCCTACACACCAAGAAATAATGATTAGAATTAATTTGGGGAAATTTGATTGGTTATTTGTGAGGATTGGGGTTTCAAATTCCGCGTTCCACGGAGGACGCACCCCGCGTTTGGAACACAGGGCGTCGGGACGCAGCTGGCCTGAAGGTGGGCTGCGTCCCCCGACCATTTTCCTGTATAGGAAAAAGTCGGGGGACGCAGGTCACCCGAAGGGAACCTGCGTCCACCGAGGAGCGCATTTTGAAACCTAAACCCTCCCAAAAAACAAAACTAAAACCTAAAAAACAATTTTAATCGGATAGAAATGAAGAGTAGGATGTTGTAAAATACCTGGAAGAGACGGCGTTCGATTCTGACGGTCGGATTTTCCGCAGCGACCACGGGAAGTTTCTTGCCCAAAAGCCCTTTGTTCAACCTCAACAGTAAAACGGTAAAAATGACATGGTAAAAAGTCTTTTTATAGGTTTTTTGGATGAATTTGTTCATTTTTCACCATGAAAAGATGTTTTTCGATGTATTTTTGCCTATCTTAAACAGGTATGAGTAATGTGTTGCTTTTTGTGCAGGACAAAGGGATTTAGAGGGAAAATTGTCATTTTTCACGAACCAAAATATCAGAGTCATCTTTTAAGTCCTTTTCTGACTCCTAAAATATGAAAAGATTGCCGAGCGTTTCTTTTACACTCGTTAAAACGGAATTAAAAGACGGTCCCCTTATAGCTCTTTTCTGACCGTAAAATCAGGAAAAGATTGTCGGGTTTTTGTCGTTTCAAACTCGATACAGAAATAAAACGACGTGTCCTTGATCGCTTTTTACTTTTCAGGTCAGTGGCACTAATTATGAAAGTACTCCTTGGTCGCAAGATCAAGCGGTTCCCCCAGGTATTATTTTATACTTTTTCGCGCTTGAGGGACACAAATCTACGAAAAAGTTCAACTTGGAGTCTTCTTAAGTTTTTCAGACTCTCTAAAATTGAAAAACACCGAGTTTCTCCTATACTGGGCTCGTTAAACATTTCACAGTAAAGGACCTGTTCAATTACAAACAGGAACGAACCACTCCTTCCTAGGGTTCGAATCAAAACTAGGTTGGACTCATCCGAAGGATGAGCTTATAATCAAGCATATGTTATCCTCCTCAAGCTTGTTAAAAATAAAGAGGTACTTGCCAGAAATGGTGGGGGAAAAGAGAGAAGAATGAACCTGTTTGTTACCTTTTGTCTCAAAAGAAACTTTATTACCACTCTTGAACACGACACTTTTCATTCACCTGGGTTGGGAAATCTTTTACCTCACAGTTGATCAAACCACTTTGAAAGTCTTTAACCGGGTTCCGGGGATTAACTTTGAGTTATTTGTCACCAAGCCATCTGTCGTGTCGTTATGTGTTCAAGAGGTCTGCAAGAAAAACTTTCATCTGCAAAATACTTGTCATCCATTTGACCATCCCTGAGTCAGTCCTTACAGCAACATTTCTTCAACTTGAACAATGATTTTGTGTTGCGGGCTTGCCTGCAACGGGTCGCTTTCTATCGACATCAGCACATTATCTAGAGAGATGACTTAGAAATCGTCAGTACCTTGAATTCTGCATGCATCAATGGCAGGTTTCTCGCCTTTGACGTCAGTTTACATCATTGACTTTCGATCGAAGGATTCCGTGAAATGTTCGACATCAACTCATTCATTCACATCTCATGGATTGTACTGGGTACTTTGAGAACCATTGACATTACTGGTGGTCTCTCTCACGCTTGTTAACAGTTTACATCATCGACTGGTAATCAAGTGGTTTCTACCATGTTCGACATCAACTCATTTATTCGCATGGCTAGAATTGTACCAATTCGGGAAGTAGAAATGAAGACCCTGGATCTAGTTTCCACCATCCAGGCTGCGAGGAGTTTTGTATTCATTATCTAAGTAGACTAATCATAAACAGATGGCTGCGTCCATACTGTGTCTACAAAAGTCTATGATTGTGATGTACTGCAAGATCATTCCTGTATCAGAGTAGTTAGTCTGTTAGTTAAAGTTTTGATCTGAGTATGGGAATGCCTACCTCAGCGATGATATAATCTTATACATGTATTTTGTGTTGAAAATTGCAGGTTCTGACCAGGCTCTCCACGGGATAATCCTTGAAATGATAAAGCACTTCACCCTTCCTAGATATTACAAACCCTAATCTATTCCAGGCTTCGCACTTTAGGGGGCAATCTGTTACACTAAAAAATGTCACCATGACTATTTACAGTTAGTATGGCTCAATCAACAGTCATGCTACCCTCTTAGGCAAGTCTTATGCCTCTGCTATCCATGTCAAACTCAAAAAAGAGAGAAAGTCTTGTATAAATGTATTTATCTCTGGGGACGCAGGTTCTCTCAACCTTACCTGCGGGGACGCTCCCAATGTTCACAAAAGCTGCGTCCAAAGACGCTCTGTATGTAAAGGGACAGGTGCGTCCCCCTGTAAAGGTTAGAATGCGCAAGTTTCATCTTTAAAAAGTTACTTGTGGTCATTTCTAGAGCATTCTAGAAGGTTGTTCGACGTGTATTGGGCGCCTCCAGATGGTTCATGCACTCCTATCAAAGAGGAACTTATCCCATCAATAAGGGAGCTATCCCACCCAAAGAGGGGATTATCCCATTGATGGTGGACCTGATTAACCTCCTCTTGAGCACTATAAATACAGGCATTGGGCCAGAAGGAGGAGAGGTTGAAGCTATACATTTTCTAAGGGTAAATGTTGCAGGAATTAGGACTCCCATTTAGAAGCTTGTGAGGAGAGATTGCCATCTTTGCTTGTTCTATTTGGAAGTGGGTGTGCTTTGTCAAAGTAAAGGAGAACTCTTGACGGACCCTGGGAAGGACTTGCACAACACCAAGGCTCAGGTTGTATTTGTTCTTTTTGTTACCTATTAATGAAAATGAGTCCATTCTTCTCAATAACTTGTTGTTTATGAGTTATTTCATGTGCTCCTTGGTCTACATGATGAATATGCTTTGTTTTATGTTATAATCAGGTGCTATTTAATTGTTTGACTGTTGGTGATTACAGGTTTTGGAGAAAAGGAGGAGCTCATCCAGATCAACAAAGCTTGGACTTCTACAACAGCGTTTGGACAAAGGTAAGAACAAAACACTTGATATCTCATATCATAATGCATGCTTAGAGAAGGATAGATCTTATTTGTCTTGTTTGTCACTAGAGAGTCTTAGGCTCCTAGGGAGGTTGGTTGTGTCCGCACAATCGACTCTTTCCGCTTGACAGAGGGATACTTGGTTTAGATTTCTAAGATCAACACAAAGTCTTATTTCACCAGTTTTCTTTCTTGTGGGCACTAAATTTGAAATCCAATCAGAAAACCTGATTGGTGCTATGATACCAGCTTCAAACATTTTTTGTACCTCTTTCTCAATTGCAGGGAGAAGCATAGGGTTTATTCTTCTCAATTTTTTCTTAAATGGCTTTTGATTTGGCTTGAGAGGGATGGTATGTTGGATAACAGAGGTGTCATAGGATTTTAAGTCCTCATAACTCCATGCAAAGACATCTTGGAACTCTTTGAAAAGGTCAATGTATTTAGGCTTCTGATCAGGGGGTAGGGATGCAGATAATTTTATTATCTTGGGTTTCTCAATGGTTCCAATGTTGCATTATTCAATGGCAGAGTTAAGGGGCTGCATTTTTGGTTTTCTAGGGATATCATTTGAATCAAAAATATCCTCTAGTGGAGTTAGGCTTGTTGGAAGAAAATTGTCTTTCAATTGTATCACTTCAGCCTCAGCATCAGCCAGTTCTTCACAACTGATTTGTTGAATTTATTGTATGTTGGTGTTGTTGAAAATTGTTGGATGTAAGATTTGGTGAGCTGTCTTAGGTGATATTGGCTTGTTATTCTGTTCATTCTGTATTTGTGATTGACTTGCTCTTTCAAGTATTTGTGATTGACTTGCTCTTTCAAGTATTTGTGATTGACTTGCTCCCTCAATGTCAATATTTAGTCCTGCAAATTCCGGTTGTAAGGTCAAGAAATTGTTTATTTGTTTATCATCTTCGAATACTTGCCAGTCCTTGACATTGTTTGGGACAGAAGGTCTGTGTTTTACCTCAGCTGTAAAATGATGGTGGGGCTCAAAAGGTAGCTTGCAGGTACTTGCAAATGTGGCCAAACTGTGAGCATGAAGATTATGGTCTCTAGAGATTTTGGTGATTTGGAATTCAGTGAAAGAGTTTAGTATTTCGGAAGCGGCAAATCTATAAGATCTCAGTCTTTTATCATTAGTAACAAAATTTCCCTTTACTTGTTGGATAATCAAGTCTGAATCTCCCATAATTGAAACTTTTATGGCTTGTAAGGATTTTACTAGCTTAAGGCCTAGCAAGAGAGCTTCATATTCTGCCATGTTATTAGTGCATCTGAAATTTAGTCTATAGGCTCGACCTTCTGCATGACTGTTTTGTTTGTTATGTATCCAAACTCCAGCTCCTGCCCCTAATTTATTGACTGACCCATCAAATTCAAGGAACCACAGGATATCTTGTTCTAGGGGAGACTTAATGACCTCTTCATGAGCTGGAATTGTAAGTTGAAGTTCTGGTTTTTCACCTGGTTTGTCTTCTAGGACAGTCTGATCACTTGATTGAATTAGCTTGATTTCTAGAGCAACAACTTTGTTTAATGGTTGCTTAACCATTGTTTCTAGGGTGGCAGTTTGTTCATTAGTGTCCTGCTCTTGTTTGAGTGTCTTGGTTTCAACATCATTATTTGTAAGACCTGTGTTATCATTGAAAAGAATGTATGAGTCTATGTCAGAATGGACAGCATATATGGGAAAATTTTGAGGTTTTTCTTCACTGCTGACCATGTATTTCATAAGTGACTCTCTATATAACCTCTTGGGTTGACCAAAGACTGAGATGGTTGCGTATGACATGTCTAATTGTAGGGAACCTTGGAGTTTAGCCCCCCATGACCTTGATAACAGCATCCCATATTTGGGTGGGATATCAGCAACCACAACATCCATGAGGATTGTTTTATTAGGATATTGGACGAGTGAGACACAGAGGTCTTTTATGAGACCTAAACACTTAACTTGGCTGGAGTCAAATGAGAATAGGTCCTTGTATGGTCTTGTAATATCTAGGTTCAATCTCTCCATGACTGATTTAGCCATCAAGTTGTGAGAGGCACCTGAGTCAAACATTGCGTTGTGTAGTATCTTGTCATGAACATGCAGGCTGACATAGAAAGGTAAGATACCTGTGACTGTTGTTTTTCCATCAACTTCTGGACCGAACAGTAATTCTGGGGTGTCATCCAACACATTGACATTATCTTTATTACGAGTAATTTGAAGGGACTTCTTGATTTGTTGTCTATAAATGTCATGCTTGGCTAGTTCTGAAAGAGGAATAGCTACTTTTAGTTTTCCAATTTTAGCTTCTAAGTCAGGGTTTTTCAGATTGGATTTTGGGGTTGTGGATGACAGTCTTTTCCTTGTTCACTAAGTCTTCTTCTTGATTCTTATCTTGATCTTGAGGCTTGTCCTTCTTACTCATCTCTTGAGGAGTGTTACTTGGATTAGGCTGCAAGGGTGATGTAGCCATAGGCTGTTGTTTTGAAGAAAACGGTTCAGTGACTTCTTCAACGGTTACTTCCTTTGTAACTGAATCAGTTGTGTCATTTGGCTCTGTGACTATGGCTCTTTTGGGCTGCTGGTTATCCTTTGTCTTTTCAGGCTGTGTTATATTTACAGTTCTGCTCCTTAGCTTGTATTGTTTATGAACTTCATAAACAGCTGTGTCATAGCCTTGTTTGAAATCAAATGATTCACCTGATTTGGTTTGGAATTGCTTGATGTCATTATCCTTGTGGTCTTCTTCACTCAGGAAAACTTGCTGCTCATCATTCAGGCCCATCAGGTTAATGTGGGTGTCATCTACTTGCTCATTTGAAGTGGATGCTTCAGTATAGTTTTCCTGGAACAGAGGTCTTATGTCTTGATCAGAACCGGCCTTGCCAACGTTTGGGTTTTGATTTCTCCTAAAATTTGGATTCCTAATAGGGTTATTTTGTGGTGCTTCCCATGATGACTTTCTCTCAACTGATTCTACTCTATCACCCAATCTCTTCATACCAGTGAGTATTGCATCCAGTTTTTGATCAAAGGCTGAGGGTTCTTCTTTGAAGGGAGTTCTCTTTTCCAATCTTGCCCTGTTTCTTTTGGCAATCAGGTTGGCCTCTACTGTGACAGCAACCTTTTGGGCATCTTCAAGGGTTTCAGGGGCTCTTTCCTTCAATTGATATGCCATGTCTGGGTCAAAACCATCAGGAAATTTGTACAAGGCTAAATCAGGAGGAGGTCTTAAATTCTGTGGTATTGCGTTATATACATTGTTGAATCTTGCACAATACTCCAAAACGGTCTCTTGGGGACCTCTTTTGATTGTATCATATTCACCAAGTATGTGCAAGGGATCTTTCTTCTTCTCCCATCTGTTAGTAAAGGCTTGATAAAGCTCATCAGGAGTTGTGATGGTATTTACAGTCAGGGATCTAAACCAAGTTCTTACATCCCCAGTCAGGCTTTGAACGAACATTCTCATTCTCACACTGTCATCATCTATTTCATAGTTCTCAAAATGGTCTTGCATCCTTTTGGCATGCTGAATAGCTGTGAAAGGGCCAGTGGAGTCAAAATATGAGATCTTGGATTGATAGTCCTGGGGTAGAGCTGCAGCATTAGCAGGTAACTGCAAGGGTGCATACCTATTGGCCATGTTTGCAGGGTTTATAGGATTGACAGGGATAAACGGGATAACAGGGACGATTGGTACTACAGGGATGATGGGAAAGGTAGAAGCTAGATTGTTGGTCAAGGGAATATGTGCAGTGGATGAAGGTGTGAGAGGAGGGGTTTGAGATGTAGATGGTGAACTGGGGGAGACAGGGGTAGACCGAAATAGAACCTTGATTGGAGTTGGAACTGGTTCAGGGTAAGCTGTCTTAGGACTCAAATCAGTAGGATCTTCCTGCCTTTGTTGTTTCCTAACGATTTTGGGGATTGTATTTGGGTTTTCAAAAACAGCTGGTGGATTAGGGTCAGGATTTGACCTAGTGTGTCTAATTTCCCTTTTAGGAGCCAGCTTCTGAATTTCTTTTTGGTATTTTTAGGATATTTTAGGACTGTTTTAAGGGACTGCTCAAGCTTTTAGAACCACTGTCTATGGACAGACAACAGTTGAAAAATAATATGCTTTGTCCCCAGTGGAGTCGCCAATTATGTTAACACCCAGGTTGTTCCCTTTGACTCCCAAGGGAATACGGCCGGGGTAACCACTAACCAATCTTTGGATTACAGTTTCTAGCCAAACTGTAATCAGAGAGGGCTCTCTCTTTATGATTTGTCTCTGTTTTGATAGTATTTTAGGCTAGCTATAATGTTCAGGGTTTTGTTTTATGTTTTGGTTGAGGGATGTCTTCTGCATCTAAGGTGTAAGTTTTCAGGCAGTATTAGTCCATTGGGCAATGGAGTCTGTGGCTACAGGTTGTCTGAAATATTGAGTTGAGTTGCTGAAACTGCAGGGCCATTTAAATATCTCATGGAACAAATCTGAAATTGTGATTATGAGGTGTGTTCAACCAGTGAAAGGCAATTAAGAATTTTCCACTAAGCTGGGTGTGAGAAAGAGATATGTTGCACAAGAGCAAACTTGAATTCCTGAAACAACAATCACTGTGAAAGCATATAGTTTGAAAGTGCAGCAATTGAGAATTACACTTTATGACTATAACTGAAGAAAACACTTATAATAGCATAGATTGAGTTCAGGGTATCCTGTGAATAAATCCAGGAACTATTCTTTTTCTTTGCTATTAGCTATGAAACATAGAAGCATGACTGAGCTATGAAAAGATAAAAAAAAAACACATAATGAGAGTTTGAAGAGGACTTATTGTGCCATGAAACACGCAGGAATCCTGTAACATTTAGCAAAACACCACAATGACTCAGATAACGCAGAGCTTTGGAAATTCCATCAGATTTTGTATTAATAGTCTGGAAATTTACAGCATAAGAAACTCTTGAAGAGAGATCAACAACAACCCCTGCAAGATTATGCGAGGGGGGAATATATACAATTGGTCATACAAAATATCTGGAGAGTTGAGTCATTTTAGAAATTAATACGTTCACCAACTTTTCAAGATAGTAGATAAGAAAGTTATTACATCATTGAATACAAAATAAGTGCTCTTTATGTATGTCAGAAGATATTTTGACCTTTGGAGGCCACTGAGTCGGTCTGAACGTTCTGCTTTAATTCTGGAAAAATGTGCCTTTATGGCGGTCGTGCTGTAGTTTTTTGGCCCTGTCATCTGTAGCTGCCAATCTTGCTTTATTGGCCGATTAGTTTTGCTGAGTTGGCCCAGCCTTTTCCTTTTCATGCATGCTGGTTTTATCAAATTTTCCTGTGCATGATCACCTATGAATTTAAATGAAAATTTGATTTACAGGCTCTGGTTTATAATATCAACTGTATCATTTTGGTCCAGTATTCCTGTGTGGGCAATTGATGTCTCAGAATTGCCTCTAATGTCTCATCTGCCTCTGTGTATTTGTAGAAGTTGGGAGGCACTTCAAACAGATGTTTGATCTCATCCATGATAAAAAATAAGTTTTCTACCCTGTTGTAGAGACTTTGTCCTGTTGCTGGCCCTGTTTCCTCTGAGGTGCTGGGCCTTTCAGTGATCTGATTTGTGGCGAATGTGTTGACCCTCTTGGCATACTGCTCATGTGTAAGTAGCCTTCCTGCGCTGTTCAGTAAGCCAGGGAGACCTCTGTTTTGCAATGCCACAAATTTGTCCATGAATCTATTGACCTCTGTCTGCATGTCCTGGGTCCTTCTTTCTAGTGTCTGCACCAGGCTTCTTAGTGTTAGGACCCTCTTTATTAACAAAATAGTCTCAGTCCTGTTGGAGATTCCCATAGTTGCTAACTGAGCACTTGTTCTGTTGTTAAGCACATTGATCATTCTATTGGCAACCTCAGGCATATTGCCTAGAGATGCCCTAGCTCTTTGGATTTCCCTGTGTGCTTTTGCAATGAGCTCCAACTGCTCATGAATTGTCTCAATATATTGCCATTGATCAGTGATGGATTGGCCAATATTGGCCCATAACACTGTCTTGAGCTCAGCCGCTACTTTATCCAGTGTGAGCTCCTTCTCCAGCTCCTTTATCCTTTCTTTGAGAGCCTTTATCTCTCTTCCTTTCTCAGCCACATTTTGTTTTGATTTATCATATTTTTCATTTATCTTGGCTAAATTCTCCTTGGCCTCATTTAGTTCTGTCATTTGGGCTTCCAGGGCCTGAATCTCATTTCTCAGCTTTTGCATGTCCAGGCTTGGGGCCTGCTCTGTTGTTGGTGCTGGTGCTGAGGTAGAAGGTGCTGCCTGTTCTGTTTGTTGAGTGAGGGGAGCAGTAGTTGGAGGAGCTTCCTCAAGGTTAATTATTTCTGGAGGAGGCTGAGATGTTTGACCTCCTTCCTTTTGCTGTAATGCTGCTTGCAATGCTGCCTGTGCAGCCTCTGATTCTCCCAGCTTCTCTTGTGTCTGGATCAGCTGTTTGTATAAAGACACCAGCAAAGCTGCCGCATCTTGATCATGTCTCAGCTGGGCAACTTCTTCCGTTTGAGGGTGAATAGTTGCTGGGACTTTGATCCTTTTCCTCAATGCTGCCATGTCTGCATCCCTCAATTTCAATAATGCTTGTATGCCCTTGATGTCCTTGGGATCATGCCCAATCTCTATGATTATATCTTCTAAGGCCCTGATCCTGTTGTCCTTTGCTTGAGAGGATGCTCTCTCCAACTCCAGTTGGGCAGTGGTGTTGTTTAGGCTATTTTCTAGCCTGTAGTTCACCAAAGTCTTGTCTGCCAAGGAGGCATACACCATCTCACCCGTTTGCTTTTGTAGTTCAATCTGATCCATCGGGTGGATGTCCTTGGCAAGGACCTCAAGATTGGTCCTCAAGTAGTCTGCAGGGGACTGTGGTTGCAATGCAGTTGGCATGAAGTGACTCATGATCATTTTGCCTTCATTAACATCATATGCAGACATTAGTCTTTGCTGGTTAGTGGGAGCCATTTTCAACAAATGATTATATAGCTGTATTTTTATTGGCTCATTCCTCCTCTTTATGTCAATGAACTGCTGTTTGATGCCCAGTTCACCTTCTCTCTGCTGGCTTGAGGAGCTGACTTCTCCTCCCACTATCCTCTCTTGTTCCTGCTGGAAGGAACTTGCTGAGGCCTCCATACTTGGTGGGCCCATGCCCAAAGATTGCCCCATAGGCATTTCCTCTTCTGAAAGGGGATTCATTCTGTGTCTTTTCTCCCCTTGAGTTGTTGTTGTTGTGAGGGGAGTCTCTCTGTCCCTCTTTCTACTTATATCCTCCTTTTGTGGGGTTTGGAGGATTGAGGCTTCAGCTGTTGTTTCCTGCCTAGGAGGCACGATTTGTGGTGGCTGCTGCTCAGTGAAAATTGGGGCCTCAGCTGCCTTTTCTTGCTGTAGTGGCTGCTCTTTCTCTTGCTGCCCCTCTTGTGGCTGTTGTACCTATTGTTGTTGATGTTGTACCTCCTCATGAGGTGGCTGTTCTGGTTCCATTTCCTTTTCCTTGCCTTTGGTAGAGGTTTGCTCAGTAGCTTTGGCTGCTTGCTGATTTGCTGTGGAGGAAGAGGCAGCTGCTCCCACTTGAGTGCTTGGAAGAGTAAACACCTGTGAAAAAAGCTCTAGGTCAGCCACCTTTTTCAGATTTCTTAGTGCTCTTTGATTTAACTCTTCTTGTGTGAGAGGCTCCTCTAAGGTTCCTCTCCTCCACTTTGTTTGATTTGCATACTTTTCTATATGAGGAATCCTTACGTGGTCATAACTGGCCAGCATATATTTGACCCTTCTTAGGCTTATGAAGTGACCGGGGTCATATGGTTTCCAAAGGAAACTGGTTTGCAAGCCAAGGGATTCTAACATTCTATCCGCCTCTTGCCAACCTTCCTCCCTTTTGTTGTAGATAAAGTGGCCTAATTGGTTCCTGACCTTGAGCTGTGCTTTCTTGCCTCTGCCTGAAAAGTGTAGCACATCAGCATTCCCAAATTGCCTGAAGTATTCCAGGGCAAACAATCTCATGGGCACATATTTGGGCAATCTGTATGGGGGCAACTCACACCCATATATCCTTATAACTGTGTGGTTCTGGTAGAAGTACCAGTCCCCAATGCTGTATAATTTAGACAACTGAAGTACCCTTTGCATCTCATCAGTTAGTCTTGGAGGAGGTGAGCTCATCAGCAGAGACATGGCTGGGTGGATGAAGAGATCTATGAACTCACAGTAAGTATATGGAGAGTGAGATCTGCAGTGGAAGGCAGAGGACCAATAGACCACTGACCTTGGATTGCCTTGGGCATCCACTCTTTTCACAGCAAAAGAAAACTTTTCATGTTGATAATATAGGATTAAGTGGTAGATGTAAGAGGTGTATCTGAACACCTTTTCTCTTGCCAAGTTCATCAACTGCTCATGTATTTTATCAGAGATGTAGGTGGCATAGTCATAGCAGATTGGAGACTTGCCAGGAGAGAACATGAGCATGATCACCAGCACAGTTTCATCAACAAATTCAATTGAATTATAGCCCAAAATGGGACTAATCATGTCTGCAAGATCTCTGCCCAATTGGTTGAGGTATACTTGGTTAAGAGGAGGATACTTCACAGTGTCAGAGTCAACGTACAGCTGATTGAGTTTGGTGACCTGAGCATCTGTCAATCTAGCTCCTTGATTTATCAAATCTATTAGTGATAAAGGAACTAATTTCTTCTCAGTCTTGAAGTGCAGCATCTCTTTGATAGCTTCAGGGGTGATATAGAAAACAACTGAGCTTGAAGGGTCAAGCACAGCGCTCTGAGTAGGGTCATAGCATTCGGCACATAGGTGGATTAAATCAGGAAACTGGTTGACCTGAGGAAGCTTGAAGATAGGGAGAAAAGAGTCCCATATGCCCAATACATCTGTTCCACTCTCATGTTTAGCCTTCAATTCATTTAGCAGGTGGATGTGGAACTTGGTATTCATCAGCATTTCCTCTGATATTTGATAATCCAGGTCTGCTAGAGGTTTCCATTCCAATTCTCTCTGAGGGGCATTTAAAGGGGCGACATTCAAAGCTACAGGTGCTACTGGAGTATCCATAGTTAGTTTGGGATTCTGCTGTATAATCTGGTGTCACTGTGCAGAGCAATACAAAAGAGTATTCTTTGAAAAAGAAAGGTGAATTACTGAGGAACAGAGGATAGAATGGTCAATTGCAGCAATTGAAATACTGCTCAAAGCTTTGATGAGACAAATGCTTGGCCTTAAACTCTTTTTCACAGCAAATTGGTGCAGTTTGGATTTCCCGTTCACAATTGCGCGAACAGAATGCAGGTTCTATGAAAACTCGGGTAAACAATGCTTAGCAGGTGAATTTCGACCTTACAGTTGCAAATGGAGACTAGGTACAGGGGATTTGCCGGTAAATTATGTGTTTTTCACTCTTTTAAGCTTTGTTTCAGACAATTCTGGATACAACCGAGCACAGGGGAGGTGAATTTGATAAATACCTGGTAAATTTGCTTGGCAATGGTGACAATGCAGGTGGATTTGGCACGCCAATGGTATCCAGGTCTAATTCAGCAGGTTGGCCACAGTTTGGACGTAAATTACATGCAGAGGAAACAACAGTTGTTTTTGCGAAAAGTGCAAAAAACACGGCTTTTTGGCCAAAATATGGATTTTTTGGAACATTGGCGCTTTTTTTGGATGACGTCAGCATGACGTCATCAGGTGGGGTCAAGGTCGGATGACGTCAGCATGACGTCATCGGGTGACGTGGCGGCCTGTAAGTGGTCCATGGGTATGGTGAGGTGGCGGACAGGTGGAGCAAATGGCTAACGGGGGCGCTGACACGGCGATGACGTAGCAGTGACGTGGTAGTGACGTTGGCAGGGCGGGTTGGCAGAAACCGGAAACAGTAAGCAGTATCATATCGCACCGCTTATTATACGGAGGCGGAATTGTCAGAGGAGGCTCCGATATGATTTGGGGGTGACGCGTGGCAGAGGCCTGACGTCACCCTATGACAAATTTCGGAAGGTAATTCACGGACGTCGAGGCCGGTCCGAAATGCATGAGGGCCGTCGGATGAAAAGGGCCCGATCCGACAGTCGGCGGATCATTGAGCTGCCAGGTGGATACGGGTACGGGCGGGGATTAAAATAATATTTTCTTTGGTAAATGCGCCCGGCGGGAACCTTAGAACATTGGCGCATTTGCGTGGTTTTTTCAATGTTTTTTATAAAATCGCGCATAGCGCCCAGACTTTGGATAAATCGGAAGAAGTGGGTTTTCATGTGTATTTTGCAATTGAGCGGGTTAAGGGTGAAAACGGGGTTTTTTACAAGGTTTTTTAGCAAATGAAGGGTTAAATGGGTTAAATGACTTCTGAAGGGGAAAGAGGGGTAAGGCTTAGGGTTCTCAAACTGACCAGATGTGAATTTAATCCCTAACAGTGAACGTATGGCTATAGTGCCAAGGGGAGGGATATTTATACAATGCTTGGGGTTTATACACCATAGTGTTATAATAGTAGGGAAAGGGTAACATAGGGGATTTAGATAATAGAAGTTAGGGGTTAATATGGATGGAAAAGGTGAATGAGGAGTGAAATCACTAAGTTTATGTGAAGATAACTTAGCTTAGGGAGTAGATCAAAATGAAAAGATTTTTAGACAAGGAATGTGGCTTTTAAAGGAATAAGAACCACCATAGAACCTCAAATTCTTCCATGAATCTCAACTGATGAAGGGATGTTAGTAATGAATGTGAAAGGGGAAAATGTGAAGTTAGACATGCTCCTTTGCTTTGCTGCAACATGATGGAGAAGAAGACCTTCTCAATCCATTGATTTTCCTTTGTGAATAGGTTAGCACCCATTCAATTGTAAGGAATGACATTTCTGCAACCCCATCTGCCTACCCATCTACTTGCCTAGCATTTTTTGTTTCTTCATGGAGGGTGCACTTAGACTGGCAGACCCTTATGTGCCTTTTCTTTTCTTTGGCTTTTTCCTTTTGATTTTCTATCCAAGGCTACCCTTATTGCTTCCAAGGTCCCAGATTAAGCAGTTGGGAACCTCAATTCTCTACCTAAGCTACTGGTCTGCCAAGATTAAACAGTTTGGACAGACTTCTTTCTCTATTCTACAACATAAAAATTGAAACATGGCATGATCCAGATTAGGCTTTTGGACCATCCATCAAAACTTAATCAACATGAAGCTATATACACACATTGTCTCCTTTTGGAAATATGGGATCTTTGTATCACCAAAGCAGAGCATATTTGGAACTTTCTTTGCCAATCATGAAATATGAAACCTATTGGTATAGGTAGCTAACAGATTCGGTGGCCCTTGAACTCTGAGCTGATGGTGGAGAATTCGAGGTAAGAGCCCATAAATGAAGGGGACACCTTCCTACAAATCCTCTAGCTTGTTCTCCCACGAATTTGGCTGCCAAGTGCTCATTAAGACCTTCAATTTTGTCTCCAAGTTGACCAAAAAGGCTACACAAAGCACCCATTAGACTTGTTGGCATAATGACTAACCAAATTCACTCTATTAACATAAATATAATCAAAAACATGCAATAAACTAATGAGAATGGTGGATTAAGTCAAATTAGGAGGTTGAATGAGCCCAAATAATTGTCCATTTTTGGGGCTCATCATGCTGCCCGAGGGATTACAGTAGGGATTTTTCCAGATACAGTCTGGAATCCTAGTGATGCTTGAGACTCTGATTTTCTTATGACTTCGTCTATAAAAATTGTTCTCCCAAAGTTCACTGATCCCTTGGGTTTTGTGGATTTAGGTGGGGGGGACTGATAATTTTCTATATTTTTATTCCTGGTCATTCTTAAAAAAACCTATTCCTATTTAACCTCTATGAAATTGTTGAAAAGTGGGCTGAAGAGCAGGAACTTTACTTGCTAGTTACACAATTTATTACCTCTTGTTTTTAAAACCCAATTCTTTTACAGCAAGATAAAAAGAAATCATTTTGAAACACTCTCCCTGGCAACGACGCCAAAATGTTGGTGCACTAAGATGTCTTATTACAAGAAATCTTAATACCTACGTTAATCATCAACCTAGGGCAAGTCTTTTTATTTCAAGAGTGTCAACACTGTATATACAATGAGTTCAGAGGTCAACTCATAGTGAAAGAAGTTGGAATTGTTGCAATTTCTAATGTCTATTTCTCTAAATTCAATCCAAACAATTCTGAAAGAAATCTGTAAACACTTTCAAGTCCACTTAATCCATTTTGCAAGAAACTGAATCAGAATGCAAATAGAAAGAATCACTCTCAACAATCTAACTGGTATTAAAACTAATTCATTTAACATGAAGGAAAGCTATAACAATTGAACAACAAATAACCATATAAACATATCATGGAAAGGAATCAACTCTAGATTTTAAATCTGTGATAGTGTTACTTTAGAATGACCAACAATATAAGGTTGAAATTAACATAACCAATTCAATAAGGAGCATCATGCATATGTAGCACACATCTCAATCTAGAATCTCGTCTAAACAGCAAATGCAAACCAAAATCATCAATCCTCACAGTAATCAGAATGGTGCTAACTTTACAAACTAACAATAATAAACATTTATAAGAATAAACGGAAATAATTATAACACAATTGAAGCAGTAGATCTCCTATTCATTGGGCCCAAAGTCTCTAGAAGCCTCTACTGTGAGATATTCAGAATACAATTATGGATAAAACGTAGTCTTCTTCATTAAAATCAATAACAGAGTTATAGCATCACTGTGACAAAAGTATTATATGTCCAAAAATAATAGTTATAATCTGCCAATTCCTAACTAGTTGTTCAATTTGCATCACGGCTTTATATAACTTTTGGAAAAATAAATGGATAGAAGCGAATCCTCAGGATCAAGGGATCCTGAGGATTTCACAACACTTGATTTGATTTCATCATAAAATAGCATTGGTCCTTCTGGTCTTCCATTGTCTTCCATACTCAAGACGCTATCTTTTTTTCTTTCATGGTTGTTTTTGTTCTGTCGATTGAACAACAATCATCCAATCCGCGTCCATGCATATAAAGATAGTGAAAGTTAGTTTTCCATGCCCAAATTTTTCCAATTTGTTAATAAACAATTTTACCCAGCTTCTGTTGTTGTTTCCTCTATTTTTATTCATAAAATGAATATAAACATGTGAATATAAATGCTTAATTAAGCTATTTACGAGGAGAAAACATACCTTTTCCTCGGCCCAACTATAGGTGACAAGCTCTCAGTTCAAACAATATTGTCGGGACTTGACGAGGAAGGAAAAATCAAATTGGAACCTGAAGCAGTCATGGAAAGAATAACTCGAAAGCTACGAAATCGATCAATTTTAGAGTATATCATCAAGTGGAAGAACCTACACGTTGAAGATTTCACATGGGAGGATGAGAATTTTGTAAGAAGCATCCATAACTACTCAAGCGTTGAGGACAACACTTTTTGAAGGAAAGGGGCATGTTATGTCCATATACTACTAGTGTAGCCCCTTATTGTCATTAGTGAAACCCCTTTATTGTCATTAGTGCAACCCCCTTATTGTATCGTTGTGCCCATGTAGTCCCCATATTATTATTATTGTGCCCCATAGAAGGCCGCTATTGTTGCTTTCTTGCCCTTAAATTATTATTGTTATGTTGGTTTTTATTATATTGTGACCCCTTAGACCCCTATATATAGAAAGAGGTTTTGTCATTTGTATGATCTAATAATTGTTCATTTGTGTAATGTAAATGAGTTTTCCCCCTCAAAGAGGCTTATTTTGAAGTCGTTGATATATTTCTTCTTCTATTTTGTTAGCTGGTTTCATAACAGTGAAATTTTATCTAACACCCTCCTCCCACATACACCCAAGTAACCATGCCAACCGAGGTAAACATGGGACGAGAGGCTACTATGATTAGATTCGACCTCCTATGTAACCTTAAGGAAGTGGAATCGATAGAACATCACACACAACCATCCAACATCATCCACAGAACCCTCAGGAGACAAGTCAACCACTCAGACAACCTGTCCCTGGGTCCCACTATTGTTCTGGACCTTTAAGGATAGTCACTTTCATGCTATGGGCAAGGGAGCGACTAGAGACCTAAATTCATTCTCATAGGCCTGCATAGTAGCAAATTTGTACTAAATTTGTCAATCATGTGCCAGCGACCCCAGGATTTATGCCACTTTTTCAGGCCCGGAGCCCAGGCCACTACCCAGAATGGAATGAAATCTCATAATCAAGTAAAGTACAAGGAAAAAATGATGTAAAATCAATAACCTCAACAACACCTCAACTAGGCCCCTACTAGCGATGATAGCTATTTCTTCAAACATATCATCGACATGTAACCTACAGGTGTAAACAATCGAATTAAGTTTAGGTATCTCATACTTATTTGAGAGTCACTATGAACCACTTTTCCCTTATGCCATTCGCTGCATTATCCTCGATTAGATCATAAACACATTATGCATTCATATACAAGTAAAAACATGCTGAGATCCACACATATTTGTTGTCATAAAACGTGCATATAACTAGCATAATAGGAACAGAAATACAATAAACATATCAGCCATCAAAATACATATGTACATTAGTACATTTGTGCAAAGAAATCAAGGGAATGAATTTCTCATTACTGAATGCAATCAACCAACTAGAGATGGGACTACAACGTTCCACCTGACCATAGAATGGCTGAGACAAATCTCTCTTCAGCCATTCACCCCCATGTCATATTCCAAGAATTAATGTGGGACTCAAACCAAAATAACTCAATTAGGGCATACCAAGGCTAAACTAGCTCACCCTCATCAATAGAAACCAGGCTTTACCGTAATCCATCCTGGATCACCAGGCCAACACAATGAACACATCATAACAGACTTTATCATGATATTTTCCCGATCACTAGGCCAAACAAGCATGGATTCCATTAGATTTCTCCACCTACACCATGAGGAATTTTCCTGTCTCCTAGTCTCTCTGGCTTTAATGCAATACAAACCTGAATCACTAGGCCCTAAACCAAGACCCACTCTCCAGGATTTACCACATATCCCAAACTTGGGAATACTAGGCCCAATGGAGAGCAAACCATCTCTTGGCTTTATCGTATATCCTGCCATTCACCAGCAAGGATTCCTAGGCCCACCAAGGCAACACAATCTTGGCTTTACCACAACCCACATTTTGGCTCAGGGGTCACTAGGCCAGTGGCTTTATGGTAATCCACATTCTAGTTCAAGGACCACTAGGCCATGTTCTCAATCATTCAGAGATCCACCCCACTCAGCTTCGAATCCATCCAACAATCTAGCTCAACCAAAACATGAGAACCCCATCACACCATGGTTATCCAGAAATGGCAAGGCTAGGCTGAAAACATTGTTACACCTAGAAAAACCCATGCAATGATAGAAAAGAACCACATGCAATATCATGCACGCCAAATATAGTCAGAAAAATACACATGTGATACCTGCAATGAAGCCCGATGAATTGCTTGATCCTAGGTTCCTCTTGCCTTCTTTGCCTTTCTTGATCCAATGCGAAAGTGCTCTAAGAAAACTCTAAGTATCCAAGAGTATGAGAGAGAGAGAGAATAATGAAAGGGATCCAAAGCCAAATTGACAAAAGGTTACCAACTGATCCTTAGAAGCCTTTTTATGAATGAGACCTGTATTTTCTTCATTTTCCATTATTATCCTTCATTTTCCTCCTCACATGCAACCTGTGACCTTTCACCTCCTTTTTCTCCTAATTTCCATTATTTTCATAAACAATTGTGCCAAAAATGCCATTTTTCCTTTCCAAAGCCTTAGCCATTTCCTTTTCCAATTTCCTTAGCCATAAACAACCAAATGAACACCCCCTGGGATGTCTTGTCCAACATTCCGCTTGGAATAAGCGTCCCATTCATCCATGGTTATCGTTTTTAACTTTTATTACATGAAATTTTCACCAGGGTTGTTACAGAACCCTCCCCCTTGGGGGACACTGTCCTCAGTTTTCAATCACACCTATTCGTCAAAAACCTATTGAAAGAATACATACTGCTCATGGAGCTTTATAACACAGCTCATTATGGTATTTATAATGATCATCCTGCCGAGTGCCAACTCATATAACATAATAGCATCATGATAACATAACCACATGATAGCATAATAACATGACACCCATACTTCATAGTGGAGCTTTATAACATAGCTCGTTACGGTATTTACATCCATACACGAGTGTACATATAGCAACATCATCAATATATAGATATCAAAGCATATGCCAAATCATATAACAAAGCATATATCAAAACATATACTAAACACCATGTCTAAGCATATATCAAAACAGCATATATCATATACAAAACCACCATAAAGAAAATACCAAACCATCATAAAGAAAATACCAAACCACCATAAAGCAAATACCAAACCACCATAAGCAAATACCAAACCACCATATCATGTTTCTATGCCTCAACCGAAAACAATGAAGGATACATCACCCGCATATGATCTGCCATCTTCCGTAGCTTCATTGGGCCCAAAGTGCTTCCATTGCACTTTATGTTGCTCGATTGCTCAGTTCTGGAGCATGATCACCTTTTTATGCAATATACATTGAGGCTCTGACTGGAATTCTCCATCTAGTTCCAGCTAGAATACATACCAGTCAATCACACGATCACCATACTTAACATAATTCATAAGAAATGATACATGGAAAACATCATGGACTTTCACTGTCAGAGGTAGTGCAAGTCGATAGGCTACTAGCCCAATCCTCTCAATGAAGGGTCCACAAAACTATGGTGCCATCTTGAAACATGAGCCAATCTGCAAGGAGTTCTTTTTCAGTTTGATGTGCAAGTACACCTATTCCCCAACCTGTAACTCCTTGAACAACCTGTTCCTATCAGCATAGATTTTTTTCCTATCATGTGCTACCTTAAGATTTTTCTTAATCACCTGCATTTCATGTTCCATGTCCGCTAACATATCCGGTTCAATAAATATCCTGCTAACCAAATCACTCCAACTAATGGGAGTGTTACAACTCTGCCCATACAATGCCTCGAAAGGACTCATCCTTAATGACTCCTGATAACTGTTGTTATATGCGAACTCTACCAAAGGGAGATACTCTTCCCACTTCCTTTGTTGATGCATCACATACATCCTCAACATTTCCTCTAATATCCTATTGACCCTCTCTGTCTTGCCATATGTCTATAGATGATAAGTTGTGATAAAGGCCAACTCTGTGCCCAAACCCACAAATAACTCTTTCCAAAACTTGGAAGTGAACTTCGCATCCCTGTCTGACACAATATTCTTTGGAACACCATGTAGGCTAACCACATCTCGTATGAATACCTGTGCCACATCACTAGCTAAGAACGTAGATTTCACTGGAATGAAGTGTGCAACCTTTGTCAACATGTCCACAATGACCATGATGGAATCATGTTGCTTCACTGTCTTTGGAAAACCTGTGATGAAGTCCATGTAAATGACCTCCCATTTTCATTCTGGAATCACAATTCGTTGTAGTAGTCCAGCTAGATGTTTACACTTTTCCTTCATTCACTAACAATCAAAACATCTAACCACAAACTCTGCTACATCCCTCTTCAGATTCAACCAATAATAATATCTCTTCATTGTTGTTAGTGTCTTCTGATAATGTGGGTGACTTGAATATGGTTTCACATGAAAATCCCTCAATATCACCTTCTTGAGCTCACTGTTATCTAGTACATATATCCTATCTTGGAACCTAACCAACCCATCTTTTGTAAGACAATAATCCATGCCCTATGCACCCGTACCTGTACCATCACACTGTTGCAACCTATGCACAATATCCATATACATGACATCCTGTTGTCATGACCGCAAGATCCTATCATGTAAGTATGTCCCATAGGGGCTCACAGTTTCCAAGTGATGTACTTGTACCCGTCTACTGAGAGAATCTTCCACCCTGTTCTATTTACCTTTGATGTACCTGATCTCGAAATCAAACTCGTTGCTTGTGGCCAGCCATCTAGCCTTCCTAACATTTAGATTCGACTGGTGAAACAAGTATCTCAACCCAATTTTATCACTCATAAGCACAAACCGCCTGCCAAGAAGATAGTGCCTCCACATCTTCAGTGCATGTATAATCACTGGAAACTCAAGATCATGTGTGTTGTGGAGGTAAATCCCCTCTGCGGACAGAGGCGATCCCTACTAGCCCAGACCGAGTCTAGCAACAATCAAAAAATGCTATCCGCAAGTTCCTAATTGCAAATTAAAGGTGGATGATGAGAACCTACTTGGATTCCAATGTTAATATTCGTAGAAGAGATGTCACCCTCGTTCCTTTGCCTTGGCCGGTCACGATCCCCACAATCTCCGTGATTGGACACCTGCACATGCAAACAACAACACGAAAACAAGCATAAAATCTAGTAGATGCAATTATATATCAGTCAGAAAAGATATAACTCAACATTAATCATAGGACAATGAGAGTGGAACCATAATGATAGTCATCTATTATTGATAAATAACAAAGAAGAATACAACCATTGTTCTGACGTCAAATCCTCCTTTGGCTGGGTAGTCAGCTACACAAGTCTTGCAAAGCTTGTTGGGATGAGGAACAAGCCTCTCTCTCTTTGGGTGACAAGAATCTCCTTACTTAGATTTGGCCTTATGGGTGCAAAGAAAGCTCTTGCACCTTCAAACTCTTGAACTCCTGGTATTCTCTATCACTATGTTGGGACTAGTACTATTGTAACTAGCTTGCTCAAGGCATAGAGGCAAGCTTTTATAGATAGAGAAGAAAGAGATAGGATCAACCACATTATTCATGGGATTGGCTTTATCACTTGGAAACTTCCATGAAAGGTGGCAAACCACTTTCCCTTCTATGGAGATTCGAAGCCAAATCATCCTAGCTCAACATAGATTCAGTTGGTGAATGGGTTAAGGAGAACCTTCGGAAGCTTGTTGGTTGAAAACTTTACTCAATTCGGTTGGCGCGAGTGCGACTCTGAGACAGAGCGCCAATAGCGCGCCCTCTTTAGAGGATTTCCCTCATTGGCGCGGGCAGTAAACTGTGGACCCACGCTAATGCAAAAAGAGCTGTTTTCAGGGGCATTTTGCAGGAGATGTCTTCAGGGCATATGAAGCTCATACTTAGAGGAATATAATGCAAGTGGTTTCAGGTCATGTCACTTCTCACAGGTCCCGGAATGAGTCCTCCAGTGTATGAGAGAGGGGTAACAGGGACGGTGAAAAATGGTGACAAATTACTGTGTAACAGATGCCCCCTAAAGCATGAGGCTCGAGAAAGAGAGAGGGGTGAAATGCTTTACAAGAACATGCGGAACTGAAAACACTGCCGCCGGAGAACCTGCGTAAAGAAGTACAACTGATATCTCAAGTACATGATATATGTGGTATGGGCGCAGCCATCCATAACAGAGCACACAAGAATCTAGATCCAAGGTATGGGCATAGCCATCCAGTGAGGATCGATAAATAGACTCAGGCATGGTCGCAGCCATCCAGTGAATGAGTCATAATAAGCCACAAATCGCAGCCTGGATTCCAACAAAAAAAATCCAGGGTCTTGCGCTCCATCTCGACCCGAACAGAGTACAAGTTCAAGCATGTGAATACATGAGTTGAAGTCGAACATGCATGAACATCGTCTGATTACCAGTCAATGATGAAAACTGTTAACATAGGCGAGAGGTACCACCAATAATGACAATGGCCCTCAAGGTACTATAGGTACAATCTACGGTGTGCGAATGAGTGAGCTGGCGTCGAACACCCATAGAATCATTCGATCGGAGGCCAACGATGAAAACCTCTCGTCGAACACGAAGAACCTGCCATTGAGGTATGCAGGCTCTAAGGCACTGGAAGGGAGTCTCTAGATTAGCTTCTTAGATAATGAGCTGAAGTCGACAGGAAGTGACCTTGATCAAAGGTGGGCCATAATGTTTCCCACATCATTGACACGAGACAGAGGAAAGATGTTGTGGTGAATCATAAATATGTGAGGTATCAGAGGGAGGTTGTAATTCTGCAGAGGTCAACTTCTCTTGAACATATCGGCGGCACGATAGTCGACTTGGCAGTATTTGACATCAACGGATCAAAGGTCATGGTGACGAGGCAATGAGTAGATGAGAGGTCAAACAGGATCACCCAAAACCCACGGAGGCAAGTGAAAAGCGAGATGAGATGTCCCCACCTAGACACGAAAGCAGACAAGTGCCATGTTCAAGAGCGACATACTGCCGACACGACAATAATTATGGGTCCATTTTCCCCACCATATCTGGCGAGTACCATAGTTATTTTTAACAAGATTGACGGGGATAGCATATGCTTGTGAGGCATCATTCCAACGGGATCCGATGTCATCAGGTTTTAACAAGCCTGACAAAGGAAGAACTCGGCGTCTTTTCATGTTTAGAGAGTTTGAAAAGACAACAGAAAAGTAAACTCTAGGGGGGGCCTTTTTCGTAAAGTTGTGTCTCTCGAGCCCGAAAAAGTATAAAACAATGCTCGAAAGAACCGCCCGATCATTACGATCGAGGAGTACTTTTCATGAGTAGTGATTTTGACCTGAAAAAGTAAAAAAGCGATCGATATCACGTCGTTTCGTAACTGTTAACAAACCTAAAACGACAAGGGTCCGATGATCTTTTCGTCTTTACACGGTCGGAAAAGAGTTTAAAGACGACCGCCTCTTATTTGCGTTTAACGAGTCAAGAGGAATAACTCGGCAATCTTTTCATATTTAGACGGTCAGAAAATAGCTAAAAGTAGACCTCCATTTTTATTCTCTTTAACGAGTCAAAAAGGGAAAATACTCGGCAATCTTTTGATATTTTACGAGTCAGAAAAGAGCTTAAAGGTGACTCATCCTAGAGGAACGAGTGGTATAAAGAGTAGCAACTGGTTCCGGCAATGGTGGAACTGCTCAAAACATGTAATGGTCAAGAGGTTGGCTAATAAAACCACTCATCGCTGCGGTTCCTCAGGAAAGGATAAACAACCAAGTGAAAGCATATGATCGGCCAAAGAGATGGTGGTGATGGAATGAAACAACCAAGGCTCATCTAGCAGAATTTAGCGGATAACAATGGCAATCACGAGGTGTAAATCAGGTATGGGTTCATTTTTACACAAGCTTGAACCATGGATAACTTTGCTTGGATTCGGTTTCATGTTTACACAAGCTTGAAATGAAAAACTATGCTTGTTATAAGCTCGCATACCCCCAGCATAATGACGTAAATCGAGGTACATGCCCCCCAAGCTTCATTGCATTCAACAAAGTGGATGGAATGAAGGTTCACTCTCGAGATCGATGAAAGACTCGACTTGTATTTTACGAGATCTTAATCAAAAGACTCGATTTGGAAAGGGAGTTGTTTCATTTTTTAATGAGGTTGACACAGTAAAAGAACTATCCTCATAACCCTTGTTTCATTTTTTAATGAGCTTGACACAAGATCAGGAACTATGCTCCGACCAAGCCTAGTTTCATTTTTTAAGGAGCTTGACATAGGAAAGGAACTATGCTCCGACCAAACCTAGTTTCATTTTTTAAGGAGCTTGACACCGGAAAGGAACTATGCTCCACCAAACCTAGTTTCATTTTTTAAGGAGCTTGACACCGGAAAGGAACTATGCTCCAACCAAACCTAGTTTCATTTTTTAAGGAGCTTGACACTGGAAAGGAACTATGCTCCACCAAACCTAGTTTCATTTTTTAAGGAGCTTGACACCGGAAAGGAACTATGCTCCGACCGAACTTCATCATAATGAATAGAAATTCGGGGCTTCCAAGATTGCCACTCCCGGTGGAAGGGAAACATCTTGGAAGTCAGGGCCCAATGCCCCCAGGACACTATGCACGACGGTGGCATCACTAGATCCGGGCACGGGATAGGTGGCCACGTAGTTGATCTATGATGGGGCAAATGCAACTGGTGGATGAAAACCAGGAGGGGATGACAATTGCGCAGGAGGTACCCGGGGACGGATGAACGATAATTGATCTATCGTCACTATTCTTCCATCGTGTGGAAAGCAAACCACCCAGAAAAGTGAAGAGACCAGGGCCCCCATGGCATAAACATAGTCACGGCCAAGGAGAAGACTGAAGTCTAAAGCACCTTGGGTAACCAATACGTCTATATAGACGGTCTTGCCTCCCAAAGTAACAGGGAACTGTGGAAGGATCCCTAATGGTTGACTAGTTCCTCCGTCAAAAGCCGTCAGATTCGGTGCGACTGGCACAAGCTGTGGGGAACCCAAGGCTTGCCAAGTAGTGGCAGGCATAAGACTAACCGATGCTCCCTCATCCAACACAGTGCCAAGTATCGCCTTATTATAGGCATGTACCATGACCCAGAAAGGCACATGGGATGGAAGGAGGGAGGTAGTCAAACGACTCCAGTCGAAGGAAACGACTGAACTACTTGGTGGGGGAATCATATGATTGACCCCCTGCTCTAAAGGAACTGAAGCAGGACTCTCAGGAGCAGCTGGGATAGGAGAGTCATTTCCAGACTCAGGAGAATCTGAGGAGACGAGAAGAACATGGGAGTTATGCTCTTCCGAAACAGAGTGATCAGGTGGCGAACTCAAGTCAACACTCTTTCCGACCAATGGTTGGTCTGGAACAGGCTTGGCAGAGCCAGGTTCAGGAAGAGGAGACTGGACAAGAGAGGAATCTGAAGCAATCTCTTTGTCAACAGGGGGACGATCTGCAGCTGCAGAGAGACGTTGATAACCAACGGGAAGTTGGGGTGAAGGACCTGTAAGACTTTCCAAGACAACGGAGGCTTTGTCCATGAGTGGACAAAGGTGAAGGGGATGGTTGCCTTCACAAAGTCTACAGGGGATTTGAATCTTCCCTTTTCCCTTACCATTCTTGACTAATAAGGTAGCATCACCGTGAGCTTTAGAGGACGATGAGGGGCGGGCCGGATCGCGAGACCATACGTCTAGTACCCTAGGAATGCCAGGACAATCGCGAAGAAGATGGTCCTCCTTGCATAATTGACAAGGAAACTTGACCTTCCGTGGAGGAGCAGAAGGTGGCCCGACTTCAGGTGTACTCGGGGTAGGAACTACACTTTTAGCCTCTCCCTTGGGAGCCTTCTTCTTCTTCTTCTTCTTCTTCTTCCTCTTAGCCACCTGGTTACTCGAATCGAGACTTTCACCAGGCGAAGTAGAAGAGGAGGACGTAGAAGTAGGCGTCGAAGGGGAGAGATCCACCTTAGAATCAACATGATGTTGTTCATGTGGAGGGACAGATTGACTAGACGGTGAGACGGCAGGGACCAAAGAGGTTGAGAACAACCAGACCAGCAACCCAACAGTTAACCCTGGGAGGGACAACGTTGCCATATAAGGAGCACCAACATTTCCAAAAGGAGCGAAATGACCAGGGTTCCCGTCAGAGGGGATCCCTGGGTTGGTGAACCCCGGAAAAGTTGCCATCGAGAACGAAAAGAAGCCTACTCAAGCTAACACAAACAAGATCTAACCAGGTAATGTTAATCGCGGCCAAATAAATTTTAAGACGCAAGGACACAACTTGACCTTTCCATTTTTTAAGAGTCGAGAAAAGGACAAAAAGATGACTCTAGTCTCCTTCGAATATTTAGTGAGCCCGAAGTGACAAACACTCAGATGAACCTTTTCATTTAAGGAGTCTAAAAAGGATCAAAAGTGACTACTCTGGAGAACTAGGAAAAAAGGTTTACCAAACAAATCCATAAAACTGCATATACACCTTGGCAGTCATATGAAAACCAAGGACTTCCCGTACCGCAGTCAATCTTCCCGAATGCTGTGTTCGGTGCGTTACGGCTTCTAAGGCGACAGACACGGCTTCCTGTGGATAAAGGATGATAACCTAGTGGGGTCTCCCCATATACTCGACAGTACGTGGGAGCTCAAGTCCGTGCTAGACCACTTGTTGCGTCACGGAAGGAGGAATCACCCAACCTTAAGTGAAACAAAAGTGACTAGGTTTAACGACGCCGGAGCACGTCTCTAGCCTAGACCTCTAAACAGTGAGCGTTATGTTCCAATGCGTTTTTAAGTTCATTCAGTTCATTTTACGGTTGATCTTTGATTAGGTTTCAATTTCCAGGTCCTACCATATGTAATCTCTCACAATTCCCTAAATGCAAGCTATATGCCAAAATATATCATTTCGTTCGATGAATGCTAACTACGAGAGGGTTGAGAGCTATCACACAAACAAAAATTACCATAAAACAATAAACAATAACTCTAATGCAGCTAATGGCAATTAACAAAAATTTTCTCTAAAGTTACTAATTGCTAATAACAACGAAAAGCTTTATTTTCCATTAACTAATGCAAAGCAAAAGAGATTGTTTGTTTCTTTTTTGAATGGCAAAGTGCACTAAACAAATTTTGAGAGATAATAACACCGAGTAAAAGAGACAAATTTCACTCAATGAGAACGCAATCAAGTCCCCAAAACACCAAGGCAGTCCTTCAAACCAATAAGAAAACACAAAGACCTCTATGAGCTATGTGATCTAAGCCCAAACGAAGCCAAGCGAAATCCAAGCGAAAAGAAGAGAATCACTCGAATAACGCAATAAAAAGTTTAACAATCATTGAACAAGTGCAAGAGAGTAACCAAAAAGTTGACTGGACCAACAGAAGACCAAAACTCCTAAGGAAGGCTCGATGCACAAAGCCACTAGATGCCCTAGGGCCAAAATGTGAAATCGATGGAAAATGGCAAACACCCAAAGTATGCAAATGTAATCTATGCACACTTTTCATTCATATCCTGAAAATGAGAATTCTAATTATGCAAGTGTGATCTATGCAAGAGAACTCTCAAACACACAATGATTCTAATGTAATCTAAGAACCAATCAAGTGCAAATCAAGAAAAACGGGTGTGAGTTCCAAATATCATAAACTAAAAACACTCAAAGGCGATTAACACTCATACACAATTTAGCCCCCCCCCCGGCGAATGAGGGGGAAATTTTTTTGCAAAAACAAAAGCAAAAAGATGCAAAATTGTGAAAATACTGAGACAAACTTCCAAGTAATGATCAAAGAAAATCAAATTAATAATTTGCCAAAAAAAACTCAAAACCAGTCAAATAAGACTCTGACACACTCAAGTGATTGAAAAGGGTGTAGCTAGACACAAAACCCAAGCTTGGAAGGCTGCAAACAAGCAAACTGGAAAAGTTCACAGGCCTAGCGCGACTGTCAGGTGGAAAACTAGCGCCAATTGAGGATTGGCGCGGGCTGTACACTGGCAAGTGGCACCAATTGGCGCGACTGTCATGCAAAAAAGAGCGCCAATCAAGTTTGCTAGCTTAAAAATAAAAACAAGCAGTCCAAGGCTTGGTCGACAGTATCTAGACAGACCAGGCAGCAAGAGACAACAAAGCATCCAACCCAGAAAGCTATCTAAGCAATCAAAACAAGAGAAATCAAAGAGACAAGACAAACTCCAAGTTTTTTAGTTCGTAAACCAAACCGGAGATTGACTGAAGTGGCGTTGATCTACTTCGCTAATGCAAAGCAATAGCGTTTCGAAAGCTATCTGGCCGTACTTCAGGCTTCGTCTAAAGTTTACAAATCAAACAATAAGATAAATCCCCAGCGGAGTCACCAAATTATTGTGGAGGTAAATCCCCTCTGCGGACAGAGGCGATCCCTACTAGCCCAGACCGGGTCTAGCAACAATCAAACAATGCTATCACGCAAGTTCCTAATTGCAAATTAAAGGTGGATGATGAGAACCTACTTGGATTCCAACGCTAATATTCGTAGAAGAGATGTCACCCTTGTTCCTTTGCCTTGGTCGGTCACGATCCCCACGATCTCCATGATTGGACACCTGCACATGCAAAGAACAACACGAAAACAAGCATAAAATCTAGTAGATGCAATTATATATCAGTCAAAAAAGATATAACTCAACATCAATCATAGGACAATGAGAGTGGAACCATAATGATAGTCATCTATTATTGATAAATAACAAAGAAGAATACAACCATTGTTCTGACGTCAAATCCTCCTTTGGCTGGGTAGTCAGCTACACAAGTCTTGCAAAACTTGTTGGGATGAGGAACAAGCCTCTCTCTCTTTGGGTGACAAGAATCTCCTTACTTAGATTTGGCCTTATGGGTGCAAAGAAGGCTCTTGCACCTTCAAACTCTTGAACTCCTGGTATTCTCTATCACTATGCTGGGACTAGAGCTATTGTAACTAGCTTGCTCAAGGCATAGAGGCAAGCTTTTATAGATAGAGAAGAAAGAGATAGGATCAACCACATTATTCATGGGATTGGCTTTATCACTTGCAAACTTCCATGAAAGGTGGCAAACCACTTTCCCTTCTATGGAGATTCAAAGCCAAACCATACTAGCTCAACATAGATTTAGTTGGTGAATGGGTTAAGGAGAACCTTCGGAAGCTTGTTGGTTGAAAACTTTACTCAATTCGGTTGGCGCGAGTGCGACTCTGAGACAGAGCGCCAATAGCGCACCCTCTTTAGAGGATTTCCCTCATTGGCGCGGGTAGTAAACTGTGGACCCGCGCTAATGCAAAAAGAGTTGTTTTCAGGGGTATTTTGCAGGAGATGTCTTCAGGGCATATGAAGCTCATACTTAGAGGAATATAATGCAAGTGGTTTCAGGTCATGTCACTTCTCACAGGTCCCGGAATGAGTCCTCCAGTGTATGGGAGAGGGGTAACAGGGACGGTGAAAAACGGTGACAAATTACTGTGTAACAATGTGTCAGGTAGTTCTTCTCATGCTCATTTAGTTTCTGGGACTCATATCATACCACATGTCCATCCTACATAAGCACTCCACCAAGCCCTCTCTTGCAAGCATCTGTGCATACGATAAACTCTTTTCTAGACCTAAAATCTTAGTACTGGTGCATGTGTCAACAACTGCTTATGTTTCTCAAAGCTAGCTTTACAACCCTCAGTCCATTCGAACTTCTTACCTTTCCTCTGCAAGGATGTAATGGGATAAGCAATTTGTGAGAAGTTCCTGATGAACCTCTTATAATAGCCTAACAGACCCATGAAAGATCTCACCTCATCCACATTCTTAGGAGCAACCCACTCCATGATGGCCCTTATCTTCTCTGGATCTACTGCAATGCCCTCCATGGAGACAACATGTCCCAAATAGTGCACCTCAGTCTGAAAGAAACTACACTTGTTGAGCTTAGCATACTACTGATGCTCTCTCAACAACCTCAACACTACTGTTAAATGCTCGACATGCTCTTCCTCACCAATATATCATCAATGAACACAATAACAAACTTATCCAAATATGTACGCAACTCACTATTCATCAAATGCATGAACGTATCCTGGAGCATTAGTTAAGCCAAATGGAATAACAACAAACTCATAATGCTCATAATTGGTCATGAACACAGTCTTGTAAATGTCCTCCTCTTTGATGCATAACTAATGGTATCTAGATCTCAAGTCAATCTTCGAGAACATTGTTTCTCCCTTCAGCTGATCGAACAAGTCATCAATCCTCAGCAAAGGATATATGTTCTTGGTAGTCACTTTGTTCAACTGCCTATAGTCAATGCATAATATGAGAGTACCATCTTTCTTCCTCATAAACAAGATTGTGTGCCCCAAGGTGACACACTTGGCCTAATGTATCCCTTGCTCAACATTTCCTTCAACTACAACTTTAACTCAACCAACTTAGGTGTGCTCATCCTGTAAGGTGCTTTTGTTGTTGGAGCTACCTTGGCACTAACTCAATAGAAATGTCTACATCCTTGTGAGGTGGAAACTCTGTAATTTCCTCAGAAAATACATCCTAAAACTACTACAACACTGGGTATCTACTCAACACATCTCCAACCTCAACCTCCTTACCCTTATCACTAGAAATGTGTACTGCAAATACTTTTCACCCTTTTCTACAGCTATGCTTCTCTTGCACAGATGTCACCATCCTAACTGATGTGGCTTTCTTCTTACCTTGCAAGACTCTTGGTTCTCCATTGTCATAAACGCACTCAATAGCTTTGTCATAGCAGTCAACCTTGTTTCTATGTAGATACAACCAATCCATGCCCAACAACATATTGTATGATCCCAATAGTAACACATTAAAATGCGATGTTGTAGGCATACCATTTAAATCAAATGTAGAAGCTCGTACCTAATGATGAACTCACTTCTTTGTACCTATATCCAACTACACTAACCAAGACTTTGCATGAAAATCCTTATTCAAACCACACTTATCCACCGAGTTAGGAATAGCATAGTTTTAATTAGATCCAAGGTCAATTAAAATAGAAATAACTTGATCACAAATCTTACCGTCCATCTCAATGATAGATGCCTGGTGTTTTTCCTGCTTGTTGTCCACTATTGCATAGATACGTGGAATACTCTAACCAATGTCCCCAACATTTTGCACCTCAAGTGCATTGTATATCTGAGGCCTACCATCCTGATTCTATGGACAATCTCTCTTAAGGTGTTCCTTACCACATGTCCAACACTCCAACCGACCAGTACCAACACCTCTATGTTGTTGTTACAATGCATGTCCTTGTCTAGATGCATTAAACCTCTCATTAGGGGAATTTTGAGGTATAAAATGGGCCTCCGAAGAAAATTATAAAATAATAGTGGAAATAATAAAATAAGATTATATTACATCATCAAAGTTTAGAAGGAAAATAGAAAAAACTATTTTTTCAACTCGTATTTTCAACTTATCTCCCTATGGGTTTACTCAAATTTGGAGCAATAACACTCGTTGGATGCATAATTTGATTCCTCATCCAAGGAGTACCCATGTTGCATACTTTTGATGGACCCTGCTACATGAAAAATGAGAAATACATGACAAAACGTGATTTCATTTCTCATTTTTCATGTAGTAGGGTCCATCAAAAGTATGCAACATGGGTACTCCTTGGATGAGGAATTAAAATTTTCATCCAATGAGTACTCTCGCTTGAAATGTGAGTAAAATCTTAGGGAGATAAGTTGAAAATACGAGTTGACAAAATAGTTTTATTATTTTATTATTTTTTAATCTTTTTACTATTGTACTCCAAAAATGGTGATTCATCCCCCATGGTTGACATCATTATATTGAATCCTATTGGTTCTTATAAAGTTTATTTTGGTTGTACATTTTTCTTAGGAGGCCCATTTTAGACCTCAAAATTCCCCTATTGCTTGCGGTGCCACATTCTCTTTCTCATCTGCATGTTGAGGCCTTGTCCTCTTAGGCTGCCATTTACCTTTATCTTTGTCCTTTCCTTTCCATCCATGCTAAGATTCATTCTTACACTTTGATTGTTCATAGCAATGCTTGAGTTTCCCAATAACTTCCTCAAGTGACCGAGACTCATCATACTCAATCTAATCTCTAAATGCTAATGGAAAACCACTTACATATCTCTGAACTTTAGCCTTCTCATCAATAAGATACGGTGCATAACTCAATAGCTCCATAAACTTGGTCGTGTACTCTTCATCTATAATTGATCCCATCTTTAGATCATATAATTCTTTCCCTTACTATCATAGTACCTTTCTGACAAGTACTTCTTCCTGACAAGCCTCTTGAATTCCTGCCAACTCAAGTCATCTGTCCTAATGTCTCTAACCCGCTTAACATCTTCTCACCAGATGTCTACTTTACCTTTCAAGTTGAAGATAGATATGCTTGACTTCATGTTATCCATGTAATCATGCAACTCAAATAATTTTTTCATTCCAAGTATTCAAGCCTCTACATCTTCCAACTTCTTCATATCTCTGTCAAAAGTAGGTGGTTTTTCTTTCTTGAACTCATCCAGAAAGTATCCCCTATCATTCCTCCTATAAGGATGATAGTGATTTCAATCATGATGTCTATCACAATTAGACCTATAATAATAAATTTTTTCACCACCCCTCCTATCCGGAGTGTCCAAAAACCTACCATCTCCCACTATATTAGATCTATCTGACCTATTTCTACTAGGAGATCTACTGCCATATGCCCCATTATTTTTATCCTCGTGCCCATGGCTGATTCAAAGTGGCCCTAGTGGCTACAAGTATGACAAACTCTGAAGAATTATTGAATTCACCTCTACCTTCTTCTCTTGTGCATGTATGATCCATTCATTATCCACCTTACAACTCCTTATCTCTTCCTTCAAACTTCTCAATTTAACTGCCAAATCGAAAGAGTTCCCAACACCATACTGCTCTTCAAATTCATAAGGAGAGTCTTTGTAGTCAACCATCTTGCTAGACATTTGATATTTTATTCCTTCAATGCATAATATGTAAGATAAACCAAATCACAATAAACCAATGTACCTCAGTATAGCTCGGAGAGGATACATTGTCTGCAATATCACCAAATTAGCGTGATACATGTATAACATAATCATAACAGCGTATAGACATTCGCGAGTAAATGTATCAACACATAAACATCACTCTAACTAGGATCTAGTCATCAATTCAAGGCCATATAAACAATGAATGTTATGACCACATGCATGACAACAACCATTATGTTGAGAAATGGCAACAAGAAATTCCAGTTTAATTTGTCCTTGAATTAAACTGAGAATTAAAATCAAATTCTATTCTCATAGCAAATTGTAAATAGTTAATTAAGTTTAATTAACTTAATTAGCTTAGGAATTTCGAGTTGGAAGTATTTATGTAGTCATGTATATGTTCTACCTAAGTTTTAGGGGTCCAAGATAAGTTTAAATTTGAGCTGTAATTAGATCACTTAGTTTATTGAGTTATGTTCAGTTAAATTAATTCCAAATTGTTTGTGAAACTAATAGAGAGTTACAGTCAGTTAGTGCACTAGTGCATCCACAAGTTTCACTCTATTTAAATGGAGATTCCCTCTTTAGAAACTCATGCATGTCGATTCTGAGAAAGAACCAGTTGAGAACTTATTGTAGGGACAATGTACTGTCAGTTGTATGATTTACTAAATTGTATAGATCATACATGCAATCAGAGAAGGACCTATGTTTGGATTGCGCAGTTTTGGAAGCATGAATTCCCTTTAAATACGGGTTATTCATCCTAGGAATTAAGCAAGAGATTAGGAGCTTAGAGAGCTGCAAAATTGGCTAAGTGTTGGCTAAGAGCTTGCTTGTGAGGTGAGAGATTTGAGCATACTTGTGCGGAATTGTTCTAGTGAGAACACGCTTTGTATCTTCACTCATATTTATGATTATATGCAATACATCTAGCAGTGTTTTGAGTAGTGGATTTCCCCATATACATCTTGAGTTATGTGCCATTGATTTATCTTCTTCTTGTTCATATTGTTTTCATCAATCTATTGACTTCCGTTGGTTGAAAGTAGAATTAGATTCTTGTCCTATGCTTTAGTAAATTACATGAGCTTGTGAATCTACAGGATTTTCTACATGGTATCAAAGTTGAGAATAGTATACTAGAGGATATTTCAAAGTTTTGAGTTTTGGGTTACAGGTGAAATTCGAAATTTCAATACATAGTTCAGGATCGACGAATGGCATTCTACGGTTTGCAACTTGTGTATGCCTTGGAAGGAAACTATAATTTTATAGCTTGGAGGGACAGAATGGAGGTTGTGCTAGAGGATAATGGCTTGAAGGAATTCATTGATCAAGAAATTCCTAAGCCAGTAGCATCGGATGCACAGACTTTGGCTTAATGGAAGAAGTGTTTAGCAAAGGCAAGGCATATAATCCTTGAGGGAGTTCAAGATCACATCGTCTCAAGTCTCCATGGCAAGGAAACTTCGTATCAAAATAGTAGTGATCAAAGGAAATTGGCACTGAAGGACAAACTTCACAAAATCAAAATGGAGAAAGGCAAGACGATTCCAAAATACTTGACCAAGTTCACTCAGTCCTGATGAACTTAGAAGTGTTGGAATCATGGTTGTTGAGGATGATATGGTGAGTATACCTCTTCTATGACTCCCAAAGAGTTGGCATAGTTATCAGGACTTTGTCAACGGCCGGGAGAAGCTACCAGATTGGGAACAACTGTGGTCATATTTGATGCAGGAGAAGATCAAGAGGAACACCAAGGATGGCTCTTCATCAAATACTAGTGATGAAGAGAATTATGCCTTAGCGATTAAGGTGAATAAGGGGAAAGGGAAAGCTTCCCATTCCAAATCAAATTATTATCATGGAGGTAAGAAGAAAGACATGCCAAAAGTTAAGTTCTTTCATTTTCATGAGTTGGGTCATTCTACTACAAATTGTTCACTCAAGAAGTCCTTAGGAGGAGAGGCGGGTGAGGCTTTGGCCTCTCAATTCGAATTGGAATTTTTCATCATTGCATGCATGGTGTCATCAGTGATGGGAAGTGTATGGTACTTATACAGTGGAGCATCATTCCACATGACCAAAGACAAAGATTTATTTAGTGACCTAGAGGAGAAATATCCCTAGATGCATATCAAGATGGGTGATGATGGGAAGTATAGTGTTACTAGATTGGGTATGATTACTTTTCAGAGGGAGAATGGGGCTCCACTCACCTTGAAGAATGTTATGTATGTGCCCAGGTTGAAGAAGAATTTGGTATCCATTTCCATGCTTGAGGATAAAGGCTATGATGTGATCTTCTCGAAAGGAAAGGTGTTCCTTCGAAACATAGCCACGGGTCAAGTAAAGAAGATAGGGATTCAGGTGAATAATATCTATAAGATGGAGGTAGAGGAGTGTGTTTCTTTGAGCACAAAAGTAGAAAGAGTGCAGATCCAAGACATTGGCGAGTTGTGGCACAGGTGATTGGGCCACTTGCATCATGGGGCTTTGAAGATATTGCAGCAGATCTCTATTAGTCTTCCCAAAGGTACGCTTGAGAAAGTTGATACATGCAAAGGGTGTACTTTGGGAAAATAAACCAAATCTTCCTTTCACGACAAAGACAGTCGAGCAGAGGTAGAGTACATGGCTGCAAGTCAAGCATTATGTGAGGCCATCTGGATGAGGAAGATCTTGGTTGGTTTGTTTGGTCAGAAAATGGATCCAACTATGATTTACTACGATAATCAGAGTTGTATCAAACTCGCTGAAAATCCCGTTTTTCATGATTGGTCTAAGCAAATTGATATCTGATATCATCATCTCAGAGATTGTGTGTTGAGGTGGATTATGTTTTTAGAGTACATTGCCACAAAGGAGCAATATCATGACAATTTGACAAAAGAATTTTCAAGATGTAAATTCGATTTTCACAGAGATAGGATCGGGGTAGTTGATAATCCCTTTCTTGTTGAGAGGGAGTGTAGAGAAATGGAAAAAATAAATTCTAGTTTAATTTGTCCTTGAATTAAACTAAGAATTAAAATCGAATTATTTTCTCATAGCAACTTTTATATAGTTAATTAAGTTTAATTAACTTAATTATCTTAGGAATTTCAAGTTGGAATTATTTATGTAGTCATGTATATGTTCTCCCTAAGCTTTAGGGGTCCAGGATGAGCTTAATTGTGAGTTGTAATTAGATCACTCAGTTTACTGAGTTATGTTCAGTTAAATTAGTTCCAATTTGTTTGTGGAACTAATAGAGAGTTAACAGTCAGTTGGTGCACTAGTGCATCCACAAGTGTCACTCTAGTTAACTAAAGATTCCCTCATCAGAAACTCATGCATGTCGATTCTGAGAAAGACCCAGTTAAGAATAGAGCGCGGGGATAGTGTAATATCATTTGTATGATTTATTGAGTTGTATACATCATGCATGCAATCATAGAAGGACCTATGTTTGGATTGTGTAGTTTTAAAGCATGAATTCCCTTTAAATATGGGTTATTCATTCTAGGAATTATGCAAGACTTTAGGGGTTTAGAGATCTACAGAATTGGCTAAGTGTTGGCCAAGAGCTTGCTTGTGAGCTAAGAGAGTTGAGCATACTTGTGCAGAATTTTTTAGTGAGAAAAATATTTGTATCTTCACTCATATTTCTAATTATATGCAATACAGATAGCAGGGTTTTGAGCAGTGACTTTCCCCCTATACATATTATGTTATGTGTCGTTGATTTATCTTCTTCTTGTTCATATTGTTTTCATTGATCTATTGTCTTCTTCTAGTTGAAAGTAGAAGTAGATTCTTGTCCTATGCTTTATTAAATTGCATGAGCTTGTGAATCTACAATATTTTCTACACATTGCTACATCCAACCAACTATATGCATATGAAATGCCTAGCCAACTAAAAATACACATAAACACATGTAGTCGAACATAATTGATCAGTTCTTGCAATCACCCGACAAGAGTGATACATGTAATCAAAATATTCAAAATGTAACCTAACATACAAGGATGTAGGTAGGTGACATAAAATCAACATGTAAGTGAAAAATAACCATATACAATCAGTCACATACTCATGTCAAACAAGCTCTGAAATATCAACATCAAATTCTCCATGATAACCATACTGCAACCATAATCCATCATCAAGAAAATGAAACAAATATATAAGTGTAAGAGACACACATGCAATTGACATGCATGCATGACCAACACATTCAACCCATCCAGTCTAAGAGTTAAACCATGCTTTGATACCACTCTGCAACACCCTCCTCCCACATCCACCCAAGTAACCATGCCAACTGTGGTAAACATGATATCAGAGGCTAATATGATTAGATTTTACCTCCTAGGTAACCTTAAGGAAGTGGAATTGACGGAACATCACACACAGTTATTCAACATCATCCATTGAACCCTCGAGAGACAAGTCAACCACTCAGACATCTTGTCCCTGGTTCCCATTGTTGTTTTGGACCTCTAAGGTCATAGTCGCTCTCATGCTATGGGAAACAGAGAGACTAGAGACATAAAGTCACTCTCATAGGCCTGCTTTCCAATGACAATGGACTAAAGTTGCCAGTTCTGTGCCAGCAACCTGTTGTAGCAGCGACAAACACCCTCCATTTTGCCTTAGCTTCATTTTGGAGCCTCCCTACCAATCATCCTCAGTAGCACATCTTACATCATCAAGCATATAGGCTTTAGCTATTTCTTAGTTTCTTTTGATCCTATGCATGTCAATTTTCTTCACTCCCCTCGCAGGTTATCTTTCTGTACTTAGACCATGTGCTAGCCAAGCATATCCCCCAGAAAATTGTGCAATTCTGGAGGGGAACCAACCTTCCATCCAAAAATTGTGGAAATCAGTTGGCTAGCCTACTGAGCTCAAGAATTGTGAAAATTAGTTTATCATGCTTCTCTCATAAAATTGTGCAATTCTAGAGGGGAACCAACCTTCCCTCCAGAAATTGCGCAAATCAGCGTAGCATCTTGCTAGGCTCCACAATTGTGCAGAGTAGTCAGGTAGTCTTCCTCCAGAAAACTATACAATCTGACCTAGCACTAATGCTCAACCGAGAAATTGTGCAATTCTGGGAGGCAGTCACCTACTGACCCCAGAAATTGTGCAATCCCTCTTGGACAACTAGCCCAGCTTCGCCCAGGAACTGCGCAAGTTTTCATCCCAGGCTCACTGACTAATGTATGTGCCTGGTTGATCGGTTCCCTCCAGGATCAAGAAAAACTTATTTGCATGCATGGACTACTTTTCCAAAGGAAGCACACAAAGGAATGCCTTGATTTAGGGATCTATTTTTAGCATTTGGAGATTACATGCAATGCTCATTTTAGAAACCTCCCACCAAGTGTCACTTTTACTAGATTTGTGGTATGTGTATCATAACATTGATTTTATCAAAACATATGAACTGGATGCTGCAGAGCTCCTTTCTCACATTGATATTGTAGCTCTAACATCCCACATTGCATATAGGAGTCGTCGTTGCATTCAACTCAGTTGTTTCGGGGTAAGCCTGTTGCATGTCTTGCACTGTGTTTCTGTTGCTTTTTGTGTTTTGGCTTGTCTGAGTGTTGTTTGCTTGATTTCAGTAAGTTCTTATTGTCGTTTTGATGTATGCTATCTTGTAGAAGCATCGTTTCAATTTTCGTTCACATCTCACTACTATCGCATGCATGACACCATTTTTGCACTGACGGTCATCGTTGTAGCGACTCGCTTCACAAGCATGCATTTTTTCCCATTTTCTGAATCCTGCACTTGTTGTTTGCATGCATTATTGTTGACTCTTGTTTACACTTAGTATCACCATGCATTCAGACTTCTCATGTTTTCAATTACCCATCACCGAGTCTCGGCTGCCTTAGCCTGGACCTTGCCTTGCCCGGCTAGCATTCCACATTTCTGGGAGCAAAGGCTCTACCTTCCCTCTAGAAATTGTGCAAATATAGCCCAACACTAACCTTCAAGCTTCCATTACGCAATTCTGGCAAGCAATGCCTTGTTGGCCCCAGAAAATGCGCAATGCAGTTTGTTGGTTTGATGTCACTGCTGACTAAAATTGTGCATTGCGAAGTTTCAATCCTCAACAAGCTAGGTTGGACTGTGCATTGCGTAGTTCGAGCAATCATTCAGCCTCCCGATAGCTTGGATTATGCCTTGCACAATTTTGGTAGTCAGTCTCCCAGCCTCCCGCTGAAAATTGTGTAATCTTCATACACAGTCACATGAGTATATTACATGTCAGTCCTCCAATTTGTTTTGGTTTTTGACTGAGAGATTGCCTTTCATGAGTGTTTCTATGTCTCTAAGTGTCACAGGTGTTCATCTACCTCTCAGCAGCACAATTACAATGGCTCCAAGGAGAGTAGAGTTGATGACACCATTCAAAGCACAACTGGGGATGTAGTCGATCAAGTGTTTATGAACTTGCCTATCTATGAAGACATCAAGTTGTACATGGACAAGGACATGAAGATGAAATGGAAACAGCATTACAACAAGTACCACCATCAGTAGCAACAAAAGGTAGCACACTTGCATGCGACACATGCAAGAGGAAGGTTTTTGACATCGTAGAGGCGGAGCAAAGTTGCAAGTTCAAGAAAATCCACTTGTGATGAAAGCATCTGTGGAGACTAAGGCTCTGAGGCAATGACACGAAAAAGAGAATCGAACGAAGGAAGAACAAGAGCTTCCCAGATGAGATAAGGAGTTACAACAGGAACAAGTACTATAAGAGGCACAACATGCACAGACTGATGAAACTGCGCCCATACAAGTTGTGGACCCATTCAACAACTGGCATGGAGCAGACATGGTGAGCAGTCTTGTTGATCAAATGAAAGGGTATTCAGGAGCATGGATTTCATTTTTCACACACATATGATCCCACCCATTTGGCACACTCACCAAAGCAAAGACAAGAAGCAAGTTCGATTGAAGTTGAACATGCATTTTGACAAGTTGATGCGCATGGTCACTAGCACACACTTGGAGATCAGCACAGACACTATGCATCAGTGTGTTGTTGGTCCAACTGCATTCAAGATGATGATGTGCATGTTATCAAATGAGTTGGACAGAGGAGCCATATCAGTGTACCCAGATGCAATTAAGGCAAGAGTTCACTTTCAGCAGGATGTCACCATTGAGCACATAGACACCATCATGGACAGCCAAGCTTGGCATCATTTCGCCACTGTTGATCATCGAAAGGATGTCAAAGAGTTGGCCTTACCACAATTGTCTGAGTGTTAGTGATGTATTGCATGGCTTTCTCAAGCCTATTTTTTCTCACATGGGTAGATGTGAAGATTCTATGTAACATCTTGTCATGTGGAAGTTCAGATGTCGATAGTTGAATGTAACAGTCATAGAGTAGTTGAAGAATCATGAGGGTAGGCGAACAGTCACAAAGGGGAATGTCAAGGGTCACCCCACCCTTTGCTATATATAGTACCTCATAACCCATTGTAGAGGCTTTTGGTTAGCCAAGTGTTGGGAAACAGATCCCCCACATAACGGTTTTGGGGCTTAAAGCCCACAATTTTGGGTATTGGTATTGTAAAGGATCCGCAAAGTACGCAGAGCGTGAGTTGTAATGAGTCAAGTCAAAGGGTAGTCTGCCTTAAAATATTGTAATCTAATATAGAATGTGTGAGCCTACCCATGGTCCGCAGACCATGGCAATGTATAAATGGAGTGAGGCTCTAGGTGTAGAAGGCCATTTTTTGGGAAGTTGGTAGATCTGATCTGAAGTGATTTGGTTTTTTGAATGTGGTATTCGGTCTAAGTCTATAAGTCCGAGTTTTCAGTTGTAGTAGGAGATAGAGGCTCCATAGTTGTGTGTGCAAAGGCTTAGTAGAGTCTGCAGCTGTGTAAGCGGACCCCTGCAGCTATGTGCATAGGGTAGGAAGTGGATTGTAACTGGAAAAGGCATTAATAAGGATAAGTTGGTTTTGGAATATTGTGTATATGGGTCTATATTCTGGTAAAGAACATTCACACTCATCATCCAAGCTGCGCGAAGGTAGTTGCATTAAATGGACGGCTACGAGGAAGTAGTGCAATGTGTAGGATCGGTTAGCGAACTTTCCAGACCTCATCAAGACATCCCTAGGGTGTGGAAACCTAGGTCCAGCACCCTCCCATACTACCTCGGGTGAGACCTCAGTCTGCACTCTGCAGACCGTTTTTGAAAGTGCCGGTAGTTTTGGAATTTGTTTGGCTAAAACACTTCTGAACCTGGGTCAAGCCCCAATAAGCCAACAAATGGTTCCATTGTTGGGACCAAGATCTGCCTAAGGGATGTCTGATGTCAGAACACTAGAACCCTATGAATAAGGACATTGAAGATTGGTTGGATTAGAAGCTTCATGAGTTTGTAATACAGGAAAGCAAAACCCCGCAGATATCCAAGAAGAGGTGGTTGGATCACTTCATATATACGGAAATCCATGAGATCTTCTTCGCGACCTTCTCCTCAGAGCTACATGATTGGATCGCAAGGTTAGCAGACAGTCAGGGAAGGTGCAAGCTCGATCAACCAATTGTGTGGACTCCAGAGTTGGTGCACAGGCTAGAGGCATCCGAAGAAAAGATCGCACGGGCTGTAGACCATTGGCTGAATTGGGTAATAGGAGGGTTTATCACTAAATTTACGATAGACACGACTGTAAGCTACACCGAAGCAGAGATACATTTTCTCAAGGGACAGTGAGGTAAGTACATCAAATCCTTGAATACCTAGATTAAGATGTCGTTATGTGAAAAATGGGTGATGCAAATACATTAATGAGTGGAACGACGTGGAGCGGAAAGGTCTACAAAGGTATCGAAGGGTTAGGAGATAGTCCTTTAATTTCACCTCCGCGAGCAAGCGAGGAGGAGCGTGCTTGGGTTTCTCCAAGGGGTGCAATCAGTTTAATAAGGCAACGTATTCTGTAGTTATCATCCCCACTAACGCCACCACTCGCGTCACCTCCCTCTTCGCCCACACCACCTCTGCCAGACAAGCAATTTAGCATGGCGAGTGTGATCAAGCTACTTGTATTCAGAGGAGTAAGGAACGAAGATCCAAATCAGTTTTGGTTCGTAGTAAGAGCAGTGTGGGAAGCACACAGAGTTACGAATGATAACATTAAGAAGGCCACATCAGTAAGTGCACTACAGGATCGCGCACTGACATGGTATATCAAGCACTTGAATGATCACCCGAATGCCATAATAGTGGAGATCCAGATTGCGTTGAATAGAAAATTTAGCCAGCCGAAATCAGAGACACAGTTGATCATTGGATTTAAGGAGATCTCAATGCTTCCCAGTGAAACCCCCTGGGATCTAGATCAGAGGCTGAAAAGTATGATCCACGATGCTAATATGACATTGATAGATGTGCAGCACCGCTCGTGGTTTGTGGCATCTTTGACACCTCACCTGAGGATGGCACTGTCACAACAGAAGCTCTCAACCCAGGCAGAAGCATTGGAAATGGCGATGAGGTTGCATGAAACACCGATACAGGATCCGAGGTTGGGAGTCCAACAAATCCACGCATAACTACAAAACCTATGCTTGGAAATGCAGAGTTTGAAGCAGGATAGGGCACCCCGGCTAGAAGCACGTGAAGAAGTGTGGTGCATAAAATGTAAAGGCCAGGGCCACAATAAGGATCATTGTCCAGTATTTGTGAACTCTTTGGTAGGAGGAGGACCAATGCCATTGAGGATGAAGGCACAAGCAGGGCCGACTGTGACACCTGCACTCTGTTGCACGATTTGTCAGGTGGGAGGAAAGCACGCGACAGACAACTATCACCTGTTGCAAAAGTATACCTAGACTCCGCAGCAACTATATTGTAATTTTTGTAGATCAGTGAGCCATGATGAGCAGACATGTCAGATCTATGAGCTAATGATGGATAGGACCCCAGCTTATTGAATGCAAATAAAAACGTGAGGCCTTGACCCAGCCGCAGCAATCACCCGGGGGGGATTTCAAGGGCAAGGTCAGGGACGAGGAGGAATGGGACCCGGACAAGGGCATGGACAGTTAATCTGCTATAATTCCAGAGGACCCGGGCACTATGCGCTTAACTGTATGAATCCAACTAGAATATGTTGTCTATATTGTTATCAATTTGATCATGAAGCAGTAGATTGTCCGACGTTGATCGCACAGATGCGTAAGAAAGGGGTACTACAGCCTAATCCAACTCAAAATATCCAAATGATAAGGCATGAACCGTGCAAAGAAGACCCCAACGTGAATATGGTGCTTAGAAGCGGTGCGACCATAGGGGAAGATAAGGGAAAGCAACCTGAGGATGATACATGGGTTCGCAAGGCTCCTACGAAGGAACATGAATGTGACTTGGAAATCGCAAGGGAAACATTTATGGAAGCTAAGAAGAGCTTCAAGGAGGCCTCTACTTTAGGTAGTAAGGATCAACCAAAATCGGGAATGGATCCTTCTATGCTTACTACCTTTTTAGAGACATGTATGAAGCTGCTACGAGACAATAAGGAAATGAAAGGAATACAAGAGCTTATCACTAGATGCGCAGGGTCAGGGGAACCACGCATAGTTCAAAAGATGGGGAAGCATGCTTTGTGCACCGGGAGGGAAATGCGGTTGACGATGAAAATTGGCGAATACGAGATGGATCAGGTAATCCTAGACTTGGGTTCAGATGTGAACGTGTTACCAAAGCATACTTGGGAACGCATGGGCAGGCCCACATTACAGTGCTCTCCTATTCAATTACGGATGGCGAACCAACAAAAGTTCGTGCCCATGGGAAGATTGCAAGGGGTAACAGTGGATATCGAAGGTGCAAGCACGCAGACAGACTTTGAGGTAATAGAGATTGTGGATGACGGTAACCCTTACCTCGCGTTGTTAGGGATAGACTAAGCGACAAATATGAATGGAGTCATCAACCTAAAGAAGCAGAAAATGACTTTCGAGAAAAAGTCTCTACGCATAGTAGTTTCACTAGATCCAACCAAAGGAGCACAGTACACCAAACCTGTGCACAAGGATGATAGCAACGATGAGATGGATTGCATTTACCAAATAACGGCACAAGACCAGGATCAGGTGAACCTAACTAAAGATGGGAGAATCTAATGGGAGCGCGACAGTTCCTGTACTTCGGATTCAGACGAAGAAATAGAACACTGGCAGAACCGGTTGCACGAATTAATAACGCTAAATTGCAACATGATGATTAGATCACTACGATGCATGATGACCAAAGCAAGGGAACTGCCAACATATGATGGGGATGCAGGTGTGGATGAACTCTTAGACAAAGTCGGAAGGTCAGTACCAAAACAGCAGCAGTCCGGTACGATGGAATGGGCTTGCGCGCAACACCCGCACAAAGGTTGCAGACACACCAAAATAATATTGGGAGCTGGCGCAAACACAGAAGAAGGATGCACTTACGGTTTGGAAGTTCCCAGCATCAAATGCGAGCTAGGAAACCAAGGCAAAGTAGTTGGTGTGCCCACCTGTGTCGATGGGTGCAGTCACATGCTGGGCAGGCACATCCCAGGCTAAGGATTAAAAATCAGGACCCAAAGTAGCAGAAAAAGGGGTGACGTACACCACAAATACCCCACGATGGAGCATTCCCAAGGCTACGTGGGATTATGAATAGAGTTTACCAGGCAAGACGAACGGATTGGGACCTATGCGTACCAACAGTTCGATGGGCCTATAGGACCATAAGAAAAAACCAGAGCACAGAAATGATCTCAATGGTGATAAAAAGAGGAAACCAGGAGGACAGAGCAAAATCCCTAGACCATGGCTTCTGCAGTAGGGACAAGACGCGAGGACCTAGGTCAAAGAATTAGGGAGTTGCAAGAAGACCTGCGGCGAGGAAGCATGAAACTTTGTGAACTCAATGATGTCTGGGTACGACTGAGGAAGAGAAGTATGACATTGGATGAAGAAATCTGCAAACTGGAAACCAAAGTCATGAAAGCAAGCCATGAGCATCTAAGTATGATGAGATCGAGTCCAACCAGCCCTGCTACTGCATTAGAAAGAGTTGCGACCCTGCAATCATGGTTGCCACTTCACCTTACTAAACAAGGGAGCATACCATATAAAGAGGAACATGATGCAAGGGCATGTGAAGGGTGCCCGCAGCCCGGGCTAGCAGGAAAAGCGAAGCCTCGCACCAGGGGTGCGACCACCTGACTATTTAGAGAAGGCACAGTCTTAGCGCCCTAGACAGTTGAAAGAAGGCGTGGGACTATAAACAAGGCTGCAGGAAATCTACGTGGAAAGGAGGTTCTACGTAGTGCTCATATATTACAAGGCTCATGGTCGCACTTAAGGGGTTGCGCTGCTGCGCGGGTAGGCGGGAGGTGACCGTTGATGTCACTACTCATGACAAGAGGGCTAATTTAAGGCAAAAAGGAGCGCGCATGCACAACGAACACTTTAGTGTTACCAGAAGGCGTCGTCTTAGCAGAAGCCAAAGGTGACATGAGGGACTAAGGGTTGAATTTGGCTGCTCTTCCTAGAGAAACCCTATACCAGCTGTAGGATGGAATAACTGCTGAGCTTCGGGCCAAGAAGGGTCACACTCTCCAAGTCTTAAGTGAGCAGAAGGTTAATTTAGAAAAACTCGGCATGTAATGCGACAGCATGGTCTCCCAAAACTAGGGACTAGAATAGGTAGTGGAGGAGGCCTGTAGCAGCATTGCGGAGCTGTCTATGCCAACAGCACTCCCCAAAACAGAAAAGATTCATCAACTGATAGCTGGAGTCCGCAAGACCCAGGAGGAGGCTACGAAGGTTCAATTAGAGTTGAACTTGTAGATCACGGCGCTGCAACTGAAGGCGCAGTCCTCTACACCCTCGGATGTCAGAGAGTAGTGCCACCATGCCATTCAATTGGGGTTGAAAGAGATAGAGCATGTTGTACAAGACTGCAATGCCTTGTTGGACCAGTCCCTCTTAATGCTCACCTCAATCCAAGAGGACCCAACGCTACAGAAGTTAGAGACAGAAGCACGGGAATTGCAGCAAGCCTATGACAATGTTCGGAGAACTACACAAATGGTCACCCTTACCCAGTGATTGGCCAAGATAAGGGAGGCCCAGGATCTAAAAGAACGTGTGGATGTCGCACGCTAGAAAGAAGTAGGGCTTAAAGCATGCATCCAACCTTGGCTTGAGGAAGCATTCACGATCACCACCACGATTGAAGGGAAGTTGGCCCAGATGCAAGACACATATGCAAAAAGGCAAAAGGACGCCTCTGGCAATGATGCATCAGAGCATTGCGCACAATTGATACAGCAGACATCGGAGGAATGTGTGGCAGAAATCCACGAAGCATAGAGGTTTTTAGATGAACTTTGAGCAAAGATCACCACATGGCCAAGTGACTCAGGATGAGTCACGATGTTTGTGTTGGGGGCCTATTGGGCAGCGGATCCCCCACGTAACAGTTTTGGGGCTTAAAGCCCACAATTTTGGGTATTGGTATTGTAAAGGCTCCGGGAAGTGCACGGAGCGTGAGTTGTAATGAGTCAAATCAAAGGGTAGTTCACCCTAAAATATTTTAATCTAATATAGAACGTGTCGGCCTACCCATGGTCCGCGGACCATGGGAATGTATAAATAGAGCAAGACTCTAGGTGTAGAAGGCAATTTTTTGGGAAGTTGATAGATCTGATCTGAAGTGATCTGGTTTTCTGAATGCGTATTCGATCTGAGTCTGTAAGTCCGAGTTTTGGGTTGTAGTAGGAGATAGAGGCTCCACAGCTATGTGTGCAGAGGCCTAGTAGAGTCTGCAGCTGTGTGCGCAGGGTAGGAAGTGGATTGTAACTGCAAAAGGCATTAATAAAGATAAGTTGGTTTTGGAATATTGCGTATCTGTGTCTATATTCCAGTTTATGCATCTGTTTATGGTTTATGATTGTGCGAATTTCTTTTTATGTTAAATGGTAACTGAAAGTATTGGACCTACTTAATTTAATTCAAGATCTATAATAATACTAAGCATAGAAAGGGTAAAGAACATTCGTGCTTCTCATCCAAGCCGCGCGAAGGTAGTTGTACTGAACAGACGGTTGCGCGGTAGCGTAGCACGTAGGATCTGTTCGCAAATTTTCCAGACCTCATCAAGATATCCCTAGGGTGCGGAAACCTGGTTCCAACACCCTCCCATACCACCTCGAGTGAGATATCAGTCTACACTCTGCAGACTGTTGCCGAAAGGCTTGGTAGTTTCAGGATTTGTTTGGCTAAAACACTTCTAAACCTGGGTCAGACCCCAATAAGCCAACACCAAGCTTTTGATAGGAGTATCTTAGAGAAATCTTGGAGAGTATTATAACAAGCCTTGGCTTCTCCACTATGCAGAGCTAGTATATCTCTTTGGAGTAGCAAGCAACAGTGACTGTAATGTTCCGCTATCAGAACTAGTGGTTGGTCATGGTTGTATTTTATGACTAGAACTTTCACTTCTTAATATAACAGAGCCATCATGTTTCATGCATATGTCGTATTGTATATTAGCTATCTTATTTACTCTAAATGATATATTTATCTATTTCCTTACACATGCATGTATGATTTTCCTATATAAGTATGTATGAATCTTACTAAAATGTGTTGTTGGTTTAACCATCACTTTGGATTGCTAGCTTAATTTCCTTCCAGTTTGTGATGAATCTTTGCTCATGTGTTCCCTTCTTAACTTCTTGCTTTCACAGGTTTCCAAGGGGTGCACTCACTGCACCCTCCATGTGTTAGAACCACTCATGCACCTTCATTGACTTGCTCCATATGTCAAACCCTTGCTACCAACAGGGACATCTTACTTGCCTCTGCGCGCAAGCGCGGTTAAGGCGATATCGTATGACCCACTGCTGGAACTCCTACACCAAATGGTTTGACGTCTAGTTGGGACTTCTTACTGGAGATATCCCTTGTCATGTTGGCGGGTTTAGCACGTCAACATTTTGGTGTTAGAAGGAGGGCTAGGTGACAAGTTGTGTCCTCTCATCCTATTTTGAACCTTTGCACATCTATCATGGATTCTATCACACTCATCCCTCCACGATGTCTTTCACATGTCGAACCTATCAACATCACGAGGGAGCTTTTCGATCTCTTGTCTGAATTCATGTATGATGGTGAAGGTGAAGTAGCCTGACATGAGTACATAGAATACTTCTATGTATTCCTTGAGAATGCAAATAAGTTCTATACAAAAGAGGTCAGTCTACTGCTATCATACACACTTCATGAATACCCACAAAGGTGGTGCTGCAGTCTACCTCTTGGCAGCGTGCACTCACTTGACTAGTTATGTGATCTCATTTAATCTAATTTCCATCATTTTGATCTAGAACCTCTTGACAAAAAAATGTTACAACAACGGAAGGCCCCGCATGAATCGCCTATGGATTTTTGGCAGTGCTTCCATGATTTGCAGTTTTAAGCTTTGAAAAGCCAGATGAAATTTCCATATGTTTGGGATGGATTTGAATATTGTCTTAAAAAATCAATCAATCCCAAGAATAAGTTCAAGATCAAGCCCTGCTCAGCATACTTCATTGATGGAGTTACGCAATCACGAACAGACACGATCGTTGTCACAAGTGACAGTTTTCCATCCCCTCATCAAACAACTCCACCATTGTAGAGTGATGCAGGAGAGCATGCACACACATCTATTCAACCATCACATCCTCCCGACATCACTCCTTCCAATTTTTGCACAAGCTTGGTTGAGAGTCCATTGGGTCATCACATGCATTTTGTACCTCAACCTCCATCTTCGTACTCAGATGATCCTCCAGATGATACTGTCTTGTATTCTTCCACTCCAGACTCAACACTTGTTGTGAACGAGGATCAAGCCATCAACGGAGTTCCTATTGCACAACCAACATGAATTTTCATTCATGAAGAGCATGACTGGGAACTTGAACATCCACCAGTAGTAGAGGACCATCCCTGTCTGTCCGTACCTCCTCCATTTTTTCTTGACATCCTTGATGATCCTGCCATCCCTGATTTTTCATGTGTATCTTTGTCCATGGATGCACCTATTGTTGATCATTCGCAGGACACACCGTATGTCAGCCCATCATCCAACAATGGAGAGGACCAATCATTCATTGAACATCCACTTGATTTTTCATCTGCTTTTTCCGAAAACGCAGAGGGTGAACATCCTTGCTTCTCATCTACCCCTCTGTGTGATTCATCAAATCATGAGGATGCCGACAAACATCTTGAATTTTATGATCTTGAGTGTCTCGATCTCTCTACTTCTTCATCTGATCACGATATTGATTCAACTATTATTAATCTGTCTAAGACACTGATCTACAATGATCTATCCATCGACGAAGTTGAAACCCCCCAGAATGTAGAGGCACTTCAGCTTGAGCTAATACTAATGTTAGGCCCTCATTGTCCTGAGGTTAATTTCACTTCCGATCAAGAAATTGTTGAAACACCCACGGTTCCTCATCACTCATATGTATGCATTGAAGATCAATCTCACACATAGATTATGATTCCTCCACTCAAACTAAATGATCCCATCACTCATGCATTGGAGGAATCTTACACAATAAGCACATTTGCGCAACATAAGTGGTCTACCTTTCTCACGTTTTCTTGCATTTCACAGTTAAGGGAATGCATACACTTAACATCTGCACACACTGTAGCACAACACCATGGCAAGTCCACAGAGTGCATGTCATGCACTTTCACTCACTTATGTTCTGTGGACGCTTTTAAACTCAGAGTGTGTTTGTCTTCATTGTTATATCTTTCTTGTTTGTTGGTTCACACAGCTGTCTTGTTCGTGAACCATGCCTTCACCAACATGGGTCGACCAATGCATCGGTAGATGCATTGGAAATATCACTTCACGTGATCAGGCCCATGCACCGTTAGGTTAGGAGTAGGAGTAGTGTTTTATTTTAGTTTTCTTGCATGCATGTTTACTTACTCCCTTTGCATGTTTGTTTGTTTGCCTTCTTTTTCGCTTACTCGCTTTTCTTACACATTTACTTCTGCTTTTTTCTTTGTTTTCTGGCTTGTTTGCTTGTTTACGTTTGTAGGATAGTTTCGCATGAAACTGTGTGCGACTCTTGAAACAAGCTAAAGTACAAGAGGACTTGTGCAGTTATCAATACTTGGTTATCTATCATCTTGCCTCTGTATGAAGAACTTATTACCTCTAATCCATGACACGTCGATGGAAAATACGTATTGTTCAAAGTGAACCTTGGTGAAAACAAAACGCTTGCATGCTAACTAGTGTCACCTACTCTAGTCGATTGTTTTTGGGTTAACCCTTGTCAGCTCAGTCAATTAGAGTAAGGTGGGAGAAAACCTTAACAAGCACGTCAAAGGTATATATTAACTACTTCTCTGAAGGAACAACCTCTTCTTTTCTCAATAAGTCAAGATCCCTCTTTTGCCTCTGATATGAATAAATGCTATGCACAGTTATAAAAATGAAAAAATGAAAATGTGAAAAGATTTCGAAAAAATGAAAAATGAATAAGGCAAAAGAAGAGAAAGGCTTCCTGTGCAAAGAGGTGATGCAAGTAACTCCACCGTGGTACTGATCAGGCTCGTTGGCAGCGGAGTGATGCTTGTGTTCCTACGTGACTCCGTCGGGGTACTGTCCAGGCCTGCTGGCAGCAGAGCAACAACAGAGATGAAACTAAAACTCTGACAATCATATGACTTGTGCACCAATATACCCCTCATCCCCAATCGAAACAACTATGTTGACTTGGCTTGGAATGTGTGTCGACCGACCAAGGGCTTGGCAGATGCTACATCTTACAATCAAGCAAGGGTGGAAACCAAGATGAATAGACAACTGAAAAATACTTCCAGAGGTGTTAGACTCGCATTTCATGAAAAACGTCCATTCAGAGCATTGGAGTTCTACCAGTGTGTCGCCAAGTTTTGTAGTGGCTACAAACACCCTCCAAAATTTTTCCTTAGCTTCGTTTTGGAGCCTCCTTACCAACCATTCTCAGCAACACATCTTGCATCGTCAAGTATATAGGCTTTATTGTTTCCAGGAAAACTAGTGTCTTTTCGATCTGCTAGTCCCACTAAGACGAGTAGCTATCTTAGAAACAAACAATCGAAGCAATTTGTGATTTCCTTTATGTATGACAGATAAGAGATAAGAAAAGGGCACCAACCTCAATCTTCCACTTGGATCCTTTCTTGATTTCTCTGTCCCTTGATAGAGCTTGCCACTCCTCTCCTACTTGTCCCGCTTCAGAGAATACCTATAGAGTCAAAGAAACAAAACACCATCAAAGCATCTTGATCTATAATATCATAAACAATGCAGAATCAAAAATACATTGACCATACAATTGCATTCATAAATAACAAGATTCACAAATACACAATTATATGGAGGAAAACTCAAAGAACTTTATTAATAGTAGAAGAGAGGATTACAACCCAGAGGTCTAATCCAGCATCATCCTCCCAGCATCAAAGCCCTCTTCACCTCATGAAAAGCAAGATCACCCAACAATATAATGTCTCTTCTCACAGATAAACCAACAGCACTTCCTTACAAATTACAAAATTTCAGCCCCTCGATCTCTCAGATGAGGGATCCATTTATAGATGTCTTGCAAGGGTGTGAGTCAACTCTGGGTTTTTGATTAGTGTCATCCCACTGATAGTTCTTGGTTCCACTTGGAGATTTCATTGATCTCTTACTCATCCCTGGCCGAATTCAGAGAGGCAAGTGTCATGGGAGAAGTTTCTGGAAGATTCCATGAGCTTCCACTTAGCAAAATGTCTCTGCCATTTGTCCATTCTCGATCATCACACCATACAGAAGGCCTTTTCAATATGCATCGCACCTTTACCATGGAGCAGTCAGTATGGTCTAGTTTTGGCCAGTTCTGAGTGGTTTTTCAAGTGGAACTTCTGGGAAATGAGGTAATCAGTTGACCATGACCCTTTAGGGTATGGAACAACACTTTTAGGGGTTAGAGAGCCCTTGGTTTATGGACATATGAGTTTGGGGTTGCAGTGCCCAAATATGTCTATAACAGTTTCCCCCTAAAGCATGAGGTCGTAAATCTTTCGATGTCGGGTGAAATGCTTTATCATGAGGATCCGAGGTATTCAAACTGTAAGGTGACCTATATAATATACAATACAATATATCATCATCATATTATTTTCATGATCTAGCTGAGGTGGGCATTCCCATGCTCGGCTTTATAAATTCATTTTCATGTACATAGGACAAACAATCGTCCATTGTTGCAGACTGGTGATTCTTCGCATGAAGAGTCATATTCCCTGGCTCAGATGACTATTTTTGTAGGTTCTGTGTACAATTGATGTCTTTATTTTCCTGAATATATCACAGCTCAGATGGATGAAACTAGATCCGCGGTCTTCAAACTTGTTCAATCTTCGCCCGATGTATAAGTCGATTCATGTGAAAAGATGTTCTGAAGTCGAACATGGAAATACATCGCCTGATTACCAGCCAATAATGTAAGCTGATAACAGGGGCAAGAGGAATCATCGATAATGATAATGACCCTCAAGGTACTGCAGTACAATTCACATGGTGTGAATATATGATCTGATGTCGAACACCACGCAAAATCTTTCGGTCGAAGGCCATTAATGTAAACCTATCGCAGGAAGTGAGAAACTTGCCATTAAGGTATGCAAGCTCCAAAGTACTGAAAGGGTTGTTTCTAAGTCAACTTCTTGGATAATGAGCTGATGTCGACAAGAAGTGACTCATCGTAGGAGGGCCTTAATGTATCCCACATCTACGACACGAAACGGAGCAAATGATTTTTTGGAGCTGAAAACGATCTGGTGATACAAGGTTCAGGAATGGCGGTCATGAAAAATGAAGGGTGAAGGTATTGCAGTGGATGAGGCGTTTGCTGGATGGTGAATTCTCTGAATGAATTCTCTTGAACATGTCGGTGACACTGAGATGGATTGGTAGCATTAACCCCAAAAGATGGGTGGTACGGAGGACCAACGGTGATATGACCGGTGAACAAAATAACCCAACCCGACTCAATCATGGTGATGGAGTGAAAGTGTCATGTTCAAGAGTGACCTGCTACCAATAAAATTCTTCAAGTTTTCTTCCCTTTTTCCCTAGTCATTTCTGACCAGTACCTCTTTATTTTTGTCAAGCTTGAGGAGGATAACATATGCTTATTCTATAGTTTGCCATTTGGGCAAACCTATCACTATATTTTATTGAGCCTAGCGATAGTGAAACTTGTTCTTGTCTGGATGGACAAGTTTGTCGCTATAATTTTAACAAGTTTAATGACAAAGATAACTCGTTCCTTTTCATGTTTAGAGAGTTTGAAAAGGGAAGGAAATGAAACTCCATCAGTTTTTTTTCGTATCATAATCCCTTGAGTCTGAAAAAGATTAAAATAATACAAAAGGGATGACTTTTCTGATCACTTTAACGAGCCGAAAAAGACAAGTGCTTGATATTTTTGTTTGATAATCCCTCAGGTCCAAAAAGATTAAAATACATGAGGGATGGCACTTCCAATCACTTTAGCGAGCTGGAGAGGCCAATTGCTTGACAATCTTTTCATTTTTAGCGAGTCCAAAAAGAGCTTAAATTAGAATCATTTTTTGAGAAACGAGTGGCGTTTAGGGTAGCAAACAGGTTCCAGGTAATCTTGGAACTTCTCAAAACATGGTGGTGTGAAGAGGTTGGCTAACAGGACCACTCATCATAGCTGTTCCTCAAAATGGTAAACAATCAAGTAGAAGCATATGATCAGCCAAACGGATGGAGGTGATGGAAGGAACACAACCAAGGTTCGAAAGGTAGATAGAATGGCAATCACAAATATTATTTAGCGAAGGTAAGTTCATTTTTTAATGAGCTTGAACTCTGGGGGAACATATGCTCATTGGCAGGTTTATTTTTTAACGAGCTTGAACCTTGCGGAAACATTGCTCATGGTAGGTTTATTTTTTAACGAGCTTGAACCTTGCAGAAACATTGCTCGTGGTAGGTTTATTTTTTAACGATCTTGAACCTTACGATAACATGTGCTCATTTCCTTTTTATGTAAGCTAGAAATGACCAAAATACAAAGCTAACTATACTAAAGCTAAGGAACTACTGAGGTTAGGTAGGATGGTTTTGTCCTCCGTCAAGGCAAAAAGCCTTCCTTTGATCCGTCTAGTGTGTAGACGTTTCCGGACCAACTACCTAACCTAATAAGTTAAAACTAAAAGGCTAAAATGCTAAAAAAGAAATTGGTCGTTTTTCATTTGCATACAAAGGTTTGCATGCCCCTAGGTATTAAGAAAAGGAGAGTTTCCAGGTCACCGTATGGAAGTCTCTGTGGTTAGGCAGGATTGTTTCTGTTAGCAATTAGACAAAAAACACTTCCTTGGCTTTTTCCATCGAAATAGACAAAGGTGAATGGTGTGAGCTTCCAATCACATAACCTGTCAGGAAACCTATCTTTTCAGCTGGGTTCGCCTACCGAAGCAGACCAGGGTGCATGCCCCTAAAGCTTCGCTACATTCACCAGACTACCCACAGTAATTAGGTGGATGAAATGAAGGTTGAAGAGACATTCTTGATGCAAAGAGACCATTTAGGGATGATATTTGACTCGTAGCTGTGTTTGAACCAGGAAATGAAAGCTGGTTGATAAGTTGTACCATTTGGCCTTCATGTGGGAAACACAGCACTCAAAAGAGTGTGGAAACAATAGCTTCCATGCAATAAACATTGTCATGCCCAAGGAGTAGATTGTAATCTAATGGCCCTTGGACTACCATCACATTCAAGTGAACAGTTTTCCTTTTCAAAGTTATCAGCAACTTCGAAAGGATCCCTAACGGTCGACTAGTTCCTTTGTCAAAGCCTGACAAGTTTTGTGTCTCAGGCAAAAGCGATGGTGAACCAAGCGCTTTCCAAGCAGTTGAGGAAATGATACTCACTGAAGCCCCTTCATTTATGATAGTGCCAGACACGATCATTTTGTAAACTTGTACTATGATCCGGAATGGTACATTAGATGGCAGGTAGGGTCTTGCTAGTTGATTCCAATCAAAGGAAATGACTAGACTGCTCAGAGGAGGTACAGGATAAATGGCGGGATGATCCTCATCGATTGGGGGGCTTTCCTCCTATTGTAAAGGAATGGGTGGATTTCCCCCAAGTTCATCAGACTCTGTATTGACAAAAATAATTTGAACAGTGTCGTTCTCATTCTCTTTGGAAATTGTATCATCTGAAGATGTACTTTCTATAGGCAAGACTAGGTCGACTACCATCTCGACCTGTTGACTTTGGTCCGGCATGGACTTAGAAGGTTCACTTTCAACGATAGGCATTTCGACCGACAATTGAGTTATGCCAATTTGGTTTTCAACTAGCAACGTACTTGGTGAGAGTTTCTTGTATCTAGGTGGAAGTCGCTGCGGTGAAGCAGGACAGTTATCCAAGACACTTTTGGCTTCATCCAAAAAAGGACAATGGTGAAGAGCATGATTATCTTCACACAACCTACATGGAAATCTAACCTTTTCTTTCTGTCCATTGACTTCATTTTCACTAGTTGATGGTGTGTTGTTAACCTGATTGCCAGAGGTTGATGACACCGGATTGTGCAAATTGGGAGACCATTCTCTCAAGATCCACGGAATGTAAGGACAATCTCGATGAAGGTGGTCGCCCTTGCAAATTATGCATGGAGATCTATGTTTAGAAAGTTTGGTGTGTGGATTTTCACTAGATGATGCATGGTTGCCCCCTCGCTTCTCTGACTTCTTCTTCTTCTTTTCCTTCCCTTTCTTCTTCCTCTTAGTTACTTGGTTTTTAGTATCACTAGTTTCACCAAGCGAAGAGGAAGAACGGGAGGGAGAAACAAGTGAAGTGGAAGGTGAAGGGACAACTTCAGTATCATCTAGTTGCTGATTCGATTGCTAAAGAATCATGGTATTTTGAACGACAGAGGTTGAGAATAGCCATACCGGCAGGCCGATTGTGATTCTTGGAAGGGACAATGTAGCCATATACAGAGCACCAATATCTCCCCAAGAAGAGAAAGGACTAGGATTCCCCCCAAGAGGGGTTCCTTAATTGGTGGACTCTGTTATCTCAACCTAAGATCAACGAAAGAACAGGGATGTTATTCTGATTTAAATAAATTTTAATGATGCTTTGACACGACTTTGCTTTTTCAATTTTTAAGAGTTGAGAAAAGCTAAAGATGACTCTAGTCGCCTTCGATTTTAATGAGCTCGAAGTGACAAGTGCTCAGATAGACCTTTTCTTTTAAGGAGTCGAAAAGGAACAAAAGTGACTACTCTGGAAATCTAGACAGAGGGATTACCAAACTAATCACAAAACTACAAAATACACCTTGGTGATAAATTAAAGAGAAATTACCAAGGACTTATGTATGGCAGTCAATCTTCCCGAATGTTGTGTTCAGTGCATTGCAATCGATAGGGCGGCAAACATGGCTTCCTATGGATAAAGTATATCAGCCTATTGTGGTCTCCCAATATATACTCGATGGTATGGGAAGCACAAGTCCATACTAGCACTTGTCGTATCAAAGAGGAGGAAACACCCAACCTTCGATGAAAACGATAGTTACCAGGTTTTACGACACCGGAACACGTCTCTAGCCTAGACTTCTAGATGTGTTGCGTTAGGTTCCAAAGCGTTTTTATGTTCATTGAGATTTATTTTAGAGTTGATCTTGCTTAGAAGTTTGCCTTTCAAGGTTCACCGTGTGATGGAGATGTAAAATTCCTAAATATGCAATCTAAAAATGATAAACAATCGTTTATTTCTTTTTAGCAATGAAAATCCTAGCTACTAAGGAAAGAAGATTACGATTCTTTCAACAGAGAGCAAAGAGCACACACTAAATGCACTTTTCCTAAATCATTTTCACACACAGTATAAATGCAAATGCACATGCATGTATTTGTTTTTCGTTTCCTTAATGTGAGAATTCCCAAAAGGAAAACTAAGTATAGATATGAACTATTTTCTTCAAAGCGACATTTCGACAATTTATTTTCAAAAAACGAAAGGAAGACTAAAATGAAACTTTTCGATTTCGAATAGAAAACTACTTTTGACACTTCAAATATTAACAATTCAAATCAAATACAATGACCAAATTACAATCGACTATCTAGAGGAGGAAAACTTTACGACACTCTTCTTTTTTACTCAAAATGACAGTTATGAAACTTTTTGCATCAAAAATGACAGTTCGATTAAGCTACTTTCGACAAAGGAGGACTGTAAATGATTGACAAATACATAAAAACATTTACAAATCCTAATCAATGGAGGCTGAAATATGTAAAGGAAAGACGCTTCAACAATGAGACACTGATCATGAGCAACAAAACTACTGAATAGAGCTGAAAACAAGGAGGAAAAAACCAAATTTCAAAGAGAGAAACAGTGTCACTCAGTCATCGCACCTGTCCTTTAGGGAAACAGGGATGCATCTCACCTGCAACACATGGGAGATGCACTGCATACAAGCTTCCAGTTACAAACAGTGTGATGGGCCAGGAAGCGAAACTGAGTTCGGTTTTTGCTCAAAATTTGCAGCTAAGTTCAGTGATTTAGGCTGAGCTATGATGGACAATAAAAGCAAAGTATAGGGGCATGATCTTATGAGGTTATTGAGCTACCACGAGGGCTCTTAGAATTCTTGTAATTCAGATGTTCAGTTCATAAACCAACCCGAAGATTGACTGAAGCAGCATTCATCTACTTCGCAATTGCATAGCAAAGGCGGTTCGAAGGCTATCTGGCTAAATTTAGGCTCCATCTGTAGTTTATAAAGGAAACAATAATGACAAAAAAAAAATTATTCGTTCCCCAGTGGAGTCGCCATTTTGTTTCCGGGAAAACTAGTGTCTTTTTTATCTGCTAGTCCCACTAAGACAGGTAGCTATCTTAGAAACAAACAATCAAAGCAATTTGTGATTTCCTTTATGTATGACAGATAAGAGAGAAGCAAAGGGGACCAACCTAGATCTTCTGCTTGGATCCTTGCTTGATTTCTCTCTCCCTTGATAGAGCTTGCCACTCCTCTCCTACTTGTCCTGCTTCAGAGAATAACTGTAGAGTCAAAGTAGCAAAACACCATCAAAGCATCTCAATCTATAATATCATAAACAATGCAAAATCAAAAATACGTTGACCATACAATTGCATTCATAAATAACAATATTCACAAATACACAATTATATGGAGGAAAACTCAAAGAACTTTATTAATAGTAGAAGAGAGGATTATAACCCAGTTGCCTAATCCAGCATCATCCTCCCAGCATCAAAGCCCTCTTCACCTCATGAAAAGCAAGATCACCCAATAATACAATGTCTCTTCTCACAGATAAACCAACAACACTTCCTTACAAATTACAAACTTCCAACCCCTAGATCTCTCAGATGAGGGATCCATTTATAGATGTCTTGCAAGGGTGTGAGTCAGCTCTAGGTTTCTGTTTAGTGTCATTCCATTTATAGTTCTTGGTTCCACTTGGAGATTTCATTGATCTCTTACTCATCCCTGGGTGAATTCAGAGAGGCAAGTGTCATGGGAGAAGTTTTTGTAAGATTCCATGAGCTTCCACTTAGCAAACTCTCTGCCATTTGTCCATTCTCGCTCATCACACCCTAAAGAAGGCCTTTTTAATATGCATCACACCTTGACCATGGAGGAGTCAGTATGGTCCAGTTTTGGCCAGTTCTGCGTAGTTTTTCAGGTGGAACTTCTGGGAAATGATGTAATCAGTTGACCATGATCTTTTAGGGTATAAAACAACACTTTTAGGGGTTCAAGAGCCCTTGGTTTATGGACATATGAGTTTTGGGTTGCAGTGCCCAAATATGTCTATAACATTTAGTTGTTTCTCAATGTCTTGTTAGCCTGTGCATGTCAGTTTGCTTCACTACCCTCACAGGTTGTCTTTCCATACTTAGACCATGTGCTGGCCAAGCAGCTCCCCCAGAAAATTGCCAATTCAGGAGGGGAACTAGCCTTCCTCTAGAAATTGCACAAATCAGTTGGCCAACCTATTGAGCTCAAGAATTGCACAAATCAGTCTGTCAGGCTTCCCTCAGAAAATTGCGCAATTCTGGAGGGGAACCATCCTTCCCTCCAGAAATTGTGCAAATCATCTTGGCAGCCTTCTAGGCTGCGAAATTACGTACAGTAGTCAGGCAGTCTTCCTCCAGAAAATTGTGCAATCTGACCCAGCACTACTACTCAGCCAAAAAATTGTGCAATTCTGGTAGGCAGTCACCTGCTGACCCTAGAAATTGCGCAATTCTGGTAGGCAGTCACCCGCTGACCCCAAAAATTGCATAATCCCTCTGGGATAGCTAGCCTAGCTGAGCCCAGGAACTACACAAATTTTCATCCCAGGCTCGCAAACCGATGCATGTGCCTTCAGGTTGACCAGTTCCCTCTAGGACCGAGCAAAACTAATTTTCATGCATGGACTACTTTTCCCAAGGCAGCATGCAAAGGCGTCCCTAGATTTAGGGATCTAATTTTAGTAGCTGGAGCTAACATGCAAAGATCATTTTAGAAACCTCCCGCCAAGTGTCACTTTTCCTAGATTTATGGCACGCCCGTCATAACCTCAATTTTATCAAAACTTATGAACTGGATGCTACAGAGCTCATTCCTCACATCGATCTTGCAGCTCTGACATCCCACATCGCATCTAGGAGTCATCGGAACATTTAGTTCAGTTGTTTCGTAATAAGCCCACTTTGGATGTCTTACATTGTGTTTTTGTCGCTTTTTGTGTTTTGACTTATGTGAGTGTTGTCTACTTGATTTCAATAATCCCTTGATGTTGTTTTGATGTATGTTAGCTTGTAGAAGCACCATTTCAGTTTTTGTTCACATCTCACTGTTGTCGCATGCATAACACTATTTTTGCACCGACGATCGTCGTTGCGATGACTCACTTCACACGCATGCATGTTTTCCCATTTTCTGAATCATGTACTTGTTGTTTTCATGCATGATCATTCACTCTTGTTTACACTCAGTATCACCATGCATTCAGACTTCTCATGGTTTCAGTTGCATGTCGGCGGGTCTGGGCTGCCTTAGCCCAAACCTTGCCTTGCCCAACTAGCATTTCACATTTCTGGGAGTGAAGGCTCTCCCTTCCCTCCAGAAATTACACAAATCTGGCCCAGCGCTGACCTCCAGGCTTGCATTGTGCAATTCTGGGAGGCAGTGCCTTACTGGCCCTAGAAAGTGTGCAATGCAATTTGTTGGTTTGCATGTCCAACAGTCAGTTAGCCTCCCGACAACCTAGATTATGCCTTGTGCAGTTTTAGCAGTCAGTCTCCAAGCCTCCCGGTGAAAATTGCGAATATTCACATATAGTCACACAGGTATGTTGCATGTCAGTCCTCCAGTTTTTTTAGGTTTCTGACTGACAGATTTCTTTTCATGAGTGTCTTTATGTCTCCAGGTATCACAAGTGTTTGTCTATCTCTCAATAGCACAGGTACAATGGCTTCCAGGAGAGCAGAGTTGATTACATCGTTCAGAGCACAACTAGGGATGCAGTCAATCAAGTCTCTATGAACTTGCCTATCTATGAAGACATCAAGTTGTTCATGGATAAGGAAATTTCACAACGAGCAGCAAGAGAAGGTAGCACACATGCATGTGACACATGCAAGAGGAAGGTTGTTGACAGTGTAGAGGCATAGAAAAGTTGCAAGTTCTAGTAGATCCACTTGTCATGAAATCAGCTTTGGATACTGAGGCTACAAGACAACTTCGGGACAAGAGGATCGCATGAAGGAAGAACAAGAGTTGCAAAGTAGACATAAGGAGTTGCATTAGGAACAAGTACAGCAGGAGGCGCAACATGCACACACTAATGAAACTGTGCCCATACAGGTTATGGACCCACTAGCAGCTTGCATGGAGCAGACATGGTGAGCAATATTTTCGATCACATGAAAAGGTATTTAGGAGCATGTATGTCATTGTGCACATGCATGTGATCCCACCCATTTGGAACACTCACCATATGAAGAAAAGAAGCAAGTCTGACTGAAGTTGAACATGTATTTTGACAAGTTGATGCACATGGTCACCAGCACACACTTGGAGATTAGCACAGATGCTATGCATCAGTGTGTTGCTAGTCCAGATGCACTCAAGACAATGATGCGCATGTTATCAAATGAGTTGGACAGAGGAGCCATATCAGTGTACCCAGATGCAACGGAGGCAAGAGTTCACTTTTAGTAGGATGTCACCATTAAGCACACAGACAACCAAGCTTGCAAGGATGTCAAAGAGTTGGTCTTACCACAACTGTCCGAGTGTTAGTGATGTCTTGCATGGCTTGCTCAAACCTATTTTGTCTCACATGGGTACATGTGCAGATTGTATGTAACATCTTGTTAAGTGGAAGTTCAAATGTCGATAGTTGAATGTAACAGTCATAGAGTAGTTGAAGAGTCATGAGGGTAGGCAAACAGTCACAAAGCGTAATGTCAAGGGTCACGCCACCCTTTTCTATATATAGTACCTCATAACTCATTGTAAAGGCTTTTTTTCATCCAATCTTCCAATACGAGTATCTTAGAGAAAGTGTGGAGAGTATTGTAACGAGCCTTAGCTTCTCCAATGTGCAGAGCTAGTATATCTCTTTGGAGGAGCAAGCTGCAGTGACTGTAACGTTCTGCTATCAGAACTAGTGGTCGGTCATGGTTGTATTGTATGACTGGAACTTTCACTTCTTAATATAACAAAGCCAACACGTTTCATGCATATGTCATATTGTATATCAGCTATCTTGTTTACTCTAAATGATATATGTATCTATTTCCTTACGCATACATGTATGGCTTTCCTATATGTATGTATGAATCTTACTTAAATGTGTTGTTGGTTTAACCATCACTTTGGATTGCTAGCTTACATGCCTTCTAGTTTGTGATGCATCTTTTCTTGTGTGTTCCATTATTAACTTCGTGCTTTCACAGGTTTCCAAGGGGTGCACTCACCTAACCCTCTATGAGATAGAACTGCTCATGCACCTTCCTTGACTTGCTGCATATGTCACACCATTGCTACCAACAGGGACATCTTAATTGCCTCTACGCGCAACCACGGTCAAGGTGATACCGTAAAACCCATTGCTAGGACTCCTACACCAAACGGTCTGAGGTCTAGTTGGGACTTCTTATCGGGGAGATCCCCTAACATGTTGGAGGGTCCAACACCATCAACACAACCCGAGGATTTAAGCCACTATTTCAGGCCCAAATCCCAGACCACTGCCCAGAATGGAATGAAAGCTCAGAATCAAGTAAAGTACAGGGAAACAATAATGCAAAAGAAATACGCTCAACAAGACATTAACCGGACATATAGGTGTAAACAGCATAATTAAGTGTAGGGATCTCATACTTTCTTAGAATTGCTATGAACCATTGTTCCCTTATGCCATTTTCTACATTATCCTTTATTAGGTCATATGCACATTATCCATTCATATACAAGTAAAAACATGTTGAGAGCCATACATAGCTACTTTCATACAATGTTCATATAACCAACATAATAGGAACATAAATATAATAAAAATATCAGCCATCAAGATCCATATATACATCAGTACATTTTCCCATAGAAATCAAGGGAATGAATTTCTCATTAATGAATGAAATCAACCAACCGGAGATGGGACTACCACGTTCCACCCGACCATAGAATCGCTGAGCCAAATCTCTCTTCAATTATTCACCCCCATGCCGTATTCCAAGCATGAATGTGGGACTCAAACCAAAGAACTCAACCAGAGCATACCAAGGCTAAACCACCTCGCCCTCATCAATAGAAACTAGGCTTTACCGTAATCCATCTTGGATCACTAGACCAACACAATGAACACATGATAACAGGCTTTACCGTGATCTCCACACTATCACTAAGCCAAACAAGCATGGATGCCACTAGATTTCTCCACCTACACCATGAGGAATTTTCTCAGTCTTTACCACAATCCAAACCCAGATCACTAGGCCCTAAACCATGACCCACTCACAGGCTTTCCCGCAACCCACTGTTTGGCCTAGGGGTCACTAGGCTAGTGGCTTTACCATGATCCACAGTCTGGTTCAAGGATCGCTAGGCCATTTTCTCTATCATTCAAAGATCCACCCCACTCAGCTTCAAATCCATCCGGCAATCCATCTCAACCAAAACGTGAGAACACCATCACACCATGTGTTATAGGTCAATTTGGGCACATCACTCCCAATATTCAAATCAGTACTTTTAGGGCTCATCAAACCCTAATTTAGTTGTTACATGCCCTAGAGAAGTCAACTCATTGAATGCATCCTTCTATGAAAGTTTCATGGCCTGAAGCCCTCCTAAAAAGCCTCCTTGGGATACCAATGCAGCCTATGCCTTGAGACAGTGCATTGCAGAGCAGGCAGGCCCACTGTGGCCTACACTTAGGCCCTCTTTAGCCTGCGTTGGGCAATATTGAGTGAAATTTGCATAGGGTTCTAGGAATATTCCTTCATTCTAGATGACTCGAGAAGGTTCCCATCTCTTATCCCCTCCCATGAGCTCGAAATCGGATAGGCTAAGGATCCATTAACCTCCTATCATCTCATCCCTTGCTCCATGGAAACTAACTCCAAGATTGGAAAGCCACTCAATACCCGCATTTATGACAAAACCACCTCCATTTCCAATCAATTGAGCACTCATCATAATGAACAAGGGATTAGAATCTGAATTTTGTAAGGAAATTCTATTGGTTTGAGGATTGATTTTATGTAAAGCAATGTTATGCTGCTGGAGTGTTGAGCTTTTGATGTGGCGAGGGTTGAACTGAAGCTGGAGGAGTGGCATGAAATCGAACTGTATTGGGCGATATTCTTCCTTCTACATTAATAAAGATATTATTCCTTTTCTCATATGATTGTTCATATTTGTGATGATTATATGTTTTAATGTATTCGATTCCATTGTTTTATAGTTGATAGTCCATGTATGCTTTGAATGTTTCTTGTTTCTGTTTCTCTTGATGCAAGTACCTTTTCAGCGGATTTAGTTCAAGTGGGAGTGACAGGAGCGATTCAAAAGAGATTTAGGAAGCAAAAGGAAACAAGTTCGTTCCTCCATCTCATCTATATTCTATAAGAAAAGGTTAAACTACTTTCATTCTGTTGTTCTAGGTGTAGTCACCCACCTAGGGAAGATGTGTTTATTCGTAGATGCAAATTCCATGTAACAAATTGGAAACCATGTTTGGGAATGATTGTCGTTCTTGGTGGAGTACCCTCATCACATTACACCCTAGTAGACTTTTCTTAGATTTATTGATCTTATTTCAATCTTCTTGAAGTGTTTTTAGTCAAAAATTGTGCTTGAATGTCCCTTGAATTGACTCTCTAGCACCAGTGCAGTGTTTGTTCTAACACAGTGCACTGCAGAGCAGCCCCTGCCTTAGAGACAATGCATTATAGTGCACTATCTCCCTCTCTAGCCTGCGATGATTCCTCTTAGGCTAAAAAACCCACCTTTAGTTTGATTTTTCCAAAGTTGCTTCTCTTGTTGTTTGTTGAAAGATAAATGATGCTTGTGGTTCTGAAATCAGCTTGTATTTCTCTTCCTAGCCCTACTTTGGCCTTGATTGTTTAGTGTTTCTTAAATGATTTCTTTATCATTGTCAAAGTTATCTTATATTTGATTAATCTTTGCTAAAAATAAAGTGACATAAAGTCTTCATTTCTTTCGAAAAGGAACTGTCGTAAAGTCTTTGTTTCTTGAAAAAAGATTTATTGATTGTATGTGCATTAGTTTCCTTTTGTTCATCTTAACATTAAGGGAATTGAAAAGAAAAACTTGCATTATGCAATTAGAGGTTTTGTGTGTGATTATAGGAATAGTTTAGGGAAATTGCGTTAGATGTGCTCTTTTCTCCTTGATTAAACATTCTGATTGCTCTATCCCTTGTAGTTAAGGTTTTCATTGTTCAAAATCAAATGAAAAGAATGTTTCTCATTATAGTTGCATTCTAGGAATTTCTAATACATCATGCAGTGTACCTTGAAAGACAAATTCTTAATCAAGATCAACTTAAAAGTTATCTCAATTAACCTAATGGAGCATTGTCACCTAATGAATAACATTTAGAGGTTCTAGGCTAGAGACGTGTTTCGGTGTCGTAAAACATAGAAACTGTCGTTAATTGTCTATGATACATTCTGAGTGTGATACCTCATTCCACGTACGTAAGTATATCGTAGCTCGTCCATGTACCTTCGGGTATATAGGGTAGTGTTATAGTACGAAAATTATAAAGGAATGCTCTCACTGTGCGGTTTCACATTAGACAACGCTAACACAGATTGGGCCTCCGCGTACTTTCGGGTATATATGGGAGGCTACCCATCCTTAGGTAACCGAGTCGGTCACCTTGTACACTGTGATACACCGAACACAACATGCGGGGAGATTTCCTGCATGTATGTTAAGTCCTTGGTTTACTGAGGTAGTATATTGCAATTCATAGTTGCTTGGTAATCCTTTTTCCTAGATTACCCTCTCTTTTTTTATTTCTTTTTGTAATAAAATCAATCAGAAATCGTGGAGGAACATCAACCCTTACCCCCTCATTCGTGGGGGACAACAAGTAAACCGCCTTTACCCCCTGAAGCCACATCTAGCCGGAAAAAGTGGTCTCGTTTGACTGATTCTAGTACATCACAACTTCTAGTTCTTCATCTGAATTACCAGAAACACCTATACCAATAAGTATTGTGACCCCAGTTACTCCTACAATTATTGGTACATTTGTTACTGAAGTGGAATCTCAACACTTCCCTGAGGACAATAGAAGTGAACCTAGTGAAACGGTAACCCAAGTTGTCCAACAAGAAGTTGATTCTCAACCCAAAATTGTTCAACAAAAAATTACTTTTGAACCTGAATCTGTTCAACCAGAAGTTGATCCTGAACCTGTCACCATTCAATCAGAAGTTACTTTTGAACTAGAAGTTGTTCAAGAAGCCCAACCTGAACCTATTGTTCTTTTACCAAAACACTTGGATCTTGAAGTTGAATAATCAGAAGTTGTTACCATACCAGAAGATGATCGACTGGTTCATCCTTAGACATTTGTAACTGTCGAGACTTCCCCTTTACCTCAGGAACAAATACCAGAAATCTATTATGAACAGGATGGTGAAATCCTTCCACTTTGTTTGATTTCAATTGAAGAGGAACCTGAGGAAGAAACACCAAGAACTCCAATTCAATTTGGACCTGGACTTTATCTTTATCCTCATACTCCTCATTTTACTACTCCTTTTGATCCTGATTACCGTTGATTTGTTAGGAAATTTATTAGGACATTTGACTATGGCGGAATCAACATCCTAGACTGTACCATCTGTTACATAATCTTATATTTCTACCTCTTTGATGTTTACTATGACACATGAGTCACATTTGTATGGTGTTTCTTCCATCCCACCAGGTTACCAATCTTTATTTGGAACCCACTCAGGTGTTGTTTCTATTCCATGGTCTTCACCTATGTCCTCTACAGGAATTTTATATGGTTCTTCATTAATGGATACTGAACAGCTTGACCCATCAAGTCAATATCAAGCTGGTTCATCTTGTTACCATCCAATGTATCTACTTTATAGTGGATTACCCCCATACAAAGAACAATATGCACAATCTCCTTATCCTCCATTTTTTGGGGGGCAACCATATGGAAATATGATGTCCTCTTTAGGTCAACCTGGAATGATTGTTTGTCAGTAGCAGCCAACAATGCTCATTCAACCAAGGCTTGTGTATCCATCACAACCTATGAAATCTGTCTCATCCATACCTACTATGCCTGTTGTTACAACTTTACTGCAGTCACAAGATCAATTAGTTGTATCTCAACCTCTGCAAGTTGTTCCTTCAACCTCAGACCCCCAGGTTTCAGGATTACAGATTCAGCCTTCTCAGGCAGTTTTACAACAACCGTTTGTGCCTAGAATTCAAACACCTCAGACCAGTTTACAATATACTGGAATGACTCAGAATTACACTGGTTTATTGTATTCACAACCTGGTCAAGCTTACATTGGTGGGAAAAAAACAGTTAAATCAACAACCATGGCAACCACGATATCAACAGCAGTAATTCCAGCAATACCAAACTTATCCTGGACTTGGTCAACAAGCCTATGTTGGGTTTGGTCAACAACAAGTTTACCGAGGTCCTGGTCAACAAGCCTATGCTAGGTTTGGACAACAACAAATGTATCCTGGTGCTTAACAACCACCTTATACCGGATTTTCTCAACAAACTTACCCCTATCAAGGTTACTAGCAACAGATGCCTTATGCTGGTATGCAAAGGCCTATTGCCCAGGCAATCCCATCTTACCTTGGTTATGCTCAACCTAAACTCAATAGACAGTTGCCTTTTGTTGCAACACTTGAATTACCAGATCTAAATCGGCTTACCAATGACCTAATTCTTTATGCACCTTGGTGGTCAATGATTCCTCATAAATTACCTTCTGATATTCCAAAATTCAATGGAAACCCTAGAGAATACCCATCCAACCATGTCATGACTTTTCATTTATGGTGTTCATCAAACTCCCTGAATGATGATTCAGTTAGACTACATCTTTTCCATAGAACACTTACTGGTTCAGTTGCAAAGTGGTACATTGAGTTACTACAAGCTTCCTTTGATAACTTTAGATCCTTAGCTACCACATTTTTAACCCACTTCCAGTGACCCATACGATATGAAACTGAAACAAAACTATTGACCAACTTTAAATAGACTACTGCTACTCATATCTCTAATCATATTCATGAGTGGTGTCATCGTCGAATGGTCAAAACTTATGTTCTTGATCAGCTTTTAGCTGAGTGGTTTATAAAATCCTTGTTGCCATCTATCACCAAGGATGTGGCTAAAGGAGGATTTGTCATTGAAGAGCAAGTAATTTCTCATTCCCAATACTTATACTTGATCTATACTTAGTCTAGCACGCTCTATGAGAAAATTCCAAATGCACCCAGACCCGCTTTTATTGTTCCTCCACCCCATCGAGTAAGGACTCTCATGTCAGTGAAGTGTGATTGGTTCTTCGAGCACACAAACAACATGTAGACCATCTGGTCAAACACTTGCTATTTCCGATCAAACTTTTGTTGGATCTGATAAGACTCCTGCTTCCAAAATAAATTATGTGTCATCTGACAAGGAAAGAATGAAAATAAACCTGGAAGCAAGAAGAAGGGGAAAGATAAAAAGAAACAAAATCCTCCCCCTCAAGAGAAATCATCTAATTCCTCTTCTCCGGCTAGGAAACCTCGTTATCCATGTTTTATCTGTAACGAGAATCATTTTATGCTAGACTGTCCTCACCACTCTAAAGTCTTAAAAGTTCTTAAGACTTCTAGTGCATCTGTAGTATTGACAGATCCTTTTCTGAATCCGGAGACTCATTTAGTTGCTACAAATCATGCTTCCACTTCCCAAGTGCTTATGCTATCCACCTCTAAGCCTAAAATTGATGTTTTTGTGTCAACACGAAGTCAATATTATGGTAATCAATCATCATCATCGAATAACCAGGCTTCAAATCAACCAAATACTTCAGCTTTGACTTCGGTTGATCCTATTCCACCGCCTATTGCACCAGAGTTAACAATAAAACCACCTAAAGGAGTTGTACATAAGTCTACATTCAACCCTCGAGCTCGAGAAGTTCAAAACTATAACATAGTAAAAGATCTGGCCCACTCACCTTCTGCTATGTCGATGCTTGAGGTGCTTCAAAACTGTCCCTCCCAAAAGCAGGCTTTATTGTTAGCAATTGGTGGAATTGATCCAATGGATTCCAATCTTGTGGTTTTTAACCATGCAAGATATACATCACAATTACCAGCTCAATTATCTTTCTTGATCCAAGTAAATTCTTTGAATAAACTCATTCACCGAACCACTGTTGACGAGGGTGCTTCTACTTGTATCATGTCGATGAGTTGCTAGAAAACACTTGGCTCCCTGCCTTTGTCACGGTCACCTACAACTTTAAAAGCTTTTGACGGTCACACATATACGCCTTGTGGAATTTTAAGTAACCTACAGATAGAACTAGGGGGGAAAACTGTAACTATTGAAGTTGAGGTCGTTGACGGACCCCTTGACTGCAACATTTTGCTAGGAAGACCTTCAGTTTATGATATGCCTGCTATGGTTTCGACATACTTTTGTATGATCACTTTCCCTCATAAAGGCGGAATCATAGTAATTGATCAGCTCAGCTTCTTTGCGTCTAGTTCATAGGCTACTGGAAGAATTTCATTAGTTCATAGACCCCTGATATCTCTTCCTAATGTTGAGTAGGTCTCTTTAAAAATCCTTCCCTAATGGGTACTTTTTTTCTACCATCGCCATCCCAAATGGCGGAAGTGGCAAAAGTTGAGACATGCAATATGATATCTTCCACTTCATCTAATTTATGGAAGATTCCCAATAATTCTGAAGATGATATGCATAATGAAATCATGCCACTAAGCCCCATTGAGCTTGCATAACAATCAATATTTTTGGCTTGTGTGGCAAACCCAAATCCATTATCACCAATTGTAAGGGTTGATCGTTCATTAGAATATGGTACTTCCTCTTATCCTTTTTCACATAAATTTTCTACTAATGAAGGAATCATCCAATCAATGATGACAGGAGAAGAACCATGGGAAGATTGTCATAATCGATCCCATCTTCCAGATCACATAGAAGATGTTTCAAATGAACCAGATCACCTTTCAATTGTTGATTTCCTTTCGAATTTTGTATTTATAGACACAGTCGATTCCGAACGAAACTTGTCAAATATTGAAGAAACCATTTCTATCGACATTTCCACCAAAACTAGAGTTGTAGAGAACATTCATGTTGGCAAATCTTGTTCTTTGTCTGAACTTGAAACTTACCGTGCTCTTTTTCATGAATTCCGTAACATATTTGCCTAGTCATATGAGGAAATACCCGGAATTGACTCTAGTATAGTTGAACATGAAATCAAAATGTATCCTGATGTCAAACCAGTACGAAAACACTGTCGTCCTGTTCATCCAAGAAGGTTGCTACCATAAAAGCAGAAATTCAAAAAAATTTGCATGCTGGTTTCATTTACCTCGTTCCACTTACCGATTGGGTTTCCAATCCTGTTCTTGTCATGAAGAAACAAGGAACAATATGAGTGTGTGTTGATTATAGGGATTTTAATAACGCTTGTCCAAAAGACAACTATCCCACTCCCTTTATTGACCAGATAATTGATGACTGTGCCGAATGTGAAATATTCTCATTTATGGATGGCTTTTCCGGCTATAATCAGATAAATATCCACCCAGAAGACTAATATAAAATTGCTTTTATTTTTCCCTGGGGCACATTCACGTATAGGAAACTCCCTTTTGGTTTGAAGAACGTTCGGGCAACTTTTCAGAGGGAAATGAATTATGCCTTCCATGACATCAAACACATTGTTCAACCCTACCTAGATGATTTACCTGCTCATTCACAGAAACAGGATGATCACCCGCAACATTTGAGAGCTATATTTTTACGATGCCGACACTACAAAATTCAACTCAATCCACACAAATGTGTGTTTTGTGTTGGTTCTAGTCGTTTTCTTGGTTTCGTGGTATCTAAAGAAGAAATTCGACTCAACCCTTTGAATGTTAAGGAAATTCTTGATCTACCTCCACCTTCCAATTTACTGCAATTATAGGGACTCCAAGGGAAGGCTAACTTTCTAAGGAGGTTCATTCCAAACTAGGCTGAAATGGCGATAGGATGTACTTGTCTTTTGAAAAATGGGATACCCTTCCATTGGGATCAGGTTGTGCAAGCTTCCTTTGATGCTCTTAAAGATACCTTGATTCGAGCATCATTAATGTATGCCCCTAATTATCAAAACGACTATTTCTTGTATCTCGCCATTGCAGATACAACCATTGCTATGGTTTTAGTCCAAGAAGAAGATGGGACTAAACATCTGATCTATTATTTGAGTCACAATCTCAATGATATAGAATTTAAGTATTCTTATGTAGAAAAGTTAGCTTTGGCTACTGTTTAAGCTGTACAGAGATTTCACCACTATATCCTGCTTCGAAAGACCACTATCATTTCAGATTACAACCCTATGACATACATTCTGTCACGCCAATTGCTGGTGGGAAAATACTTGAAATGGATTGTCATTTTGCAGGAATTTGACTTGGAATTCATCAAATCCAAATCAAAGAAATCTCTAGTCTTCGTCGAGCTTCTTTGCAACCTTCCCTCAACTGATATTGATTCAACAAGGGAACCATCAATTCCGGACGAGTCTTTGTTTCTCATTTCGTCATCTAACCTATGGTATGGACATATACTAATTATCTCCAAACCCAAACTTTTCGGCCTGATATCTCTTGCTCGCAACAGCGACATATTCATTACCAAGCCAAAGATTATCTGATCATTGGCGACACACTTTATCATCGTGGTATTGATATGATTTTATGAAGGTGCCTCACTCATGAGGAAGCCGATAAAGTTTTGAATGATTGTCATTCTGGTGCTTGTGGTGGACATTTATCTGGTTATACTACCGTACAGAAGATTCTCCATGCTGGTTACTTCTGGCCAAGTATATTCAATGATTGCATTATTGCTATCAGAAGTTGTCATGCATGCTAAATTTTTGACTGCAAACCATGATTACCACCTGCACCATTGCATTCTATCATCGTTGTTGGAACATTTACAAAATGGGGCATCCATTTTATGACATGTAACCCTACCTCAGCTGGGGGGCATGGTTATATAATTGTCGTCGTTGACTATTTTACGAAATGGGCCAAGGCCATACCTACATTAAACAGCAACTGTGAGACAACTGCTCTTTTTTTCTTCAACCATGTGGCTGCACGGTTTGGTGTACCACAAGATATAGTTACAGATCATGGGTCACATTTTCGCAACCATATGATGACCGAATTGACTGCCAAGTTAGGACTTTCACATGATAGTTCTACTCCCTATTATCCACAAGCTAATGGACAAGTTGAGGCCATCAACAAAATCCTTAAGCGAATGATCCAACTTATGATAGGAGTTCATAAACGAAATTGGAATTTAATCCTATACTCGATTTTGTGGGCATATCGAACCTCGGTGAGAAATGCAACTGGATTCACACCTTTTCAATTGGTGTATGGTCTAGAGGCAATCTTACCTATACAATGTGAAATTTCGTCATTAAAACTCGTGATTGACCTATTACCTGACACTTCTGAAGAAGAAGCACTTTTCTTAGAGATCATCCATCTAGATGAAACTTGTCGTGAAGCCGCATTGGCGAACAAAGCACACAAGAAACGATAAAGGCGCAATATGACCGAAATGTCAAGCCTCGCATTTTCTCAAAAGGAGACCTGGTCTTACTTTATGATCAGGAAGCTGATAAACTAGAAGAAAAGAAATTTGAACCATTATGGATGGGCCCCTATATTGTCAAGCATGTTTTGGAAAAAGGTGCTTATGAGTTAGTTGATTATGATGGAATTCCATTATCGTAGCCCGATAACAAGTTGTATTTGAAATGTTACTATGCCTAATTTTGCATAGTAATAAGCACTGTATAAATGCTTTGTTTGCATGTGTGTCTGTCATTGTGACTTTTAGAGCTTTTATGTGGTTAAAATCCTCTTTGCATTTGTTGAAGATGTCAGAATCTTCGGAACATTTGTTGGTTATGTCGATGGTGCTAGTCGTAGTACGCAGAACCTATCTTCTGTAGCATGGGCCATATTCGCTCCAAGTGGCGATTTAGTGAGTTTTCAAGGGATTTGTATCGGTCATTATACAAACAATATCATTGAGCATAGCGTGTTAATCGAACTCATCTCTAAGGCCACTTCACTTGGCATTCGCCGAATCATCATTAGGCTGGACTCACAACTTGTCATACTGCAACTAACAAATGTTTATACAGTCTGAAATCCAAAAATTTATCATATTTTCCTTAGAGTTCGTATCTTGGAAAGACCTTTTGATTACATGCAATATCAACACATTTCCAGGAACCATGGAAAATTTTAGGGGCTAATGTTCGCCCAGTGGGCTAATTTTCCATGATTTTTCCACAAAAAATATTCGCCAATTTCCAATTTTTATAAAAGATGATTCGCCAAGATTTTAGAATATAAAATTATTTTACCTTAAAAATCACCAACATTATATAGAGACTATATATAAAATCATTATAAATTTGAATAATTTTACAAATATATCAATAAACATTTTATAGTTTTCATATTAGGGATTAGTGAGATTCGCCAATGTTTTTAAACTTCAAGAAAATTTTCCATCCTTAAAATTTTCCTTGCCAGGAAAATTTGCAACACATGTAAAAGTAAATTTTTGAATTCAAATCAATAGTTGAATAGGATCACATATAACCATATATAAAAACACTGAAAAAATAGATAGATGTTTTAAAATTTTCTACAAAATTTGTTTCCACGACATGTTGGTCATCTGACCTCGAAACTCAAAATGCATATAGAAAAACATCCTAAGTAGACCTAATGATGCTCATGATAATAGGCCACAGCCTAACCTATCATGCGCAATAGCCTCATCCAATGGCTAGGAACACCAATAGTGTGGCACTGCAGCCTCATCGGTAACTCCTCAATCCAGATATCCGTAATACCGAGAGTTAACCCCTCTATGTGATCCTGTAATTCTGTCAGTGTCTCGATCAAATCCAAATCCTGGAGAACTGCTCTACCGACATTTATTCGTGCTTTTTTCACTAGTCTCCTGTTGATGACCCATAGGTTGAACAGTGCCAACATCTGCATGCATGAGTACATTTTTAGTTTAGTCTTGGAAACAATAAAAACACAAAAACATGTAGAAACTTAAAAATCAAAGACACTTGGTCAAAAAGAGTTTACATATAGCACCCCATTGGGCACCCACTAGTAACCTCAAATCTGGATCTCCACAAAAGTCCATCCCCTTATAAAGATGCTCCTTGATGACAAGGTGTTTTCGACTGAGCTAACTAAAGAATGCAGGAGGAAATCAGATTGATGATTAGCTAGCATGTCGAGCCATCAACTCAACCCATCTTTGCATCCATGGATCTCTAGGACTAGTCAAACTCAGTGCCACATACTGAGGTTGCATCATTGGAATTCTCTCTAAGGTAGAGGCAATCAAGCCATAGCTAAAATTATTCCTCTTACCACTCTTTACCTCGGTCAGCTACTCTTTCATTGAAGAGAGAACTGCCTCACACCAGTTGAATGTAGTTGGCTCAAGGCACTCAAGGGAAAACTACATATATGATCTATTTGTCAGATGAAGTGTCGCACTACCTGCCAACTTTGTGATAGTGAAAAGGATTGTTCTAAAAGGCAAATAAAGAACATCCCTCATGTTTATCTTCCCATCATTGCTAGGTTGTGTACCTGGCCTACAAAACTGCTGAATATAGTCCCTCATTGATTCACCCCCACAAGCAGAACCTGAAAGAGATATAGGGGCACCACGTCTCGACAACCCTGTAAGGAAGTAAACACCATTGATCAATATAGGAAGCACTTTTCCTCCTATGTGAAAAGCCTGATCCGTTGGATCCCATGAATGAACTAGGAACTGCAATAGTTCTAGTTGTTGCCTCATCCCGAACAACCTGAAGTATTTGAGAAACCCACAGTCTCTAAGGACCTCAAATGTACCCAGATCATTAAGGGCAACCATATCCTATTCTTCATGCACTCTTTCTTGCCAAGTAATAGTCATTTTGATCTGATCAAAGCCTGCAATCAAGCCATAAGCTTAGTTAGGATCCATTTCATGCAAAAAATTGAAGGATTTTGGGGTAAAACAAGAGAAACAAAATCATCAATTGTGACCAGCGCAGCCCAGGCCTTGAAACAATGCGTTGTAGAGTAAGTACCCTTCTATTTGGGTGCACTACAACACAGTTTTCAATGTGATAGGCTGCATTGATCCCGGGGTGAAGTATATTTACCCTAGGGACCCCAAAAACCTAAAACACTTGCCTGAAACTGTAAAATAATGCAATTAAACAGAAGAGAAAAGGTAGATCACCTACTTCATCCTGATGACGTGACAAATGATCCACAGAATCTCTCACAATCAGTTACTGAAGTTCGAGGTCAAAAATTGGTTCACGGCACAAAACTGAATGGTGAAAATGACTTGGTAAATTCTTGTTGTATGGTTATTTCATTTTATTTAATGAATAAACTATAGTTTTTACCCAATGAAACAAGTATGTTTAATTCGTTTGGTGCTGCCTTGAATAGATTTACAGTTGATACAGTGAATTTGACGTGCACGATCATGAATTGTACTTTGACCACAGAGCATACTTTTATCTCTTTTTCGAGCCCTATTAAACATCAAAAAAGGAACCCCCCTGGAGTCCTCTTTAAGCTCTTTTTAGACTCTTGAAATATGAAAAGATTTTCGAGCGCTTGTCCTTTTCAGCTCATTAATGGATTGGAAACAACATCTACTCAGTATAAGTTTAACCCTTTTCCGGACTGAGACAGGTTATTTACGAAAAAGGAATACGTTGATCGAACATGATCAACATGTTCTCTCTTATGCTTTTCGAACTTGAGAGACAAACTTACGAAAAAGAACTTGTGGAGTTTCCTTTTTGTCTCTTTTCAAACTCTCTAAACATGAAAAGGATGAAGTTCTCATTGTCGTTAAGCTCATTAAAACATCAAATAGCGACAAACTTGTCCAGCATGACAAGACCGAGTTTCACCTTCACTAGGCTCGTTAAAACATCACATAGCGATGGATTCACCCGAAGAGTGGAATTATACTACAAGAATATGTTATCCTCCTCAAGCTTGTTAAAAAATAAAGAGGTACTGGTCAGCAATGACTGGGGAAAATGGGAAAAGGGATAAATCACTTTATGGTAGCAAGTCGCTCTTAAACATGACACTTTCAGTCCATATCCATGACTATTTCGGTTGGGTTATCTGCTTGATGGTTATCATACCTATGGTCTATCACACCATCCATCACTTTGGTTTTGGGTCAATGTTGCCAATTCATTCAATTTCGCTGACATGTTCAAGAGAAGTCACTCAGTAAAACTCATCCTTTTCAATACTCATAAACCTTCATTTTCATGACCACCATTCCTGAACCTTGTGTCGTCAGTTAAATTTCGTCTCCAAAATCATTACACTCATTTCGTGTCATTGATGTGGGATATATCAAAGCCCTCTTGCGACGAGTTACTTCTTGTCGACGTCATCATATTATCCAAGAAGTTGACTTAGAAACACCCTTTCAGTACCTTGGGGCTTGCATGCATCAATGGAAAGTTTCTCACTTCCGGCGATAGGTTGACATCACTGGCCTTCGACCGAAATACTTTGTATGGTGTTTGACATCAAAACATCCATTCACACCATGTAGAATGTACTGTAGTACCTTGAGAATAATTATTATTATCAGTGATCTCTCTCATGTCTGTTAACAGCTTACATGATTAGCTGGTAATCAGATGGTATCTTCCCATGTTCAACTTCAGATCACATATTCACATGGTTAGACTTGTACGTGAGGGAACTATTGAACGAGATAGAAGACCCCGATCTAGTTTCATCCATCCAAGCTGCGATTTCAGGAGAGTACTAAATCATCTGTACGATGGCTTTACACTGATGGTCATCCCATCATGGGTCTATATCTATAGACGATTATCTATGTACATGTAATGAAAAGTTTATATGCTGAGTATGGGTATGCCTTCCCTCATCAATTCATGAAAAAATCCAAAATATCATGATGTTATGCATTGTAATCGATGCAGGTCATTGTCTGCTTCAATTCCTCTCCTTCACATCGTAAAGCCTATCACTCAACATCATCATTTTCAACTTCATGCTTTAGGGGGCGACTGTTACAGGTCTATTTGGGCACATCACTCCCTGATCAAGGGGCTACAATCTAAAGTTTGTAAGGAAATTATGTTAGTTTGAGGATTGAGTTTATGTAAAGTAATGTTATGCTGCTGGAGTGTTGAGATTTTGATGCGGTGAGGGTTGAACTGAAGCTGGAGGAGTGCCATGAAATCAAACTGTATTGGGTTATATTCTTCCTTCTACATTAATAAAGAGCTTATTCCTTTTCTCATATTATTGTTCATATTTGTGATGATTATATGTTTCAATGTATTCAATTCCATTGTTTTATAGTTGATAGTTCATGTATGCTTTGATTGTTTCTTGTTTCTGTTTCTCTTGTTGCAAGTACCTTTTGAGTAGATTTAGTTCAAGTGGGAGCGATGGTAGTGATTCAAAAGAGATTTAGGAAGCGAAAGGCAACAAGTAAGTTCCTCCATCTCATTTATCTTCTATAAGAAAAGGTTAAACTACTTTCATTTTGTTGTTCTAGGTGTAGTCACCCACCTGGGGAAGATGTGTTTATCCATAGATGCAAATTCCATGTAACACCATGGCTATCCAAAAATGGCAAGGCTAGGCTGAAAACATTGCTACACCTGGAAAAACCCATGCCATGATAGAAAAGAACCACATGCAATACCATGCATGCCAAATCTAGCAAGGAAAATACACATGCAAGTCGATACCTGCAATGAAGCCCATTGTAGCTGCTTGATCCTACCTTTCCCTGCTTGATCCTTGCTTCCTCTTGCCTTCTTTTCCTTTCTTGCTCCAATTCCAAAGTGCTCCAAGAAAACCCTAAGTATCCAAGAGTATGATAGAGAGAATAATGAAATAGATCCAAAGCTAAACTGAAAAAAGGTTACCAACTAATCCTTAGAAGCCTTTTTATGAATGAGGCCTATATTTTCTTCATTTTCCTCCTCACATGCAACTTGTGACCTTTCACCTCCTTTTTCTCCTAATTTCCATTATTTTCATAATTAATTGTGCCAAAAATGCCATTTTTCCTTTCCAAAGCCTTAGCCATTTCCTTTGCCAATTTCCTTAGCAATAAACAACCAAATGAACACCCCCTAGGATGTCTTGCCCAACATTCAGCTTAGAATAAGCGTCTTATTCATCTATGGTTATTGTTTTTAACTTTTATTACATGAAATTTTCAGTAGGGCTATTACATTTTAGTTTATTGCTGATAAAGCGTGTGTTAGAATTTTAACACATAAAGGCACAGAGGAGCATTGATAGTTTCATTTGTCAGCACATTTTTTAGAACAGTCTGAAAGAAAGCATTGATAGTTACCCCATCAATGAAATCATCAGTTCCAGCAACTAAATGATTGGCAACGTCATTACCAGGGAATTGCAAGAAGAATATCCAAGAAGGCAAGAGCTACACAACAATACGACCGATTTGGGAGGGATGACAAGGCCTATTATATAGAAAAGGAGGCATAACAAGGATACATTTTCTTAGCCCTATTTTCAGCACAAATTTCATAAAATTGTTTTGATTGAAAATTAGATATGTTTAGAAGATATTTTTACATGCATGTATCTAAGAGATATGTATTGTTATTTTTGGATTACTGTAATTAATTTTAGAGACAAACATGTTTAGTTATTATTGTCTATATAAGTAGTGACTATAGAAGAAAAAAGGGTTGGAGTTTACTTGAGATATAGCATATTTTGTGTATTATTGAGAAGATCTTAATGAAAACAGTCTTCATGAGCAATTTACAAAAATTCTTGTGTTATGATTCCCTGTCCGTCTTTCTTTGTTTTATATTTCCTCATGTCTGAAATATTGAGTGTTTGAAATTGGGATTCATATGTTTATGCTCCTGTTTCTTTTTTCTCAGGCATTTAATAATTGTTGTTCACTTAACCATTGCACTAATTTCCTTCATTTTCTTCCAAATTCCTTAAAGTGTCAAAGGAATTATCACTACCTTTCTTTTGTGTTTTTCTCACTGAACTAGTGTTTATATAAGATTGATTGGATTAGACTCCATGCCCAATGGTGAAATTTTCACATAGTCCAACCAAAATTAGTCATTCTTAGATAAGTATGGCCATAGGACTTAATTGTAAACCTTCTACTACAGTGACCTTGAGTAGTTGAGATTAGGGAGAGATCCCTCTCCAGGTTGAAGGGTCAGCTTTCTGTTGGCTTGAGGGGGCCTGACCTAGGTTTAGAGTTAATTAGCCAAACAAATCCCTACACTACTAGCCCTTTCAGCATCAGCGCGCAGAGAGCGGACTGAAGTCTCACCTGAAGCAGTATGGGGTGATGTTGGAACCAAGTTTCTGCCCCCTTGAGATGTCTGAGGTGTTGATTTAGTCCAACTATGCCTACCTTCGTGCAGGTCACTTCGCGCATTGTCCTGACCTTCAATACCTTCACAATTTGTTATAATCACCTTTCACACAGCCCTAACCAGGGGCTAAGATGCTTTCGTGCTGCTATGGCAGCAAGCTACACTATTTCCCCAATCCACACTGTGAATCTTACTTATCTTCTTACAGATGTTAGTCAACTTCGCATAAACAGCTATTATATTTTGTATTCACTTATTCAACACATTCATACACATTCGCGCATCATATAAACATTAAAAGGGAAATATATATTCAATGTAACAAATGCATGAAAAAAGGAAATAAATACATAGAATATGAAACTTCTCTTTATTAATACTCCCAACTATTACAGACTTGACTCACCCTATGCACTCAACTACAGGGGTCTGCACACTCAGCTGCGAACTACTAGGCCTTTGTGCACTCAGCTGCAAAACCTTCTCCTACTCCATGACCCAAAACTAGACTTAACACTCCAGATACGACTCAATCCTTCATCCTTATCATTATTATTCCATTGATCTATGATGTCTTTATCTACTTAGAGCCTTGCTCTATTTATACAATCCCATGGTCCGCAGACCATGGGTAGATTCTACAGCCGACATTATATTACAAAATTGAGGGTAGACAACCCTATGACTCTTTTACAAACTACATGCTCTGCACCCACAAAATGCGGAGCCTTTACATCGGGGTTACAACTTTTGACCAAAATTTGGGCTCTAAGCCCCAAAACTTCCCTTGGGGGATCTCGCACCCAACAGGCCCACAACAAAAACATCGTGACTCCCTGTTAGGCCCCTATACTACTAGTGTAACCCCTTATTGTTATTAGTACAACCCCCTTATTATATTGTTGTGCCCATGCAGTCCCCATATTGTTATTATTGTGCCCCATAGAAGCCCACTATTTTTATTATTGTGCCCTTACATTATTATTTTTATGTCGACTCTAATTATATTATGACCCCATAGACTCCTATATATAGAAAGGAGGCCTTGTCATTTTTATCATCTAAGAATTGTTCATAGAGGTTTCCCCCTTGAAGAGGCTTATTTCTAAGGTGTTGATCTATCTTTTTTATCTTTTTGTGAGCTAGTTTCATAACATTTGGTATTAGAGCTTTGGATTCTAGGGTTTCGCTGCTCCAAACATGTCATCATGGAATTTTCACTATAACTATTTTTCTTCGATGTTTCAGAAGCTAACAAAAAAACCCATTTGAGACGAAGTCTCATTAAACCTCGGGTCCAAATTTCAGATCTTTTGTCGCTATATTTTCGGATATATGATCTGAAGAAGTTAGGGTTTTTGCAAGCTCCAGAATTTCATCTAAAACAGGTCATTGTGGAATGTTTGCTATAACATTTTCGCTACGAAGTTTCAGAATGTAAAAGACAAACCCATTTGAGAAAAAATCGTTTTGAATATCGGGTCCGAATTTTAGATCTTGAATCGCTATATTTTCGGATATATGATCTGAGGAAGTTAGGGATTTTGCAGACTCGCAAATTACATCCTAAATAGGTGACCTTGGGAAAATCATCATAAAATTCTCTCTTAGCAACAAATTGAAATTTCATAAGTTACAGAAAGAGGACTGACTGTAGTTTTCTGTGCGTAGTTTTCAAATTTGAAGGTTGAAACAGTGACACGTGGCACGTCGTACAAGTTTGCTCTACTGAAACATTATATAATCGGGCCATCTTAAGAGATTGGGCATAACTCTTTCTTGGAAAATCAAATTTTGATCAGACTTGCGGGGTTAGAAATGGGAATTAGAGGGCTACTGTAGGAGACAATTTCAGAAATTTTAGATCTGAAAGTACAGAGTTATAGTCATTTCAAGATCGATCTCCTAAAATCAAGAAAAGGCGATATGAGGAAGTTTGATGGAAAGGATCTAGTAAATTGGATACTACAGATGTAGCAATATTTTGATCTACATGGTGTACCACTGTTACAAAAGGTATGTATTGCATCTTCATATTTAGAACCGAATCAATTTTTATGGTATAAAGGGCTTTGTTCTCATAAACAACTTGTTACGTGATCAATTTTCACGGAGGAAATGATAGCACATTATGAGGATACAAAGAGAAACACCTTCTTTAGATCAACACCACAACAATTGGAAGGAAAAAGAGAAAAAGGTCTTTGTTACAAAGTGGAAAGAAAAACTATGGCAACAAGGAAGTCTACCCCTCACAACTATAAAGATGGAAGTATTGTTTCTCCTAGCCTTCCACAACCTACAAGGGTTACACCACAACAATTGGAAGAAAAAAGGCAAAGAGGGCTTTGTTACAATTTTGATAACAAATACATTAAATTTCATAAGTGTGTTGAGAAGATCTTATTTTACATTTATTGTGTAGAGGAGGAAGAAAAGGATCAAGAAACATCAAAAGAAGAGTATATACACCAGGAACCAACCCCAGAGAAAGAAGAAATGAATCCGACCATATCTTGTAAAGCATTGGAAATAATTACCACTCCTAAAACTCTCAAGATAGAAGGACATATCAAAAATAAAAAGGTTCAAGAAGTGAAAGATCACATCGAGAAAGAAGAAATGAATCCGACCATATCTTGTAATGCATTGGATGGAATTACCACTCCTCAAACTATCAATATAGAAGGAAACATCAAGAAGAAAAGTGTTCAAGAATTGAAAGATCACATCAAGTCTCAAGAATTCAACCCGACCATATCTTTTAATGCATTGGAAGAAATTACCACTCCTCAAACTATCAAGATAGAAGGACATATCAAGAAGAAAAATGTAAGAGTGTTGATTGATTTAGGCAGTGCCCATAATTTTATTGATTGTAAGATAGCCAAGGAATTGAATTGCTTCCTATATCTAGCACTAGAGTGTCAAGCGATGGTTGCAAGTGGAGGAACCATAAATTGCTCTGGAAAGTGCCATAATATCAAGTTATCCATGGGAGAATATGTATTGAATAGCCCAATTCTTTCCATTCCAATGGGTGGCATTGATTTTTTACTAGGAGTCCAATGGCTACAATCTTTGGTTACGATAGCTTTTAATTTTCAAGAACTTTTCTTGAAATTTTTTTGGGAAGGAAAGGAAGTTGAATTGAGGGGTATCGAAGGAAAACCTAGAAAGATAATTAACTCTAACAACATGAAAAAGCTTCTAAATAAAGAACAATGGGGTGAAATTGCACAAGTATGTTCACTAGAGGATCCCACATCGAAATCATGTATTTCTCCAGATCTCCAAAACGTTTTGGACAATCATTCCAAGGTATTTGAGACTCCCAAAGGCCTCCCACCTATTTGTGATCATGATCATGTTATTCATTTAATTTCATGAAGTGTTCCTCCAAACATTAGGCCATACATATATCCATATGCCCAAAGGAGTGGGAACTCATTCAAAAGTTGTAGAAGATCCTAGTTCAAACAGTATTGCAAGAACTTGACAAGGAAGGAAAAATCATATTGGAACCTGAAGCAGTCACAGAACCAAGAAACCGAAAGCTACGAAATAGATCAATTTCAGAGTATCTCAACAAGTGGAATAACTTACCCACTGAAGATTCCACATGGGAGGACAAGAATTTATACAAAAGAATCAACAACTACTCAAGCATTGAGGACAACACTTTTTGAAGGAGAGGGGCATGTTAGGTCCCTATGCTACTAGTGTAACCCCTTATTGTTATTAGTACAACCCCATTATTATATTTTTGTGCCCATGTAGTCCCCATATTGTTATCATTGTGCCCCATAGAAGCCCACTACTGTTATTATTGTGCCCTTAAATTATTATTGTTATGTTGGCTCTGATTATATTATGACCCCTTAGACTCCTATATATACAAAGGAGGTCTTGTCATTTGTATCATCTAAGAATTGTTCATTTGTGTAATGTAAATGAGGTTGCCCCCTCCAAGAGGCTTATTTCTAAGGCGTTGTTCTATCTTTTCTATCTTTTTGTGAGTTGGTTTCATAACACTCACCCTCAAGTCACTCTATCAGTGCAAAGATCTTTGCACGAAGACCTCCCAACTCTGCCTGGATCGCTGCAAGATTGGTAGCGCACTGAGCGGCTACCTGCTGCACTTCGTGGATGTGTTGTTCAGAGACCCCTATAGCTAAACTACTTCCCATAACCTGTTCCTGTGTTCCTTGTATCTGCACGAGATTTGCTTCAATACAGGTGGTAATGGCATAGCCTCATTAATCCATGGTTGTAAGTGTGCCTTCAAAACTGTTTCCTTATGTCAAGCATCATCCACCAGCTCCTTGAGCGCTTCCACCTGCTGCATCCTCGTGACCCTTTGTGTAAGGGCAACCATCTGCATGGTCCCTTTTACTTCATCATATTTTTGTTGTAGCTCACACATCTCTGTTTCTAGCCATTGTATGTTCGAGTCCTCCTGCAGAGTAGTGAGAACCTTGAACGACTTCTCGAACAGCTTCGTGCAGTCTGTCACTGCACTGTTAACCTCTGTTATGGTCGCTGCAATCACATTGTTCCTTAATTTTTGGTAGAGTTGAAGGCTACACTTTCAATTGTAGTTTAGCTATCTTAAGGTTCAACTCAATCTGAACCCTAGCCATCTCTTCCTTCGCCTCGCACACCCCTACTGCTAGTTTCCTGATGCGCGCCTCTGCTAGTTTCTCTGCTTGGATGGCCAGCTCAGGAACCATCTGGCAAGCTTCCTCGACCACCTACACTAGCTATCGGTTTTGTGCCACTACCTCATCATGTTGCAGGCTCAACTGCTCAATGTTGATGCACTGCTCACTCATGACCTGGAGCGCGCGACCCTCCCTGGCTCGTAGTTCTGCAGTAACTTTGTCCTGCAAAACATAGAGCGTCTCCCTTGGGAGCACAGCCATATTTATCCCTACTCCCTCCATCCCACTGACCATAGGCCTGTTGGCCTCATTTTCTGTAACGAGTGCTCCCTCTCGTAGCACTATAGTGTTGGTCATTCTGGTGCGCAGAATATCCTCAGCTGCAAACATGCCTACTGTGAAGCTGGTTGACAGAGTGCCAGCCTATGGAGTGCACACTTGCAACTCTTGTATTTGCGCTCAGAGGGCTCCCAACGCCATCTATTTTTCCTCTACAAACTACTGGAGGACCTCCGTGGTGACGTCCCTCACCATCTCCCCAATATCATGTAGATCCCCCTCAGTGAGGGTGATCGGGTCGAAAGAAGTTTTTGAAGCCTTCGACTTCTTTCACGGCCCTACCTACTCTCATGGGTGCTACCATTTCAGCTATGTGGATGTTTTCTGCAGGTCCGTGCCACCCTGCTCTGTATCTGTTTCTTGTTCGGGCAAGGGTGACTTGTCTCCCTCATGCTCTTCTTTTGCTGCCTTCTACTTCGCAGCATCTCGCGCCTCCTGGGCCTTGGCTATTGCTGCTTCGTTCCTTCGCTTCTCTGCCAACTGTGCCATCAGCAGTTTTGCCTCATCCTTTTTCCTTTGCATGGCGAACTTCTTTGCTTCCACTGTGAAGCTGGCTGGAGTGTGCCACTTCGGTGGCCATGACTCGAGGATGATGAATATAACATCGTTCGTCACCAGATAAGGGAGCTTGTTCTAAGTCTTCGCGAGGTCCTTCCTAGCCCTGATGTACACGTGGTGGAAATTTTCCTTGAACTCTGCGAAGCTCTGCAGACTGTTATAAATTGTGGGCGATAATCGAAGCTTGTGATTGATTTCCATTCTGATGTTCATCTCCATGAACACCCAGAATATATTATTGTCCCTTATCCTCTACGGATCTCGGGTTGCTCACAGCAAAGCATACTTCGCTGTCTCCGAAAGGTCCTTCACGATCATCAGGAACTGGCTGTCTTCAGGAAATTCCCATGCCACCAGTACTATGGACAATAGCAGCCACGCATAATGAAAATTCTTCCCCTGCTCAGGTGCCTCGCGGTAGTTCTCAAGGAACTCTCTGCACAAGTAGTCCACCCAATTAAACTGGACCCCTTTTGCGTATTGTGCGGAAAGTGAAACCACCGGCGCGAACACCTCATCCATGCGACACTTCTGCATAACCTTTCCGGCCAATATCTGCGTCGTGACTTTGACCGCAGTTTTGTTGATGATGGAAATCGCGTATCCTCTCTTCTTCTTATCCAGCTTGAACTTCTTCTTCATGGCCTCTGCGATGGCCAAATCATCACTCTTATCCTATGAGATGTTCACTAGGTCCTCCCCTTTACAAGGGATCCAGGTATTTCTATGAATTAAGTGGTTCGTGATGGGGATGGGCTCCTCCAGCCACAAGCACCCATCATGCACCAGGTAGAGTAGCTACCCAATGACAAAAATAGTCACCGGGGCACGATGGTAATGCGGCACCCAGATCAAGTTTAACAGTCCTACCTTTTGTACACCTCTCAACCACTTACGCAGCTCCAACTCTATGACTCCCATCGACACGTCTTTCTTCTGGCACATGAGCTACATGGTTGCCAAATGTGGGAATTTCTCATGGTCCACGAGATCCCAATCTTCAAATTTCAGTACAAGCACTTGCCCTAAGTGCTCTCTTTGTAAAATAATGTCGTTGGGGAGTAGCAGAGTCTACAGAGAGATTTTTCTCTCGTCGAGATCTTTGGGCACCCTTGCTTTTCCCTTCAGCTGAGGAACATATGCAGGAAACCTAGTCATAGGGTCCGCACCTTAGGTTTCTACCTCCATCTCTACATCCTCTTCCACCTCTACGAGGATTTCTTCAAAGTCATCCTCCTCATTGGCTTCCAAATTGATCACCTTCCCCTTTTCTTCCATCGTAAGCCTAGTCCTTAACAGATTCCTAGGGGACACGTGCACTGGTACCATACGTTGCTTTCCTTTCTTGGGTCTCAAAGAAGATGAAGGTCCTATAGATACTAACAAAGCAAAGGGAGGAAACCCAGTGGAGAAGGAGAAAGAAGAAGAAAATGAGCAAACACAAGAAAACAAAAAAATGAAAGAATTAATGACGAGCAATGCTGAACAAGCGATGTATCTTGACATGACCCAAAGTGAGACGGATATGGAGGACCATGAACTCCAGGAAATTCTTGAGAAAGAAAACCTAGATTTAGAAGGTTTCTTGAATCAAGGAACCAAAGAAGGGCTAGACTCATTACCTACAGAGGCGTTCAACAGGGTTTAGCAGTTGTTTTTATGGAGAACCCAAACTAAAGGGTTGGACTAAATAAATCACAAAGATAGACAAGGCAACGAAGGAGTGAAGACGATGAAAAATATGGCAGGACTAGCACCCAGAATCCCAGGAAGGAAGAGGGGCAAAAAAAAGCAAAAATGAATTGTTGATGGAATGGGGAAAGTTAATGATAGATTCAGGTAAGATGAAATACCTATCCAGTTATTCCTTTACTAATCTTTAATTATGAAGTTCACTTCTTGGAATATCAGAGGTCTAGGTAGTAAAAGAAAACAAAGGTTACTAAGTAATAGAATGAAACAAGCATCTCCGTATGTGATTTTCATACATGAGACCAAGTGTTCCATTCAGAAGATAAGAGAGATCCATAGTAAATGGCTCAATAGATTTGAGTTTCTGGAGTCAAGGTAGAGAATACAGTAGGAGGTATTCTCACTCTGTGGAATCCACATAAGATAGACTTAATAGATGCAGAGGCATCTAGGGATTATTTATATATAGTAATTCAACCAGCGGGAGATAAGGAAACCTATTTGGTTACAAATGTATATGGCCCACAGAGAATGGATGCCAAAATGAGGCTTCTAAACTCTTTGGAGACTCTCAGAAATAGACATGCAGGAATACCCTGGATCTTGGGGGGATTTCAACATGATTAAATCACTCATGGAAAAAAAAGGGGGAACTAGAGTACTAGGTAAAGACTCTATGGCTTTTCAAACCTTTATTAATGAAATGAAGCTGGTGGATATTGAAATGCATAACGGCATCTTCACCTGGAACAATAAAAGAGGAGGAGAGTCTCAAGTAGCTTCCAAATTAGACAGATTCACAATCTCAGAGGATCTTATGCTCAATGACAAGGAAATGGTAGCAAGAGTACTACCCTTTGGGGGATCAAATCACTGGCCAATACAACTGGAGGTACGTGGCATTGGTAACCCCGGGAACAGAGCTTTCAGATTTGAAAATATCTAGCTTTCCCACCCAGATTTCATCAGCAATGTAACCAAGTGGTGGGTAGAGGATTTAAACATTCAGGGCTCCAAAATGTTTCCTTTGGGGGATCAGATCATTGGCCGATACAACTAGAGGTACAGGGCATTGGTAACCCCAGGAACAGACCTTTTAGATTTGAAAATATCTAGCTTTCCCACCCAGATTTCGTCAGCAATGTAACCAAGTGGTGGGTAGAGGATTTAAACATTCAGGGCTCCAAAATGTTTATCCTTCAGAAAAGATTAAAACATATCAAGCTACGGCTTAAGGACTGGAACAAAACTAAATTTGGCAATATCTTTGAAGAAAAAAAAAAATCGAAGGAAAACTGCAGGAACTTAACCAAGGCCTTATTAAAGAAGGCCATGACAAACAACGACATGATCAAGCTACCAGATATCAGAAGTAATGGGAGAATATATGCAGTCAAGAGGAAATATTTTGGAGACAAAAATCCAAAATCCAATGGCTAAAAGAAGGTGAACGCAACACCAAATTTTTTCACAAATCCACCATGGCAAATAGAGCACATAATAGAATTCCTCTGACTAAGGATGAAAGAGGAAATAATCTCAATTCTCATGAAGAAATAGAGGAAATGCTAGTCCAACACTTTAGAAACATAGCTCAGGAAACCTGTTCTAACAAAGAACTCTACATCTAGGAATTCACTAAGAACATACCCAGGATAGTTACCAGAGAGGATAATGTTAACCTCTACAGACCTATGACGGAAGAGGATGTAAGTGTAGTTCTCAAAGAAATGTAGAATGGCAAAGCGCTGGGCCTAGATGGTTTTAATGTCAATTTCTTCAAAGCTTGCTAGACTATTGTCAAACAGGACATTCTGCAGGTGGTGGAAGATTCCAGAAGACACAGAACCATTTTGAAAGCACTGAATTCCTCCTTCATAGCCCTGATCCCTAAACAGGAGTAGGCTCAAACCCCTGACAAATTCAAACCTATAGCTCTATGCAATTTTGTTTACAAGATAATATCAAAGGTGGTTGCAAATAGGCTCAAACCCCTCTTACCTTTATTAGTTTCGGGGGAACAATCTAGATATGTGGAAGGAAGGCAAATTCTTAATAACATCATCCAAGCTCATGAAGTGGTGCAATCTCTTACTAGTAAGAGAAAAGTCGGAATGATCATGCAACTTGATATAGCCAAAGCTTATGATAAACTGAATTGGAACTATATTAGGAAGGTTCTTATTGCTTTCGAGTTTGATCACAATTGGGTAAGATGGATCCTGGCTTTGATCACCTCTTCTAGTTTCTCTATTCTTGTCAATGGCTCACCTTCGGAGAATTTTACCCCCTCTAGGGGCCTCAGGCAGGGTGACCCTCTTTCTCCCTTTCTCTTTATTCTCATGATGGAAGGTCTTGGTAGATCCATCAAGTATGCAAAAGAAGTTGGTAATATCAGGGGTATACAACTCTCTGACAATGAACACGCTTTAACCCATCAACAATTTGTTGATGATACCATGTTGCAAGGAACACCAACAACCAAAGAATCTCTTGCCTACAAAAAAATCCTTAAGGACTTTGCCACGGCCTCTGGCTGGGAAGTTAATCTGTCCAAATCTAAGATATTTTTCTTCAATACTCATATTGCTATTCAGAGGAACATATCTAGAATTATGGGATTCCAAAGAGACTCTCTCCCCTCGAAATACCTGGGGGTTCTTTTAACTACAAATCTATTTCACAAAAGTATTTGGGAGCCGATTATTAGTAAGCTACAAGAGAAAACAAGGAAATGGACCATGAGATCTTTACATTTGGCCAGCAGGTTGGTCCTCACAAAGGCTGTGCTTCAATATATCCTAATCTTTATGCTTTCCGCCATCCCTACCCCTAAAGGAATTCTGCATCAAATTAGAAACATACAAGGAGACTTTCTTTGGGGCAAGGGGGAAGAAAAGAAGAAATGGTCCTTAGTTGCCTAGGATAAAATTTGCAAACCCAGAAACTACGAGGGTTTAGGATTGGATGATCCTGAGATTCTTTGTAAGGTTCTAGGGGCAAAACTATGGTGGCGATGGATAAAGGAACTAGAAGCACAATGGGCTATTACTTGGAAAGAAAAATATGCAAGTGCTTGGCCTGATAATGAACGCATAAGGATGGATGGGAATATAAGAGGTTCTCATATTTGGAACAAAGCCTGGGATAACAGAAGATTAATTCAAGACCATAACTTCTAGGAAATTAGAGAGGGAGACTTAGCCTTATTCTGGGAGGATAGATGGCAACAAGAACCTATTCTTTTTCAGGAGGACTGGGAGGACCTCAAAGCAGAGATTGATTCTAAGGAGCTCACCCAAGTTAGGGATTTCTGGGATCAAACCAATAGTGCAGGGAAATGGAGAAAATGGAGAAAATTAGACCTCTGAGATGACAGTCATCTTAAAACCAAGGCCGAAAGACTAATGAAAATGTTGGAGGAAAGAAAAATTCTAGTTTCTAGAGGGCATGACCAGCTGAGATGGGGCAACAACAATGAGGGGAACTTCAATATTAGAGAGGCTAAACTCATACTCCTTGAACTTGATCCCCATGCTCCTAACAGGATTTGGAAAAACCTTTGGAAACATCAAGGTTGGATGAAAATTAAACTCTTTCTGTGGCTGGTTCTGCAAAGGAAAATCCTAACTTGGGAAAATATCAGGAAAAGGGGATTCCTAGGGCCCTCTAGATGCCAACTCTGTGAAGCCCAAGAGGAGACCATGGAGCACCTTCTCAACAATTGCATTTTCACCTCCAGATTATGGGATTCTTTTGCAGCTATCTTCCATCAATCGGATAGAGATATGGGATGTCTTTTCAATACTCTAACCAAATGGAGGAAGAACTTCTCAGATAATGAAGTTCATGGTTCCACGTGGGCTCTTACACCAAGTTTCATAATTTGGAATGTTTGGAAAGAAAGGAACAACAGGATATTCAAGAATGTTAAGAATTCTTCCCAGAATATCTTTGATCTGATCCTAAAACAGATTAAGGAAATGGTTAGTACTACCATCAGAAATCTTCCCTTGAACCCCCCTTCAGCCACAGACTGGAGGATTCTTTGCCAGCTAGATTTGCAGGGGCTGGTTCCTCGGGTCTTTATAAGGAAAGGTTCTATGGAGGACCCTGAGCTAGACTTCTAGCATCCTCCCCCTAAGGGCTTTCTCAAATTCAACATCAATGGGGCTTCCAAAGGTAATCCGGGCAAGGCAGGCCATGGAGGGGTGTTAAGAGATGACAGGGGAGATATTATTCTCATCTTTTATGGCCACTTAGGAAAAACCACCAACAACATGGCAGAGTTAATGGCCATGGAACAATGTCTTGAGTTCCTGGTTCAGGAAAATCGTCATAACATAATCATTGAAGCTGACTCCGAGCTCATCATCAACTCTGTCAAAAGAATAAGCTGGGGAACAAGACCGGAAAAAGCCTTTTCAAATTGGAGGCTAATTCAAGTCTTCCAATGGATTCATAGTCATCTACAGAGCCTGAGAATAGTCAGATTTTCTCATGTGCATAGAAAGGCCAACAAGCTAGCAGATTTGCTAGCCAATCAAGGAGTGGTATGCACAGATAATAAGGCAGTGATGAATTGGCATGAATCCCCTAAAAACAAGCTAAAACGGATTGTCAAAATCAAGCTAATGAAGACAATACAACATTCCTTAAGAGAGCAATGGAGACAAGCACTGTTAATCAGCAAGGGTTTGCTCAGAGGCATGCTCACAATGGGGTTTTCTGATAATGGTTCGGCAAAGATTACCGGAGATCCCTGGATCAATGGATGCACGAAAATTTACAGTTGCACTAACGAGGATAAAAGAGCTTCAGGGATGGCAGATAGGAAAGCGATGAAAGCTTCACGCATCGGGTCAAGGAGGGTCGACGATGCAAAAATTCGGAAGAATATGAAACCTGATTACTGTGAAACCAAAGATTCTCTTTCCCGGCCATTCTTACCGCGACTAGGGCAGTTTTCCATTGATCGCGGCCCGCACAAGTGGGAAGCGGTTTTTGTTTTTTGAGAGCAATCCCACTCAGGTAGCTCCACATGGCGGTGGGGTCGGAAGAAAGACCACCTTTATCGCACGCTAATTTCCATGTAAGTTGGTGGGTGCAATTTCCTTCTCCACCGTCAGATCTCATAAGGTGTTTCAACAGTTCAAACTGATTGGGCTGGATTGCAGATACATGCGGTTTTTGGTGAGCAACTTTTTCCTGCGGGATGGGTATACAACCATCAGATCTTTTGGATAAGTCCAACAATCGAGATTCATAGAGGACGGCCAGGTTGATCTGGATTTAGACAGGAACGCAATAAAATACAGAGATAACCATAAACACAAAGATGCAACGGAAATAATACTTCATTTTATTACTGTAAAATACTGAAATATGCTTACAACCAGAAATAGAAATAACCCAGCTAGGGCGATGGTAGCTTATCTCTGAGAAGAGATGTGCGGCTACATGCCTCTGAACTATTCTGAACTGCGTTACAATGAGGCTCGAAGGCCTATTTATTGTTGAGAAACAATGGAAAACCCTTAACATTCCAAAACCTAACCCTAGAAGATGAAACGCCAAATTGTGGGCCCCGTTTGGGTAAATTGGTACATCAATTTCCCGGGGTCGTAACTTTGGCATACGATCTCCATTTGACGCGTACAATAGCTCGTTAGAAAGATCTATCTGAGCACCACAACTTTGGGAGGCAACACGGGTCCATGGACCCACGTTGCCCCAGATTCCCAAAAAAACGTCGTTTAGGTCCTCAAAACGGCTCCGGAAGTTCAGGACCCGAAAAACTGCTAAAAATAGTAAACTGTGCTACAATTTAGGAAACTGAAAAAGCTGAAAGAGACAGTTGTGGGGATACAAATGGGATAGGTGGGTGGCCACCAACATCCACCTGGATCATTCCTCCCCCCTTAGGAAGCAATGGTCCCCATTGCGTTGAGTTCCTCCCTGACATGAGGAAGCTTCTGCTGATCTGGTTCTCTGGTGAGCTGTTCTACAATCTCTGATATGTCCAGAAATGGTGGGAAGCATGGTCGACAATGGTCCACATTGAACACTCGTTGCAAGCGAAGGAATGGAGGAATGTTGTACTTCAAAGCATTGTTGCCCGTAGCCTTGGTACTGGTGTGAGGACCATGTTGGATTGGTCTGAGTTTCTGATGGGTTCTGGTAAGGCGTTCTCTCTGCAGATGTAACCAAACTTTGTTGCCCACCTGAAACTTATGTGGTACCCCTGTGGGTGAGGAGAAGTTGTTCCTGTGTCTTGTCATGACTGTATCCCTTTGCTGCTGCTGCTGCATGGAGGAACCCTTCGTGGGGGTCATGGATGTGATGACAATCTTCCCCTTACTTTGGGAGTGAACCAGACAGATGAATTTCCTGGTCTGGGAGATGAGCTTGCTGCCTTTCTTAGCGGTGATCAAAGATGTGGCGGTAGGTGGGGCTACCTCTGGTATCCTGTATAATGAATTATTCAAAGAAATAATGATAGCACGAGGCCTGGACTCATACACAGCATGTCGCCTCCACAAGTATGGCTAGCCTAATAATACATCACAAACATCCAGAGGTGTAACATCACACAATACCTCGTCTGTGAAGGGTTTGATGCTGTAGGGAAGGCGGCACTGCTGGCGAACTTTTAGATCTCGTCCTTCGTGAAGCCACGCGATACTGTACGGCTGCGGGTGCGGTGTAGTCGGTAGGCCCAACCGCTTCACGACCTCTGCTGAAATGAGGTTCTTTTGGCTGCCACTGTCGACAATGAATTGCAGCGGCGAACCCTTCACCCACATCTGTGAGTGGAAAAGACGCTCCCCCTCTTCTGGATCTATACGTTCATTCTTCTGGATCTTGGCAGTGGCAACAGTGGCGCTAGGATCCACATCAATGATCTGCTTCCCTTTGCCATTCCCCTTGTCAGGTTCTGGCTCAGGGTCAGAACATGCATCTAATTCGGAAGCCTTCAACTCGGCCACCAACGACTGCTTGGTCCGACACTCACTTGTGTTATGAGTGGGACTCTTGTGGAACTCACACCACTTTCCTGTGTCCTTCTTCGGCTTTGTGGTGTTGTTCTTTTCTTGCGGCTTCGATGGGTTGTCTTGGGTCACCCTGCCTTGGCTTTGTCCTTTGGGCTTTGGATTTGCAGATCCAAAGTCTCGCTTCTTCTGTTTGAACTTTTGCTCGATTTTGACAGCGTATCGGTATGCTGTGCCGAGTGAGGAGATGTTCAAGAACCCCATCTCTTGCTGGATGTATCTGTGTAGGCAACCGCGGTATTTGAGTACCAGATGCAGCTTAGAATCTTTGATACCCAACTGTGTGCGAAGGGTATGAAAAATGTTTGTGAACTCCGGCACATCTTGGTCTTGTCCCTGCCGCAGTGTGGTCCATTTGATGTGTTTGTCCTCATAGCTTCTGACAGGGTAGTACTGCTCCTTGATGGCATCCCGGAAGTCATTCCAAGTGGGTGCAGCTGAAAATAGTGAGCCTGTACTTTCATCCTTCTGCTCGCAGTAGGTTTCCCACCAGTCCTTGACGTGGGGGGCTGCTTTGAGAAGAGCGAAAACAATCTTTTCCCGACTTGAAAATTCGTGAACAAAAAAATACCCATCTAGCAGATTTAACCATTTATCTACGGCATCTGCGTCTATTTGACCCTCGAATATGGGGATTTCAAAATTAACTTGTACCTTGAAGGGTGTGGCATTTCTAGAGTCGCTGTTGGAAGCCGATGCGTCGCCTCTGGGTAGCCGCTGAAGAATCTGCGCAAAGCTATCCATCATCGCATTCCTTTGTCACTCGAGGGCTTCTTCGAGCAAGATTTTGATAGGATCTCCTGCTCCATCGTCTTTCTTCTCATCCGCCATGGGAAGCCATCGGGATTTGCGAGGCTGGTCTTTTAGGTTCGACCAGTTCAAGCCCTAACTCCTTATATCCTAACCTCGTTGGGGACATGCAAAGAAAAACAGAGAAAAAGCAGACCGCTCTGATACCACTGATCCGGATTTAGACAGGAACGCAATAAAATACAGAGATAACCATAAACACAAAGATGCAACGGAAATAATACTTCATTTCATTACTGTAAAATACTGAAATATGCTTACAACCAGAAATGGAAATAACCCAGCTAGGGCGTTGGTAGCTTATCTCTGAGAAGAGATGTGCGGCTACATGCCTCTGAACTGTTCTGAACTGCGTTACAATGAGGCTCGAAGGCCTATTTATTGTTGAGAAACAATGGAAAACCCTTAACATTCCAAAACCTAACCCTAGAAGATGAAACGCCAAATTGTGGGCCCCGTTTGGGTAAATTGGTACATCAATTTCCAGGGGTCGTAACTTTGGCATACGATCTCCGTTTGACGCGTACAATAGCTCGTTAGAAAGATCTATCCGAGCAATACAACTTTGGGAGGCAACATTGGTCTAAGGGCCCATGTTGCCCCAGATTCCCAAAAAAACGTCGTTTAGGGCCTCAAAACGGCTCCGGAAGTTCAGGACCCGAAAAACTGCTAAAAATAGTAAACTGTGCTACAATTTAGGAAACTGAAAAAGCTGAAAGATACAGTTGTGGGGATACAAATGGGATAGGTGGGTGGCCACCAACATCCACCTGGATCACAGGTCTGGCAGAGATGAGGTTCTTCGGGGGATAAGAGGTTCTTCGTACGGGAAAAAGAACCCTAAGCCAACTTTTCAAGTGGGAATAAGGTCCTTTTTGTATTTAATTATATGTCTTTTGTGGATGCTACTCCAAATTCTTATACTCTAATTTGGAGGATTGTAAAGTTTTGTAGTTTCCCTTCTTGCTCTGAGCTTGGGAATTTTGATGTACTCTATGTAATTTATTTTGTGATTAATGAATAGAAGGTCCGACTCTTACATTAGCAAAAAAAAGAATGTCTCGGCGCGCAACAGCTCAGTTCTCAAATTGCCAAGTGTTGTTTGTTGGACACCCAATTGTATTTTATAGCGCCTTTTGAATTTGAATTCAACTATTCCCCCCACATTTGGTCCATTAATGCTCACTTGGTGGCATATTTTCAAGAATCTAGCCCATAACGTTTGCCTTAAATGCCTGTCTCCTACTCCATTTTCTCTCAAACCAAGAATCACATCATGAATAGTGACTGTAACGGTCACTTTCCAGCCAAACCACGCAACAACGCAGCTACCCTCGCATTGTCGCAGACCCTGCGACACTTCGATACTCCGCACAGACCTGACATTGCGCAGCTCTTGGTCAGAGTATTTTATAGTCCCGCACCTCCTTTCAACTGCCTGGAGCACTAAGACTATGCTTCTATCAGCTAGTGAGATGGTTGAGCCACCTGTCTACACCTTCAAATGATTGTCGTTGACTTCTCCTGGGAAGAGTTCTCCATTTAACTTTACCAACTGCATCGCGCCACCATCTGTGATCTCCTTAACAACATATGGTCCCAGCCAATGCATTCTGAGATTCCCTAGGAATTTATCGAACTTACTATTATACAACAACACCAAATCATTGGCCTTAAAGGTGCACAACTTAATACGTCGATCTTTCCAGGCATTTTTGCGCTTCTTTTGCACCTACTAGTTGAATCTAGCCAAAAACCGTTCTTCTTTGAGCTCCTCCAACTACGCGAGCCTCTCCTCCAGGGCTCTGAGATCCGTCATACCTGTAAGCGTTGTTATGCGTAGACTAGGCATGATGTATTCCATAGGCATTACAACTTCCACTACATAGGCAAGCCTAAAAGGCGTCTGTCCCATCAGTTTCTTGCATGTTGTCCTATAAGCCCATAATATTGTGGGTACGCACAAGTCCCAATCACTTCGCTGCGCATTAAATACCTTGTTCAATGCATTGAATACCCTATTGAATGCTTCCACATGGATAACCTTCTGTGCAATTTTTCTTCCTACATAATTTTTACCTAAGATTAAGAGCCATTTGCTCATTTTCCCCCCCAACACATGCTTATTGACCATACCTCTCAGCGTGGAGTTCATGTGCATCCGCGTAGGTTGTTTTCCATATGCCTGCACCCACCTGGACAGATGCGCACATAGACTATCCCATCCATTGTATTTACTCTAGGCTTCCCAAATCATGTGCACATCATCCTTCTGCATTCGTGTCAGTCGTCAAAGCTTCCTTTGTGCGTACCCCACCACCTCACGGGCATAGTGCGCAGTACCCAATCCAAGGCCTGGAAGCGTTGATTTTCCGGTACCTCCCTGTCAATTTTATTCAAGAAGGTGTCTAGCTCACTTAGGCCATCATAAGTAGGCAAGTTTCTTACTTTTGTCGATATGCAGTGCAACGACCTTGTCATCATATTACAATTTAGCGTAGTTACCTCGTAGCCGATTCTTCCATCACTCTGTCTCCTCATCTAAATCCTAAGTACAAGATATTTCGTGCTCCCACGCAATCCACCCATCCGAGGTGGGATTCACCCAGTCCTGGTTTTGCGCTGTTATCTTATAAATGCAGTCCAAATCATCATCACTTTCATAGTCGTGCACCGGCTCCGTATAGCACGATCCTTCAATAAGGTCCAAGGGTATAAATATGCGTAGTGACTTCTTTTCAAAAATCATTTTTCACTTTTTCAGATTAATCACCCCATTCATGTCAGTGGCCCAGTCAATTCCCAAGAGTGCAGGGTAGGGATTTCTATCATCAACAATCTCTATCACTTCAAAGTCTTCTAGCATGCTTTCTCCCTCAATGTCGATGGTTATTCCATACAATCACCCCATGGGTATTATTTTCTACTAGTTTGCCATTCGCAGTTGAATAGGAGACCACTACAGAGCAAGTTGCCCCATTCGCTTGCATCTCTGTTTTGGCAGAACATTAGCATCCAATCCTAAATCCGAGATGACTTGATCCATCTCATATTCTCTGATCTATGCAGTTAGTCTCATTTCTCTTCCCGTTCTTGTCTTTTGTTTTCCGATCTTACTAACTACACGTGATTCTCGTAGCACGGTCCTAGCGCATATGTTAATGACTTCCTGTAACCCTTTCTCTGCCTTACTATCACACAATAGCTTCATACATGTTTCCAAGAATGTTGTGAGCATAGATGGGTCCATCTCTGGCTCTAGTCTATCTTTTCTTCCTGAAGTGGAGGCATCAGCAAAGCTCTTCTTAGCTTCCATCAAGGTTTCCTGAGTGCGCTCCAAATCAAACTTTGCTTCTTTTGCCAAGTATTACCCTCTGGATATTTCCCTTTTTCATCTCCCATCGCAATTCCACTTCGGAGCACAATGTTTACATTTGGATTTTCCTCGAGCGGCTCAGACCTCATCATCTGCAGGTTCTGTGTCGGGGGAGGCGGTAGCACTCCCTTGTCGTGTATCCTAGCTATCAATGTAGGACAATCTTTTGTCTCATGATCAAACAGGTTGCAATACAAACACAATGGATGCATTGGATTTGTGCAATCGGGGGCATAATGTCCTGGCCCTCTACAATTGTAGCATATCAATTGTCTGCGACCTCTTCCAGGTCCTCCTCCGCCTCAGCCTCTTTCGTGACCCTGAAATCCCATTCGCGCCATTCCTACATTCTGATCAAGGGGTCGTGTTTCGCCCTGAACTATGTAGGTGGGAGTTTTATCCATCATTAACTCATATCTCCTACAAGTGTGCTCATCGTGTCCCACTGACCTACAAAAGTCGCAGAACAACTGTTGTGAATTTTGTGTATACTTCTGTAACAAACGGCAGTTGTCTGTGGCATGTTTTCTAGCACCACAAAGAAAGTGTCATACTAGGACCTGCTTGTTCTTCCAACCTTAATGGCATCGGTCCTCCTCCTGCAAGGTAATTTGTGAAAACCAGATACTGGTCCTTGTCATGACCCTGACCCTTACATTTTACGCACCATACCTCTTCGTGCACTACTAGTTGAGTTGTCCTGTCCTCTTTCAGAATCTACATTTCAAAACATAAATTCTTCAGCTGTGCATGGATCTTTGAACTCCCAAGTTAGGATCCTGCATCGGGGTCTCATGAAGCCTCATAACGATCTCTAATACCTCTGCCTAAGTCGTTAATTTCTACTGCGATAGTGCACTCCTCAGATCTGGCATTAGCGAAGCTACAAACCATTCACGATGTTGTCCATCCGTTAGATTCATATTAGCCTCACGAATCATACATTTATGCCTTTGATCCAGCTCCCAAGGAGTCTCGCCTAGTAGCATCGTGATCTCTTTGGATCCAATGATTGACTGTGCTTCAGACTTTGGCCTGCTAAATTCTCTGTTTAGCGCTGCTTGGATATCCATGATTCTCGCATTTGGATTATCATTAGGGTGCTTAATACACCAGGTTAGTGTGTTGTCCTGTAGGGTGCTAACTAGTGTCACTTTATTTATATTGTCATCTGTAACTCCTTGCGCTTCCCATATAACTCTTACAATGAACCAAAACTGGTTTGGATCCTCATTTCCCAATCCCTTGAACACAGGAAATTTCATTGTGCTTTCCATATTGAATCATGGTGGTGGTGGAGGTGGTATGGGTGAAGATGGAGGTGATGGTGGTGAAGCTGGTGGCGGTGTGGGTGGAGGTGGTATTCACGGAATTATTTTCCTTATCATATAGATCACACTTCGCGATGAGACCTTCGCGAGCTCTTCTTCCTCCCCTCGCGGAGATGAAATCAAGGGACTATTTTCTAGTCCCTTACTTCCTTTGTTCCTGTAAGTTTTTCCACTTCACATAGCCCCGAACATCAAGGTAACTGCATAACCCCCTTTTTAGAAAATAGCATTTTAATCCAAGTATTCAAAGACTTTACGTACTTACCTCGCAGTCCTTTGAGAAAGCATCGCTCTACCTCATTGTAGCTAACTAAGGTGTCAACTGCAAACTCAGTAATGAATCCTCCTATAATATGATTGAGCCAATGATCAACAGTGCGTGCAATCTTATCCTCCGATGCTTCCAACCTTTGCACTAACTCTGGGGTCCACACAATAGTATTGTTCAGTTTCCACCTTCCTTTTCTATCTGCTAGCTTCACGATCCACTCGTACAGCTCTGTAGGGAAAGACGGGAAGAATATTTCGTGGATCTCTGTGTACAAGTAGAAGTCTAACCACTCCTCTTTTGACATTTGCGGGTTCCTGTTCTCTTGAGCCGCTGTTATAGACAATTTTGTGCCTTACAGCAACAAGCATGAATTGTCAATAATCCAAGGGATCCAAAGTTCCCTAAACATGATGTTCCTACCCCTAGAGGAACAAGGTCAGCAAACCAACAGCTCTCAGATCAGTTCTCCACCTGAAAACACTCAAAAACAAGCAATCCTGAAATCAAAGCAGGTGCTCCACTAGGTTTCTGCGCTGAAACTCAGTTGCTCCATGGTGTACCTGCGTTGCAAAGCAAGTGGGACAAAGGCCACCTGCGCTGAGCGAGATGGGACAAGTGGCACAATGAGTCATTGCTTTGGAATCTTCCAAAAATGACACTTGGATCAGGTATTTCGCCTTGTGATGAGTCAGAGGCTCTGTTTCTCCAAGTGGAAGCAAAGTTCTCCAAGTGGACTCAAGAACTGAAGATCAACTAAAGATTAACTGAAGAGAGAGAGGACACAAGGCAGCTACACATCAGTTGCAAGCTGACTCATCCTTTCTCAATTCATCTATATATTGAGCTCTCTCCTATGAGCTCAGGAGGCTGGAATTTGGTGCAAAGTAATGATATGCTGTTGGTTTCATTCTTGAGTTATTGGGTGATTGTTTGAGAGAGGTGAAGAAGAGCAATTCTTTCTGCTGGGAGGTGTTGCTGGGTTGGAGCCTGCAATGGTTGTAATCCTCTCAGAACCTTTATTTCTTCATTAATAAAAGCTATTGAGGTTCTTCTATGTGCTCTTGTTTCAGTTATATATTGTGATGATTGCATGTTTGGTTTACACTAATCCATGAACCAGTTATGATTGCATGCCTCTTGTAGTTTCCTTCTTTGTCATTGTGCAGGATCTCATTGTATCTGGGCGAGCAGAAGGACAAAGAGCTAGGAACAAGCGGCCAAAGAGGAGAGTTTGGATTCGACATTAAGCGCAAGGCAACGGTTAGTGCTTTCTCCATCCTCTTTTGCTTTCATAAAGAAGAAAACCTTCAGTAGTTTGTTTTACAGTTGTTGCTAAGGAACTGTCACCCTTAGAGTGGGTTAGGGTCATCCGAGTCGGATACTTTTCCCTACAACAAACTGGCGGCTCCACTGGGGATCGTATCCGTTTGATTGTGTTTGTAGTATTTTGCTATTCATTTCCTGAACAAAAGAGTACCAAATCGAAAAGCTTTTGACTATATCAAAAGCGAAGTAGAGGGGTTGCTACTCTTGCTCATTGTCTGAGCAGATTCATGATTTGAAGAGCTGATCTACAAAGATCCTTGTAAGCTCTTAGTGATAGCTTTGTACCTTCTAAATCATCCCTTTGAGTATGCTTGACTGAATGCTTCTGATTTGAGCAAAAACCGTGCATTTTTTAGAAAATTATGACCCGGAAACTGTGAAAACGCAACTCTCGTTTTCCAAAGCAGGTAGTACACAGGCTACCTGCTTTGCAACGCAGGTCCCGAACTAGCTACCTGCGCTGAGAGCCAGTTTGACTGTGCAGAGCCTGCGTTGACCCAAATTTGCTTAGTGCATTTGGGGTTTCCTCCTTTCTCTTGCCTGTTTTCACTTAGTTTTGCTGCTAGGTGTCAGTCTTGTGCCTGTTTTGAAACCAATATTACTTGCCATCATTCCGCCTCTGTTATATAACGAAATTGTACTTGTTCTTTGTATTTCTTACTCATTTACAATTTCCCATAACGAAAAGTAAACTAGTCATGCTTTAGGCCTCTTAGATCTGAACCTGTGTTAGGCGTTTTGCTGGTCTAAAGAGTTAGCTTGTTTGCTGTCCATAGCTGGTTAGTCATTTTACTTTCGTTCGTATGGTTTGATTTCATGTATTTCCAGTGATTAAGCAAGTGAATCTTAAGGTGTCTTTTGATTTTGGACAAGCTTGTTTACTTTCGCTTTAAATCGAAATCAAAGTTATATAACCACTTTCTTTTTGTATCCATCCACATTAAGAAAGGGAAAAGAAAATACATGCATTGTGCATTTTGCATTTGACTGTGTGCTTGACGATTTAGAAAAATTTGCATTTTAGTGTGTGCTCTATGATCTGTGTGAAAAGATTTGCCTTTCTTTTCCCTCAGTAGTTAAGGTTTTCAAAGTTGAAAGATTGAAAAGTTTGCTTCTCATCTTAGACTGCATTCAGGAATTTGTTATATACATCTCGTGGTGATCCTTAAAGGCAAACTGATAAGCAAGATCAACATTAAAATAAATCCAATTTACATAACAACGCTTTGTAACATAACGCAAACACATAGAGGTCTAGGTAGAGACGTGTTCCGGCGTCGTTAAACATAGTGACTGTCGATCTCTACGAAGGTGGGTGATTCCTCCTGAGAGTCGGTGGCACTAATACGGACTTGTGCTCCCACGTACCGTCGCGTATATATTGGGAGACCCCTATAGGCAATTATCCTTTATCCATAGGAAGCCGTGTCGACCGCCCTACTGATCGCGATGCAGTGAACACAGCATTCACGAAGATCGACCACCCGTACCGTAAAACGTATTCTGTGGTTTCGCGAAAAGTTTGGCACACCCTCTGCCTAGAACTCCAGAGCAGTTTCTTTTGGCCTTTTTCAAACTCTATAACTGAAAAAGTCCATCCGAGCATTTGTCACTTCGGGCTCGTTAAAACATCGAAGGCGACTAGAGTCATCTTTAGCTTTTTCTCGACTCTTAAAACATGAAAAAGCAAGTTTGTGTCTAAAAGCGTCGTTAATAAAATTTATTTTAAGCGGAACAAAATCACCTGTTATTCCCACGTTGATCTTTCAGTTGAAAAGTATGGAGCCCACCAACCAAGGAGGCAACCTTGGCGGAAGTCCAAATCCCTTCTCCTCTTGGGGAGATGTTGGTGCGCCTCATATGGCAACATTGTCACTTCCAAGATCGACAATTGGCCTACCTGTATGGCTCTTTTCAACTAATGTAGTCCAGATCGCCACTAATCCTGAGCAGTCGAATCAACAGTCAGACCAGTCTAGGACTACCCACCAGCCTTCCACTTCTTACAATACTTCCTCTGATCCTTCATCTTCGCAAGGTAGAGCTGGCAAAAGTCAGCCTCCCAAAGAGAAGAAGGAAAGGAAGAAGAGAGAAAAGAAGCAGAAGGAGCCTATGGCGAAGGCGACTGGGGGCAAGCAAAAGACAGCTGACAAAAACCCACACACTGCACCGACCGGGCCTAAATCGCCGTGTGTCATTTGCAAAGGGGCCCACTTCCATCGTGATTGTCCTTGTATTCCCCGGATACTAAGAGACTGGTCCCCAAGATTGCACAATCCGGTAGCATCAACCTCTGGCAGTCATGTTGATTGCAGTCCGTCAACTAGCGAGAGTGAAGGACGAAGAGGGAGACCAAGATCACCCTGTATATTGTGTGAAGGCGAGCATGCCATCCACAGATGTCCATTCTTAGATGAGGCAAAGAGAGTTTTGGAAGATCGTCCGGTTTCGCCGTTACGACTTCCTCCTGGATACCAAAAACTCGCGCCTAATCCCTCGATAGTTGAAAATCCAGCTGACCCGCCCAAGTGGTCAGCTGAAGTGTCGGTCATTGAGAATGAACCTACTGAATCCAGACCAGACGAAAGTCTAAAGGTCGAAACGGCAGTTGACCCGGTTCTTCCTTCAGAGGTTTCATCGTCCAATGACTCCGTCATTGAAGACCCATCTTCAAATGACACCCTCACTGAAGAGGATAAGGATGACACCGTCCATATTCTTTTCATCAACACAGACTCTGATGAGCATCAGGGCAATGCGCCCATTCCTTTATCGCAGGAAGGAGCATCGTCAGGGTCGTATCCGGCCGTATATTCGGTCCCACCACCAAGCAACCTAGTTGTATCCTTTGATTGGAATCAACTAGGCAGACCCCGGTTACCACCCAGTATCCCATTCAAAATCATAGTCCAAATCTACAGAATGGTGATGGCTGGAACTATCATTGATGAAGGGGCATCTGTGAGTATCCTTTCCTCTGTTGCTTGGAAAGCACTGGGTTGCCCGGCGCTTTTACCTGAGATGAGAAATCTATCAGGTTTTGATAAAGGAACCAGTCACCCGTTAGGGATTCTCCCCAATGTTCCGGTTACATTGAAAGGGAAAACAGTTCGCATGAACATCATGGTCGTCCAGGGACCCTTGGCATATAACTTACTCCTTGGACGAGACTATATATATTGCATGGAGGCAATAGTGTCCTCGCTCTTTAGAGTCATGTGTTTTCCGCACGAAGGAAGAATGGTCCAGCTAGTAGACCAACTTTCATTTCCAGGATCACGCATTGCAAATAGTCAAATACCATCCCTTAACGGTTTATTCGCTCAAGGAATGCCACCGCCCCCGGTTCTACTTCCCGATGAATGCGAGTAATTCGGAAAGAAAGAACTGGGACCCAGGGGGCATGCACCCTGGCCTGCCTCGGGCAGAGAAAACCTTAGGTATAAAGTTAATTTCCGCAGAAGGATGGACTAGTCCGTACCCCGTCCGGCAGAGGAAGAGAGGGTTGTTCTAGGGTAAAATTCTTTTGTCAAAGTTATGTGAGCGAAGCAATCGCTCCCTTTGTCTAAAGAAGTGGGCTCTCCTAAGGAGGGGGTCTATTTGTGGCAGCAAGAAGCCACCATCTTTGAATGTCAAGCCTCACCCATTAAAACAAGCTGTTTTGAAGGATAAGTAGGGGCAGTCTTCAAAGAAAGAGATGAAATTGCTGCAACAAGTAGTCACCATCCTTAGCAACCTAATGATAGACATCGCCGAAAAGAGGGTTTAGTTTGCGGCAGCAAACAAAACCATTTTTCGGATAATAAGTAAGAGATGGCAGAATCTCGAAATTATACTTTATACCTGGGGGCATGCAAACCTTTTGGAGTGCAAGCACGGGACGACTATTTATTTTTTTTAAATTTTTAGGTCCTCCCTTTAAACCTGTAGGTCTAACCTGTTAAACTCGTAGGATTAGCTGTTTCTAGCTTGCATAAAAAAAGGATGAAGGGCAAAAGTTAAAACCTGCCAATTTGGAGTAATTAGTGAGGTATCGCTCCTTAAATAAGATTACCTCACCTAAAGCATTCCTTGTATTAAGACTGGTATAATTCGAGCAGTTTTAGCAATGTTCATGCTCGTTAAAAAATAAAAGCAATCATCGAGCAGTTTTTGTGCAGAAGTTCATGCTCGTTAAAAAATAAACGTAAATTGTGAGCAATCTTTCCCTAGCAGTTCAAGCTCACCCAGAAAAAATGAACCGGTAAACAACCTCGAGAAATGTAACCTTTGAAAGCCATATTAAAAGCCCTTGGTCGTGTTTATATGCCATCACCTCCATCTGTTCATTTGGCCAATCGTTCACCTCCATATGTTTGTTTACCCATTTTGAGGAACAGCTGCGAAGAGTGATTTCACTTAGCCATCCTTGTGACACTGCCGTGATTGGAGAATTCCAACCTGTACCTGGAATCTGCTGCTATCCCTGTTCATCACTCGTTCCTCAAAAGACGAGTCTTCTTTGAGCTCTTTTCACTGACTCGTAAAATATGAAAAGTTTGCCGAGTTTTGGCCTTCCAGCTCGTTAAAGCAACCGGAAAGCTATCCCTCCTCTAGATTTTAATCTTTTTGGACCTGAGGGATTATTGCACAAAAAGATCGAGCGCTTGTTTGTTCGGCTCGTTAAAGCAACCGAAAATTCATCCCTTCTGTATTGTTTTAAACTTTTTCGGACTTAAGGGATTAGATGACGAAAAAGGAATTTTGGAGTTAACTTTTCGTACCTTTTCAGACTCTCTAAAAATGAAAAGGACCGAGTTTTCCTTGTCGTTAGACTCGTTAAAATGATTAAATAGCGACAAACTTGTCTTTAGACGAGAACGAGTTTCCCTATCGCTAGGCTCGTTAAAACATAGCGATGGGCTTGCCCGAAGGGCAGGTTATAGAACAAGCATATGTTATCCTCCTCAAGCTTGACAAAAATAAAGAGGTACTGGTCAGCAATGACTGGGGAAAAATTGGGAGAATCTCACAAGCATTAATGGTAGCAAGTCGCTCTTGAACATGACACTTTGTCCTCCGTAGCACATCGGGTTGGGTTGTTTCATTCACCGATCGCAGAATCATGGTCCTCGCCACACCATCCACCATTGGGGTAATGCTACCAATCCATCACATCAGTGTCGTTATATGTTCAAGAGATGTGGTTCTGTAAAGAGTCAACCGTGTTCCACCCACTGCCATACATTATCCTTCATCCACTTCATGACCGCCACCCTGAATCATACATCACAGTTTGTTTTCACCTCATCATAATCACTAGCTCCGTTCCGTGTCACTGATGTGGGATTCATTAAGGCCCTCCTTTGACGGATCGCTCCTTGTCGACATCAGCTCATTATCCAAGGAGTTGATCTAGGAACACCCCCCTCAGTACTTTGAAGCTTGCATGCCTCAATGGCAAGTTTCTCACTTCCGGCGACAGGTATACATCAATGACCTTCGACCAGAAGATTTTGCATGGTGGTCGACGCCAAGTCCTTTATTCCCACCATGTAGATTGTACTGCCGTACCTTGAGGGTCATCATCCTTATCGGTGATTCCTCTCGCGCTTGTTAACGGTTTACATCATTGACCGGTAATCAAGCGATGTCTTTCCATGTTCGACTTCAAGAAATTCTCACATGGATCGACTTGTACATCGAGTGAAGATCGGAAGAGTTTGAAGACCCCGGATCTAGTTTCATCCATCCGGGCTGCGATATATATTCAGGACATAAAGACATTTGATATGTACATCATTACAGCAGATGATCATCCTTCTCAAAGGATGATAATTTCGGCAGAGGAATATCAGTCTACATCAGACGATCGTCTGTTCTATGTACCAAAATGTATTTATAAAGCTGAGCATGGGAATGCCCGCCTCAGCTAGATCATGAAAAATGTATGAAAAATAATGTATTGTATTGTATCTTATTACAGGACACTTCTCAGCAGATTGAATGAACTTCGGATCCTCTCAATAAAGCATTTCACCCGATAAACGACCTCATACTTTAGGGGGCATCTGTTATAGACAATTTTGTGCCTTACAGCAACAAGCATGAATTGTCAATAATCCAAGGGATCCAAAGTTCCCTAAACATGATGTTCCTACCCCTAGAGGAACAAGGTCAGCAAACCAACAGCTCTCAGATCAGTTCTCCACCTGAAAACACTCAAAAACAAGCAATCCTGAAATCAAAGCAGGTGCTCCACTAGGTTTCTGCGCTGAAACTCAGTTGCTCCATGGTGTACCTGCGTTGCAAAGCAAGTGGGACAAAGGCCACCTGTGCTGAGCGAGATGGAACAAGTGGCACAATGAGTCATTGCTTTGGAATCTTCCAAAAATGACACTTGGATCAGGTATTTCGCCTTGTGATGAGTCAGAGGCTCTGTTTCTCCAAGTGGAAGCAAAGTTCTCCAAGTGGACTCAAGAACTGAAGATCAACTAAAGATTAACTGAAGAGAGAGAGGACACAAGGCAGCTACACATCAGTTGCAAGCTGACTCATCCTTTCTCAATTCATCTATATATTGAGCTCTCTCCTATGAGCTCAGGAGGCTGGAATTTGGTGCAAAGTAATGATATGCTGTTGGTTTCATTCTTGAGTTATTGGGTGATTGTTTGAGAGAGGTGAAGAAGAGCAATTCTTTCTGCTGGGAGGTGTTGCTGGGTTGGAGCCTGCAATGGTTGTAATCCTCTCAGAACCTTTATTTCTTCATTAATAAAAGCTATTGAGGTTCTTCTATGTGCTCTTGTTTCAGTTATATATTGTGATGATTGCATGTTTGGTTTACACTAATCCATGAACCAGTTATGATTGCATGCCTCTTGTAGTTTCCTTCTTTGTCATTGTGCAGGATCTCATTGTATCTGGGCGAGCAGAAGGACAAAGAGCTAGGAACAAGCGGCCAAAGAGGAGAGTTTGGATTCGACATTAAGCGCAAGGCAACGGTTAGTGCTTTCTCCATCCTCTTTTGCTTTCATAAAGAAGAAAACCTTCAGTAGTTTGTTTTACAGTTGTTGCTAAGGAACTGTCACCCTTAGAGTGGGTTAGGGTCATCCGAGTCGGATACTTTTCCCTACAACAGCCGCGAACTCATGAATTCTTTGTCCAACCAGCCTTGAATTTCCTTATTAGTTGGATTCCAATGATATGACATCAGACATCTCTATGCAGATTCTGGTCTCAACAATGGAACCATTTGTTGGCTTAAGAGGGCCTAACCTAGGTTCGGAGTTAATTAGCCAAACAAATCCCTACACTACTAGCCCTTTCATCATCAGCCCATGGAGCGCGAACTAAAGTCTCACCCGAAGCAGTATGGGGAGATGTTGGATCCAAGTTTCCGCACCCTTGAGATGTTTGAGGTGTTGATTTAGTCCAATTGTGCCTACCTTCATGCAGGTCACTTCACGCACTGTCCTGACCTTCAATACCTTCGCGATCTGTTATAATCACCTTTCACGTAGCCCTAACCAAGGGCTGAGATGCTTTCTCACTGCTATAGCAACAAGTTGCACTATTTCCCCAATCTACACCACAAATCTTACTTATCTTCTTACATATTTTAGTCAACTTCGCGTAAACTACTATTATATTTTGTATTCACTTATTCAACACATTCATACACATTCGCACATCATATAAGCATTAAAAGGGAAATGTATATTCAATGTAACAGATGCATGAAACAAGAAATAAATACACATAATAGGTATGAAACTTCTCTTTATTAATACTCCCAATTGTTACAGACTCGACTTGCCTTGTGCACTTAGATGCAGGGGTCCACGCACTTAGCTACAGACTACTAGGCCTTTGCACAGTCAGTTGCAAAGCCTTCTCCTACTCCACAACCCAAAACTAAACTTTACACTCCAAATATGACTCAGTCCTTCATCCTTATCATTAGTATTCCATTGATCTATGATGTCTCTATCTACTTAGAGCCTCACTCTATTTATACAATCCCATGGTCCGCGGACCATGGGTAGATCTCTACAGCCAGCATTACATTACAAAACTAAGGGCGAACTACCCTATGACTCTTTTACAAACTATGCACCCACAAAATGCAAAGTCTTTACATCAGGGTTACAACTTTAGACCAAAATCTGGGCTCTAAGCCCCGAAACTTCCCTTTGGGGATCCCATGCCCAACACTTTCAATCTCAAAGAGGTTCGAGATTACCTTAGAATTTTTCCCGCAACCAGGGTTTTATCTAAGTGATAACATACTGAATGGTAAAAAAATACATAGAGAAGCAACATATATTCCTAGAATGATAATCCTATTAAAATAATATGTCATTCAACAACCAAATGTTAATAAGCCAAAGAAAAATTTGATAACTAGTTGGGATCCCAACAAGAGGGATGTGTCTGAAACCATATATCACTTGTAACAACATATAAATCAAATAGGTGAAGCCTCATGAGACTCCATGGGGAATTAACACATAGATTATCTAAAATGAATGTCAATATTCAAAGTATGGTCATAAATGTATAACTATGTATCAAAATAAAGAAATTAAACTTAGATACTTGATGTTGGACACATAATCCTTTGGTATTTTTGGGGTTGTAAATAATTTGTGCAAAATAAATAAATAAACAAAATCAGAAACCATGAGGAAGATCAAGGATCTTTCATATGAAGTGGAAGTGGATGGAATAGACACCATCTTGTACATGTGCATGGTAGTTAATGAAATAATCATCCAAGGGTTGAGTTATTCCTCAACCTGACAACAATATTATTTTTAAAGCTCCATGATTCTCTCATGCATGCAAAAGCACTTGCTTAGGAAAAAACATTATATTTTAAACTCCATGATTCGCTCCTTCATGCAAAAGCACCTTCATAGGTATACCTCCCTATTTGTCTTCCATTCTCTACATGGTGTGCAGAAATGCCCATAACCACTATGGATCTAGCATCAAACATTACTTTGGCTTTCCTGACACTTATGCTCCCTCCCACACCCTTATACAATCCCTATTCAGTTCTAATCGCTCATCCTCCACCACTTTATATCCATTTATCCATTTTCTTGCTTATCCCAAAACCATGACCTAGAAACCCTACATGGATTTGCATTTCCCCTCTACTCAACTTTGATTTGGAAACCCTACATGAACTGGCATTTCCCCTCTAATCAGTCATGAGGTAGCACTGTCATTTCAGGGAAAAGTTTAATGATATATAGGTTTGTAGTATCTAGAAAAATCTAAGCATGTCATTTGGGTTTCTTGGTATCCCAAACTGCACAATCTTCCTTGCTATGTGGTGTTGTTGTAGGGTTGAATCCTGAGTTCCTTATTCATGACTCAATGCAAGGAAAGTTATGAAGAGTACAATTCTTTCTTTTTCTCTAGAAGATTTTGAATCTATTCATTCATTGCAGTGCCTCTATTGCTCTAGGAAGCTTTGAATTCCATTTAGCTCTTCAAGAATCTACGTATTTTTTATTATATATCTCAGGTTAACCCAAGAACAAAATCCAATAGTGGGAGGCCTCTCATGATAATCCTTATCACAGAATATCTTTAATTAATAAATATACCTATCATGCACTTGATTTTGCAGACCAATGAGAGTGTCAATCCAGTATATATCATTGTTATCATGCATTTAGCTGACAATTCCATGGCTTACTCCTTTCTCTCCCCTGTTGAGTTTGGCGACAACTCTGGAACTCAAATCAAAAGTGTATTTTGTTATCATATGATTCTTTGAGTTTGAGAGTTGTTCATGTGCTTGATCTAGACTAGGAAGGAAGAGATGGATTGAGATTAGTTTAAAACGATAAAAAACACATTTGTTTTCAATAATTTGTGGGATTGTATTTATGAATGAGAAGTAATGATTGGAAAAGGACAAGAAGACAATGGACCTAAGAAGCTTCCATTAGATAAGGAGTTAGCCATATGGAGGAAAATACAATAAATATTATGCTATGATTACTACATTAGAAGGTGAAGAGGTGAGATACCATATTGTTTCCATTAAAAAATTTAATAGTGATTTAACAATGATAGAGGACTTGTATGATTCTCACTTAGAACTAGAACTAGTACACCACTTTACAAGCTCTTCAACCTAGAGTTGAAAGATGATGATCCCATGGATTTATCCTTTGAGATAAAAGCCACCATGCATAGAATATATTCCACTAGAATGCAGATATACCTTCCTCTCACATCTTTCATCAGGGTCTTTTATCATACATACTATCACTACCTTTAATCCCTACAACCTACTGACCAACTGAATTCTATTACATTTCTCTTTGGTGGAGAAAGTTGAACATGATAATTCCTTTGGAAAGAGAAGGATAAAAATGAAGCCTACCAAAGCGATCATATTCCTTGCTCAAAAAGGGAAGAATCAATCACAAGATTATTTAAGAGGAAGTAGAAGTAAAACATGATGTGGAATAAAGAATTCCATAGTTGAAAGGCGAGGAATGGGGGAAGGGGAGGGGATGGTGTTGTACGACACAATCAATGAGAGAGAGTTGATCTTCATTGTATTCATTATATTAGAAATGGACATGATGCATCAACATGAAAAATATTTAGTATTATAGCAAAGACAAATAAGAGTAGAAGGAAGACAAAGGTAGAAAACTAGATATACCAAAAGGTAAAGCACCTAAATCTACTCATTATATTATTACCCATTACAATATTGGAGTAAATGAAAAAAAAATCATACTTCATTTGATTCTTGGAGAGATGCTTAGTTGCTTGACACAGGTGCAACATGCCACATGACCTTTTGGAGAGATTTCTTCAAAGATTTAATTGAAAATATAGATGGCATGGGAGAGTTTACAGATATATCAAGTCTTAAAACTTTGGGACTTGCCACCATTAGGATTAAACTACATATATTCCTTGATTTTCTTCTACATGATGTGATCTATATTCCAGAGCTATGAAGGAATTTTTTATTCCACCTGCACATTCAATGGCAAGGCCACTCCATTGATATCTTTGATGGAAAAGTAGAAATAAGGAAGGTTTCCAGCAGCATGGTTTTCATGAATGGAATGGGAGGTGAAAGATTGTCGAAGCTAACAAGGAATTTTATCATGCATAGAATTTAGCATACCTCTCTCATCATGAAAAAGATACATTGTCATCTAGTCTTCTATGGAATTATAGCCTTGGAAACATTAATTATAACAATATTCATTTATTGAAAAAATGGTGTTTCTGGTTTGCCTACTATTCCTAGGAAACTTAAGCAATGGGATGCTTTTATCCTTGGAAAGCATAGAAAATAGCCTTTCCATGATTCCACTTCCAGAGCAGGTAGAAAACTTGGACCAATACACTTTGATTTGTGTGTCCCCATTCTTGTTCTATTTGTTAAATGCAATAAATATATGAGGTTTTTTATTGATAATTACTCTAGGATGAGTTGGTTGTACATGTTGAAAGATAATATCAAGATTTTGAATATTTTAAAAATTTTCATGTGTAGATTCAAAATGAAGCACAATCAAATATTCACTATATTCATACTAAAAATGGAGGAGAATATACATCCAATGAATTTGAAAACTACCCTTGCCACATGGGATTCAACATCAAGCTACAATTACATACAATCCTCAACAAAATGGTGTAGTTGAAAGAATGAATAGGACTGTTTTGAATATGGTTCATTCCATGCCATTTTTCAAAAATGAAAAATTGATGTTTAGGGATGATGTGGTTCTACATGTAGTATATGTGAAAAATAGATGTCCATATCATGCTCTTCAAAATAATACTCCTTATGAAATGTGGTATGGCCACATACCTTTGGTAAGACATCTCAAGGTCTTTGGCTCCATCGGTTATGCCTTGATTCCTAAAGAGAAAAGAAACAATCTTGGTGGAAGGAGTCTAAAGTTCATATTCTTTGAGCACTCAAATACCACCAAGACATATCATCTTTACAATAAGGTAAACAATATGTTTATTCTTTTTAAAGATGGAATTTTTTCTTGAATTTTCCAAGAATGCCAAAACTTTGAGTGGAAACATAATTGTATGGATAGATTTACCCAAGTAAAGAAATAACATGAATTTGATGATGATATTCCACATATTGAAGGGGGGATCCCTATCTTGGAGAAATCTCTAGAATATCATTTTGAAGCACCATCTCCCCATCATAAAGTTATAAACACTTCATCAGATTAGGAAGATCCTTTGAATGATTTGATTGAAAGGATTGAAAGGATGAATCTTGATGTAAAATATGGAAAATATAGAGGGAAGATGGTACACTAATCCATATTTATGAATGGAACAAAAAGAAATACATATTTATAACCAAAACATAGAGATATAGTAAAATTTGATTTATATTAATAAATGGAAAGTGTTGAAACTATAAAAATGCATAATAAAAACAAACTAGCTCGAATGGTGGTAGATTATCTCTTAGAAGAGATGTGACCATTACACACCTTCGTTAGTGTGAGTTACAATGATATTGAATGACCATTTTTAACATCAAAAGCAATGACGAAACCTTTAATGCCCAAAAACCTAACCTTAAGATATGGGACACCAAAAGGCTCGTGGGCCCCTAATGGGGTCAATTGGTATGTCAACTTCCCAAGGTCATAAATTTTGCATACAATATTTATTTGGCATGCTTGGTAGCATGTTAGAAAGGTATAGCCAAGAACTAGAAATTTCATTAGGGCCTTATTACATCCCTAAAATTTTAGGACTCGAAAAAAATGTAGAAAAAATTGCTAAGATCGATAACAGCTCTTTGAGACATTGGAGTAGGTGAATGGCCACCGATATCCACCTAGATCACTACACAAGCAACAAATTTTAGGGATATATAAAATTAAGAGGTTGATTTTTTTCATTTTTTTTCGTTTCTCTTTAATGAAGACACTAGGGTCGCCATTTTTGAGGTCATAGAATTTTCAATTATTTTTCCAAACTTTATAAATGTTGAGGTAAACCAAACATTTATGAAGGAAGTTGGGAAGATGAAATGTATATACTTCTTTAAATTTTTCCTATGGTTAGATGTATTTCCTATGTAATTTTTTATTGGGTGCTTTGAGTTTATAGGAGAGGATTTAAGAAGGTTAGTTGAGGCTCCGAGAATAATAAGGAAGATGCTTAAAGCCTTCTGTTATCACTCAGAATGTACCTCAAGGTTGAGAAAGGCAATTCTAAGGTAACCACAGACCAAGCTTCAATCGGGCATCTAGCCCTGCCAGACCAGAGAGGGCTCTCTCTTTGCCAACAAGATGTGGCTGCAATAAATGAAATTTTAGACTAGCTATGGAATATGGGAATTTTTTTGAAAGATTTTGGGTCGAAATAGCAAGAGAAAGGATGATTGGGCTATGGAGTCGATGCCAGTTTCCGCTGGCAAACTTGGGGCAAATTAAGTGCCATGTTCAGCCAGATAGAAGATTTCAAATGTGTGAAGAATGGGGGAGAAATCCCACTGCCTTGCAAGCATCAAACAAGGGATGGATTTGCAGAAGCAACTTTAGACGAAAGAGAATCACGAGGTTGCTCAACAGAGCATCTAACAAAGGATGAATTCTACTAAGACAACCATTACATCTAACAGCAAAATCATCATGAAATGAGCATCATAGGGGATGGATTCCTAACACATCTCTTAGATAATGCTGTAACAAGGCAGAAAAACATAATGTGTAAATGAATTTATGAGAAAAACATACTGGACATTTAAGCGCCGTGATGAATCCCAGGTCCAAAGGGCAGAAAACTGCTTTATTAAAATGATATTCAGGAAAACTTTACACAGTGCCAAGCAGCCTCTCTGTTGCTAAATCGAACCTCTACCTTTTAAAAATAATCCTATATATACTAAATTAGAAATCTATTTTTATTTCCTCAACATAGGAAATAGGAAATAATAAAATAAAATTAATAATAAAATCCTATCATAAAACAATATTATAAACTAATTTGCAACTAAAATCCCAAAATATCTCGAGAACCATGAGAAGTAGTTTTTGAAAACCCAAATTATGTGAAAGTTTGCCAAGTGGATTAATATTACTATATCTTCTCCTTCATATGTGGAACCATATTCCACAAAATCTTCCTTTTGACTACCACCTTGCACCTGCCTGCACGAATTGTGGAGTTGTTTGATCGACCTGTTGTTCTTGTTCCTCCTTGGATGTTCTCTTTCTGTCATTCGTACTGGTGACCACCTTCTACTAATCTTATTTACCATAGAGGTCTACACTGCTAGAATGCAACTGCATGCCTATTTGATACCATTGCCATGCTCTTTGCATATAATGATGACACAAATCTCTCATTCACAGAGAAAGATACACACATTCTCCTTAATTTGCTTAAAGTGTAGTTCTGCACATGATTTCTATGATATATACTTCTCTAAGAATCTCAGAGATTCAGTTTTTGTCTTGGTTAGATATATCCTCTATTATCCCCTGAATAAAATGCAATTATTTGTGGCCTTTTATGGCACATCTCATCAACCTGCTTTTTCACAATGACTTAGGTGCGCCCAAGAACAACAACATCAAATTGTCCAGAAAGTTGGTAGATAGATCTTTCACACTGCCTTTTCAACAAAGACATGGACCATAGAATTGAAATCTCTTAATGATTCCCGGCGGACTTCAGCAATTGATTTTCTCTTGTGATTATATTCCTCAGCAAGAATCGAAAAAATTTGCTGATGAAGCTTTGGTTGTAACTGGACTATCATCCATCATTTGGATCAGTAAGAAGAAACAGTGACCGCATTTGAATCATATTCTGAAAATAAATTTTATAAACTCAACAAACGTTCCAGCACAGTTCAACAAACCTTGTTTAATAATCATTAATAAAACAACTAGTTTGTTGTTGATTTGCTGAAGGTGTCATCGTTGGACATCTGGAACATTTAACAGTTGTACTCTGCCACCATTTCGCCTTCCAGATCCCCTATAATGGCTTCCAGATTGATCTTCGCCATATTCATATCCACCACCAGTGCTTGGCTCACTACTAGTTGCATTAAAGACCTTCTGCTCGATTCCGGGCACCTTCAGAACTTTGTTTTATAGGATGGCCCTAGGCGCAACGCCATAGTCCAGAAGCGCAGCGCCACAGCCAAGAGCACAGCGCTACACTCCAGATAGGTTTGATTTTGATTTTCATTGGGTAAAACATCTGTTGGAGAAGTTTGGTTTGACCCCAAACCCTTGTCATGCAACTTACCCTATTGTGTTTCCTAGTATGGATGATACTGATTTGTAGGTAGAAGAAATGAGAACCGTCCCATCGCTCTATCTTGATTAACAATAATACCTTCGAATTCCTTTCCATTCCTTGCAATAAATTCAACCATATTTTCTGCTACATGCCTTAAAAATGATGGTGGCTCCAATATTGGTGAACTTTCTCTATGAGCTTGATTTCCTAAAGTTTGAACTGCCTCTCTGTTATTTCTCGCCAATTCATGTGAAGGTGAAGCATGACTTCCTAAACTGTCACCAGAAGGATGTCTAGAACCCTCTAAAACAGATGGTTGGTCTATGATAGAAGTATCATGCTCTAGAGCCGCATCTGGTTTAGTGCTACAAATATCATTTTGAAGGTCCTTTCCTTTTGAAGATTCAGCTATCTCTAAAGCCATGTTGTTGTCTGCACTACAAGCAGTGTTATCAACAGAACAATCTTGGATGGAGGATGCCCCTTCTTTTGAATCTACAGAGACTTGAGCCATTCCTTCATCTTCATCATCTCCAGTACCATACACTGATCCAAGAAGGGAGAGGCCCTCTCCTTGAACAGTGCCCTTCTCGACATGTTTCTTATCAACTTTGTTATCAGGATCCAAAAGTTCAGGATGATCAACCAGGAACCTGAAGTATATATGAAGATGGTGATCAGGCATTAGGAACCCAAAAACTGGATTACTTCCCTGCTTCACCCTCAGAACAATTTCTGACTTCCCTCCATGCTCACTGACAAACTTTGCAGTTCTAGCCATTATGTGATGTGTCTTCTCCATAGGTGGCTGCACAATACTTAGTCATGACTCATCAGCAGGATTAAGGCCTTGAGCTTCCCATTGAAAATCATTTCTTGACTGAAAACATTACTGCTATAAAGATTCCAGATTGATCCTTCAAAACTATAATTCTGACTGAAGAATTCTTGCAGGTGCTTTTCTTTAATGTTCTCTGACACTTATGAAATTGCCATACTTCTTTGTTTTTTTTACTATGTACAAGGGTGCAATGAGCTGGAGTGAAATTCTGATAACAATGATATTTTGATTAAATAGGACCATTTCATATTCCCCTTAACTTCAATTTGGCCAGATGTTGGGAAAGCATCAGTTCTAGTGCCATCATTCGGACCAAAACACTAATGGTTGCCTGTTGCAATATTTTCAACACCTAAACATACCGATTCCATAATAGAAGCCTTTCAATTTGCAACTTTTATTTTGTTCTAGTATCATGAATTTCATGGAAGAATGATTTTTAGGGTTTCAATAAGCATAGAGCCATCTCGCCAAAAGATTTTAAAAATATCCATGTCTTCCTCACAGCCATGTGCTCTGCAAAGTGATTACTTGCAGAAAGAACCCTAATGAAAAGATCTATCAGACCCTCTAGCAAAGGGGGAGCTTTTCATTTATTTGACATGTCAAGTATTCTTTGAGTTGAAAAGCTTGGAAGAGATGTAAGTAAGGATGACAGCAAACACTGAATGAACATCTATAAATCTTCAAGTAATTCCTCTCTAGGACCATGAGACCAGCAGCTATAAACTTTTCACCAGCAATATCCCTATCAACAATGTACAGTGCCCTCTACACAGGATATCTCTTTCAATCAAAGCAGAGAAACAAGCTCACCATATGTTGATATGAGGATTAGCAGCATGGTAATAGACCTCAAATGCTATGTTCTCTTCTTCTCTATCACAATCCAGCCACAAGACCAGCGACTGACCTCTCCTAGCATATCATTCAATACCTGAACTACTACACGGGAGGCCTTTGAGTCAACCTTTCATTCGGTCATATCTTTTGATCCAGGAGCAGGTTTTGGGAGTGTGATATACCGTTGGAAAACTCTTTCTGAGCTATTTCTGATGGACACACTTATGACATGTTTTGCCCTGAAAATCATGTTCAAAACATCTAATAAAACCAAACCTAGTAAGAGGTCCATTTTGATCACTGTAGGAAGGCCAAAGGACTGACTCTAACAATGGTGCTATCGGGGATGGCAGTTCCTTGGACGTGCCAAGAACCTCAAATCTCTGGGAAGATGCAGGTTAGTGCCTCATCCATTGGGAATATAGTCAAACAAATGAAAACTCAAAACAACTCATATCAATCCAAACAAAACCATATACATACTGCAATCTGTACCTTTGGAAACTAAAACAAATGTTGAAAAATAAAAAGCTTCTTTTAGTAGCTTATTTATTTACAAACCTATCCTACTTTGCAGCAAAATCAATAGACCAAGTGATGTTGTAACGCCAAATCAACTAATCAAGTAATTGTGACAAGGATGCTACTTGGAAGTGCTTCAACTAGGACACAACTGGAAAGGCTGACAGCCATACAAGCACATAATGAGTTTGGCTATGTGAAAGACAATCTGACTTATCCTTCAAACTGAAAAAACTTTCCATGTACGCTACAATAGGATCAAAGAAACTAGAACATGTTTGCTGCCCTAACTCCTCAATACAGGCCTCCGGTTGCAAACTGTCAATTCAAACATCCACATACAGCCCTATTGTTTCTTGTTTTGAAGGAGGGAGAGTTTCCAAGAACTTTTTGGGATCTTGGAATTTATATGATTGGATCTGATCATTTAAATACTGAATCTCCTTCTCAAATTTTTCAACAATTAACTTAAAGAAACCAGTTTTATCTTTAGGAGGAAACTTTAGGGATCTCAAACATTAAAGCACAGTAATGAAAAATACTTCATATCTACTAACTGATCTCTAACTTCTTTGAAAGCTTCACAACACACAAGGTTTGCCACATACCCTGTCATTGGTGATTACCATCAGTGTTCTGAAATCTAGATTCTGGATTCGTTTGGCAGTGAAGTCGCTTTGAAACTTCGAAGTTTCGAATCTTGAACAATGGAGTTGTCTGGTAGATGATTCCAACCTTCATATGTGTTTGACTGTTGTCCACCATCAACAATCAGATCTACAACTTGCACGATCTTTCTTGGAGAAGATTTGTCACCTCGTCCCCAACAATGGCGCCAATATGTTATCACTTAGAATGTACCTCAAGGCTAAGAAAGGCAATTCCAAGGTAACCACAAACCAAGCTTCGATCTGGCATCTAGCCCTGCTAGACCAGAGAGGGCTCTCTCTTTGCCAACAAGATGTGGCTGCAATAAATGAAATTTTAGGCTAGCTATGGAGTATGGGGATTTGTTTGAAAGTTTTGGGTCAAAACAGCAAGAGAAAGGACGATTGGGCTATGGAGTTGATGTCAGTTTCCACCAGCAAACTTGGGGCAAAGTAAGTGCCATGTTCAACCAGATAGAAAATTGCAAATGTGTGAAGAATGGCAGAGAAATCGCGCTGCCCTATAGGCATCAAACAAGGGATGGATCTGCAGTAGCAACTTTAGACGAAAGAGAATCATGAGGTTGCTCAACAGAGCATCTAACAAAGGATGAATTCTACTAAGACAACCATTACATCTAACAACAAAATCATCATGAAAGGAGCATCATAAGGGATGGATTCCTAACACATCTCTTAGATAATGTTGTAACAAGGCAGAAAAACATAATGTGTAAATGAATTTATGAGAAAAACATACTGGACATTTAAGCACCATGATGAATCCCAGGTCCAAAGGGCAGAAAACTGCTTTATTAAAATGATATTCAGGAAAACTTTACACAGTGCCAAGTAGCCTCTCTGCTGCCAAAATCGAACCTCTATCTTTTAAAAATAATCCTATATATACTAAATTACTAATCTATTTTTATTTCCTCAACATAGGAAATAGGAAATAATAAAATAAAATTAATAATAAAATCCTATCATAAAACAATATTATAAACTAATTTGCAACTAAAATCCCAAACTATCTCGAGAACCATGAGAAGCAGTTTTTGAAAACCCAAATTATGTGAAAGTTTTCCAAGTGGATTAATATTACTATATCTGCTCCTTCAAGTGTGGAACCATATTCCACAAAATCTTCCTTTTGACTGCCACCTTGCACCTGCCTGCACGAATTTTGGAGTTGTTTGATCGACCTGTCGTTCTTGTTCCTCCTCGGATGTTCGCTTTTTGCCATTCGTACCAGTGACCACCTACTGCTAAGCTTATCTACCATAGAGGTCTACACTACTTGAATGCAATTTCATGCCTGTTCAATACCATTGCCATGCTCTTTGCATATAATGATGACACAAATCTCTCATTCATAGAGAAAGATACACACATTCTCCTCAATTTGCTTAAAGTGCAGTTCTGCACATGATTTATATGATATATACTTCTCTAAGAATTTTAGAGATTCAATTTTTGTCTTGGTTAGATATATCCTCTATTATCCCTTGAATAAAATGCAATTATTTGTGGCCTTTTGTGGCACATCTCATTAACCTGCTTTTTCACAATAACTGAGTCACGCCCAAGAACAACAACATCAAAATTGTCCAGAAATTTGGTAGATAGATCTTTCACGCTGCCTTTTCAACAGAGACATGGACCATAGAATTTAAATCTCTTAATGATTTCAGACAGACTTCAGCAATCGATTTTCTTTTGTGCTTAGATTCCTCAACAAGAATCGAAAAAATATGTTGATGAAGCTTCTACTGTAACTAGACTATCATCCATCATTTGGATCAGTAAGAAGAAACAGTGACCACATTCAAATCGTATTCTGAAAACAAATTTTACAAACTCAACAAATGTTCCTGCGCAGTTCAACAAACCTTGTTTAATAATCATTAATAAAACCACTAGTTTGTTGTTGATTTGATGAAGTTGTCATCGCTGGACATTTGGAATGTTTAACAGCTGTACTCTGCCACCATTTCGCCTTCCAGCTCCCCTATAACGGCTTCCAGATCGATCTTCACCGTATTCATATCCACCACTAGTGCTTGGCTCACTACTAGTTGCATTAAAGACCCTCTACTCAATTCCGGGCACCTTCAGAACTTTGTTTTATAGGATGGCCCTAAGCGCAGCGCCATAGTCCAAAAGTGTAGTGCCACAGCCAGGAGCACAGCACTACACTCTAGATAGGTTTGATTTCGATTTTCACTAGTTCGAACATCTGTTGGAGAAGTTTGGTTTGACCCCAAACCCTTGTCATGCAACTTACCCTGTTGTGTTGCCTAGTATGGATGATATTGATTTGTAGGCAGAAGAAATGGGAACTGTCCCTTCGCTCTATCTTGATTAACAATAATACCTTCGAATTCCTTTCCATTCCTTGCAATAAATTCAACCATCTTTTCTACTACACGCTTTAAAAATGATGGTGGCTCCAATATTGGTGAACTTTCTCTATGAGCTTGATTTCCTGAAGTTTGAACTGACTCTTTGTTATTTCTCGCCAATTCATGTGAAGGCGAAGCATGACTTCCTAAATTATCACCAAAAGGATGTCTAGAACCCTCTAAAACAGATGGTTGGTCTATGATAGAAGTATCATGCTCTAGAGCCGCATCTGGTTTAGTACTACAAATATCATTTTGAAGGTCCTTTCCTTTTGAAGATTCAGCTATCTCTAAAACCATGCTACTGTCTGCACTACAAGCAGTGTTATCAACAAAACAATCTTGGATGGAGGATGCCCCTTCTTTTGAATCTACAGAGACTTGAGCTATTCCTTCATCTTCATCATCTCTAGCACCATACACTAATCGAAGAAGGGAGAGGCCCTCTCCTTAAATAGTGCCCTTCTCGACATGTTTCTTATCAAATTTGTTATCAGGATCCAAAAGTTCAGGATGATCAACCAAGAACCTAAAGTATATATGAAGATGGTGATCAGGCATTAGGAACCCAAAAACTGGATTACTTGCCTGCTTCACCTTCAAAACAATTTATGACTGCCCTCCATGCTCACTGACAAACTTTGCAGTTCTAACCATTATGTGATGTGTCTTCTCCGTAGGTGGCTATACAATACTTAGTCATAACTCATCAGTAGGATTAAGGCCTTGAGCTTCCCATTGAAAATCATTTCTTGACTAAAAACATTACTGCTATAAAGATTCTAGATTGATCCTTCAAAACTATAATTCTGACCGAAGAATCCTTGTAGGTGCTTTTCTTTAATGTTCTCTGACACTTATGAAATTGCCATACTTCTTTGATTTTTTTACTATGTACAAGGGTGCAATGAGCTGGAGCGAAATTCTGATAAAAATGATATTTTGATTAAATGGGACCATTTCATATTCCCCTTAACTTCAATTTGGCCAGATGATGGGAAAGCATCAGTTATAGTGCCATCATTTGGACCAAAACACTAATGGTTGTCTGCTGCAATATTTTCAACATCTGAACATATTGATTCTGTAATAGAAGCCTCTAAATTTGCAATTTTTATTTTGTTATGAGAAGGAGACAATGCAAAAAGAGGATTTTTCTTCTTGATTTGTCCTTCTATCTTGATAGTTTGAGGAGTGGTAATTCCCGCCAATGCATTACAAGATATGATCGGATTTATTTGTTCTTCATCTAGGCTTTGTTCCTGGAGTATATCCTCTTCGTTTGACCTTTCTTGCTCCTTTTCTTCTTCCTCTTCACAATCTATGTAGAATAATTTCTTCTCAGCACACTTATGACCTTTAGTGTATTTGCTATCACAACTATAACAAAGCCCTTTTGCTCTTTTTTCTTCCAATTGTTGTGGTGTCAACCTTATAGGTTGTGGAAGACTAGGGGCAACAACACTTCCATCTTTATAGTTGTGAGTGGTATGCTTCCTGGTTTCCATAATTTTGCTTTCCATTTTCCTTGCTAACCTGAATCCTTCTCTAATGAATCAGGGTCCCAAAGGCGAACATCATGTTGGATATTATCCTTTAAAGACCCTATGAACACATCAATCCTATGCTCCTCTGGAATATCTTTTACCCTTATGTTCAATTTTTGGAACTCCTCAATGTGCTCCATTATTGAACCCTTTTGTTTGAGACTTATCAATTGGCTAAAAAAAGTGTTGCTTTTTGTATCCTCATAATGTGCTATCAATTCTTCCGTAAAAATTGCCCAAGTGATAAATTGTTTACAAGAGCAAAGCCATTGATACCATACAAACTTATTTGGTTCCAAATATAAAGTTTCCATACGTACCTTTTGTGTGTTTTGCACATTATTGAGATCGAAGAATTGCTCCATCTGTAATATCCATGTGGCGGGATCCTTGCCATCAAACTTCCTCATATCGATTTTTGGAATATGGTGAGTCTTCGATCCAACATTAGAGTCTATGGAATCATGATTAACATTTCTTTTGTTCTCATCATGAGTTTCGTTTAGTACCCTTTCACCATTAGTGACCATTTCTTGTAGCAACTTATTCATATTTATCTTCAATTCTTCCATCTTATCATCCATGCCATCAATTTTAGTGTCCATGCCATTCACCTTAGCTTCCATGCCATCCATCTTAGCTTCTACGCCTTTCTTTAAACAATGCATCTTAGCTTCTACACCTTTCTTTAAACCATCCATCTTAGCTTCTACATCTTTCCTTAAACCATCCATCTTAGATTCTGTTGCTTTTTGTGCAAGTGACACTTGTTGCACTTGTTCTTGTAATTTTGATATATCATATAGCATTTCTTCTTCTTCTTCATGATTCATGCTAGTGCTTTTAGGTTCCTTACTAAGTGCTTGCATTTTCTTTCCTCGGGGCATCAGTTACCGATAATAATGCTCTACTATCCCTTTGAATTCCTTCAAAATAAATTTTCAAACCACTCTTAAGCAAAAATTTAAAAGAATCTACACACCTTTTTTTTTCACTTTGTAGGAGCTCGATATTGCCTCTGATGTATCTCTGTACTTTCATATCATCCAGTTCTGAAATTGCAGCCTATGGTAGCCCTCTGTGTCCTCTTTCCAATGCCACTAGTCTGATCCAATTTGGATTCTCCAAGGAAGAGTTATGTGAAATCTCCCACAGTGACCTGATTATAGACTAGTTCAGTAAAGCGAACTTGTACGACGTGCCACGAGTCACTGTTTCGTCCTTTGGCTCTTAAAAATATATAAAAGAAACTAAAATCCGTCCTCTTTCTGCACCTTCTTACAAAATTTCAATCCAATGCTCAAGGAAAATTTTATGATTATTTTCCCCAGGTCACCTGTTTGGAATGTAATTCAGGAGTTTGCAAAAATACCAACTTCCTCAGATCATATCTCCGCAAATATAGCGCAAAAAGCTCTGAAATTCTGACTCGAGATTCATCACGATGTCTTATCAAATGGGTTTTTTTTTTAGCTTCGGAAACATCGCAGAAAAAAATTTATAGTGAAAATGCCACGATGACCTGTTTGGAGCAGCGAAACCCTAGAATCCAAAGCTCTGACACCAAATGTTATGAAACCAGCTCAAGAAAAGATAGAAAAGATAGATCAACGCCTTAGAATTCAGCCTCTTCGAGGGGGAAACCTCCTTTACAACATAAATGAACAATTCTTGGATGATTCAAATGAAAAAACCTCCTTTCTATATATAGGAGTCTAAGGAGTCACAATATAACCCAGCCGACCTAACAATAATAATATAAAGCCACAAAAATAACAATAAAGGGATTCTATGGGGCACAGTAATAACAATATGGGGGCAATAGGGGCACAACAACATTAATAAGGGGTATAACTACAATAGTAATGGGGTAATCACTAGTATTATAGGGACCCAACACAATGCAAAAAGAGGATTTTCTCTGGCCTTATCAAAGAAACTAGTCATGCCAAAAGAAAAGGGAGTATGGGATTTAAAAAACTCATTCCTCTTCTCAAAAGAATTGGAAGCAAAAAATATGAGGAGTTTGATTCAAGGAATAGGTCTGTGGGTTATGGTAATTAAATCCAAATACATTGTCTTAAATATTGTGTAGGAATGGATTAAAAAGCCTATAAAGTGAGGAATACAATGTATTAGCGATGGAGAAAGTGCTAATATCAATGTTTCCATTTGGTGAGAAATTGGCTGGTATGGTAAGTTAGCAAAGGTGACTGAGTCTAGATAGGACTTTATATATGGGTTGACAATAGAGGAAGACATAGATTACCATTATAGTTGATCTTAAAGTTAAGGGATAAAGGGTATTATATGCTCATAAAGATTTACAATAGAAAAATATAAATGTATCGTTACACGAGAATGTACAACCTAAAGGGAGTTAGGTATTACGGAAGAGTTTGTTATTGAATGGAAAAAATACACAAGATTTTTGGAAGACAAAAGTGTTAGGATCACGGAGGAGGATGATAAACTATTATGGTTGTTAGGATATTCTAGCACATAGAAAATAGTTAAGTATAACTTGGTCTAGTGTAGAGTTAGGTAAAGTGTGTTTATTTACTATGTACTTTTGTAACTTACAAATCCGACAGTCACGATATGTAGTGATCCGAGGTTCATTCTCTCCTCAGTATTACAGACACTTGATCTGTGGCTTAACACCCAATTGGTCCATGATCTATATTTAAAGAGCATGGAGGGTCATTTGTATGGTAACTATTCATGAGAGAAGCTTATGTAAATTTTCATTCTTTTATTAATAAATTGCCTGAAGTGGCCACGTTGGCTTAGGCCGTGGAATGTTTCCCTCTTTGAAGGTTTTAACCACGTCAAGAATATTGGTGTATTGATCTATGATCTATTTGTGAGAAGTGTCCTTTGGTGTTCTGTCTGAGGAACTTACCCTATAAATCCCTACATGGTATCAGAGCTATTTGACGGTCGCATCCATTAGTGATCCAAATCTGAAGCCGGTTGAACTGCATCTGACTGTCATTTCCTAGATCTATTGTTTCGGACTGCTTTCGAGCTGAGAGGACTGCTCTATTGTGTTAGGAGCATCTATTCTAGTGAGGAACCCCTTTTGTTTGACGCGAAAAGGTTTCTGGTAACCCTAGGTATGCCATTTTTAAGATCTAGAGGTATACAATGTTTATTTGCATTTTTTAGTTATTTTCTCTCTGTTTATTTCAGTTTATTTAGCTCTTTGTTTTTTATTATCGGATCTATACCTTTCATTTTTGCATATTCTCTTTGCCCCGCGACTCTGTGCAATCTGGGCAAATCAGAAACAAAAAGGAAGGATTTTTCTCATGCGCATGTTCTTTTCCGTCGCGCCTTAGTGTGATCTTAGAAAATCAAAAACATTGAGGAAAATATATAGTTTATGGCTAAAGCTAACTTCAAGCCGTAAGGTTTGTTTTTTTTTGTATGCTATGTTGGGTGTTGTGTTTTTTTTTTGTAGGCAAAAAAAAAACTTTCTCAAGTAAGCACGCACCCCAAAGCTTCAATGACTAAAAAAAAAAACCCTTCCTCTTTTCCAAAAATTACTAACTTTTTAAACTAGCTCACTTGGTCGAAATTTACTTTATGAGAATAGAGATCTTGGGTTCAAGTCTTTCTTTTTGTTGAGTTACTTTTTCAAAAAACACATGTAGCTTATGTTTTAAAGTTACTCTATGTAAAAGTGTTCTCACCCATTATAAAAAGTGAGTCACTTATAATTCTAAAGTCCCTTTATCTTTTATTTAAGTTACAATTTAGTGGGTAGCTCATAAAGTACTATTGTAAAAATGACTTTCACTTATTTATAAAAGTGAGTCACATAAGTTTTTTTTTAAGTGAGCTAATTAGATTTATGTTTGGAAATGAGGGATATTTTTTTGAAATATAATATTATCATTCATTTCCTCACATTCATGCACTTTGTCGGCATCTTCAACAACTTTTCTTCAAAAAGCCATAACTTCTTCATCCAGAAGCAGTTTTCAGAGCCGTTTTTTTTTAATCAGCCTAATTTTCGAGATCTTTCCATTGGAATAATTAGTTTCAGCATCTACAACTTCAGTTTCTGTTAAAATGGAAATTTCATGCCAAGTTATTATTGACAGCACCAACTACTTCCAATGGTGGTCCTACATTGTGGATTTACTTAGAAGTAAAGGTCTTTACAGAATAGCCTCAAGCCAAGAAACCAAACCTCAAGATGAAGATAAGGCATCCAAATGGGAAAATAGGCAAGATCAAGCACATGGGTTGATAGGGATGTCTATTTCTCTAGACCTTAGATTCCATATCGCAGAACTTGATACTCCTAAAAATGAAATTAGAGCCCATCAACTTGAAAATGAGTTGCTTACATTGAACCCCAATAATTTTTCTTCCATTGAAGATTTTTTGTCCAAGTTCAAGACCCTTAGACTTCTCTTGGAAGGTGTTAGGGTTAAGAAATAAGATGGTAGCCTTATCTATTCCATTCTTACTAAGTTGGGACGAGCCTACTCTGTGTTTGTTTCCACCTTCCATTCTACAAGAGAAGCCTTCATTTCTCAAGGACAAGACTACAAGTCCCCTTCCTTTGATGCCTTTTTTTATTCTTTAATAAGAGAATAGGAAAAACTCTTACATCTTGGTCTTCTTAATCTTGGAAACTTTTCTAAGAAAGCCTTAGTCGCTCAAAAATAACCAAATTCAAAGAATCCTAAGAAGTCGTATCCTAAAAAGAATGGTCCTAAACCAAACAAGGGTCCTAAACAATTTCAGTCTCAAAATGAAAAATCATTTCAACAAAATGATAAGGAAAATAAAAACAAAGGGAAGAAGACTAATAGACATTGCCACTTTTGTAATCGAGATGGCCACTTAGAATCCAAATGCTTTAAGAAGATGGAAGCCTTGGAAGCAGCAATGAAGAAGCATAACATCCATTTGGAGCACTCTTCAACTTCAACTTCATCTTCATGAATAACACTTTATGCATGTGGTTGTCAAGCATCTCGGTCTGGTTATGCACTAAATGTATCTTCTTCTTCTCAGTCTCATGAGTGGTTCATTGATTCTGAAGCTTCTTATCACATGGCCAAAAACAAAGCCATGTTTTCTTCTTTAAATGATTGTAACACCAAAAATATATATGTTGGTGATGATAGGTCTCTCAGTGTTGTAAGGACTAGAATTGTTCATATAGAAAATGGTCAATTTAATGATGTATTATGTGTTCCAACCTTATCCTGCAACCTTTTATCTGTATATCAGATAACTCATTCAGGTGAAGGTAAAATCGTTGAATTTTCACCTCACGATGTTGTAATTAAGGACCTAAGATATCCTAGACAGATTTCAACTACTGGCGTCGCTGATGATTTTACAAGGTTGTATAAGTTTAAAAACTTTTGGTCTTCAAATATTCCCTTGGTATTTGTTGCTCATAAGGATGAAGTGAGCAAACTTTGGCATGAGCGATTTGGTCACTTAAACTATTGCTCCCTTCACAATCTATGTAAAGAAAATATGGTGACATGTCTTCCAATGGTATCTTGCAGAGATGGTGTTTGTTCCGGATGTGTACTCGGAAAACATCTTCGGGATAGTTTTGAAAAATGTGACTCTTGGCATGCCTCAGCCCCTTTACAGCTTGTGCATAGTGATTTATGTGGTCCACTTCCGGTTGTTTCATTCTCTGGCTACAAGTATTTCTTAACTTTCATTGATGATTTCTTTGGACGCACTTGGGTATACTTCTTAAAACTCAAGAGTGAAGTATTTAACGTGTTCTTGTCCTTTAAGGCCTTTGTTGAAAAATAATCTGGACATCAAATTCTTAAGCTAAGATCTGATAATGGTGGAGAATATGTTAACAACAAATTCATCAACTTTTGCACTGAGAATGGAATTCAAATGCAACATATTGTTCCATATACTCCACAACAAAATGGTGTAGCTGAAAGGAAGAATCACACCTTAAAGGAAATGGCTAATTGTATGCTTCAATCTAAAGGACTTAGTCTTAATTTTTGGGCAGAAGTAATTAACTGTGCAAATTACATAGTAAATCGCACTCCTACTAAGGTTTTAAAGAATATCACTCCAAAAGAAGCATGGAGCTCAATTAAACCAGATGTAAGTCACTTTCATGTTTTTGGAAGTGAAGCATGGGCCCATATTCTAGATGAGAAACATAAAGTTTTAGAACCTAAGAGTGAAAAATGTATTTTTGTTGGATATTCTGAAGATGTCAAAGGATATAGACTTATTCCACTTAAGTCCAAAAATATTATCATTAGAAGAGATGTAAAGTTTGCTGAAAATATATTGGCCTACGAGCCTAGTTCGGCTGATGTGCTACCTCTCTCTACCCCTTCTACTTCGGGAAATATTTCTTCTTCAGATGATGACAACAAGGATGATAATCCTCCCCCACCTTCTCAGGATCCTCCTTCAGCTCCTCAGCTTCCAAAATGGATCTGTGCTACTCGGGATGTAGTAGGTGCTCTTGCCGATGATCCTACAGATCAGCGACGTACACGTTCTCAGTTTGATAGAGCCTCTTCTTTACTGGCTCAAGTTTCAACGAATTATGATCATGACACCTTTGCATAAGCTTCAGGCCATCCAGATTGGGATGCAACTATGAATGAAGAATATCATTCATTATTGACAAATGATACATGGGATCTTGTTCCTCTACCAAAGGGACTAAAACTTGTTAGATTAAAATGGGTTTACAAAACCAAGTATGGACCAGATGGAAAAGTTGATAAACATAAAGCTTGTCTTGTTGCTAAGGGTTTTTCACAAGTAGAAGAAGGCATTGACTATACTGAAACCTTCTCCCCTGTTGCCAAAATGAACTCTATCCACCTTGTTCTTTCCCTTGCCGCCTCTTTCAAATGGGAAGTCCATCAGATAGATGTTAAATGTGCCTTCTTGCATGGGGACTTGCATGAAGAAATCTATATGGAACAACCTACTAGCTTTATACAAATAGACTCTAGCCTTGCATGTCGGCTTAAGAAATCCCTTTATGGTCTCAAGCAAGCCCCTCAGGCTTGGTATGCCAAAATGGATAGATTTCTTTTAGAAACTGGATTTTCTAGGTGTCATTCTGACAATACTGTCTATACCAAGAAAGTGGGAAAGTCTCTTATCATTCTTGTTCTTTATGTTGATGATCTTATCCTTACTAGTAGTGATCCCAACCTTATAAACCATGTGAAGTCCAACCTTAAAAAGAAGTTTGAAATGACAGACTTAGGACACTTTCATTATTTTCTTGGTCTTCAAGTCTTACAATCCAAGGAAGGTATTTCCCTTTCCCAGTCCAAGTATGCCTGTGATCTTCTACGGCATTTTCACATGGAATACTGTAAGCCAGCCCCTTCTCCCTTTCAGTCTGGAGCCAAACTTTCAGTCACTTGTACTTCCCCTGAAGTTGATGCTACCTTATATCGTCAACTTGTAGGAAAACTTTTGTATCTGACCCATACGCGTCCTGACCTTTCCATTGTTGTTGGCCTTATTGCTCGGTTTATGCAAAACCCACATGAAAGTCAATAGAAAGCAGCTAAAAGAATACTTCGTTATGTTCAAGGTACAGTTTAGTTTGGGATTCATTACAATGTAGAAGCATCTCCTCTATTAGTTGGTTTCATTGATTCTGATTGGGCTGGTGACCCTGATGATCGGAAGTCTACTACAGGTTATGTGTTCATTATTGGTTCAGGACCTATTACATGGGCTTGCAAGAAACAAAGTGCCATCTCTCTTTCTTCAGTAGAGGCAAAGTATCGTGGTGCCGTAGAAGCTAGTAAGGAAGCCATGTGGCTTCGTCAGATCCTGTCAGAGCTTGGCTTTCAGCAGCAGCATCCAACTACACTTTGGTGTGATAATAAAAGTGCCATTCAGCTATGCAAAGATCCAATCCAACATCAGCGCAACAAACACATTGAAATGCACATGCACTTCATCAGAAAGCTCATTCATGACCATGTCCTTGAAGTACAATATTGTTCAACAGATGATCAAGTTGCAAACATCTTTACAAAGGCTCTCATAGAGGCGAAGTTTACTAAACTTCGATTTATGGTTGGAGTTCAGGAAGTTGTCACTAAGGGGGGATAGGCTCTAATGCCTCCTTCCTTCCCCTATTGTGTCATATTTGTACATCCTTCAATCCTATCCCAAGTTGTTCTTAAGGGGGGATGTTAGGATATTCTGACACATAGGAAATAGTTAAGAATAACTTGGTCTAGTGTAGAGTTAGGTAAAGTGTGTTTCTTTACTATGTACTTTTGTAACTTACAAATCCGACGGTCGTGATATGTAGTGATCCGACGGTTCATTCTCTCCTCAATATTACCGACACTTGATCCATGGCTTAACACCCGATTGGTCCATGATCTCTGTTTAAAGAGCATGGAGGGTCATTTGTAGGGTAACTGTTCATGAGAGAAGCTTATGTAATTTTCATTATTTTATTAATAAATTGCCTGAAGTGGCCGCGTTGGCTACTAAGGCTATACATCACCCCACCTCACTCCTAGAGGTATATTTTTCAGCTCTGCAACCAAGGCTATACATCACCCCACCTCACTCCTAGAGGTATATTTTTCAGCTCTGCGACTAAGGCTATACATCACCCCACCTCACTCCTAGAGGTATAGCTACATGCATGGAAAAATATACCTCTAGCTTGTAGATATTTTTCACTCTAACTCCAATCTATTTCACTTGTCTAGTAGTAACATGCTTCAAAAAATCTTTTCCCTTACTTAACACCATATCATAACCTTTGTCCTCCAATACAGCTACAAAATTCAATTTTTTCTTCAACCCAAGCACATAAATTACATTTTTCAAGTGAATATGGGAGCCTTACTCCCTCCTAAAGGTTACAATACCAATTTCTTGAGTATTATACCTCCCATCATCTCCAAGTTCTATTTGCATCTAGAGATCCTTCTCCTTTAGGCTACTAAAGAATTATTTTTTTCCTGTCATATGGTATGAGGCACCAGAATCGAGGTATCAATCACTCTCTCCTATTGTGCTTGCCATGAAAGCAAAGAGGGTGAAATCTAACTCAAATTGAGATGCCAAGGCATCTCCTCCTATTCTCATCACAGGCTCCTTGCTAGATTTCCTGTGCGGACACTTAGTTGCATAGTGCCCATATTCGTGGCAGTGAAAACATTTTATCTTTCTTAGGTCCTTCTTCTTGCCATTATTTTTGTTGGACTCTAACTCATCTTGGGCCTTCTTTCCCTTCGTATTCTTTCCTTTTCCAACTAGAGAAAATTCATCTTCCTCTTCATCTTTGGATGTTACTCCATCTATGTTGTTCCTTTAAATTTATTCTTTCACCAAACCATACCAAAGTCTCTCCTAAATTGGCAATTTTTACCTTCCATTTACAGAGTCCTAGTACTTGTGCCAGGATTTTAGAAGGCCTAGGAGAGCTAGGCGTACTAGCTTGGATGATGGAATATTTTCTCCTACTCCTCCAAATTCATCTCGACATTGAGTAAATCTGGAGAGGTAATGTGGAATGGTTTCATTTTTCTACATGCGAATGTTTTTTATTTTGTCCCTCAATGCCAATTTCCTGACATCACTACTATTTTCAAATAACTCAGTTAGGGTATTCCACATAGAAAATGGAGTCTCCTTTCCATGTAAATTCGAGACTATGTGGTCTCTCACACCCTCCAGGGTGATGCTCATGTCTTTTGCAATATCCTTCTTCCACTGGGCTAACTATTGTGCATCTGATATTGTTGGTTTTGGTGTACTCCAGCACTCCATTATCATTGAGTACAATTTCCATCATGTCCTTCCAAGCTATGAAATTTGAGGTTCCCTCCAGGGCATACTCTAATCTCAATCCATTGAAGACATTTTCCCACACGGAAGAAAAAATTACTTCACTGAATCTACAACTCAAAATATATGAGGGAGAAGATCTATTGATTGGTTTCTATTGTGATTTCAAGCTCTAATACCATGTAGAAATTAATAGAAATTTTCTATTACTGATGAATTCGAACAGAAAACAAGAGATTACAAATTTCTTCTACAATTCTGCAGAATTGAATCACAATTTAGAAACACATGCAATGACATGCAACCATCAAAACCACAAGAACACAATGGTTTACTAGGGAACCCAACTAAGAAAAACCCCTCTGTTTCTTTGCATTAATTCAAATGAAAAGATAAACTATTACAATGTCTTTCTTCAATCCTAAAGCACACCCTACACTATAAACTTGTTCTCCTACTGACTATCCTGCTCTGACCAACACTTAGCCAATTCAAGCCTCCAACTTCCTCCTATTTCATTGTGCAATCCTAGAGGAATAAGCTCCTAATAATAGGGTAATTCCCTATTTCCTTGTGCCAATCCCATGGAATTGATCACATGCTTAAATGCTAGCCTTGTACACTCAACTAGTATACAATTGATGATTACAATGTGCCTTTTCCTCCACTCCAGCTAGGCAATTCAAATTCCATGCATGACTAGGTCCATTTTTAATTGATTGAATAGTTAACTAAGAGACCAGTGAGTTAACAATAGTCATAACTACTCAACTGACCCAACTAATGACTAGAGCTCAGTTAACTGAGTTCAACGAACAATAACTCAACCTGATCGCTAGATCTTAGCAATCAACTCATGCACAACTCTACTTCTAGCCTACAAACTCGAATTCACTAACTTAACTAGTAGACATGGTCATGTCACTCTAGCTAACTGCAATCCAAGTCATCCTACTGATGTGGAAAATTAAATTTTCTCCATTTGACTAGGGCACTAGTCAAATGAAGCCTTTTCTTGCTACAATTTCAACACCCTCTTGACGCCTGGTAGGTTCGGAGTTAAGAAGGATCTAGGTCGGTTGAGATGTAATGTCTTGTCTTGTCCTGACTAATAAATAAAGTAAAATAGTTAATTCAGCATTGTAGATTTTGAATATAATATTTTTATTTTAAAATATAATATCATATTTTTTATTTCTTTAATAAAATTACTCATTTTTTAGTGGGTTGAGTGGTGCTTTCCAACTCAGTATGCTAGAGATGTGTAATGTAAGATGACTTAATGTAATGTAAACATTTTGACTAGTAGATATATATATATATATATATATATATATGGTAGAGATGTGTAACTTGATGTAACATAATATAATGCAAACATTTTAACTCTGTGAAAATAAAATAAAAATAACCCTATAAAAATTAAAGAATAAAAAACATAAAAATGACCCATGATGTTAAGCACCCATAGTATTAAGTCATGGTATTCATGTGGAATATACCCTATTTAAGAGGGGGAATAAACTAGCTAGATCCATCTTAGTTTGATGTTATATTTAGAGACATAATTAGTTGTACAAAACGATGGCATTGAATCCACCTTGTAAAGACAACATTTTTATGGATATGTTCGGGCTCAGCATCCATATTTCTTCTTGTATGGTTTGTTTCTATAGTTGAATGGATGAATATATAACCCTATAAAGGCAACATTTTTATGGATATGTTCGGGCTCAGCATCCCTATGTCTTCTTGTATGGTTTGTTTCTATCGTTGAATGGAAGAATATATAATGTGTATATATGCATAGAAGCTTCAGAGCTTCCTAGAGGATATTCAATGATTCAAGAAGGTGTTTTTAAGAACAGTAAGGTTAAGCAAGATTATGCAACATACATAACTCACTCTAATGGCTTCTTTGATAATCACTTTAATATAATATATGTAATGTATTATCTTAATTTATGTGTAATAATGTGCTATAGAAATAGAGCTCTAATTGATCTTAGATGATAAGTTTAGAAATGAATAAGCTTAACTATGAAAGTGAGTTGGGGTGAGGGGAGGAGATTAGGGAAATATTAAGTAAAATGTAATTATTACATGTTATCTAATACTTGCCTAGGTGAGGAGAAATATTGAGTAAAATAATTAGTTTGGGGAAGAAAGGAAATATTAGGTAAAATGTAATAATATTACATTTTAATTAGTAATCCCCCATCTCTAGCCACTTTTTACTGGTGAGAGTGGTAATAAATAGTTGGTAAAATATAATACTATAATATTATATTTTATCCAATATTTCCTCTCAACCATCCACTTTGTATTACAAAAGGTCTTTATATTTGAGGTTCATAAGTAAACTTAACTCCTATGTAAGCATTTGATTCCAATATGGTAGAGACATTGTAATGCTTAACATTTTGATTTGAACAAAATAAAAGTAATAAAATGAATAATAAAAAATATAGAAAACATAAAATTAATAATTATAATTATAATTAATTATTAATTAAACGGCCTAAACCCATCTTAACTCCGGATAGAAAAGTGTCAAATTTCTTGAAATGTAAACATCTTTTAAAAAAACAAAATTGAGTGGTATTTAAAAATTAAAATAAGGCTAAGCTAATTATTATTTTAATTTAACTCCCTCACTACCATATTTTCATCTCTTATCTTATTGTTACATCTTTTTAAATTTTATTTAAAATACAACCATACATTTATTATTAACTAAACGTTAACTAAAAATATCTCTTATATTATACTTAGGATTTTGGTTTATAAACTATTTATTATTATTCTCTTAGCTTTAAGATGAGTCAAACCTTCCCTAGAAATATATCATAAAAATTATATTTATCGTTAAAACAACATACAAATTACTCTTTTCCATAAGATTATTTTAATTTAAACGACTACCTAATAAATGAAAAAAGATATATTCATACTGCGAGAAAAGGTGAGAGCACCTTTTAATATATTTATTATACTTACTTTAATTATATAATGAAACGTTAACTAAAAATATCTCTTATATTACACTTAGGATTTTGGTTCTTAAACTATTGATTATTATTCACTTAGCTTTAAGATGAGTCAAACCTTCCCTAGAAATATATCATAAAAATTATATTTATCATTAAAACGATATACAAATTACTCTTTTCCATAAGATTATTTTAATTTAAACGACTACCTAATAAATGGAAAAAGATATATTCATTAAGATCTGAGAAAAGGTGAGCGCACTTTTTAATATATTTATTAAACTTGAGGATACTTTAATTATATAATTGGTTTTTTATTTAATTAAAAGAGTAAAAAAATAATTTTTGAGAGATAAATTTTAAATTTTGATTAATTAATAAAAATGTTTTATAAAATATTATAGTTTTCTGGTCGTGTGGCATAGATGAACTATAATATTAGCACATAATATTATAATAAAATTTATTTATAGATGAAATATCTCTATAATAAAATAAAGATGAATTTTTATAGTTAAAAATATTATTATATGTAATGTATATATATTTAGCTCTTATATTAATTCTTTTCATAATGAATTAATAATAATAAATTTATAATTTAGTTAATTTTTTTTATTTTTTTTTAACTTTAGTAATATGAGATGTATCATAAAGTAAGTGTTTTGACTGCAATAGTTGGAACTAACCATTTTCTATGTTTGATATCTTAAATTTACATTATGTATATGAGTATTTTGAGTTTAGATCATAAATATTGAAATTAAAAATGTGGCATTTTTTCTTACTTTGAATTTACACATTAAAATCACTTCAAGTTATATTTAATCATAATTGGTTATTGTACAATTTCTAAACGTGCATATCATATTTTACCTTTTTAAATAATAGGTTAGGTTTTTGTTTTTGTCAAATGATCTTAGCATGAGTGGTTTGCTGAATAGTTTGTTTCCCCGGTTGAATGGATTCAAATCTCTAAAGACATGTTGTAACCTCTCATTAACCCATTAAAAAATATTCTATTATAATGATAGAAATAAAAATTATGTAAATAAATAAATAAAACATTAAAAAAATAAAATTAAATAAATGTGTATGTGTGAGAAAAGTGCAAAACAAAGAAATATGTTTTGATACTATCTATTTATCTATCTATATATATATATATATATATATATATATATATATTCACCTCCCATTTTAATCCACCCTTTTCATCTCTCCGTGACATTCACTTCGGTGCCAGGGAGAGAAGCTTGATCAGAAGAGGAATTCCATCATAGAAGGTTTTAGAGAACTTAAAATTTAACGAAAATTAAATTCTATAAAATCTATTTAATTTACAATTTATAAATAATTTAAAATTCTTTAAAATAAAAATAAATCATTTAAAATATATATAAATTAGAGCAAAAATTTTAATTAGTATTAAAAAAATTTATTTGCTTTGTGGTTTCGTTTAGATGTTATGTTGAATCCATATGAAAACTAGTTGATAAGGATTATTTAACAAGTCCATAAGAAAATGATCACTCATTTTAAATTAATGTTTTGTAAAGATAAAAGCGAATATGGATATTGTGCAAGCCCACGTGGCTTTGGATTGACGGTGAATGGGTGCACTGTTAAGGTACTCCTTGTGATAGGTCACTAGTTCAAATCTCTCGTTGGTGCTTAACTACCAAAAAAAAGAATATGGATATTGTGCATCAAATTATAGTTTGGAACAAAGTTATATATAGAGAGAATATTAAATTTTTATACATAGTTTTCTAACAAAATAATAGACTTTCTTTAAGAATTTGAATATATTCATTGGCAAGAGAAACATATAACTTTGGACATCTTCATTCTCATATGGTCACAAAAATCAAGTTTAATTCTTTGTGCTTGGTGTAATGGTAATTAGAGTGATTACAATAACTTATCAATCATGAGATCCTTGGCTGGAATCATCAAAGGCAATGTCCAAGGTTTCCTCTACTCTAAAAAATGCCACATTTAAACAAGATGATTCCATACTCTGCACTCATGAGGATATTATTGTTGTTGCACCAACCCTAGTTGTTAATTACCTATTCGAGGGTCCAAACCAAATGAATGTGATGTAGCATGGAGGTTTAGATCTAAGAAGGAAAAATCATGGAGGAAGTATAGGGATTTTAGAATATTAATTTTGGGTTTCGATCTAAATTGTAAACATAAGGTCACAAGTGCATTAGAGTTCGAGGGCATATTTCCTTCATTCCCCCAAGGGTTTTTAATAGCCTTTGAATCGACAGAGAACCTTGGATTTATGGAAAAAAACAGAGGGTTAAATGGAAGTTAGACTTTTTATTTCGCCTGGTTCCAGTCCAAGTACATTATTACGTTGATACACCTGTTGTTTCCGCTCACCTAATTTTTAGAAGGGTGGTTGTAGGACATTGTGAACGAGTTTCATGGTGCACAACTGCACAACCAACACTCCTTCAATTTTTATGTGTACAACCAACACCTTGATCATTTCATGATGCACAATCAATACATTTCATCTCGTGTCAAGTCAGAGTAAATTCATCAACAATCTTATCTACAGTGAAGCTATGTATTATCCCTCTTTGTATTTCCTTTTTCTTAGTTCTCTGCCTGTATTTGTTGTTTCTCAGTTTGAATCATTAGGTAAGCCTATTCGATAAATATAATCATGTACTACGAGTGACTTAGGTCAAATTCTCATACATTGAGCCTACAGAGACTAGAGAAGGTAGGCAAGTGCAAAGCTTAGGTCATTTTATATTTTGATTTTTCTCTTTCTGACGTGAAAATTGATGTGGAATAAAACGAATTTAGCTATGTGGGAGTCCCCATTATTTATTTTGGTTATGCATTGGGGTTCATGGCCTTATTTATTATTTCTTTAGTGTTTGTGATGTCTTTCGAGTGTCTGTGATGTCTTTCTAGTGCCTGTGATGTCTAAAGTTTGAACTTGTGATTCTGTGGGGATTGAACTTGTGACTTCCCTTTTTTAATTGCTGCTCTAAAATTAAGGCAGAGGTAGCATTTTATCACTCCTTTTTTTACATCTTCCAGCATTATTTTCTTGGTGGACTTCCCCGTGGAAGTGGAATTAAATTTTTTGACACAACCCTTGGAGATGTTTGGTGCACTTCAACTTGCCTTAGGCTTATGTAGGTATATTGCCTTACAAGATGTAAAAGTAAAAACATGTGATAAATCCTCCCGATCGGGATGAGACGTGGTGTCAGCAGTGACAGACCTTGAGTTGACATGGTCAGTACCAAAGCATTTATTACAACCGCACCCCACATGCTTAAGGTAGGGGGTGCGGTGTCCTTACTCATGAATGCATGGGATGTGGGCTGGTAGAGTGGCAGAGGGAGGGATAAGGAAGAGTGGCAGAGACAGGGAAGGTATTCGATGTGTCGGGCAAGTGAATTTTGCAGAGGAGAAGGAAGGAAGCTTAGATCGGAAGAGAGGAGGTGGAACTTCATTTGTGGGATAGCGACGACTTTCTGGTATGTAGTCTGGTCTCGCTACTGGTCAATTTCTAAGCTTTGGTCGGATTCCTGCGGCAATTTCATGCATTGGTAGGGGTTTCACAGGGGGGAAGGGAGTGGCAAAGGGTCATCCCAATGGGGCGTAGCTCAATTAGGAAGAAACCAAGGGAGGAAAGGGAGGGCCATGGCCCGACTTTGCATGTCAGTCCATTTTCTTTTGAGCCAAAATTTTGGCAATGGCATGGATATTATGGGGTTGAGCCAAGCTACAGGCCCATACCTATTAGTCCAATCCAGGGGTATTGGGGATAGCAGGCATGTCATGTCGGGGGGATTGAGTGAAGTCAAGAGAGGTAAACAAGAGTTGTAGGCAAGGGGACAGGACACCAACAACGCCAACAATTCGATGAGAAAGCCCTGGCATTTGCACTGGCATGGAACAAAGAGTGTAGATAGGGACCTTAGGGGGCATAATTGGCAGAGAGGCAAGCATTCCCATGACAGGAAGCTTCTATCTGAGGAAGGGGCATGCAGGTATGACAACAATTGTAAATCTTGGGTCTAGATCGGCCTAAAAGCCTCGCTCCTAATGCAGGGAGGTGGCCAACAATTGAGCCACAGTAAGGGGGAGCGGCATGGGGTAGAAACTAGGAACCTGTGTTTGGAACCTAATCCCCCAGGCCACAGGGATTCCTTAACCTGTTGCAGGCCAGGCAACACAGAGAAGCAAGGTATGACTAGTCGCAATGGATTGATGTGAACAGAATCAAGGATCTAATGGCGTTCGAATGTCTATAGGCCATCAAGGAACGAGACATGGCTTCAACAAAACATGGGTGTGGTCGTGGAAGTAAGGGTTCGGCTCCCCAAGAAACCAAGAGACCCAACCTGATGGAAGGTTGCAGGGGCCACAAGTCTGTTGAGAACCTCATAGCAGAAGTAGTTGCGACATATAGGGATGAAACAAACGAAGGTATCCAAAAGTTGATTGATGACTGGGAAGCAGAGATAAAACAGGAGATGGAATCGAACAACGAGATAGAAATCTAGAGGATGATGGTTCCTGACCCAGGGAATACAAGAGGTAGAATCACGTAATTAAAACACACCCTGTACCTGTATTTCTTGATGAAAAGTTTTCTTGGTAAAGCAATGGAACAAATCTCTGCAGGGATGGCAGTCACACTGCAGGGCCTGCCCAATTACAAAAAAGACATGGAGAAAATCCTCTTTCAGTTGCACAAACATGATATCAGAATGGATCGTATCGACCGTCACATCCCTTGCATCGTGGAGTTGTTTGGTATGCCATAGGAAACTGCTGAAGATCTCGCTCCCGTTGCCTCAAACTCTGAGGAGAAGAATGTCAAGAAGGATTAGTTACTCTATGCTTAGTTTTTTTTTATGCAGATAGAATTTAAATTTCCTGTTGTTTATGCTAGAAGTTATATAGTATTGGGACATGAGATTGAGACCTACTTAGCCTTGCTAGAAAGACTGGAGCAATTTTGTTTTTGGATGGCGTATAACGTTGACTGGTGACCAAGAAACTCGGTTTCCCCTCAGGGCAAGTTGAGGCCATCAGGTAATTCTGTGTGTTGTAAATTTTCCTCTTATATATAATAGAAAATGGATGGTCCTGCCAAGCATTACAAAAGCAAAAAAACATGCTATAAAGCATCCTAAAACCAGAAGGAAAAATTATAGTATTCAGTGTACATGGTCATTGGTGGCTCCAATTTGTCATTATTTGAGCGCATCATGTGGGAAATTGTGTGGCTAGCTTCTCTAGAATCCTCCATCAACTTCAAGAACTGGGTGTGCAGCTTTCCTAGACGCACCTCTAAGGCTAGGGAGAAGCCACAAAGGGAGGGGTCCCTTGAAATACTAGTGCTACTTGGAGGGGGTGATAAGACTACCTCCTTAAGGAGGTAAAGATTTCAGAGACATCAATTGTGAGGCCATATCCCACTGCTTCCTTTTGTGTACCAATGTGAAGGATCTCAATTCAGTTTCTCATTCCTGTATTTTCAATATATAGTTTACAAGTTTCTCGAATTTTCTGTTCAAATCCTTCCTTTTTCATTCCATTGGAGGGTCAATTTCATAACATTGTGATGAGCTTCTTCAACCCCCCTTTTGTAGTGCTTCAATCCCTACTGCAACTAAACTCACACATTGCACAACATTTACTACTTTGTTCCATGATTCCTAATGGAATTACTAACAAAGACACTTTGGAGCCTCTAGAATTGGATAAAATAGATCAGTAGTTCTAAGTTGTTGGACTTGGGATCATCCACTACATAGCCTATTGTAGTATCTGTAGACTTTGAGAATACACAATTGGGAATCATTATATTATTTCTCCATTTAAAATGCAATGTTATTGCCTACATTTCTCCTCAGGTTCTAAATTGGATTTGGAGAAGACTTGCCATAACTCATAACCAACCTAAGGAAACCCACATGCAACATGGAATATCTCCATTGCATTGATCCTAAGGGTGTAAGTAGGGGACATTTACAAAAATTCCTTCCCATTTGTGCTTGCATCACAATAAATCTAGCAGAAATTTTGGGGTCTGCCATAGTTCTCTGGGTCAAAGTTTCAAGGTATATTTCCTCCAAAGTTTCAAGGCATAAAGTTTCTGATAGCCTCCAAATTGACAAAGAACCTTGGATTTAAAAAAAAAAAAAGATGGTTGAATGGAACTTGGACATTTTGTTTTGCTTTATAAGATATAAGCTTGCGCAGGATGAACTTATTTTTTCTTTTAGCCTTTTTGTAGAGCAAGCAAGGACTAGGTAATATGATTTTAGTCTAGAAAGTGTAGGGTTTACCTTTTACCATTTGGCCATCTCTGCCCTCATATTTTTCTCACCATTTTGTTGAAGGTGAAACAAGATAAATCCTTCCATTTGTCAACTAACTAAATCTTAATGAAAGGATAACACTTTAGGTTTAATATTTACTTGTTAGTCATGCTTAGTTGCTCACAGACCTCCACATCACCCCTAATTACAAGTGCTATCGACATAGTGGCATGTGCCTGTCACAACATCCAAATGGAAACACTCTTGGCAACCTCCCATTGTAGATAACAAGGGGAGTCAAGGGACAAAGCCTAAGCTCTATAGAGTTTGGTATACATGATTCTACAATCATTCAAATGGGCATTGCAGAGTTGTGTGAAGTTCCAATAATGATCCTTTGCATGATCCATTAGTTTGGTTTCTCATTTGAGACATATCTGACTAGGTTCTCATACAAACCACCTTTATTTGTGTTTTGGTTCAGAAGTTGAGTTGTTTTGTATCTCATTTGAAATTGTGCTCCGTAATTAATATGATGAACATATATTATTGATTGGAAATCAAATAGTAACCTGCTCTATTTCCAAAATATATATATATATATATATATATATATATATATATATATAGATATATAGTGATGAAAGCATACAATTATTTTGCTAAACATTTTTTGTTATATTCTAATGAAAGCATAAAATTATTTTTGGCTGACCATTTTTCATTATGCATGATTGTAAGCAAGTGAAGAAAAGAGGGAAATCATACAATTTTCAAAATGGATAACAATGCTTGCATAATTGTGTATTAAGAGATACATGGTTTGTAAAATTGTTTTGCATTGATCAAATGTCATGGCAACCAGTTTGCATTTTTCATAATAAACTAAGACCTTTTCCCAATCCATGATTTGGTCCGAAAAGATAATCCAGAGACTATAGAGTTGCTTCCAAGATTAGTAAATATAGTAGTTGGTGATGTAGGTGAGCCTTCAACAGTAAAAGTTGTTGTGGAAGGGTGCAATAGAGTCATTTATTGTGTTGCTACACACTCTACCATTATTGGAGATCTTAATAAAGTGCTCTTGGCAGCCTTCCATTGTAGATAAAAAAGGGAGTCAAGGGATAGAGCCTATTCTCTATAGAGTTTGTTATACACAACACCATGCATGCCAAATTCCATCCTTACACCTCACCGACAACTGGCATGTCCCTATTTTCTTCATTTGTGCCTGACAATTTTCAAGTGTTTGATTTCCAATTTCTTATGTTTGGTATTTTGATTAACAATGTTAAATAATATTAATAAATCCTACGTGGCATCTTTTCACCTTTTGGGGCAATTGCTAGTGTTTATTTAGGTTCCAAGGCATTGCAATTATGTAATTGTTAATGAATGTTTCTCTTGAACCTTTAGTGTGCCACACATTGTTATTATTGCAAAGGTATATATGTTCATTTGACCATTGTTTCCATTTATCACGTGTATACATAGAGTGGTTAATGTGAACACATGGTAATCAACTTGTCTAAGTCATAACTTTTCCATACTAATCCAAGTCATAATTTTTCCATCATAGCACCAAATTATGACTTTAAATATGCATTGGAAAGCTTGCAACTCACGAATGAGGATCCTCAAAACTTAGTTTGAGGACTTTTGGACCCAAAAAATAGAGTTCAAAAAGGCTTGAAAATAGTAAATTTTGGTTTTTTTTTTTCACTTTAAAATATTAATTACTGCAAATTTTGTCAAATCTTATTTTATGTGGTTATTTAAGTTAGGGGTTGGTTTATCTGGCTTGATTGAATCTATATTGACAATTTGAAATAATAATGTAACACTCACCTCTAAATAAAACTATAAAAAAAAATGAAATTTTTTAGCTCTCTAAAATAAAACTAACTCCAACACATAACTTTCCAAAAAAACCAAAAAGCCACAATAAAATATGAAAATATATAATGCAATTCTTTTTAACCATTGTTCTAACCAAATAAGCTAAGGATGTAAATATCTAAAATAATGGAAAGATATAATGCAGTTTTTTTTAACCATTTTCTTATTCAAATAAGCTAAAAGATACAAATTGTAAAATGAGAGAAAAATGTGATGTAATCTTTTTTTTTAATCTCTTTTCCAATTCAAAGGAGCTAAAAATGCAAAATACAAGAATCTATTGTACATTTTTGTACAACAACGGGTGACCAAAGAGATATGGTAATAGGTTGTTTTGCAGCAACAAGTGAGGAAGGGTTGTTGCCCAAAGAGATATGGTAATAGGTTGTTTTGCAGCAACAAGTGAGGAAGGGTTGTGGTTTTACTTTCGTAAAGGTGACTAGTGGCTGACTACAATTGTTTCTTAGTTTAGTTTTGTGGGACACGGGACCCACCTCCGCGCAATGATTGGTGTATGAGACCCCCTATTTGTGGGACAAGGTACCACCTCCTGGCGACCATTTGACTACTAAGTCTACGAAGGAATATTGAAATGTGTTTGTGCACATTTTATTCCATTTTTAGCTCACGGAACCAAATAAGGAAGAGAAATTATAATGTCTACTATATTTATATTAAATAATGTATATATACAATATAAATAAAATTTTAAAAAACTAATTATTGTAACAAACTATTTATTTAACTTTAAATTTATACTCATCCTAATTTAGCTACAAGTAAATAATTTATGGTAGAATTTCTGTCTAAAAAATTAAATTAATATGAAGATCACATGCTTTGTTAATAAATATCTAATATAAAAAATTACAATGTCTAGTATATTAAAATAAACAATTTCCTAAAAGTATTCCTAAAAATGTTTAATGCAAAAGATTCCTTAAAAAAATAATTTTTCTAAATTGTGAAGAAAAAGAGAAAATCTTATTTATTGTAGTGTTGACTGTGAAAATATATAATATAAGTAAGGTAAATAATTGAGCCAAGTCCATTCAATAATAAAAATTAGCAAGGGAAAAATCACAGCTCGTTTTGCTGTTTCTTTTTTAAATCGTGCAGTTTCCATGGTTAGTAAAGGCTCGAAATATAATGACAACTTTTTTTGTAAAAAATATTAATTATAGAAAAATCTAAAAACTTAGGAAAAAAAATCATAATCACTTAGAGATGAAAAGTTTTTATTTTTAAAACAATTTTTAATTCTAAACTTCTTTTTAAACCACATAAAATTATCATCCACCAATCAAAAATTACAAATTTAATTTTTAAAAATTCAAAAGATAAATCAAATTTAAAAAATAAATTTAATATTCTTAAAAATTAATTAAGAGTCAAAACCAAAATTAATTCCATCGCTCATCATCAAATGATAGAAAAATTAAACATGAAACTCTTTTTAATAATAGTGCTTCGCTCATAATCAAATGATAAAAAAATTACAAAATGAAACTCTTTTTAATAATAGTGCTTTCTGAGTAAACATCACATAAATATAATGGATGGAAAATTTAGAACATGGAGCTCTTTTTAATAATAGTGCTTTGTGAGTAAATTCGTCTGGTTGTAATAATGTATTTTGGTCATTTGCATATTTGACCTATGATCTAGTAGGTGTAACAATCTCTCTTTTCTTATGGACATTCATGATATTTTAAGGTGAATGATATGGATATTCATGACACTCTAGCGTTTGATTATTTTATTTTTTATTTTTAAGGTTTTTCGATTTATTGTTTTTAGAAATATTTTATTTTTCAGATTTATTATTATTATTATTATTATTTTACAAAAAACTTTATTATTTGTTAAGTTTCCATCCTCTCATTCATAAATTTAGTAATCTTTTATTTTATTTTTAATTTAATAAAATTTTTCATTTTACATCATCCAATTTATTAATTTTTTATTTGAAAGATTTAGCAAAATTTCTCATTTTACATCATACTGGAAAGAAAGCTAACTAAATTGTAAATTTTAATTAATAAATTTTAGGAAATGTTTTTGTGAAATTTAACTAAATGTACACCTATAACTTATTCTTTCAACATATCTATCAAAAGATCAAAATATTTAAACCAATCTTTATAACTGAAATTACTTATTATAAAGTAAGTATAAATTTAGGCTACACTATTATTAAATTATATCTATCTTAATTAAATTTAGGTTTTGTGATCTATAAAAGTAGTTTTTTTTGATAAAAATCACAAAAATCACATTATCCACATTTTGAACCATCCAAAACCAGGGCTTATATATATATATATAAAAGTTAGAATTGACTAAATAATTAATATTTATTAATAATTAATATTTTAATATAATTGACTAAATAATTAATATTTTAATATAAAGAAATAATTGTTAGAAATATAATTGTTAATATTGAATTAAAGAAAATAATTAATCAATTTTTTTTTAATGAAATGAATATCTAAAAATAATATTCAGATAAAACCAAAATAATCAAAACAATTAATAAATATAATATAATAATATAATAAAATAAAAATAAAGTTTAGCTCAAACTTAAATAATCAAAATAATTAATTCTAAAAACTTAAATATAAATAAAAATAATAAATGGTCAATATCTACTTTAATAAATTTTGAAATATTTCTAATTTTATGGAGGCCATAATTTGGCAAAAAAATTGGCGGTTAGAATAATTTTGAAAATATCTATGTTACTAAATTTTGAAATATTTATAAATTTATGGAGGCCACAATTTGGCAAAAAAAAATCACTGTTGGAATAATTTTGAAAATATCTATGTTACTAAATTTTGAAATATTTCTAATTTTATGGAGGCCACAATTTGGCAAAAAAAATTGACTGTTGGAATAATTTTTAAAAAATCTGAAAATTGACTGTTGAAATAATTTTCAAAAAATCTGAAAATTGACTTTTGGAGAGTTTAATAGTTTTTTTGAAAAAGTGTAATAGTTTTTTGGAAATAAATCTAGCACCATCAAAAAATATAAATAAAAATAATAAATGGTCAATATCTATTTTAATAAATTTTGAAATATTTCTAATTTTATGGAGGCCATAATTTGGCAAAAAAATTGGCGGTTAGAATAATTTTGAAAATATCTATGTTACTAAATTTTGAAATATTTATAAATTTATGGAGGCCATAATTTGGCAAAAAAATTGGCGGTTAGAATAATTTTGAAAATATCTATGTTACTAAATTTTGAAATATTTATAAATTTATGGAGGCCACAATTTGGCAAAAAAAAATCACTGTTGGAATAATTTTGAAAATATCTATGTTACTAAATTTTGAAATATTTCTAATTTTATGGAGGCCACAATTTGGCAAAAAAAATTGACAGTTGGAATAATTTTTTAAAAATCTGAAAATTGACTGTTGAAATAATTTTCAAAAAATCTGAAAATTGACTTTTGGAGAGTTTAATAGTTTTTTTGAAAAAGTGTAATAGTTTTTTGGAAATAAATCTAGCACCATCAAAAAATATAAATAAAAATAATAAATGGTCAATATCTATTTTAATAAATTTTGAAATATTTCTAATTTTATGGAGGCCATAATTTGGCAAAAAAATTGGCGGTTAGAATAATTTTGAAAATATCTATGTTACTAAATTTTGAAATATTTATAAATTTATGGAGGCCACAATTTGGCAAAAAAAAATCACTGTTGGAATAATTTTGAAAATATCTATGTTACTAAATTTTGAAATATTTCTAATTTTATGGAGGCCACAATTTGGCAAAAAAAATTGACTCTTGCAATAATTTTCAAAAAATCTGAAAATTGACTGTTGAAATAATTTTCAAAAAATCTGAAAATTGACTTTGGGAGAGTTTAATAGTTTTTTTGAAAAAGTGTAATAATTTTTTGGAAATAAATCTAGCACCATCAAAAACCACTGAGACACCTAAATCATTAAACTTGACTATTGCCACTAAAATTTTCAAAATTTCAACCAAATTTTATTAAAATCTTGCAAAAATTTCCACCTAAATCATTAAACTTAACTATTGCCACTAAGATTTTCAAAATTTCAACCAAATTTTATTAAAATCTTGCAAAAATTTCCTTTATTTTTTAGCCAAATTGTAGCTTCATTAAACTAGTCTCAAACTTAATAAATATTAGCTTCATTTATATCACATTTTGAAAATATTCCAAAATCTCGAACTTAATAGCTGTTTCATTTATATCACATTTGGAAAATATTCCAGAATCTCAAACTTAATAACTATTAGCTTCACTTATATCCATGGCATTTTGAAAATATTCCAGAATCTGAAATCTAATTATATTCCAGGAGAAGAGTTATTGTTTGACTTCACTTGTGGGTACCCATTGCATTTTTAAAATATTCCGAAATCTGGAATCCACTTGAATTAGATTTCCAGTAGCAGAGTTACTGTTTGGCTTCACTTGTACCCATTATCTTCCGAAACCTGGAATCCACATGAATTAGATTTCCAGTAGCAGAGTTACTGTTTGTATTCACTTGTACCCGTTGCATTTTTAAAATATTATGAAATCTGGAATCCACTTATATTCAAGTGGCAGGGATTCCTGCGATATGATGACTGGTTGAAAATTACGTTTCACTCATAATTCCACCCCCACCTCCAATATGGCTCGACGTATGATTTCACCATTTTGGATATTCCTCTATGCTCAGAAACAATGGTCGTAATCTTTCATGATCTTACATTGCAAGTTGCCATGTACCTTTATGTTCTATATTGTCGATGCTGCGAGAGACGCGCTCAATAAGTGACAGTGGCATGTATGCAATTTTAGCATATTCGGAATTTTTAGAATAAATTTGCTCTCTTTCATGGGCTGCACTTTTAACTAATTCGAAAAAATTTCAATAAATTTGATGTCTTTCATGGCCGCCCAAAATTTTATAGAATAAATTTTGTTGTCTTTCATGGCCGCCCAGACCTCATTAATTACTGTACACCCATTTGTGCCTGGAAGCCCATTTGAATAAATAGCAGGTGACCAAACCAGAGCATTCCGCAATGCATGAGCTTTAGAACTGATTAGTTTGTTTTGTCTAATCAATTTATGTAAATGAGTTCTCAGAATCACGGTGCTGCAGACGTTATGGACTCCTACGCTTACCCTGATTCTGTTAACTCTTCGCCGCGCTCTGTGGTGAGAGCGAGCAGAGGAATAGTCGATTCTGATTACTCTGTTCCTCACCACCACCATCAGAACCAGCGATGGGATCAAGATCAGGAGTCATTTGGGGGCGGTGGCAGTGTGAGATTCATGTGCAGCTATGGAGGCCGAATCCTCCCTCGTCCCCACGACAATCAGCTGCGTTATGTGGGTGGAGATACCCGAATCGTGGCTGTGGCTCGCAATGTTTCTTACTCGCTTCTCATCTCCAAGCTCTCCAGGCTTTGCGGGAGCGCAGTTACCTTGAAATACCAGTTGCCCAATGAAGATCTTGATGCCCTAATTTCAGTCACTGCGGATGAAGATCTTGAAAACATGATGGAGGAATACGACAGATTGCAGCAGTCTTCTTCCTGTTCGTCTTCGTCGAGGCTGAGGCTTTTTCTGTTTCCTGCAAAGCCCGAGAGTGCCACCAGCAGCTTGGGCCCCTTGTTGGAGAGCGCAAAGCGGGAGCTCTGGTTCGTCGATGCATTGAATGGTGCTCCCATTCTGACCCGGGCCGGGTCGGAAGTGTCGTCCGTCATTTCAGAGACCCCTGATTACTTGTTCGGGGTGGATCCCAGCGAGGATTCCGATCGGACGCCGAATCAGAATCAGCTTCAGCCTACAGGAAAAAGCCGTATGCCCGTGCAGCACGGAGAAGGATTGAACCCGCGACCTGACGAGGACGTCTACTCTGTCCAGGAGAATTCCTCTCCTCATTGTTCAACTTCCTCGCCCTTGCCTTACATGGACTCCCACCTCGCCCCACTCGAACCCAAGCAGGCCGGAGGAATCGAGATGGGCAAAGAGGGATTCGATCCCTTAACCTCAGAGTGCATCGCTGGTCAGGAAACAGGGGCAGCTTTGGCATCTTCCGGCCTGCAAACACAGGATCCCAGTCTTGGTTTAGACAATTATATAACAGAAATTAGGCCCGTAGAGGCCCTTCAGTACTCCGAACAAGAACAGGATGCCAGCGAAGGAAGGAGCCAAAGCCAGCTGGATTTTGCAGGTCCAACGAGGAGAAAGGTCAGCCGTTCGAGCCTGCCCAGCATGAACCACCAGGGCAGCGTATTGAATCTGAATCTCCCGGACAGCAACAGAAACCCTAACGATACCTTCACACTCCAGCGAATACAGGACAACAGCATGTACCCAGATGAAACAGCACATACAGTAATGCAGCAGCAACAGCAGATTCCAGCAGAACATTACATGGAACAGGCATACCCATACACATACCAATATCCACAACCCTACTGGCAAGTCCGTGACCCTTCCTCAGACCAAGCAATTCCATTCTACATGGTCCCTACAGGCCCTGTGACTTCAGCTATTTGTCCCACTGGGCAGCCACCCGGCAGGCCACTTCAGCAAATAGGACCCATTGCACCCATCACAGCGCCTGGTGTATACAGTCCCGAGATGTTAAGCTCCAGGTCAGCAGTGCCACCTCTAGCGCCAATGCAGACGACACAGAAAGTAGTTACCAATCAGGGCCCTTCTTACCCTGCAAAAGCAATAGCAGCATCCAGGGTGCCACTGCACAGAGCAAGATCAGTGGTGACAGACATGAGGACCATGATGAGGCCCAGTCAACCCTCTGTTATACATATTCCCCAGGATCAATATGGTTACCAACAAGTGGTTTATGAAACAATTCCTGCTCCTCATGTCTATCACTCTCAGGTGGGTGCAGTTATGATGCCTCAATACCAAACTGTGGCTCCGGTCACAACAGAGCTCCAGACCACTTTCCAGGTCATTCCCAGGGACCCAAAGATACCAAAGTTATCCAGGGTTGGTCAGTCTCTGTAACTGTGGAGGTTTTCAGTACTTAGGGCTCTATGTGTGCCCTTCCAGTACACCAAATAGCCTTCGGTTCTTCGTTTCTCCAACTGTTACTTTATTAAATTATTATGTTGTGTTTTCTTAGGGGCAAACATTAAGCACCTGTAAAGCATTTAGGTTAGTATCTATGACTATATATACGATGGAATGTCTGAGCTCTGACATATAGAGCATTTATGACCATATCTGCACCTATATATACACGCAGTAGTCTTTAACGCGACTTTTTGAAAGCCTTTCCGGCGATTTTTTCCGGTGAAAATCCGGCAGTAATTTATTGGAATCCAAGTTTGATAGCTAATTTCTGCACAATGAAACCGTCCCGGGGGTTTTTCAGGGTGCTGAATCCGAATATGCAGTTAAAAAACCATTTTAACTGCAACAAATCATGATTTCATCTCAATTTCTTCCGCCGGATTCCGTCACCGGAATCTCAAAAAGTCGCATTATAGACAACTCCTATATACACCCTGGAATACCTGCAACTCAGAGTTGTTGCTTACTGCCTCTTTCAAAAGGAAAGGATTTTGTTGGCAGTATGTAGAAGTCTAAACACCCTCTTATATCTGCACAGCTCATAGTTTATTGCTTGCCTGTTCTTTTCAAAGAGAATTTGTGAGGATATTTCTGTACTTCTAATTGTGTTTCAATCAAAACTAAAACTACAACTTTTGTACAAATAATTATGACAGCAATGACTTTTCTGTGTGGAATAATTTCTGCATTAGGGGTCAGTGGTAAATTTGCTTAAGTATTTACTGGTATTTTCTGTTTTTTTAGGCATCAAATATGGGCAATCTCAAAATCTCGCCTTTGAGATCAGACTATAAGATGAACACAAACTGTTCCCACTGTGAAACTCTGAGATAAGTACACACGGTCAGTAATGTAGCTTTGGGGTTAGAAAAAGTTATCTTTATTTTATTTCACATCATGCAATCATACATTATGCACGCTGAAGGTTAAAGATTTGCACTCACACATTACACTTAATCATACACATTATGCAGGCTGAAGGTTAAAGATTTGCACTCACACATTAAACTTAACCATACATTATGCAGGCTGAAGGATAAAGATTTGCACTCACACATCACACTTATGGGCCATTTATTTGCTAATATAAAACGCTAATCTATGGAGGCAATGTGATTAGATTAAAGAATCTCTTAGTTGTTAATTAATTAAAGTTAGATACACATGTTATGTCAATTTGTTTTTAGAGTTTTTAATGTAATTTTAGTTTTTCCTTAGAAATAATAAAAGTTACATACCAATTTTTTTTTTTTTTTTAAGAGCTTTTTAAGTGTTGATTTATTGGTGATAGAAATAATAAAAGTTATATACTAATCTGTGGCTGGAAAGGGGTATTATAAAGTTATAATGTAATTAGGTTTGAGTCTTTTAGTTTCTGGATTTTGGCAAGAAGGCTCAATTTTTTTTATTTTTTAATAATCATGAATTTATTCAAAATACATACTCTTTATATTATTATTGTTTTTTCTATATATTATTTAAAATATTAGAAATTTTCCAAATTTTTATTAATAAGTTTAAATTTGTGTGTTAGTATTTATAAGAGTCTTTTTCAATCTAATTGGCTAATCACTTTGAAAATTGAAATCAATTGTTCTTCTTTAAAATACATTTATAGCTACTAGTTTTAAATAAACTACTCAAACACTTTATGAGAATAGTTCAATACGATTTACAAAAATTATATAACAAAGTCACCACATCATTATAGCAAAACACTAATTTCTTTAGTTATACTATTGAATATATTTATTCTTTAAAACTAATATAAAACATATACCTTTATTATTTTACTGGATCTCATTTTACTTTATAGTCCTAAAAACTTTGATAAAATAAAACAAGTACTTCTTAGAGAAAAAGATATTACATTTTAAAAGAAAAATTAAAAAAAAAAATAATATTTAACTAATAAGGATAAATAAATATAAAGAAAAGTGTTTTGAAAACCAACAACCTTGGTCACAAAGAATTACTTGATAGGTAAAAATCCCCATCAAATTTATAATTGGTTCTCAATCCTCCATGGGGCGAAGATTACCGCTATGTCACACTGGATGACTATTTGTGGTATTAGTGTACCAAAGTGTTGTTGGTATATGCTTGCATAATTGATGATTATTTGTAGTATTAGTGTACTTGTATAATGGTTGGGCAGGGGTTTTTGGTTTTCATTAGGTTTTATATATATATATATATATAATTGAGTATTTGAGTATTTTAGTGTTTTTAAGCAAGTTAAATTTATATAATATATTAATTTAAATAAATAATTTCCATAAAGAGGATGGTTGGAAGATCAGTAGTTATTGAGTCCTCGCTCTCGCCTCTTAAACGTCTCCTCCCCTTCCTGCCCCCCCTCTTAATTGCTTGTTCCTTAGTTTTCTCCCGTGATATCCTCTAACCCTCTTTTTCTAGGCTGAGTTCTTTGATCCTCTTTAGGGTTATTTTATTTAAATAGGATATTTATGTTATAAGCTCATGGCTTTATTAATAAAATTAATTAAATATTGTTATGACAACACTATTATATTAATAACAATCCAATAAATCTTTTCAAACTCTAATTCCCTTAAATTAATAATTCTGGTTCTCTTAGATTTCTTGATATAAATGCCTTAACAATTGGTGGTTAGAATAATACCTTTATCATTTCGAATACTATTTTTAATAAAAGAAATTTTTTAGTATTGATTTTCCTTTTTCATAACTAATCTGAAGGTTCTAGTATACATAATATAATGATAATTAAGATTCTATTTAATTTATATTAATTAATATAGAATTTTATCATATAGATATTCCCCTTTTTAGACTAATAAGTGATCTAAAATATAACTAATATTAGTTTAATCCTTACCTACGGATATTCCATAGATCTTTTAAATTTATTGGTTACACAAAGCATTAATAATAAGATTATACTATAACACTATTATAATAATATTATAATATTAAATATTATTTCTAGAAAATTGGAATATAAATATTAACTCAAATTTGGTTAACTTTTCACTTAAATAACTTATGATAAGTAATAAAATATTAATTTAATATTATTATATAATTAAAAATTGAATAGTCAAATCTAGCCGTTGGACGATCTACTCTCCCTATTTAAATATGCAACCATGATCTAGTTCTTCAACTTGTCGACAAATGCTCTATCATGTGATTTACATCGAAATACTTTTCTCATAATCTTATCAAAATATTATTGTTAAATTTAATTAAAAAAACTTCATATATATATATATATATATAGAATTAATTTTATATTAAATATAAAAGAAATTATACATAGCAATAACCTATTTTAATAACCTGTTTTAATTATAAGAAAAAAGAAAAGAAAAACAAAACAAAACAAGGATAGTCGTGACGTGACTCTCCTTCTCGTGAAAGGTGGCTTTCACAAACTTCCCCAAAGTACATCCCTTGCACTGATCTGATTGCGCAAGTGTGCCTTTAGGAAGCCCTGTAGTGATCTGCTGCAGTATCTTCAAGGCTCCATGGTAAAGGTGACCCAATCTCCTGTGCCACAACTCGCCATCATCCCAGCTCACCAATCCTTCTGCCTTGCCTGCCATTGCTGTGCATCCATCTACATGCAACTGATAAAGGTTCCTCACTCGAACCCCTATCTTCCGGGTCTCACCAGTTGTCTTGCTGCGCAAGAAAGCCTTTCCCTCGCTGAAAACAACATCATACCCCTTGTCTTCTAACATCGCCACTGAGATAAGATTCTTCTTCAATCTTGGAACATGCATGACTTCCTTCAATACAAAGGGTTTACAGACTCCCTCTCAAAGGAAATGGTACCGATACCGGTCGCACTGTATCTACCATCATCACCCATCTCGATGTGCACTCCAAGATCTTTGTCCTTCAGATCAGAGAACAAATCTCTATCTCCCGTCATGTGAAAAGACGCACCACTGTCCAAGAACCACACCGATCCCATCACACTTGAAACCAAGCATGCGATCAATGAAAAATCAAGCTCAAACTGCGAGGCTAGAGCCTCTCCCGCTGTCGATCCAGCAGCCTGCTTGTTCTTCTTCTTCTGCGGACAATTAGTGGCATAGTGTCCATGCTGGTGACAGTGAAAACACTTCACCTTGGATATGTCCTGCTTCTTTCCTTTTGCACCGGAATGAGAAGCTTTCTTGTTCTTCCCCTTCTTCGCTTTGGCAACCAAAGCGCAATTCTCTTCATCAGATACCTTTGATGAAGATCCATTCTCATACTTATTGTTACTGAGTTTATCCTTGAGCGTCGGGTTGCTCTTGCTTTGGAATAACATTCGCAATCCGTTGAAAGACATTTCAACAACACTGCTGCAAATTCGAATTCCATCAGCACCAACTCAACCGCCTCGGATCTAAGATTCGTGAGAACACAATATTTCTCATACATAGATTGACTGTATGGGCATTCACCAGATATCTCACCTTCTAAAAGAAGGATGAATCCAGAGGCTATCTGGCCCAATTACAAACTCTACCTGAAGAAATAGAATGTAAACAATTCCTGAATAGTAGATTTGATGATCAACAGCTCTGATACCATGTAGAAATTTTGAATAATTTTACACATATTCAACAGAGATTATCCTGATCATGTACTATTGCGGAATACATACACAATACATAAGCTCCTCTATGTTGATCATCAATATAGCAACATCAATAACAATAAAACATCAAGAGCATTCACACATTAACATAGTATGTAACCCGAGGAAAGAATCTCACTAAAAACCCCAACTATCTGTATATTAATGATTGAGACCATGTAACATTACAAAGTACAATACTTATCACAAGCAATCCAGTACCAGCTCCACCTGTTACACACAATACAGCTAAGATCTGATCTCCAAATCTATTCCACTGCTTGCCTGCCTCCACTACTCAATACCTGCTCAAGAATGAATGAGAATGGTTTACCAAACTCGTATTTCACCTCCAAAGAATCACTCACACTGTGTAAGATGTGAGCAGAGGCTATAACACTGGGCAAATACATGAGCAAACTCATTGGCATACTCAATCCCTTGATTGTGCAAATCCTCATGCACAACTATAGTCACAACTGATAGCAATCTAATCCTCTAACACCTGTCCCTGTTGAACTGAACATGCACTGACATGCAAATGAGTTAACTGATGTATTCTATATTGCATTATGAGTTAATAATTAGTTTAACAACTCATCATTAGTCTATTTGCAGTTAGACTAATTACAACTAGTTTAACCAAGTCAAACTGAACACAACTCCATCAACTCTACAATCAACTCCACCAAACTCAACTGGTTGAGTTCTAACTGAAGTCATGCATGCAACAACTCAACTGACTCATAAGAAAAGTGTACTTCCTTCTGACAGTTGCATGGGCCACATCTGTAGCTCAAACTGAAGTGCTCCAAGAGAATAAGATCAAGTTTATAGTCCAAATATTATTATGAGACAATAATATTTGACTTTTCTATTTTGGACAGCCAGTCTAAAAATAGACTTTGATCACTCCTGCTGTGATCACTCCTACTGTGGTCACTCCTGTTGTGATCAATCCTGCTATGGTCACTCCTGTTGTGATCATCCCTGCTGTGGTCACTCCTGCTGTGATCATCCCTGCTGGGATCCAAAAATAGAACTTGCGTCATAATTTGCCTGCGGACCCACTTAGTGAAGGCGACTCTTTTCACTAAGCTCTATCATCTTGTTGCAATCTCAACATTCCAGTGGAAGCTGGAGAATGAGAGAAGGTTGTAGCCTTCTGCAAGTGGGCGCCTGCGTACTAGTATGAGTCTGCACCAATACAAGATTGTAAACAAATTTTCTTTATATTAAAAAGAAGACAAAGATGAGAGCATCAAGTGGTTTTTCTCCCACATTGGGTTTCCACCTTAAATCTTGGTGTTCATGTGTGTTGCTTATGTGTGATGGTTTATTATGTTATTACTGCACATAGTTACTATATAATAAAGTACTGATGCATTGATTAAAGATCAACAAATGATGAATTAATTAAATCATAATTTCTCTAGGTATCAGGGAAGATTTTAAGAACCACCCTAAATTTATATGTATAATAAATGGGCGAATCCACATGATACATAAGAAAAATGGGAGGCGATTTTATCAATAATATAATATGTATATATAATTTTTTTGGCAAATCTCTCACCAGATTATATTATCTTGTAAAGTCATGGCGAATCTATCACTGAATTATAAAATCTTGTAATATCTTAGCAAATCTTTCACTGAATAATAAAAAGTGAAGTCTTGGTGAATGTTTTGTTAAAGTATGAAACCATATATGATAATAGGAAAACATATTCATTAAATTGTAATATACTAACATACATGTTTGGAAAAAAGAAAAATTCTCTTCCTAGAAACAATTTTGCAAGTTTCAGTGGCCATGTTTGTCAAGGTTCTCACTATACACTCTTTCATATCCTTCTATTAGTTTTTATAATATTTGACAACAAAGTTCTTGTAGGTGTTGATCTTGACCACTAGTTCTGTCAAGGTAGGAGAGATTAATCTTTTCTTTACCACTTTTGTCAAGCTACCACTTTTTTCAAGCTATCAAATTTCTTTCTTATTCCATAGAGTCCAACTACGAGATAAAAAAAAAAAAAAAAAAAAAAAAAAAAAAAACCATATTTTGTACCACTTTTGTCAAGCTATCAAATTTCTTTCTTATTCCATAGACTCCAACTGCAAGATTAAAAAAAAAAAAAAACACATTTTGTTTACGCCAACACGCCAACAAGTAGCAAGCCCCAACTATATAATATAAGAAATTAGTATGTATCCCAAAGGCCTGAACGGGATCTAATGGAAAGAAGTGACTATTGCCAGAAGCCTTCCAATCAATATATTAATATATACATATAGATTTATTATTATTTTAATTTGAAATCTTCAATTAAATAATAAAATTTAATTATGTATCTCCCAATCTAAATTTCTTATTAGCATAATTCACTACCTTCATACATCTTGCATTTTTTAACAACGTTGTAACATGTGGATTAATTTCCTTTTTGGTGCACAATCTCCACCTTTTAGGACAATATGGTGCACTGGCCCAACCCCATATGGTGCATTGGCCCAACCCCTACAGATCATTACGACAAATTAAGAAAAACAGAGAAGATGAAAGGTTGTACAAACCAGCATATTTTTCAAGCACTGGCCCAACCCCTACAGATCATTATGACAAATTAAGAATAACAGAGAAGATGAAAGGTTGTACAAACCAACATATTTTTCAAACAACTAATCCAACATCAGTACCTTAACTTTTTCATGAAGATATCATATTAAGAACGTTTGAAAAATGGTGGGAAATCTGGGCACTAACTATCTCTCTTCTACGAAGGTGATGCGGAAAGAATGATAAGATTTCATTGTTTTGAATTTTTTTTTGTTAAATCAGAAAAACCAATATTAATGGAGATTATGGTATTTTTTACTAAATTTTGTGAAGTGACTAAATGTAGCTTTAACCATTCACCGTAAGACGTTTTTTATAATATAATTTCCTAAGTCTATTTAATATCTTCATTATCATAAAAACCAACCTATATCCATCTTAAATCCACTTCTACCACTCTTGGAGGGATGAAGTCTATTTATCCCTCTCAGCACTTGGTAGACCCAGAATTAAGATGGATCTAAGCTGATAGAATTTCTCCTTTAAATAGTCTATGCTCACATGAATACCATGATATTACCATGGGTCGATCCCGTGGGTTATCATAAACCTGGAGCTTAAAAACTACTACTAGTAATTTATAAAAATTAATAAAATTAATAATTGATTTTTATTTTATTTTATTTTATTAACCAAATTAAAATGTTTAAGTGACATTAAATTACAAGATCCATTTTTACCGGATAAAATATTTTTTCACTCTATACTAGTATTCATATCACGATATTTGATCCCTCCCGGGGCTTAGTAGATCCAGAGTAAAGATGGATCTATGCTGGTTTAATTCCCCCCTTTAAATAGTCTACATTCCACGTGAATACCATGGGTCAATACCATGTGCCATATTTTTTTTTTATTAATACTAATATTAGGGTTAATAATGTTTTTTTGGCATGGTATTAATAATAATTTGGCCCATAGGCTTCACCTAAATATAACACATTTTTTTAGTGTTCTTAAATATAATGTGACTTCTGGAGTAAATATAAAAAAATGTTTTATTTATTTACCATACCTCTCGTTTATTTATATTTTTATTAATTTACCATACCTCTTTTATAAATATGGTATTTGGCCCATAGGATTCACTTAAATAAAACATCTTTTTTGAGTCTTCTTAAATAGAAAGAGGGTTATGGACTAAATATAAAAAGAGGTTTTATTTATTTACCATACCTCTAGTTTATTTATATTTATATTTATTTACCATACCTTTGGAGTAAGTATAAAAAGAGGTTTTATTTGTTTACCATACTCCACTTTATTATATTTTTATTTATTTACACGTAAATATAAGGTGACTTATGGAGTAAATATAAAAAAATGTTTTCCATTATTCTTTATATGATTATGACTAAACAGATGCAAACCTGGAATATGGCAAGAACATTATTCAATCTTCAAATAAACATGAAAAAAAGAGACTTGAATTTTTAAATAAAATGAATTATTCTTTTGTGACCATTTGTTCCAAAAAATAAGGTCATTTTCTCGAAATTAACCCCAATACCATGAAATACGGGAAAATGAAAGAAAAAAAACCTTTTTTACGCCAAATGTGGAAGGTGAAATAACTATCATAAATACCTATTCTTGAAAATTAGGGCGAATGGAAGGTTGTAACTCCTAATTTGCTAAATTTACTTTTTTTACTCTCTCCCTTAAAATAACGTGGGCTAACCTCCATACCTAGTTTTTTTTATAAAATAAATTTGAGGTGATTTGTAACAATGTACTATGATACAAAATATTCGCCCAATAAAAATATAAAGCCCTTAATTTCGCCCAAGGGCAAAAATTCGCCCCTAATATTTTCCATGTTAGGTATACGTTGGTTTCCTTAATCACAGTTGCGTGCACACACAAGTTCACTTCACTGAAGTAGTGTATATAAATCTAATTGTGAAATGAAAAATTATTGAATTGTAAATATTGATTCACCACCCCCTCTCAGTATTATTTCCAACAATTGGTATCAGAGCAGGTCCTTCAGAAGAAGCTTGATCGCTTGAAGGGATATCTTTCATGATGAATAATCACGAAGGCATGGGATCTATCAGACCACCAATCTTCAATGGGAACAACTTAGTATATTGGAAAATAAGAACCAGAGCCTATCTTCAGTTGCTTGGAGCTAATGTTTGGGAAATTGTGGAAGGAGGATACCAATTTCCAGCAACAATACCTACAGATACAATAGGTAAGAATTTATATGAAACTAATGCAAAAGCAGTCAATACTTTATTGGAAGTCTATCATGATCAGAATTCGTCAAATCATGCATCTCAAGACAGCCAAAGAAATATGGGATAAAATCATTTAGAGTTATGAAGGAGAATCTCAAGTAAAATGTGTTAAGCTCCAAAGTCTTAGAATTCAACATGAAACTCTCAAGATGCATAGTGATGAAAGCATTGCTAGTTACTTTTTCCGAGTAGATGAGATTGTTAATCGTATGAAGAATCTAGGTGAAAACATAAAAGAATCTATTTTAGTAGAGAAAACCTTGAGATCTTTGTCTTCTAAATTTGAATCAAAAGTATATGCCATAGAAGAAAAGAAAGATCTTCAATCTAATATTGTCTTTCAACTTCATGGAATTTTAATTTCCTTTAAAATGAGAAAATGAGGTCCATCAGATATTAGGGAAGCTGCTTTCAAAGCTTTATCAAAGGGAAAAGAAAAGGAAGATCTCAATGAATCGTGATATATTTCAGAAGAAGAATATCAGGTAAAATTTGTCAAGAAACTTCAATGGGGTTCCGAAAGATTCAGAGGTAAGCTACCATTCAAATGCTTTGCTTGTGGAAGAGTTGGCCATTATGTTGTGAAATTTCCTCATAAAGATAATCATGAAAAAGGAAAGGAGTCTGCAAAAGGCAATAGGAAACAGGTTGTTAATATAATAAGTTACTATACTCATGAAAGTAGTGATGGATTATCTAATAGTGATGAAGATGAAACTGAACAAGATTATAAACTACTGATGGCTTATGACAATGATGATTTTTTGGATGCCTTAGAAGAAGAAGACTTTCTTGAAGAAATCACTAAACTTAAAATCTATTTGGAAGAAAATAATACGATCATAGACATTGACACATCAACTCACTGAAAGAGAAAAGCACAATGAAAAACTAGAATGTGAAGTTGTGGTTCTAAGAAAAGAAATTGAGAAGACAAAATCTCTTAATCTTAGATTTGCTAAAGGATCAGAAACTTTAAATGAAATCATCAAGGTTCAAAATTCTCCTCTTATAAATATTGGTCTTGGTTATATTGAAGAATCATCCCAATCACAAAAGTCGTCAGCCACCACCAGAAGCTATATTGATGTAGCAAAGACCAATGAACAGTATGTCAATCATCAACAAAAGCTTAAAAGTACTCATCAGTCAAATCATACTCAATTTACTCCAAGGATGAACATCAATAGAAGCATCAACCAAAAGGTAAACAATACCAAAAGATTCTATGATCACATAAACTTCTTTAATGGATAATGCTTTTCATGTCACAACTTTGGGCATAAAGCTACTCAATCTATTGCTTACAAAACTATCATGACTAGAGAAGCATGAAATCAAAGGAGTGTAACAGGAATCAAGAAAATTTCTTATCATGACTTTTCTCCTCTTGAAGATGAAACTGAATGTTTGTTTTTCAATAACTTTTGTCATGAAGCATCTGAATGTAGGAGAAAATTTCAGCCAACAATTCAAAATGAGCAAACATCATCAAATCCCAAGGTATGGAGAAAGAAGGAATATCAATCAAAAAGATGTGGCATAGATCTGTTTGCAAAAGAACAAGAAAATCAGTGGTACATTGACAGCGGATGCTCTAAACACATGAAAGGTGATAAAGATAAACTTCATTCATATAATTCTTTAGAAAAGGAAAAGAATGTCTCCTTTGGAAATGACACACCAGCTCTCATTAAAGGTAAAGGTTCTGTTTATTTGGAAGAAAAGGTTAAATTTGGAAATGTCATGTATGTTGATGGTTTAAAACATAACTTGTTGAGTGTCATTCAAATGTGTGATCACGGAAATGAAGTTGTGTTTTGATTAAACAGATGTGTGGTTCATGAGCTTGATACAGGAAATACCATAATCAAAAGGTACAAGAACTCCAAGCAATCTATATATACTAAAAGGGGACAAAAACAATGTTATCTAAGAAAAACAGATGAAAACTGGTTATGCCACAGAAGATTGGGGCATCTAAGCTTTTCTCAAATAAGAAAATCATGCAGGCTCAAGGCGGTTTGTGATCTTCTAGATATCAGCATCCCAAAAAATACCATTTGCAAACCATGTCAAGTCAGTAAGCAAACCAGAGTTCATTTCAATGAGAAAGAAGGATCAACAAGTAAGCCTCTTGAACTCATCCATACTGATTTGTGTGGGCCAACAAGGAAAATGTCACCCCGCGGAGAAGAATACTTCATTTATTCATTGATGATTTTCTAGAATGTGTTGGATTGGTTTATTAAAGCATAAATATGAATCATTTGAAAATTTTAAAGCCTTCAAATTTTATGAAACCATCTCACAAAAAGATAGAAAAGATCGATCAATGCCTTAGAAATAAGCCTCTTTGAGGGGGCAGCCTCCTTTACATTACACAAACGAACAATTCTTAGATGATTCAAATGAAAAAACCTCCTTTCTATATATAGGAGTCTAAGGGGTCACAATATAACCAAATCCGACCTAACAATAATAATATAAAGGCACAAAAATAACAATAGTTGGATTCTATGGGGCACAATAATAACAATATGGGGACAATAGGGGCACAACAATAGCAATAAGGGATACAACAACAATAGTAATGGGGGAATCACTAGTATTATAGGGACCTAACATGACCCTCTCCTTCAAAAAAGTGTTGTCCTCAACACTTGAATAGTTCTGTATGCTTCGGTATAAAATTCGCATCCTCCCATGTGGAATATTCAACGAGTAAGTTCTTCCACTTGATGAGATACTCTAAAATTGATCGATTTCGTAGCTGTCGAGTTCTTGTTTCTTTGACTACTTCAGGTTCCAATATGATTTTTCCTTCCTCATCAAGTCCTGACAATATTTTTTGAACTGGAAGCTTGTCACCTATAACCTTGTTTAAGCATGAAACATGGAAAACTAGGTGCACTTGGGAAGCTATAGGAAGCTCCAATTTGTATGCCATAGTACCTATATTTTGCAACACCTTGTACGGACCATAATACTTTTGTGATAATTTATTATCCTTCTTAGCTTGCTTGAGGGACATTTGTTTATATGGTTGTAGTCATAGGAATACCCAATCACATACATCAAAACTTCTTTCGCTGTGATGTTAATCTGCCTGCTATTTCATTCTATTCTGCACCAAGGTGAGGTTATCCTTTAAGAGTTGGAGAACTTGTTGTTGATGCTCGATGTGATCTTCCACTGCTTGAACCTTAGAATTTTCTCTTAAATATGATGTGATGGATGGTGGATGATATCCATAAAGTGCCATAAATGGGGTCATTTTTGTTGCAGTACGGAAGGAAGTGTTATACTACCATTCAGCCAGAGGCAACCATTTGACCCATTGTGTCTATTTATCATATACAAGCAACGAAGATATCCTTCCAAACATTTGTTTACTATCTCAGTTTTCCCATCAAATTGAGGATGATAAGATGAGCTATGAGCTAACTGAGTACCAAGACAAGAAAATAATTTTGTCCAAAAATTTCCAGTGAAAATGGGATCTCTATCGCTTACAATAATCCTTGGGTTTCCTGTAGTTTTTGAATTGTTTCCATAAATGCAGTAGAAACTGTACTCGCTTTAAATGGATGAGATAATGCACAAAAGTGTGCATACTTGGTAAGTCTGTCAACTACCACCATGATAACACTCTTTCCTTCAGACTTGGGTAAACCTGTGATAAAATCCATTTAAACCTCCTCCCAACATTAGCTTCAATTGGATAAAGGTTGTAATAGTCTTGGGGTCTTAATTGTTTCAACTTTATTTTGTTGGCAAACCAAACATTCCACCACAAACTTTTGAATATCTGATTTAAGGCCATCCCAAAAAAAATCCTTCTGAACCCTGTGGTAGGTTTTTAGAAATCCTGAGTTCCCTCCTAAGGGAGAGGTGTGCAGATCCCTAAGAATATTTTTTTTGAGTTGGGAATTCTTACTTAGGTATAATCGATCCTTGTATCATAACAAATCATTTTCCAGAAAAATGTATCAGATGTATTGGGATCTTGTTGTATCTTTTGAATGAGCCCCCAAACTTCCTCGTCATTATTCCATTCATCCATTGCTTCGTTTATCCAATATGGTTGGATAATAGAAATGGCGCAAAGAAATGCTTCCACATTCTCATCCTTTCTTGAGAGCGTATCTGCCACAACATTTTGCTTCCCTTTTTTGTAGATGATTTCAAAGTCATAACCCAACATCTCTGTGACCCATTTTTGTTGCTCTTCTAAAGATAATCTTTTTTCTAAAAAGTATTTAAGACTATCATGATCTATTTTTACCTTGAAGTGTCTTCCCATTAGGTAGGGTCGCCATTTCTTAAGTGCATGTAGTATTGCCAACATTTCCTTCTCATAAATAGCTTTTCGTAAATACTTTCCTTTGATTGGACGACTTTCGAAAGCAATGGGTCTTTCTTCTTGCATTAAAACAACACCAATTCCATTTCCTGAGGCATCACATTCCACAATAAAGGTTTTTGTGAAGTCCGGTGTAGCTAAGACTGGTGTAGGATTGTAGCCATTGGACTCCTAGTACAACATCAGCACTACCCATTGGAATGGAAAGCATTGGACTATTCAATACATATTCTCCCATGGATAGCTTGATATTATGGCACTTTCTTGAGCAATTTATGGTTCCTCCACTTGCAACCATCACTTGACACTCTGGTGCTGGATATAGGAAGCAATTCAATTCCTTGGCTATCTTACAATGAATAAAGTTATGGGTACTTCCCGAATCAATGAACACTATTGCCTTTTTCTTCTTGATAGTTTGAGGAGTGGTAATTCCAACCAATGCATTACAAGATATGGTCAGATTCATTTCTTCTTTTTCTAGGGTTTTTTCCTGGTTTATATCCTCTTCTTTTGATGTTTCTTGTTCCTTTTCTTCCTCCTCTTCACAATCTATGTAAAATAATTTCTTCTTGACACACTTATGACCTTTAGTGTATTTTCTATCACAACTGTAACAAAGCCCTTTTTCTCTTTTTTATTCCAATTTTTGTGGTGTTAACTTGTAGGTTGTGGATGGCTAGGGGAAGCAACACTTCCATCTTTATGACTGTGAGTGGTAGGCTTCCTTGTTGCCATAATTTTTCTTTCCATTTTTCTTGCCAACCTGAATGCCTTCTTCAATGAATCTGGTTCCCAAAGGCAAACCTTATGTTGGATGTTATCTTTTAAAGTGATCCAGGTGGATGTTGGTGGACACCCACCTATCCCACTTGTACCCCCACAATTGTCTCTTTCATCTTTTCAGCTTCCTTAATTGTAGCACAGTTTACTATTTTTAGCAGTTTTTTGGGTCCTGAACTTCCAGAGCCGTTTTGAGGCCCTAAACGACGTTTTTTGGGAAATTTGGGAGCAAAATGGGTCCATGGACCAATGTTTCTCTTCGCAAAGTTGTAGTGCTCGGATAGATCTTTCTAACGAGCTATTGTACGCATCAAACGAAGATCGGGTGCCAAAGTTACGACCCCGAGAAGTTGATGTACCAACTTACCCAAAAAGGGGCCCACAATTTGGCGTTTCATCTTCTAGGGTTAGGTTTTCGGATGTTAATGGTTTTCCATTGTTTCTCAACAATAAATAGGCCTTCAAGCCTTATTGTAACACATTTCAGAGGCATGTAGCCGCCACATCTCTTCTCAGAGATAAGCTACCATCCCCCTAGCTGGTTTATTTCCATTTCTGTTTGTAAGCATATTTCAGTATTTTACGGTAATGAAATGAAGTATCATTTCCACTGCATCTTTTTTTATATGGTTATCTCTATATTTTGTTGCGTTCCTGTTTAAATCTGGATCAGTGGTATTAGATCAGTCTGCTTTTTCTCTGTTTTTCTTTGCATGTCCCCAACAAGGTCGAAATATAAGGAGTTAAGGTTTTAACTAGTCGAACCTTTGTAAGACCAGCCTCGCAAATCCCGACGGCCTCCCATGGCGGATGAAAATAAAGACGAGGGGGCAGGAGATCCTATCAAAATCTTACTCGAAGAAGACCTCGAGTGGCAAAGGAATGCGATGATGGATAGCTTTACGCAGATCCTTCAGCGACTACCCAGAGGCGACGCATCAACTTCCAATAGCTACTCTGGAAACGCCACACCATTTAAGGTACAAGTTAATTTTGAAATCCCCATATTCGAGGGTCAAATAGACGCAGATGCCGTAGATAAATGGTTAAATCTACTAGATGGGTATTTTTCTATTCATGAATTTTCGAGTCGGGAAAAGATTGTTGTCGCTCTTCTCAAAGCAACCCCCCATGTCAAGGACTGGTGGGAAACCTACTACAAGTAGAAGAATGAAAGTACGGGCTCACTATTTTCAGCCGCACCCACTTGGGATTCATTCCGGGATGCCGTCAAGAAGCAGTACTACCCTATCAGAAGCTATGAGGAGAAATACATAAAGTGGACCATGTTACGGTAGGGAAGGGACCAAGATGTGTCGAATTTCACAAACATTTTTCATACCCTTTGCACACAGTTGGGTATCAAGGACTCTAAGCTACATTTGATACTCAAATATTGCAGCTGCCTACACAGATACATCTAGGAAGAGATGGAGTTTCTAAACATCTCCTCGCCCGACACAGCATACCGATACACTGTCAAAATCGAGCAAAAGTTCAAACAGAAGAAGGGAGACTTCGAATCTGCAAATCCGAAGACCAAAGGACAAAGCCAAGGCAGGGTGACCCAAGACAACCCATCGAAGCCGCAAGAAAAGAACAACACCATGAAGGCAAAGAAGGACATGGGAAAGTGGTGTGAGTTCCACAAGAGTCCCACTCATAACATAAGTGAGTGTCAGACCAAGCAGTCACTGGTGGCCGAGTTGAAGGCTTCAAAATCATATGCATGTTCCAACCCCGAGTCAGAACCCGACAAGGGGAATGGCAAAGGGAAGCAGATCATTGATGCGGAGCCCAACATCACTGTTGCCATCGCCAAGGTCTAGAAGAACGAGCCCAAAGACCAAGAGGAGGGGGAGCGTCTTTTCCACTCACAAATGTGGGTGAAGGGTTCGCTGCTGCAATTCATTGTCGACTGTGGCAGTGAAAAGAACCTCGTTTTAGTAGAGGTCGTGAAGCGGTTGGGCCTGCCAACTACACTACATCCGCAGCTATACAGTTTCAGGTGGCTTCATGAAGGACGTGATCTCAAAGTTCGCCAGCAGTGCCACCTTCTTTACAGCATGAAGCCCTTCACAGACGAGGTGTTGTGTGATGTTACACCTCTGGATGTTTGTGATGTTTTATTAGGCCAACGATACTTGTGGAGGTGACATGCTATGTATGAATCAAGGCCCCGTGCTGCTATTAATTCGATGGGTAATTCATAATACAGGATACCGGAGGTAGCCCCGCCTACCGCCACCTCTTTGATCACTAGTAAGAAAGGCAGCAAGCTCATCTCCCAGACTAGGAAATTCATTTTCTGTCTGGTTCGCTCCCAAAGTAAGGGGAAGATCGTAACCACATCCATGACACCTGCGAAGGGTTCCTCCACGCAACAGCAACAACAGAAGGATACGGTCATGAAAAAACACAGGAACATATTCTCCTCACCCACAGGGGTACCATTACACTGTCAGGTTAAGCATTCATTTGATCTGACTCCCAGAGCACCTCTACCCAATGGGGCGATATATCACCACTCCATTATGAAAAGTGACAAGTACAAGAAGCGACATGATCAACATCGGGCGCCACACAAGTTTACACACAGTATTCCCCCATTCCTTTGCTTGCACCAAGTGTTCAATGTGGACTGCCCTCAACCATGCTTCCCACCATTACTGGACACGTCAGAGATTGCAGAACAGCTCACCCGAGACCAAGTTCAGTAGATGGAGGAACTCAACGCAATGGGGACCTTCGCTTCCTAAGGGGGGAGGAATGATCCAGGTGGATGTTGGTGGCCATCCAACTATCCCACTTGAACCCCCACAACTATCTCTTTCAACTTTTCAACTTCCTTAATTGTAGCACAGTTTACTATTTTTAGCAGTTTTTCTAGTCCTGAACTTCCAAAGTCGTTTTGAGGCCCTAAATGACGTTTTTTGGGAAATGTGGGAGCAACATGGGTCCATGGACCGATGTTTCTCTTCCCAAACTTGTAGTGCTCAGATAGATCTTTCTAACAAGTTATTGTATGCGTCAAACGAAGATCAGGTGCAAAAGTTACGACCCCATAAATTTGATGTACCAACTTACCCAAAACGGGGCCCAGAATTTGGGGTTTCATCTTCTACGGTTAGGTTTTGGGATGTTAAGGTTTTTCCATTGTTTCTCAACAATAAATAGGCCTTCGAGCCTCATTGTAACATAGTTCAGAGGCATGTAGCCGCCACATCTCTTCTCATAGATAAGCTACCATCGCCCTAACTGGTTTATTTCCATTTCTATTTGTAAGCATATTTCAGTATTTTACGGTAATGAAATGAAATATCATTTCCACTGCATCTTTTTGTATATGGTTATATCTATATTTTGTTGTGTTCCTGTTTAAATCCAGATAAGTGGTATTAGAGCGGTCTGCTTTTCTCTCTGTTTTTCTTTGCATGTCCCCAACGAGGTCGGGATATAAGGAGTTAGGGCTTGAATTGGTCAAACCTTTGCAAGACTAGCCTTGCAAATCCCGACGGCCTCCCATGGCGGATGAAAAGAAAGACGAGGGGGCAGGAGATCCTATCAAAATCTTGCTCGAAGAAGCCCTCGAGCAGCAAAGGAACGTGATGATGGATAGCTTTGTGTAGATCCTTCAGCGGCTAACAAGAGGAGACGCATCGGCTTCCAACAACTACTCTGGAAACACCACACCATTTAAGGTACAAGTTAATTTTGAAATCCCCATCTTCGAGGGTCAAATAAATGCAGATGCCATAGATAAATGGTTAAATCTTCTAGATGGGTATTTTTCTATTCATGAATTTTCGAATCGGGAAAAGATTGTTTCCGCTCTTCTCAAAGCAGCCCCCCATGTCAAGGACTGGTGGGAAACCTACTGTGAGCAGAAGAATGAAAGTACGGGCTCACTATTTTCAACTACACCCACTTGGGATTCATTCCGGGATGTCGTCAAGGAGCAGTACTACCCTGTGAAAAGCTATGAGGACAAATACATAAAGTGGACCACGCCGCAGTAGGGAAGGGACCAATATGTGCTGGAGTTCACAAACATTTTTCATACCCTTCGCACACAGTTGGGTATCAAGGACTCTGAGTTGCATTTGGTACTCAAATACCGCGGCTGCCTACATAGATACATCCAGGAAGAGATGGAGTTCCTGAAGATCTCCTCACTCGGCACGGTGTATCGATACACTGTCAAAATCGAGCAAAAGTTCAAACAGAAGAAGCGAGACTTCGGATCTACAAATCCGAAGACCAAAGGACAAAGCCAAGTCGGGGTGACCCAAGACAACCCGTCGAAACCACAAGAAAAGAACAACACCACGAAGGCAAAGAAGGACACAGGGAAAGTGGTGTGAGTTCCACAAGAGTCCCACTCATAACACAAGTGAGTGTCGGACCAAGCAATCGCTAGTGGCCGAGTTGAAGGCTTCAGAATCAAATGCATGTTCTGACCCTGAGTCAGAACCTGACAAGGGGAATGGCAAAGGGAAGCAGATCATTGATGTGGAGCCCAGTGTCACTATTACCACCGCCAAGATCCAAAAGAATGAGCCCGAAGACCCAAAGGAGGGGGAGCATCTTTTCCACTCACAGATGTGGGTGAAGGGTTTTGCTGCTGCAATTCATTGTCGACAGTGGCAGCCAAAAGAACCTCATTTCAATAGAGGTCGTGAAGCAGTTGGGCCTACCAACTACCCCACACCTGCAGCCATACAGTTTCAGGTGGCTTCATGAAGGACGAGATCCCAAAGTTCACCAGCAATGTCGCCTTCCCTACAACATCAAGCCCTTCACTAACGAGGTATTGTTTGATGTTACACCTCTGGATGTTTGTGATGCATTATTAGGCCAGCCATACTTATGGAGGCAACATGCTATGTATGAATCAAGGCCCCGTGTTGTTATTATTTCATTGGGTGATTCATTATACAGGATACTGGAGGTAGCCCCACCTACCGCCACCTCTTTTATCACTGCCAAGAAAAGCAGCAAGCTCATCTCCCAGACTAGGAAATTCATTTTCTATTTGATTCGCTCCCAAAGTAAGGGGAAGATCGTAGCCACATCCATGACCCCTACAAAGGGTTCCTCTATGCAGCAGCAACAACAGAAGGATACGGTCATGAAAGAACACATGAACATCTTCTCCTCACCCACAGGGGTACCATTACATTGTCAGGTTAAGCATTCATTTGATCTGACTCCCACAACACCTCTACCCAACGGGGCGATATATCACCGCTCCATTATGAAAAGTGATAAGTACAAAAAGTGACATGATCAACATCGGCCGCCACACAAGTTTACACACAGTATTCCCCCATTCCTTTGCTTGCACCAAGTATTCAATGTGGACCACCCTTGACCATGCTTCCCACCATTAGTGGACACGCCAGAGATTGCAGAACAGCTCACCCGGGACCAAGTTCAGCAGATGGAGGAACTCAACGCAATGGGGACCATCGCTTCCTAAGGGGGGAGGAATGATCCAGGTGGATGTTGGTGGCCACCCACCTATCCCACTTGGACCCCCACAACTATCTCTTTCATCTTTTCAGCTTCCTTAATGTAGCATAGTTTACTATTTTTAGCAGTTTTTCGGGTCCTGAACTTCCGGAGCTGTTTTGAGGCCCTAAACGATGTTTTTTGGGAAATCTAGGAGCAACATGGGTCCATGGACCGATGTTGCTCTTCCCAAAGTTTTAGTGCTCAGATAGATCTTTCTAACGAGCTATTGTACGTGTCAAACGAAGATCGGGTGCCAAAGTTATGACCCTGGGAAGTTGATGTACCAACTTACCCAAAACAGGGCCCACAATTTGGTGTTTCATCTTCTAGGGTTAGGTTTTTGGATGTTAAGGGTTTTCCATTGTTTCTCAACAATAAATAGGCCTTTGAGCCTCATTGTAACACAGTTCAGAGGCATGTAGCCACCACATCTCTTCTCAGAGATAAGCTACCATCGCCCTAGCTGGTTTATTTCCATTTCTGTTTATAAACATATTTCAGTATTTTACGGTAATGAAATGAAGTATCATTTCCACTGCATCTTTTTGTATATGGTTATCTCTATATTTTGTTGCATTCCTGTTTAAATCTGAATCTTAAAGTCCCGATGAACACATCAATCCTATGCTCCTCTGAAATATCTTTTACCCTTATATTCAATTTTTGGAAGTCCTCAATGTGCTCCATCATTGAACCCTTTTGTTTGAGATTTATCAATTGGCTAAAAAAAGTGTTGTTTTTTGTATCCTCATAATGTGCTATCATTTCATCCGTAAAAATAGCCCAAGTGACAATTTGTTTATGAGAGCAAAACCATCGATACCATACAAAATGATTTGGTTCCAAATATAAAGTTGCAGTGTGTACCATTTGCATGTTTTTCACATTATGGAGATCGAAAAATTGCTCCATCTATAGTATCCATGTTTCGGGATCCTTGCCATCAAACTTTGTCATATCGATATTTGGAACATGGTGGTTCTTCGATCCAATGTTAGAGTCTATGAAATCATGATTAACATTTATTCATGAGTTTCCTTTACTACCCTTTCGCCATTAGTAAGCATTTCTTGTAGAAACTTTGTCAAATCTATCTTCAAATATTCCATGCCTTTCTTTAAATCATCCATCTTAGCTTCCGTGCCATCCATCTTATCTTCCACGTCGTCCATCTTAGCTTCCAAGTCATTCATTTTAGCTTCTACGTCTTTCTTTAAACCATCCATCTTAGCTTCCATGCCATACATCTTAGCTTCTATGTCTTTCTTTAAACCATCCATCTTAGCTTCTGTTGCTATTTGTGCGAGTGAAATTTGTTGCACTTGGTCTCGTAATTATGATATATCATATTGCATTTCTTCCTCTTCTTCATGAGTCATGCTAGAGATTTCAAGTTGCTTACTAGGTGTTTCCATTTTCTTTCTTCGGAGCATCAATTACCAATAATAATTCTTCACTATGTCCTTTGAATTCCTTCAAACTAATTTTTCAAACCAAGCTTATGCAAAAATTTAAAAAAACTACACACCTTTTTTCACTTTGTAGGAGCTCAATATTGAATCTAATGTATCACTGTAATTTTGGATCTCCAAGGTCTGAAATTTCTTCCTACGGTAACCCTTTGGGTAATATTTCTAACCCTACAAGTCTGATCAAGATTGAATTCTCCAATGAAGAGTTATGTCAAATCTCCCATGATGATCTAAGTATAGACTGGTTGAGTAGAGCGAACTTGTACGATGTGCCGCGGGTCACTGTTTCAACCTTAGGTTTTGCAAATGATACCCAAAAAACTACAGTCTGTCCTCTTTCTGTAACTTCTTACGAAAATTCAATCTTATTCTCAGAACCAAAGTTATGACGATTTTCCCAAGGTCACCTGTCTGGAATGCAATTCAGGGGTCTGCAAAAACCCTAACTTCCTCAAATTATATCTCTGAAAATATAGCGAGACAAGATCTAAAATTCGGGTCCAAGGTTCAAATTGGTTCCGTCTCAAATGGGTTTTTTTTAGCTTCTGAAACTTTGCAGTGAAAAATTTATAGTGAAGATGCCACGATGTCCTGTTTGGAGTAGCGAAACCCTAGAATCCAAAGCTTTAATACCAAATGTTATGAAACCAGCTCACAAAAAGATAGAAAAGATAGATCAACGCCTTAGAAATAAGCCTCTTCGAGGGGGAAACCTCCTTTACATTATACAAATGAACAAATCTTAGATGATTCAAATGACAAAACCTCCTTTCTATATATAGGAGTCTAAGGGGTCACAATATAACCAAATCTAGCCTAATAATAATAATATAAAGGCACAAAAATAACAATAGTGGGATTCTATGGGGCACAATAATAACAATATGGGGACAATAGCAGCACAACAATAACAATAAGGGATACAAAAACAATAGTAATGGGGGAATCACTAGTATTATAGGGACCTAACATCAAAGCTTTAGTCGAAAATGAATCAGATCAAAGAATCAAGTGACTCAGATCTGATCGAAGGGGAGAATTCATATCAGATGATTTTTATTTTTATTTTTGCAGAAAACATGGAATAAAAAGGTAGTTCTCTATTGCCAGAACTCCTAAAAAAAATGGTGTAGTGGAAAGAATGAACAAAATAGTTCAACAAATGGCTCGAGATATGCTTGATGAGTCTAGAACTCTTATCACCTTCTGGGGTGAAGCTGCATTTACTGCCACGACTATTCTCAACAAAGCTAATGTTCAAGTAATTAGTGATCAAACTCCATATGAACTTTGGTATGGTAAGCCTCCTACTATAAAACACTTAAGATTTTTTGGAAGCAAATGTTTCATAAAAAATAATGATGAAAAACTTGGTAAGTTTGAACCTAGAGCAAAAGAAGGAATTCTCCTTGGTTATTCATCTAGAAGTAAAGAATACAAATGTTATAATAACAGACTTCGGAAAATTGTTGAATGCATTGATGTAGTAATTGATGAAGCATGCAGAAATCCGGAACATATGAAATCAACAAAGGAAGATGGCAATGAGGAAGATGGTGAATGCTTTCCCGTATCAAATCAAAATGATATAGAGGAAGAAATCAATGAAGCATCAAAAGAAGATACAACTGACATGGAAAAGACTCCATCCAGGTAGGTTCAAAAGAATCATCCAGAATCTCAAATTCTAGGAGAAAAAGCGTCTGGAGTATAGACAAGAAGAACTCTTACAGGAACTTCCATTTATCTAGCATTACTATCCTCCATAAAACCACAAAATATTAATGAAGCTAGCAAAGGTGAATGTTGGGTTAAGGCCATGGATGAAGAACTTGACCAAATTTAAAAGAATGATACTTGGGAATTAGTTCCTAGACCTCATGATAAAAATGTTGTAGGAACAAAATCGGTATTTAAGAATAAGTTGAATGAAAATGGAGAGGTTATTAGAAACAAAGCAATACTTTTTTGTAAAATGGTATGCTCAACAAGAAGGTATAGACTTTGAAGAAAATTTTGCACATGTTTCCAGACTTGAATCCATTTCTCTTTCAAGTTTTCGAAAATTCAAAGTATATCAAATGGATCTAAAATCAGCGTTTCTTAATGGAGATTTAGAAGAAGAATTTTATATTGAACAACAAGAAGGATTCATTCTAGGAAATGATGCAAAACTTGTATGCAAGCTCAAAAAGGCTCTATATGGTTTGAAACAAGCTCCAATGACCTGGTATTATCATCTTGACAAATATCTACAACAAAAAGGTTTCACAAAAGGATCTGCAAACATCAACTTATACACAAAGATTGAGAATGATAAAATGCTAATTATTATTGTATATGTTGATGATATCATATTTGGTAGCAATGAAGAATATATGAGTCAGAACTTTGCTTCGATTATGCAGCAAGAATTTGAAATGTCCTTACTTGGTGAACTTACTTATTTTCTTGGTCTACAAGTACAACAAACAAAAGATGGTATTTTTCTTTCACAAACTAAATATCTCAAGCAGATTCTGAAGAAGTACGGAATGGAAGATTCTAAACCAGTATGTACTCCAATGGTAACAAGATGCAGTCTCAATTCTAATGATGAATCACCTACAGTGAATCAATCAACATACAAATCTATGATTGGAAGTTTGCTTTATCTAACAGGTTCCAAACCTGATATCATGCATGCAGTAGGAATTGTTGGGAGGTTCTAAGAAAATCCAAAGGAATTTCATCTTCAAGTTGTAAAAAGAATATTCAAATATCTTCAAGGAACGCAAGAATTTGGTCTATGGTATCCTAAAGATACAAATCTCACTCTTCATGCATATACAGATGTAGACTAGGAAGGAGATGTTGATGATCGAAAACACACTAGTGGAGGTGAATTCTATATGGGATCACGGTTAGTATCTTGGTTCAGAAAGAAGCAAAGTTCGATTAGCTTATCTACAGCTAAAGTGGAATATGTAGTTGTTGCATCTTTTGCACACAATTATTGTGGATGATGCAAACATCACAAGACATTCAAATCACATGTTCTCCACCCATCTCCATTCTATGTGATAATACAAGTGCCATCAATATTTTGAAAAATTCAATCATGCACTCCAAGACCAAGAACATGCCCATTAAGTACCATTTTCTACGAGAACAAGTGCTTGGAAAAAAGGTTAAATTGGAGTATGTTCCCTCCAAAGAACAAGTTGTTGATATATTTACCAAACCACTTCCCAAAGTAACATTTGAATATCTCAAACAAAAGTTGGGAGTAGTTTCTACATCATCCTGATGTTACATCTAGTTTTCAGAGGAAGGTTACTATGCGCGGGTTTCATGAAGGATAGTCACGTATATACGCGAGTTTCTGTGGCTGCAGGAACATATATTGTTTTCTGGTAGAAACAAAATGGGTTAGATTCTGACATGGGTGCTATGTCTGATATTGATGATTACAGTCTGCTAATATGCTTTGTTCATTGATTTTTATCTAATTGATGAAGATGCCTTGATGAATGACTTGTTGAAAATGCATAGGTAGCACAGGTTCATGGTTAGCATTAGCCTTCACAAACATTATGCATTGTTGGCATTATGGTTGTTGAGTTCAGCTATGGTTTTAGATATTCATTGTTGCATAGGTCATGTAAAGATATAGGGTGTATATGTCTCCTTCTGTCATAGTCTAGTTTTGAATGTGTCCTATTTTACATATGTTGTAATTTGTATCCCCACTCTACATGGGAAGGATGATGTAATAATTGATATCTTTCAGTCATGTATAAACAATTGGTAGATCCCGACTTGGTTGGGTGGATGAGTCAAATTTGGTGTATCCCCACTTGGTTAGGTGATTGATGTATGTATGAGTCATTGATGATAGGAAGATCATACTCACATGGTTGAGTTATAAAGTCATGTTATTCTTTTGAAAAATATCTCCGTAGACTCTGCATGTACTCAGGGGGAGCATGGACAGCATAGTGTATCTCAAAGGGGGAGAATATCTTGGTCCGCCCTTTGCCCTTGATGTCAAAGGGGGAGAGTATTTTGGTGTTGCTTGATATCTCTAAAAGGTTCAACAACTTGAAGTAATCAACACCAATATGGTTGCCATCAAGTCTAAATTGGGAGATTGTTGGAATTATGATATAGGTGTTCCAAAGGGGGGGATTGTTGGCATTATGATACAGGTGTTGTCCTTGATGGAAAATCACTCACAGGTCAGTTCATATTTGATAAAGGGCAACTCACATTGTAACAGGTCAATTCAGAGGTAACAGGGCATTGGTATAGAAGAATAGGAAGTTGGAACAAAGGTCTACTGATCAAAATCAAGAAGTTGAAGGAAAAGGATGTTGTAAGTTAGTTTAAGCTGTATACATAGGTTCACCTTGTCAAAGCAGCGTATACACGCAGTTTCATAGAACAAAAAGAGCGTATATGTATGCACCCACTTTCACAAGAGGAAAAGCGCATATGGGTTGGAAAATCAAGCCAATACAAGATTTAAGAATACTAAGGGTCAATACCATGGTATTAGCCCATAATATTGAGTGGAGTAACGACTATTTGATCCTGTCCAAGAATACCACATGTTCTAAGTGTTGTTTTGGTTTGAGGTATTAAGAAAGGCCAAAAACTATATAAGGAGGAGAAGATCAAAGGGCCAAGTGTGCAAGTGAAAGGGTTTCTCAGGAATACTTCTATCTGAAGTATATTTTATGGTGCAGGGGCTATGATTATGATATAATCTAAAAAAATTGTGCACCTTAAATTCAATGTTGGATCAGGATCATGAAACCTGAAATGACTTATCATTGAATGATCTGATATTGGTTGGGCTAGATCTGATTGCTTACACATGTTTTATTCTTTAAATTTCATGATCTAGGTATGTCTGAAATCTGGAATAGCAGCGAAGTTGTAAGTTAGTATTTGCAGATCTATACACTGGTTCGCCTTGGTGAAGGCGCGTATACATGCTAGTTCGAAGCTTCCAAGTAGTATATGCAAAAGAAAATCTTGTTATTCAGAAATGACTGATCTATCTGATCAGCATTGTTAGTTTACTGATGTCTGTTAATGATGTCTTCTTAGATCTGAAATTAGAACTAAATGCATAAGGATATGAGTATGATTGATTGATTGATTAAGTGATAAGGGTGATCTTTGTTGCTGACTATCTAGATCTCTGTAATCTGACAATAGATGTTCAAAATATTACTGGTTGGTATAGATTTGATTCAAAACTTTTTATGATTTAGTAGTTTTGGAGGTATACACAGGTTTGGTTAAAGGAAGTAGTGTATACATGCAGGTTGGGTTCAGTAAAGTAGCATATGCATTCTGATGTATGATTCTTGAGGTTGCAACTGGTTCTGAATGATGATGGAGGTTTCTGGGTTCAACATAGTGTTCTGGTGACAATGATCTGACTGTTCAAATTGACTAATTATCGTTTGATGCAGTTATTATTATAGAATTTGAGCTTCAAAGTTTCTAATTGGTCCAGTGTGAAAATTTGATGAAATGGGGCCTTCATATTGTGTTGTTCTGTAACAGGGGTATCCAGTCCGAAAATTTATGAAACGTGGTCCCTGGAGGAAGAGAGAAGGTTGTAGCCTTTTGTAGGCCAGTGCATATGTACTAGTAAACATATTGGCTAGTACAAGAGATAGGGGGTTGTAGCTCCCTTCCAGTAGAACTTGGAGAACGAGAGAAGCTTGTAGCCTTCTGCAAGTGGATGCATGCGTACTGGTATGAGTTTGCACCAGTAAAATATAGTAAACAGATTTTCTTTATATTAAAAAAGAAGATAGAGATGACAACAGCTGGTGGTTTTCCTTCCGCATTGGGTTTCCACCTTAAATCTTGGTGTTAATGTGTGTTTCTTATGTGTGATGGTTTATTATGCTATTACTGCACATAGTTACCGTATAATAAAGTAGTGATGCACTCATTAAACATCAACACATGATGAATTAACTAAATCATAAGTTCTCTGGGTATACATTGGTTTCCTTAATCACAGTTGTGTGCACATGCAAGTTCACTTCACTAAAGTAGCGTATATAAATCTAATTATGAAATGGAAAATTATTAAATCATAAATACTTATTCACCCCCCCTCTTAGTATTATTTCCAACATCTTCAAGTGACTCCGCCAGATGATGGATCCAGATTTACTGAAAGAAGTATTGTTCCTAAATAAACCTTCATTGCTTATGTCTCTCACATATTTGGATTATACAATGTCATGGCAGATGCCTTGTTAATGGAAACCTCACCAAAAAGATTTAATGAGAAGAGAATGAACAAAAAAGTGGATGCCAAAATCCTTTAGGATGGTTAAATCTGACCATTTGCAGAGATGTATCTTTGTCAGAGTCCCAATTCCACCCCAGATAAAATTAGTCATAATAGATATAATATTTTTGACAATGGAGCAAGAAATCATTAAAAGGTGAGCCTAGAAGACATAAATATGTTGAAGTGTCGCATGTAGCAGAATGTACTTGCCTCCTGGTGAGAGATATATGTGTGTCTAATTGGAGAGACTTCTTTTGTATTTATCCACTAGCCAAAGCCAATCCATTGAACTATAGCTGCATGGTTTTAATTTATATCCTAGGTAGGATATGCCCTCTTTCAGTGGAGCAGATGTTACTCCGAATATGCCAGCAATCTGTTCTATAACTGCGATGTCTCTAATAGAAAAATACAAAGTAGATTTGCTACTATTTGTAAGGAATCCCAATGTTGCACCATACCTTGTAAAAATATAATGTAAAGTTTCCCATTGTTCAATTGAGGTAATATCGAAAGTTAAAATGTCATCCACAAAGAAAAAATGCATAATATTTACATAATTAGTAATATTTAGTCCATAAAAAGAACCACGGGCTTGAAATGATCTCAAGGAAATTACTTAGAGCATTAATTATTTTGGCAAGTACATGGAAGAAAATGGGAGTATGGTTTGAAATATATGTCCTATATAGAGAATAAAATAGATAGTTGAGCCTTTCGATTAGATCTTCATGTACCAAGAATATATCCAGCCTCTTTCCAATGTGCTCCTCACCAGCCCACCTGTTGTTCCAAGTATGAGCCAGAGGCGAGGGTCACATGTCCACCAAGTGGCAATCAGTAAATAGATTGTATAGTCTATTAGCTAGAGGATCAACTCTACAATGTAACCCTCGGGATTCCTACGCTATGAGTGTGGAATTTAGATCACCAGCCATAATGAGCCCATTAATCTTCAAAATATTTATATGTTTGATTCTTTCCCAGAAATAAAAGCGATCCCGACATGGAGCATACATATTGAGGATATGAATGTGATTGGATGTGCCTCTAATGCATCCAGAAAGTAATATCCAGGCAAAAGAACTAAAAGCATGGAAGTTTGGACATCCTGGGTCCCATAATGCAATGAGACCACCAAAAGTAGAAATTGATCCTACTACAACAATGTGCCAAAGTCGAAAAAATTGTCTGAAATATGAAACAACACGAATGGAGTCAACAAGAGATTCCTGAATGAGAACAATTTAAGGACGAGTATTCAAAATGATGTTTTTAGTACCTAGTTGTTTGGAGTGATTCCCCAAACCCCTAATGTTCATGGAGAGGATGTTAATCATGGGATCTCAGAGGTGGGAAACGATTCTCTAAGTTCTCGAGAATCATAAGAAGATATAATTGGAACATTCCTAAGGTCACCAAAGTTGGGAAAAAGGTCAGAGAGTGGCTTAGGACGCCCTCGAAAATGTCGGCTATCCTTTCTATGGAATTTTCTCACATTGATGTTAATGGCTGATTTAGGATTGATATGAGGGGAAGGTATGGGAGCGTCAACCTTGTAAATGGTTAATGCATTGAGATCCACAACATGATTGAGGAGGAGAAAATCTATATCTCTCCCAATCAAGTTGTGGGGGGAGGCAGAGACAGATTCCACAGGACCATGATACAATGGAGAGGCTGGTTCAAGTGGAGGCATGGACGGAGAAATGTGGAGAGCAGAATCCAGGGGGGGTCAGGGATGGAGTCCATAGGAGATATGGATGAGGGGATATTTGACATAGTCTGAGCCAACATTGAAAGAGGGGAAACAAAGGGTTTAGTAGGTAAATTGGAAGGAGGAGGGTCACCTGGGAGGATGTCAGGAGCCAGAACAGATTCTAAGACCTTGGGTGAAGAGGTCTCCAAGGGAGATGAGTTGTCAAAAAAAGAGGGAATGGAGCTAGTGTGTACAGTACCTTTCTCGAGGCACGAACAAACCACTAGAGGACATTGGAGGAGGACATTTAGATGTGGGGAAACACTAGTCGCATGTAGATCAACCCACCTCCTGAAGGGGTAACACTTTCGCAAGTGTCCAGACTAGTGGCAGAGAAGGCAGTGAAAAGGTATGCCCCAATAATCCATCCTTTGCTGAATTTGAAGGGGACCCCAAGCCAGTTCGATATTTTCTGGAAGTCTACTTGAGAAATGCATTTCAACCAAAATCGATGTCTCTTTTGTCTACTGCTCCAACAATTTTGGGATATATATAAATGAAACAACCAATTTCATTACCAATCTTTGTGAGAGAATTTTTTGTCCAGAATTTGAGAGGAAGCCCTGGCAGTTTCACCCAAACCATTCCATTCTTGAGCGTATCCAAAAGTGGGTTAAACCCGATGTACCATTTGTGTAGATGAAAAAAGCTCTTCTCGCAAACCCAAGGGGTCTTCAAAATATTCTTAGCATCCTCCATGTCCTGGAAGTGTATGTTGAACCATGCATTCATAAATACGCTAATCTTCAGTTCATAACCAAGGAGAGAAGACCAAACCTGTTTCACCCAATTCTGCATATCTCATTCTGAAATTTTTGTGAATATCCACCTGTCAACCAAGACTATTTTCTGCAAGCTAGTAACCCTTTCCCAGAGAATGCCATGGCTGAAGCTTAGGAGTTTTGTTTCAGGGATAAAATGGATGGCTTTGTGATCTTGCCTCCTACCCTTCCTGTGTTTGAAAATAGCGTAATGTGGAACACATGTATCGCAGATGTGAGACATTGTTGCATGTAATGTAGCTTTAAATGACATGACTAGAGGTTACGTGGTAGAGAATCTATCATGTTCGACCACAATGGTGGCTTGTATGAATGCCTCATGGGAATCCATGTCAAAGTCAAGAGGATCCCAGTTTTCTTCCATAAAAGGATGTGTTGGTTGAGAGTGATGTGATTAACCAACCAACCGATTAAAAGCCTCAATCAAATGTATATTCGACCAGACAGCGAGATCCCGATCACCACCCAAGAAAGAAGTGTGGTAAGGAAAAATAAATGAGTATTCAAAGGTGAACAAGGAAGATATGGCCAACATTCAATTCCACCACATCAGCAAGCCCCAGTGAAAATGTGAAGGCTATAATAAGAACCCCATAGCAATGACAGTGTGTACAATTAGAGTAGGTGGGAATTGAGCGTTTCAAGAACCCGACATTCCACACTATCCAGATCCAAGATTGTGCAATAAATATTTCCTAGTGACACACGCCCACGGAAAAATAGAGGGGAGCTCCAAATTTAGTAAATAAAGCAAAAAGTATCCAAAGTAGAAGCCCAAATAAATCCATGCTGATGTCGATGGGCATAGTATGGGGTGTGTTTGTGAGGAGCGACTTGACAGATGGGATGGAGGAGAGACACCTTCGAGTTGGATGATGGTTGCAGTGATGAAGGTCCCTTGGTGGAAATACTTGAGGTGTGGGTTGAGTCTGAAAATATTTAGCCATTGCAGGAAGACTTGGGATGAGCAATAGTTCCATGTGGGGAATTATTGAAAAATGAGGACTTGTGCATTCATGGAGGATTTTAGTGTAGATCCAGGGTAGCAGATGGGTGGAGATGGTGATGCAAGTGAAGACTTCTCTCCTTCATAGAACATATGAGTAGCATATCCAAGATTATGTGGACTTTTCTTCATGGACCTGGATATCGAGATGATGATTGACCTTCAATTGGAGGATTTTTCATGACGATGAGCATATGTTCGAGTTGTGTTTGTAGAAGTGTAGCACTTGGATGGTTGTGGAATATTTCTTGATGATGATTGATGATGTGACAAAGTGTTAGAGAAACAATGAATGACAATGTGAGGAGGTTCATATTTGTGATTTGGATGTGATGGTTGGATTAGCTACCCAATTAATTTGATTCATAGAGGTCAGCAATGCGAGGAGACTATCAAATTTTTGTTGGAGTATGGAAGCATAGTTCACAGAGATGTGGTGGTCCGCATGGTGGTAGCTTTGATTTGATACATTGCAGTCAAGAGATGGAGGGAGTGGCCTTCCACTATGGAATGGGATAGTGTGGATGATTATGGTGCATTGTGATAATGACCATGAGTTCAAGATATTATCTACCATGAAGTGTTTCTTTTTGAGAAAGAAAGAAGTCGTGCAGTTTGAGAGACCTTGAAGGAGATTTGATTGAAGATTGGGACTTGGAAAAGAATTATGTTGAGTGGAGATGTTGTTGAGAACAAAAACAATTTTAGAGTGGGGGAGGATGTTTAGACCCTTGGCCTAAGCATGCCCCAGAAGCACGCCTGAGTTGGCCTAAGGTGACTCGAACTTATATCATACAAGAGCATAATGGAGGGTGACTTGGTAATATCATGCGAAGGATGGCATGGGAACCGCAATGGAAGTGTGCACATGAAGGGAACATTATATAAGTTTAGTTAGTCATGCAAAATCCATTCGTTCAAGTGGATGCCAGCATGAGGGTGAGCACACCCACACAAAGTAATGTGGGCACAAAGTAAAATGAGGTAGAACAATATGGTGAAATCAACATGGATCTAGGAGGTAGCAAGAGATGGTGTGTGCCTAAGGTATACCTACATTAAGGCAGGGCGCTAGGCGACATGCCTATGTGACGAATGCCTAATCGCATGTCGCACGCATGAAGAAAACTAATCGAGGGCATGGATGAATTTGAAATGTGGTTGTGTGGGAGACCAGATGGGGCATGTGACTAAACAAAGGTCATACGATGCATGGAAGTTGTGTCTAACGACTTTAGGGTCACCCGCATTCAGTAAGTTAGGCATATTTATATATATTGTGGAGCCATAATAATGGATGAGGACAAGACCAAACAAGCTAAGAAATAGAATCATAAGGTATGAAGGAGCTCGCACCTCATGAGCTAAGAATAAAAAGAACTAGAGGAACAACAAGACAAATGATGGAAGTAAATTGTATAAAGAAGGGGAGAGATAAGGTTTGGTTGAATGAACTAAGTCACATGTGTTTCTAGTTTTGGCTGAGTCGTGCGAGCCACGAGGTGCACAAACTTCCCAAGGCTTTGATTTTGATTTCTAGTTACTTGACTAAGGTGTGATCCACAGTAAGGTTGCACACAAGTTGTTATGTTGGGAATATTGTTTGGTTTTGTGAGTCAAGGGAGGCCACATGAACCAAAATGGATGATTGGTATTGGCTAAGTTATGTAATATTAAGTGTTGCATGCGATTTTGTTGAAGAGGTTGAAGTGTGCTACAATAGCAAACCTTTGAGGGTTCAGTCCACCGACCCTTGTTGTAAAACTTAAAGCTGAAGTTAATTGAAGTATTGTTGGGAGACTTTGAATGGGATTTCCCCCTCCCATGTTATAACATAAGTTGCACTTTTATACTATTTTTCTTATACTATTGAAGATATTTTTGTTTTTGTTTACACTGAAATTGTTTATACTGTAAAGATTGTCTAAGTGGTAAAATTGTAAATGAAGTAAAATTGGATAAGTATTTAAAGTATTATTGAAGGGTTATCATACTGAGGGTGCTTGAGTCCTATTCCAAAAATTCAAGGTAGTGTCTTTGTGAAAAAATTAAGTAGGCTAGAGGCGGAGTCTGAGCAAGTAATCTTAGGTTGGTTTATCCCTTAAGGAGAAAATGTGTCAATGCCGCACATCATGGTGAGTCAATGATCTTAGCCTCGTGCGACTATTGTGGGGGCATGACACCCTTGGATCAGGTGACCATGGATGAATTAATGGATGAAAGGGGGAAGGGGACCACACCTCGAGTAGAGTGTTAAGTGAACCTGCCCACCTCCTTTACCCTTGATTATAGGTGTACCTTTATTCAATGTGACATTACAGAGAATTATGATCTCATATCTACTTAGGCATGTGGGAAATTATTTACTTAAGTGGTCGAGGATGAGGGTAAGGTTCTTGATCACTGGTCAACTTATTTCGTAATGATAGGAAGTATATGTTTTAGCATGTTTCACTTTGCATCTCTGGTTCTCGTTGTTTTTTTCTAGCTACCATTGATTTTTCAAGGAAGGGTAGTCTAATGGTTTGGGTGTCTTGTTCCAGAAGGTCTAAGCTCTCTTTTTTTCTACTCTCTCTCTCTTGTCCTCTTTTTCTTCTCTTGTTTCTATTCCTAGTCCACATGGTGTTTCAAACCCAACGATTTCCTAGTTGTGGATAATGTGGCCAGGATCTTTAGCCAATGCCAGATTTTTCTCGGTTTCTTTTTGTTGCCTACACCCTATTTTGGTCGATATTTTTGCAAGTCTTATTTTTCTTCCCTCTCTATCACTCTAGGCGATCTCACCCACAACTGAAACAATGGTATATTTTATTTCATGATTTGAAGGTATCATTGGTGTCACTATCTAATTCATCAGTGATGTGTAGGATAATATCCTTCACCTTGCTCTATAAGTAGGGTCACTCCTCCAAGAAAGTTCATAGGGAGGTTGCAAGGTGGTATAGGTGGGTTTACATTTTGGATAAATTAATGACCTCTCTTTAGTTTCTCTCATTGGTTGAATTCTCTTCATGGATTAGGTCCACACTTTGGTATTATATATGATATTATATTTTTGGGAATTTTCTCTACATGGATAGGGTGATATCAAATTTGGAGGTTAAACTCCTAGGCCTTGCTTTATAAGCAGTGCTCCCACTCTGAGAGATCTAGAGGGTAGTTTGTGAAATAATATAGTCTTGGGGATAATTGGAAGTTTTATTGGTTTGGTCTTTGCTCACTCATCTAATAATCATCATCATAGTGTGTCAAAGAGCATAATATAGCTGCAAAGCTAGTATTTGAGACAAGATGGATAGTGTTTGTGCTCATTCTCATGCTCATTTGTTGGCTAGATTGTTCAAAGCACATAACCCCCCAAACATTCAGCAGCCGCTCGGGATATGAAGGAGGATGTGATTATTGAAAGAGGGTATCACTCTACCTCTGAAGTATAAGCCTCTTTTCAAGACTGGGCGTCAAACCTAGGCCATACTTGGCAGAGGAAAAATCAGTATTTTCACACTATAAACTTGTGCTAGAATCTCAAGAAATTGTTAGAAAGCATGCTACTTGACAGAGATGACATTAAAAAAAAAAAACTTCCACTGGAGATGGATGAATTGAAGCTAGACTTCAAAGCTATGGATGAGAGTTTTTCCTAAATTGAAGTTGGATTATGGTGCGACAAAGTTCCAACTATGCCATACAATCATGCTAATCCTGATCCTATTGAGGTGAATACCTCCACCTCTCATTAATATTTTTCTATTAAATGATGTTATTTAGTTTTGATATTTTTGATATTTTTAAAAATAGTATGATAGAGTTTTGGAAAATTTTGTTATTAGAGCATGTATTACCCAATCATGGAACTAAAATTCAAGATTAGTATAGATATCAAAAGTGTGTTTGAACATTTTTTGAATTCTTAGTCGTATTTTATTTTTTCGAATTTCATTCTCCTATAATACCAATCGTTTGGTATCCCCAATGGTAGACCAAGGGCATACAACAAACCAATTGATATGTAAATGTATTTTTTAATAGAAGGATTTTATAATGGACCAAAAAAAATATTATTTTTTGAATTGAGTCAACATTATGTTTTATTGTTATTATTATTTGATCTAACACTTCACTACAACATCTCATATAATGAATCGCTACATCACCCCCATATTTGGTTGTAGAGCACTTATTAATGTAAAAATGTCTTGTAACATACCTAGTCCCCTCTAAGAGTCTCTAAGGATATAGAATATACATGCCCAACCCCCCAAGTCAATTTATGGAGGTAGAATATCCAAATTTTCTACTCTTTTGTCATATCAAACCTCCTTTCTAAATTCATCATCTTCTTCTTCTCATTGAGAGCTTTCCAATGATATAATTTTTATCTCAATATGAGCTTTATACACAAAGTTATGGCTCTAAGAATATTTTTTATTTTTCTCCATGTCAGCATCATGTACAATTGACGAGTATCTAACACATGGTAGTCTTGTGCCCACATGTCACCACTTCATAGTTCCATGTTTGCAAGCTAAACACCTCATTTTGGAGATATGCTCTAAGGAAGTTAGGCCTCCTGAATGCTCACGAAATCTTCTTTAAACAAGTCAACTTGGTATTTTCACTATAAATTTTCTTCTAGGATGATATGAAATGTGAAACTTGGCAGATATATCTGGAAAATATTCATGTACTGATGGTTAAAATTTCATACTTTGGTTAGCTAAAATTTAGGAGATGTAATCTAAGTAATATAGGCTTTTTGAATGCTCATAAAATCTACTTCAAACAAGTGAGCTTGATATTGTTCCTATAACTTTATTTCTAAGATGTTTCAAAATATGAAATCTATAGGAGTCAGGGAACAGATATGAAGGTACATGTAATATAACTTTTAATCCTTTTTTCACAATAAATTCTAAGATATGGTCTGAGGAAGTTAGACTTCCTAAATGCTCATAAAATATACTTCAAATAGATCAACTTGGTATTTTTGTTCTATGATGTTTCGGACTCTGAAATCTAGAGGAAATAGAGAAGAGATATTAACGAACCTATAGTATAATTTTCAAAACTTGTTTCTCTATATTTTCGGAGATATGCTTTAAGAAAGTTAGTGTTCCTAAATGTTGAGAAATGGAAACAATAAATTCCAGTTTAATTTGTCCTTGAATTAAACTGTGAATTAAAATATAATTCTTTTCTAATAGCAATTTCAAAATAATTAATTATGTTTAATCAACTTAATTAATTTAGGAAATTCGAATTGGAAGTATTTTAGAAGACATGTGTATGTTCTCCCTAACTTATAGGAGTCAAGGATGAATTATGAATGAGTTGTAATTAGTTAACTCAGTTTATTGAGTTAAGTCCATTTAAATTAGTTCCAATAAGTTTCAGGAACTAATAGTGAGTAAACAGTGAGTTGGGACACTAGTGACATAATTAGTGCTACTCTAGTTAACTGAAGATTCCACCATCAGAAACTCATGCATGTTGATTCTGAGAAAGACCGGTTGCGACTAGAGTGCAAGGACAATGTACTACTTGTTTTATATTTTTCTGAGTTGCAGTGATAGTGCATGCATTCAGGAACTGATCCTTAAGGGATTGCGCTATTTTTAGAGGCTTTGTTTCTCTTTAAATACAAGTTATCCTTCATAGGAATTACACATTAGAATCGAGACTTGGAGAGATTTTGAAGAGGCTAAGCTTTGGCCTTGATCTTTATTATGAGTTTGAGATTGAATTTGTTGAGTGCTGGGATTTTTCTAGAGAGAACAAGCATAGTAATTTCATCTTGATTTTCCGGATTAATACAAAACAAATAGTGGGGTTTTGAGTTGTGGCTTTCCCTGGATATTTATTGTGTTATGTGCCTGTTATTCTCTTCCTCTACTGATTATTGTTTGCTCGATTTTTATGGGCTTCTGTTGTAAAGAGTAGAAGTAGATTCTTGTCTCTTGTTTTAGCAGATTACATGAGCTTGTGAATCTACAAGTTTTCTACATGGTATTAGAGAAAGATTATTTTTTGGGCCGAGAGTTTGCAGAGAATTTCTGAAAATTTCTATGCAAAATTTTCAACAAAAAAAAAATTTGCAGAGTTGGATTCCTTGGGAAAAGATACACAAATTCAAAAAACAAATCAGCCAAATTGGATTTCAGATGAAGGAGATATCGCTGATTTAAAATAAAATCTCTAGAGGAGATTTCAAAGTTTTGAGTTTTTGGGTTACAGGTGAAAGGTGAATTTGCATACATACTTCAGGATCGGAAGATGATGTTCCATGGGTTGAGGCTTGAGTATGCCTTGGAAGGCAGCTCGAATCTTATAGCCTAGAGGGGTAGGATGGAGGTTGTGCTAGAAGATAATGGCTTGAAGTAACTCATTCATCAAGAAATCCCCAAGCTAGCAGCTATGAATGCACAGAACTTGGTCGAATGGAAGAAGTGTGTGGCGAAGGCAAGCTCAATAATCCTTGAGGGAGTTCGAGAACACGTTTTCTCGAGTCTCCATGGCAAGGAAACTCCACATGCTATGTGGAAAACATTGATGGACTTGTATCAGAATAGCAATGATCAAAGGAAGTTGGAACTAAAGGATAAACTTCGTAAAATTAAGATGGAGAAAGGTGAGACGATTCCAAATTACTTGACCAAGTTCACTCAATGTCAGGATTAACTTGGAAGTGTTGGAATCACAGTTTCCAAGGAGGATATGGTGAGCCTTTCTCTTCTTGGACTCCTAAAGAGTTGGTATAGTTATCAGGACTTTGTCAATGGTCGGGAGAAGCTACCAGATTGGGAACGACTATGGTTGGATTTGATGTAGGAAGAGATCAGGAGGCACACCAAGGATGGTTCTTCATCAAATACTAATGATGAAGAGAACTGTGCCATAGTGGTTAAGGCAAGGAATGGGAAAGGTAAAATTTCTCGTTCCAAATCAAATTATTATCATGGAGGTAAGAAGAAGGACATGACGAAATTTAAATGCTTTCATTTTCACAAGATGGGTCACTTTGCTACAAATTGTCCATTGAAGAAGTCCAAGAAGAAGTCCTCAGGAGGAGCGGTGGGTGAGGCTTTGGCCTCCCAATTCGAATTGGACTTTTCCCTCATTGCATGCATGGTGTCTTCATTGATGGGAAGTTTATAGTACTTAGAAAGTGGAGCTTCTTTCCACATGATTGGCGACAAAGAGTTATTTAGTGAGATGGAGTAGAAATATCTCAAGATGCATATCGAGATGGGTGATGACGATAAGTATAGTATTATTGGTGTAGGCACTATTACTTTTCAGAGAGAGCATGAGGATCCACTCACCTTGAAGAATGTTATGCATGTACCCAGACTAATGAAGAACTTGGTATCTATTTCCATGCTTGAGGATAGAGGCTATGATGTGATCTTTTTGAAAGGAAAGGCATTCCTTCAACACATAGCCATGGGTCAAGTAAAGAAGATAGGGATTCAAGTTCAAAATCTCTATAAGATAAAGGTAGAGGATTGTGCTACTTTGAGTTCAAAAGAGGAAAAGATGTTGATCCAAGACGTCGGTGAGTTGTGTCATAGGCAATTGGGCCACTTGCATCATGGGGCTTTGAAGATATTGCAGCAAATCTCTACCGGTCTTCCCAAAGGTACGCTTGAGAAAGTTGATACATGAAAGGGTTGTACTTTGGGAAAATACACCAAGTCTTTCTTTGGAGATAGAGAGGGTCCATTTAGATGTGTGTGGACCATTCTCGACAGTATCCATTGCCAAACACAGGTATTATGTTATATTTGTAGATGACTATTTCATAAATACTAGATAGTTTTCATGCAGAGAAAGGATCAAACATTCACAAAGTTTTTTGAATTCAAAGCATTGGTCGAGTAAGAGTCAGGCAAGAAGGTTAAAGCTCTATGGAGTGATAACAGTGGAGATTATGTCCCCAATGAGTTTAAGAACTTTTGTGCAAGCAGAAGGGATTAAACAAGAGTTGGAGGCACCTCATAACCCTCAACAAAATGGGGTTTTTGAGAGGAAGAATAGGATCATAGTAGGGGCACCAATGGAGATGTTGCATGATGAGGGCCTACCACTACACTTGTGGGCTGAGGCATGCAACACAACAGTTTATGTTCAGAACTGTAGCCCACATTCGATACTTGAGAGTAAAACACCAGAGGAAACTTATTCCTGTAAGAGGTCAGATGTTGGTCACTTCAGGATTTTTGGGTCATCGATTTATTTCCATCTGACCAAAGATGCATGAAAGAATATTGAGCCAACAACAAAGTTGGGGATCTTTGTGGGGTACACTGATACTCCCCACAACTATCGAGTGTACATGAAAACCAGTCAGATGATAATGGTTCACAGGGATGTCAAGTTTGATGAGGAGAAGGCCATGCGAGTATCCCTTGAGAGGGAGCTTGAGCTACATGTGGAGGAGGAACTTTTAGTTCCTAAGGTTGAGGAGCCTCAGATTGATGTGGAGCAGCCACATGTAGAGGTTCCGGGAGTGGAGACATCCACTCAGGCAGAGTCTTCTAGAGAGGGAAGAAAGCACACTAGAGAGGTTGACAGATTGTTGGATGATGCACGAGAGAATGTGGGAGCACCCTCTTCTCAGCGCAGACAGAGGAGGTCACTAGAGAGGTACACTGGATACATGGCACTTATGGGTGCATGTGTTGTGATAGAGCCATCTTCCTTTTAGGAAGTAGTGCAACAGCCAGTTTGGGTTGATGCAATGGTGGAGGAGTATGACTCCATAGTTTGAAACAGTGTTTGGGATGTGGTCCCGAGACTAGAGGACAAGTCAATTGTGAGCTCACATTGGATTTACAAGGTAAATCAAGCTGCATATGATAGTTTTGAGAAGCATAAGGCTAGATTTATGGCCTGTGGCTTTTCACAGGTAGAGGGAATTGACTATGGTGATACCTTTTCTCCTGTTGTAAGGTACTCATCTATCAGATCTATTTTGGCACTATATGCACAGATGGGTTGGAGTATCCATCAGATGGATGTGAAGACTGCCTTCCTCAATTATATGATTGAGGAAGAGGTGTACATAGAGCAGCCTGAAGGTTTTGAAACCTTGGACCTTGAGTCGCATGTGTGCCAACTTAAGAGAGCGTTGTATGGGCTGAAGCAAGCACCCCATGCTTGGAACACCAGGATACATAGCTACTTCACTGGGTTGGGATTCGCGAAGAGTGAGGCAGATGTGAACTTGTATCACATAGTGGTGAATGTAAGTTGTTGATCATTATACTTTATGTAGATGATCTCATACTAACAGGTGATGAGAAGCTCATAAAATCTTGCAAGGAGGATCTTGCAAGAGAGTTTGAGATGAATGACATGGGGCTCATGCTTTACTTTCTTGGCATGGAGGTATGGCAGGGAGATGGGGAGTCGTTTGTTTCTCCAAGTATGCCAATGAGATACTTAGGAGATGCCGCATGGAGAGCAGTAAATCCATGGAGACTCCTCTAACTGGTAACTGAAGGAAGGAGAATGCTACTTCAGGAGAAGTAGTGGAAGCTATTGTTTATAGGCAACTTGTGGGTTCACTCATGTATTCTGTGAACACACGACCAGATATGTGTTATGCAGTTAACCAGCTTAGTCAAGCGATGGTTAGGCCTACCAAGCTATATTGGAAGGTGGTAAAGCATGTATTGAGATACCTCATAGGCACTACTCAGTTTGGGTTGCGGTACAAACAGACAAAGGGAGTGAAGCTTCCAGGCGTCACCTATGCAGATTGGGTAGGGATTCCATCTGACAGGAAGATCTCATCAGGAGGGATCTTTAGTATTAGGTCAGCTGTAGTTTCTTGATACAACACGAAACAGAGATCGGTTGCACTCAGTTCGGCAGAGGTAGAGTACATGGCTACAAGTCAAGTAGCATGTGAACCTATCTGGATGAGGAAGATCCTGGTTGCTTTGTTTAGTCAACGAATGGATCCAACAATTATTTATTGTGATAATCAGAGTTGTATCAAACTCTCTGAAAATCCATTTTTTCATGATTAGACCAAGCATATAGATGTCCGATATCATCATGTTAGAGATTGTGTATTGAGGCAAATCATGTTGTTAGATTACATTCCCATAGAGGAGAAAGATGTTGACATTTTGACAAAGGCATTGCCAAGGTGTAAACTCGAGTTTCACAGAGACGAGATTGGGGTAGTGGATAATCCCTTTCTTGTTGAGATGGAGTGTTGAGAAATGGCAACAAGAAATTCCAGTTTTATTTTTCCTTGAATTAAACTGTAAATTAAAATAGAATTCTTTTCTCATGGCAATTTGAAAATAATTAATTAAGTTTAATTAACGTAATTAATTTAGGAAGTTCGAATTGGAAGTCTTTTAGAATACATTTATATGTTCTCCCTAACTTATAGGAGTTGAGGATGAGTTATGAATGAGTTGTAATTAGTTAACTCAGTTTATTGAGTTAAGTCCAATTAAATTAGTTCCAATCAGTTTCAGGAACTAATAGTGAGTAAACAGTTAGTTGGGACACTAGTGACCCAATTAGTGCTACTCTAGTTAACTGAAGATTCCACCATCATAAACTCATGCATGTTGATTCGGAGAAAGTCCCGGTTGAGACTTGAGTGCAGGGACAGTGTACTATTTGTTTTAGATTTTTCTAAGTTGCACTGATAGTGCATTCCTTCGGGAACTGATCCTTTAGGGATTACGTTATTTTTAGAGGTTTTATTTCCCTTTAAATACAAGCTATCCTTCATAGGAATTACACATTGGAATAGAGACTTGGAGAGCTTGCGAAGAGGCTAAGCTTTGGCCTTGAGCTTGCTTATGAGTTGGAGATTGAATTTCTTGAGTGCTGGGATTGTTCTAGAGAGAAAAAGAATTGTAATTTCATCTTGATTTTCCGGATTAATACAAAACAAATAGTGGGGTTTTGAGTTGTGGCTTTCCCTGGATATTTATTGTGTTATGTGCCTTTGATTCTCTTCCTCTATTAATTATTGTTTGCTTGATGTTTATGGGCTTCCGCTATAAAGAGTAGAAGTAGATTCTTGTCTCTTGTTTTAGTAGATTACATGAGCTTGTGAATCTATAGGTTTTTCTACAATGAATGCTCCTAAAACATGCTTCAAACAGGTCAATTTGAAATTTTTGTTATAATTTTCTTTCTAAGATGTTTGAAACTATGAAATATGGAGGGGATAGGGAAAAGATATCTACATACCTGTAGAAATTTCAGAACCATATTTACAAAATTGGATATGTGACATGTTGTGCAAGTTTATTCTTGGGAAGAAACCAAAAGCAACAAGTTTTGGGAGAAGTAGACTTGATGAACGAAAAAGCAACAAGTAGAAATTATGAAGGCAGAATCAACTAACAAACCTGGTAAAGGAAAAATAAACAAGTAGACTTGGTGAAAGCAGAAGTATCTAACAAAAATTATGAAGAAGCAAGCAGATTTAGTGTAGTGGGTATTTGTGTCTCCTATAGGTTGGTGTCTACTGATGAGCCCCAAATTTGGTAACATTTTGGGCTCATTTGGCCTAACTACCCTTGCTCAATCCTTCATATTTCATAACTTATGCATCATTTTTTAGTATGTTTATGTCATTTGTACGAATAAGGGTAGTCATTATTCCTACGTGGCTAACACGTGCTCATTTAAGGTTTTTTGACACATGATGGAGCAAAACCGAGCAGACAAGGGCTAGGAGACAGCCAAGATGGGGTTGAGGATTCGTAGGGGGGTTGTCCACGGCATTAAATAGCCTTCCTCGGGATCTTCACCCCCAACTCCGAGCTCCAAAAGCCACCAAAACCGGATCTAGAAGGCAGCCAAACAGATTTTGTGGAAGCAGCTGTTCACTCCCAGTTTGGTCAGCCAAGTCCCATAGATTTAGGAGGCCAGCTTGGGGCCTCGTGATGTATAAATGATAAGGCTTCAGCCTTCGAAAAGGACTTTTTGAAAAACTGTTGCACATTCTGCACTACGAGCTGCCAGCTCTGTTTTTTCTCTTTTGTAGCCATCATTGGCATACCTTTTGACTTATGATTATTATTTTTAATGAGAAGCAGTCAGATTTAATCTCATCTCTGAGTTTCTAGAGGAGCCATAGCTCTCGGGGTTGGGCCCAACCTGAGAGCCTAGGGCCTCCTTCTTTGTATTGATATCTTTCCTTTCAGCATTATGATTTTCTTTACATGCATTTGAAACGCAGTTTGTTGAGTTAGATTTCGTTGTGTGGTTAAGTAGGTCATTGTTGAAAGATAGAGTTGCTTCAGATGTCTAAAATAGAGTAGTGAGATAAGAATTGATAAGATTTCCAGAAAAGGGTTGCCTGCACTCTCATTTTCACCTCTTTCTAGGGGCTGGAATTGCAGACAGTGCTACCCAACAAAAACACTAGTTTGCTTACTCATGCAATCTTTGGTGCAATGTTTTCATTTGTAAGAGTTATTCATGCGTTCAGACCTCTTGGAATGTTTCTTTGCTTCAGTACTGTACATGGTTCTCTTTAGAAATAACGTTGCTGCTCATTGGTTTCATTAACAGTTAGGATAGATTAGTTAATATTTTGATTATGTGCAGGACGTGGATGATTTGGTTAAGTTTACACTGTGCGGTGCATCTTCATCACTCTCTCACCCATCTAAGCTTCGTCCAGGCCAACTGCTCATCTCCAAATTAGATCCCTCGTCTCACAACTACTCTTTTGCCCACGTCACCCTACCTTCTTGGCCTTCCATTTCCTCTGCCCTCTTTAAGACAAGCTAGCTTTCCACACCCTCTCATCACCTCATCTCTCTGTCACTAAGTCATTAAAAACCCCTATCCTACCTCCCTATCCATCCATGCATCCTCTTCCACTCACCCATCATCCAAAATCCAATCGTAGAACATCCTATAGGAATTGCTGAACATCCTGTAGAAATTCTGAAACATCCTGTAGAACCCCTGCAGACTTCCTGTAGAAGCTCACAAATGAGGTTTCTTGATATCCAAACTTTGTGAAACTCTCTGGAAGGGTGTCAGGGACTCTTTAGACCCCCTCTGAACCTTCCCAACCTTTTCCAAGCCTTTTTCCTCCTTGATCCACCTCTGCATAGTCAAAAATAGTTAAAAGCACATGCATGATAATCCCAACAACTTAATCAAAAATACAAAAAGACATTTTCTTCAGATAGAGGTAGTCTAGACACATGTATTTTACCTTCATAGAAGTAATGGCATCTCTTTCAGTAGTTTGCATGCTCTCCTTTGCGTCAGTAGGACTAGCTGGTAGAATTAGGGTTTGCTAGGGTTTGCGTTTCCTTTTGACTTTCAGTTTCCTTTTTGCAATTAGATTAGCTTCCTTCGAGTTAGCTTTCATCCATCAATTAAAAAAAAACTTCTTCTAGAGCTCATAGAAGTTGGCTTAAGCTCCTAGCGGACTTGTGTTAGCTGACCAAGTGACAGTTGCGGCAAGAGCTAGTACTTGTGCATACAGCACCGTCGCTTCCAAGTTTGTTACGAACTACCGGGTTGATAAGATTAAAGAAGGGAGTCCTAGGAGTTGTAGCATTATTGCTACAATACTGGAGCCCACCATCTTTTTGGCGTCGTTGCCGGGGAAGCGTCAGAGTATTGGTGATTATTGCTTTTCTTCTATTTTCCTACTCTCGCCTTCTGCTAAGTAGTTTATTTCATTTCCATTTTGCAATTTCCTTTCCGCAAAAGTAGCATAGACATTTCCTGCTTTCATAGATTAGCATTTCAATTCCGCAATTTCATTTCTGCAAGCGTAGATTAGCATTTCATTCCTGCAATTTCATTTGAGCAAAATAGATTAGTTCTTTCATGCTTTCATTTCAATTCTGCATTTCCATTTCAGCAAGATAGTTAGTTGCAGTTCAATCTATTTTATTTTTGCAGGTACCAGAAAAAAGAACAAAAGCAGTCAAAAGTCTTTCCATTTCATGCCTCGTAGAAATCGAGATAAAACAGGCAAATTCTTACCCAACACCCCCACCACGTCACTGAGTCACCCTTCTCTCTTCTTTGGTGACAGTGATCCAGAAGAACCTATAGGCGAGCCTCCTGAGATATACGAAGATCCTATAACAGAAGAAGAGTTAGAAGACACTCCATCTGAAGCCATGGCTAACAATAGGAGAGAAGATGAGAGAATAGAAGGTGCCTTCCCCATCCGAGAGACCAATGGAGACATGAAAATGAAAAACATAAGCCCCTCCGCTTTACCTCACTTCCATGGACTGACTACTGAAGACCCTGATACCTTCCTGTTTGAGTTTATCATCCTTTGTCGAACCTATGACTACAACGAAGATGAGCAAAAACTGAAACTCTTCCCCTCTACCCTTAAGGATGCAGCATTACGCTGGTTCATGGGCTTACCTGGGAACAGTATCACCACTTGGGCTCAGATGCAGCAAGATTTCAATACCAAATACCAGGACTACTGTAGGTCCAAGGAAGCCAAGGGAGAAATCTTTCAGATGACCATGGGGAATGATGAGTCTTTAGAAGATTACGAGGAAAGGTTCCAACTTAGCTATAAACGGGCCAGGTGCACACTTGACCCTGAATCTCTCAAGTTGGTCCTGCTCCGAGGAGTCCCTGAAGACCTCTTAGATACCCTTCACATGCTAGCTGGAGGAGATATTTACCAACTACCTTATCAGGATATAAAGACCGTGTTTAGAAACCACTCTAGGGCAGCCCGGAAAAGAGGTAGAGGAAACCTCTTCTCAGCTAGTATTCCTTTCTCCAAACATGAGTTTGCAAATCAATTAGAGAACCTCAAGAGTGAGGTGAGACAGACCATTGCCATGCAACTTGATACATTCCGAATCCAGCAGAAGAAAGAGGAAGCTGAAAGGGCTTTGGCTATCTTCTTCCCTAGGTGTACAAGGAAGCACCCTAAGAACGAGTGCCCATTACATTCGGTAGAGGTATGTTTCGTTTGTGAGGAGGACCACCCCACAAACCAATGCCCAACCTTACCTGGGCTTAAAGCCATGTACCAAGGAACGGAGGCACCCACTGAACCACTCTACTTCCTCAACCAAAGGAGGCCACATGGACCTAGACCTTACCAACAGGGGATGCAAGGGACATCCCAAGCCTATTATAGCCCCAACCAATCTGCTCCTATGCCTTCCTGGGGTCCCCCTGCTCATCCTTCCTGGTCTGTGCCTCCCCCATGGTCTTACCCACCTCAGTACCATACTCAGCCCACTACTCATTCATTTCACTCACATGCCCAGCCACAGCCTCAGTGGAATGCACCTCAACTGGGGTGGAGGCCCCAGTACAATACTCCTCCCGCCATTTTGCCTCCACCACCAGCTCAACCACAACCATTACCTCTTGCTCCTCCAAGACAACCCCAAATGCCTGCTCAACCGAACCCGAACCCCAACAACTGACAGGCCCAGCAGGTATATACTGGGGAAACAACATGCCCTACCTATGCTGTGGAGATCCAGGAGATCAAACTGCGATCTGGAAAGACTTTTCCGGATCGTCAACCTCCTCCCCCAGAGGATGAGGAAGATAAACAGGAAAGTGAACCAAAAGCCATTCCACCCTTTCCTGAGAGACTAACAGCAACCACACAACCCAACCCAGAGGAGGATGAGCTTCTGGGAGAACTCAAACAGTTGTGTGTGAGAATACCACTTCTCCAAGCCATCAAAGATGTACCGATATACAACAAACTGGTTAAGGAAAAGTGTTTCAGACACCCAGGCAGGCGAAAAAGAGACGCCTCAACCATCAATGTCATAGGACAACTGTCTGATCTTATGTTGGGGCAAGTAATCTGCCCAAAGTATTTGGATCCTGGGAGTCCTGTAGTTGATGTCCACATCAATGGCACCATCATACCACACACATTGATTGATCTGGGGGCTGCCATTAATGTGATGACCAGAGATACCATGCTCAAACTCAACCTTCAGGGTTCCTTGAGAAAGACCTCGACAGTCCTGCAACTAGCAAATCGCTCCACCGTGACTCCCGAAGGGATTGTAGAGGATGTCTTGGTCTCTGTTGACTCTTGGGAATACCCTGCAGACTTCTTGGTTCTTCAACCAAAGGCAAAGCTTACTGGATACCCCCTTATTTTGGGAAGGCCTTGGTTAGCCACTGCGGATGCTTACATAAGCTGCCGTGCAGGAAACATGACCATCAAAAATGGTCCTATGTCCAAGCAGCTAGTCCTATACCCTCCTGCCCAACCCTTATTAGAGCATGACTTACCACTTTGATTGGAGGAAGGAGAAGAGGATGAGGTGTACTCTGCACCCTTGTGCACCCTAGACACCACTAGGGGAGGCCCCCCACCCGAGGATGATTTGATTGAGACCTTGATTCAGAATCCACCTCCCATTGCATTGTCCTTAGAGGAATTAGCGGAGGATGCCCAAGCCAGCACCTTAGTGGACCTTTGTGTGACCAATCCAGTCGCTCCCAGAGTCAAAAATGTGGAGTTCGGCCCCGAGAGAACGTTAAAGATCAGCTCCTCCCTATCTCCTTCCCAGGAAAAGGAGCTGTGTAGTCTGTTGGCCAATCATCTAGATGCTTTTGCTTGGAGCTATAAGGAGATGAAAGGAGTCCATCCTTCGGTCTGTACCCATCACATCTACATCAAAGAAGATTGTAAACCGGTTAGGCAACCCCAAAGGAGAATGAATCCAGCCCTTAAGGACATCGTCAAGGAAGAATTGCAAAAATTGTTGGATGCCGGATTCATTTACCCCATCTCGGATAGCGAATGGGTGTCCCCTCTGGTGTTGGTTCCCAAGAAAAATGGGAAGTGGAGAATCTGTGTGGACTACCGAGAACTGAACAAAGCCACCAAGAAAGACCACTTTCCTCTACCCTTCATAGATCAAGTGTTGGATGGACTGGCAGGAAAGAAGTTTTTCTCTTTCCTAGATGGGTTTAGCGGGTATAACCAGATCCAAATCAGCCCGGAAGACCAAGATAAGACCACCTTCACTTGTCCTTGGGGTACCTTTGCTTACCGAGTTCTTCCCTTTGGACAATGCAACGCTCCTGCCACCTTCCAGAGAGCTGTCTTGAGCATCTTTTCTGAGCTGGTCCATGATTCGGTGGAAATCTATATGGATGACTTCACTCCTTATGGGTCCCACTTCCAGGAAGCATTTTCCAATCTGGGAAAAGTCCTAACCAAGTGCATTGAGATGAAACTGTCCCTTAGTCCTGAAAAGTGTGAATTCTTGATGACTGAAGGGACCGTGCTAGGACATACCATTTCTCGCCAAAGGTTACAGGTGGATCCTAACAAAATTGCTCTCATCAAGAAGGTTCCACCTCCTCAGAAGGTAAGAGATGTTCGAAGTTTCTTAGGTTTAGCAGGGTATTATAGGAGGTTCATTAAAGACTTCAGTAAGCTAGCCTCGCCATTGTTTGGCCTCTTGGCAAAAGATGTTGAGTTTAATTGGACTGACGATTGTCAGAAGGCTTTGAATGAATTAAAGGATAAGTTGGTGTCTGCCCCAATCTTGAGAGGTCCAAATTGGGCCCTACCTTTCCACATCCACACTGATGCCTCGAACAAAGCCATAGGGGCAGCCTTAGGAAAAGTTGAACAAAAACTTCCATACGCCATATACTTTGTTAGCAAAAACTTATCCAAGGTAGAACTGAATTATACTGTAACTGAGAAAGAATTCTTGGCCGTGGTCCATGCACTGAACGAGTCCCGACATTATATCACTGGCTATCAAACATTTGTACATACTGATCATGTTGCAATTAGATATTTAATGAATAAACCTAATGTGAATGCTCGTATTATTAGATGGTTACTTTTGTTGCAGCAGTTTGATTTGACTATCGTTGACAAACCAGGTAAAGAAAATGTTGTTGCTGACTTCTTGTCTAGATTGGATTTACCTGCAGGTGAGGATGGGACAGTGGATGACCAGATGCCAGATGAACATCTATTTTCTTTCTCCGTACTCTCTCCATGGTTTGCTGATATAGCAAACTACCTTGTCTCCGCACAGTTCCCTCCGCACCTATCCTCAAGAGAGAAGAGCATAATCGTAAGGAAGAGTGCCTCATTCACTTGGATCGGGGGAAACCTGTTCAAACTTGGCCCCGATCATATCTTAAGGCGTTGTGTAAGGGAGGAGGAAGTCTTTGATATCCTCCTAACCTGTCATGACGGGCCTTGTGGAGGAGATTTTGCAGCCAAACGAACTGCCTTCAAAATCCTACAGGCAGGCTACTATTGGCCCACGCTTCATCAAGATGTCAGAAGGTATATCAGCCAATGTGACCGATGCCAAAGGATGGGGAAACCGACTCTAAGGGACGAAATGCCTCTCCAACCGCAAGTGACTCTTGAGCCATTTGAGAAGTGGGGTATGGATTTTGTGGGTCCAATCAATCCTCCTTCGAGGCAAAGGTCTTACATCATTGTGTGCACAGACTACCTGACCAAGTGGGCAGAAACCAAGGCAATCAAAGCAGCGACAGAAGAAAAGGTGGCCGAGTTCTTAAGAGAAAACATCTTCTACAAATTTGGCTACCCAAGAGAGCTAGTCACCGATCAAGGAAGCCAGTTCACCTCTAACTTAATTGAAGACCTACTCGCTCATCACAAAATCAAGCATAGGACTTCCACCCCCTATCATCCTCAAGCAAATGGGCAGGTGGAAGTCACCAATAGAGCATTGGAAGGGATCTTGACTAAGGTGGTGAGCAGCAGTAGAAAAGATTGGGCAGATCGCTTGGTTGAGGCCACTTGGGCTTACAAAACCACTTGGAAGACCACAACCGGCTTCACACCTTATGAGCTGGTCTATGGGAAGAGAGCTTTGCTGTCAATTGAGTTCGAGTACAACATCTTGAGGATGGCAGCTCAGCTGGACCTGGATCTCAGCCATGCCCAACAAGAAAGGCTATTGCAGCTGAATGGGTTGGACGAGCACCGAATCCAGGCCCTTCTCCACTCAGAAGTGGTTCAACTTCAGAGGAAGGTATGGCATGACCAACACCTCAATGACAAGCAATTCCAGCCGGGAGATTGGGCGCTGTTGTACGATTCCAGGCATAAGGATTTCAAGGGGAAGCTGAGAACCAGATGGCTGGGACCATATGCAGTGGAAAAGTGTAATGACAATGGGTTTGTTCTTATTCGGACCATTGATGAGGAAGCAATCCCCATGATTGTCAATGGGCATTGACTAAAGATCTACAGAAAACCTCTTTCAAGGCAAGAATTCATCAAAACTGTGGAAAAATCAGTGCTGGTCCTAGAGAAGGGTTCTGCCTCTATTTTGGGCATACCCTGAACATCAAAAAAAAAAAAAATTGTATATAATAAATATCCTTGGGTGAAAACCTTTCTGAGGTTCCCAAGGCAGATGGTAGGGGTGAAAACCTCATTGAGGCGCCCCTACTGTCTTTCTGAAAATTTTTTAATAAAACAGACCCTCGGGTGAAAACCTCTTTGAGGCACTCAAGGCAGATGGTAAGGGTGAAAAACTCATGGAGGCACCCCTGCTGTCTTTCGAAAAAAAAAAAAAAAAAACGAACAAAGAAACAGGAAAACAGGTTCAAGATTTGACAATTCATGCAGGTTGCAGGTATTCCATGCAGAAAAAGAGGTCCCTCAACTCAAGAAAAAGGGTCCCTACTATGCTACCAGGTGCCCTCACCAGCACTCCCTCCAGAAACACTCATCTATTCCAAGGTCTGGGCATGATTTGATCACAGTTTAGCCTTCTACAGGAAGCTACAAGACTTTCTATAGGAAGTTCTGTATTTCTACAGGAAACTTCCTGTAGAATCTTTGGACGGCCCAGGACCGACTGTGTGGGAGAATTTGAAGCCCGAAGTCCAATACAGAGGCATGCAAACCAATGTTTTTCTCCATCACCCATTGTTGTCGCCTCCTTCTACCACCCCTGTTTCCATGCAATGGAAATACCTGCACGGTCAAATCAGAACGTTGGATTCTCAGAAGAAACAATTCTCAAATGGAATAAAGTATGCAGAGGCCCCATGCACTACTGATCAAAGCCATCCGAGGACCCTACGACCGTGACCGTGATTCCACCGTTTCCACCGTTTCGGCATGCACCCGAGGAGGAGAAACGGCTACAAGATATCCTACAGGAATCCTGTAGCAGTTGATCCGACTAGAGCATACACCATGAAGGCACCTGCAACTCATAGAGCAGGCACATGCACCATCCACAGCCAGGTAATAGGTCTCGTAACCAGCAGCAGTCGGTAAGAAGGAACCCCCGTGCCTGTGCATGAAGCAGCAGCAAGCGGATCCGTCACCCTCGTCCTGAATCCTGAAAATAACGTCGCGGCCGCACAGGTAAGTGCCTCACCCTTTTTCGTCAAATTACATGAACAATGCTATAAAATGTGTGCGAGTACGGAAATGAATGGGTTGAGCCAGTCGGGTAGCCATTCAACTGGCCACCACGACCAGTCCAATGGTCTCGTCCGATTCGGAAAGTGTTGGTTGTGTCAAACAAGACAGGAAATGGACACGTGGGAAGCATCCAGTTGGGGAGAAGCGCCGATCTAACAGAATTGGCGGCGGTAGATATGTAAGGAATGATGCGGCGGTCAGGAAGACTTACAGTGGAATGATAATAGGTGACGTCATCCAACGGTCCGGCAGGGACAGCTCACCCCCGCGCCACGAGTTCCACAGGGATTCAAATCCACCGGCTAGATCGTGTATGGCACTCCACTCATTTATCATCAACCGCTTTGCAGTAGAGTAAGCATCCGAAATTCCCTGAAGACTGTTACTCCGAGTCCTCGACTTGTTCAAACGTCTGGTGGCTGCACAGAAGGCCCAGAACCACTGACGCGCTCTCCAGAACCTATGCGCGACTTCTACAAGAAGCTGCGCTACAGGAAGCTCACCGCTATGGAGGAAATTAATCTATTCACGTCAAATGTGGAAAATTGGAATAAGCTAAGCCTGAACCTAGTCCTCCCATGCAATTGGTTTGAAGGGTGGCGAAGTCGACGTCCTAAAAAAGTAGAACTACAGTCTGCGCATGAATTTGCAAGCGTCGTCTTCCTTCTGCATGAGAATTGTCGTCGTAGTGTATATGCGGGGTTTTCTACAGGATTTGGTTCATAATTGAGCCACTGTCAAGGCTCACCTGTAGATAGCCGTGAATTCATGAACTGTGTGCTTGACAGAGGCGTAATTCTGCGCTCTGTCTAAGGAAATCCCAAAGGCCCATCTTTTGATACGCGCCAGCCAGCTCCGGCTAACACAGCAAGCTTTCACCATGCCGGGTGGGTTCATTAGGAAAGAACCGACAGACTCAAAGAAGCTACGGGAAAACCCTGAGGTGGTAGACCTGTTTTCTCATGCACGATGGATGTCGTTCTGCGACAAGCTTCAAGGTTACGATGACGAGCTGGCGGAGGAATTCCTGCGAGCTTTGAAGCCAAAATCAAAAACGCTGGTTGTTGTCAATTTCAGAGGTTTGAATCTCAGAATCACCCCACAGTTCATCAGCAGAGTCACTGATCTCCCGATGGGGGTATCGTGGGATAAGGAGGAGAGAAAACTAGGCCAGAAGGCTAAGAAGGAGTTCTTTCTGCCGGAGGAGCAATTCTCAGAGGATAAGAATGGAGTTCGCAGAGCTAGCCTACAGCCGCTCTGGAGTGAGGTCAACCTCCAAATTATGAAATATATCACGTGCGAAGGACGATTTAGCATCGTATATGGGTACCATTTCCGGCTGCTCACAGAACTTAGGCACCAAATGGACCTACCTTCAGAAAACAAGTTAAGTATTCCTTACTTCCTCCTGCAGTCCATGACTGAATGTGCCACCAAATTACGAGAGGGAATGTCAGACCAGGTAGCCCATCATGGGCTCATTAAGCTCCTTGTGGAGGATGCACTCCACACATACACCGTCCCTCTCTCGTGGGAAGCCTTTCGAAATGTGACTAAGTATGGCGACATCAAAATGTTGGCTGAGGAGCTCACCTC